>OX031008.1:148375491-149832634 GCA_943735925.1 Pollenia amentaria
CAATTTATGAATCGAATATTTTTTCCAGAGTACCAAAACGTTCGCTCATTTTTCCGTCATGAGCGAGCGTGAAAATTTCAAAATTTTTCTGCTGATTCATCCTCGTGAGGGTGAGAAAAAAAAAATATTTTGAATTTCCTCACTAATGAGGAGTGAGCAAAAAAAATTCACATGTAAATTTTTCAGATATGAACATAATGAACACAATAATTCACGTTAAAATTCTTCACAATGAAAAAAAATTCGATTTGCCCAACCATTTCCAGCGGAAAAATAAAGTAGTAAAAAGGCCTTATAGAAGGCCTTTTTGCAGACAAGATCTCCCAGCCGCATTCCAACTTAATTTCTAATTAACAAGGTGTGCCATTAGAGACCAACAGCTTGTCCTCTTGCATCTACTTTAAAGGCTTCTGGAAGGCCTTCTAAAAATATTTAAGAATAAAGCTTTATCCCAGTTTAATTTTTGTTGCTAATTATGCGAAGTGAGTAAAATAATAACCAAACTTGCTACACGTTCCAACATAACTGGTAATAAAACGATTTCGAAAGGACATGTATCTACACCCAGAGAAAAAACTTGTTTATATATGGTCACCTCCAACAAACCTATTTTCAAAGAAACATTTTAAACATATTATGTTTAATTTAAGCATACTTTTGTCACCGACAAACATATTATTGTTAAATTGGTCCTCCATCAAGAAGCCACAACCATATTATGGTTGCCTCCGAACATGTTTTGGTTGATAATAACTAATATATGCTTAACACTTATAATAGCATAGTTGGTTTTCAACCATAGCTTGTTGCTCCTGGAAAAGAGGAAAATATTATTGTTAAATTAAAAACAAATTATTGTCATATTTAACCATAACATGTTTAGAGACAACCATAATATGGTTGTGGCTTCTTGATGGAGGAATAATTAAACAATAATATGGTTGTTGGTGACAATAATATGTTTAAATTTAAACATATTATGTTTAAAATTCTGTCTAAAAATAGTTTTGTTGGAGGTGACCATTTTTAAACATATTTTTTCTCTGCGTGTAAGAATAGAAAATTTAAATTTGTAAAATATTTAATAAAAACCTTTCTAAAAGACCTTTTTGAAGAAGGCAGAGTGGAATAAGTAAAAGTTTAGTAAAAATTCAATTGTAAACCTTCTTAAAGGCCTAAAAAATTAAAGCGCTTGCAACTTTTTCCGCTGAGCAGCACAATTAGTCTGTGTGTGTTTTGTTTTTTTAAATTTAAATTATTTCTTGGCTGTAGAACCAAAATGTATGTGTTTTTTCGAAGGCAAATATTATTGAAAAAAAAAAAAAAAAAAAACTAAAAGAACTGCAGATATCGTCTTCTTTAATGAAGAATAATATAACATTACAGTTTACATGAGAAGCAAAAAACGTTGAAAAATGGAAATTAATTGAGATATAAAAACAATTTCAAATATTTAGGATAAAAATGCGATAACCGCTTTTTTTTTGAGAGAAACATATTATTTTTATTGTTATTTATTTTGTTATGCGTGTTACGTTATTTTAATTTGTATTTCTCTGAAACAAAACTACGCACACAGGGGCCAAAGGGGCCAGTGATTTCACGGATTAATTAAAAAAAAAAAGTTCAAGTACCGTGAAAACTAAAAGTACTTGGTTCAAGTGCACAAAATTCTGCATCAGCAGGCAAAAAAATAAATGTCAAATATGTTACGGTGCTTTTGTACTGACGCGTTGAAATTAAACATTGTAAAAAAATATTAAAAAAATTGGTATAAAAGCTAAATTTTTTTTCGTAAGTAATTTCGATTTACCGAAAGTGAATTCAAAAAGTAATTAATATAACCATGCAACCATCAAGCTCAGGTATTTATTCAAATGTGTAGCTTAAATTTATAAAATAAATATATGTGAAAGTGCTTTTATTTTTTAAGTTTATATGGGAAATGCAAAAAAAAATTAATTTTCTCAATTTAAGTGGACATAAATTTATTAATTAGGCTTAATTAAGTAGAGATTTTAACTTTATTTTCAATGTTAAATAAATAAGCGTTGTTTTAGAAAAAATTAGGCTGCGCATCGGTGCGCCTTAGAAGTTTTGTACGAATTAGAACACGCGTTGTGTTACCAACAAAAAGCGCTTCACGACTTCTGCTATAATTTTTATTAGAGATGTGCAAATGTCGTGATTTCTTATGCGTGAGTCACACATAGGTCACGCGTGACCGTTTTCAATAATACGTTTAACAGTTTCGCTTTTAAGTATAATACCAAATGGAATAGAGCACACAGAAACGAAGACCGATTTTTCAGTGAAACGAATAAGAACGGGCTGCAATCATCAATTGCATTTCCGTGTGCTAAGACCCCAAAGCGTGGTCGAAAAGAAATTCTTTGAGTGATTCTAGCGACTCATCAAATTTAGTATGCTTCACTATTGTAATTCTTCAGATATAAGAAAAAAAACTAATTTTTTTGTATGGGGGGTACCCGTATCCCCTCTCTTATACCCCCAAGATTTTGTTAGAACATAAAGTTTGATCTAAGAGTTACCCCCATCAAATTTAGTGTGCCTAACCATTGTAGCTGAGGAGCTATGAATTAATCCTCGAAAAAGGGCTTTTGACCCCAGTGTGCGACGTAGCATCAACGAAAGTAGGATAGTATTAAGTTAAACAAACATTTAAAAAATTAAATAATTTAATATTTTTGTTAAATTACAGGTATAATAGCATATAAAGATAATGTACATGTTATATTCAACATTCTCCCATCTTGACGAAGGCCGTAGCGGGCCTGCTGGTGTCTAGTAATTGTAAATTTTTCTTTACATACAATATACTTCATTGCTATCCAAAGGATAGCTAAGGTAAAATGTAACCTGAAAAATACAATATAATAGTCTGGTTGTGTATAAATTCACTCCTAAATATTTAAGGAATGGAACTATTACAAAAAGCTTTATAAAATACATAACTGGGATTTGGATAATGTTCATGGTTATAAATGCAATACTGCGTTTAAACAATAAATTTAAATGTGGTAAAATGCACCTATAAAAATGATAATCACACAATTAATATGTAGCATCATTAGGTTTGCGTTGAAATGGCAAAACAAGTTTGATTTTCTGATTCAGCGCAGGCAGTACTGCAATTGAGAACGTAGGGAAATCATACTATTATAGATCTTATGACATATTATGTATAATTTTTTATTGATTTTAATTTCTAATTAGAAGTGGATTAAACTAAAAAATTACTTCATTAAATTTAACTATAAATTGATTTTAAAAAGTTAACTTTTCCATTATAAATAAATATGTCTGAAGATAAATTCGAATCTAACTAGCAAAGACGCAAACCATATTTTTTAACATCGCTTAATTTTGGAATTTCAGAAAATTAATTTTGAAAAAAGTTTTATTATTTTGAAATTTCTGGAGAAGATCAATTTCCATTTTGGACAAATATGGAGTTGCACACATATTACACCATATAGAAATGGTAGTCGAGAGGGTCCTAAATACGATTCCAAAAGTCACATTTCTGAAATAATTTTTGAATTTCAGAAAATTAATTTTGAAAAAATTTTTATTATTTTGAAATTTCTGGAGAAGATCAATGACCATTTTGGACAAATATGGAGTTGCACACATATTACACCATATATAAATGGTAGTCCAGAGGGTCCTAAATACGATTCCAAAAGTCACATTTCTGAAATAATTTTGGAATTTCAGAAAATTTATTTTGAAAAAAAGTCTTACTATTTTGAAAATTCTGGAGAAGATCAATGACCATTTTCGACAAATATTGAGTTGCACACATATTACACCATATAGAAATGGTAGTCCAGAGGGTCTACAACGCTATGTACAAAAAATAGCAGATTATTTTAAATAAAAGTGGGAAAAATATGTGTTTTGTATTATAAATATTCTATATATTGAAGAAATTTTCTGATCCTACACGGATTCATTATAGGGAAGCTCAATGGTATTCAAATTTATATACAAAAAGTATATACAGTACTTTTTGCATATCGTCACATCCTTTAGTTGCAGTGAAATCGTGGACTATATCGTCAATGTGACTATGAGCCTAATCCCCATATATGCCCCTATGAGGTTTATTAGAGAGTTCGAATGTAATCAATTTATGTGAATAATGAAAATAAAAAATTCATATTTATAACACGACTAAAACTTTAGAGTGGATAAGTGATGACAAAAATTAAACAATTTAAGTATTAGGTCCTTTATGTGGTTTGTGGTTTCGAAAACTAAAGGGAACTTGGTACATATTGCTTATGTGACTATAACGCTAATAATTTGCTTTACTTTTGCCTTTACTACCCGCAGAAAGATGGAATATATGTCAAATGTGCTTATGTTGCTAAACGGACTAGAAAGGAAATACTTTCTATTAAATTTACTTAAAGTGGCAGAAAATAAAGACAAAATGGACTATATCGCTAATGTCACTATAAACGAAAAGTACTGTACATGTATTAACTCATAAGGTATTCTATCTTGGAAATTCTTAGCGTTTGGGAGTGCAATGGGTTAGGCTGCAAAATTTCTAACAGTCCTATGTGGAGAAGCTGATAGTCATCCATAATAAAGGTTTCGTAATATTGTTTTTCTTTTTACTTGTGCAATAATTTTCAGTTTCATCACTAATTCCACTAACACTGTGGTAACAGTTAACCACAGAGCATAAAAGAGAATACCCAACTTTGACGTTTAAAAATATTTATGTTTTCTTTAACAAAATATCAAATATGCTTTTTATACTCGATGAATAATGAATTATAATGATTTTTTAAAGACAATTTCTGAATCAGTTAAAAAAGAAAATTTGTGAATCGAAAATGTAATACATATTTAGAATTTTTTTGTGCAAATAATGACAAAAATAAGGGTTTATTAAAAATTTATGAGTCGAATAACTTTACGGTAGCGTTTCATTAAAAAAACATTAAGTTCTTTTAAGAGGACACCGCTTTTGTGCGGACACATTTGAATGGTGCCTTCGGTGTCCGGTCATGAACGATTTCACTGTAGCTTATAAATCAATCATCGTTCCTGAAAAAACTGAAATATTTTATTTAGATCGATTGATTAAAAATTTTCGATAGAATCAATTGGAAATGGTGTAATAAATTATAGCTGTATAAAATTTATTTTTTGTAAAATATTTTGTTTTAATTTTCGTATGTTTTTTGTCGTTGCCATATAAGATTATAATAGCCAAAGTAATTTTATGAGTGGAATTTTGTTTGTATGTGTGGTGTGTGTGTGTGTGTGTTCTGGCTGTATTTATTTTATGATGGTTTTCATAAATTCGACTTGTAAACGTGCATGCGACGATACGAGCAACGACTTTGACTACACGTAGTTTAATGTACGATACAATTTGTCTTTTTACATTTTTGTTTGTTGTTTCTTTTTTTATTTGTTTAAAAAGTTGAATGTTCGTTCGAATTCCTAGTTTTTGTGTGAGTTTTCAGTTCTATTTGTATGTTTGTTGGTCGTGTTGAGTGAGTGAGACGAGTTGAGTTTGTGTAAAATTTTACATTTTGTTTTTCTTCACATTTTCTTCTTGTTATTTAATTCTTACTTCCCAATCAATTTACAAACTTAGAATAATTTTCGTAAGTTGTTGTTATAGTTTGTTTTTTTATGGTTTTTTTTTCTAAATACATACCTGATTCCTGAGTACAACAAACGTCAGACTGACTGACTGCCGGTAAGTTGTTCCATGGTTTGGTTTTGTTAGGTTGGATGGATGGTTGGTTGCTTGG
Source organism: Pollenia amentaria (assembly GCA_943735925.1). NCBI lineage: Eukaryota > Metazoa > Arthropoda > Insecta > Diptera > Polleniidae > Pollenia > Pollenia amentaria. Next base: position 148,381,299 of record OX031008.1, read on the forward strand.
CTGATTGTTTTACTATTTTTCTTCTGATTTTTGTAGGTTGGTTGTTTACAAGTTTGTTTGAGCTGAAATATATTCGGTTTAAAAGGCTGAGTGGTATTTTTTGAAAGCATCGAGGTGTTTTATTTTTAGGAACTTAAATTAAATTTTATTGTATAGGTAAATATATTTATCAACATGTTTGTGTTGGTTTATATTTACCTGTATGTGTTAGAGAGTATGAGGATTTATGCAAATATGAGATTGTAGTGTTTTTTTTTTACTAAAACTTAAATAGTTTGTGTGCACTTTGGATTACATATTCTAAAATGTTTGACTTTGTCTTTATTACTTTTAAATTAGTCCCAAAATAGCACTTTCATAAAATAGAAATAAATCCGGATTCACAATGGAAGCAACATTTTTATCCGCTGTTCACAATGTTAGTACTAGGGATGCCAAACGGGAAATCCCGAATCCCGAAATCCCGGGACTTATCAATCCCGAATCCCTAAAAAATTTGAAGATTCATTTCATTTAGCAAGTTTAGCTATAGCTTAAGACAATACCAAAATAAAAATGATTATTTTTATGCAAAATATAGAAAATTATTCACGATCTAATGAAAGTATTATTCAGAAACAAAAGAATAAAAGTTGATATAATTATAACAATTAAGTCGTTATATTAATGAAATAGCTCATATTCCTTCCTGTCCAATAATAGAAAAAAAATTTGCTTAAAAAACATACGGCAAATACTATAATTTTTTTATAAATAAACACTATCTGACGTATTCATAAAAAAATTATTTAAACTTGAAATCTGTTTTTTTAAAATAAATTTCAAACGCACTTAAATTATTAATTATGAATCTCGCCCTCACCCTGGAGATGTACTGCACTGCAGTCGACATAGTGTTACAGTTTTTAACTCAGCTATCGAGATCGATGAGGGACTACACTTTGCAGTGTATTAATGTTGTCACAACTTAATTCACATTAAAAATTGAATTGCTGTCAAAAAAACCGAAATGAATTGATCTAGAAAAACTAAGAGATACGTATATTTTTTTAAGCTTTTTTTCAGAATCTGATCAGTTTGATCATGGGTGAGGCCAGATTTATAAACATATGTATAAAATACATATATTGTTTTGTTGTTTTCTTTTCAAAAAAATTATGTTTTGTATATAAAATCTTTTGAACATTCAAAAAGTGTTGTTTATTTAAAATAAGTCGTATCTTAAAGAAACACATTGATCCCGAATCCCGGGATTTTCAAAAATCAGTCCCGATTGGCATCCCTAGTTAGTACCAATTTTGTTTGTAGATACATTAGTTTTTGAAGAAAGAAATATCTGCAAACTTTTCCACGAACAATATTACTTATAAATTATTATTTTCAATTCATTTTGTTGAAATTTTCATTTAAAACTTATAAAAATTTCAATAAACGTCATATAGAATTTCTTTTAAATTGGTGCAATAGTAGTCTTTAGTATGCTTTATTTTGTACCAAAAATGAGAAAAATTTATATGAAATACCTTGTGAAAGAATAAGACAAAATAAAAAATGAATTGCTGCTTTCATTGTAAATGAGACTTAAATCCGACATTTTATTTTACATGTAGAGATATTTTTAAAAAGAAGAATTTTTCATTAAAATAACTTTTCAAAAAAGTGAAAAATGTACCTTTAAAAGAAAAAATAAAAAAATACATTGGCATCCCGGTCAAACTAATAATCAGTTAACAAATTCGCGATTCAACGAACGCTTAATTTTTCACATTGAGTACCTTGTTAAACGAATAAAACAAAAAATCAGGACGTGATTTAACAAATTTTTTAAAATACATATGTATAAAAAAACAAGAGAATATAAGCGCTTCTACAGTTTCTAACATTCATGTAATGTAAAATGTACGTTTTATGCACCAAAAACAATAAGATAAATTTTATTATTATATATAAACCAAGAGGCGTAGTTATAAGTTATATGAATAAGTAGCCCGTTTCTGTATTTCTCGCATCGTAAAATTTTCCGCATGAAACAAGTGAATTATAACAAAAACAGTGCAATCATAGCTGCCAGATTTGACGATTTATCGTCATTTTGACGATTTTTAGGTACAAAATTGGTCTATTGACGATAGGACGATTTATACCCCAAATTTGACGATTTTAACCCCAGGATTACCGTCTTGGTCTGGCCAGACCAAATTTGTGTTTTGCTATGTTCTGAATCGAATGAAACCAATTTGGATGCGATTGGAGCAAATAAGTGGGGTTAAATTCCATTTTGATGTAAAAGTCTATGAAATTACCCTCTTGGTTTTTTTTTTCCTTGAAAGATATTTCAAGTAGGACAAAAGATTAAAAAAACAGATACGTGAATTCTAGAAATGTTATCTTCTAAATCGAATGAATCAAGTTTGAATCAAAGCAGAAAACTACGGCCCATTATGCGCTTAGTTCAATCTAACTACAAAAAACTAACGCAAAACTCGTTTCAGCTGTAGTAGATGCGAAAAAGCAATGTGCGAAATCAAAGACTAAATTTTCGATGGCTTGCATATGGAATAAAATTATATAATAAATTTGTATAATCCAAAGTAATTAGCATACGTTCAATAAAAAATATATTTATTTACTTCATATTTAATTGGGGGTTTTAGCTGTACAAATTGTGGTCTGGCCAGACCAAGAGGAGAACTTAGTGGTTACCGAGTTACCGAGAATCCTAGTGTTAAAATTACAAATTTTGTTCAAATTTACAAATATTTTTAAAAAAAATTCACATTTTAGTTAAGCTTCTAATATAATTTTATTTGAATTATTTGATTGGCAGTAACTTTCATGTCTTAGCTGTTCATCATATTAAATACGATTGTTTTTTTTAGCACTATGAATATTTTTAAGAGTTCTAGCATAACTTGTAAGCTGATAGAATTTTTGTGCAAAAATTTTTTTAAAAACAAAAATTCGTATTTTGATACTTATTTTTAAATTTGATTTTAAATAATTTATTTATAAATTTTTTACAGCCATGTTCTGGAACTGGAAATCACGAGAAATTGAAATCGAACAAAATTTTAAATTTATCCTGTGTTTAAAGTTTATAAAAATATTTTTTTTTATACGCCTCATATCTTGAGGTCCACTAACCTTTACCACTTCCTCTTTTCAAATCAGGAAAACATGCGTTCAATTAAAAAAAAAAATTATTGAAAATATCCAATTGGGCCCAAGTGTACTGGTACACGACTAGAACCAATAGTACTAGTGATTTTCTAAGAACACACAATGCTAATTTGAGCATTAAGATAGTATAGAAAAGTACAGTCGAGAACTAGCACTGGTGATCTTTGTACTAGTTTAGTACTAGCTAGGTACTAGTTCCATCTCCAGCAGGTAAACTTTTCTTTCAGAAAGTCTGATTTTATTAGTGTTTACCAGACTTAATTTCTTAAGCAGGATTTTCGACGTGAAAAGTGGGTGTTTGATATACTTTGGTTTTAGTATATTTTATTAGTTTTCTTATGAATGCCAATACCCTTGAAAAATGTTTGGTTGTGTTACTTCAATAATAAGTTTCTTAACGAACATTTTTATTTAATTTCAAAAATAGGCGGAATATATTAAAATTTTATTAGCAACGAAAACTAAATATAACAATTAATTTTCAAAACTTATAAAAATTGAGTGGTTTTTTACAATGACGATTTTTGTGACGATTTAGCATAGTCAATTTGACGATTTTGACGATTTTTTCATCAAAATTTTACGATTTTCGACCAATTTTATCTGGCAGCTATGAGTGCAATATGAAACAAAAAATGGTTTTTCTCACATAAGTGTTTCTGTATATTTACTTTGGGGGAATTATCTGTCATTTAAATAATTTTGCAGCATTTATTAAAAGGATGTGAGAAAAAGTGTTTCTGTATCAATATTTTGCTAAAAGTTTCTCACAAGAACTGTTAATATAAGTTACTTTTAAAATTGATGCGAGAAAAATAAAATTTAAAAAAATGGAGCACAAAATATGTATCTACATATGTACGCAAGTATGTGTATTATTTTTTTTTTTATTTGAAGCGAAAGAATTTTAATGATGAAAATAAATAAAACACAATTGTTAAATTTTGTTATTTTAATTTTTTTAAGCCTTCATTGCTTTCGTTTTATGCAGGGCTGCCAGATAAATTTTTTAAAAAATCGTTAATTTCCTAAGAAAGAATAAAAAAAATCGGCTAATATGTTTAAAAAAATCGGACAATTTAAAATTAATTTTGACAAATTTTGTTCGATTTTTATTAAAACATAATCAAAAAAATTGGTAAAGTTCATGGGTAAAATACATATTTTATACATACTGAAACTGAAACTAAAATTATTTATTTAATTTTTCTCTTTAATCCGATAACAATTTAAAATTTCAGACTGTTTTTTTCCTGAAAATATCGCTTAAAGGCGTAACAAAATATTATATTGAACTTGCCAAAAAAAAAAAGGCTAACATTTCCTATAGTGCATTGATTAAAAATGGTGTAATAGTTTAATGTATTGATCACATAAACAAATGTATTAAATAATCTAAGGAAATAAAAATTTAACAGTTTTTCTTCGAAATTTTGATTTTGCCCATAAATTTTTAAGCTGCCATGTTTTTAAAGATAGCGTTTTTCTGTGGTGCTGAATATATAATCATACTAAACTAATTAAAATTATTTTATTTCGAAGACTGAATAATATCTTCACCAGAAAAAATCAGCACATCGGCACTTTGCCAATTTTGGAACAAAAAATCGTCAAAATGACGATAAATCGACAAATCTGGCAGCCCTATTTTTATTATATCTATTTCTTTCGTTGACGTTTCGCTTGCATTTGACACTTAATTACTGGAAGTATTCCAGTTAAAACAGAATCTGTGTTGTCTGTTCTCGCTATCAAATACAGAAACACTTTTTTCTCACAAATCGAGAAACGATGGAATTTTTTGTTTCACACTTAATGTGAGAAATTTTGCAATGCGAGAAATACAGAAACGAGCTACAGAGAGAGTTATGCTGGATATCAATTTTTGAAGTGAGTTTTGACATTTATTATAACTAAGTTCATATCGTCACCTAATATGCAAAAGGGCGTAACAACAGTTATTATTTTTTTATAGGAGAAGCAAAAAACGTTGTAGAATTAAAGATATTTTAGATTTAAAAGACATATTCAGCCATGTCACAGAGTTTATTTCCGTTCGGAATGATTCCGTTCGGAATCAAAGAAAACATATTTGTTTATTGATAGAAAGTATATTTTGATAGTTTGTTGGCCCTTAAGATACAGAAAACTCCCATTCCGTTCATGAAAACAAAAATGGTTTCATTCCGCAAAGTTTTTTCGTAATTTTCTGAAGCACCAAAATAAGGAATGAATTCCGTTTCCGAACGGAATTGTACTCTGTGACATGGCTGATTTTATTGTCTTGCTTAAAACACGACTACAGACTTATTTCTTAAGATTTTTTTTATTTATTGTTAATATTTTTTAAGTTATGGTTGTTACGCCTTTTTGGCATTCGATTTTCTGAAACAAAAAGACGTAACAACATTAAACATGAGAAATGGTAATTTTGTTTTTAGAATATAAGTATTCCTCCCACTTTATTAAGTAATAAACATGTTTTGTAGTAAGTTTATTAAAAACAAAATTTAATAAAATTCATTGTACCTATTAAAACAGTACATAAATATTTTAAAATATCTATTAATTTAATATTTCAAATGATAAAAAACTAAAAAAATATTAAATTCATTAAATATGTATGTAATAATTCATTTTAGAAAAAAAAATACTTCAGTATAGAATGTTAAAACAAATTATATTTAATTTTCAAATGGAATGTTGTCATAAAAGTAATGACAAACTGTAGGAAGTATAGATTTGAGGTCTTGAAGATGTTCCCATTTCTTCTTCGAAATTTTTAATCTTTGGGAATGTAATCGACAAGGTTCTTTATCAGTTTTATTTTTTTGCTGTTCGTTGTGGAAGAATCGCATATTCATTTGCAATATTTGTTTTAAAATAAATGAAAGTATGTATGTATGATCTAAATGATGTACTTTTAACGGATGTGGATTTCTTCGTGAGTCTTTTATAAGATCGACAAATTGCGAAGGTAAATTAATGAGCTTATTATTTATTTTCCACTCTTTTATTTGTTTCTTTGGCACTATGTTCAGTTTCATTATTATTATTTTCCATTTTACTTTTTTTTACAAATATTTTAATATTTATTTAATTTTTTCACAATACCACTCACTCAAAATATTACCGTTAACATTGAACGAACAAATTACAAACACAAATTGACAAAAAAATCGTAGGCAACTTTGTTATTCAAAAATAAAAAGAGTCAGTTGTTTCATTCAAGTGTGTTGTTACGCCTTTTTGTTTTTGAAATTTATACACTTGTTGTTACGGCCTTTTGAATTTCGTTTGTAAAATCGTTTTTTCTTGACGTATAAGTTCAAAATTCTGGAGAGACATGTAATTTAGTTTAGTGCATTATAATCAATCAAAAACTCGATTTTGTATTTTTTTGTTGTTACGCCCTTTTGCATATTACGTGACGATATATGAAAAACAACCAGCTGGGAAACCAAAGTTTCTCAACCGGCCTGAATTTACATCGTTCGTTATAGCGAGATACCACTGTATTTAAAAAAGACCGAAACTAAAATGGTTTTATAATTATAAGGGTCTTTTTTTTTAACAATTTTAACAATAATGAATTGCAAACAGTTTAAGTGTCAGATCTCCGAAGGCCGGACAATGACACAGAAGATGCTCCGTTGACTCTTCCTCCTCCTCGTCACCGCAACTTCTACTTAGGTCATTGTAAGGAAGCCCTACCTTTTGGGCCTACTTCCCAATAGGCCAGTGGCCTGTTATAACCGCAATAAAGTTCCTGAGGTGATGTCTGGACAGCTGTAATGCCCGCCTACACCTTTTTTCATCTGTGATGGGCCAAATTTTTCTGGTGTTCCCACAGGTGGTTTCATCAAGCCTTCTCTGACCGGCAATAAAATGAAACTTTTGTGAAATAAGTTGCTTACTCCTTGGGAGCAAAACACCTATATTATATGTTGAACCGTTGTGTGGTGTCTGCATGGTAACCACTGAATGTCTCGCTATCTCCTCCAGAGACATCCGGCATTCTTGGACAATTTTCGATGTGATGAACACATTCTCCAGGGATCTTATGGCCGCCTTGCTTTCAGTAATAATGTGATTATCCCTACTAGATATTTCACCGTACCGAATTTGTCTCATGGCTGTGTAAATGACCATTATTTCGACCTGAATGACACTGCAGTGATCCGGCAGCCTTATAGGAATGCTACAGTTTAGCTGCTCGGAGTATATGTCAGAACCGACACAATGCAGTGTCTTAGAACCGTCAGTGAATCTGAATCGCATTCGCGGAAATTTGTAGGTCATAATAGTTAACCACGTTATCTAAGATGCTTGTGATGAATCCAGGATCAAAGATTGGCTCAGGTGTCTCATAATCAATGTCCCTGTGCCAATTTATCTCTACCAGGATTTTAGCATGTCCGATATTGTAATCCCTCCATGCTCTAGTGGCCCTAAGTCTTACCACCTTGTAAAGAGTACCAGTTCTGTTTTGGCAGGATTAACATCCAGTCCACATCCCTGACACCATTTTGTTAGGACATCCAGTGCGGACTCCATAAGTTCAGACAATAGTCCAGGATCCTTACCCATGGCCACAACTCCAACGTCATCCGCATACGCAATCGTTCTGCAGCACGTCCTTCTATGGCTCTGAGTAGTGTATTGATATTCAATTTCCAAAGTAATGGTGAAAGTACACCTCCTTGCGGGGTACCCCTAGTCGCAACCTTGGAAATATTCAAGGCGCCAAAGTAAGATTCGATACGCCTGAAGTGCAAAATACTGCCGACAAATTTAATGATCGCCGGTCGATCTCCAAAAGTCTCATAGCGTTAATAACCGATTCAGTTTTTACGTTGTTGAAAGCTGCCTCAATATCCAGGAATACAACTAAAGCAAATTCTTTGTAGTGCAGGGATCTCTCTATGTGGCCCACCAATGAGTGAAGCGCAATTTCAGTGGACCTTCCCTTCGTATAGGCGCGTTGAGCCGCCGACTTCTTATATGAATATCCATAATCCTCTCCAGTGTTTTTAATAGAAAGGAGGATAGACTAATTGGCCTAAAGTCTTTTGCATTAGTGTGAGATGTCTTTCCCCCCTTGGGAATGAAGACAATCTTATATGTTTTCCAGATTGTTGAGACATGTGGGCGGCTCAGGCAGGCTCTTGATATTACCAGGAACCATGGCATCAATATCTTCATGCTCTTTTGTAGATCCGCTCATCAGTACAGTCTGGGAAGTGTGTATTCATGAGGACCTCAAAGGTATCCCGACTATTTGTGGTCCAGGATCAATCTATCTTCCGTATGTACGTAGAATAGCTGGTCTAGAGGATAACATCTTACGTAGCGGACTTGTCTCCGAGGAGTTCTCCACATCGTTGCAGAAATTCCTCCATGACTGTCTCTTGGCCCTCCTGATAAGATTCTTAAATCCATTCACTTCTAATTGTTCTACACACCATTGCGTTTTGCCTTATTAAATAGTTTCTTGCTTTCCTTGCGTTTTTCAGCAATTTCTGCATTCCACCATATGGGCTTAGTCTTGCCCTTCCTGTCGATTCCGAGGGAAAGATTGAAATCAATGTACAAGTGATCAGAGGAGGAACAGTCATTTGACACGTTCTAATCACTAATCATATCCGAGAACCTATCGCTAATAAGCGTAACATCAAAAACTTTCCTTCTGTTAGTCACAATAAAGGTGGGCTCATTACCTCTATTAAGAACTGTTAGTTCATTTTCTACTATGAAGTTTAAAAGCGACTCACATCGTTGATTGTCATCCGAGCTTCCCCAGACGGTGTGATGTGCATTATCGTCAGCACATATTATTAGAGGGATGTGGCACCTGTTGGCATACGACATCGCCTTCCTGGTTATGGAATTCAGAGGATTAGCACCCTGGTCATGTGCCATGCAGCAGCTATTAAACCACACTGTACGGGTTTTATTTTCTACTGCGACAGTGCAGGTATCCTTATGACGCGGCAGAATCTTCCTCCATACTACCAGTGATTGTTGCCGGAGCTTAAGGCTTCTCTTTGTCGTCACCTTTGTAGACTCGGAAAAAGATAGTTCCAAAACCATAGAAAATATTCCCCTGTGTCTTCCGAAGTGACGCATCAGAAACCCTTATTACTTTCCAGTCCTGTGTGGGTAGCTGGGGATTACTGACCTGAATAATTTCCAGGATCTCCTTGGGGTCGGATGGTTCAGCTGGGATCTTGGCAATAGATCTGGGCTTTTGCGGAACATCAGCCAGAGGTATTGCCTCGATCCTAGAGCCCTGCCAAACTTCCCACAGGGACTCCACGTCATATTTGTACAGCAGCGCTGAACGCTCATCTGCACACGCTATCAATTGGATGTGACCTTGATACCAGCCGGCATCTAGAGTTACCCCTTAAGATATTCAGGAACGCCTAACTGAGTGCGACGACGATCAGTTTCCAGTTCTTAGATGAAATGGTGCCGTCACTGGCGTTTCGGTCAATGATCGCCCAAATGAGGTGGTCTTTAGCCACATCTTTGTACGAGCTGGTCTGCGGCCGTTGAGGCGTATATTTGGGACGTTTTAACCCAGGAAGAGAGTCCTCCCCTGACCGTTTAGGCACTGCTTCGGATGGCTTCCATTCAGAATTACCTTCCTTTGCAGAGGGAGTGACCCTTTGTAAACCCTCAATATGGGTTTTTGCCCACTGGAGAGAGGTTTTCTCCTGCTCCGTGCGCTCACCAAGTCGGCTTATGATTTTGTAGGCGGAACGTCTGGTAGTGAAGGCCCGTTTGAAAGGAATATGTAGATCATACATAAATATTTTGGCAATTCGCAAGTGTTCTGAAGTGCTATGTTATGAAGTACAATTTTAGGCTATATATAGAAGAGCCTGTTGTATTATCATATAATAAATTAGTGTAAATATCGAAATTAAATGACAAAAAAATAAATACAAAAACAAAATAAATGTTACGTGAATAAAAAATTATTAAAAAGACCAATGACCTTCACTTGTATACAAAACCAGCTGAATAAAAAGCACACAACAAAGACATACTTACTTAGTTAACAAAGGTTTATTTTCATATCTAATTTTAATATGAAATAAACTATGTACCTAAAATATTTTTTTTGTAGTCATAGATTCTAAGCAAATACAACCAGTGTGACACAATAGAACACATTTAAAATTGGCTGATTATGATTAAAAATCAATGTAAACGATCAAAATATTTACATATACTTAAACTTTGACTGTATAACAGTACGAAAGGTATCTTTTTTAATAATGCCTTAAAATAAACATATTTAATAATGGGTGATTCATCGTGAGGTTCGATTTATAATGTAAAATTAAACTCATAAATATTAAAGTAAACTTAAAATTTTTATTATCGGTTTAAAGAACAATTTCTGGCATTTACTATTTGAAAATGGTATCATTTAAATGTTGGCCGTGACTACGTCTGAGGTGATCGATTCGAAGGTCCAATTTGGGGCAAGGTCCAATGTTGGCTTTTGAAGCGTCAATCGTAGCTGGCTTATTCCTGAAGAACTCAGACTTTACATATCCCTAGAGAAAATAGTCGAAAGGTGTGATATCGATCTAGGTGGCCAATTTACCGAAGCAAAACGTGAAATTAAGTGCTCACCAAAATGATTTCTCCACAAGATCAAAGGTTTTACGCTCCATAAGGCTCGTAGCTCCGTCCAGTAGCAACCAGAGCTCGCCTCGACCATTCGCTTGAATTTCAGGATGCACATAGTCCATTAACGTGGTGCAATAACAGTTAACATTGACATTCATTCTGATTTTCCTCATATGGACCAATGATTCGATCAGCACAAAAATCACCCATAATTGCAGCTCGTTGTACTGTTCGGGTTGCTCATCAGCCCATATACGAAAATTTTGTTTATTAACGTATCCAGTGAGACAGAAATGTGCTTCATCACTGAACAAAATTTCACGATAAAATACCGGATTTTCATTGAGGTCTGAATGGGTTACCTCAGACGTCGTCATGGCCAACATTTACATGATTTCATTTTCAAACAGTAAATGCCATAAATTGTTGTTTTAACCGGTAATAAAAATTTTAAGTTCACTTTCAAATATATCGCACTGGTTCCTCTAAAGGGGGTTAACTAAAAATTTATAAATTTTCAGTAGAGACAAAAAACTGTTCTTTTTATATGTACTCTTATATCACACAGGGGGATACAATTGCATTTTTTGACAAAATACTAGAGAAAATGACGTAAGATTTTTTCATTGGGTAGATATGACCACTGTACATCGATTTCTTGTATAAAGTGAAATTGAAAAATTTTGAGTTGACTCTCTTTAGAGGAACTAGTGCGATATGTGTTTTATTTTACATTATATTTCTAATCTCACAATGATTCATCCTTCATATGAACATTATATCTAAGACTACTAAGACGGCAACTGCACTGCTGCAAAAATGCTTTTGGCCTTAATTTGAAAATTAACCCAAGGAATGTGTTCTGGTTATTTGTCATTTAACCCATTAATACGGTGAAGCTGTTTGGTGGTTGGCACTCAAGGGGAGGAATCGTCAAGCTAAGTTTAAACGTATAATGAGAATGAAGGCAAAAACGGTAACAGGTTCCATTAAAACCACCACCTCTAAGGAATTGTTTACAATCTTGAACTTGTTACCACCCGTCATTTTCACAAAAAAGATAACACATGCTGGAACCCTGCTTGAGATAAATTGGCACTTGGAAGTTGGTTACATCGCACCTGATCCAATCTTTGATCCTGGCTTTACCGTTAGTATTTTGGATAACATAGTTAACCATTATGACCAACGGATTCCTGGGGATGCTATAAAAATATATACACTGACGGGTCTAAAACACAGTATGGTGCATTCATATACACAGCCGTGATACAAATTCAGTACGCTGAGATATCTGGCAGCGATATTTACATTATTGCCGATAGTAAAGCGACCATAATATCCCTTTAGAATGAGTTTATAACATCGAGAATTGTTCAAGAATGTCGGATGTCTCTACAGGAGAGCGCGGGACTTTCAATGGTTACCCTTAAGTGGAGCTCTGGACAAAGGGGTGGAATGAAAACTGTATGGCTGACGTATGCAGGAGCCACCTTGCATCGAAACAGTTTAGCATATGATATATTCGTGAAACCACATGTGGGGAAACAAAAAAATTCTGGCCGTTTATAAATGGAAAAGCACTTAGCGGGCAGTAACAACTGGCCATTGGCCTATTGGAAAACACGTCCGGAGGCTAGCGGCTAGGGGTCACTTACAATGACCTGTCTAGCAGTTGCGACGGCGAGAAAGAAGAAGAGTCAAAGGAACATCTTCTTTGTTTGTGCCCGGCATTTGGAGACGTTAGACTAAAATTGTTTGGGACAAATCTAGTCGCTCTGACATTGATTCGAAAGAATCATCTCCTTTATTGAATCAACCGGATGACAGAGTAAAAGTGTCGGCAGACAGGTAATATAGGGCGTCTGGAAGAAAGTTTTACTGGCTAACTAATTGCTGGACCCACGTGAGCTTTGCCTGATTGCGGTTGCTGATGGAACCTTACCTTAACTTATTTTAAATTTATTTATTACTCATTAGGAGATTCAGAACCAGTAAATGATATCGCTGTGTGTATATTGGCCCAGTAGTAAAATTTTTACAATCAGCTTTATTACGGTTCTCGTTCACGTAAACGACTAAGTCGTTTTTTGTAGTAGACTTAAGAGCACAAGTTGGGTGTTACAAAAAGCGACTTAAGTGGCATTTACACGGTGTCTTTTCAGACATGTCTGTTTTATTCATTCCCTTTTGAACATGTTTCCAAAAACCTATTGTGTTTTCACGGTGTCTTTTCAAACAGACATGTCTAATTGTCTAATATCCATATACATAAAATTTAAAAAAACATGAAAATTCATTAAAAAAAACAAACATGAAAACTCATTTTGTGTCTGGTTGCAACCCCTATTTCTTCTCTAACCCGATCCCCTACAAACAAAACAAATGTGTTTGTTAGACATGGCTAAAAATACACCGTGTAAACTCCTTCTTAGGGCTAATAAAGATGTAGATTTATGGTGTTTTCTTTTCTACAAAAAATGTGAAATTTTATTTAAAAAAATGCAATTTGGTGTTCGTTTCTTAAAAATGATTCGCTCTCTAAAAGGGTGGTTTGTTTTATTCTAAAAAATGCACCCTTGCCCCGTATAAATCGACAGTTTTGTTAATGCCCTGTAAAAAGACGGCTTCTGTTTATATATAGGGTTACCAGACGAAGTTGGGAAAAAATAGCCTCTAATCAGGACAGTAAAATTTTAAATTTTAATAGTTATTTTTTCTACTATTTAATAGTAAAAACATAAGAAAACATTACATTGTTAATGATAGGTTGTCAGTGATATAAAATTTAAGTGGATTCGGTGTTATAAAATTGTTTTTGAAAAAAAACGTCAAATCAAGAAATCTGAAAAACTTGGTGTTAATAAATCAGCAATATGGCAAATGTTTTTTTTTAAAAAAAAAAAAAAAAATAAAGAAATTGGAATTTCGTCATTGATGTTGTACATTTATTTGTTTATTTAATATCAATCTATTAACAAATTTTGGTTTATGTATATTTTTTTTTATAGTTTGAAGAACAAACTTTTTTATTTATGCACATATTTTTTTATATTTTGAAGAACAAACTTTTTGTCAGCTGTAAAAAACAGGGCGGTCCAATTTTGTGTTTTGTTCTCGTCAAATAAAAAATTGCATTTCAGGTTCAGCAAGACATTTTATACATGTACCTTTTAACAAGGTTGTATTTTTTTGTAGAAAAGAAAACACTATAAGTTAAACTCTCTTTTTGATTTAAAATGTGTTTTAACCAACAAATCTATAAATCTGCAAACATATAAACCATCTTTAAACGCATAAAATTGGGCGTTTAACTTACCGTATGAATTTGAAAACATTTATCATAGTTCTGCCACATGTTACTTTTTCAACTACATATAATACATGGGACACTGATTTGCAACTGTTGAGTTAAGACTACATATAAATTTAAGTTTAGTAAAACTAAACCAAAGTTTAAACACTTACTGATTTATTACCCATTAGTCGTTTACGATATCAAGAACCGTAATAAGGCAGAATTAAAAGCAGCGATGCCAATTTTTTTGATTTTGTTTACTGTTTTTCGCTTTTACATATCTCCTTATAGTGTTAACTTTTTTGAATGCACCTTAACTGCAGTAGTTTTGGAATTTAGAATTTTTAATTAAATAAAACGCTCTTGTGTCGCTAAAAATTGTAATTAACATCTTGTCGTTGTTATTTAGGACAATAACTTCGTTTCTACGATTATAAATTAATACATTTTGGCAAATTTAATAGTGTTTTCTTTTATACATAAAATAAATATTGCCTTCTGAAAAGGTGCATGTATAAAATCGGACTTTTTGTGTTAGGCGATGTCGTTAACGCGTGGGTTGTGTTTTGAAATAGATTAAAGAACACAGGTTGCACGTTACTTGAATCTATTACAAAAAAACGAGTCAAGCGTTAACGACAACACCTTATACAATAAGGCTGAATATCTTGCCAAACCTGTACATAATTATGCTATTTGTTATTTGACGAGAACAAACGCAGGTTTCAAAAGTGGAATGTCCTGTTTTTAACACCTGATAAAAAGTTGATTCTTTATCATTACAGCTCCATTTTTAACGCTTTTTGTGTTATTTTCCGACATTTGGTTTTTTTAACCGATTTAGCGAATTCAAATCAATTTTAGGGTTTGTTTCCAATTTTACAATTTTTTTGCGAATTTTAGTCATGTTTGCGATAGCAGCGATTTTTTCCTGTAAGTTTTCGAATGTTTACAGCTTAAACGATTTTTAATAATAAATATAATAATACCCTTTAGCAAGTTTTTGCGATTATCCGCTAATTTAGAAATGTTTACCAAATTTTTGCCATTTCTTATAGTTTTAGAAACTTTTAATCAATTTATGGCTTGTTTGAAATATTAAAAATTTTCGGTGTTTTGTAAACTTTTCTAAATTTTTGCTCTTTGCGGCAATCTTCGCCGTTATAAAAAGATTCGAAATTTTTTTTCAACAGCTAAAATATTGGGCTTCA
This sequence comes from Pollenia amentaria, assembly GCA_943735925.1. Taxonomy (NCBI): domain Eukaryota; kingdom Metazoa; phylum Arthropoda; class Insecta; order Diptera; family Polleniidae; genus Pollenia; species Pollenia amentaria. The sequence continues at coordinate 148,396,638 of OX031008.1, forward strand.
TTTTGAAATTACTAATATTTTATTTATTGTGTAATTATACGTGTACTTATGTCAATGACTATTAAAGCGTTTTTAATAAAAAAACACCTTTTCGAACAACTGTTGGAAATGATATTTTGAAAATAGTTCACATTAAAAGAAAAAATAGAATTCAAATTAATTTGTATCTTATCTAAAAAATAGCACTGTATGTTTAACTGCTAAATTAATTATCTTAATATCATTTTTCCAAAACTCTTGTATCCAGTACAAAATGTTAATTTATAACGAATTCTTTATCTTTTAGGTTGGTTTTTTATATTAAAAATTATCTTTGTGTAATTAGAAATTGTTCAGAAATACCTTTCACAAATAAATTGTTTTCTAAATACCTATTTTGAAAAGAATTTTGTATAAATAGTTATCGTTTGCCAAAAATATCAGATTGTTTCTTAAAATTTTCATACAAATAGAAGCGAAAAAAACAAATATTAACTCGCCAGCTATGAGACAAGGTAAAAATAATTATATATATTATTTTTAAATATTGTTCCAATGTAACATAATTTTTGTTTTTTAATAATATATACAGAAGGTATCCTTTTTTGTTTGTGGTTAACACTGGTTCTTCAACTTCATTTAGTTGTTTGTAATCCTACAGAAGGTACACCACGATACCCTTTACCAAGCACTAAAAGTTATATTCCTAATCCTGCAACTGCTCGACGCACACCATCAACTACTATCTCATCAAGTTTGTCAACGTCAACCATTCAGTACTTCAAACCCACACCACCTACCCCACCAATGTTTTATGGAACTCCTCGACCTACACCACCATCATTTGATAACACTTCAACTCTTCCGCCATTTATTTATACTTCAATTCGAACAACAACAGGTTTGTCTACTCCGCCACTTTTAAGACCTCCAACACCACCATCAGTAAACACTTTATCTGCGTCAAATCTTTTTCCTTAGAAGAACTCGAAAGTTCATCTACTCTTCCTTTGCTATGTGAGAGTTTCAACAATTCCTCCAATTTAGTTCCTAAGAGACATTTAAATTTACATAACAGTAAAGAAGAAATAAAAAAATGATATAAATTTAACTATTCTTTTTCTTTCCATATGAACCGGTTCACATTTCATGCGGTTCCAAAAATAAACCGGTTTACAATTTATCAAAGTTTTTATGTATAAATCGTTTCACTTTTTTCTGATTTTCTGATTCATATAAAATTAAATGAAATGGGAAACTTTTCTCATTTTATTCAATTCTATATGAACTAATTCGAACCTTATTATATTATATATGAACCGGTTCGCATTTTATTCTACTTTTTTCGTATTGTAGGTGATATTGTTTACATTTTATTCGATTCTATATCAACCAATTTGCATTTCATTCGATTCTGAATATAAGAACATTGGCTTTTAACCCATTCCGTGTTTTTGTCTAACATATTCGACATTACATTGTACTCTGTTTCTATGCGCTTGAACGATATACAAATTTAATATAGAGATTGCTTTTGTTTCTTTATTTTTGGGCGGAGATGGCCAAGAGGAAATCTAAAATTTTTTCTGGCTTCAGCACCATAATATTACCTTAAATATAAGTTTCTAGAATTTTAGTTCGGCTTTAATAATTTTTGCCCCGGAAAGGGTTAATTCATTTAAATTTAATATTTCATTGGTGTCGAAGAACCAATCTTAACCGGTTTTTTTTTGTGTTCCATTCTATGTAAATTGTTTCTTATTTTATTCGATTTGTTTGTCACTTAAAAAAATAAATTATTGTTTTTTTTTTTTAAAATTTTACTTTATACATAAGTTATTGTCCGTTAATTTCAATTTAAAAAGTCTGTTAAAGTTCTGAAGTCTCTTCCGGTGAATTAAATATTCATTTAACAACCGCATTGCCGTTCCACAAGTTGTCTACCCCACCATCATCTACATCTACAAGAAAAATAATAAAAGAATAACTAAAAATTAAAAATTTTTTAATTAAATTTTTATTTTTCAAAAATCATACTTTAATTTTACGTAACATTCACACACACAAACAGCACCGTAAAATTTGTTTAATAAATTGTTTATTTATTTTTTGTTCTCATTTTGGGCATGTGGTGAGTGTGTGTCTGTGTTTTTTTTTGGGTTGATTAAATTTTTTTTTATTTTTTATTTATTTTTCACATTAATAAATTTTTTATTTGTTCTGTTTCTTCTTTTATTTTTTTTTTATTTCCTCAATACAAAGACTTTGAATATTTTATTATTGTTATTATTTGAAATTTTTAAGTAACGTAAATAAGTTTTTGAACAAACTTACTACGAACAATAAAAGATATTTTTTTAGTTTTTGTTGTTTTAATTGTACTTATTCGAATTCGAATAAGTATTCCGTAAGTTTCATATTATTTCAATTTTTTCTGTTTTTTTATGTTTGTTTTATTTAGCTGCTGTTATTGTTGTTATTTTCATTTGTTGTTGAACCACTCCCTGCTCGAAAAAAAATAAATAGAAAAAATAAAACTAAATAATTTACATTTTTAGTTTGAAATTTTATACTTTGTTGTAAATATTTTAAGCAATATTTTGTTGTTGTTTTCTTTCGTACAAAGACTTTATGATTGTCTATCGTTTTAAGTTATTTATTGAATTTCATAACAGTGTTCTTCTATTTGTTTTAACGATTGATTGCCTTGTGACTGTTCTTTATAATTTTGTAGTTTTGTTCTGTTGCAAAGAAAAGGCAAAAAAAAATCCCTAATAGTATATGGTTGAAATATTTTAATAAAAAATAACCTATTAACCAGGACTGTGGAGTCGCCAGAAAAAAGTACCAACTCCGACTCCAAACGCTGAAATTTTTTAAGGGCGACTTTGACTCCGACTAACGACTCCGACTCCAACTCCTACTCTAAACTTGATGCTAAATGCATTTGAGACTGGTTCTTATTTGACTTTAAACTCTTTTTATACCCTCCACCACTGGTGGTGAATGAGGCCATGAAGTATATACATATATTATGGTTTCTTGAGTAATACAAAGTCGATTTAGCCATATCCGTCTGTCTGTCTATCCAGCAAAATCCGATCAGTAGGATAAGAGTTATGAATCAAAATGTATAACCCCCACCCGTAAAGATTGACATCTTTGTTACAAAAACTAACATAAAAAGGTGACATAATGCACGTCATGATATACGATTTTGCACAAACTCGATCCACATATATGACTATAAGACTGTACGTCTAAAACCGTAATAAATATTGCTATCATATTAAAATGTGCTACGTCATAGTTTTATAGGACTAGAAATCACACTGCCAAATTTTGTAACACAATTTACCAATTTACGTAAAGCCTACTCCCGAAAAATAGTTTGGAACGCCTAAGAGCATAATAAAAGACGCTATCATAATAAAATTCGGTACGTCACTGTATTACAAGACTAGAAATCAAACTGCTTAACTTGGTGAAGATCGGTCCATTATTTACCCTAGTCCCATATAAACCTACTCTCGGAAAATAGTTTAGTACGTCTAAAACCGTAACAAATAATGCTATCATATCAAACTTTGGTACGTGACAGTTTTATGGGACTAAAAATCGTACTGTAACATTTCCTGAATATTGGACCATAATTTACCATATTCCCCATATAGAGTCTACTCCCGGTAACAAATAATACTATCATAATAAAATTTGGTACGTCACAGTTTTATAAGGCTAGAAATCATACTTTAAAATTTCGTAAAGATCGGTCCATAATTTACCCTAGGCCGCATATAAAACCTACTCTCGGAAAACCGCTTAGTATGTTTAAAACGTAATAAGTAATGCTATTGTAATACAATTTGGGACTAAAAATCACAATATAAAATTGCCTGAAGCTCCGAATTTAGCATATAATGTCCAATATTATGCTTACTCTAGCAAATTACTTAAATACGCCTATAACCGTATCAGATATCTATATTGTGGTAATAGTTGGTCTATTTTTGGTTCATTTGGCGAGAAATAATATCATGCAATTTTCTGATTTTCGGTTCATATTTACCTTACATCCCATATTTAGCAGCACTTTAAACGCTAAAACAAATTTCAATACTGTATTGAAATGCGTTCCATCTCATAAAAATTCCCCTCCTGAAATTATACTGATTGTCGTCCAATTGGTTTAAACCGGAACCAATTTTTATATATATATATTTTTATATATTATAAGATTTATATATTTTAACTGTCGGTTGAGGGTATCAAAGATTCGGCACAGTGAAATATAGCACTCTAACTTGTTGCTAATGCAGTACCTTTTAAATTGTTAAATAAAGCAAGAAAATGATTCAGTAAACATTTCTAATCAATATTTAAAATATTGCATCGCCAATTACAGCCATACCTAAATAAGAGCGGAAAGCGTTTTCTAGCTGTCGAAAATCCTCATGCCAATACAATTTGTATGAAGCATCCCTAAATAGCGCGGCGTCAACGCTTTGCAATTGGAAAATCCGATTTTGACAGCGCGTTAAAATAAGCAGGGTTGCTATATTTGTTGTTTTGTCAACCCTGCTTTTATTTTTTGATAATAAATAATGACAAATTAGCTATTTTTAGGCCATACTAGCGGTTTTAATTTCATTTAGTATTTTTTTTATGATGGTTTTAGTAAGCACAGAAGTTAGCACTACTGTTTTTGACACAACGCTGACGCTCTTGTTTAGGTATGGCATATCAGCGTAAAAGCTACGCGGAAGAAAACGTTCCGCCTTCCGCTTTTGTTTAGGTACGGCTGTCAGCATTTTTATTTTGGAAATTATTAGAAAATTTTAAAAAAAATTTAAAATTTTTTATTTTTTTTTAAATATTTTATACGCGAGTTTTCGTGGGTACTACGATTCCGACTCCGACTCCGGGACAAAAACCTCAACTCCGACTACACAGCCCTGCCATTAAGTCGTTTAAAAATATTTTTTTGGCTTTTCCATTTTATTTTACCGAATTTGCTTTTTTCGTTTAGATCTTGAAAAATTGATTATTGACCGGGGTTGCTGCTTTAAAATGCAAAGCATACAATTGAGGAGGTCCATAATAAAAAGCAACAATTCCACTATAATAATTTTTTGGATAAATGAAAAAAAAAAAAAATTAATTGAAGCCAGTATGACGTACATACATGTATAATTTTTCAAGACTTGTGGGGTATAAAAGTTTACGAACATTAATACAATTCATTAATATATTAATTTTTCTGGCAGTTAGTTTTTAAGTTATTTAGAAAACAAATTTGAATTGTTGCTTATTGATCCGATTTAAAATAAATAAATTCGTTTTGATTTGAACCCAATTGAAATGTTGCGCTTCGACTTGCACTAGGTTTAGAGGTATGACTTTTCTATGCCAATAACCCAATAAACCAAGCGATATTGTAACGATATCGACACGTTATTATATACAGCTCTGGGAAAAATAATAGAATTTAGTGCCACGTGTAAAAATGTTGCATTGATTTTTGCACAGTCTTCACGACAATTTATTGATCGTATTCTTTGTTCTTGTGCCTTCTTACAAATGTCCTTGTACCGGGTGTACCAAAAAGAACCATTTTAAACTCATCTGTCCTGAAAATGCAACTTTATTCGACTTCTTCCAAATACGTGTTGTTTAATGAGATGTCGACGAATAGTTGACGTGTAATATTCAAGCTCTTAGGCCTGCTTTATCTTTGTAAAAGTCATAAAAGGGTTAGGATTCACAATGCGTATTAAAACTTGTAAGAATTTTTGGCTTGCATCCATGTGTTTCTTGCTTCGGTTTCCATTTTTTTTTTTTTATAATTTGCACTAACGGTTTGCATGATTTATCTTCTGATAGAAGTTTCTTAATTAAGTTTCTGGTGCTTCCGGTACAGTGCTTTTTTGTTTTTGTTTTTTGTTAGTAACAGCACTCATGGAATGCCCCCTACTAATGCATTGCATTGTGTTGGAACTAGGAAAATAGGTTATGGGAAGGATGATAGAGGGAGAAGTGTCGGTGGACATTCGATTTGAAGGTATTCATGAGACTTCAGCAGGATAGTTATTCCACGTACGAACCAAAAATTTCCTGTAATGCGAATTTTCCTTAAATGCGTTGTACGATGCTCCGGTCAATCGATCACGAAAGGATGGGCGGTGAGCAAAAAACGTGTATTTTAAACAAATGTACGAGTTTCGGGATCCAGTTCCCAAATTTCATCCCATTGTAGTAACAATAAGACAGGCACACAAAAAAAATTTCAATAGTTTTTTATCAATTAAAAAAATTGTTTGAAAAGTATTTGTTTTGATTAATGTGATAACTGAATCAATTTTTTTAGTTGAAAAAAATTAAAAAAATACAGGCCTGATCTGAAAATCACATTTTATCAAATTGATTTTAAATCACAAGAAAGGTGTTTTAGGCATATTATTTTGTGATTTCAAAACGTTCAGCTACGTAGACAACTTTTTCAAATCACTTTGTTATTTTGGCGACTATTGTTTATTAATTTTTTAAGCGATATGTACTTCCAAAAATATTTATTTGGTTATAAGTAAAAAAAATATTGACGAATAGAAAAAAATTACAATAGAAGAATGTTGGAATAAAAAAACAGCTTTGTTAACTTTTTATAACCAAAAAAACTTAATATATTCTTTTGGTATATCAATAAAAACTGCATGTTTTAAACATTACATAAAGTTGCACGTATTAACTAGGGGTGCGGCGAATATTCGGATAAGCATTTGTTAACTATTCGCTTTTTATGCTATTTGCATTCGCTAAAATGTATAAGAATAAAAGATGAAGTTGTTTTTCGATCTTTTTAATAAATAAGAATATTTAAAGCGAATATCTAATGATGGCAATTTTTAAGAAAATAAATTGTAACAGACGACAAAAATACGAAAATACATATAAGCAAGCATTTAAAACCAAATTAAGCAATCTTTTTTATTAGGGGTAATCACGATGGTCATTGCGCAAATTTGCAATTTGTAAATTTGCAGTACATATACAACCCAATTATGAATAAAAATTTCCCGGGAGTTTTCTCCCTTCTCCCATTTTTCCTATGTAAATTCAATTGTAAAAATAGCAAAAGGGAAAAAACTCTCAGGAAATTGCAAGTTCGCTATTTTTCTAAAAATTTATTCTGGCAACACAAAAACTTCTGGCAGCACTATAATAAGCTTTAAAAATCTTCGTTTGATTACAATTATACACAAGCTTTTAGTTTATTTTTGCGCTAAAGCGATCACGAACAAGTTTAAATAAAATTTTCTTTTTTACAAATAAAAAAAAAAAAAAAAATGGCAGTCCGTATATCAAATGTTGTTGTTTGCGCTTATTTGCAACTGAGCAAATATACACTACAATTGTTGCTTAAGGTTGTTTTTAGTGCAAACGAAGTAAAATAAAGCCAATTGCAAATACGCACATTTTGTTGTTGTGATGTGCAAAGGTGTGTATTTTTGCACACATTTGCATCATTTGCACACTTTTCACTACCCATCGTGATTACCCTTATTATTTTGCCTTCTATCCCTTATAAACGGGATCAAGTTTATTTTCCTAGCGATTTCTGTTTTAACATTGTAAATTTTTCTGTACATACAATATACTTCATTGCTCTCCAACGGAAAGCTAAGGTAAAATGTAACAAGAAGATACAAGATAATAGTCTGGTAGTGTATAATGTCATTTCTGAAAATTTAAGGAATATAATTATTACGGGAAAGCTTTATAAAATACATAACTGAAATTTAACTCATAGAATAAATTCGAAAAATAGAAAATGTTGAATATAATAAAGTTGCTTATAAAAAGAAATAATTCCCAGTATCGATTTCTGTTTTAGTTTTAAACATACTTAACTATTTTAAAACTACCCAGCAGCTTAAATCGTTAATAGTAAGGGTTTGGACTAGTTAATTACTAGTCGTTAGGCGTCGGAAAATGAGAAAGATGATGGAATTTCGGCTGCGTAGCTTTATTACTAGAAACTAGAAACAACAACAACACTACAAAAGTTGGTAAAAAAAAAAATATTTAATACTTGTTCTGTGAGGCACAACAACAACTCTACAAAAGTGGATAAACAAAACAATTAACTTGTTAACAACACTACAAAAAGAAAAACGTAAATTTTTGGTTGGTTTTAGAGTTGTAAAATTATTTTTATGATTAAAAAATAAATAAAGTGGAGGAAATTTGCCGTACTCTTTTTGTTAAATTTATTTAATCAAATTCTTCAATGTAGAATGATGACGAAATCCATATCGGGGCATTCTGCTAGTTTCTTACAATTCTGTAAACAAAGGGGAATTATAAAAAAAAATTAAACATGGCGTAACAGGAAAATAAATAATACAATATATCTCTCTCTATCTGGTGCCAGGGGTGGCATGGTAAGTGCTTCGAATTATTCTAAAATAAATACAATACAAAGGTGCAAAAAATTCCTTTGTTGGTGCGTGGTGCGTTTTTTTTAAATTTCGGTGGGTTTTTTTTATATTTGGTGGCACCAAAGCAAATTCAACACAACTTTTTGTTTCAGTGTGAGAAAAAAATCTGTACAGTAAGTGCAATGAATTTGTTTAAATGAAAGATACTTTATAGAATGTCTTTTAATGCTATTAATGCATTCCTTCAAATTAAAAATGAGTTAAAACGGGAAAATTCTTGTTGTAAAACTTACCAACTTTCCGATATTGTTAATTATCACATTAATAGTAATGCTATTTATGAAACATCAAAATTTAAAATTAAATCTGTTTTATGGCCAAATGATAACAATAATGATCAAAATAAGCTTTATTCATTTGGAATAACTATTATTAATTTTTGATCTCTTTGTAAAAAGTTTTAAATATAATTTATAAAATAAGTGTACAAAAATGTATCACCTTGTACAAATGAATGCAAACATACATTACATAGAATGTATGCACAAATATGTTTAGGTTTTTTTGTTTTACTATATTATAAAAGGCTATTTTATTGTTATATTTTTAATATGAAAATATTCAACTTCCGATAAAAACTAAATTTTTAAAAATATTTTAATAAAAGTAGAAATACTGAACTGAATAGTTGAACTCTTTTTAAAAAAATTGTGTAGAACTTATGAAAAAAAAAAAATTATTATCTAGTACAAATGAATACAAACAAATTTATTTAGTTTTTTTTATAATTGTTTACTTTTTGTTTCTAAAAACCCTGAACTGTAAAAGACTGTTTTATTGTTATATGTATTTTTGATACAAAAATTATGCTTTTTATTCTCAATAAACTCATAAACATTTTAAAGAAAAAATTAATTTTAAACTTGGTGCGTTCTTCCTTAAATGGCGCGTTTTTTCTCCATTTTGGCACGTTTTGAAATTTGAAAGTTGACAACGCTGCATATAAAACAATAATTAAGTATGAAAAAAATATTGAGGGCATTTATACTGTAAATACAGCAACTAGTTTTAAACTATTATAAAAATGCATAAAAATTCAATAGTTGGGCTCCTAGGACAACCCAAAGCTAAATTCATACTATAGTTTGATATATGAAAGAAGTCTAAAAAGCAACTACTCCTTTTCCAATTGTAATTCAGAAAGCGTCAATTATTATTCAGAAAGCGTCAATTGTAATTCAGATTACTCAGTTGCAATTTAAAAGGCGTCAGTTGTAATTCAGATTAGGCCATTGGAATTTAGACGGCAATTGTAATCAGAATATAATAAATGTAAAAAACGATATTCTTGCAGTACTGATCGAAAGCAATTGTACTTCCAATTCTTCCAATCGATACTGAACGAATCAAACTTATTTTTTCAGTGTTTTAAAGAAGTTATTTGAGTTTTCATAACACTGAAAAAATAATTTCGATTCTTTTAGTTTCGACTGGAAGAATTCGATGTAAAATTGCTTTCGATCTCGACTGCCAGAATTTGCCCCCAGTACCCATGTTCTGTTACTTTTGTTACTTTTGAGAGAAAAGTGTGTCTATAACTAGTGTCGAAAACTATTAAAAGAGATTACGTCGTTACGTTATAAATGTCATAATATTCCACTCGAAGCCGATGTTAAATTGCAGACATTGAGAACGCCAGGCACTCATATCGTTGACGGCGGTCAAAATTTACTACATTAAAAAATTTTTAACGACGGCGGCGAAAATACAACCGTCGGCTATACGAAATAATGTAAAGTGTGACAATTTACTTAACGAAGTTTACGCTAATAATTTTTTGAGCTTTGATGAGTATTTCGTCTTATTGACTAATGAGTTACTATCAAAATCAAAACTTAACAAAAGCGAAATTAACAAAATTGTTAATAGCTGTATTAATTTTTATATCGAACTTGCAATCAAATATTAAAACGTTTCGATTTTAACAAAAATCCTATAAATCTTTAAATAAGCTTTATTTTTGAAAAAAAAAAACATATCTTAGGCTCTAAATTTAACATTTTTAAACTTTTAAGAAGATTTAGAAGGAATGGAAGTAAATTTGCAAACTTTTTGCCAATAAATTTCAGACTTAAAACGTGGGGATTCTACGGATGCATTTCCAGTGCTGTCAAAGTTTGTACAACAAATTAGGGTCCTTCCACATTCTTCCTCAAATGTGGAAAGACTTTTTAGTCAAGTCAACCTTAATAAAACCAAATTTTGATGTTCCCTGGAAAATTAATCCTTTCAAGGAATTCTTTTTTCTAAAGATTACTTAACATTTAATAATGCAAACTGTTTTGATGTTGATATTAAAATGGATTTAATTAAACTCAAATATGTTTCTATAAAATATTTGTTAAAATTAAATGTAAAAAAAAGTTTTTGTAATGTACAAAATTTTTTTAAATTAATTACAATTTATTTATAAAAATATTCTTTTTTATTAATTTTTATGTTTTTATATGGATTATATGTAAGTTAATGCTGAATTATTGTGTTTTGTTATTTTTTGTGTTAATAAAAATATGTTTTATTGTTCTTAAAAGGGATATTTTTTTATTTGCCGATTTTTTATCAAAATTATCTGGCACCCCTTTACTGGCCCCTTTGTTTACACTGCAGCCACACGGTCAACTTTTTGTTGATAGTCTTTTACATATACTGTTTGTCAAAATTTACATAAATTGAAAGCTGTGACGTAGGCTGCACGCAATTTTTAAGCAATTTACTTTCAAGATGTCATCAAGAAAACAATTTATACTGACAAACGAAAAATTTGCTCACAAAACTTCTAATCAGCTGTTAAATTGAGCGTAAAATTGCCAAACAAATGGATAGTTAAAATTGAGAGCAATCTCGTGATCAATTTAAAAAGTGTGATTGTGTTAGTGAAAAAATGAGAGTGAGAGCAAATTGAAAGGAATTGAAAGACAAAAATTGATCGTGTGGCCTCCAAGTTACAGAAGTACTCTCAATAATAAGACACCATCAGCATGACCGATATGGTAGTCGCAATCATTTTACTTTGAAAATTTGATGTATTTAACTAAATAATTTAAACAAATAGAATATGGGAATTTTTTCCAGAAAACAAGCAAGTCGGTTTTTACTTTGACTTTTTGCCACAGATATATAAATAGATTACTTAAAATTTATTTTTTGGTAGTTAAATTATATAAAATAAATGAAAATTCACTTGTTTTTACGGAATTCGCGTTTGAATTTTTGTCAGTAAAAATTAAATGAAACTAAGTAGATCGGTTTTAAGTAAATTTAAAGTTATTTTAAATTAAATTTTCATTTAATATTACATACAGAATACTCTGTCTTAATCAACGGACAATATTTTTAAATAAATGTTAGAGTCAGTAAAAAGTAAATTTGGTTGGATTTTTAAATGTTTAGTTTGTTTTTCAATTATTGGAAATTTTAAAGAACATTTTTTTAAGCTTTAGTAAATTTATGTGGGACACCTGTCTTTAGTTGTTTTATCCAACTAAATTTCACCACACATTTAAATTTTCCGCAGTTTAAGGCTTATAAAGCTTATTTTTGAGAATGGGTTTTATATAGGGCCCATGGTATCTTCACGAAATTGTATTTCTTGTCTTAGCAAACTGTAGTGGTCTAAATTTTACAGCAATATAAGTTTTGCGTTTAAGGATGTAGTAAAGTGTTTACCGAGATTGTGTTTTATTTCGAGTGATTTTGAATCTTATAAAAGTAGATTATGCTAAATTGCACCACAAAAGCATTCGTTACGCTTTTAGCCATACTTACATGATTTCTGAGAGTGGTATTAACACGGGCACGTAGGTATGTAAATTATGGACCTATCATTAAGAAATTTGGAGACACACGAATTCGTTGAAATTTAATGACAATCGGTGCTTTCCGTTACGAATTTATGATAGTTTTTATGGAGGCAGTTCCACATTTGGGGCATAACACTTTTACTACTAAAGCGGTTCTGATGGAATTGAATCCTACTCTGAAGAACTAGAAACAATTTCACACACAAATGGCAAAATCGATTAAGAAGTACTAAAGGACTCAGAATATAATATATACCTTATTCGATCTTAGATGAATATTCAGATTCACATGCAATGACAAACTTTGTATACCTTTATAAAAAACCCTACTGATAAATTTTCAAAATAATTATTTTCATCTGATGTTTTAACATATTGTAAGTATTCGCATTCGTTTCACAATATTTTCATTCGCATTCGCTAAACGTATATTCGCCGCACCCCTTGTATTAACATATAAATATTAACCCCCATATTCATAAAAAATATTTCTGATTAATGAAACATTTATTGATCCAATTTTCATAGAAAATTCGTTTCATAAGCCTGCTTTAAACTGAAAATATCTTTTATGAATATGGGGGTAAATCAATAGCTCAGTCTTTTTTATTTAATATTAAACTTCTAATAATTTTTAACAGTTAGAATGATTAAAACTATCAATAAGGGCCTTTGTAATATCATAAAAATAAATTAAGAAACTGGAATTGATATTCATTGTCGACAATAAAAAATATTAAGGTATTTTTTGACGCTTTAAGTGCTTTTTGTTGGTCCCCTTTTACAATGTGGACTTTCTTTCAACAAAATATCTCGTACTCACACTAAGAGGTAACTTCCTTCAAATTTTTAATTCTTGCAAATATTAAATGTGGATAATATATAATAAAAAAACGAAGCAGATATTAGGTTTTGATTTCATACAAACTTTTATTGATGATTCCTCTCTAATAAATAAAATATAAATTTCCCTAAAAAATATAATATTGCAAAAAATGGGAAAATAAGGAAAGAACTGATGCTTTTTGGATTGAAATCTACAATTATAAAATCTATTTGGGGGAAAATCCTTTTTAAGAACTGGATAACTTTAATATTCGTATACTTTCGTTTCCATATTCAAATGCCGAAGTCGAAAAAACATTTGGCTTAACTAATTTTTTTTAAACAAAAAAATAGAAATCTACTTTAAACGCAGCCAATTCATTATTGCATATTAAATCCAACTTATAAAAGATTTGATTATTTCATTAAAACCGTTTTGTGGCCCGATGATGACGATTATGAAACAGATATATTTGAAAGTGAAATTGTTGTTCTATAAAACGTTATCTCTGTTTTTTTTTTTTTTAACAAATTCTTATTTTAAGTTTTTGTTTACTCCTTTATATTTAAAGTTTTTTTTCGCCAATTTTACACTTTTTTAACACTCTACGTGCTTTTATGTGTGTGAAGTTAAAATTTAAAATTTATAACCCTAGACAAATTCTGTTATGCTAACCGAATTATGTTAACCACTGAACAGAACTTATGTTAACGCCTTTATGTGGGATAAATCCAGATTTCTGGAATAGGAGTCAACGTTGGCGAACAAAACTGATTAGGATTTGTGGACAATAAGTTTCTCCATCCCCTGCCATCACCAGAATTTTGAACAGAATATAAGAATAAGTGGCTCCAACTCACTTTGTTAAAAATTCTGGTGATGGCAAACGATGGAGCAACTTATTGTCCACAAATCCTTATAATTTTTGTTCGCCCACGTTGACTTTTTTTTTAATTTTGTTTTTTTCTTTCTATCCTCTTACAACTACAATTCGTGTTGGAAAAAAACCAGCCAATTGTAGGGGAATGTAAGAAAGAAAAGATTGACGGTTTATTGTTGTGACTTTGTTGAAGCTTTGATATTGTTACATTTAAGACCAGAGTGTTTTAAAATTCTTATTCACTTTATGGTCTTACTTGTATAATATTTTTAGCTTTTCTAAAGTATTTGGAAAAAGTTTCCTGACGAGCTGGCCTAAGCAACCAGCGAAATGCGCATAGGAACTAGCTTTCCCACAACAATAAATTTCAGTATTTTCATTCAAAAATTGGGATTATTAGCACATCATTAATAAATGAATTAACTAATAAAATATTTCATTCCCGAAAATAATTTTTGAAAATAAACAGTTGATTTATCTTTTCTTACATTCCCCTACAATTCTCCTCAATAATTCGCTCCAACTCACTCTGTTAAAAATTCTGGTGATGACAAACGATGGATGAACTTATTGTCCACAAATCCTAATCATAATCAATCGCCCACGTCGACTCCTTTTCCAGAAATCTGGATTTATACCTCATAAAAGCGTTTACATATGTTCTGTTAAGTGGTTAACATTATTCTGTTAAAATAACAGAATGTGTCAAGGGTTATAAATTTTAAAACTTAACTTCACACACATAAAAGCGCGTAGATTAAAAAAAATGAGAATTTGAACAAAAGCTTTTCAAATGTGTTGTTTTGCTTTGCAAATAAAACATTTGTATTAAGTGTACAACTCTGTTGTATTTAATACGATTTTATACTTCAAAGCGTGAGTGTCTCTTTCGTATGTATTGTTAATTAATGAATTCGCTGAGTGAGAGAAAGAGCCAGATAGAGTTTCGTCAACTGCTTTATTCTGCCAAATTAACACGCGTGTTTACTACAGCTTTTGGCTGGATTTAGAGTTTGTTCCCGGGATTTCTCGTCCCGGGAATTCCCGGGATTTTCAGTTGTTTTTAATTCCCGCTTTCCCGGTAATTTATTGCAGGATTCCCGGGAAATTTTGAAGATAATCTTTTTTTTTTTAAACTGTAGTAAATTTATGTCAGACTTGTGTCTTTAGTTGTTTTATCCAACTTAATTTCACCACAATATTAAAATTTTCTACAGTTTAAGGCTTTTAAACTAATTTTTGAGAATGGGCTTTATATTGGGCCTATGATAAATTATAGACCTATCATCACGAAAGTTTTTTTCTTGTCCTAGCAAATTGAAGTGTAACATTATTTTAAAGCTTTGCGTTTAAGGGCGTAGTAAATGGTTTTCCTAGATTGTGTTTCATATTCGGCATTTCAAGTGATTTTGAGTCTTATAAAAGTAGAAAGTGAAATTTGTGTGCATTTCGCCACAAATTTATGTTAGTTTTAGTTGAGTTTTTAGGGAGGTAGTACCACATTTGGATGCATAACTCTTTTCCTACTTAAGCGATTCTGCTGGAATTCAATCCCAAACAGCCTAGAAGATCTAGAAACAATTTGACACCCAAATGGCAAAATCGGCTTAGAATTAATAACGGACTAATAATAAAAATACTTTATGGGACCTTAAAATCACATGGAATGAAAAACTTAGTATACCTTCATATACTGCTGATTAAGGGCTATAAAATTGTAAAAAAAATATGTTATTAAATATATGTAGTAAATAAAATTTCTCCTTTCTGCTGAATTTGTTAAACGGTAAAATTGTTTCAGAATTCCTACTTCGTAACGTTGAGTTTTTAGTTCGTAATCACCCTTCCAGAATTTTTATTCGCGTAAGACTAATACTTTCATTCTAATTATGCAAATAAGCTCTGAACTTGACAATGTTTATACGTATATTGATTTCTATTATCCTATTAACATCAATATAACCTCTTAAGTGTCTTAAAATAATTTTAATCTTAAATTTTTTACGTTCTTGTTATATAATAGATACAAGATTTAATTCTTTTAAGCGTAATAGTCAATAAGAAATATTAGTTTCATTGGAGAAATAAGTAAATAAATAAATAAAAAATTTTGGGCGGGAATCCCGGGATCCCGGGAATTGGACTTTTATTTCCCGCTTTCCCGGGAATCCAAAAAGTGCGGGAATAAAAAAACTCTAGCTGGATTTGTCAACCACAGCGGAGTAAATTTTTGTCGAATACATTTTGTTGTTGCAGTATTATTAATGCTAGTAGTTTAACTAAATTAATAGGATTAACAAGGTCTACAAGGCTACAAGGGACTCTACTATCAAGGGTGAAAACTACTATTAAAAAAACCTAAAATTGAAGTGAAATTTTTTACACCTTTTACCCGTTTTCACAATACACTTCACGTTTTTCTTCATTTCTTAAATGTGAACTGAACGCTGCCTTACTATTTCGAAACATATTAGGTGTGTTCCACAAGATCTCGGGCAAGTTCGGACTTATGACAGTAAAATGAAAATTACTCTCTGAATTTGCCAAAACTACCCAAAATTGCTGGAACGCAAAAAACCATTTTTGCACTTCTTCAAATACTAATGATGCTTACTTTTCAAATGAAGATCTATTTTAATGATTTAAGACGCTTAAAAGTCATAACATTATAAAACCAAAACATTTGCATCATTGTAATTTTTTATATTTTGTTTTCTTTTATGTTAAAGATTAAGAGAAATATGTATGCAATAATGCATTTACCACTTTCATTTTTTCATTAAAATTTTACATTTTGCTTTCTAATATATTTTTTAATAAAAACTAAACTTTGTCTTTTGCTTGTAAATTTTCTGATTAATTTTTCAGTTTCAAATTAAAAAAAACAGCTGATTGTTTATTCTTATCCGAACTTACCCAAATAAAAAGTTCGTGCAAATTTGTACAGGAAAATAAAAAAAAAAACTCGCTCAATTACTCTCTTAATTGCACAAAAATTGTTATGTGGAACGCTTTTGGGTAACTTTGTGCAAGTTCGGACTGTTTCGTTATGCATCTGGAACAGAGCTATTATTGATATAAGTGTGCCTTAAATTAAATCCCACCTAATTGCCAATCTTTTTTAATGCACTAAAAGCTATTTTCAGAAGTGGTTTTTGTATGGAGGCTATGGTCAAAAATGGACCGATTTCAAGAAAATCTGGTAGGATGATTTACGTTGCAATACAATAAACAGGCGCTGCGAAATATGGCCCCAGAAAATATGGCCAAAAAAAATGAAAAGTTACCCCAAATTTGGGTTTTTGCATAACACATTATGAACACATTTTTTTAATAAAAATTGCACATTTATGAACACATTTGTTTTAATAAAAATTAATTAAAATAAAATTAAATATGACCCTAAATTTTGGGTAATTCTTCAAAATTTTTTATGAAATTTTAACCCAACAAACGTTAAAGTTAAAAAAAATACAAAGAAAGTTATATTAAAAATGTAGGTTGGGTGCACATCCCGAAACTTAAAATCCCAAATTTAAAATCCCGAACTTCAAAATATCCAGTTTAAAAATCCAGAACTTCAAATATCTGAATTTTTAAATCACGAACTATACAGTTTTGGTTTTGAAAATCGCACGATAGATAGCATGGTTGGGCCTTCGCTCGGGCGCTAAAGCTTAAGCTTGACATCATAGCCGGCCTTTGGCCGGGCGCAAGGATTTTCTCCTCTATGGTATTACGAACAATTACTTCTCTGCATAGCCGGCAAAGATTTTATCCTTTTTGGTATATGAATTAAGGATTTTAATACTTTCCCCAGGAATTTTTAAATAAAATCTTATAAAATTTATTTAAATTTTATAAAAAAAAAACACCTCAACGAAAAAATTGCGTGTTGTTGCGTCTCATGTAAAATTTTGGGGCCATTCTTCATATTCTTTTCTGGACCATATTTCCTGGAGTTATTTTGCGCACCGCCCAATATACAGTATTATCCCGGAAAGTATTTTTTATATGGAACGATTTTCACAAT
Organism: Pollenia amentaria; assembly: GCA_943735925.1. Lineage (NCBI taxonomy): Eukaryota > Metazoa > Arthropoda > Insecta > Diptera > Polleniidae > Pollenia > Pollenia amentaria. The sequence continues at coordinate 148,414,654 of OX031008.1, forward strand.
TTTCAGTAGGCTGAATAAAAATATTGAGCACAAACGCTTAAGACAAGGTGCAACTTTGATGGAAAACTAAATATTCTACTAATACGTATAATAAACAAACAAATTGATTATGGACCCAGCTTTTGGTATAACGATAGACTCAGAACCACTTTCAGAATAGATCTGACGATGTCCGTCCTTTTGGCGGGCAATTTATATCTCAATTGTGGTCGATTAGGTCGACCGCTTTCCATACTAGTTTCGTATTATATATTACGACCCATTTCGTATGTATTTCTGAAAATACGACGTTTCTTTAAACTTTTTATGGACTAAAATTCTTAACATTGAACAATTAAAATAATGTGCAAACAAATTAATTATTCCATTTTTAAAATTTCAGATCGAACGTAATGATACCCTGCCCCAACAAGTCTGCATAAACTGTGCCAAAAACACCATATCGGCATGCCTGTTCAAAAAGAAATGCGAAGATGCCGATAATTTCTTTAGACAACAACTCTTAATACGTAAAATTGAGAGTAAAACAAATCAAAAAGAAGTAGCAGAATCGGAAGATGATAATGACCATGAAAACAATATAACAAATGGTCAAAATCACAGACACTCTTCGCATAAAAGTGACGAGAAACAGGAAGATGATGAAGATGAACATTCTTATAAACATCATTTACAACGACAATTGAATGGTGTAGTTCACAATTTAGAGGATGCCGACAATGAAAATCATGAAGCTGACAACGGTCATTTAGTAGTGGAGGATGATGGTGAAATAAAAAGTACCAATGGTCAAAAGCCTGCATTCGATTTTAACTCTATACGCTTAATGCATGAGTACATGCAGCACCATTTAAGCAAATTAAATGGTATTCAGGGTAATAGGGCTAGTGATGATGAGGCTGCCGAAGCTTCAGGTAGTGATACCGAACATGACGACGATGAAGATGGTCCATTGCCTTTAATACCAGAAATCGAATTAATAACACCATCCGAAGATGGAGGCGCAGGCGCTAATGTAACGAATGCTTCACCTTCAGCAGCTGATGCCGGTACTGGGCTGACTCAAATGCGTGGTTACCAATGTCCGCATTGTTTTCACATTTTTGAAATGAAACAAGTTCTAAAAGCTCACATGCAAAGTGTGCATGGCACTTCGGGTCCTGTCTATGAGTGCACGAACTGCAAAAAAACCTATTTTTACAAACGTTTCCTGGAGAAACATGTACGCCGTGGTAGATGCGTTAAGAAAAGGCGTAATCAGACGTAAGTATTTTAATGTAATTATTTCTGAAATTTAAAATGTTATTTCATTAATTTTAATGTTTTATTCTTCAGACGACCTATGCAATGTTCAGACTGTAATGTTTTATTCCCTACTGGTCATCACTTGGGTTGGCATAAGCGCACTGGCTGTCCTTCGAAAACAGCAAAAATGTGAGTTTTATAAAAGAATTGTTTATAGAATGGTTTACTCATTTTTTTTATTAAAGGCCTCTGCAACAACTTTTCAAACAAAATATTGTGCAATATAACAACTTTCCCAGACGTATTGGCATTCGAAAACCGGAAAATGCTATTTATCTTCATAATCGAAAGTAAGTACTACTAAACTAAATTGTTCTTAAAAATAAAAAAATAAAAATTAGTTAAAGATAAATTAAATTTAACTGCCTGTTTTTAGACCACGAGCTCAAAATTCGTTCGTTTAACATTCATTTAAAACACAAACGAAATTTCAAAAAATTTGTTTTTGTTTCAAATGTAAGTTAAATGAACGAATTTTTTGCTCGTCATCTAAAAACAGGCAATAGAAAACTCCATTAAAAACAAAACTTTTATAAAAAAAAGTAAAAAATTATAGTCGGTCAAGCCCGGCCATATGATACCCTACACCACAGTATATAAGAACAAATTTTTGCAAGTGTACCTATTTGGGACCTAGATTTGATCTATCTATTTTTAAATTTCATTAAAAACTATTAGTAAGTTTAAGAAATTGCCCCCTATCACCCCTCCTGGTCCTATTTTTTAAAAAATGCATGGCTTATGAGTCCATATAATATGGATCTATCTATTTTTTAAATTTCATTAAAATTTGGTGTGATAGTGGGCACAAAGACCCTATTCCGGAAAGCAGCTTGTATGGGGGCTATATAATATTATGGACCGATTTGCTCCATTTTCCATAGACTTGGTCCTTGCCAATTAGAACCTATGTACCAAATTTCATTTACTTATCTTAAATATTACGACCTGGGGGTTACCACGTATTTCGATTCGAAAGAAATAATTTACGAGTTCGAACAATTTGTACTGTGTATAACGATTTTCGTACAATTTGTTTCGAATAAACGGAAATTTTTTATACACTATCGAAAACAAAAAATCCCTTTCGAAACGGCAACTATATTACGAACAATAAAAATCCCTTTCGAAAGTGCAACTCTGTATTACGAACACAAGACTCTGTTATGCAAAAAGCGTTAGGAAATTATTCGAAAGCTATTTTGGTCAGTGACAAAGTGAAAGAAAAATAAAAAATGTAAGTATTTAAATGTTTCATGATAAATAAAAGTGTAAAACAATAAAATTAACCTTATAATGTTAGATTTGATATAAAAAATGTTTACTAATGTTATTGTTGAAATGTTTTTAATATTTGTGGTCTTAAAATTTTCAAGGAATACTTAAAAATAAAATTACACATACAAATAAAAAGCCTTATAAAGAAATGGTTAACATTTTCTTTAGAATCTTCAAACCACAGGGAATACAATCAGTTTTAATTAAAAAAACCATTATAATATTTTTCACACATTGAATAGTATTTAATATTTCTTTTGTTTTGGAATATTTTCGTCCATTTTGGTATTTTAATATCAGTGCTACCAACTTTTAATCAAATATCCCATTTGTTTATAAAAACGACTCTGTCATCGTTTCAAACGAGTTACGCAGTACGGTTTAACTTTCGAATCGGAAATTGCTTTCGAAAAATTTCACTTTTCGAATCGAAATACGCGGTAGCCACCCTGTACTTTGCGCAAAAGTTTACATGGATAGCCAGCCAGCCGGACATCGTTAGATCAACTCAGAAAGTGATACGGTATACTTTAAGGTGGGTCTTGGGCCAATTACTTAAGGTGTTACACACATCAGCAAAAATTCATAATACCCTCTTCACAATTGTGGTATGGGTATAAAAATTGGAAAATCACTTAGACTGCATTTTCATTATATAGTTTTTATTTAGAGTAACAGGCATGAACTTATGCGAAGGGTGTAAAAGTTCTGCCTGTTTACCCAAATCAAAAAAGTTATGCATATTAAAAATTCAGTCTCAGCGAATGATCATTACTACATAACTAAGTCTAAAAATATTTAAATAAGAAAACTTTGTTAAAGAATTTACTTACAGAAAAAATATCTTTTACTTACAGAATTATCATGGCCAATAATAAACGCAAAGGTCGAACTCGCATAAAATTGGATGCGAAGAAAATTGCCTTGGCCAAACAATTAATTTTACGGGAGGCCACAACCACAGTCATTGCAAATGAATTGAATATATCTAGAACATTTGCTTGGCGTCTACGCAAAAGTCTTGTTAATGGTGTCAGCTTACACGAACGTGTTATTGATCCGCCTGAAGAGGAAGAAGAAGATCATGACAATAATGAACCCCAATTGGAAATTGATGCAGCTGAATCCTTAAATATAGAAAAACCAGAAAGTCAATTCAATCATCAACCTTTTACCGAGCAAATTAAACGTGAACGAGCAACTACCGAAGATGAGGAGGAAGAAGATAATGTAAATAATCAAAAATTTGTTGAAGACGAACAACGCCAACAGCAGCAACTACAACTAGAACAACATCACGTGCAGCAGCAACTAATAAGACAAAATAAAAAAGCTGGTGTCGCAACTTCAGTAATACAACGAACAAATGAATTGAAACTAAATAATGCGCAAAAAGAATTATCTACAACAACAAACGCCATATTAGAAAAACAACATAAATTACACAATACAATATCTGTAGTACAACAACAAAGACTTATGGAAATTAATAAAAATCCTCATTTAGATAACAACCATAAAACTACTTCCGATACAGAAAGTGAGAATGAAGATACTGATTCAAATCATCTTTCTCAATATCAACAATATCATCTGCAACAGCCACACGAACAACAACAAACACTTCAAGAGACTGAACATGTAAATAGTCAACAACAACAAATAAAACAATCATTATTTTTACAACATAATTCAACCACTCAGCTTAAAGATTCAGAAGAGCCTCAAACCATTGCCATGGGAAATGGTACAAAAATACCCCTTATGACCCAGTTATCACCAGCTGTAGCAGCTTCAATGTGGGTTTTAATGATCTCTTTTATAACCAAAAAAATTCAAATTTATTTATTAATTTTCTTATTTTAGCCACCAATTACCTGTAAATCTTTCAATACGTCCTATTGCTTCAATGCAGAATAATGAAACGTAAGTGGAGTAGAAAAAAATAAATATATATGATAAAACACTAGGGTCGTTACCGCGTATTTCGATTCGATAGAAATAATTTACGAGGTCAGTTGTTTCGAATGAACTAAAGTTTTTTTTATTATATCGAAAACAAAATATCCCTTTCAAAACAGCAACTCTCTATTTTGATCAAGTACGAAAAACTTAGTACAAATTATTCGAACTAGTAAATTTTTTCTTTCGAATCGAAATACCACTTAACCTCCCCGGAATTACAGAAAATAAATATTTTGTAACATTTTTCAAAATTAAAACTGCACTTCTTTTTATAAATCAAGATTAGGTTAGGTTAAGAACAATTATGCGCCCAAGGGCGCACATCCACTCGGAGACCAATGAGGTCCATTGTGAATTCCTTCAATACAGGAGAAAAGAGGAAAAAAAAGAGAAAAAGAGAAGTAAAGAAGAAAAGTAGAAAATAGAAATACAGCGTAGGACAAATCCCCCCTATGGTCCCCCCAACAGAAACAGCCGTCCCATTTCCCTGACAAACCCCAGTTCATCGGTTGTATTACATCCAGCGATACACCCCAGTTCGTCGTGAAATCTAGCCCCTAGCCATTTCTGCCTGGGGCCCTGCATCCTAGGACAGTGGCACAGTACATGCTCAACCGTCTCTAGCTCCTCAGCATCCCCGCACAGCCTGCAGAAGTCCGGTATCGCTATGTCCCATTTACCCATAAAAACCCTAACAGAACAATGCCCTGTCAGGGACCCTATAAGCGTCCTGAGACTAGTCCTATCCAGTCCTAATAGAACCCTGGTTGCCCGTGCGTCCAATCCGGGCAATAAGGCCCTCGACACCCTGCAATCCGTTCTATCCCTCCAGGATCGGTTAACGGCATCACGGAATCTTTCCCGTATCACCCCATATAAGTGACATAAGGGGGGTTTTACCCCCCTGTCCCTTTCCTCTAAGTCTAGATTCGAACCCTCTCTCGAGAAATCGTCCGCCACCTCGTTGCCATCCACCTATTTCTTTGATTTTATAAATCAAAGAAATAGATAACTAAATTCGAACTTAATTTATAATTCAAAATTCAACTTATGCTGATTTTATCGATGACAAAATAATAAAAACTTTAGTATGTATGTACGTGCAAATAAAAAGGCAATTTCGTAGAAGCTGTAAATTTTCGTTACATTTAAAAAAATTAAACTTAATTACAAGTTTTTGAACATCTTCTAAATAAATATTTTTAAAAAGAATGTAGCATTTGAAAATGAAAAATAATATTTTTATAAAAAAATGTTTAATAAGTAAGAATATAATAAATTTCCACTTAATGGCAGGTTATAAAATGTTTAAAAACTTTTTTCATTTGTATCTTTTCCAATCACAGATTATCGAACAACAACCTAAGTGAGTGTAAAAAGAGACCACGGAAACCAAATGTCTTTATAGACGATGAAAAATATGCCATGGCAAAAATTTTAGTTGCACAAAATGCCTCTACAATGGAAATTGCAAAAGCATTGAATGTCTCCCAAATGACTGCTTGGAAACTAAGAGATGCCATAATAAAGGGAATACCTCTATCGTATCGTAATAGACGTGATATACGTATGACAATGATAAGGCACGATGAAGACACAGGTAGTGTTTTGAGTGAAAGTAGTGATACAAGACGTGAAATGGAAACTGAAAGACAACAACAGGCTTTACTAGTGCAACAACAATTGGATCACCAACAGAAATTGCAACAACAACATTTGCAACAGCAGCAACAAATACAACAGCTGCTACAAAGGCAGCAACAATTGCAGCAACAGCAACAACAATTAGAACAGCAAAAACAACAAAGACAACTGGAAAAAGAACGCGAACAACAACAACAATTAATACTACAGCAGCAAAAACAACAGCAGCAGCAAAAAGTAACACAGCAAATCCAGCCACCAGAACAAAAACATGCAAATCCTAGACGTCGTCTTAAGGCAGCTGAACGCGAAGTTCGTGACAAAGAAATCACTAGAGAAATATTAGAACTGATAAAGGAAGACAACAACATTCAATACTGGAAAGTATCGGCCCGCCTAGCAGAAAAGGGTTACGCTATATCACCCTCTTCTGTATGTCAAAAATTAAAATCAATGGGTATACACAGGCGCTGGAAGCCTGGTGATAAACCCCCACTTATTGATATGGAACAACTTAAGGGCAGTGCTGATAATATGGCAGCTTTGGCAACTGCGGCAGCTAATGCACAAAATGCAACATCGGCCGACGAGAGTTATGAACAACAGTTTGATATGGGTGGTGCACATTTCTTAAGTGCCTTTACCCGTTAACCTATAAAAACCCTGATTATAAAGGCAGCCTGATTACAATGGCAATGACAGTGTATAGTATGAATTTCCTACCAAGGTATAGTAGAAGTAGTTAACATTGTAAAATTGTGGTAAAAAATTTCGGCATACATATACATAAATACACATGTAACTAAATTAAATTAGAAAATTTTAAGCGCCCAAATTTTATAATTTAATTTTTGAGTGTTTTGATAACAGGTGGTTACACTTTTTGTGTTAATTGTTTTTTTTTTTATTATTATTTAAACTTTGTTAAATCTTTGATTTTAGGCGTAAATGATTATGTATTAGGAAGTGTGTATTATATCAAATGATGGCTTAATTTGTAATTATATAATTGTATGTACTAATTTTGGAAAAATACGAGCAGTGCCAATTATTAAGGACGGGTTTTTGAGATGTGGATTAAGTTTAAACTTAGTTTAACGCAGTCTGAAACTCGAATTTTTCCGGCGAAATGTGATTTTTATTTATAATTTCATTAAAGACCAACATTTTAATCAAAACTATGCTGGTCCTATAAAATTTTATATACAAACTTTGCAATGGCAGCACAAATCTGTTTTCAGATTAACTAAACCTAGTTAAACTGAGATATCAAAAATCCAGCCTAAGTGAAATAGGTTTGCAAATTTTAAATTTTATTTAATGTTTTGTTTTAAAGAATTGTGCAGAAATAGAATTGCGGTTTAGAATTTTAAGCAGGTTAATTACGATACGCCTTTTTGACGATACTTTAACGATACTCATGCCCGTAATTTCTACAAAGAGCTATCTGGTCGTGTTCGTACCTAACATTTATCTTTACCTATCCGGTAAAACTAGTTTGGTAATTTAAACGTTAATTTTGCCCACGTATTTTTTCCTATAAGTTTTCTTTTAAAATATGGCAACATTTGTATTTTTATTAATTTTTTGAATTAACTGTCAAAATCGATGGTGTAAAATACACTACAGTTTAGGCAGTAGGTAAGACATACGTGTTAAAATTATGAAAAATTCGTTAGATACCTATACACATCTACGGGCATCTAAAATTATTGTCGGCGTAAACGATTCCGATACCGATACCTTATTGAGTTGAGTTTATTTATGCAAAATAACAACGTAAGATTTTATTATTTTTAATATTTCAATTTGAAATTAATGGATTTAAAAAAATATCGAATTTTATCTCAATTCATAGTAACAAAAAAAAAATGATTTTTTATAAAAAAAAAACAATAAAAGATTATTAATATTTAATGGGTCGATTATGTATGGCAACACTGCTTCAGTTGCGTTGTCAAAAAGCATTGACATTTTAATTGGTATTAGGTACGGCAACATTGTTTAGTTGCCAAAAAGTTATTGATAATGTTATTTTGACAGTTTGGCAACTAAAAATAAATATAACAATTTGAAAAAAAACAAACAGAAAGTGGCTCAAAAAGACAAAAAGTAAAATTAAAAAAGATTAAAAAATATGATTAGATCTGTGGACCTATTTTTCGCAAACAAAGAGGAGGCGTTAAACGTGGCATCTATTATACGCTATAGAGATATATGAAGGCATCTAGCGTTGGCTTTTGTTTGCCCAAAAGACCAAATAGCCCGATCAATTTGACCATTTATTCGATTTCATGGATTAAAAGTTCAAACTGTTTTCGAGTTGTTATTTTTACCATTTAGAAATAGGTATAAAATTAAAGAAATATATGCATATGTAAATATGTAAAGAATATGGTAACTGAAATAACAAGCTGTTAGTTGACAGTTGCCATACGTAATATATAGATAGGTATCGGTATTCGTTACATCCAAAATTTTTAGGTCACTTGCGATTTTGAAGTACATGAAAATTAGATTTTAACACTCTGTTTATTTTATTCATTTTGGAAAAACAAAATAACGTTTTGTTTTGTAAACAAAAACAAGAAACAGGTTGTTCAAGGCGAATTCATTTTTTAGATGGCGTTGGAAGTACTGCTGAGCTACTTTTTTTTCGTAATAAGAGAGAGGAATGTCAAAAGTTGCTTGTGTTTTTGATATATCAACCAACGAAAGAACAAATACAACACAATGTTGTGTTTTTTGTGTTGTGCTTGTTGTAGTATCGCCACCACCGTTTACATGAATTCGCCTTGAGGTGGTTGAATAATTCTTGCTAGTAAAAATTTACTATTATAAATCTTCAACAAATTTTTTGTCTCTCAAATTTGTATGTTCTTTTTTTCACTCGCTCGTTGCAAGTTTTTCGAGTACGTGAACACATCTATTGTAATATAAAATTAATGAAAATTCGGTTTAAACCTGGACTACTTATTTTTCATTTAAATTTTAACGAAAAGTTAATTTAATTTTTTCTATCAAAAATTCAACCGCGAATTCCGTAAAAACAAATGAATTTTCAGTTATTTTTTATAAGTTAACTACCAAAAAATTAACTGCGAATTCCGTAAAAACAAAAGAATTTTCAGTTATTTTATGTAATTCAATTATTTTATATAATACAGGTTTACTCCCGTTTACTCCCCAAAAAAGCCAAATTTCTAAAAAATACCAGAGAGAGAATATTATTATCTACTTACATGTTTGTTTTACTGTTGGGATCTGACAATTCTTAAATTGTATCGTTTCAATGGCAATTTTTGGTAGTTCTGGACAGGGCTGGAGATATGTTATTAGAAATTTTATTACTGAAAAGGAAAGTGATTTAATCCACTTCAAAGAAATAATAAACTTCGGGGGTATTGGTTTTTTTATTTGTACAAAAAAAATGATAAATTGTACCAGTGTACCAATAAAGTTTCGATTGTACAAAATACCATCAGTGAGTGGTGCTGACCCTTTTGTTTACAAAATAAATTTAGAACTTTAAAAATTTTATGTATTTAACTAAATTTAACTAATAGATTGGGAATTTTTAAAAATGAAAATAATTTATGTTTTTCTTCTTGTAGTGTTGTTTTTGTTTCTACACAAAACACGCAAATCAATTTTTTAAATTAATTTTTATTTTTATTATACCACAATTTCAGTAATTTTATGTACAGGAAGGATACTTTAATATAATAAACTTACAATACTAAATGCAACCGAAAATCCATATTAATGTGCACTTTGTGTTTTGAATTAATGTTAGAAACAGTTAAAAATTAATTTGTTTGGAATTTTAATGCTTATTTATTATTTTGTCAGATATAAGTTATTGACAACCCAGATATTAATTAGTCCCAAATTTTGAAACTTTATCTCCTGCCCTTATCCATACATATATACAGAAATCTTGACATTGCCTTTGCATGGTAGGTGCCATGAGCACTTAACATTTCAAAAAAAAAATATATATATGTATATATAGCCTATAGCTCCTTTTAAACCATCAGTAATAAATATTGTGTAAAAGTTTCAAAATTCAACACAAGGAACAAACAAGGAATTTTATGGGTAAAAATTAGAAGCATTCGTGTTTTTATGCTCATACATATCTCAGCCATTTGTGGACCGATGTTGCTAAATTTCAATAGCAAACTCCTACCGGAGTATATGGGACATACATATATAACAACCTTGTCCCCATCATTTATAGGGTCTTCGCATACGGACACCGTTAAGTCAACTGCATTACTCGTTTGGTTCTGCCGAATTTTATATGGCCTTTTAAGGATTCTATGTGACTAGGCCTTTAAACTCCAAAGGAATTTAGATGGGATTAATTTGAGCATGTTTTTTTGTTTGTACTTTATATAAAGGTCCTAAAACTGACACTAAAATTTTTGTTATTGTAATATTTTAACGTCGTTGGGATAACCTTAATGAGTAGTTTACCCAAAAAGCAAGAAATTCTGTGTGTCCCTTTAAAAAATTTACCCATCCCCATTGTAGAACCATTTCCACTCCATTAGCAAATATTGTTTAGTACTTTTTAGAAATTTTAATAAATTCTTTCAGATAAATATATTTAAGATTTTTTAGATCCTTGAAGAAAACCTTTGTTGCCGGCAGGCACTGATGTTGTCTTCTTGGTCCATACAATAGCTTAAACAGTTCATTATAGATTGTTTTAAAACATAAGTACAAATTAAGTCATCATTAAAATTTTAAGTAACCAATTTCATAACGAATGAAAATTTCGAATTTTTTAATTAGCAATAAATAAATATTTAAAAGTTAAAATAATTTATGTAAATTATTAAAATGCATTCCTGTTAAAAAAAAAATAATTTTTTACAATATTATTTTTCATCGTCCCTAGTGAGTCTATTTAATTATTTTATTTTAAATTTTAATTTTATTTCTTCTAAAAGTATTTCGTAGTATTTTTGCTTCAAATGTAGTATTTTATATTTCTTACAACAAAAATGACTTCTTTTTAAAAGACATGATTAGTTTTTATTATGTACAACAAATATCCCAATTATTATTTATATAAAACTAAAATATTTTTTAAGACTTTTTAAGGTTTTTCGTTATAGAAAATATAAAACTTTTCATTAAAAATTAAATTTAGAATTAATTATTAAAACCCTTATAAACTGAACTCAGATATAAGATAAAAACTTAAAATTAAAAAAGTGCAATTAAAAAATAAAAAACAACAAAATACATTTTTCAGGTTAATCAGGAAAAATGTTTTAAGCAATAAACAGAAATAATAAAAAGTATTTTTATAAATAAATAAAGAAGACGAAAATAAAAAACAAAAATTGTTGTAATTTTAAGAAAGAAAGTTAAGTTTTAGCAGCTTTAAAATAAGAACAATGAATTAAACAAATTTTAAGATTTAATTATGTAATTATTTCAACTAAAACATATTTTTATTTGAATAGAAGTGTAGAAAAAAAACGCTTCAAATCCTTTTAATGTTTGCTTCTTTAATTTATTACTAATTTAATTATTTTATCAAATAAAATATTGTATAATAAACAACAAAGAATATTTAAATTTAAAAAATAGTTGTGCCTCTTTAATTAGGTTTAAAGTTATTATTAAATACATACAAAAACAATTTCTAAACATATAAATCGTTTGTACTAGACTGGCAGCCTTTCAAAACATAACAAAAATACATATAAATATATTATTAATTGCACTGATTTAATAATAAAATCTAAATAAGTTAAAATATATATAACCTAAATTAATCATTGTAGTTTATGAAAGATTTGTTTGATCAAACAAAGTATTAAAACAAATTTAAACAAAGAATCATCGTATATAATATTTAAATTGTATTATTATAACAACTAAACGAGTGTAATCTAACTCATTCCATAAATTTATAAAATTAAATTTAATTTTACATAAACAAAATATACATACAAACATCTACAAATATAATTTACACTAAATATATAATAAAGAAGAAAAATATAACAACATATAAAAAGAAAAAGTTTTATTCAATTGTTTAAAATGTAAACCTAAAAAAACACTCTCCTTATCATTTAAAAGTACGTTATAAATATAGCTTTTACAGTTTCCGAAATACAGTTAGCCAACTCACAAAGTGTTTCAAAGTGCTAAGTGCTTAATTATATTTTAGGCTAAATAGCACTGTTGTGAACAGCATCTTGAATTATCATGTAATACATAAGAGCAAACATCAAAATATTTCAAAGGAGGAGCCGTTTAAAAAAAAATACCTCCATTTAAATTAAAGTTGATAACAATTTCTATAAAATAGATAAGATTTTGAGTTATAGAGCTAAGAATAATTTTGTCGCAGTGCAGTTAAAAAGTTTTATTGCTTTTTTTACTTAAAGCTCTCTTTTTTTAAGAGATTCATTTGAACTTTGGCACTTTTGCAGAAATCTATATTGGCTATAAAGCAATTCTTTAACATTTTCAAAATAATTATTCCAGAAAAAACTACAAGCGCTTAAACATAAAATACACAAATATTACAAAGTAGGCGTGGCAATGGGCAAAAAATTTCACAAAATTCAGCCATCATCAAATCCATAAGAAAGTCGAAAACAAGAATTAATTATCTAGTATAGTTTAGGAGCAATAGCATTTTGAAACAAATTCTCAGGCGAAATCCACTTACTCTTTAATTATGTTCACCTGGTGTTTCACAAAAAAAATTGTATTTTACAAAATTCATTTTATGGACGCAAAATAACTATTTCAGAAATATCGTTATATTTCATACGTTTTTTAAACTAAAATGCACAAATATTGCAAAGTAGGCGTGGCAATGGGCAAAAAAATTTCACAAAATTCAGCCAAGATCAAATCCATAAAAAAGCGAAAACAATAGTAAATTATCTTGTATAGTTTAGGAGCAATAGCATTTTGAAACAAATTCTCAGGCGAAATCCACTTACTCTTTAATTATGTTCACCTGGTGTTTCACAAAAAAAATTGTATTTTACAAAATTCATTTTTTGGACGCAAAATAACTATTTCAGAAATATCGTTATATTTCATACGTTTTTTGGACTAAAATGCACACATATTGCAAAGTAGGCGTGGCAATGGGCAAAAAAATTTCACAAAATTCAGCCAAGATCAAATCCATAAAAAAGGCGAAAACAAGAATTAATTATCTAGTATAGTTTAGGAGCAATAGCATTTTGAAACAAATTCTCAGGCGAAATCCACTTACTCTTTAATTATGTTCACCTGGTGTTTCACAAAAAAAATTGTATTTTAAAAAATTAATTTTTTGGACGCAAAATAACTATTTCAGAAATATCGTTATATTTCATACGTTTTTGGACTAAAATGCACAAATATTGCAAAGTAGGCGTGGCAATGGGCAAAAAAATTTCACAAAATTCAGCCAAGATCAAATCCATAAAAAAGCGAAAACAATAGTTAATTATCTTGTATAGTTTAGGAGCAATAGCATTTTGAAACAAATTCTCCGGCGAAATCCACTTACTCTTTAATTATGTTCACCTGGTGTTTCACAAAAAAAATTGTATTTTAAAAAATTCATTTTTTGGACGCAAAATAACTATTTCAGAAATATCGTTATATTTCATACGTTTTTTAAACTAAAATGCACAAATATTGCAAAGTAGGCGTGGCAATGGGCAAAAAAATTTCACAAAATTCAGCCAAGATCAAATCCATAAAAAAGGCGAAAACAAGAATTAATTATCTAGTATAGTTTAGGAGCAATAGCATTTTGAAACAAATTCTCAGGCGAAATCCACTTACTCTTTAATTATGTTCACCTGGTGTTTCACAAAAAAAATTGTATTTTAAAAAATTCATTTTTTGGACGCAAAATAACTATTTCAGAAATATCGTTATATTTCATACGTTTTTTAAACTAAAATGCACAAATATTGCAAAGAAGGCGTGGCAATGGGCAAAAAAATTTCACAAAATTCAGCCAAGATCAAATCCATAAAAAAAGCGAAAACAATAGTAAATTATCTTGTATAGTTTAGTAGCAATAGCATTTTGAAACAAATTCTCAGGCGAAATCCCCTTACTCTTTAATTATGTTCACCTGGTGTTTCACAAAAAAAATTGTATTTTAAAAAATTCATTTTTTGGACGCAAAATAACTATTTCAGAAATATCGTTATATTTCATACGTTTTTTGGACTAAAATGCACACATATTGCAAAGTAGGCGTGGCAATGGGCAAAAAAATTTCACAAAATTCAGCCAAGATCAAATCCATAAAAAAGGCGAAAACAAGAATTAATTATCTAGTATAGTTTAGGAGCAATAGCATTTTGAAACAAATTCTCAGGCGAAATCCACTTACTCTTTAATTATGTTCACCTGGTGTTTCACAAAAAAAATTGTATTTTAAAAAATTCATTTTTTGGACGCAAAATAACTATTTCAGAAATATCGTTATATTTCATACGTTTTTTAAACTAAAATGCACAAATATTGCAAAGTAGGCGTGGCAATGGGCAAAAAAATTTCACAAAATTCAGCCAAGATCAAATCCATAAAAAAGGCGAAAACAAGAATTAATTATCTAGTATAGTTTAGGAGCAATAGCATTTTGAAACAAATTCTCAGGCGAAATCCACTTACTCTTTAATTATGTTCACCTGGTGTTTCACAAAAAAAATTGTATTTTACAAAATTCATTTTTTGGACGCAAAATAACTATTTCAGAAATATCGTTATATTTCATACGTTTTTTGGACTAAAATGCACACATATTGCAAAGTATGTATTTACATATTGCAAAGTAGGCGTGGCAATGGGCAAAAACATTTCACAAAATTCACCCAAGATCAAATCCATAAGAAAGTCGAAAACAAGAATTAATTATCTAGTATAGTTTAGGAGCAATAGCATTTTGAAACAAATTCTCAGGCGAAATCCACTTACTCTTTAATTATGTTCACCTGGTGTTTCACAAAAAAAATTGTATTTTAAAAAATTAATTTTTTGGAAGCAAAATAACTATTTCAGAAATATCGTTATATTTCATACGTTTTTGGACTAAAATGCACAAATATTGCAAAGTAGGCGTGGCAATGGGCAAAAAAATTTCACAAAATTCAGCCAAGATCAAATCCATAAAAAACGAAAACAATAGTTAATTATCTTGTATAGTTTAGGAGCAATAGCATTTTGAAACAAATTCTCCGGCGAAATCCACTTACTCTTTAATTATGTTCACCTGGTGTTTCACAAAAAAAATTGTATTTTAAAAAATTCATTTTTTGGACGCAAAATAACTATTTCAGAAATATCGTTATATTTCATACGTTTTTTAAACTAAAATGCACAAATATTGCAAAGTAGGCGTGGCAATGGGCAAAAAAATTTCACAAAATTCAGCCAAGATCAAATCCATAAAAAAGGCGAAAACAAGAATTAATTATCTAGTATAGTTTAGGAGCAATAGCATTTTGAAACAAATTCTCAGGCGAAATCCACTTACTCTTTAATTATGTTCACCTGGTGTTTCACAAAAAAAATTGTATTTTAAAAAATTCATTTTTTGGACGCAAAATAACTATTTCAGAAATATCGTTATATTTCATACGTTTTTTAAACTAAAATGCACAAATATTGCAAAGAAGGCGTGGCAATGGGCAAAAAAATTTCACAAAATTCAGCCAAGATCAAATCCATAAAAAAAGCGAAAACAATAGTAAATTATCTTGTATAGTTTAGTAGCAATAGCATTTTGAAACAAATTCTCAGGCGAAATCCCCTTACTCTTTAATTATGTTCACCTGGTGTTTCACAAAAAAAATTGTATTTTAAAAAATTCATTTTTTGGACGCAAAATAACTATTTCAGAAATATCGTTATATTTCATACGTTTTTTGGACTAAAATGCACACATATTGCAAAGTAGGCGTGGCAATGGGCAAAAAAATTTCACAAAATTCAGCCAAGATCAAATCCATAAAAAAGGCGAAAACAAGAATTAATTATCTAGTATAGTTTAGGAGCAATAGCATTTTGAAACAAATTCTCAGGCGAAATCCACTTACTCTTTAATTATGTTCACCTGGTGTTTCACAAAAAAAATTGTATTTTAAAAAATTAATTTTTTGGACGCAAAATAACTATTTCAGAAATATCGTTATATTTCATACGTTTTTGGACTAAAATGCACAAATATTGCAAAGTAGGCGTGGCAATGGGCAAAAAAATTTCACAAAATTCAGCCAAGATCAAATCCATAAAAAAGCGAAAACAATAGTTAATTATCTTGTATAGTTTAGGAGCAATAGCATTTTGAAACAAATTCTCCGGCGAAATCCACTTACTCTTTAATTATGTTCACCTGGTGTTTCACAAAAAAAATTGTATTTTAAAAAATTCATTTTTTGGACGCAAAATAACTATTTCAGAAATATCGTTATATTTCATACGTTTTTTAAACTAAAATGCACAAATATTGCAAAGTAGGCGTGGCAATGGGCAAAAAAATTTCACAAAATTCAGCCAAGATCAAATCCATAAAAAAGGCGAAAACAAGAATTAATTATCTAGTATAGTTTAGGAGCAATAGCATTTTGAAACAAATTCTCAGGCGAAATCCACTTACTCTTTAATTATGTTCACCTGGTGTTTCACAAAAAAAATTGTATTTTACAAAATTCATTTTTTGGACGCAAAATAACTATTTCAGAAATATCGTTATATTTCATACGTTTTTGGACTAAAATGCACAAATATTGCAAAGTAGGCGTGGCAATGGGCAAAAAAATTTCACAAAATTCAGCCAAGATCAAATCCATAAAAAAGCGAAAACAATAGTAAATTATCTTGTATAGTTTAGGAGCAATAGCATTTTGAAACAAATTCTCAGGCGAAATCCACTTACTCTTTAATTATGTTCACCTGGTGTTTCACAAAAAAAATTGTATTTTACAAAATTCATTTTTTGGACGCAAAATAACTATTTCAGAAATATCGTTATATTTCATACGTTTTTTGGACTAAAATGCACACATATTGCAAAGTAGGCGTGGCAATGGGCAAAAAAATTTCACAAAATTCAGCCAAGATCAAATCCATAAAAAAGGCGAAAACAAGAATTAATTATCTAGTATAGTTTAGGAGCAATAGCATTTTGAAACAAATTCTCAGGCGAAATCCACTTACTCTTTAATTATGTTCACCTGGTGTTTCACAAAAAAAATTGTATTTTACAAAATTCATTTTTTGGACGCAAAATAACTATTTCAGAAATATCGTTATATTTCATACGTTTTTGGACTAAAATGCACAAATATTGCAAAGTAGGCGTGGCAATGGGCAAAAAAATTTCACAAAATTCAGCCAAGATCAAATCCATAAAAAAGCGAAAACAATAGTAAATTATCT
Organism: Pollenia amentaria; assembly: GCA_943735925.1. NCBI lineage: Eukaryota > Metazoa > Arthropoda > Insecta > Diptera > Polleniidae > Pollenia > Pollenia amentaria. The sequence continues at coordinate 148,432,282 of OX031008.1, forward strand.
TGTATAGTTTAGGAGCAATAGCATTTTGAAACAAATTCTCAGGCGAAATCCACTTACTCTTTAATTATGTTCACCTGGTGTTTCACAAAAAAAATTGTATTTTACAAAATTCATTTTTTGAACGCAAAATAACTATTTCAGAAATATCGTTATATTTCATACGTTTTTGGACTAAAATGCACAAATATTGCAAAGTAGGCGTGGCAATGGGCAAAAAAATTTCACAAAATTCAGCCAAGATCAAATCCATAAAAAAGCGAAAACAATAGTAAATTATCTTGTATAGTTTAGGAGCAATAGCATTTTGAAACAAATTCTCAGGCGAAATCCACTTACTCTTTAATTATGTTCACCTGGTGTTTCACAAAAAAAATTGTATTTTACAAAATTCATTTTTTGGACGCAAAATAACTATTTCAGAAATATCGTTATATTTCATACGTTTTTTGGACTAAAATGCACACATATTGCAAAGTATGTATTTACATATTGCAAAGTAGGCGTGGCAATGGGCAAAAACATTTCACAAAATTCACCCAAGATCAAATCCATAAGAAAGTCGAAAACAAGAATTAATTATCTAGTATAGTTTAGGAGCAATAGCATTTTGAAACAAATTCTCAGGCGAAATCCACTTACTCTTTAATTATGTTCACCTGGTGTTTCACAAAAAAAATTGTATTTTACAAAATTCATTTTTTGGACGCAAAATAACTATTTCAGAAATATCGTTATATTTCATACGTTTTTTGGACTAAAATGCACACATATTGCAAAGTATGTATTTACATATTGCAAAGTAGGCGTGGCAATGGGCAAAAACATTTCACAAAATTCACCCAAGATCAAATCCATAAAAAAGGCGAAAACAAGAATTAATTATCTAGTATAGTTTAGGAGCAATAGCATTTTGAAACAAATTCTCAGGCGAAATCCACTTACTCTTTAATTATGTTCACCTGGTGTTTCACAAAAAAAATTGTATTTTACAAAATTAATTTTTTGGACGCAAAATAACTATTTCAGAAATATCGTTATATTTCATACGTTTTTTGGACTAAAATACACAAATATTGCAAAGTAGGCGTGGCAATGGGCAAAAAAATTTCACAAAATTCACCCAAGATCAAATCCATAAGAAAGTCGAAAACAAGAATTAATTATCTAGTATAGTTTAGGAGCAATAGCATTTTGAAACAAATTCTCAGGCGAAATCCACTTACTCTTTAATTATGTTCACCTGGTGTTTCACAAAAAAAATTGTATTTTACAAAATTCATTTTTTGGACGCAAAATAACTATTTCAGAAATATCGTTATATTTCATACGTTTTTTGGACTAAAATTCACAAATATTGCAAAGTAGGCGTGGCAATGGGCAAAAACATTTCACAAAATTCACCCAAGATCAAATCCATAAGAAAGTCGAAAACAAGAATTAATTATCTAGTATAGTTTAGGAGCAATAGCATTTTGAAACAAATTCTCAGGCGAAATCCACTTACTCTTTAATTATGTTCACCTGGTGTTTCACAAAAAAAATTGTATTTTACAAAATTCATTTTTTGGACGCAAAATAACTATTTCAGAAATATCGTTATATTTCATACGTTTTTTGGACTAAAATTCCAAATATTGCAAAGTAGGCGTGGCAATGGGCAAAAACATTTCACAAAATTCACCCAAGATCAAATCCATAAGAAAGTCGAAAACAAGAATTAATTATCTAGTATAGTTTAGGAGCAATAGCATTTTGAAACAAATTCTCAGGCGAAATCCACTTACTCTTTAATTATGTTCACCTGGTGTTTCACAAAAAAAATTGTATTTTACAAAATTCATTTTTTGGACGCAAAATAACTATTTCAGAAATATCGTTATATTTCATACGTTTTTTGGACTAAAATTCACAAATATTGCAAAGTAGGCGTGGCAATGGGCAAAAACATTTCACAAAATTCACCCAAGATCAAATCCATAAGAAAGTCGAAAACAAGAATTAATTATCTAGTATAGTTTAGGAGCAATAGCATTTTGAAACAAATTCTCAGGCGAAATCCACTTACTCTTTAATTATGTTCACCTGGTGTTTCACAAAAAAAATTGTATTTTACAAAATTAATTTTTTGGACGCAAAATAACTATTTCAGAAATATCGTTATATTTCATACGTTTTTTGGACTAAAATACACAAATATTGCAAAGTAGGCGTGGCAATGGGCAAAAAAATTTCACAAAATTCACCCAAGATCAAATCCATAAGAAAGTCGAAAACAAGAATTAATTATCTAGTATAGTTTAGGAGCAATAGCATTTTGAAACAAATTCTCAGGCGAAATCCACTTACTCTTTAATTATGTTCACCTGGTGTTTCACAAAAAAAATTGTATTTTACAAAATTCATTTTTTGGACGCAAAATAACTATTTCAGAAATATCGTTATATTTCATACGTTTTTTGGACTAAAATTCACAAATATTGCAAAGTAGGCGTGGCAATGGGCAAAAACATTTCACAAAATTCACCCAAGATCAAATCCATAAGAAAGTCGAAAACAAGAATTAATTATCTAGTATAGTTTAGGAGCAATAGCATTTTGAAACAAATTCTCAGGCGAAATCCACTTACTCTTTAATTATGTTCACCTGGTGTTTCACAAAAAAAATTGTATTTTACAAAATTAATTTTTTGGACGCAAAATAACTATTTCAGAAATATCGTTATATTTCATACGTTTTTTGGACTAAAATACACAAATATTGCAAAGTAGGCGTGGCAATGGGCAAAAAAATTTCACAAAATTCACCCAAGATCAAATCCATAAGAAAGTCGAAAACAAGAATTAATTATCTAGTATAGTTTAGGAGCAATAGCATTTTGAAACAAATTCTCAGGCGAAATCCACTTACTCTTTAATTATGTTCACCTGGTGTTTCACAAAAAAAATTGTATTTTACAAAATTCATTTTTTGGACGCAAAATAACTATTTCAGAAATATCGTTATATTTCATACGTTTTTTGGACTAAAATTCACAAATATTGCAAAGTAGGCGTGGCAATGGGCAAAAACATTTCACAAAATTCACCCAAGATCAAATCCATAAGAAAGTCGAAAACAAGAATTAATTATCTAGTATAGTTTAGGAGCAATAGCATTTTGAAACAAATTCTCAGGCGAAATCCACTTACTCTTTAATTATGTTCACCTGGTGTTTCACAAAAAAAATTGTATTTTACAAAATTCATTTTTTGGACGCAAAATAACTATTTCAGAAATATCGTTATATTTCATACATTTTTTGGACTAAAATTCACAAATATTGCAAAGTAGGCGTGGCAATGGGCAAAAACATTTCACAAAATTCACCCAAGATCAAATCCATAAGAAAGTCGAAAACAAGAATTAATTATCTAGTATAGTTTAGGAGCAATAGCATTTTGAAACAAATTCTCAGGCGAAATCCACTTACTCTTTAATTATGTTCACCTGGTGTTTCACAAAAAAAATTGTATTTTACAAAATTAATTTTTTGGACGCAAAATAACTATTTCAGAAATATCGTTATATTTCATACGTTTTTTGGACTAAAATACACAAATATTGCAAAGTAGGCGTGGCAATGGGCAAAAAAATTTCACAAAATTCACCCAAGATCAAATCCATAAGAAAGTCGAAAACAAGAATTAATTATCTAGTATAGTTTAGGAGCAATAGCATTTTGAAACAAATTCTCAGGCGAAATCCACTTACTCTTTAATTATGTTCACCTGGTGTTTCACAAAAAAAATTGTATTTTACAAAATTCATTTTTTGGACGAAAAATAACTATTTCAGAAATATCGTTATATTTCATACGTTTTTTGGACTAAAATACACAAATATTGCAAAGTAGGCGTGGCAATGGGCAAAAAAATTTCACAAAATTCAGCCAAGATCAAATCCATAAAAAAAGCGAAAACAAGAATTAATTATCTAGTATAGTTTAGGAGCAATAGCATTTTGAAACAAATTCTCAGGCGAAATCCACTTACTCTTTAATTATGTTCACCTGGTGTTTCACAAAAAAAATTGTATTTTACAAAATTCATTTTTTTGGACGAAAAATAACTATTTCAGAAATATCGTTATATTTCATACGTTTTTTGGACTAAAATACACAAATATTGCAAAGTAGGCGTGGCAATGGGCAAAAAAATTTCACAAAATTCACCCAAGATCAAATCCATAAGAAAGTCGAAAACAAGAATTAATTATCTAGTATAGTTTAGGAGCAATAGCATTTTGAAACCAATTCTTAGGCGAAATCCACTTACTCTTTAATTATGTTCACCTGGTGTTTCACAAAAAAAATTGTATTTTACAAAATTCATTTTTTGGACGCAAAATAACTATTTCAGAAATATCGTTATATTTCATACGTTTTTTGGACTAAAATTCACAAATATTGCAAAGTAGGCGTGGCAATGGGCAAAAACATTTCACAAAATTCACCCAAGATCAAATCCATAAGAAAGTCGAAAACAAGAATTAATTATATAGTATAGTTTAGGAGCAATAGCATTTTGAAACAAATTCTCAGGCGAAATCCACTTACTCTTTAATTATGTTCACCTGGTGTTTCACAAAAAAAAATGTATTTTACAAAATTAATTTTTTGGACGCAAAATAACTATTTCAGAAATATCGTTATATTTCATACGTTTTTTGGACTAAAATACACAAATATTGCAAAGTAGGCGTGGCAATGGGCAAAAAAATTTCACAAAATTCAGCCAAGATCAAATCCATAAAAAAGGCAAAAACAATAGTTAATTATCTAGTATAGTTTAGGAGCAATAGCATTTTGAAACAAATTCTCAGGCGAAATCCACTTACTCTTTAATTATGTTCACCTGGTGTTTCACAAAAAAAAATGTATTTTACAAAATTAATTTTTTGGACGAAAAATAACTATTTCAGAAATATCGTTATATTTCATACGTTTTTTGGACTAAAATTCACAAATATTGCAAAGTAGGCGTGGCAATGGGCAAAAAAATTTCACAAAATTCACCCAAGATCAAATCCATAAGAAAGTCGAAAACAAGAATTAATTATCTAGTATAGTTTAGGAGCAATAGCATTTTGAAACAAATTCTCAGGCGAAATCCACTTACTCTTTAATTATGTTCACCTGGTGTTTCACAAAAAAAATTGTATTTTACAAAATTCATTTTTTGGACGCAAAATAACTATTTCAGAAATATCGTTATATTTCATACGTTTTTTGGACTAAAATTCACAAATATTGCAAAGTAGGCGTGGCAATGGGCAAAAAAATTTCACAAAATTCACCCAAGATCAAATCCATAAGAAAGTCGAAAACAAGAATTAATTATCTAGTATAGTTTAGGAGCAATAGCATTTTGAAACAAATTCTCAGGCGAAATCCACTTACTCTTTAATTATGTTCACCTGGTGTTTCACAAAAAAAATTGTATTTTACAAAATTCATTTTTTGGACGAAAAATAACTATTTCAGAAATATCGTTATATTTCATACGTTTTTTGGACTAAAATACACAAATATTGCAAAGTAGGCGTGGCAATGGGCAAAAAAATTTCACAAAATTCAGCCAAGATCAAATCCATAAAAAAGGCAAAAACAAGAATTAATTATCTAGTATAGTTTAGGAGCAATAGCATTTTGAAACAAATTCTCAGGCGAAATCCACTTACTCTTTAATTATGTTCACCTGGTGTTTCACAAAAAAAATTGTATTTTACAAAATTAATTTTTTGGACGAAAAATAACTATTTCAGAAATATCGTTATATTTCATACGTTTTTTGGACTAAAATACACAAATATTGCAAAGTAGGCGTGGCAATGGGCAAAAAAATTTCACAAAATTCAGCCAAGATCAAATCCATAAAAAAGGCAAAAACAAGAATTAATTATCTAGTATAGTTTAGGAGCAATAGCATTTTGAAACAAATTCTCAGGCGAAATCCACTTACTCTTTAATTATGTTCACCTGGTGTTTCACAAAAAAAATTGTATTTTACAAAATTCATTTTTTGGACGAAAAATAACTATTTCAGAAATATCGTTATATTTCATACGTTTTTTGGACTAAAATACACAAATATTGCAAAGTAGGCGTGGCAATGGGCAAAAAAATTTCACAAAATTCAGCCAAGATCAAATCCATAAAAAAAGCGAAAACAAGAATTAATTATCTAGTATAGTTTAGGAGCAATAGCATTTTGAAACAAATTCTCAGGCGAAATCCACTTACTCTTTAATTATGTTCACCTGGTGTTTCACAAAAAAAATTGTATTTTACAAAATTCATTTTTTGGACGAAAAATAACTATTTCAGAAATATCGTTATATTTCATACGTTTTTTGGACTAAAATACACAAATATTGCAAAGTAGGCGTGGCAATGGGCAAAAAAATTTCACAAAATTCAGCCAAGATCAAATCCATAAAAAAAGCGAAAACAAGAATTAATTATCTAGTATAGTTTAGGAGCAATAGCATTTTGAAACAAATTCTCAGGCGAAATCCACTTACTCTTTAATTATGTTCACCTGGTGTTTCACAAAAAAAATTGTATTTTACAAAATTCATTTTTTGGACGAAAAATAACTATTTCAGAAATATCGTTATATTTCATACGTTTTTTGGACTAAAATACACAAATATTGCAAAGTAGGCGTGGCAATGGGTAAAAAAATTTCACAAAATTCAGCCAAGATCAAATCCATAAAAAAGGCGAAAACAAGAATTAATTATCTAGTATAGTTTAGGAGCAATAGCATTTTGAAACAAATTCTCAGGCGAAATCCACTTACTCTTTAATTATGTTCACCTGGTGTTTCACAAAAAAAATTGTATTTTACAAAATTCATTTTTTGGACGAAAAATAACTATTTCAGAAATATCGTTATATTTCATACGTTTTTTGGACTAAAATGCACAAATATTGCAAAGTAGGCGTGGCAATGGGCAAAAAAATTTCACAAAAGTCAGCCAAGATCAAATCCATAAAAAAGGCGAAAACAAGAATTAATTATCTAGTATAGTTTAGGAGCAAAAGCATTTTGAAACAAATTCTCCGGCGAAATCCACTTACTCTTTAATTATGTTCACCTGGTGTTTCACAAAAAAAATTGTATTTTAAAAAATTCATTTTTTGGACGCAAAATAACTATTTCAGAAATATCGTTATATTTCATACGTTTTTTGGACCAAAATGCACAAATATTGCAAAGTAGGCGTGGCAATGGGCAAAAAAATTTCACAAAATTCAGCCAAGATCAAATCCATAAAAAAGGCGAAAACAAGAATTAATTATCTAGTATAGTTTAGGAGCAATAGCATTTTGAAACAAATTCTCAGGCGAAATCCACTTACTCTTTAATTATGTTCACCTGGTGTTTCACAAAAAAAATTGTATTTTACAAAATTGAATTTTTTGGACGCAAAATAACTATTTCAGAAATATCGTTATATTTCATACGTTTTTTGGACTAAAATGCACAAATATTGCTAAGTAGGCGTGGCAATGGGCAAAAAAATTTCACAAAATTCACCCAAGATCAAATCCATAAGAAAGTCGAAAACAAGAATTAATTATCTAGTATAGTTTAGGAGCAATAGCATTTTGAAACAAATTCTCAGGCGAAATCCACTTACTCTTTAATTATGTTCACCTGGTGTTTCACAAAAAAAATTGTATTTTACAAAATTCATTTTTTGGACGCAAAATAACTATTTCAGAAATATCGTTATATTTCATACGTTTTTTGGACTAAAATACACAAATATTGCAAAGTAGGCGTGGCAATGGGCAAAAAAATTTCACAAAAGTCAGCCAAGATCAAATCCATAAAAAATTCGAAAACAAGAATTAATTATCTAGTATATTTTAGGTGCAATAGCATTTTGAAACAAATTCTCAGGCGAAATCCACTTACTCTTTAATTATGTTCACCTGGTGTTTCACAAAAAAAATTGTATTTTACAAAATTAATTTTTTGGATGCAAAATAACTATTTCAGAAATATCGTTATATTTCATACGTTTTTTGGACTAAAATGCACAAATATTGCAAAGAAGGCGTGGCAATGGGCAAAAAAATTTCACAAAATTCAGCCAAGATCAAATCCATAAAAAAAGGCGAAAACAAGAATTAATTATCTAGTATAGTTTAGGAGCAATAGCATTTTGAAACAAATTCTCAGGCGAAATCCACTTACTCTTCAATTATGTTCACCTGGTGTTTCACAAAAAAAATTGTATTTTACAAAATTCATTTTTTGGACGAAAAATAACTATTTCAGAAATATCATTATATTTCATACGTTTTTTGGACTAAAATACACAAATATTGCAAAGTAGGCGTGGCAATGGGCAAAAAAATTTCACAAAATTCAGCCAAGATCAAATCCATAAAAAAGGCGAAAACAAGAATTAATTATCTAGTATAGTTTAGGAGTAATAGAATTTTGAAACAAATTCTCAGGCGAAATCCACTAACTCTTTAATTATGTTCACCTGGTGTTTCACAAAAAAAATTGTATTTTACAAAATTCATTTTTTGGACGCAAAATAACTATTTCAGAAATATCGTTATATTTCATACGTTTTTTGTACTAAAATACACAAATATTGCAAAGTAGGCGTGGCAATGGGCAAAAAAAATTCACAAAATTCAGCCAAGATCAAATCCATAAAAAAGGCGAAAACAAGAATTAATTATCTAGTATAGTTTAGGAGCAATAGCATTTTGAAACAAATTCTCAGGCAAAAGCCACTTACTCTTTAATTATGTTCACCTGGTGTTTCACAAAAAAAATTGTATTTTACAAAATTCATTTTTTGGACGCAAAATAACTATTTCAGAAATATCGTTATATTTCATACGTTTTTTGGACTAAAATACACAAATATTGCAAAGTAGGCGTGGCAATGGGCAAAAAAATTTCACAAAATTCAGCCAAGATCAAATCCATAAAAAAGGCGAAAACAAGAATTAGTTATCTAGTATAGTTTAGGAGCAATAGCATTTTGAAATAAATTCTCAGGCGAAATCCACTTACTCTTCAATTATGTTCACCTGGTGTTTCACAAAAAAAAAATTGTCTTTTACAAAATTCATTTTTTTGGACGCAAAATAACTATTTCAGAAATATCGTTATATTTCATACGTTTTTTGGACTAAAATACACAAATATTGCAAAGTAGGCGTGGCAATGGGCAAAAAAATTTCACAAAATTCAGCCAAGATCAAATCCATAAAAAAGGCGAAAACAAGAATTAATTATCTAGTATAGTTTAGGAGCAAAAGCATTTTGAAACAAATTTCAGGCGAAATCCACTTACTCTTTAATTATGTTCACCTGGTGTTTCACAAAAAAAATTGTATTTTACAAAATTCAATTTTTTGGACGCAAAATAACTATTTCAGAAATATCGTTATATTTCATACGTTTTTTGGACTAATATGCACAAATATTGCTAAGTAGGCGTGGCAATGGGCAAAAAAATTTCACAAAATTCAGCCAAGATCAAATCCATAAAAAAGGCGAAAGCAAGAATTAATTATCCAGTATAGTTTAGGAGCAAAAGCATTTTGAAACAAATTCTCAGGCGAAATCCACTTACTCTTTAATTATGTTCACCTGGTGTTTCACAAAAAAAATTGTATTTTACAAAATTAATTTTTTGGACGCAAAATAACTATTTCAGAAATATCGTTATATTTCATACGTTTTTTGGACTAAAATGCACAAATATTGCAAAGTAGGCGTGGCAATGGGCAAAAAAATTCACAAAATTCAGCCAAGATCAAATCCATAAAAAAGGCGAAAACAAGAATTAATTATCTAGTATAGTTTAGGAGCAATAGCATTTTGAAACAAATTCTCAGGCGAAATCCACTTACTCTTTAATTATGTTCACCTGGTGTTTCACAAAAAAAATTGTATTTTACAAAATTCAATTTTTTGGACGCAAAATAACTATTTCAGAAATATCGTTATATTTCATACGTTTTTTGGACTAAAATGCACAAATATTGCAAAGTAGGCGTGGCAATGGGCAAAAAAAATTCACAAAATTCAGCCAAGATCAAATCCATAAAAAAGGCGAAAACAAGAATTAATTATCTAGTATAGTTTAGGAGCAATAGCATTTTGAAACAAATTCTCAGGCGAAATCCACTTACTCTTTAATTATGTTCACCTGGTGTTTCACAAAAAAAATTGTATTTTACAAAATTAATTTTTCGGACGCAAAATATCTATTTCAGAAATATCGTTATATTTCATACGTTTTTTGTACTAAAATACACAAATATTGCAAACTAGGCGTGGCAATGGGCAAAAAAATTTCACAAAATTCAGCCAAGATCAAATCCATAAAAAAGGCGAAAACAAGAATTAATTATCTAGTATAGTTTAGGAGCAAAAGCATTTTGAAACAAATTTCAGGCGAAATCCACTTACTCTTTAATTATGTTCACCTGGTATTTCACAAAAAAAATTGTATTTTACAAAATTCAATTTTTTGGACGCAAAATAACTATTTCAGAAATATCGTTATATTTCATACGTTTTTTGGACTAAAATGCACAAATATTGCTAAGTAGGCTTGGCAATGGGCAAAAAAATTTCACAAAATTCAGCCAAGATCAAATCCATAAAAAAGGCGAAAGCAAGAATTAATTATCTAGTATAGTTTAGGAGCAATAGCATTTTGAAACAAATTCTCAGGCGAAATCCACTTACTCTTTAATTATGTTCACCTGGTGTTTCACAAAAAAAATTGTATTTTACAAAATTCATTTTTTTGGACGCAAAATAACTATTTCAGAAATATCGTTATATTTCATACGTTTTTTGGACGAAAATGCACAAATATTGCAAAGTAGGCGTGGCAATGGGCAAAAAAAATTCACAAAATTCAGCTAAGATCAAATCCATAAAAAAGGCGAAAACAAGAATTAATTATCTAGTATAGTTTAGGAGCAATAGCATTTTGAAACAAATTCTCAGGCGAAATCCACTTACTCTTTAATTATGTTCACCTGGTGTTTCACAAAAAAAATTGTATTTTACAAAATTAATTTTTTGGACGCAAAATAACTATTTCAGAAATATCGTTTTTTGTACTGAAATACACAAATATTGCAAACTAGGCGTGGCAATGGGCAAAAAAATTTCACAAAATTCAGCCAAGATCAAATCCATAAAAAGGCGAAAACAAGAATTAATTATCTAGTATAGTTTAGGAGCAATAGCATTTTGAAACAAATTCTCAGGCGAAATCCACTTACTCTTTAATTATGTTCACCTGGTGTTTCACAAAAAAAATTGTATTTTACAAAATTCAATTTTTTGGACGCAAAATAACTATTTCAGAAATATCGTTATATTTCATACGTTTTTTGGACTAAAATGCACAAATATTGCTAAGTAGGCGTGGCAATGGGCAAAAAAATTTCACAAAATTCAGCCAAGATCAAATCCATAAAAAAGGCGAAAACAAGAATTTATTATCTAGTATAGTTTAGGAGCAATAACATTTTGATACAAATTCTCAGGCGAAATCCACTTACTCTTTAATTATGTTCACCTGGTGTTTCACAAAAAAAATTGTATTTTACAAAATTCAATTTTTTGGACGCAAAATAACTATTTCAGAAATATCGTTATATTTCATACGTTTTTTGGACTAAAATGCACAAATATTGCTAAGTAGGCGTGGCAATGGGCAAAAAAATTTCACAAAATTCAGCCAAGATCAAATCCATAAAAAAGGCGAAAACAAGAATTAATTATCTAGTATAGTTTAGGAGCAATAGCATTTTGAAACAAATTCTCAGGCGAAATCCACTTACTCTTTAATTATGTTCACCTGGTGTTTCACAAAAAAAAATTGTATTTTACAAAATTCAATTTTTTGGACGCAAAATAACTATTTCAGAAATATCGTTATATTTCATACGTTTTTTGGACTAAAATGCACAAATATTGCTAAGTAGGCGTGGCAATGGGCAAAAAAATTTCACAAAATTCAGCCAAGATCAAATCCATAAAAAAGGCGAAAACAAGAATTTATTATCTAGTATAGTTTAGGAGCAATAACATTTTGATACAAATTCTCAGGCGAAATCCACTTACTCTTTAATTATGTTCACCTGGTGTTTCACAAAAAAAATTGTATTTTACAAAATTAATTTTTTGGACGCAAAATAACTATTTCAGAAATATCGTTTTTTGTACTGAAATACACAAATATTGCAAACTAGGCGTGGCAATGGGCAAAAAAATTTCACAAAATTCAGCCAAGATCAAATCCATAAAAAAGGCGAAAACAAGAATTAATTATCTAGTATAGTTTAGGAGCAATAGCATTTTGAAACAAATTCTCAGGCGAAATCCACTTACTCTTTAATTATGTTCACCTGGTGTTTCACAAAAAAAATTGTATTTTACAAAATTCATTTTTTGGACGCAAAATAACTATTTCAGAAATAAAGTTATATTTCATACGTTTTTTGGACGAAAATGCACAAATATTGCAAAGTAGGCGTGGCAATGGGCAAAAAAAATTCACAAAATTCAGCTAAGATCAAATCCATAAAAAAGGCGAAAACAAGAATTAATTATCTAGTATAGTTTAGGAGCAATAGCATTTTGAAACAAATTCTCAGGCGAAATCCACTTACTCTTTAATTATGTTCACCTGGTGTTTCACAAAAAAAATTGTATTTTACAAAATTCAATTTTTTGGACGCAAAATAACTATTTCAGAAATATCGTTATATTTCATACGTTTTTTGGACTAAAATGCACAAATATTGCTAAGTAGGCGTGGCAATGGGCAAAAAAATTTCACAAAATTCAGCCAAGATCAAATCCATAAAAAAGGCGAAAACAAGAATTTATTATCTAGTATAGTTTAGGAGCAATAGCATTTTGAAACAAATTCTCAGGCGAAATCCACTTACTCTTTAATTATGTTCACCTGGTGTTTCACAAAAAAAATTGTATTTTACAAAATTCATTTTTTGGACGCAAAATAACTATTTCAGAAATATCGTTATATTTCATACGTTTTTTGTACTAAAATACACAAATATTGCAAACTAGGCGTGGCAATGGGCAAAAAAATTTCACAAAATTCAGCCAAGATCAAATCCATAAAAAAGGCGAAAACAAGAATTAATTATCTAGTATAGTTTAGGAGCAATAACATTTTGATACAAATTCTCAGGCGAAATCCACTTACTCTTTAATTATGTTCACCTGGTGTTTCACAAAAAAAATTGTATTTTACAAAATTAATTTTTTGGACGCAAAATAACTATTTCAGAAATATCGTTATATTTCATACGTTTTTTGGACTAAAATGCACAAATATTGCAAAGTAGGCGTGGCAATGGGCAAAAAAATTCACAAAATTCAGCCAAGATCAAATCCATAAAAAAGGCGAAAACAAGAATTAATTATCTAGTATAGTTTAGGAGCAATAGAATTTTGAAACAAATTCTCAGGCGAAATCCACTTGCTCTTTAATTATGTTCACCTGGTGTTTCACAAAAAAAATTGTATTTTACAAAATTAATTTTTTGGACGCAAAATAACTATTTCAGAAATAAAGTTATATTTCATACGTTTTTTGGACTGAAATACACAAATATTGCAAAGTAGGCGTGGCAATGGGCAAAAAAATTTCACAAAATTCAACCAAGATCAAATCCATTAAAAAGGCGAAAACAAGAATTAATTATTAGTAAAGTTTAGGAGCAATAGCATTTTGAAACAAATTCTCAGGCGAAATCCACTTACTCGTTAATTATGTTCACCTGGTGTTTCACAAAAAAAATTGTATTTTACAAAATTCATTTTTTGGACGCAAAATAACTATTTCAGAAATATCGTTATATTTCATACGTTTTTTGGACTAAAATACACAAATATTGCAAAGTAGGCGTGGCAATGGGCAAAAAAATTTCACAAAATTCAGCCAAGATCAAATCCATAAAAAAGGCGAAAACAAGAATTAATTATCTAGTATAGTTTAGGAGCAATAGAATTTTGAAACAAATTCTCAGGCGAAATCCACTTACTCTTTAATTATGTTCACCTGGTGTTTCACAAAAAAAATTGTATTTTACAAAATTAATTTTTTGGACGCAAAATAACTATTTCAGAAATAAAGTTATATTTCATACGTTTTTTGGACTGAAATACACAAATATTGCAAAGTAGGCGTGGCAATGGGCAAAAAAATTTCACAAAATTCAGCCAAGATCAAATCCATAAAAAAGGCGAAAACAAGAATTAATTATCTAGTATAGTTTAGGAGCAATAGAATTTTGAAACAAATTCTCAGGCGAAATCCACTTACTCTTTAATTATGTTCACCTGGTGTTTCACAAAAAAAATTGTATTTTACAAAATTAATTTTTTGGACGCAAAATAACTATTTCAGAAATAAAGTTATATTTCATACGTTTTTTGGACTGAAATACACAAATATTGCAAAGTAGGCGTGGCAATGGGCAAAAAAATTTCACAAAATTCAGCCAAGATCAAATCCATAAAAAAGGCGAAAACAAGAATTAATTATCTAGTATAGTTTAGGAGCAATAGAATTTTGAAACAAATTCTCAGGCGAAATCCACTTACTCTTTAATTATGTTCACCTGGTGTTTCACAAAAAAAATTGTATTTTACAAAATTAATTTTTTGGACGCAAAATAACTATTTCAGAAATATCGTTATATTTCATACGTTTTTTGGACTAAAATACACAAATATTGCAAAGTAGGCGTGGCAATGGGCAAAAAAATTTCACAAAATTCAGCCAAGATCAAATCCATAAAAAAGGCGAAAACAAGAATTAATTATCTAGTATAGTTTAGGAGCAATAGAATTTTGAAACAAATTCTCAGGCGAAATCCACTTACTCTTTAATTATGTTCACCTGGTGTTTCACAAAAAAAATTGTATTTTACAAAATTAATTTTTTGGACGCAAAATAACTATTTCAGAAATAAAGTTATATTTCATACGTTTTTTGGACTGAAATACACAAATATTGCAAAGTAGGCGTGGCAATGGGCAAAAAAATTTCACAAAATTCAACCAAGATCAAATCCATTAAAAAGGCGAAAACAAGAATTAATTATTAGTAAAGTTTAGGAGCAATAGCATTTTGAAACAAATTCTCAGGCGAAATCCACTTACTCGTTAATTATGTTCACCTGGTGTTTCACAAAAAAAATTGTATTTTACAAAATTCATTTTTTGGACGCAAAATAACTATTTCAGAAATATCGTTATATTTCATACGTTTTTTGGACTAAAATACACAAATATTGCAAAGTAGGCGTGGCAATGGGCAAAAAAATTTCACAAAATTCAGCCAAGATCAAATCCATAAAAAAGGCGAAAACAAGAATTAATTATCTAGTATAGTTTAGGAGCAATAGAATTTTGAAACAAATTCTCAGGCGAAATCCACTTACTCTTTAATTATGTTCACCTGGTGTTTCACAAAAAAAAATTGTATTTTACAAAATTAATTTTTTGGACGCAAAATAACTATTTCAGAAATAAAGTTATATTTCATACGTTTTTTGGACTGAAATACACAAATATTGCAAAGTAGGCGTGGCAATGGGCAAAAAAATTTCACAAAATTCAGCCAAGATCAAATCCATAAAAAAGGCGAAAACAAGAATTAATTATCTAGTATAGTTTAGGAGCAATAGAATTTTGAAACAAATTCTCAGGCGAAATCCACTTACTCTTAAATTATGTTCACCTGGTGTTTCACAAAAAAAATTGTATTTTACAAAATTAATTTTTTGGACGCAAAATAACTATTTCAGAAATAAAGTTATATTTCATACGTTTTTTGGACTGAAATACACAAATATTGCAAAGTAGGCGTGGCAATGGGCAAAAAAATTTCACAAAATTCAGCCAAGATCAAATCCATAAAAAAGGCGAAAACAAGAATTAATTATCTAGTATAGTTTAGGAGCAATAGAATTTTGAAACAAATTCTCAGGCGAAATCCACTTACTCTTTAATTATGTTCACCTGGTGTTTCACAAAAAAAATTGTATTTTACAAAATTAATTTTTTGGACGCAAAATAACTATTTCAGAAATATCGTTATATTTCATACGTTTTTTGGACTAAAATACACAAATATTGCAAAGTAGGCGTGGCAATGGGCAAAAAAATTTCACAAAATTCAGCCAAGATCAAATCCATAAAAAAGGCGAAAACAAGAATTAATTATCTAGTATAGTTTAGGAGCAATAGAATTTTGAAACAAATTCTCAGGCGAAATCCACTTACTCTTTAATTATGTTCACCTGGTGTTTCACAAAAAAAATTGTATTTTACAAAATTAATTTTTTGGACGCAAAATAACTATTTCAGAAATAAAGTTATATTTCATACGTTTTTTGGACTGAAATACACAAATATTGCAAAGTAGGCGTGGCAATGGGCAAAAAAATTTCACAAAATTCAACCAAGATCAAATCCATTAAAAAGGCGAAAACAAGAATTAATTATTAGTAAAGTTTAGGAGCAATAGCATTTTGAAACAAATTCTCAGGCGAAATCCACTTACTCGTTAATTATGTTCACCTGGTGTTTCACAAAAAAAATTGTATTTTACAAAATTCATTTTTTGGACGCAAAATAACTATTTCAGAAATATCGTTATATTTCATACGTTTTTTGGACTAAAATACACAAATATTGCAAAGTAGGCGTGGCAATGGGCAAAAAAATTTCACAAAATTCAGCCAAGATCAAATCCATAAAAAAGGCGAAAACAAGAATTAATTATCTAGTATAGTTTAGGAGCAATAGCATTTTGAAACAAATTCTCAGGCGAAATCCACTTACTCGTTTATTATGTTCACCTGGTGTTTCACAAAAAAAATTGTATTTTACAAAATTCATTTTTTGGACGCAAAATAACTATTTCAGAAATATCGTTATATTTCATACGTTTTTTGGACTAAAATACACAAATATTGCAAAGTAGGCGTGGCAATGGGCAAAAAAATTTCACAAAATTCAGCCAAGATCAAATCCATAAAAAAGGCGAAAACAAGAATTAATTATCTAGTATAGTTTAGGAGCAATAGCATTTTGAAACAAATTCTCAGGCGAAATCTACTTACTCTTTAATTATGTTCACCTGGTGTTTCACAAAAAAAATTGTATTTTACAAAATTCATTTTTTGGACGCAAAATAACTATTTCAGAAATATCGTTATATTTCATACGTTTTTTGGACTAAAATACACAAATATTGCAAAGTAGGCGTGGCAATGGGCAAAAAAATTTCACAAAATTCAGCCAAGATCAAATCCATAAAAAAAAGCGAAAACAATAGTTAATTATCTTGTATAGTTTAGGAGCAATAGCATTTTGAAACAAATTCTCAGGCGAAATCCACTTACTCTTTAATTATGTTCACCTGGTGTTTCACAAAAAAAATTGTATTTTACAAAATTCATTTTTTGGACGCAAAATAACTATTTCAGAAATATCGTTATATTTCATACGTTTTTTGGACTAAAATACACAAATATTGCAAAGTAGGCGTGGCAATGGGCAAAAAAATTTCACAAAATTCAGCCAAGATCAAATCCATAAAAAAAAGCGAAAACAATAGTTAATTATCTTGTATAGTTTAGGAGCAATAGCATTTTGAAACAAATTCTCAGGCGAAATCCACTTACTCTTTAATTATGTTCACCTGGTGTTTCACAAAAAAAATTGTATTTTACAAAATTCATTTTTTGGACGCAAAATAACTATTTCAGAAATATCGTTATATTTCATACGTTTTTTGGACTAAAATACACAAATATTGCAAAGTAGGCGTGGCAATGGGCAAAAAAATTTCACAAAATTCAGCCAAGATCAAATCCATAAAAAAGGCGAAAACAAGAATTAATTATCTAGTATAGTTTAGGAGCAATAGCATTTTGAAACAAATTCTCAGGCGAAATCTACTTACTCTTTAATTATGTTCACCTGGTGTTTCACAAAAAAAATTGTATTTTACAAAATTCATTTTTTGGACGCAAAATAACTATTTCAGAAATATCGTTATATTTCATACGTTTTTTGGACTAAAATACACAAATATTGCAAAGTAGGCGTGGCAATGGGCAAAAAAATTTCACAAAATTCAGCCAAGATCAAATCCATAAAAAAAAGCGAAAACAATAGTTAATTATCTTGTATAGTTTAGGAGCAATAGCATTTTGAAACAAATTCTCAGGCGAAATCCACTTACTCTTTAATTATGTTCACCTGGTGTTTCACAAAAAAAATTGTATTTTACAAAATTCATTTTTTGGACGCAAAATAACTATTTCAGAAATATCGTTATATTTCATACGTTTTTTGGACTAAAATACACAAATATTGCAAAGTAGGCTTGGCAATGGGCAAAAAAATTTCACAAAATTCAGCCAAGATCAAATCCATAAAAAAGGCGAAAACAAGAATTAATTATCTAGTATAGTTTAGGAGCAATAGCATTTTGAAACAAATTCTCAGGCGAAATCCACTTACTCTTTAATTATGTTCACCTGGTGTTTCACAAAAAAAATTGTATATTACAAAATTCATTTTTTGGACGCAAAATAACTATTTCAGAAATATCGTTATATTTCATACGTTTTTTGGACTAAAATGCACAAATATTGCAAAGTAGGCGTGGCAATGGGCAAAAAATTTCACAAAATTCAGCCAAGATCAAATCCATAAAAAGGCGAAAACAAGAATTAATTATCTAGTATAGTTTAGGAGCAATAGCATTTTGAAACAAATTCTGAGGCGAAATCCACTTACTCTTTAATTATGTTCACCTGGTGTTTCACAAAAAAAATTGTATTTTACAAAATTCATTTTTTGGACGCAAAATAACTATTTCAGAAATATCGTTATATTTTATACGTTTTTTGGACTAAAATACACAAATATTGCAAAGTAGGCGTGGCAATGGGCAAAAAAATTTCACAAAATTCAGCCAAAATCAAATCCATAAAAAAGGCGAAAACAAGAATTAATTATCTAGTATAGTTTAGAAGCAATAGCATTTTGAAACAAATTCTCAGGCGAAATCCACTTACTCTTTAATTATGTTCACCTGGTGTTTCACAAAAAAAATTGTATTTTACAAAATTCATTTTTTGGACGCAAAATTACTATTTCAGAAATATCGTTATATTTTATACGTTTTTTGGACTAAAATGCACAAATATTGCAAAGTAGGCGTGGCAATGGGCAAAAAAATTTCACAAAATTCACCCAAGATCAAATCCATAAGAAAGTCGAAAACAAGAATTAATTATCTAGTATAGTTTTGAAGCAATAGCATTTTGAAACAAATTCTCAGGCGAAATCCACTTACTCTTTAATTATGTTCACCTGGTGTTTCACAAAAAAATTGTATTTTACAAAATTTATTTTTTTGGACGCAAAATAACTATTTCAGAAATATCGTTATATTTCATACGTTTTTTGGACTAAAATGCACAAATATTGCAAAGTAGGCGTGGCAATGGGCAAAAAAATTTCACAAAATTCAGCCAAGATCAAATCCATAAAAAAGGCGAAAACAAGAATTAATTATCTAGTATAGTTTAGGAGCAATAGCATTTTGAAACAAATTCTCAGGCGAAAGCCACTTACTCTTTAATTATGTTCACCTGGTGTTTCACAAAAAAAATTGTATTTTACAAAATTCATTTTTTGGACGCAAAATAACTATTTCAGAAATATCGTTATATTTCATACGTTTTTTGGACTAAAATACACAAATATTGCAAAGTAGGCGTGGCAATGGGCAAAAAAATTCCACAAAATTCAGCCAAGATCAAATCCATAAAAAATGCGAAAACAAGAATTAATTATCTTCTATAGTTTAGGAGCAATAGCATTTTGAATCAAATTCTCAGGCGATATCCACTTACTCTTCAATTATGTTCACCTGGTGTTTCACAAAAAAAATTGTCTTTTACAAAATTCATTTTTTTGGACGCAAAATAACTATTTCTGAAATATCGTTATATTTCATACATTTTTTGGCGTGGCAATGGGCAAAAAAATTTCACAAAATTCAGCCAAGATCAAATCCATAAAAAAGGCGAAAACAAGAATTATTATCTAGTATAGTTTAGGAGCAATAGCATTTTGAAACAAATTCTCAGGCGAAATCCAATTACTCTTTAATTATGTTCACCTGGTGTTTCACAAAAAAAATTGTATTTTACAAAATTAATTTTTTTGGACGCAAAATAACTATTTCAGAAATATCGTTATATTTCATACGTTTTTTGGACTAAAATACACAAATATTGCAAAGTAGGCGTGGCAATGGGCAAAAAAATTTCACAAAATTCAGCCAAGATCAAATCCATAAAAAAAAGCGAAAACAATAGTTAATTATCTTGTATAGTTTAGGAGCAATAGCATTTTGAAACAAATTCTCAGGCGAAATCCACTTACTCTTTAATTATGTTCACCTGGTGTTTCACAAAAAAAATTGTATTTTACAAAATTCATTTTTTGGACGCAAAATAACTATTTCAGAAATATCGTTATATTTCATACGTTTTTTGGACTAAAATACACAAATATTGCAAAGTAGGCTTGGCAATGGGCAAAAAAATTTCACAAAATTCAGCCAAGATCAAATCCATAAAAAAGGCGAAAACAAGAATTAATTATCTAGTATAGTTTAGGAGCAATAGCATTTTGAAACAAATTCTCAGGCGAAATCCACTTACTCTTTAATTATGTTCACCTGGTGTTTCACAAAAAAAATTGTATATTACAAAATTCATTTTTTGGACGCAAAATAACTATTTCAGAAATATCGTTATATTTCATACGTTTTTTGGACTAAAATGCACAAATATTGCAAAGTAGGCGTGGCAATGGGCAAAAAATTTCACAAAATTCAGCCAAGATCAAATCCATAAAAAGGCGAAAACAAGAATTAATTATCTAGTATAGTTTAGGAGCAATAGCATTTTGAAACAAATTCTGAGGCGAAATCCACTTACTCTTTAATTATGTTCACCTGGTGTTTCACAAAAAAAATTGTATTTTACAAAATTCATTTTTTGGACGCAAAATAACTATTTCAGAAATATCGTTATATTTTATACGTTTTTTGGACTAAAATACACAAATATTGCAAAGTAGGCGTGGCAATGGGCAAAAAAATTTCACAAAATTCAGCCAAAATCAAATCCATAAAAAAGGCGAAAACAAGAATTAATTATCTAGTATAGTTTAGAAGCAATAGCATTTTGAAACAAATTCTCAGGCGAAATCCACTTACTCTTTAATTATGTTCACCTGGTGTTTCACAAAAAAAATTGTATTTTACAAAATTCATTTTTTGGACGCAAAATTACTATTTCAGAAATATCGTTATATTTTATACGTTTTTTGGACTAAAATGCACAAATATTGCAAAGTAGGCGTGGCAATGGGCAAAAAAATTTCACAAAATTCACCCAAGATCAAATCCATAAGAAAGTCGAAAACAAGAATTAATTATCTAGTATAGTTTTGAAGCAATAGCATTTTGAAACAAATTCTCAGGCGAAATCCACTTACTCTTTAATTATGTTCACCTGGTGTTTCACAAAAAAATTGTATTTTACAAAATTTATTTTTTTGGACGCAAAATAACTATTTCAGAAATATCGTTATATTTCATACGTTTTTTGGACTAAAATGCACAAATATTGCAAAGTAGGCGTGGCAATGGGCAAAAAAATTTCACAAAATTCAGCCAAGATCAAATCCATAAAAAAGGCGAAAACAAGAATTAATTATCTAGTATAGTTTAGGAGCAATAGCATTTTGAAACAAATTCTCAGGCGAAAGCCACTTACTCTTTAATTATGTTCACCTGGTGTTTCACAAAAAAAATTGTATTTTACAAAATTCATTTTTTGGACGCAAAATAACTATTTCAGAAATATCGTTATATTTCATACGTTTTTTGGACTAAAATACACAAATATTGCAAAGTAGGCGTGGCAATGGGCAAAAAAATTCCACAAAATTCAGCCAAGATCAAATCCATAAAAAATGCGAAAACAAGAATTAATTATCTTCTATAGTTTAGGAGCAATAGCATTTTGAATCAAATTCTCAGGCGATATCCACTTACTCTTCAATTATGTTCACCTGGTGTTTCACAAAAAAAATTGTCTTTTACAAAATTCATTTTTTTGGACGCAAAATAACTATTTCAGAAATATCGTTATATTTCATACATTTTTTGGCGTGGCAATGGGCAAAAAAATTTCACAAAATTCAGCCAAGATCAAATCCATAAAAAAGGCGAAAACAAGAATTATTATCTAGTATAGTTTAGGAGCAATAGCATTTTGAAACAAATTCTCAGGCGAAATCCAATTACTCTTTAATTATGTTCACCTGGTGTTTCACAAAAAAAATTGTATTTTACAAAATTAATTTTTTTGGACGCAAAATAACTATTTCAGAAATATCGTTATATTTCATACGTTTTTTGGACTAAAATGCACAAATATTGCAAAGTAGGCGTGGCAATGGGCAAAAAAATTTCACAAAATTCAGCCAAGATCAAATCCATAAAAAAGGCGAAAACAAGAATTATTATCTAGTATAGTTTAGGAGCAATAGCATTTTGAAACAAATTCTCAGGCGAAATCCACTTACTCTTTAATTATGTTCACCTGGTGTTTCACAAAAAAAATTGTATTTTACAAAATTCATTTTTTGGACGCAAAATAACTATTTCAGAAATATCGTTATATTTCATACGTTTTTTGGACTAAAATGCACAAATATTGCAAAGTAGGCGTGGCAATGGGCAAAAAAATTTCACAAAATTCAGCCAAGATCAAATCCATAAAAAAGGCGAAAACAAGAATTATTATCTAGTATAGTTTAGGAGCAATAGCATTTTGAAACAAATTCTCAGGCGAAATCCACTTACTCTTTAATTATGTTCACCTGGTGTTTCACAAAAAAAATTGTATTTTACAAAATTAATTTTTTTGGACGCAAAATAACTATTTCAGAAATATCGTTATATTTCATACGTTTTTTGGACTAAAATGCACAAATATTGCAAAGTAGGCGTGGCAATGGGCAAAAAAATTTCACAAAATTCAGCCAATATCAAATCCATAAAAAAGGCGAAAACAAGAATTAATTATCTAGTATAGTTTAGGAGCAATAGCATTTTGAAACAAATTCTCAGGCGAAATCCACTTACTCTTTAATTATGTTCACCTGGTGTTTCACAAAAAAAATTGTATTTTACAAAATTCATTTTTTGGACGCAAAATAACTATTTCAGAAATATCGTTATATTTCATACGTTTTTTGGACTAAAATACACAAATATTGCAAAGTAGGCGTGGCAATGGGCAAAAAAATTTCACAAAATTCAGCCAAGATCAAATCCATAAAAAAGGCGAAAACAAGAATTAATTATCTAGTATAGTTTAGGAGCAATAGCATTTTGAAACAAATTCTCAGGCGAAATCCACTTACTCTTTAATTATGTTCACCTGGTGTTTCACAAAAAAAATTGTATTTTACAAAATTCATTTTTTTGGACGCAAAATAACTATTTCAGAAATATCGTTATATTTCATACGTTTTTTGGACTAAAATACACAAATATTGCAAAGTAGGCGTGGCAATGGGCAAAAAAATTTCACAAAATTCAGCCAAGATCAAATCCATAAAAAAGGCGAAAACAAGAATTAGTTATCTAGTATAGTTTAAGAGCAATAGCATTTTGAAACAAATTCTCGGGCGAAATCCACTTACTCTTTAATTATGTTCACCTGGTGTTTCACAAAAAAAATTGTATTTTACAAAATTCATTTTGTTGGACGCAAAATAACTATTTCAGAAATATCGTTATATTTCATACGTTTTTTGGACTAAAATACACAAATATTGCAAAGTAGGCGTGGCAATGGGCAAAAAAATTTCACAAAATTCAGCCAAGATCAAATCCACAAAAAAGGCGAAAACAAGAATTAATTATCTAGTATAGTTTAGGAGCAATAGCATTTTGAAACAAATTCTCAGGCGAAATCCACTTACTCTTCAATTATGTTCACCTGGTGTTTCACAAAAAAAATTGTATTTTAAAAAATTCATTTTTTGGACGCAAAATAACTATTTCAGAAATATCGTTATATTTCATACGTTTTTTGGACTAAAATTCACAAATATTGCAAAGTAGGCGTGGCAATGGGCAAAAAAATTTCACAAAATTCAGCCAAGATCAAATCCATAGAAAAGGCGAAATTAAAAATCAATTATCTAGTATAGTTTAGGAGCAATAGCATTTTGAAACAAATTCTCAGGCGAAATCCACTTACTCTTTAATTATGTTCACCTGGTGTTTCACAAAAAAATTGTATTTTACAAAATTAATTTTTTTGGACGCAAAATAACTATTTCAGAAATATCGTTATATTTCATACGTTTTTTGGACTAAAATACACAAATATTGCAAAGTAAGCGTGGCAATGGGCAAAAAAATTTCACAAAATTCAGCCAAGATCAAATCCATAAAAAAGGCGAAAACAAGAATTAATTATCTAGTATAGTTTAGGAGCAATAGCATTTTGAAACAAATTCTCAGGCGAAATCCACTTACTCTTCAATTATGTTCACCTGGTGTTTCACAAAAAAATTGTCTTTTACAAAATTCATTTTTTTGGACGCAAAATAACTATTTCAGAAATATCGTTATATTTCATACGTTTTTTGGCGTGGTAATGGGCAAAAAAATTTCACAAAATTCAGCCAAGATCAAATCCATAAAAAAGGCGAAAACAAGAATTAATTATCTAGTATAGTTTAGGAGCAATAGCATTTTGAAACAAATTCTCAGGCGAAATCCACTTACTCTTCAATTATGTTCACCTGGTGTTTCACAAAAAAATTGTCTTTTACAAAATTCATTTTTTTGGACGCAAAATAACTATTTCAGAAATATCGTTATATTTCATACGTTTTTTGGACTAAAATACACAAATATTGCAAAGAGGCGTGGCAATGGGCAAAAAAATTTCACAAAATTCAGCCAAGATCAAATCCATAAAAAAGGCGAAAACAAGAATTAGTTATCTAGTATAGTTTAGGAGCAATAGCATTTTGAAACAAATTCTCAGGCGAAATCCACTTACTCTTCAATTATGTTCACCTGGTGTTTCACAAAAAAATTGTCTTTTACAAAATTCATTTTTTTGGACGCAAAATAACTATTTCAGAAATATCGTTATATTTCATACGTTTTTTGGACTAAAATACACAAATATTGCAAAGAGGCGTGGCAATGGGCAAAAAAATTTCACAAAATTCAGCCAAGATCAAATCCATAAAAAAGGCGAAAACAAGAATTAATTATCTAGTATAGTTTAGGAGCAATAGCATTTTGAAACAAATTCTCAGGCGAAATCCACTTACTCTTTAATTATGTTCACCTGGTGTTTCACAAAAAAAATTGTATTTTACAAAATTCATTTTTTTGGACGCAAAATAACTATTTCAGAAATATCGTTATATTTCATACGTTTTTTGGACTAAAATACACAAATATTGCAAAGTAGGCGTGGCAATGGGCAAAAAAATTTCACAAAATTCAGCCAAGATCAAATCCATAAAAAAGGCGAAAACAAGAATTAATTATCTAGTATAGTTTAGGAGCAATAGCATTTTGAAACAAATTCTCAGGCGAAAGCCACTTACTCTTTAATTATGTTCACCTGGTGTTTCACAAAAAAAATTGTATTTTACAAAATTCATTTTTTGGACGCAAAATAACTATTTCAGAAATATCGTTATATTTCATACGTTTTTTGGACTAAAATACACAAATATTGCAAAGTAGGCGTGGCAATGGGCAAAAAAATTTCACAAAATTCAGCCAAGATCAAATCCATAAAAAAGGCGAAAACAAGAATTAGTTATCTAGTATAGTTTAGGAGCAATAGCATTTTGAAACAAATTCTCAGGCGAAATCCACTTACTCTTCAATTATGTTCACCTGGTGTTTCACAAAAAAATTGTCTTTTACAAAATTCATTTTTTTGGACGCAAAATAACTATTTCAGAAATATCGTTATATTTCATACGTTTTTTGGACTAAAATACACAAATATTGCAAAGAGGCGTGGCAATGGGCAAAAAAATTTCACAAAATTCAGCCAAGATCAAATCCATAAAAAAGGCGAAAACAAGAATTAGTTATCTAGTATAGTTTAGGAGCAATAGCATTTTGAAACAAATTCTCAGGCGAAATCCACTTACTCTTTAATTATGTTCACCTGGTGTTTCACAAAAAAAATTGTATTTTACAAAATTCATTTTTTTGGACGCAAAATAACTATTTCAGAAATATCGTTATATTTCATACGTTTTTTGGACTAAAATACACAAATATTGCAAAGTAGGCGTGGCAATGGGCAAAAAAATTTCACAAAATTCAGCCAAGATCAAATCCATAAAAAAGGCGAAAACAAGAATTAATTATCTAGTATAGTTTAGGAGCAATAGCATTTTGAAACAAATTCTCAGGCGAAAGCCACTTACTCTTTAATTATGTTCACCTGGTGTTTCACAAAAAAAATTGTATTTTACAAAATTCATTTTTTGGACGCAAAATAACTATTTCAGAAATATCGTTATATTTCATACGTTTTTTGGACTAAAATACACAAATATTGCAAAGTAGGCGTGGCAATGGGCAAAAAAATTTCACAAAATTCAGCCAAGATCAAATCCATAAAAAAGGCGAAAACAAGAATTAGTTATCTAGTATAGTTTAGGAGCAATAGCATTTTGAAATAAATTCTCAGGCGAAATCCACTTACTCTTCAATTATGTTCACCTGGTGTTTCACAAAAAAAATTGTCTTTTACAAAATTCATTTTTTTGGACGCAAAATAACTATTTCAGAAATATCGTTATATTTCATACGTTTTTTGGCGTGGTAATGGGCAAAAAAATTTCACAAAATTCAGCCAAGATCAAATCCATAAAAAAGGCGAAAACAAGAATTAATTATCTAGTATAGTTTAGGAGCAATAGCATTTTGAAACAAATTCTCAGGCGAAATCCACTTACTCTTCAATTATGTTCACCTGGTGTTTCACAAAAAAATTGTCTTTTACAAAATTCATTTTTTTGGACGCAAAATAACTATTTCAGAAATATCGTTATATTTCATACGTTTTTTGGACTAAAATACACAAATATTGCAAAGAGGCGTGGCAATGGGCAAAAAAATTTCACAAAATTCAGCCAAGATCAAATCCATAAAAAAGGCGAAAACAAGAATTAGTTATCTAGTATAGTTTAGGAGCAATAGCATTTTGAAACAAATTCTCAGGCGAAATCCACTTACTCTTCAATTATGTTCACCTGGTGTTTCACAAAAAAATTGTCTTTTACAAAATTCATTTTTTTGGACGCAAAATAACTATTTCAGAAATATCGTTATATTTCATACGTTTTTTGGACTAAAATACACAAATATTGCAAAGAGGCGTGGCAATGGGCAAAAAAATTTCACAAAATTCAGCCAAGATCAAATCCATAAAAAAGGCGAAAACAAGAATTAGTTATCTAGTATAGTTTAGGAGCAATAGCATTTTGAAACAAATTCTCAGGCGAAATCCACTTACTCTTTAATTATGTTCACCTGGTGTTTCACAAAAAAAATTGTATTTTACAAAATTCATTTTTTTGGACGCAAAATAACTATTTAAGAAATATCGTTATATTTCATACGTTTTTTGGACTAAAATACACAAATATTGCAAAGTAGGCGTGGCAATGGGCAAAAAAATTTCACAAAATTCAGCCAAGATCAAATCCATAAAAAAGGCGAAAACAAGAATTAATTATCTAGTATAGTTTAGGAGCAATAGCATTTTGAAACAAATTCTCAGGCGAAAGCCACTTACTCTTTAATTATGTTCACCTGGTGTTTCACAAAAAAAATTGTATTTTACAAAATTCATTTTTTGGACGCAAAATAACTATTTCAGAAATATCGTTATATTTCATACGTTTTTTGGACTAAAATACACAAATATTGCAAAGTAGGCGTGGCAATGGGCAAAAAAATTTCACAAAATTCAGCCAAGATCAAATCCATAAAAAAGGCGAAAACAAGAATTAGTTATCTAGTATAGTTTAGGAGCAATAGCATTTTGAAATAAATTCTCAGGCGAAATCCACTTACTCTTCAATTATGTTCACCTGGTGTTTCACAAAAAAAATTGTCTTTTACAAAATTCATTTTTTTGGACGCAAAATAACTATTTCAGAAATATCGTTATATTTCATACGTTTTTTGGACTAAAATACACAAATATTGCAAAGTAAGCGTGGCAATGGGCAAAAAAATTTCACAAAATTCAGCCAAGATCAAATCCATAAAAAAGGCGAAAACAAGAATTAATTATCTAGTATAGTTTAGGAGCAATAGCATTTTGAAACAAATTCTCAGGCGAAATCCACTTACTCTTCAATTATGTTCACCTGGTGTTTCACAAAAAAAATTGTCTTTTACAAAATTCATTTTTTTGGACGCAAAATAACTATTTCAGAAATATCGTTATATTTCATACGTTTTTTGGCGTGGTAATGGGCAAAAAAATTTCACAAAATTCAGCCAAGATCAAATCCATAAAAAAGGCGAAAACAAGAATTAATTATCTAGTATAGTTTAGGAGCAATAGCATTTTGAAACAAATTCTCAGGCGAAATCCACTTACTCTTTAATTATGTTCACCTGGTGTTTCACAAAAAAAATTGTATTTTACAAAATTCATTTTTTGGACATAAAATAACTATTTCAGAAATATCGTTATATTTCATACATTTTTTGGACTAAAATACACAAATATTGCAAAGAGGCGTGGCAATGGGCAAAAAAATTTCACAAAATTCAGCCAAGATCAAATCCATAATAAAGGCGAAAACAAGAATTAGTTATTTAGTATAGTTTAGGAGCAATAGCATTTTGAAACAAATTCTCAGGCGAAATCCACTTACTCTTTAATTATGTTCACCTGGTGTTTCACAAAAAAAATTGTATTTTACAAAATTCATTTTTTTGGACGCAAAATAACTATTTCAGAAATATCGTTATATTTCATACGTTTTTTGGACTAAAATACACAAATATTGCAAAGTAGGCGTGGCAATGGGCAAAAAAATTTCACAAAATTCAGCCAAGATCAAATCCATAAAAAAGGCGAAAACAAGAATTAATTATCTAGTATAGTTTAGGAGCAATAGCATTTTGAAACAAATTCTCAGGCGAAAGCCACTTACTCTTTAATTATGTTCACCTGGTGTTTCACAAAAAAAATTGTATTTTACAAAATTCATTTTTTGGACGCAAAATAACTATTTCAGAAATATCGTTATATTTCATACGTTTTTTGGACTAAAATACACAAATATTGCAAAGTAGGCGTGGCAATGGGCAAAAAAATTTCACAAAATTCAGCCAAGATCAAATCCATAAAAAAGGCGAAAACAAGAATTAATTATCTAGTATAGTTTAGGAGCAATAGCATTTTGCAACAAATTCTGAGGCGAAATCCACTTACTCTTTAATTATGTTCACCTGGTGTTTCACAAAAAAAATTGTATTTTACAAAATTCATTTTTTGGACGCAAAATAACTATTTCAGAAATATCGTTATATTTTATACGTTTTTTGGACTAAAATGCACAAATATTGCAAAGTAGGCGTGGCAATGGGCAAAAAAATTTCACAAAATTCAGCCAAAATCAAATCCATAAAAAAGGCGAAAACAAGAATTAATTATCTAGTATAGTTTAGGAGCAATAGCATTTTGAAACAAATTCTGAGGCGAAATCCACTTACTCTTTAATTATGTTCACCTGGTGTTTCACAAAAAAAATTGTATTTTACAAAATTAATTTTTTGGACGCAAAATAACTATTTCAGAAATATCGTTATATTTTATACGTTTTTTGGACTAAAATGCACAAATATTGCAAAGTAGGCGTGGCAATGGGCAAAAAAATTTCACAAAATTCAGCCAAAATCAAATCCATAAAAAAGGCGAAAACAAGAATTAATTATCTAGTATAGTTTAGAAGTAATAGCATTTTGAAACAAATTCTCAGGCGAAATCCACTTACTCTTTAATTATGTTCACCTGGTGTTTCACAAAAAAATTGTATTTTACAAAATTTATTTTTTTGGACGCAAAATAACTATTTCAGAAATATCGTTATATTTCATACGTTTTTTTGGACTAAAATGCACAAATATTGCAAAGTAGGCGTGGCAATGGGCAAAAAAATTTCACAAAATTCAGCCAAGATCAAATCCATAAAAAAGGCGAAAACAAGAATTAATTATCTAGTATAGTTTAGGAGCAATAGCATTTTGAAACAAATTCTCAGGCGAAAGCCACTTACTCTTTAATTATGTTCACCTGGTGTTTCACAAAAAAAATTGTATTTTACAAAATTCATTTTTTGGACGCAAAATAACTATTTCAGAAATATTGTTATATTTCATACGTTTTTTGGACTAAAATACACAAATATTGCAAAGTAGGCGTGGCAATGGGCAAAAAAATTCACAAAATTCAGCCAAGATCAAATCCATAAAAAAGGCGAAAACAAGAATTAGTTATCTAGTATAGTTTAGGAGCAATAGCATTTTGAAATAAATTCTCAGGCGAAAGCCACTTACTCTTCAATTATGTTCACCTGGTGTTTCACAAAAAAAATTGTCTTTTACAAAATTCATTTTTTTGGACGCAAAATAACTATTTCAGAAATATCGTTATATTTCATACGTTTTTTGGACTAAAATACACAAATATTGCAAAGTAAGCGTGGCAATGGGCAAAAAAATTTCACAAAATTCAGCCAAGATCAAATCCATAAAAAAGGCGAAAACAAGAATTAATTATCTAGTATAGTTTAGGAGCAATAGCATTTTGAAACAAATTCTCAGGCGAAATCCACTTACTCTTCAATTATGTTCACCTGGTGTTTCACAAAAAAAATTGTCTTTTACAAAATTCATTTTTTTGGACGCAAAATAACTATTTCAGAAATATCGTTATATTTCATACGTTTTTTGGACTAAAATACACAAATATTGCAAAGTAGGCGTGGCAATGGGCAAAAAAATTTCACAAAATTCAGCCAAGATCAAATCCATAAAAAAGGCGAAAACAAGAATTAGTTATCTAGTATAGTTTAGGAGCAATAGCATTTTGAAATAAATTCTCAGGCGAAATCCACTTACTCTTCAATTATGTTCACCTGGTGTTTCACAAAAAAAATTGTCTTTTACAAAATTCATTTTTTTGGACGCAAAATAACTATTTCAGAAATATCGTTATATTTCATACGTTTTTTGGACTAAAATACACAAATATTGCAAAGTAAGCGTGGCAATGGGCAAAAAAATTTCACAAAATTCAGCCAAGATCAAATCCATAAAAAAGGCGAAAACAAGAATTAATTATCTAGTATAGTTTAGGAGCAATAGCATTTTGAAACAAATTCTCAGGCGAAATCCACTTACTCTTCAATTATGTTCACCTGGTGTTTCACAAAAAAAATTGTCTTTTACAAAATTCATTTTTTTGGACGCAAAATAACTATTTCAGAAATATCGTTATATTTCATACGTTTTTTGGCGTGGCAATGGGCAAAAAAATTTCACAAAATTCAGCCAAGATCAAATCCATAAAAAAGGCGAAAACAAGAATTAATTATCTAGTATAGTTTAGGAGCAATAGCATTTTGAAACAAATTCTCAGGCGAAATCCACTTACTCTTTAATTATGTTCACCTGGTGTTTCACAAAAAAAATTGTATTTTACAAAATTCATTATTTGGACGCAAAATAACTATTTCAGAAATATCGTTATATTTCATACGTTTTTTGGACTAAAATACACAAATATTGCAAAGTAGGCGTGGCAATGGGCAAAAAAATTTCACAAAATTCAGCCAAGATCAAATCCATAAAAAAGGCGAAAACAAGAATTAATTATCTAGTATAGTTTAGGAGCAATAGCATTTTGAAATAAATTCTCAGGCGAAATCCACTTACTCTTCAATTATGTTCACCTGGTGTTTCACAAAAAAAATTGTCTTTTACAAAATTCATTTTTTTGGACGCAAAATAACTATTTCAGAAATATCGTTATATTTCATACGTTTTTTGGACTAAAATACACAAATATTGCAAAGTAAGCGTGGCAATGGGCAAAAAAATTTCACAAAATTCAGCCAAGATCAAATCCATAAAAAAGGCGAAAACAAGAATTAATTATCTAGTATAGTTTAGGAGCAATAGCATTTTGAAACAAATTCTCAGGCGAAATCCACTTACTCTTCAATTATGTTCACCTGGTGTTTCACAAAAAAAATTGTCTTTTACAAAATTCATTTTTTTGGACGCAAAATAACTATTTCAGAAATATCGTTATATTTCATACGTTTTTTGGACTAAAATACACAAATATTGCAAAGTAGGCGTGGCAATGGGCAAAAAAATTTCACAAAATTCAGCCAAGATCAAATCCATAAAAAAGGCGAAAACAAGAATTAGTTATCTAGTATAGTTTAGGAGCAATAGCATTTTGAAATAAATTCTCAGGCGAAATCCACTTACTCTTCAATTATGTTCACCTGGTGTTTCACAAAAAAAATTGTCTTTTACAAAATTCATTTTTTTGGACGCAAAATAACTATTTCAGAAATATCGTTATATTTCATACGTTTTTTGGACTAAAATACACAAATATTGCAAAGTAAGCGTGGCAATGGGCAAAAAAATTTCACAAAATTCAGCCAAGATCAAATCCATAAAAAAGGCGAAAACAAGAATTAATTATCTAGTATAGTTTAGGAGCAATAGCATTTTGAAACAAATTCTCAGGCGAAATCCACTTACTCTTCAATTATGTTCACCTGGTGTTTCACAAAAAAAATTGTCTTTTACAAAATTAATTTTTTTGGACGCAAAATAACTATTTCAGAAATATCGTTATATTTCATACGTTTTTTGGCGTGGTAATGGGCAAAAAAATTTCACAAAATTCAGCCAAGATCAAATCCATAAAAAAGGCGAAAACAAGAATTAATTATCTAGTATAGTTTAGGAGCAATAGCATTTTGAAACAATTTCTCAGGCGAAATCCACTTACTCTTTAATTATGTTCACCTGGTGTTTCACAAAAAAAATTGTATTTTACAAAATTCATTTTTTGGACATAAAATAACTATTTCAGAAATATCGTTATATTTCATACATTTTTTGGACTAAAATACACAAATATTGCAAAGAGGCGTGGCAATGGGCAAAAAAATTTCACAAAATTCAGCCAAGATCAAATCCATAATAAAGGCGAAAACAAGAATTAGTTATTTAGTATAGTTTAGGAGCAATAGCATTTTGAAACAAATTCTCAGGCGAAATCCACTTACTCTTTAATTATGTTCACCTGGTGTTTCACAAAAAAAATTGTATTTTACAAAATTCATTTTTTTGGACGCAAAATAACTATTTCAGAAATATCGTTATATTTCATACGTTTTTTGGACTAAAATACACAAATATTGCAAAGTAGGCGTGGCAATGGGCAAAAAAATTTCACAAAATTCAGCCAAGATCAAATCCATAAAAAAGGCGAAAACAAGAATTAATTATCTAGTATAGTTTAGGAGCAATAGCATTTTGAAACAAATTCTCAGGCGAAAGCCACTTACTCTTTAATTATGTTCACCTGGTGTTTCACAAAAAAAATTGTATTTTACAAAATTCATTTTTTGGACGCAAAATAACTATTTCAGAAATATCGTTATATTTCATACGTTTTTTGGACTAAAATACACAAATATTGCAAAGTAGGCGTGGCAATGGGCAAAAAAATTTCACAAAATTCAGCCAAGATCAAATCCATAAAAAAGGCGAAAACAAGAATTAATTATCTAGTATAGTTTAGGAGCAATAGCATTTTGAAACAAATTCTCAGGCGAAAGCCACTTACTCTTTAATTATGTTCACCTGGTGTTTCACAAAAAAAATTGTATTTTACAAAATTCATTTTTTGGACGCAAAATAACTATTTCAGAAATATCGTTATATTTCATACGTTTTTTGGACTAAAATACACAAATATTGCAAAGTAGGCGTGGCAATGGGCAAAAAAATTTCACAAAATTCAGCCAAAATCAAATCCATAAAAAAGGCGAAAACAAGAATTAATTATCTAGTATAGTTTAGGAGCAATAGCATTTTGAAACAAATTCTGAGGCGAAATCCACTTACTCTTTAATTATGTTCACCTGGTGTTTCACAAAAAAAATTGTATTTTACAAAATTCATTTTTTGGACGCAAAATAACTATTTCAGAAATATCGTTATATTTTATACGTTTTTTGGACTAAAATGCACAAATATTGCAAAGTAGGCGTGGCAATGGGCAAAAAAATTTCACAAAATTCAGCCAAAATCAAATCCATAAAAAAAGGCGAAAACAAGAATTAATTATCTAGTATAGTTTAGGAGCAATAGCATTTTGAAACAAATTCTGAGGCGAAATCCACTTACTCTTTAATTATGTTCACCTGGTGTTTCACAAAAAAAATTGTATTTTACAAAATTCATTTTTTGGACGCAAAATAACTATTTCAGAAATATCGTTATATTTTATACGTTTTTTGGACTAAAATGCACAAATATTGCAAAGTAGGCGTGGCAATGGGCAAAAAAATTTCACAAAATTCAGCCAAAATCAAATCCATAAAAAAGGCGAAAACAAGAATTAATTATCTAGTATAGTTTAGGAGCAATAGCATTTTGAAA
The DNA here is from genome assembly GCA_943735925.1 of Pollenia amentaria. NCBI lineage: Eukaryota > Metazoa > Arthropoda > Insecta > Diptera > Polleniidae > Pollenia > Pollenia amentaria. Next base: position 148,467,269 of record OX031008.1, read on the forward strand.
CAAATTCTCAGGCGAAATCCACTTACTCTTTAATTATGTTCACCTGGTGTTTCACAAAAAAATTGTATTTTACAAAATTTATTTTTTTGGACGCAAAATAACTATTTCAGAAATATCGTTATATTTCATACGTTTTTTGGACTAAAATGCACAAATATTGCAAAGTAGGCGTGGCAATGGGCAAAAAAATTTCACAAAATTCAGCCAAGATCAAATCCATAAAAAAGGCGAAAACAAGAATTAATTATCTAGTATAGTTTAGGAGCAATAGCATTTTGAAACAAATTCTCAGGCGAAAGCCACTTACTCTTTAATTATGTTCACCTGGTGTTTCACAAAAAAAATTGTATTTTACAAAATTCATTTTTTGGACGCAAAATAACTATTTCAGAAATATCGTTATATTTTATACGTTTTTTGGACTAAAATGCACAAATATTGCAAAGTAGGCGTGGCAATGGGCAAAAAAATTTCACAAAATTCAGCCAAAATCAAATCCATAAAAAAAGGCGAAAACAAGAATTAATTATCTAGTATAGCTTAGGAGCAATAGCATTTTGAAACAAATTCTGAGGCGAAATCCACTTACTCTTTAATTATGTTCACCTGGTGTTTCACAAAAAAAATTGTATTTTACAAAATTCATTTTTTGGACGCAAAATAACTATTTCAGAAATATCGTTATATTTTATACGTTTTTTGGACTAAAATGCACAAATATTGCAAAGTAGGCGTGGCAATGGGCAAAAAAATTTCACAAAATTCAGCCAAAATCAAATCCATAAAAAAAGGCGAAAACAAGAATTAATTATCTAGTATAGTTTAGGAGCAATAGCATTTTGAAACAAATTCTGAGGCGAAATCCACTTACTCTTTAATTATGTTCACCTGGTGTTTCACAAAAAAAATTGTATTTTACAAAATTCATTTTTTGGACGCAAAATAACTATTTCAGAAATATCGTTATATTTTATACGTTTTTTGGACTAAAATGCACAAATATTGCAAAGTAGGCGTGGCAATGGGCAAAAAAATTTCACAAAATTCAGCCAAAATCAAATCCATAAAAAAAGGCGAAAACAAGAATTAATTATCTAGTATAGTTTAGGAGCAATAGCATTTTGAAACAAATTCTGAGGCGAAATCCACTTACTCTTTAATTATGTTCACCTGGTGTTTCACAAAAAAAATTGTATTTTACAAAATTCATTTTTTGGACGCAAAATAACTATTTCAGAAATATCGTTATATTTTATACGTTTTTTGGACTAAAATGCACAAATATTGCAAAGTAGGCGTGGCAATGGGCAAAAAAATTTCACAAAATTCAGCCAAAATCAAATCCATAAAAAAAGGCGAAAACAAGAATTAATTATCTAGTATAGTTTAGGAGCAATAGCATTTTGAAACAAATTCTGAGGCGAAATCCACTTACTCTTTAATTATGTTCACCTGGTGTTTCACAAAAAAAATTGTATTTTACAAAATTCATTTTTTGGACGCAAAATAACTATTTCAGAAATATCGTTATATTTTATACGTTTTTTGGACTAAAATGCACAAATATTGCAAAGTAGGCGTGGCAATGGGCAAAAAAATTTCACAAAATTCAGCCAAAATCAAATCCATAAAAAAGGCGAAAACAAGAATTAATTATCTAGTATAGTTTAGGAGCAATAGCATTTTGAAACAAATTCTCAGGCGAAATCCACTTACTCTTTAATTATGTTCACCTGGTGTTTCACAAAAAAATTGTATTTTACAAAATTTATTTTTTTGGACGCAAAATAACTATTTCAGAAATATCGTTATATTTCATACGTTTTTTGGACTAAAATGCACAAATATTGCAAAGTAGGCGTGGCAATGGGCAAAAAAATTTCACAAAATTCAGCCAAGATCAAATCCATAAAAAAGGCGAAAACAAGAATTAATTATCTAGTATAGTTTAGGAGCAATAGCATTTTGAAACAAATTCTCAGGCGAAAGCCACTTACTCTTTAATTATGTTCACCTGGTGTTTCACAAAAAAAATTGTATTTTACAAAATTCATTTTTTGGACGCAAAATAACTATTTCAGAAATATCGTTATATTTCATACGTTTTTTGGACTAAAATACACAAATATTGCAAAGTAGGCGTGGCAATGGGCAAAAAAATTCCACAAAATTCAGCCAAGATCAAATCCATAAAAAATGCGAAAACAAGAATTAATTATCTTCTATAGTTTAGGAGCAATAGCATTTTGAAACAAATTCTCAGGCGAAAGCCACTTACTCTTTAATTATGTTCACCTGGTGTTTCACAAAAAAAATTGTCTTTTACAAAATTCATTTTTTGGACGCAAAATAACTATTTCAGAAATATCGTTATATTTCATACATTTTTTGGCGTGGCAATGGGCAAAAAAATTTCACAAAATTCAGCCAAGATCAAATCCATAAAAAAGGCGAAAACAAGAATTATTATCTAGTATAGTTTAGGAGCAATAGCATTTTGAAACAAATTCTCAGGCGAAATCCAATTACTCTTTAATTATGTTCACCTGGTGTTTCACAAAAAAAATTGTATTTTACAAAATTAATTTTTTTGGACGCAAAATAACTATTTCAGAAATATCGTTATATTTCATACGTTTTTTGGACTAAAATGCACAAATATTGCAAAGTAGGCGTGGCAATGGGCAAAAAAATTTCACAAAATTCAGCCAAGATCAAATCCATAAAAAAGGCGAAAACAAGAATTATTATCTAGTATAGTTTAGGAGCAATAGCATTTTGAAACAAATTCTCAGGCGAAATCCACTTACTCTTTAATTATGTTCACCTGGTGTTTCACAAAAAAAAATTGTATTTTACAAAATTCATTTTTTGGACGCAAAATAACTATTTCAGAAATATCGTTATATTTCATACGTTTTTTGGACTAAAATGCACAAATATTGCAAAGTAGGCGTGGCAATGGGCAAAAAAATTTCACAAAATTCAGCCAAGATCAAATCCATAAAAAAGGCGAAAACAAGAATTAATTATCTAGTATAGTTTAGGAGCAATAGCATTTTGAAACAAATTCTCAGCCGAAATCCACTTACTCTTTAATTATGTTCACCTGGTGTTTCACAAAAAAAATTGTATTTTACAAAATTAATTTTTTGGACGCAAAATAACTATTTCAGAAATATCGTTATATTTCATACGTTTTTTGGACTAAAATGCACAAATATTGCAAAGTAGGCGTGGCAATGGGCAAAAAAATTTCACAAAATTCAGCCAAGATCAAATCCATAAAAAAGGCGAAAACAAGAATTAATTATCTAGTATAGTTTAGGAGCAATAGCATTTTGAAACAAAGTCTCAGACGAAATCCACTTACTCTTTAATTATGTTCACCTGGTGTTTCACAAAAAAAATTGTATTTTACAAAATTCATTTTTTGGACGCAAAATAACTATTTCAGAAATATCGTTATATTTCATACGTTTTTTGGACTAAAATACACAAATATTGCAAAGTAGGCGTGGCAATGGGCAAAAAAATTTCACAAAATTCAGCCAAGATCAAATCCATAAAAAAGGCGAAAACAAGAATTAATTATCTAGTATAGTTTAGGAGCAATAGCATTTTGAAACAAATTCTCAGGCGAAATCCACTTACTCTTCAATTATGTTCACCTGGTGTTTCACAAAAAAAATTGTCTTTTACAAAATTCATTTTTTTGGACGCAAAATAACTATTTCAGAAATATCGTTATATTTCATACGTTTTTTGGCGTGGTAATGGACAAAAAAATTTCACAAAATTCAGCCAAGATCAAATCCATAAAAAAGGCGAAAACAAGAATTAATTATCTAGTATAGTTTAGGAGCAATAGCATTTTGAAACAAATTCTCAGGCGAAATCCACTTACTCTTTAATTATGTTCACCTGGTGTTTCACAAAAAAAATTGTATTTTACAAAATTCATTTTTTTGGACGCAAAATAACTATTTCAGAAATATCGTTATATTTCATACGTTTTTTGGACTAAAATACACAAATATTGCAAAGTAAGCGTGGCAATGGGCAAAAAAATTTCACAAAATTCAGCCAAGATCAAATCCATAAAAAAGGCGAAAACAAGAATTAATTATCTAGTATAGTTTAGGAGCAATAGCATTTTGAAACAAATTCTCAGGCGAAATCCACTTACTCTTTAATTATGTTCACCTGGTGTTTCACAAAAAAATTGTATTTTACAAAATTAATTTTTTTGGACGCAAAATAACTATTTCAGAAATATCGTTATATTTCATACGTTTTTTGGACTAAAATACACAAATATTGCAAAGTAAGCGTGGCAATGGGCAAAAAAATTTCACAAAATTCAGCCAAGATCAAATCCATAAAAAAGGCGAAAACAAGAATTAATTATCTAGTATAGTTTAGGAGCAATAGCATTTTGAAACAAATTCTGAGGCGAAATCCACTTACTCTTCAATTATGTTCACCTGGTGTTTCACAAAAAAAATTGTCTTTTACAAAATTCATTTTTTTGGACGCAAAATAACTATTTCAGAAATATCGTTATATTTCATACGTTTTTTGGCGTGGTAATGGGCAAAAAAATTTCACAAAATTCAGCCAAGATCAAATCCATAAAAAAGGCGAAAACAAGAATTAATTATCTAGTATAGTTTAGGAGCAATAGCATTTTGAAACAAATTCTCAGGCGAAATCCACTTACTCTTTAATTATGTTCACCTGGTGTTTCACAAAAAAAATTGTATTTTACAAAATTCATTTTTTGGACATAAAATAACTATTTCAGAAATATCGTTATATTTCATACATTTTTTGGACTAAAATACACAAATATTGCAAAGAGGCGTGGCAATGGGCAAAAAAATTTCACAAAATTCAGCCAAGATCAAATCCATAAAAAAGGCGAAAACAAGAATTAGTTATCTAGTATAGTTTAGGAGCAATAGCATTTTGAAACAAATTCTCAGGCGAAATCCACTTACTCTTTAATTATGTTCACCTGGTGTTTCACAAAAAAAATTGTATTTTACAAAATTCATTTTTTTGGACGCAAAATAACTATTTCAGAAATATCGTTATATTTCATACGTTTTTTGGACTAAAATACACAAATATTGCAAAGTAAGCGTGGCAATGGGCAAAAAAATTTCACAAAATTCAGCCAAGATCAAATCCATAAAAAAGGCGAAAACAAGAATTAATTATCTAGTATAGTTTAGGAGCAATAGCATTTTGAAACAAATTCTCAGGCGAAATCCACTTACTCTTCAATTATGTTCACCTGGTGTTTCACAAAAAAAATTGTCTTTTACAAAATTCATTTTTTTGGACGCAAAATAACTATTTCAGAAATATCGTTATATTTCATACGTTTTTTGGCGTGGTAATGGGCAAAAAAATTTCACAAAATTCAGCCAAGATCAAATCCATAAAAAAGGCGAAAACAAGAATTAATTATCTAGTATAGTTTAGGAGCAATAGCATTTTGAAACAAATTCTCAGGCGAAATCCACTTACTCTTTAATTATGTTCACCTGGTGTTTCACAAAAAAAATTGTATTTTACAAAATTCATTTTTTGGACATAAAATAACTATTTCAGAAATATCGTTATATTTCATACATTTTTTGGACTAAAATACACAAATATTGCAAAGAGGCGTGGCAATGGGCAAAAAAATTTCACAAAATTCAGCCAAGATCAAATCCATAATAAAGGCGAAAACAAGAATTAGTTATTTAGTATAGTTTAGGAGCAATAGCATTTTGAAACAAATTCTCAGGAGAAATCCACTTACTCTTTAATTATGTTCACCTGGTGTTTCACAAAAAAAATTGTATTTTACAAAATTCATTTTTTTGGACGCAAAATAACTATTTCAGAAATATCGTTATATTTCATACGTTTTTTGGACTAAAATACACAAATATTGCAAAGTAGGCGTGGCAATGGGCAAAAAAATTTCACAAAATTCAGCCAAGATCAAATCCATAAAAAAGGCGAAAACAAGAATTAATTATCTAGTATAGTTTAGGAGCAATAGCATTTTGAAACAAATTCTCAGGCGAAAGCCACTTACTCTTTAATTATGTTCACCTGGTGTTTCACAAAAAAAATTGTATTTTACAAAATTCATTTTTTGGACGCAAAATAACTATTTCAGAAATATCGTTATATTTCATACGTTTTTTGGACTAAAATACACAAATATTGCAAAGTAGGCGTGGCAATGGGCAAAAAAATTTCACAAAATTCAGCCAAGATCAAATCCATAAAAAAGGCGAAAACAAGAATTAATTATCTAGTATAGTTTAGGAGCAATAGCATTTTGAAACAAATTCTCAGGCGAAAGCCACTTACTCTTTAATTATGTTCACCTGGTGTTTCACAAAAAAAATTGTATTTTACAAAATTCATTTTTTGGACGCAAAATAACTATTTCAGAAATATCGTTATATTTCATACGTTTTTTGGACTAAAATACACAAATATTGCAAAGTAGGCGTGGCAATGGGCAAAAAAATTTCACAAAATTCAGCCAAGATCAAATCCATAAAAAAGGCGAAAACAAGAATTAATTATCTAGTATAGTTTAGGAGCAATAGCATTTTGAAACAAATTCTCAGGCGAAAGCCACTTACTCTTTAATTATGTTCACCTGGTGTTTCACAAAAAAAATTGTATTTTACAAAATTCATTTTTTGGACGCAAAATAACTATTTCAGAAATATCGTTATATTTCATACGTTTTTTGGACTAAAATACACAAATATTGCAAAGTAGGCGTGGCAATGGGCAAAAAAATTTCACAAAATTCAGCCAAGATCAAATCCATAAAAAAGGCGAAAACAAGAATTAATTATCTAGTATAGTTTAGGAGCAATAGCATTTTGAAACAAATTCTCAGGCGAAAGCCACTTACTCTTTAATTATGTTCACCTGGTGTTTCACAAAAAAAATTGTATTTTAAAAAATTCATTTTTTGGACGCAAAATAACTATTTCAGAAATATCGTTATATTTCATACGTTTTTTGGACTAAAATACACAAATATTGCAAAGTAGGCGTGGCAATGGGCAAAAAAATTTCACAAAATTCAGCCAAGATCAAATCCATAAAAAAGGCGAAAACAAGAATTAATTATCTAGTATAGTTTAGGAGCAATAGCATTTTGAAACAAATTCTCAGGCGAAAGCCACTTACTCTTTAATTATGTTCACCTGGTGTTTCACAAAAAAAATTGTATTTTACAAAATTCATTTTTCGGACGCAAAATAACTATTTCAGAAATATCGTTATATTTCATACGTTTTTTGGACTAAAATACACAAATATTGCAAAGTAGGCGTGGCAATGGGCAAAAAAAATTCACAAAATTCAGCCAAGATCAAATCCATAAAAAAGGCGAAAACAAGAATTAATTATCTAGTATAGTTTAGGAGCAATAGCATTTTGAAACAAATTCTCAGGCGAAAGCCACTTACACTTAAATTATGTTCACCTGGTGTTTCACAAAAAAAATTGTATTTTACAAAATTAATTTTTTGGACGCAAAATAACTATTTCAGAAATATCGTTATATTTCATACGTTTTTTGGACTAAAATACACAAATATTGCAAAGTAGGCGTGGCAATGGGCAAAAAAATTTCACAAAATTCAGCCAAGATCAAATCCATAAAAAAGGCGAAAACAAGAATTAGTTATCTAGTATAGTTTAGGAGCAATAGCATTTTGAAATAAATTCTCAGGCGAAATCCACTTACTCTTCAATTATGTTCACCTGGTGTTTCACAAAAAAAATTTTCTTTTACAAAATTCATTTTTTTGGACGCAAAATAACTATTTCAGAAATATCGTTATATTTCATACGTTTTTTGGACTAAAATACACAAATATTGCAAAGTAAGCGTGGCAATGGGCAAAAAAATTTCACAAAATTCAGCCAAGATCAAATCCATAAAAAAGGCGAAAACAAGAATTAATTATCTAGTATAGTTTAGGAGCAATAGCATTTTGAAACAAATTCTCAGGCGAAATCCACTTACTCTTCAATTATGTTCACCTGGTGTTTCACAAAAAAAATTGTCTTTTACAAAATTCATTTTTTTGGACGCAAAATAACTATTTCAGAAATATCGTTATATTTCATACGTTTTTTGGACTAAAATACACAAATATTGCAAAGTAAGCGTGGCAATGGGCAAAAAAATTTCACAAAATTCAGCCAAGATCAAATCCATAAAAAAGGCGAAAACAAGAATTAATTATCTAGTATAGTTTAGGAGCAATAGCATTTTGAAACAAATTCTCAGGCGAAATCCACTTACTCTTCAATTATGTTCACCTGGTGTTTCACAAAAAAAATTGTCTTTTACAAAATTCATTTTTTTGGACGCAAAATAACTATTTCAGAAATATCGTTATATTTCATACGTTTTTTGGCGTGGTAATGGACAAAAAAATTTCACAAAATTCAGCCAAGATCAAATCCATAAAAAAGGCGAAAACAAGAATTAATTATCTAGTATAGTTTAGGAGCAATAGCATTTTGAAACAAATTCTCAGGCGAAATCCACTTACTCTTTAATTATGTTCACCTGGTGTTTCACAAAAAAAATTGTATTTTACAAAATTCATTTTTTTGGACGCAAAATAACTATTTCAGAAATATCGTTATATTTCATACATTTTTTGGACTAAAATACACAAATATTGCAAAGTAGGCGTGGCAATGGGCAAAAAAAATTCACAAAATTCAGCCAAGATCAAATCCATAAAAAAGGCGAAAACAAGAATTAATTATCTAGTATAGTTTTTCATACGTTTTTTTGGACTAAAATACACAAATATTGCAAAGTAGGCGTGGCAATGGGCAAAAAAAATTCACAAAATTCAGCCAAGATCAAATCCATAAAATAGGCGAAAACAAGAATTAATTATCTAGTATAGTTTAGGAGCAATAGCATTTTGAAACAAATTCTCAGGCGAAATCCACTTACTCTTTAATTATGTTCACCTGGTGTTTCACAAAAAAAATTGTATTTTACAAAATTCATTTTTTTGGACGCAAAATAACTATTTCAGAAATATCGTTATATTTCATACATTTTTTGGACTAAAATACACAAATATTGCAAAGTAGGCGTGGCAATGGGCAAAAAAATTTCACAAAATTCAGCCAAGATAAAATCCATAAAAAAGGCGAAAACAAGAATTAATTATCTAGTATAGTTTAGGAGCAATAGCATTTTGAAACAAATTCTCAGGCGAAATCCACTTACTCTTTAATTATGTTCACCTGGTGTTTCACAAAAAAAATTGTATTTTACAAAATTCATTTTTTTGGACGCAAAATAACTATTTCAGAAATATCGTTATATTTCATACATTTTTTGGACTAAAATACACAAATATTGCAAAGTAGGCGTGGCAATGGGCAAAAAAACTTCACAAAATTCAGCCAAGATCAAATCAATAAAAAAGGCGAAAACAAGAATTAATTATCTAGTATAGTTTTTCATACGTTTTTTTGACTAAAATACACAAATATTGCAAAGTAGGCGTGGCAATGGGCAAAAAAATTTCACAAAATTCAGCCAAGATCAAATCCATAAAAAAGGCGAAAACAAGAATTAATTATCTAGTATAGTTTAGGAGCAATAGCATTTTGAAACAAATTCTCAGGCGAAATCCACTTACTCTTCAATTATGTTCACCTGGTGTTTCACAAAAAAAATTGTCTTTTACAAAATTCATTTTTTTGGACGCAAAATAACTATTTCAGAAATATCGTTATATTTTATACGTTTTTTGGACTAAAATACACAAATATTGCAAAGTAAGCGTGGCAATGGGCAAAAAAATTTCACAAAATTCAGCCAAGATCAAATCCATAAAAAAGGCGAAAACAAGAATTAATTATCTAGTATAGTTTAGGAGCAATAGCATTTTGAAACAAATTCTCAGGCGAAATCCACTTACTCTTCAATTATGTTCACCTGGTGTTTCACAAAAAAAATTGTCTTTTACAAAATTCATTTTTTTGGACGCAAAATAACTATTTCAGAAATATCGTTATATTTCATACGTTTTTTGGCGTGGTAATGGACAAAAAAATTTCACAAAATTCAGCCAAGATCAAATCCATAAAAAAGGCGAAAACAAGAATTAATTATCTAGTATAGTTTAGGAGCAATAGCATTTTGAAACAAATTCTCAGGCGAAATCCACTTACTCTTTAATTATGTTCACCTGGTGTTTCACAAAAAAAATTGTATTTTACAAAATTCATTTTTTTGGACGCAAAATAACTATTTCAGAAATATCGTTATATTTCATACATTTTTTGGACTAAAATACACAAATATTGCAAAGTAGGCGTGGCAATGGGCAAAAAAATTTCACAAAATTCAGCCAAGATAAAATCCATAAAAAAGGCGAAAACAAGAATTAATTACCTAGTATAGTTTTTCATACGTTTTTTGGACTAAAATACACAAATATTGCAAAGTAGGCGTGGCAATGGGCAAAAAAAATTCACAAAATTCAGCCAAGATCAAATCCATAAAAAAGGCGAAAACAAGAATTAATTATCTAGTATAGTTTAGGAGCAATAGCATTTTGAAACAAATTCTCAGGCGAAATCCACTTACTCTTTAATTATGTTCACCTGGTGTTTCACAAAAAAAATTGTATTTTACAAAATTCATTTTTTTGGACGCAAAATAACTATTTCAGAAATATCGTTATATTTCATACATTTTTTGGACTAAAATACACAAATATTGCAAAGTAGGTGTGGCAATGGGCAAAAAAATTTCACAAAATTCAGCCAAGATAAAATCCATAAAAAAGGCGAAAACAAGAATTAATTATCTAGTATAGTTTAGGAGCAATAGCATTTTGAAACAAATTCTCAGGCGAAATCCACTTACTCTTTAATTATGTTCACCTGGTGTTTCACAAAAAAAATTGTATTTTACAAAATTCATTTTTTTGGACGCAAAATAACTATTTCAGAAATATCGTTATATTTCATACATTTTTTGGACTAAAATACACAAATATTGCAAAGTAGGCGTGGCAATGGGCAAAAAAACTTCACAAAATTCAGCCAAGATCAAATCAATAAAAAAGGCGAAAACAAGAATTAATTATCTAGTATAGTTTTTCATACGTTTTTTGGAATAAAATACACAAATATTGCAAAGTAGGCGTGGCAATGGGCAAAAAAATTTCACAAAATTCAGCCAAGATCAAATCCATAAAAAAGGCGAAAACAAGAATTAATTATCTAGTATAGTTTAGGAGCAATAGCATTTTGAAACAAATTCTCAGGCGAAATCCACTTACTCTTCAATTATGTTCACCTGGTGTTTCACAAAAAAAATTGTCTTTTACAAAATTCATTTTTTTGGACGCAAAATAACTATTTCAGAAATATCGTTATATTTTATACGTTTTTTGGACTAAAATACACAAATATTGCAAAGTAAGCGTGGCAATGGGCAAAAAAATTTCACAAAATTCAGCCAAGATCAAATCCATAAAAAAGGCGAAAACAAGAATTAATTATCTAGTATAGTTTAGGAGCAATAGCATTTTGAAACAAATTCTCAGGCGAAATCCACTTACTCTTCAATTATGTTCACCTGGTGTTTCACAAAAAAAATTGTCTTTTACAAAATTCATTTTTTTGGACGCAAAATAACTATTTCAGAAATATCGTTATATTTCATACGTTTTTTGGCGTGGTAATGGACAAAAAAATTTCACAAAATTCAGCCAAGATCAAATCCATAAAAAAGGCGAAAACAAGAATTAATTATCTAGTATAGTTTAGGAGCAATAGCATTTTGAAACAAATTCTCAGGCGAAATCCACTTACTCTTTAATTATGTTCACCTGGTGTTTCACAAAAAAAATTGTATTTTACAAAATTCATTTTTTTGGACGCAAAATAACTATTTCAGAAATATCGTTATATTTCATACGTTTTTTGGCGTGGTAATGGACAAAAAAATTTCACAAAATTCAGCCAAGATCAAATCCATAAAAAAGGCGAAAACAAGAATTAATTATCTAGTATAGTTTAGGAGCAATAGCATTTTGAAACAAATTCTCAGGCGAAATCCACTTACTCTTTAATTATGTTCACCTGGTGTTTCACAAAAAAAATTGTATTTTACAAAATTCATTTTTTTGGACGCAAAATAACTATTTCAGAAATATCGTTATATTTCATACATTTTTTGGACTAAAATACACAAATATTGCAAAGTAGGCGTGGCAATGGGCAAAAAAATTTCACAAAATTCAGCCAAGATCAAATCCATAAAAAAGGCGAAAACAAGAATTAATTATCTAGTATAGTTTTTCATACGTTTTTTGGACTAAAATACACAAATATTGCAAAGTAGGCGTGGCAATGGGCAAAAAAAATTCACAAAATTCAGCCAAGATCAAATCCATAAAATAGGCGAAAACAAGAATTAATTATCTAGTATAGTTTAGGAGCAATAGCATTTTGAAACAAATTCTCAGGCGAAATCCACTTACTCTTTAATTATGTTCACCTGGTGTTTCACAAAAAAAATTGTATTTTACAAAATTCATTTTTTTGGACGCAAAATAACTATTTCAGAAATATCGTTATATTTCATACATTTTTTGGACTAAAATACACAAATATTGCAAAGTAGGCGTGGCAATGGGCAAAAAAATTTCACAAAATTCAGCCAAGATAAAATCCATAAAAAAGGCGAAAACAAGAATTAATTATCTAGTATAGTTTAGGAGCAATAGCATTTTGAAACAAATTCTCAGGCGAAATCCACTTACTCTTTAATTATGTTCACCTGGTGTTTCACAAAAAAAATTGTATTTTACAAAATTCATTTTTTTGGACGCAAAATAACTATTTCAGAAATATCGTTATATTTCATACATTTTTTGGACTAAAATACACAAATATTGCAAAGTAGGCGTGGCAATGGGCAAAAAAACTTCACAAAATTCAGCCAAGATCAAATCAATAAAAAAGGCGAAAACAAGAATTAATTATCTAGTATAGTTTTTCATACGTTTTTTGGACTAAAATACACAAATATTGCAAAGTAGGCGTGGCAATGGGCAAAAAAATTTCACAAAATTCAGCCAAGATCAAATCCATAAAAAAGGCGAAAACAAGAATTAATTATCTAGTATAGTTTAGGAGCAATAGCATTTTGAAACAAATTCTCAGGCGAAATCCACTTACTCTTCAATTATGTTCACCTGGTGTTTCACAAAAAAAATTGTCTTTTACAAAATTCATTTTTTTGGACGCAAAATAACTATTTCAGAAATATCGTTATATTTTATACGTTTTTTGGACTAAAATACACAAATATTGCAAAGTAAGCGTGGCAATGGGCAAAAAAATTTCACAAAATTCAGCCAAGATCAAATCCATAAAAAAGGCGAAAACAAGAATTAATTATCTAGTATAGTTTAGGAGCAATAGCATTTTGAAACAAATTCTCAGGCGAAATCCACTTACTCTTCAATTATGTTCACCTGGTGTTTCACAAAAAAAATTGTCTTTTACAAAATTCATTTTTTTGGACGCAAAATAACTATTTCAGAAATATCGTTATATTTCATACGTTTTTTGGCGTGGTAATGGACAAAAAAATTTCACAAAATTCAGCCAAGATCAAATCCATAAAAAAGGCGAAAACAAGAATTAATTATCTAGTATAGTTTAGGAGCAATAGCATTTTGAAACAAATTCTCAGGCGAAATCCACTTACTCTTTAATTATGTTCACCTGGTGTTTCACAAAAAAAATTGTATTTTACAAAATTCATTTTTTTGGACGCAAAATAACTATTTCAGAAATATCGTTATATTTCATACATTTTTTGGACTAAAATACACAAATATTGCAAAGTAGGCGTGGCAATGGGCAAAAAAACTTCACAAAATTCAGCCAAGATCAAATCAATAAAAAAGGCGAAAACAAGAATTAATTATCTAGTATAGTTTTTCATACGTTTTTTGGACTAAAATACACAAATATTGCAAAGTAGGCGTGGCAATGGGCAAAAAAATTTCACAAAATTCAGCCAAGATCAAATCCATAAAAAAGGCGAAAACAAGAATTAATTATCTAGTATAGTTTAGGAGCAATAGCATTTTGAAACAAATTCTCAGGCGAAATCCACTTACTCTTCAATTATGTTCACCTGGTGTTTCACAAAAAAAATTGTCTTTTACAAAATTCATTTTTTTGGACGCAAAATAACTATTTCAGAAATATCGTTATATTTCATATGTTTTTTGGACTAAAATACACAAATATTGCAAAGTAAGCGTGGCAATGGGCAAAAAAATTTCACAAAATTCAGCCAAGATCAAATCCATAAAAAAGGCGAAAACAAGAATTAATTATCTAGTATAGTTTAGGAGCAATAGCATTTTGAAACAAATTCTCAGGCGAAATCCACTTACTCTTCAATTATGTTCACCTGGTGTTTCACAAAAAAAATTGTCTTTTACAAAATTCATTTTTTTGGACGCAAAATAACTATTTCAGAAATATCGTTATATTTCATACGTTTTTTGGCGTGGTAATGGACAAAAAAATTTCACAAAATTCAGCCAAGATCAAATCCATAAAAAAGGCAAAAACAAGAATTAATTATCTAGTATAGTTTAGGAGCAATAGCATTTTGAAACAAATTCTCAGGCGAAATCCACTTACTCTTTAATTATGTTCACCTGGTGTTTCACAAAAAAAATTGTATTTTACAAAATTCATTTTTTTGGACGCAAAATAACTATTTCAGAAATATCGTTATATTTCATACATTTTTTGGACTAAAATACACAAATATTGCAAAGTAGGCGTGGCAATGGGCAAAAAAATTTCACAAAATTCAGCCAAGATAAAATCCATAAAAAAGGCGAAAACAAGAATTAATTATCTAGTATAGTTTAGGAGCAATAGCATTTTGAAACAAATTCTCAGGCGAAATCCACTTACTCTTTAATTATGTTCACCTGGTGTTTCACAAAAAAAATTGTATTTTACAAAATTCATTTTTTTGGACGCAAAATAACTATTTCAGAAATATCGTTATATTTCATACATTTTTTGGACTAAAATACACAAATATTGCAAAGTAGGCGTGGCAATGGGCAAAAAAATTTCACAAAATTCAGCCAAGATCAAATCAATAAAAAAGGCGAAAACAAGAATTAATTATCTAGTATAGTTTTTCATACGTTTTTTGGACTAAAATACACAAATATTGCAAAGTAGGCGTGGCAATGGGCAAAAAAATTTCACAAAATTCAGCCAAGATCAAATCCATAAAAAAGGCGAAAACAAGAATTAATTATCTAGTATAGTTTAGGAGCAATAGCATTTTGAAACAAATTCTCAGGCGAAATCCACTTACTCTTCAATTATGTTCACCTGGTGTTTCACAAAAAAAATTGTCTTTTACAAAATTCATTTTTTTGGACGCAAAATAACTATTTCAGAAATATCGTTATATTTCATACGTTTTTTGGACTAAAATACACAAATATTGCAAAGTAAGCGTGGCAATGGGCAAAAAAATTTCACAAAATTCAGCCAAGATCAAATCCATAAAAAAGGCGAAAACAAGAATTAATTATCTAGTATAGTTTTTCATACGTTTTTTGGACTAAAATACACAAATATTGCAAAGTAGGCGTGGCAATGGGCAAAAAAAATTCACAAAATTCAGCCAAGATCAAATCCATAAAAAAGGCGAAAACAAGAATTAATTATCTAGTATAGTTTTTCATACGTTTTTTGGACTAAAATACACAAATATTGCAAAGTAGGCGTGGCAATGGGCAAAAAAAATTCACAAAATTCAGCCAAGATCAAATCCATAAAAAAGGCGAAAACAAGAATTAATTATCTAGTATAGTTTAGGAGCAATAGCATTTTGAAACAAATTCTCAGGCGAAATCCACTTACTCTTTAATTATGTTCACCTGGTGTTTCACAAAAAAAATTGTATTTTACAAAATTCATTTTTTTGGACGCAAAATAACTATTTCAGAAATATCGTTATATTTCATACGTTTTTTGGCGTGGTAATGGACAAAAAAATTTCACAAAATTCAGCCAAGATCAAATCCATAAAAAAGGCGAAAACAAGAATTAATTATCTAGTATAGTTTAGGAGCAATAGCATTTTGAAACAAATTCTCAGGCGAAATCCACTTACTCTTTAATTATGTTCACCTGGTGTTTCACAAAAAAAATTGTATTTTACAAAATTCATTTTTTTGGACGCAAAATAACTATTTCAGAAATATCGTTATATTTCATACATTTTTTGGACTAAAATACACAAATATTGCAAAGTAGGCGTGGCAATGGGCAAAAAAATTTCACAAAATTCAGCCAAGATCAAATCCATAAAAAAGGCGAAAACAAGAATTAATTATCTAGTATAGTTTTTCATACGTTTTTTGGACTAAAATACACAAATATTGCAAAGTAGGCGTGGCAATGGGCAAAAAAAATTCACAAAATTCAGCCAAGATCAAATCCATAAAAAAGGCGAAAACAAGAATTAATTATCTAGTATAGTTTAGGAGCAATAGCATTTTGAAACAAATTCTCAGGCGAAATCCACTTACTCTTTAATTATGTTCACCTGGTGTTTCACAAAAAAAATTGTATTTTACAAAATTCATTTTTTTGGACGCAAAATAACTATTTCAGAAATATCGTTATATTTCATACATTTTTTGGACTAAAATACACAAATATTGCAAAGTAGGCGTGGCAATGGGCAAAAAAAATTCACAAAATTCAGCCAAGATCAAATCCATAAAAA
The DNA here is from genome assembly GCA_943735925.1 of Pollenia amentaria. NCBI lineage: Eukaryota > Metazoa > Arthropoda > Insecta > Diptera > Polleniidae > Pollenia > Pollenia amentaria. Next base: position 148,484,163 of record OX031008.1, read on the forward strand.
AGGCGAAAACAAGAATTAATTATCTAGTATAGTTTAGGAGCAATAGCATTTTGAAACAAATTCTCAGGCGAAATCCACTTACTCTTTAATTATGTTCACCTGGTGTTTCACAAAAAAAATTGTATTTTACAAAATTAATTTTTTTGGACGCAAAATAACTATTTCAGAAATATCGTTATATTTCATACATTTTTTGGACTAAAATACACAAATATTGCAAAGTAGGCGTGGCAATGGGCAAAAAAATTTCACAAAATTCAGCCAAGATAAAATCCATAAAAAAGGCGAAAACAAGAATTAATTATCTAGTATAGTTTTTCATACGTTTTTTGGACTAAAATACACAAATATTGCAAAGTAGGCGTGGCAATGGGCAAAAAAAATTCACAAAATTCAGCCAAGATCAAATCCATAAAAAAGGCGAAAACAAGAATTAATTATCTAGTATAGTTTTTCATACGTTTTTTGGACTAAAATACACAAATATTGCAAAGTAGGCGTGGCAATGGGCAAAAAAATTTCACAAAATTCAGCCAAGATCAAATCCATAAAAAAGGCGAAAACAAGAATTAATTATCTAGTATAGTTTAGGAGCAATAGCATTTTGAAACAAATTCTCAGGCGAAATCCACTTACTCTTTAATTATGTTCACCTGGTGTTTCACAAAAAAAATTGTATTTTACAAAATTCATTTTTTGGACGCAAAATAACTATTTCAGAAATATCGTTATATTTCATACGTTTTTTGTACTAAAATACACAAATATTGCAAAGTAGGCGTGGCAATGGGCAAAAAAAATTCACAAAATTCAGCCAAGATCAAATCCATAAAAAAGGCGAAAACAAGAATTAATTATCTAGTATAGTTTTTCATACGTTTTGTGGACTAAAATACACAAATATTGCAAAGTAGGCGTGGCAATAAGCAAAAAAATTTCACAAAATTCAGCCAAGATCAAATCCATAAAAAAGGCGAAAACAAGAATTAATTATCTAGTATAGTTTAGGAGCAATAGCATTTTGAAACAAATTCTCAGGCGAAATCCACTTACTCTTTAATTATGTTCACCTGGTGTTTCACAAAAAAAATTGTATTTTACAAAATTCATTTTTTGGACGCAAAATAACTATTTCAGAAATATCGTTATATTTCATACGTTTTTTGTACTAAAATACACAAATATTGCAAAGTAGGCGTGGCAATGGGCAAAAAAAATTCACAAAATTCAGCCAAGATCAAATCCATAAAAAAGGCGAAAACAAGAATTAATTATCTAGTATAGTTTAGGAGCAATAGCATTTTGAAACAAATTCTCAGGCGAAAGCCACTTACTCTTTAATTATGTTCACCTGGTGTTTCACAAAAAAAATTGTATTTTACAAAATTCATTTTTTGGACGCAAAATAACTATTTCAGAAATATCGTTATATTTCATACGTTTTTTGGACTAAAATACACAAATATTGCAAAGTAGGCGTGGCAATGGGCAAAAAAAATTCACAAAATTCAGCCAAGATCAAATCCATAAAAAAGGCGAAAACAAGAATTAATTATCTAGTATAGTTTAGGAGCAATAGCATTTTGAAACAAATTCTCAGGCGAAAGCCACTTACTCTTTAATTATGTTCACCTGGTGTTTCACAAAAAAAATTGTATTTTACAAAATTCATTTTTTGGACGCAAAATAACTATTTCAGAAATATCGTTATATTTCATACGTTTTTTGGACTAAAATACACAAATATTGCAAAGTAGGCGTGGCAATGGGCAAAAAAATTTCACAAAATTCAGCCAAGATCAAATCCATAACAAAGGCGAAAACAAGAATTAGTTATCTAGTATAGTTTAGGAGCAATAGCATTTTGAAATACATTCTCAGGCGAAATCCACTTACTCTTTAATTATGTTCACCTGGTGTTTCACAAAAAAAATTGTCTTTTACAAAATTCATTTTTTTGGACGCAAAATAACTATTTCAGAAATATCGTTATATTTCATACGTTTTTTGGACTAAAATACACAAATATTGCAAAGTAAGCGTGGCAATGGGCAAAAAAATTTCACAAAATTCAGCCAAGATCAAATCCATAAAAAAGGCGAAAACAAGAATTAATTATCTAGTATAGTTTAGGAGCAATAGCATTTTGAAACAAATTCTCAGGCGAAATCCACTTACTCTTTAATTATGTTCACCTGGTGTTTCACAAAAAAAATTGTATTTTACAAAATTCATTTTTTGGACGCAAAATAACTATTTCAGAAATATCGTTATATTTCATACGTTTTTTGTACTAAAATACACAAATATTGCAAAGTAGGCGTGGCAATGGGCAAAAAAATTTCACAAAATTCAGCCAAGATCAAATCCATAAAAAAGGCGAAAACAAGAATTAATTATCTAGTATAGTTTTTCATACGTTTTTTGGACTGAAATACACAAATATTGCAAAGTAGGCGTGGCAATGGGCAAAAAAATTTCACAAAATTCAGCCAAGATCAAATCCATAAAAAAGGCGAAAACAAGAATTAATTATCTAGTATAGTTTTTCATACGTTTTTTGGACTAAAATACACAAATATTGCAAAGTAGGCGTGGCAATGGGCAAAAAAAATTCACAAAATTCAGCCAAGATCAAATCCATAAAAAAGGCGAAAACAAGAATTAATTATCTAATATAGTTTAGGAGCAATAGCATTTTGAAACAAATTCTCAGGCGAAATCCACTTACTCTTTAATTATGTTCACCTGGTGTTTCACAAAAAAAATTGTATTTTACAAAATTCATTTTTTGGACGCAAAATAACTATTTCAGAAATATCGTTATATTTCATACGTTTTTTGTACTAAAATACACAAATATTGCAAAGTAGGCGTGGCAATGGGCAAAAAAATTTCACAAAATTCAGCCAAGATCAAATCCATAAAAAAGGCGAAAACAAGAATTAATTATCTAGTATAGTTTTTCATACGTTTTTTGGACTAAAATACACAAATATTGCAAAGTAGGCGTGGCAATGGGCAAAAAAATTTCACAAAATTCAGCCAAGATCAAATCCATAAAAAAGGCGAAAACAAGAATTAATTATCTAGTATAGTTTTTCATACGTTTTTTGGACTAAAATACACAAATATTGCAAAGTAGGCGTGGCAATGGGCAAAAAAAATTCACAAAATTCAGCCAAGATCAAATCCATAAAAAAGGCGAAAACAAGAATTAATTATCTAATATAGTTTAGGAGCAATAGCATTTTGAAACAAATTCTCAGGCGAAATCCACTTACTCTTTAATTATGTTCACCTGGTGTTTCACAAAAAAAATTGTATTTTACAAAATTCATTTTTTGGACGCAAAATAACTATTTCAGAAATATCGTTATATTTCATACGTTTTTTGTACTAAAATACACAAATATTGCAAAGTAGGCGTGGCAATGGGCAAAAAAAATTCACAAAATTCAGCCAAGATCAAATCCATAAAAAAGGCGAAAACAAGAATTAATTATCTAGTATAGTTTTTCATACGTTTTTTGGACTAAAATACACAAATATTGCAAAGTAGGCGTGGCAATGGGCAAAAAAATTTCACAAAATTCAGCCAAGATCAAATCCATAAAAAAGGCGAAAACAAGAATTAATTATCTAGTATAGTTTTTCATACGTTTTTTGGACTAAAATACACAAATATTGCAAAGTAGGCGTGGCAATGGGCAAAAAAATTTCACAAAATTCAGCCAAGATCAAATCCATAAAAAAGGCGAAAACAAGAATTAATTATCTAGTATAGTTTTTCATACGTTTTTTGGACTAAAATACACAAATATTGCAAAGTAGGCGTGGCAATGGGCAAAAAAATTTCACAAAATTCAGCCAAGATCAAATCCATAAAAAAGGCGAAAACAAGAATTAATTATCTAGTATAGTTTAGGAGCAATAGCATTTTGAAACAAATTCTCAGGCGAAATCCACTTACTCTTTAATTACACAGTACAACATTTTTCAGTTAATTGATTGCCAACTCAATTCTGTGAACTGTATGTGAAATTAGACCCAAAAAGAAGAATTTCTGCATCATTCGTTTTGTCTTCTTACCTGCGATTTGAAGTTAGTATCGATTTGAAGTTAGTACTATCGTATAGGGGAATTTATCACGTTTTAGGCCCTGTTGTTTGACATAGCTCGACAACCACTAGCCCAATTTAGTTGAAATAAAAAATTGAAATAAAAATTAAGAATTACAATTCCCTTAATCTGTTCATATATTGTTTTCCTATACAAGTAACACTTTCGAAGTTAAAAATGAATGTATGAAGGAAAAAAATTATTTTTTGCCTAAAAATTTAAATTTTTTTTTTTAAAAATACATAAAAAATGCAAAATGGAAAAAAGTTTCAAGTCTAGTTATTTTTTCGCCAAGTCACATAACCTATGAGCAAAATGAGACAAAGATCATAAAAATCGATGCACGCGTTTCGCTTTTATTCGCAATGGAGTAAATGTATGAATTTCAAAAATTTGCTCGAGATATGCACAACATTATTTGGAGAAAACATTGACACCTTTTTCATGATTCTGAGAATTAAAAAAAAGGAATAAACAAAAGGTTATTTGATTTTTATGATTGCGGTAATAAATGTACGTGGACAATTAAACGGAAAGTGGACCTTTTTATTATTTGGGTTTTTCCGGTGGCTACCTATATGATTTTTTTACAGAAATTGCACCCACATTTAAGGGTGGTCATTATTTGGAAAGTTTTGCACAGTTTGAAACGTACAAGTGCTGAATCAGGTATATAGCCAGCCGCCCTTAAAATATGCGCCCATTTATAAGTACCTGGCAGTAAAATATTCAAAAATACGTAGTATTTATAGGTGTGCATTGATCGATTTTTGGCATTCAGCCAGTGCCGCCGAACGCGAACAGTAAAAGTGATTTTTCTCCAGTTTTTTAAAAGTGAATAACAACAAAACATAAAATATATCAATATGGAAAACAACAAGTGCCCATATTTGGATGAATATTGTTACGTTTGTGGTCATATCGTCCGAAAAATACAGAAAAAAGATCGAAAAAATTTGTTTACTGAGCAATTCAAAACCGCGTATTGTAATTATTTCGATGAAGCAGATTTAAGTGGTGCAAATTTTACGCCGAACACAGTGTGCAACAGTTGTTATACTACCCTTCTAAAATGGATTCACGGAAAAAGTAGAAAGTTATCTTTTATGAAGCCAGTAATTTGGGTGGAAGACACAACTGGACATGATGAATCCAGGTGCTATGCATGCATAAATTTTCGTCCTGGATTAAACAGACAACAATTGAAAACAAAAGTATACACTGCTGCATTTACTGCCACACTTCCAGTGCAACGCCCTGCTGATACCGATGCACCTAAACCTCCGAGTGCGGATACTGTGTCCCTGCTAGCCGAAACCGTTTTCACCAATCCGACCGATTTGGATGATGCTGATTGGATACCCGATATTGAAAATAGTGCACCACAACCGCTACCACAAATCGAAATGGATTACATTGTGGCCAAGCTGGGACTATCACAACACGACTCCGAATGGCTGACATCATTTTTGAAGAGAAGAAAACTCACACAGCAAAATGTCAGCGCAACATCATACCGACAACGCCAAGCTGACTCAGACCATGAATATGAACAACCTACGAAGAAAACAAGATCATCAGAACCACAAGCGTCAACTTCTACAAGGATGGATATTGCCAATAATTGAAAAAATGTTCTAAATTTTGTTTTTAGGCATATTATAATTGCGTATTAATTGCATATTATTTTATTTTCATTAAGTTTTTATAAATAAAGTTTTTTTTTGCATGATAATTTTTTAATTTATATTTTTATTTTAAGGGTGGTGGCTATAACTGATTTTTGAAATTCATACCTTTACTCAATTGCGAATAAAAGCGAAACGCGTGCATCGATTTTTATGATCTTTGTCTCATTTTGCTCATAGGTTATGTGACTTTGCGAAAAAATAACTAGACTTGAAACTTTTTTCCATTTTGGATTTTTTATGTATTTTTAAAAAAAAAATTTAAATTTTCGGCAAAAAATAATTTTTTCCCTTCATACATTCATTTTTAACTTCGAAAGTGTTACTTGTATAGGAAAACAATATATGAACAGATTAAGGGAATTGTAATTCTTAATTTTTTAAAATTTATTTCAACTAAATTGGGCTAGGGGTTGTCGAGCTATGTCAAACAACAGGGCCTAAAACGTGATAAATTCCCCTATACGATAGTACTAACTTCAAATCGATACTAACTTCAAATCGCAGGTAAGAGGACAAAACGAATGATGCAGAAATTCTTCTTTTTGGGTCTAATTTCACATACAGTTCACAGAATTGAGTTGGCAAATCATGTGTTGTACTGTGTTATGTTCACCTGGTGTTTCACAAAAAAAATTGTATTTTACAAAATTCATTTTTTGGACGCAAAATAACTATTTCAGAAATATCGTTATATTTCATACGTTTTTTGTACTAAAATACACAAATATTGCAAAGTAGGCGTGGCAATGGGCAAAAAAAATTCACAAAATTCAGCCAAGATCAAATCCATAAAAAAGGCGAAAACAAGAATTAATTATCTAGTATAGTTTTTCATACGTTTTTTGGACTAAAATACACAAATATTGCAAAGTAGGCGTGGCAATGGGCAAAAAAATTTCACAAAATTCAGCCAAGATCAAATCCATAAAAAAGGCGAAAACAAGAATTAATTATCTAGTATAGTTTTTCATACGTTTTTTGGACTAACGTCCAAAAAAATTTCACAAAATTCAGCCAATATCAAATCCATAAAAAAGGCGAAAACAAGAATTAATTATCTAGTATAGTTTTTCATACGTTTTTTGGACTAAAATACACAAATATTGCAAAGTAGGCGTGGCAATGGGCAAAAAAATTTCACAAAATTCAGCCAAGATCAAATCCATAAAAAAGGCGAAAACAAGAATTAATTATCTAGTATAGTTTTTCATACGTTTTTTGGACTAAAATACACAAATATTGCAAAGTAGGCGTGGCAATGGGCAAAAAAATTTCACAAAATTCAGCCAAGATCAAATCCATAAAAAAGGCGAAAACAAGAATTAATTATCTAGTATAGTTTAGGAGCAATAGCATTTTGAAACAAATTCTCAGGCGAAATCCACTTACTCTTTAATTATGTTCACCTGGTGTTTCACAAAAAAAATTGTATTTTACAAAATTCATTTTTTTGGACGCAAAATAACTATTTCAGAAATATCGTTATATTTCATACGTTTTTTGGACTAAAATACACAAATATTGCAAAGTAGGCGTGGCAATGGGCAAAAAAATTTCACAAAATTCAGCCAAGATCAAATCCATAAAAAAGGCGAAAACAAGAATTAATTATCTAGTATAGTTTTTCATACGTTTTTTGGACTAAAATACACAAATATTGCAAAGTAGGCGTGGCAATGGGCAAAAAAATTCACAAAATTCAGCCAAGATCAAATCCATAAAAAAGGCGAAAACAAGAATTAATTATCTAGTATAGTTTAGGAGCAATAGCATTTTGAAACAAATTCTCAGGCGAAATCCACTTACTCTTTAATTATGTTCACCTGGTGTTTCACAAAAAAAATTGTATTTTACAAAATTCATTTTTTGGACATAAAATAACTATTTCAGAAATATCGTTATATTTCATACATTTTTTGGACTAAAATACACAAATATTGCAAAGTAGGCGTGGCAATGGGCAAAAAAATTTCACAAAATTCAGCCAAGATCAAATCCATAAAAAAAGGCGAAAACAAGAATTAATTATCTAGTATAGTTTAGGAGCAATAGCATTTTGAAACAAATTCTCAGGCGAAATCCACTTACTCTTTAATTATGTTCACCTGGTGTTTCACAAAAAAAATTGTACTTTACAAAATTCATTTTTTTGGACGCAAAATAACTATTTCAGAAATATCGTTATATTTCATACGTTTTTTGGACTAAAATACACAAATATTGCAAAGTAGGCGTGGCAATGGGCAAAAAAATTTCACAAAATTCAGCCAAGATCAAATCCATAAAAAAGGCGAAAACAAGAATTAATTATCTAGTATAGTTTAGGAGCAATAGCATTTTGAAACAAATTCTCAGGCGAAATCCACTTACTCTTTAATTATGTTCACCTGGTGTTTCACAAAAAAAATTGTATTTTACAAAATTCATTTTTTGGACATAAAATAACTATTTCAGAAATATCGTTATATTTCATACATTTTTTGGACTAAAATACACAAATATTGCAAAGTAGGCGTGGCAATGGGCAAAAAAATTTCACAAAATTCAGCCAAGATCAAATCCATAAAAAAGGCGAAAACAAGAATTAATTATCTAGTATAGTTTAGGAGCAATAGCATTTTGAAACAAATTCTCAGGCGAAATCCACTTACTCTTTAATTATGTTCACCTGGTGTTTCACAAAAAAAATTGTATTTTACAAAATTCATTTTTTGGACATAAAATAACTATTTCAGAAATATCGTTATATTTCATACATTTTTTGGACTAAAATACACAAATATTGCAAAGAGGCGTGGCAATGGGCAAAAAAATTTCACAAAATTCAGCCAAGATCAAATCCATAAAAAAGGCGAAAACAAGAATTAATTATCTAGTATAGTTTAGGAGCAATAGCATTTTGAAACAAATTCTCAGGCGAAATCCACTTACTCTTTAATTATGTTCACCTGGTGTTTCACAAAAAAAATTGTATTTTACAAAATTCATTTTTTGGACATAAAATAACTATTTCAGAAATATCGTTATATTTCATACATTTTTTGGACTAAAATACACAAATATTGCAAAGTAGGCGTGGCAATGGGCAAAAAAATTTCACAAAATTCAGCCAAGATCAAATCCATAAAAAAGGCGAAAACAAGAATTAATTATCTAGTATAGTTTAGGAGCAATAGCATTTTGAAACAAATTCTCAGGCGAAATCCACTTACTCTTTAATTATGTTCACCTGGTGTTTCACAAAAAAAATTGTATTTTACAAAATTCATTTTTTGGACGTAAAATAACTATTTCAGAAATATCGTTATATTTCATACATTTTTTGGACTAAAATACACAAATATTGCAAAGTAGGCGTGGCAATGGGCAAAAAAATTTCACAAAATTCAGCCAAGATCAAATCCATAAAAAAGGCGAAAACAAGAATTAATTATCTAGTATAGTTTAGGAGCAATAGCATTTTGAAACAAATTCTCAGGCGAAATCCACTTACTCTTTAATTATGTTCACCTGGTGTTTCACAAAAAAAATTGTATTTTACAAAATAAATTTTTTGGACGCAAAATAACTATTTCAGAAATATCGTTATATTTCATACGTTTTTTGGACTAAAATGCACAAATATTGCAAAGTAGGCGTGGCAATGGGCAAAAAAATTTCCCAAAATTCAGCCAAGATCAAATCCATAAAAAAGGCGAAAACAAGAATTTATTATCTAGTATAGTTTAGGAGCAATAGCATTTTGAAACAAATTCTCAGGCGAAGTCCACTTACTCTTTAATTATGTTCACCTGGTGTTTCACAAAAAAAATTGTATTTTACAAAATTCATTTTTTTGGACGAAAAATAACTATTTCAGAAATATCGTTATATTTCATACGTTTTTTGGCGTGGCAATGGGCAAAAAAATTTCACAAAATTCAGCCAAGATCAAATCCATAAAAAAGGCGAAAACAAGAATTAATTATCTTGTATAGTTTAGGAGCAATAGCATTTTGAAACAAATTCTCAGGCGAAATCCACTTACTCTTTAATTATGTTCACCTGGTGTTTCACAAAAAAAATTGTATTTTACAAAATTCATTTTTTGGACATAAAATAACTATTTCAGAAATATCGTTATATTTCATACATTTTTTGGACTAAAATACACAAATATTGCAAAGTAGGCGTGGCAATGGGCAAAAAAACTTCACAAAATTCAGCCAAGATCAAATCAATAAAAAAGGCGAAAACAAGAATTAATTATCTAGTATAGTTTAGGAGCAATAGCATTTTGAAACAAATTCTCAGGCGAAATCCACTTACTCTTTAATTATGTTCACCTGGTGTTTCACAAAAAAAATTGTATTTTACAAAATTAATTTTTTTGGACGCATAATAACTATTTCAGAAATATCGTTATATTTCATACGTTTTTTGGACTAAAATGCACAAATATTGCAAAGTAGGCGTGGCAATGGGCAAAAAAATTTCACAAAATTCAGCCAAGATCAAATCCATAAAAAAGGCGAAAACAAGAATTAATTATCTAGTATAGTTTAGGAGCAATAGCATTTTGAAACAAATTCTCAGGCGAAAGCCACTTACTCTTTAATTATGTTCACCTGGTGTTTCACAAAAAAAATTGTATTTTACAAAATTCATTTTTTGGACGCAAAATAACTATTTCAGAAATATCGTTATATTTCATACGTTTTTTGGACTAAAATACACAAATATTGCAAAGTAGGCGTGGCAATGGGCAAAAAAATTTCACAAAATTCAGCCAAGATCAAATCCATAAAAAAGGCGAAAACAAGAATTAGTTATCTAGTATAGTTTAGGAGCAATAGCATTTTGAAATAAATTCTCAGGCGAAATCCACTTACTCTTCAATTATGTTCACCTGGTGTTTCACAAAAAAAATTGTCTTTTACAAAATTCATTTTTTTGGACGCAAAATAACTATTTCAGAAATATCGTTATATTTCATACGTTTTTTGGACTAAAATACACAAATATTGCAAAGTAAGCGTGGCAATGGGCAAAAAAATTTCACAAAATTCAGCCAAGATCAAATCCATAAAAAAGGCGAAAACAAGAATTAATTATCTAGTATAGTTTAGGAGCAATAGCATTTTGAAACAAATTCTCAGGCGAAATCCACTTACTCTTCAATTATGTTCACCTGGTGTTTCACAAAAAAAATTGTCTTTTACAAAATTCATTTTTTTGGACGCAAAATAACTATTTCAGAAATATCGTTATATTTCATACGTTTTTTGGCGTGGTAATGGGCAAAAAAATTTCACAAAATTCAGCCAAGATCAAATCCATAAAAAAGGCGAAAACAAGAATTAATTATCTAGTATAGTTTAGGAGCAATAGCATTTTGAAACAAATTCTCAGGCGAAATCCACTTACTCTTTAATTATGTTCACCTGGTGTTTCACAAAAAAAATTGTATTTTACAAAATTCATTTTTTGGACATAAAATAACTATTTCAGAAATATCGTTATATTTCATACATTTTTTGGACTAAAATACACAAATATTGCAAAGAGGCGTGGCAATGGGCAAAAAAATTTCACAAAATTCAGCCAAGATCAAATCCATAATAAAGGCGAAAACAAGAATTAGTTATTTAGTATAGTTTAGGAGCAATAGCATTTTGAAACAAATTCTCAGGCGAAATCCACTTACTCTTTAATTATGTTCACCTGGTGTTTCACAAAAAAAATTGTATTTTACAAAATTCATTTTTTTGGACGCAAAATAACTATTTCAGAAATATCGTTATATTTCATACGTTTTTTGGACTAAAATACACAAATATTGCAAAGTAGGCGTGGCAATGGGCAAAAAAATTTCACAAAATTCAGCCAAGATCAAATCCATAAAAAAGGCGAAAACAAGAATTAATTATCTAGTATAGTTTAGGAGCAATAGCATTTTGAAACAAATTCTCAGGCGAAAGCCACTTACTCTTTAATTATGTTCACCTGGTGTTTCACAAAAAAAATTGTATTTTACAAAATTCATTTTTTGGACGCAAAATAACTATTTCAGAAATATCGTTATATTTCATACGTTTTTTGGACTAAAATACACAAATATTGCAAAGTAGGCGTGGCAATGGGCAAAAAAATTTCACAAAATTCAGCCAAGATCAAATCCATAAAAAAGGCGAAAACAAGAATTAATTATCTAGTATAGTTTAGGAGCAATAGCATTTTGAAACAAATTCTCAGGCGAAAGCCACTTACTCTTTAATTATGTTCACCTGGTGTTTCACAAAAAAAATTGTATTTTACAAAATTCATTTTTTGGACGCAAAATAACTATTTCAGAAATATCGTTATATTTCATACGTTTTTTGGACTAAAATACACAAATATTGCAAAGTAGGCGTGGCAATGGGCAAAAAAATTTCACAAAATTCAGCCAAGATCAAATCCATAAAAAAGGCGAAAACAAGAATTAATTATCTAGTATAGTTTAGGAGCAATAGCATTTTGAAACAAATTCTCAGGCGAAAGCCACTTACTCTTTAATTATGTTCACCTGGTGTTTCACAAAAAAAATTGTATTTTACAAAATTCATTTTTTGGACGCAAAATAACTATTTCAGAAATATCGTTATATTTCATACGTTTTTTGGACTAAAATACACAAATATTGCAAAGTAGGCGTGGCAATGGGCAAAAAAATTTCACAAAATTCAGCCAAGATCAAATCCATAAAAAAGGCGAAAACAAGAATTAATTATCTAGTATAGTTTAGGAGCAATAGCATTTTGAAACAAATTCTGAGGCGAAATCCACTTACTCTTTAATTATGTTCACCTGGTGTTTCACAAAAAAAATTGTCTTTTACAAAATTCATTTTTTGGACGCAAAATAACTATTTCAGAAATATCGTTATATTTTATACGTTTTTTGGACTAAAATGCACAAATATTGCAAAGTAGGCGTGGCAATGGGCAAAAAAATTTCACAAAATTCAGCCAAGATCAAATCCATAAAAAAGGCGAAAACAAGAATTAATTATCTAGTATAGTTTAGGAGCAATAGCATTTTGAAACAAATTCTCAGGCGAAAGCCACTTACTCTTTAATTATGTTCACCTGGTGTTTCACAAAAAAAATTGTATTTTACAAAATTCATTTTTTGGACGCAAAATAACTATTTCAGAAATATCGTTATATTTTATACGTTTTTTGGACTAAAATGCACAAATATTGCAAAGTAGGCGTGGCAATGGGCAAAAAAATTTCACAAAATTCAGCCAAAATCAAATCCATAAAAAAGGCGAAAACAAGAATTAATTATCTAGTATAGTTTAGAAGTAATAGCATTTTGAAACAAATTCTCAGGCGAAATCCACTTACTCTTTAATTATGTTCACCTGGTGTTTCACAAAAAAATTGTATTTTACAAAATTTATTTTTTTGGACGCAAAATAACTATTTCAGAAATATCGTTATATTTCATACGTTTTTTGGACTAAAATGCACAAATATTGCAAAGTAGGCGTGGCAATGGGCAAAAAAATTTCACAAAATTCAGCCAAGATCAAATCCATAAAAAAGGCGAAAACAAGAATTAATTATCTAGTATAGTTTAGGAGCAATAGCATTTTGAAACAAATTCTCAGGCGAAAGCCACTTACTCTTTAATTATGTTCACCTGGTGTTTCACAAAAAAAATTGTATTTTACAAAATTCATTTTTTGGACGCAAAATAACTATTTCAGAAATATCGTTATATTTCATACGTTTTTTGGACTAAAATACACAAATATTGCAAAGTAGGCGTGGCAATGGGCAAAAAAATTCCACAAAATTCAGCCAAGATCAAATCCATAAAAAATGCGAAAACAAGAATTAATTATCTTCTATAGTTTAGGAGCAATAGCATTTTGAAACAAATTCTCAGGCGAAAGCCACTTACTCTTTAATTATGTTCACCTGGTGTTTCACAAAAAAATTGTATTTTACAAAATTTATTTTTTTGGACGCAAAATAACTATTTCAGAAATATCGTTATATTTCATACGTTTTTTGGACTAAAATGCACAAATATTGCAAAGTAGGCGTGGCAATGGGCAAAAAAATTTCACAAAATTCAGCCAAGATCAAATCCATAAAAAAGGCGAAAACAAGAATTAATTATCTAGTATAGTTTAGGAGCAATAGCATTTTGAAACAAATTCTCAGGCGAAAGCCACTTACTCTTTAATTATGTTCACCTGGTGTTTCACAAAAAAAATTGTATTTTACAAAATTCATTTTTTGGACGCAAAATAACTATTTCAGAAATATCGTTATATTTCATACGTTTTTTGGACTAAAATACACAAATATTGCAAAGTAGGCGTGGCAATGGGCAAAAAAATTTCACAAAATTCAGCCAAGATCAAATCCATAAAAAAGGCGAAAACAAGAATTAATTATCTAGTATAGTTTAGGAGCAATAGCATTTTGAAACAAATTCTCAGGCGAAAGCCACTTACTCTTTAATTATGTTCACCTGGTGTTTCACAAAAAAAATTGTATTTTACAAAATTCATTTTTTGGACGCAAAATAACTATTTCAGAAATATCGTTATATTTCATACGTTTTTTGGACTAAAATACACAAATATTGCAAAGTAGGCGTGGCAATGGGCAAAAAAATTCCACAAAATTCAGCCAAAATCAAATCCATAAAAAAGGCGAAAACAAGAATTAATTATCTAGTATAGTTTAGAAGTAATAGCATTTTGAAACAAATTCTCAGGCGAAATCCACTTACTCTTTAATTATGTTCACCTGGTGTTTCACAAAAAAATTGTATTTTACAAAATTTATTTTTTTGGACGCAAAATAACTATTTCAGAAATATCGTTATATTTCATACGTTTTTTGGACTAAAATGCACAAATATTGCAAAGTAGGCGTGGCAATGGGCAAAAAAATTTCACAAAATTCAGCCAAGATCAAATCCATAAAAAAGGCGAAAACAAGAATTAATTATCTAGTATAGTTTAGGAGCAATAGCATTTTGAAACAAATTCTCAGGCGAAAGCCACTTACTCTTTAATTATGTTCACCTGGTGTTTCACAAAAAAAATTGTATTTTACAAAATTCATTTTTTGGACGCAAAATAACTATTTCAGAAATATCGTTATATTTCATACGTTTTTTGGACTAAAATACACAAATATTGCAAAGTAGGCGTGGCAATGGGCAAAAAAATTCCACAAAATTCAGCCAAGATCAAATCCATAAAAAATGCGAAAACAAGAATTAATTATCTTCTATAGTTTAGGAGCAATAGCATTTTGAAACAAATTCTCAGGCGAAAGCCACTTACTCTTTAATTATGTTCACCTGGTGTTTCACAAAAAAATTGTATTTTACAAAATTTATTTTTTTGGACGCAAAATAACTATTTCAGAAATATCGTTATATTTCATACGTTTTTTGGACTAAAATGCACAAATATTGCAAAGTAGGCGTGGCAATGGGCAAAAAAATTTCACAAAATTCAGCCAAGATCAAATCCATAAAAAAGGCGAAAACAAGAATTAATTATCTAGTATAGTTTAGGAGCAATAGCATTTTGAAACAAATTCTCAGGCGAAAGCCACTTACTCTTTAATTATGTTCACCTGGTGTTTCACAAAAAAAATTGTATTTTACAAAATTCATTTTTTGGACGCAAAATAACTATTTCAGAAATATCGTTATATTTCATACGTTTTTTGGACTAAAATACACAAATATTGCAAAGTAGGCGTGGCAATGGGCAAAAAAATTTCACAAAATTCAGCCAAGATCAAATCCATAAAAAAGGCGAAAACAAGAATTAATTATCTAGTATAGTTTAGGAGCAATAGCATTTTGAAACAAATTCTCAGGCGAAAGCCACTTACTCTTTAATTATGTTCACCTGGTGTTTCACAAAAAAAATTGTATTTTACAAAATTCATTTTTTGGACGCAAAATAACTATTTCAGAAATATCGTTATATTTCATACGTTTTTTGGACTAAAATACACAAATATTGCAAAGTAGGCGTGGCAATGGGCAAAAAAATTTCACAAAATTCAGCCAAGATCAAATCCATAAAAAAGGCGAAAACAAGAATTAATTATCTAGTATAGTTTAGGAGCAATAGCATTTTGAAACAAATTCTCAGGCGAAAGCCACTTACTCTTTAATTATGTTCACCTGGTGTTTCACAAAAAAAATTGTATTTTACAAAATTCATTTTTTGGACGCAAAATAACTATTTCAGAAATATCGTTATATTTCATACGTTTTTTGGACTAAAATACACAAATATTGCAAAGTAGGCGTGGCAATGGGCAAAAAAATTTCACAAAATTCAGCCAAGATCAAATCCATAAAAAAGGCGAAAACAAGAATTAATTATCTAGTATAGTTTAGGAGCAATAGCATTTTGAAACAAATTCTGAGGCGAAATCCACTTACTCTTTAATTATGTTCACCTGGTGTTTCACAAAAAAAATTGTCTTTTACAAAATTCATTTTTTGGACGCAAAATAACTATTTCAGAAATATCGTTATATTTTATACGTTTTTTGGACTAAAATGCACAAATATTGCAAAGTAGGCGTGGCAATGGGCAAAAAAATTTCACAAAATTCAGCCAAAATCAAATCCATAAAAAAAGGCGAAAACAAGAATTAATTATCTAGTATAGTTTAGGAGCAATAGCATTTTGAAACAAATTCTGAGGCGAAATCCACTTACTCTTTAATTATGTTCACCTGGTGTTTCACAAAAAAAATTGTATTTTACAAAATTCATTTTTTGGACGCAAAATAACTATTTCAGAAATATCGTTATATTTTATACGTTTTTTGGACTAAAATGCACAAATATTGCAAAGTAGGCGTGGCAATGGGCAAAAAAATTTCACAAAATTCAGCCAAAATCAAATCCATAAAAAAGGCGAAAACAAGAATTAATTATCTAGTATAGTTTAGAAGTAATAGCATTTTGAAACAAATTCTCAGGCGAAATCCACTTACTCTTTAATTATGTTCACCTGGTGTTTCACAAAAAAATTGTATTTTACAAAATTTATTTTTTTGGACGCAAAATAACTATTTCAGAAATATCGTTATATTTCATACGTTTTTTGGACTAAAATGCACAAATATTGCAAAGTAGGCGTGGCAATGGGCAAAAAAATTTCACAAAATTCAGCCAAGATCAAATCCATAAAAAAGGCGAAAACAAGAATTAATTATCTAGTATAGTTTAGGAGCAATAGCATTTTGAAACAAATTCTCAGGCGAAAGCCACTTACTCTTTAATTATGTTCACCTGGTGTTTCACAAAAAAAATTGTATTTTACAAAATTCATTTTTTGGACGCAAAATAACTATTTCAGAAATATCGTTATATTTCATACGTTTTTTGGACTAAAATACACAAATATTGCAAAGTAGGCGTGGCAATGGGCAAAAAAATTCCACAAAATTCAGCCAAGATCAAATCCATAAAAAATGCGAAAACAAGAATTAATTATCTTCTATAGTTTAGGAGCAATAGCATTTTGAAACAAATTCTCAGGCGAAAGCCACTTACTCTTTAATTATGTTCACCTGGTGTTTCACAAAAAAAATTGTCTTTTACAAAATTCATTTTTTGGACGCAAAATAACTACAGTACAACTTCGATAGTCCGGACATGCGCCAGTCCGGCCACTCCAATAATTCGGACGCTAGTACATTTCGGACAATTTCAAATTTTTACCTCTACAAACTGGACAAATTTTTGTTATAAGAACAAAAATTAAATGCCGTTGTTTTACCGTTTTAACCTCACATGATTTGGGATTCACACGTTGATTCGCATTTTGTACTGTCATTGCTTCCGTTTTGGTTTTCCTCCATGTTTCTAAATAGTAAACGCAAGCATAAACCACTAAGCGATATTCTGGAAATCGAATTCGAGTGAAATTTAAATCGAACAAAGTTTAAATTATATAAAATTTTTTCCTTTTATAAAACTCATACTTTGAGGACCACTTATCTTTACCAGACCTACTTTTAAAATCAGGAAAAGCCACGTTAATTTTGAAAAAAATTTAATATAAAATCTCCGTCGATTTAAATTTCATGTGATTTCAATTTCCAGAACATGGCTGACTAACTTTAAATGAAAAGTGTGATTTTTTACAAAGTCTTGATAAGGGAAAAAAACTCTATAGTTATTCCTAATTCAACTATTTGCGACATTAAAAAAATAACGAAAATATAAAACAATTTATTTCGAATACCTATAATAATGTATTAAACCATTTTCTTAATACATACAACTTTTTTTAAGAAATAGAAAAGTTATGAAAAAAAGCAGAAAATCCAGAATTGGAGGAAGGGCTTAACACATGTTTTTGCAACAGATCATCAGAAAATGTTGACAGTTTCTAAATTTCCCCACGCATGGAAGTTGGGTCGTATAATACCGATTCCTAAAAATAATAACTACAACGTGGAAAATTTAAGACCTATTTCTATCATGCCAGTTATGTCTAAAATTGCGGAAAACATCATGAAAGGACAAATTTTATCCCACTGCTCAAATTTTTCGCTCTTTCACCCAAATCAATATGCTTTTCGTAAAAATCATAATACAACATCTCTACTCGTGGCTCTTACCGATTCAATCCGACATAAGCTAAATAAGCATGGAAAATGTATAATGATATCACTCGATCTCTCAAAAGCATTTGATAGAGTAAACCATAATGTTCTTGTTTTGAAGCTTCAGGAGGAGTTCAAAGTCTCCAAATCAGCTTGTCAATTGATATACTCTTATTTAAATGGTCGTTCTCAGTTTGAATCTGTTGGTAGTTTTTGCTCCAGTATAGGAACTGTTACCTCCGGTGTACCACAAGGAGAATAGCTTTTGTGAACCATATGTGTTTGCTGACGATATTTTTCTGCTTTACAGCACCTACTCTGAATTTAATGATATTTTTGAGAATACAGTGAATAGTCATCTTAGTCATGTGCAGAACTGGATGCATCAAAACCATCTTGAAATTAATTCATCAAAAACTAAAGCGGTTTGTTTTCATTTACCTTCCCAAGCTCTTAGGTATCCAAATGTTTATATTAATAATCAATTAATTACATTTGTCGACTCACATAAATGCCTTGGTGTCATTATTGATTCGAAACTTACCTTTGAAAGCCACATAAACTCTCTTTCGAACCAAGTTTCTGTTATTTTAAGAAGATTGTATGCCTTAAGGGCATATACGCCTAAGTACATAAGACTTCGTTTGGCACATGCCCTACTTATGTCTAAACTCATATACTGCCTTGAAATATTTACTGGAACTATATCTAGAAATTTAGATCATCTAGAAAGGATTTTTAGGCGAATTGTGCGATATGTATATAATATTTCTGTAAGAGATCACAATAGAACTACTGTACTAGTCTCGCAATTATTAGGTTGTTCTTTTCATAACTTTATACATTTACGCCTCTTACTCCAGTTCTACAAGATTATGAAATTTGGACTGCCTATGCAGGTAGTGGATGAATTCACTTTTATGCACTCAACTCGTAATGTGCAATTAGAAATACCACAAATACATCTTTCTATTTTTGAACGTTCCTTTCGAATTAGAATATGCCGAATCTGGAATAATTTACCTTTAACTTTGAGACGGTTTACTTACTCATATGATACTTTTAAAAAGCAGCTTTTAAGGTATTATAATGGAAATACCTGTTAATGATAAATCTCTGGTATTAGGAATATCATAAAAAAGGAATATAAAAAATATATTATTTTGTAATATTTATGTGGTTGGGGAGCCACTGAATTAGAAATAACACAGTTAAATATTAATAAATATGTATAAGAATTATTTTTGTAAATTATTCCTACACTAAATCCCGCGAAGCTTTTCGCTTGTCTGCAAGAGACCAGAGTCTCTGGCGGGAATCGAACCGCAACCCCGGTACTTATAGACTAGCTCACTACCAGCTAGCCTACCGGGGTACCCATATAACAAGTAAGGCTATTTTTCAACGAGCTCAGGCTAGTAAAATAAATTTAAGTTAAGGCATTGTATTAGATATCTAAAAATTTGTGATGACAAAGTTCCCAAAAAAGTAAATTCATGTTTAAATTCTCTTAGATTATTTCAATAAATTTCACAACTATAGTCCGGACAACTCGATAATCCGAACGAGCTTAAAACTATATGTGTCCGGATTTTCGAAGTTGCACTGTATTTCAGAAATATCGTTATATTTCATACATTTTTTGGCGCGGCAATGGGCAAAAAAATTTCACAAAATTCAGCCAAGATCAAATCCATAAAAAAGGCGAAAACAAGAATTATTATCTAGTATAGTTTAGGAGCAATAGCATTTTGAAACAAATTCTCAGGCGAAATCCAATTACTCTTTAATTATGTTCACCTGGTGTTTCACAAAAAAAATTGTATTTTACAAAATTAATTTTTTTGGACGCAAAATAACTATTTCAGAAATATCGTTATATTTCATACGTTTTTTGGACTAAAATGCACAAATATTGCAAAGTAGGCGTGGCAATGGGCAAAAAAATTTCACAAAATTCAGCCAAGATCAAATCCATAAAAAAGGCGAAAACAAGAATTAATTATCTAGTATAGTTTAGGAGCAATAGCATTTTGAAACAAATTCTCAGGCGAAATCCACTTACTCTTTAATTATGTTCACCTGGTGTTTCACAAAAAAAATTGTATTTTACAAAATTCATTTTTTGGACGCAAAATAACTATTTCAGAAATATCGTTATATTTCATACGTTTTTTGGACTAAAATGCACAAATATTGCAAAGTAGGCGTGGCAATGGGCAAAAAAATTTCACAAAATTCAGCCAAGATCAAATCCATAAAAAAGGCGAAAACAAGAATTAATTATCTAGTATAGTTTAGGAGCAATAGCATTTTGAAACAAATTCTCAGGCGAAATCCACTTACTCTTTAATTATGTTCACCTGGTGTTTCACAAAAAAAATTGTATTTTACAAAATTCATTTTTTGGACGCAAAATAACTATTTCAGAAATATCGTTATATTTCATACGTTTTTTGGACTAAAATACACAAATATTGCAAAGTAGGCGTGGCAATGGGCAAAAAAATTTCACAAAATTCAGCCAAGATCAAATCCATAAAAAAGGCGAAAACAAGAATTAATTATCTAGTATAGTTAAGGAGCAATAGCATTTTGAAACAAATTCTCAGGCGAAATCCACTTACTCTTTAATTATGTTCACCTGGTGTTTCACAAAAAAAATTGTATTTTACAAAATTCATTTTTTTGGACGCAAAATAACTATTTCAGAAATATCGTTATATTTCATACGTTTTTTGGACTAAAATACACAAATATTGCAAAGTAAGCGTGGCAATGGGCAAAAAAATTTCACAAAATTCAGCCAAGATCAAATCCATAAAAAAGGCGAAAACAAGAATTAATTATCTAGTATAGTTTAGGAGCAATAGCATTTTGAAACAAATTCTCAGGCGAAATCCACTTACTCTTTAATTATGTTCACCTGGTGTTTCACAAAAAAATTGTATTTTACAAAATTAATTTTTTTGGACGCAAAATAACTATTTCAGAAATATCGTTATATTTCATACGTTTTTTGGACTAAAATACACAAATATTGCAAAGTAAGCGTGGCAATGGGCAAAAAAATTTCACAAAATTCAGCCAAGATCAAATCCATAAAAAAGGCGAAAACAAGAATTAATTATCTAGTATAGTTTAGGAGCAATAGCATTTTGAAACAAATTCTGAGGCGAAATCCACTTACTCTTCAATTATGTTCACCTGGTGTTTCACAAAAAAAATTGTCTTTTACAAAATTCATTTTTTTGGACGCAAAATAACTATTTCAGAAATATCGTTATATTTCATACGTTTTTTGGCGTGGTAATGGGCAAAAAAATTTCACAAAATTCAGCCAAGATCAAATCCATAAAAAAGGCGAAAACAAGAATTAATTATCTAGTATAGTTTAGGAGCAATAGCATTTTGAAACAAATTCTCAGGCGAAATCCACTTACTCTTTAATTATGTTCACCTGGTGTTTCACAAAAAAAATTGTATTTTACAAAATTCATTTTTTGGACATAAAATAACTATTTCAGAAATATCGTTATATTTCATACATTTTTTGGACTAAAATACACAAATATTGCAAAGAGGCGTGGCAATGGGCAAAAAAATTTCACAAAATTCAGCCAAGATCAAATCCATAAAAAAGGCGAAAACAAGAATTAGTTATCTAGTATAGTTTAGGAGCAATAGCATTTTGAAACAAATTCTCAGGCGAAATCCACTTACTCTTTAATTATGTTCACCTGGTGTTTCACAAAAAAAATTGTATTTTACAAAATTCATTTTTTTGGACGCAAAATAACTATTTCAGAAATATCGTTATATTTCATACGTTTTTTGGACTAAAATACACAAATATTGCAAAGTAAGCGTGGCAATGGGCAAAAAAATTTCACAAAATTCAGCCAAGATCAAATCCATAAAAAAGGCGAAAACAAGAATTAATTATCTAGTATAGTTTAGGAGCAATAGCATTTTGAAACAAATTCTCAGGCGAAATCCACTTACTCTTCAATTATGTTCACCTGGTGTTTCACAAAAAAAATTGTCTTTTACAAAATTCATTTTTTTGGACGCAAAATAACTATTTCAGAAATATCGTTATATTTCATACGTTTTTTGGCGTGGTAATGGGCAAAAAAATTTCACAAAATTCAGCCAAGATCAAATCCATAAAAAAGGCGAAAACAAGAATTAATTATCTAGTATAGTTTAGGAGCAATAGCATTTTGAAACAAATTCTCAGGCGAAATCCACTTACTCTTTAATTATGTTCACCTGGTGTTTCACAAAAAAAATTGTATTTTACAAAATTCATTTTTTGGACATAAAATAACTATTTCAGAAATATCGTTATATTTCATACATTTTTTGGACTAAAATACACAAATATTGCAAAGAGGCGTGGCAATGGGCAAAAAAATTTCACAAAATTCAGCCAAGATCAAATCCATAATAAAGGCGAAAACAAGAATTAGTTATTTAGTATAGTTTAGGAGCAATAGCATTTTGAAACAAATTCTCAGGAGAAATCCACTTACTCTTTAATTATGTTCACCTGGTGTTTCACAAAAAAAATTGTATTTTACAAAATTCATTTTTTTGGACGCAAAATAACTATTTCAGAAATATCGTTATATTTCATACGTTTTTTGGACTAAAATACACAAATATTGCAAAGTAGGCGTGGCAATGGGCAAAAAAATTTCACAAAATTCAGCCAAGATCAAATCCATAAAAAAGGCGAAAACAAGAATTAATTATCTAGTATAGTTTAGGAGCAATAGCATTTTGAAACAAATTCTCAGGCGAAAGCCACTTACTCTTTAATTATGTTCACCTGGTGTTTCACAAAAAAAATTGTATTTTACAAAATTCATTTTTTGGACGCAAAATAACTATTTCAGAAATATCGTTATATTTCATACGTTTTTTGGACTAAAATACACAAATATTGCAAAGTAGGCGTGGCAATGGGCAAAAAAATTTCACAAAATTCAGCCAAGATCAAATCCATAAAAAAGGCGAAAACAAGAATTAATTATCTAGTATAGTTTAGGAGCAATAGCATTTTGAAACAAATTCTCAGGCGAAAGCCACTTACTCTTTAATTATGTTCACCAGGTGTTTCACAAAAAAAATTGTATTTTACAAAATTCATTTTTTGGACGCAAAATAACTATTTCAGAAATATCGTTATATTTCATACGTTTTTTGGACTAAAATACACAAATATTGCAAAGTAGGCGTGGCAATGGGCAAAAAAATTTCACAAAATTCAGCCAAGATCAAATCCATAAAAAAGGCGAAAACAAGAATTAATTATCTAGTATAGTTTAGGAGCAATAGCATTTTGAAACAAATTCTCAGGCGAAGTCCACTTACTCTTTAATTATGTTCACCTGGTGTTTCACAAAAAAAATTGTATTTTACAAAATTCATTTTTTTGGACGAAAAATAACTATTTCAGAAATATCGTTATATTTCATACGTTTTTTGGCGTGGCAATGGGCAAAAAAATTTCACAAAATTCAGCCAAGATCAAATCCATAAAAAAGGCGAAAACAAGAATTAATTATCTTGTATAGTTTAGGAGCAATAGCATTTTGAAACAAATTCTCAGGCGAAATCCACTTACTCTTTAATTATGTTCACCTGGTGTTTCACAAAAAAAATTGTATTTTACAAAATTCATTTTTTGGACATAAAATAACTATTTCAGAAATATCGTTATATTTCATACATTTTTTGGACTAAAATACACAAATATTGCAAAGTAGGCGTGGCAATGGGCAAAAAAATTTCACAAAATTCAGCCAAGATCAAATCCATAAAAAAGGCGAAAACAAGAATTAATTATCTAGTATAGTTTAGGAGCAATAGCATTTTGAAACAAATTCTCAGGCGAAAGCCACTTACTCTTTAATTATGTTCACCTGGTGTTTCACAAAAAAAATTGTATTTTAAAAAATTCATTTTTTGGACGCAAAATAACTATTTCAGAAATATCGTTATATTTCATACGTTTTTTGGACTAAAATACACAAATATTGCAAAGTAGGCGTGGCAATGGGCAAAAAAATTTCCCAAAATTCAGCCAAGATCAAATCCATAAAAAAGGCGAAAACAAGAATTTATTATCTAGTATAGTTTAGGAGCAATAGCATTTTGAAACAAATTCTCAGGCGAAGTCCACTTACTCTTTAATTATGTTCACCTGGTGTTTCACAAAAAAAATTGTATTTTACAAAATTCATTTTTTTGGACGAAAAATAACTATTTCAGAAATATCGTTATATTTCATACGTTTTTTGGCGTGGCAATGGGCAAAAAAATTTCACAAAATTCAGCCAAGATCAAATCCATAAAAAAGGCGAAAACAAGAATTAATTATCTTGTATAGTTTAGGAGCAATAGCATTTTGAAACAAATTCTCAGGCGAAATCCACTTACTCTTTAATTATGTTCACCTGGTGTTTCACAAAAAAAATTGTATTTTACAAAATTCATTTTTTGGACGCAAAATAACTATTTCAGAAATATCGTTATATTTCATACGTTTTTTGGACTAAAATACACAAATATTGCAAAGTAGGCGTGGCAATGGGCAAAAAAATTTCACAAAATTCAGCCAAGATCAAATCCATAAAAAAGGCGAAAACAAGAATTAATTATCTAGTATAGTTTAGGAGCAATAGCATTTTGAAACAAATTCTCAGGCGAAAGCCACTTACTCTTTAATTATGTTCACCTGGTGTTTCACAAAAAAAATTGTATTTTTAAAAATTCATTTTTTGGACGCAAAATAACTATTTCAGAAATATCGTTATATTTCATACGTTTTTTGGACTAAAATACACAAATATTGCAAAGTAGGCGTGGCAATGGGCAAAAAAATTTCACAAAATTCAGCCAAGATCAAATCCATAAAAAAGGCGAAAACAAGAATTAATTATCTAGTATAGTTTAGGAGCAATAGCATTTTGAAACAAATTCTCAGGCGAAAGCCACTTACTCTTTAATTATGTTCACCTGGTGTTTCACAAAAAAAATTGTATTTTACAAAATTCATTTTTTGGACGCAAAATAACTATTTCAGAAATATCGTTATATTTCATACGTTTTTTGGACTAAAATACACAAATATTGCAAAGTAGGCGTGGCAATGGGCAAAAAAAATTCACAAAATTCAGCCAAGATCAAATCCATAGAAAAGGCGAAAACAAGAATTAATTATCTAGTATAGTTTAGGAGCAATAGCATTTTGAAACAAATTCTCAGGCGAAAGCCACTTACTCTTTAATTATGTTCACCTGGTGTTTCACAAAAAAAATTGTATTTTACAAAATTCATTTTTTGGACGCAAAATAACTATTTCAGAAATATCGTTATATTTCATACGTTTTTTGGACTAAAATA
The DNA here is from genome assembly GCA_943735925.1 of Pollenia amentaria. Taxonomy (NCBI): domain Eukaryota; kingdom Metazoa; phylum Arthropoda; class Insecta; order Diptera; family Polleniidae; genus Pollenia; species Pollenia amentaria. The sequence continues at coordinate 148,510,039 of OX031008.1, forward strand.
CACAAATATTGCAAAGTAGGCGTGGCAATGGGCAAAAAAATTTCACAAAATTCAGCCAAGATCAAATCCATAAAAAAGGCGAAAACAAGAATTAGTTATCTAGTATAGTTTAGGAGCAATAGCATTTTGAAATAAATTCTCAGGCGAAATCCACTTACTCTTCAATTATGTTCACCTGGTGTTTCACAAAAAAAATTGTCTTTTACAAAATTCATTTTTTTGGACGCAAAATAACTATTTCAGAAATATCGTTATATTTCATACGTTTTTTGGACTAAAATACACAAATATTGCAAAGTAAGCGTGGCAATGGGCAAAAAAATTTCACAAAATTCAGCCAAGATCAAATCCATAAAAAAGGCGAAAACAAGAATTAATTATCTAGTATAGTTTAGGAGCAATAGCATTTTGAAACAAATTCTCAGGCGAAATCCACTTACTCTTCAATTATGTTCACCTGGTGTTTCACAAAAAAAATTGTCTTTTACAAAATTCATTTTTTTGGACGCAAAATAACTATTTCAGAAATATCGTTATATTTCATACGTTTTTTGGCGTGGTAATGGACAAAAAAATTTCACAAAATTCAGCCAAGATCAAATCCATAAAAAAGGCGAAAACAAGAATTAATTATCTAGTATAGTTTAGGAGCAATAGCATTTTGAAACAAATTCTCAGGCGAAATCCACTTACTCTTTAATTATGTTCACCTGGTGTTTCACAAAAAAAATTGTATTTTACAAAATTCATTTTTTTGGACGCAAAATAACTATTTCAGAAATATCGTTATATTTCATACATTTTTTGGACTAAAATACACAAATATTGCAAAGTAGGCGTGGCAATGGGCAAAAAAATTTCACAAAATTCAGCCAAGATCAAATCCATAAAAAAGGCGAAAACAAGAATTAATTATCTAGTATAGTTTTTCATACGTTTTTTGGACTAAAATACACAAATATTGCAAAGTAGGCGTGGCAATGGGCAAAAAAAATTCACAAAATTCAGCCAAGATCAAATCCATAAAAAAGGCGAAAACAAGAATTAATTATCTAGTATAGTTTAGGAGCAATAGCATTTTGAAACAAATTCTCAGGCGAAATCCACTTACTCTTTAATTATGTTCACCTGGTGTTTCACAAAAAAAATTGTATTTTACAAAATTCATTTTTTTGGACGCAAAATAACTATTTCAGAAATATCGTTATATTTCATACATTTTTTGGACTAAAATACACAAATATTGCAAAGTAGGCGTGGCAATGGGCAAAAAAATTTCACAAAATTCAGCCAAGATAAAATCCATAAAAAAGGCGAAAACAAGAATTAATTATCTAGTATAGTTTAGGAGCAATAGCATTTTGAAACAAATTCTCAGGCGAAATCCACTTACTCTTTAATTATGTTCACCTGGTGTTTCACAAAAAAAATTGTATTTTACAAAATTCATTTTTTTGGACGCAAAATAACTATTTCAGAAATATCGTTATATTTCATACATTTTTTGGACTAAAATACACTAATATTGCAAAGTAGGCGTGGCAATGGGCAAAAAAACTTCACAAAATTCAGCCAAGATCAAATCAATAAAAAAGGCGAAAACAAGAATTAATTATCTAGTATAGTTTTTCATACGTTTTTTGGACTAAAATACACAAATATTGCAAAGTAGGCGTGGCAATGGGCAAAAAAATTTCACAAAATTCAGCCAAGATCAAATCCATAAAAAAGGCGAAAACAAGAATTAATTATCTAGTATAGTTTAGGAGCAATAGCATTTTGAAACAAATTCTCAGGCGAAATCCACTTACTCTTCAATTATGTTCACCTGGTGTTTCACAAAAAAAATTGTCTTTTACAAAATTCATTTTTTTGGACGCAAAATAACTATTTCAGAAATATCGTTATATTTCATACGTTTTTTGGCGTGGTAATGGACAAAAAAATTTCACAAAATTCAGCCAAGATCAAATCCATAAAAAAGGCGAAAACAAGAATTAATTATCTAGTATAGTTTAGGAGCAATAGCATTTTGAAACAAATTCTCAGGCGAAATCCACTTACTCTTTAATTATGTTCACCTGGTGTTTCACAAAAAAAATTGTATTTTACAAAATTCATTTTTTTGGACGCAAAATAACTATTTCAGAAATATCGTTATATTTCATACATTTTTTGGACTAAAATACACAAATATTGCAAAGTAGGCGTGGCAATGGGCAAAAAAATTTCACAAAATTCAGCCAAGATAAAATCCATAAAAAAGTCGAAAACAAGAATTAATTATCTAGTATAGTTTAGGAGCAATAGCATTTTGAAACAAATTCTCAGGCGAAATCCACTTACTCTTTAATTATGTTCACCTGGTGTTTCACAAAAAAAATTGTATTTTACAAAATTCATTTTTTTGGACGCAAAATAACTATTTCAGAAATATCGTTATATTTCATACATTTTTTGGACTAAAATACACAAATATTGCAAAGTAGGCGTGGCAATGGGCAAAAAAACTTCACAAAATTCAGCCAAGATCAAATCAATAAAAAAGGCGAAAACAAGAATTAATTATCTAGTATAGTTTTTCATACGTTTTTTGGACTAAAATACACAAATATTGCAAAGTAGGCGTGGCAATGGGCAAAAAAAATTCACAAAATTCAGCCAAGATCAAATCCATAAAAAAGGCGAAAACAAGAATTAATTATCTAGTATAGTTTAGGAGCAATAGCATTTTGAAACAAATTCTCAGGCGAAATCCACTTACTCTTCAATTATGTTCACCTGGTGTTTCACAAAAAAAATTGTCTTTTACAAAATTCATTTTTTTGGACGCAAAATAACTATTTCAGAAATATCGTTATATTTCATATGTTTTTTGGACTAAAATACACAAATATTGCAAAGTAAGCGTGGCAATGGGCAAAAAAATTTCACAAAATTCAGCCAAGATCAAATACATAAAAAAGGCGAAAACAAGAATTAATTATCTAGTATAGTTTAGGAGCAATAGCATTTTGAAACAAATTCTCAGGCGAAATCCACTTACTCTTCAATTATGTTCACCTGGTGTTTCACAAAAAAAATTGTCTTTTACAAAATTCATTTTTTTGGACGCAAAATAACTATTTCAGAAATATCGTTATATTTCATACGTTTTTTGGCGTGGTAATGGACAAAAAAATTTCACAAAATTCAGCCAAGATCAAATCCATAAAAAAGGCGAAAACAAGAATTAATTATCTAGTATAGTTTAGGAGCAATAGCATTTTGAAACAAATTCTCAGGCGAAATCCACTTACTCTTTAATTATGTTCACCTGGTGTTTCACAAAAAAAATTGTATTTTACAAAATTCATTTTTTTGGACGCAAAATAACTATTTCAGAAATATCGTTATATTTCATACATTTTTTGGACTAAAATACACAAATATTGCAAAGTAGGCGTGGCAATGGGCAAAAAAATTTCACAAAATTCAGCCAAGATAAAATCCATAAAAAAGGCGAAAACAAGAATTAATTATCTAGTATAGTTTAGGAGCAATAGCATTTTGAAACAAATTCTCAGGCGAAATCCACTTACTCTTTAATTATGTTCACCTGGTGTTTCACAAAAAAAATTGTATTTTACAAAATTCATTTTTTTGGACGCAAAATAACTATTTCAGAAATATCGTTATATTTCATACATTTTTTGGACTAAAATACACAAATATTGCAAAGTAGGCGTGGCAATGAGCAAAAAAACTTCACAAAATTCAGCCAAGATCAAATCAATAAAAAAGGCGAAAACAAGAATTAATTATCTAGTATAGTTTTTCATACGTTTTTTGGACTAAAATACACAAATATTGCAAAGTAGGCGTGGCAATGGGCAAAAAAATTTCACAAAATTCAGCCAAGATCAAATCCATAAAAAAGGCGAAAACAAGAATTAATTATCTAGTATAGTTTAGGAGCAATAGCATTTTGAAACAAATTATCAGGCGAAATCCACTTACTCTTCAATTATGTTCACCTGGTGTTTCACAAAAAAAATTGTCTTTTACAAAATTCATTTTTTTGGACGCAAAATAACTATTTCAGAAATATCGTTATATTTCATACGTTTTTTGGACTAAAATACACAAATATTGCAAAGTAAGCGTGGCAATGGGCAAAAATATTTCACAAAATTCAGCCAAGATCAAATCCATAAAAAAGGCGAAAACAAGAATTAATTATCTAGTATAGTTTAGGAGCAATAGCATTTTGAAACAAATTCTCAGGCGAAATCCACTTACTCTTTAATTATGTTCACCTGGTGTTTCACAAAAAAAATTGTATTTTACAAAATTCATTTTTTTGGACGCAAAATAACTATTTCAGAAATATCGTTATATTTCATACATTTTTTGGACTAAAATACACAAATATTGCAAAGTAGGCGTGGCAATGGGCAAAAAAATTTCACAAAATTCAGCCAAGATCAAATCCATAAAAAAGGCGAAAACAAGAATTAATTATCTAGTATAGTTTTTCATACGTTTTTTGGACTAAAATATACAAATATTGCAAAGTAGGCGTGGCAATGGGCAAAAAAAATTCACAAAATTCAGCCAAGATCAAATCCATAAAAAAGGCGAAAACAAGAATTAATTATCTAGTATAGTTTAGGAGCAATAGCATTTTGAAACAAATTCTCAGGCGAAATCCACTTACTCTTTAATTATGTTCACCTGGTGTTTCACAAAAAAAATTGTATTTTACAAAATTCATTTTTTTGGACGCAAAATAACTATTTCAGAAATATCGTTATATTTCATACATTTTTTGGACTAAAATACACAAATATTGCAAAGTAGGCGTGGCAATGGGCAAAAAAATTTCACAAAATTCAGCCAAGATCAAATCCATAAAAAAGGCGAAAACAAGAATTAATTATCTAGTATAGTTTTTCATACGTTTTTTGGACTAAAATACACAAATATTGCAAAGTAGGCGTGGCAATGGGCAAAAAAAATTCACAAAATTCAGCCAAGATCAAATCCATAAAAAAGGCGAAAACAAGAATTAATTATCTAGTATAGTTTAGGAGCAATAGCATTTTGAAACAAATTCTCAGGCGAAATCCACTTACTCTTTAATTATGTTCACCTGGTGTTTCACAAAAAAAATTGTATTTTACAAAATTCATTTTTTTGGACGCAAAATAACTATTTCAGAAATATCGGTATATTTCATACGTTTTTTGGCGTGGTAATGGACAAAAAAATTTCACAAAATTCAGCCAAGATCAAATCCATAAAAAAGGCGAAAACAAGAATTAATTATCTAGTATAGTTTAGGAGCAATAGCATTTTGAAACAAATTCTCAGGCGAAATCCACTTACTCTTTAATTATGTTCACCTGGTGTTTCACAAAAAAAATTGTATTTTACAAAATTCATTTTTTTGGACGCAAAATAACTATTTCAGAAATATCGTTATATTTCATACATTTTTTGGACTAAAATACACAAATATTGCAAAGTAGGCGTGGCAATGGGCAAAAAAATTTCACAAAATTCAGCCAAGATCAAATCCATAAAAAAGGCGAAAACAAGAATTAATTATCTAGTATAGTTTTTCATACGTTTTTTGGACTAAAATACACAAATATTGCAAAGTAGGCGTGGCAATGGGCAAAAAAAATTCACAAAATTCAGCCAAGATCAAATCCATAAAAAAGGCGAAAACAAGAATTAATTATCTAGTATAGTTTAGGAGCAATAGCATTTTGAAACAAATTCTCAGGCGAAATCCACTTACTCTTTAATTATGTTCACCTGGTGTTTCACAAAAAAAATTGTATTTTACAAAATTCATTTTTTTGGACGCAAAATAACTATTTCAGAAATATCGTTATATTTCATACATTTTTTGGACTAAAATACACAAATATTGCAAAGTAGGCGTGGCAATGGGCAAAAAAATTTCACAAAATTCAGCCAAGATAAAATCCATAAAAAAGGCGAAAACAAGAATTAATTATCTAGTATAGTTTTTCATACGTTTTTTGGACTAAAATACACAAATATTGCAAAGTAGGCGTGGCAATGGGCAAAAAAAATTCACAAAATTCAGCCAATATCAAATCCATAAAAAAGGCGAAAACAAGAATTAATTATCTAGTATAGTTTTTCATACGTTTTTTGGACTAAAATACACAAATATTGCAAAGTAGGCGTGGCAATGGGCAAAAAAATTTCACAAAATTCAGCCAAGATCAAATCCATAAAAAAGGCGAAAACAAGAATTAATTATCTAGTATAGTTTAGGAGCAATAGCATTTTGAAACAAATTCTCAGGCGAAATCCACTTACTCTTTAATTATGTTCACCTGGTGTTTCACAAAAAAAATTGTATTTTACAAAATTCATTTTTTGGACGCAAAATAACTATTTCAGAAATATCGTTATATTTCATACGTTTTTTGTACTAAAATACACAAATATTGCAAAGTAGGCGTGGCAATGGGCAAAAAAAATTCACAAAATTCAGCCAAGATCAAATCCATAAAAAAGGCGAAAACAAGAATTAATTATCTAGTATAGTTTTTCATACGTTTTGTGGACTAAAATACACAAATATTGCAAAGTAGGCGTGGCAATGAGCAAAAAAATTTCACAAAATTCAGCCAAGATCAAATCCATAAAAAAGGCGAAAACAAGAATTAATTATCTAGTATAGTTTAGGAGCAATAGCATTTTGAAACAAATTCTCAGGCGAAATCCACTTACTCTTTAATTATGTTCACCTGGTGTTTCACAAAAAAAATTGTATTTTACAAAATTCATTTTTTGGACGCAAAATAACTATTTCAGAAATATCGTTATATTTCATACGTTTTTTGTACTAAAATACACAAATATTGCAAAGTAGGCGTGGCAATGGGCAAAAAAAATTCACAAAATTCAGCCAAGATCAAATCCATAAAAAAGGCGAAAACAAGAATTAATTATCTAGTATAGTTTAGGAGCAATAGCATTTTGAAACAAATTCTCAGGCGAAAGCCACTTACTCTTTAATTATGTTCACCTGGTGTTTCACAAAAAAAATTGTATTTTACAAAATTCATTTTTTGGACGCAAAATAACTATTTCAGAAATATCGTTATATTTCATACGTTTTTTGGACTAAAATACACAAATATTGCAAAGTAGGCGTGGCAATGGGCAAAAAAATTTCACAAAATTCAGCCAAGATCAAATCCATAACAAAGGCGAAAACAAGAATTAGTTATCTAGTATAGTTTAGGAGCAATAGCATTTTGAAATACATTCTCAGGCGAAATCCACTTACTCTTCAATTATGTTCACCTGGTGTTTCACAAAAAAAATTGTCTTTTACAAAATTCATTTTTTTGGACGCAAAATAACTATTTCAGAAATATCGTTATATTTCATACGTTTTTTGGACTAAAATACACAAATATTGCAAAGTAAGCGTGGCAATGGGCAAAAAAATTTCACAAAATTCAGCCAAGATCAAATCCATAAAAAAGGCGAAAACAAGAATTAATTATCTAGTATAGTTTAGGAGCAATAGCATTTTGAAACAAATTCTCAGGCGAAATCCACTTACTCTTCAATTATGTTCACCTGGTGTTTCACAAAAAAAATTGTCTTTTACAAAATTCATTTTTTTGGACGCAAAATAACTATTTCAGAAATATCGTTATATTTCATACGTTTTTTGGCGTGGTAATGGGCAAAAAAATTTCACAAAATTCAGCCAAGATCAAATCCATAAAAAAGGCGAAAACAAGAATTAATTATCTAGTATAGTTTAGGAGCAATAGCATTTTGAAACAAATTCTCAGGCGAAATCCACTTACTCTTTAATTATGTTCACCTGGTGTTTCACAAAAAAAATTGTATTTTACAAAATTAATTTTTTGGACGCAAAATAACTATTTCAGAAATATCGTTATATTTCATACGTTTTTTGTACTAAAATACACAAATATTGCAAAGTAGGCGTGGCAATGGGCAAAAAAATTTCACAAAATTCAGCCAAGATCAAATCCATAAAAAAGGCGAAAACAAGAATTAATTATCTAGTATAGTTTTTCATACGTTTTTTGGACTAAAATACACAAATATTGCAAAGTAGGCGTGGCAATGGGCAAAAAAATTTCACAAAATTCAGCCAAGATCAAATCCATAAAAAAGGCGAAAACAAGAATTAATTATCTAGTATAGTTTTTCATACGTTTTTTGGACTAAAATACACAAATATTGCAAAGTAGGCGTGGCAATGGGCAAAAAAAATTCACAAAATTCAGCCAAGATCAAATCCATAAAAAAGGCGAAAACAAGAATTAATTATCTAGTATAGTTTAGGAGCAATAGCATTTTGAAACAAATTCTCAGGCGAAATCCACTTACTCTTTAATTATGTTCACCTGGTGTTTCACAAAAAAAATTGTATTTTACAAAATTCATTTTTTGGACGCAAAATAACTATTTCAGAAATATCGTTATATTTCATACGTTTTTTGTACTAAAATACACAAATATTGCAAAGTAGGCGTGGCAATGGGCAAAAAAAATTCACAAAATTCAGCCAAGATCAAATCCATAAAAAAGGCGAAAACAAGAATTAATTATCTAGTATAGTTTTTCATACGTTTTGTGGACTAAAATACACAAATATTGCAAAGTAGGCGTGGCAATGGGCAAAAAAATTTCACAAAATTCAGCCAAGATTAAATCCATAAAAAAGGCGAAAACAAGAATTAATTATCTAGTATAGTTTAGGAGCAATAGCATTTTGAAACAAATTCTCAGGCGAAATCCACTTACTCTTTAATTATGTTCACCTGGTGTTTCACAAAAAAAATTATATTTTACAAAATTCATTTTTTGGACGCAAAATAACTATTTCAGAAATATCGTTATATTTCATACGTTTTTTGTACTAAAATACACAAATATTGCAAAGTAGGCGTGGCAATGGGCAAAAAAAATTCACAAAATTCAGCCAAGATCAAATCCATAAAAAAGGCGAAAACAAGAATTAATTATCTAGTATAGTTTTTCATACGTTTTTTGGACTAAAATACACAAATATTGCAAAGTAGGCGTGGCAATGGGCAAAAAAATTTCACAAAATTCAGCCAAGATCAAATCCATAAAAAAGGCGAAAACAAGAATTAATTATCTAGTATAGTTTTTCATACGTTTTTTGGACTAAAATACACAAATATTGCAAAGTAGGCGTGGCAATGGGCAAAAAAATTTCACAAAATTCAGCCAAGATCAAATCCATAAAAAAGGCGAAAACAAGAATTAATTATCTAGTATAGTTTAGGAGCAATAGCATTTTGAAACAAATTCTCAGGCGAAATCCACTTACTCTTTAATTATGTTCACCTGGTGTTTCACAAAAAAAATTGTATTTTACAAAATTCATTTTTTTGGACGCAAAATAACTATTTCAGAAATATCGTTATATTTCATACGTTTTTTGGACTAAAATACACAAATATTGCAAAGTAGGCGTGGCAATGGGCAAAAAAATTTCACAAAATTCAGCCAAGATCAAATCCATAAAAAAGGCGAAAACAAGAATTAATTATCTTGTATAGTTTTTCATACGTTTTTTGGACTAAAATACACAAATATTGCAAAGTAGGCGTGGCAATGGGCAAAAAAATTCACAAAATTCAGCCAAGATCAAATCCATAAAAAAGGCGAAAACAAGAATTAATTATCTAGTATAGTTTAGGAGCAATAGCATTTTGAAACAAATTCTCAGGCGAAATCCACTTACTCTTTAATTATGTTCACCTGGTGTTTCACAAAAAAAATTGTATTTTACAAAATTCATTTTTTGGACATAAAATAACTATTTCAGAAATATCGTTATATTTCATACATTTTTTGGACTAAAATACACAAATATTGCAAAGTAGGCGTGGCAATGGGCAAAAAAATTTCACAAAATTCAGCCAAGATCAAATCCATAAAAAAAGGCGAAAACAAGAATTAATTATCTAGTATAGTTTAGGAGCAATAGCATTTTGAAACAAATTCTCAGGCGAAATCCACTTACTCTTTAATTATGTTCACCTGGTGTTTCACAAAAAAAATTGTACTTTACAAAATTCATTTTTTTGGACGCAAAATAACTATTTCAGAAATATCGTTATATTTCATACGTTTTTTGGACTAAAATACACAAATATTGCAAAGTAGGCGTGGCAATGGGCAAAAAAATTTCACAAAATTCAGCCAAGATCAAATCCATAAAAAAGGCGAAAACAAGAATTAATTATCTAGTATAGTTTAGGAGCAATAGCATTTTGAAACAAATTCTCAGGCGAAATCCACTTACTCTTTAATTATGTTCACCTGGTGTTTCACAAAAAAAATTGTATTTTACAAAATTCATTTTTTGGACATAAAATAACTATTTCAGAAATATCGTTATATTTCATACATTTTTTGGACTAAAATACACAAATATTGCAAAGTAGGCGTGGCAATGGGCAAAAAAATTTCACAAAATTCAGCCAAGATCAAATCCATAAAAAAGGCGAAAACAAGAATTAATTATCTAGTATAGTTTAGGAGCAATAGCATTTTGAAACAAATTCTCAGGCGAAATCCACTTACTCTTTAATTATGTTCACCTGGTGTTTCACAAAAAAAATTGTATTTTACAAAATTCATTTTTTGGACATAAAATAACTATTTCAGAAATATCGTTATATTTCATACATTTTTTGGACTAAAATACACAAATATTGCAAAGTAGGCGTGGCAATGGGCAAAAAAATTTCACAAAATTCAGCCAAGATCAAATCCATAAAAAAGGCGAAAACAAGAATTAATTATCTAGTATAGTTTAGGAGCAATAGCATTTTGAAACAAATTCTCAGGCGAAATCCACTTACTCTTTAATTATGTTCACCTGGTGTTTCACAAAAAAAATTGTATTTTACAAAATTCATTTTTTGGACATAAAATAACTATTTCAGAAATATCGTTATATTTCATACATTTTTTGGACTAAAATACACAAATATTGCAAAGTAGGCGTGGCAATGGGCAAAAAAATTTCACAAAATTCAGCCAAGATCAAATCCATAAAAAAGGCGAAAACAAGAATTAATTATCTAGTATAGTTTAGGAGCAATAGCATTTTGAAACAAATTCTCAGGCGAAATCCACTTACTCTTTAATTATGTTCACCTGGTGTTTCACAAAAAAAATTGTATTTTACAAAATTCATTTTTTGGACATAAAATAACTATTTCAGAAATATCGTTATATTTCATACATTTTTTGGACTAAAATACACAAATATTGCAAAGTAGGCGTGGCAATGGGCAAAAAAATTTCACAAAATTCAGCCAAGATCAAATCCATAAAAAAGGCGAAAACAAGAATTAATTATCTAGTATAGTTTAGGAGCAATAGCATTTTGAAACAAATTCTCAGGCGAAATCCACTTACTCTTTAATTATGTTCACCTGGTGTTTCACAAAAAAAATTGTATTTTACAAAATTCATTTTTTGGACATAAAATAACTACTTCAGAAATATCGTTATATTTCATACATTTTTTGGACTAAAATACACAAATATTGCAAAGTAGGCGTGGCAATGGGCAAAAAAATTTCACAAAATTCAGCCAAGATCAAATCCATAAAAAAGGCGAAAACAAGAATTAATTATCTAGTATAGTTTAGGAGCAATAGCATTTTGAAACAAATTCTCAGGCGAAATCCACTTACTCTTTAATTATGTTCACCTGGTGTTTCACAAAAAAAATTGTATTTTACAAAATTCATTTTTTGGACATAAAATAACTATTTCAGAAATATCGTTATATTTCATACATTTTTTGGACTAAAATACACAAATATTGCAAAGTAGGCGTGGCAATGGGCAAAAAAATTTCACAAAATTCAGCCAAGATCAAATCCATAAAAAAGGCGAAAACAAGAATTAATTATCTAGTATAGTTTAGGAGCAATAGCATTTTGAAACAAATTCTCAGGCGAAATCCACTTACTCTTTAATTATGTTCACCTGGTGTTTCACAAAAAAAATTGTATTTTACAAAATTCATTTTTTGGACATAAAATAACTATTTCAGAAATATCGTTATATTTCATACATTTTTTGGACTAAAATACACAAATATTGCAAAGTAGGCGTGGCAATGGGCAAAAAAATTTCACAAAATTCAGCCAAGATCAAATCCATAAAAAAGGCGAAAACAAGAATTAATTATCTAGTATAGTTTAGGAGCAATAGCATTTTGAAACAAATTCTCAGGCGAAATCCACTTACTCTTTAATTATGTTCACCTGGTGTTTCACAAAAAAAATTGTATTTTACAAAATTCATTTTTTGGACATAAAATAACTATTTCAGAAATATCGTTATATTTCATACATTTTTTGGACTAAAATACACAAATATTGCAAAGTAGGCGTGGCAATGGGCAAAAAAATTTCACAAAATTCAGCCAAGATCAAATCCATAAAAAAGGCGAAAACAAGAATTAATTATCTAGTATAGTTTAGGAGCAATAGCATTTTGAAACAAATTCTCAGGCGAAATCCACTTACTCTTTAATTATGTTCACCTGGTGTTTCACAAAAAAAATTGTATTTTACAAAATAAATTTTTTGGACGCAAAATAACTATTTCAGAAATATCGTTATATTTCATACGTTTTTTGGACTAAAATGCACAAATATTGCAAAGTAGGCGTGGCAATGGGCAAAAAAATTTCCCAAAATTCAGCCAAGATCAAATCCATAAAAAAGGCGAAAACAAGAATTTATTATCTAGTATAGTTTAGGAGCAATAGCATTTTGAAACAAATTCTCAGGCGAAGTCCACTTACTCTTTAATTATGTTCACCTGGTGTTTCACAAAAAAAATTGTATTTTACAAAATTCATTTTTTTGGACGAAAAATAACTATTTCAGAAATATCGTTATATTTCATACGTTTTTTGGCGTGGCAATGGGCAAAAAAATTTCACAAAATTCAGCCAAGATCAAATCCATAAAAAAGGCGAAAACAAGAATTAATTATCTTGTATAGTTTAGGAGCAATAGCATTTTGAAACAAATTCTCAGGCGAAATCCACTTACTCTTTAATTATGTTCACCTGGTGTTTCACAAAAAAAATTGTATTTTACAAAATTCATTTTTTGGACATAAAATAACTATTTCAGAAATATCGTTATATTTCATACATTTTTTGGACTAAAATACACAAATATTGCAAAGTAGGCGTGGCAATGGGCAAAAAAACTTCACAAAATTCAGCCAAGATCAAATCAATAAAAAAGGCGAAAACAAGAATTAATTATCTAGTATAGTTTAGGAGCAATAGCATTTTGAAACAAATTCTCAGGCGAAATCCACTTACTCTTTAATTATGTTCACCTGGTGTTTCACAAAAAAAATTGTATTTTACAAAATTAATTTTTTTGGACGCATAATAACTATTTCAGAAATATCGTTATATTTCATACGTTTTTTGGACTAAAATGCACAAATATTGCAAAGTAGGCGTGGCAATGGGCAAAAAAATTTCACAAAATTCAGCCAAGATCAAATCCATAAAAAAGGCGAAAACAAGAATTAATTATCTAGTATAGTTTAGGAGCAATAGCATTTTGAAACAAATTCTCAGGCGAAATCCACTTACTCTTTAATTATGTTCACCTGGTGTTTCACAAAAAAAATTGTATTTTACAAAATTCATTTTTTTGGACGCAAAATAACTATTTCAGAAATATCGTTATATTTCATACGTTTTTTGGACTAAAATACACAAATATTGCAAAGTAGGCGTGGCAATGGGCAAAAAAATTTCACAAAATTCAGCCAAGATCAAATCCATAAAAAAGGCGAAAACAAGAATTAGTTATCTAGTAGAGTTTAGGAGCAATAGCATTTTGAAACAAATTCTCAGGCGAAATCCACTTACTCTTTAATTATGTTCACCTGGTGTTTCACAAAAAAAATTGTATTTGACAAAATTCATTTTTTTGGACGCAAAATAACTATTTCAGAAAAATCGTTATATTTCATACGTTTTTTGGACTAAAATGCACAAATATTGCAAAGTAGGCGTGGCAATGGGCAAAAATATTTCACAAAATTCAGCCAAGATCAAATCCATAAAAAAGGCGAAAACAAGAATTAATTATCTAGTATAGTTTAGGAGCAATAGCATTTTGAAACAAATTCTCAGGCGAAATCCACTTACTCTTTAATTATCAGCCTGTTTTTAGAAAATGAAAATATTTGTTCGTTTGTAAAAAAAACGAACGAAAACTGATTTAGGTTTTCATAAAATTAAAACACATTTTAGGTGAGTGACTGAAAAAGCTTTAATTTTTTCCACACACGTTTGGTTCTTATAAAATGAACATCTTCGTAATAAACGAACACAAATGCCAAAATAAGACGATAAGTAAAAGGCATTCGTTTAAAAAAATAAATAGAAAATAAAAAGGATATTTTACTGAAAGAACCCTAAATTATTTACAATATTATTAAAGGTTTGTGTATCTATATATATGTATATTTATATAGAATTGTTACATTATTGACTGATTGATTTATGATCGCACAACCTAAACGCCTCAAGCTAAAAACTTGAAATTTGTACCGGTGGCTGGACTCTTCCCAAATAGATCCACTAAAACGGGATTTTTGTAAAGTCGAATGTTTAGGGGGTAACAAGGGTAAATTATAAACCTTATATTTCCAAAAAAAATCGTTGTCTTTAAAAAAATAAGTGGACGAATGTCAGGCCCTTTTTTGAAATTTTGCTCTTTCAGGGAGTATTTTGGTACTTTTTTGTCATCCCCCTTTCTTTTAAGCCAATAAACATAGAAATAAAAGTTATATCACATTCGAAACTCATCTAAAAAATGCAAAGCCGAATATGGCACTTTTTCGAAATTCAAACGTTTAAGGGGCGAAATTGGTAATTTCTTTTTTGGTACTTTGAAGAGACTCAAAATTAAGCTGCAAGGTCCTGAGTGATTATCATCCCATAAGATAAAAAATGTTAGTAGCAGAACTATAACCTTAGGCACACAAATATGATCATAAAAAAGGGCCGGACAAAGTAGCGAATTAAATGCTAGCGTTTAAACAAATTAAAACCTAGAAAAATAAACATTGGCATAAAAATATGCTTACGAAAGAAGAGGAGACGTTAATAAAGTAGCGGGTTAAATGCTACTAATTACATAAATATGTATTTACAGGTTCAAAAAATGCTAAAAACAAGTATGTTCATAAGTATGTATGTATGTGTGTATGTAAGTTTTTCCATATGTTTAAAAAAATTAGCGCTATCACGCAAATACCTTCACCATTTCTATATGTTGATGTGTAGCAAAAAATCGTCTTCATATATTGCGTTTATTTATTGCAATTTTTTTAAACATTTTAATTCACCATTTTTAGTTTTAACATTTACTAACATTTTTTTATAGAAGTTTTTGTTTTTTAAATTTATAATTTATTTTTGTAAACAAAAGCCAGGGTTAACCCTGAACACATTATCCTTATATGTAAAAAGCATGAAAAGGTACGAAAATAAACGCATTGGCAATAACGTTATTTAACGATAGAAAAAAGCTCTATTTATGTCAAACATGAATAAACGAAAGCTTTTAAATGTTTTTTAAAAACCAAATTTAAAACGTTTTCGTTTTAATACGAAAACTTCAAGTGAGAACACTTGTGTTTTACAAACACAGGCTGTATGTTCACCTGGTGTTTCACAAAAAAAATTGTATTTTACAAAATTCATTTTTTGAACGCAAAATAACTATTTCAGAAATATCGTTATATTTCATACGTTTTTTGGACTAAAATACACAAATATTGCAAAGTCGGCGTGGCAATGGGCAAAAAAATTTCACAAAATTCAGCCAAGATCAAATCCATAAAAAAGGCGATAACAAGAATTAATTATCTAGTATAGTTTAGGAGCAATAGCATTTTGAAACAAATTCTCAGGCGAAATCCACTTACTCTTTAATTATGTTCACCTGGTGTTTCACAAAAAAAATTGTATTTTACAAAATTAATTTTTTGGACGCAAAATAACTATTTCAGAAATATCGTTATATTTCATACGTTTTTTGGACTAAAATACACAAATATTGCAAAGTAGGCGTGGCAATGGGCAAAAAAATTTCACAAAATTCAGCCAAGATCAAATCCATAAAAAAGGCGAAAACAAGAATTAATTGTCTAGTATAGTTTAGGAGCAATAGCATTTTGAAACAAATTCTCAGGCGAAATCCACTTACTCTTTAATTATGTTCACCTGGTGTTTCACAAAAAAAATTGTATTTTACAAAATTCATTTTTTGGACGCAAAATAACTATTTCAGAAATATCGTTATATTTCATACGTTTTTTGTACTAAAATACACAAATATTGCAAAGTAGGCGTGGCAATGGGCAAAAAAAATTCACAAAATTCAGCCAAGATCAAATCCATAAAAAAGGCGAAAACAAGAATTAATTATCTAGTATAGTTTAGGAGCAATAGCATTTTGAAACAAATTCTCAGGCGAAATCCACTTACTCTTTAATTATGTTCACCTGGTGATTCACAAAAAAAATTGTATTTTACAAAATTCATTTTTTTGGACGCAAAATAACTATTTCAGAAATATCGTTATATTTCATACGTTTTTTGGACTAAAATACACAAATATTGCAAAGTAGGCGTGGCAATGGGCAAAAAAATTTCACAAAATTCAGCCAAGATCAAATCCATAAAAAAGGCGAAAACAAGAATTAATTATCTAGTATAGTTTAGGAGCAATAGCATTTTGAAACAAATTCTCAGGCGAAATCCACTTACTCTTTAATTATGTTCACCTGGTGATTCACAAAAAAAATTGTATTTTACAAAATTCATTTTTTGGACGCAAATTAACTATTTCAGAAATATTTGTTATATTTCATACGTTTTTTGGACTAAAGTACACAAATATTGCAAAGTAGGCGTGGCAATGGGCAAAAAAATTTCACAAAATTCAGCCAAGATCAAATCCATAAAAAAGGCGAAAACAAGAATTAATTATCTAGTATAGTTTAGGAGCAATAGCATTTTGAAACAAATTCTCAGGCGAAATCCACTTACTCTTTAATTATGTTCACCTGGTGTTTCACAAAAAAAATTGTATTTTACAAAATTAATTTTTTTGGACGCAAAATAACTATTTCAGAAATATCGTTATATTTCATACGTTTTTTGGACTAAAATGCACAAATATTGCAAAGTAGGCGTGGCAATGGGCAAAAAAATTTCACAAAATTCAGCCAAGATCAACTCCATAAAAAAGGCGAAAACAAGAATTAATTATCTAGTATAGTTTAATAGCAATAGCATTTTGAAACAAATTCTCAGGCGAAATCCACTTTCTCTTAAATTATGTTCACCTGGTGTTTCACAAAAAAAATTGTATTTTACAATTCATTTTTTGGACGCAAAATAACTATTTCAGAAATATCGTTATATTTCATACGTTTTTTGGACTAAAATACACAAATATTGCAAAGTAGGCGTGGCAATGGGCAATAAAATTTCACAAAATTCAGCCAAGATCAAATCCATAAAAAAGGCGAAAACAAGAATTAATTATCTAGTATAGTTTAATAGCAATAGCATTTTGAAAAAAATTCTCAGGCGAAATCCACTTTCTCTTTAATTATGTTCACCTGGTGTTTCACAAAAAAAAATTGTATTTTACAAAATTCATTTTTTGAACGCAAAATAACTATTTCAGAAATATCGTTATATTTCATACGTTTTTTGGACTAAAATGCACAAATATTGCAAAGTAGGCGTGGCAATGGGCAAAAAAATTTCACAAAATTCAGCCAAGATCAACTCCATAAAAAAGGCGAAAACAAGAATTAATTATCTAGTATAGTTTAATAGCAATAGCATTTTGAAACAAATTCTCAGGCGAAATCCACTTTCTCTTTAATTATGTTCACCTGGTGTTTCACAAAAAAAAATTGTATTTTACAAAATTCATTTTTTGAACGCAAAATAACTATTTCAGAAATATCGTTATATTTCATACGTTTTTTGGACTAAAATGCACAAATATTGCAAAGTAGGCGTGGCAATGGGCAAAAAAATTTCACAAAATTCAGCCAAGATCAAATCCATAAAAAAGGCGAAAACAAGAATTAATTATCTAGTATAGTTTAGGAGAAATAGCAATTTGAAACATATTCTCAGGCGAAATCCACTTACTCTTTAATTATGTTCACCTGGTGTTTCACAAAAAAATTGTATTTTACAAAATTCATTTTTTGGACATAAAATAACTATTTCAGAAATATCGTTATATTTCATACATTTTTTGGACTAAAATACACAAATATTGCAAAGTAGGCGTGGCAATGGGCAAAAAAATTTCACAAAATTCAGCCAAGATCAAATCCATAAAAAAGGCGAAAACAAGAATTAATTATCTAGTATAGTTTAGGAGCAATAGCATTTTGAAACAAATTCTCAGGCGAAATCCACTTACTCTTTAATTATGTTCACCTGGTGTTTCACAAAAAAAATTGTGTTTTACAAAATTCATTTTTTTGGACGCAAAATAACTATTTCAGAAATATCGTTATATTTCATACGTTTTTTGGCGTGGCAATGGGCATAAAAATTTCCCAAAATTCAGCCAAGATCAAATCCATAAAAAAGGCGAAAACAAGAATTAATTATCTAGTATAGTTTAGGAGCAATAGCATTTTGAAACAAATTCTCAGGCGAAATCCACTTACTCTTTAATTATGTTCACCTGGTGTTTCACAAAAAAAATTGTATTTTACAAAATAAATTTTTTGGACGCAAAATAACTATTTCAGAAATATCGTTATATTTCATACGTTTTTTGGACTAAAATGCACAAATATTGCAAAGTAGGCGTGGCAATGGGCAAAAAAATTTCCCAAAATTCAGCCAAGATCAAATCCATAAAAAAGGCGAAAACAAGAATTAATTATCTAGTATAGTTTAGGAGCAATAGCATTTTGAAACAAATTCTCAGGCGAAATCCACTTACTCTTTAATTATGTTCACCTGGTGTTTCACAAAAAAAATTGTATTTTACAAAATTCATTTTTTGGACGCAAAATAACTATTTCAGAAATATCGTTATATTTCATACGTTTTTTGGACTAAAATACACAAATATTGCAAAGTAGGCGTGGCAATGGGCAAAAAAATTTCACAAAATTCAGCCAAGATCAAATCCATAAAAAAGGCGAAAACAAGAATTAATTATCTAGTATAGTTTAGGAGCAATAGCATTTTGAAACAAATTCTCAGGCGAAATCCACTTACTCTTTAATTATGTTCACCTGGTGTTTCACAAAAAAAATTGTATTTTACAAAATTCATTTTTTGGACGCAAAATAACTATTTCAGAAATATCGTTATATTTCATACGTTTTTTGGACTAAAATACACAAATATTGCAAAGTAGGCGTGGCAATGGGCAAAAAAATTTCACAAAATTCAGCCAAGATCAAATCCATAAAAAAGGCGAAAACAAGAATTAATTATCTAGTATAGTTTAGGAGCAATAGCATTTTGAAACAAATTCTCAGGCGAAATCCACTTACTCTTTAATTATGTTCACCTGGTGTTTCACAAAAAAAATTGTATTTTACAAAATTCAATTTTTTGGACGCAAAATAACTATTTCAGAAATATCGTTATACTTCATACGTCTTTTGTACTAAAATGCACAAATATTGCAAAGTAGGCGTGGCAATGGGCAAAAAAATTTCACAAAATTCAGCCAAGATCAAATCCATAAAAAAGGCGAAAACAAGAATTAATTATCTAGTATAGTTTAGGAGCAATAGCATTTTGAAACAAATTCTCAGGCGAAATCCACTTACTCTTTAATTATGTTCACCTGGTGTTTCACAAAAAAAATTGTATTTTACAAAATTCATTTTTTGGACGCAAAATAACTATTTCAGAAATATCGTTATATTTCATACGTTTTTTGGACTAAAATACACAAATATTGCAAAGTAGGCGTGGCAATGGGCAAAAAAATTTCACAAAATTCAGCCAAGATCAAATCCATAAAAAAGGCGAAAACAAGAATTAATTATCTAGTATAGTTTAGGAGCAATAGCATTTTGAAACAAATTCTCAGGCGAAATCCACTTACTCTTTAATTATGTTCACCTGGTGTTTCACAAAAAAAATTGTATTTTACAAAATTCAATTTTTTGGACGCAAAATAACTATTTCAGAAATATCGTTATACTTCATACGTTTTTTGTACTAAAATGCACAAATATTGCAAAGTAGGCGTGGCAATGGGCAAAAAAATTTCACAAAATTCAGCCAAGATCAAATCCATAAAAAAGGCGAAAACAAGAATTAATTATCTAGTATAGTTTAGGAGCAATAGCATTTTGAAACAAATTCTCAGGCGAAATCCACTTACTCTTTAATTATGTTCACCTGGTGTTTCACAAAAAAAATTGTATTTTACAATTCATTTTTTGGACGCAAAATAACTATTTCAGAAATATCGTTATATTTCATACGTTTTTTGGACTAAAATGCACAAATATTGCAAAGTAGGCGTGGCAATGGGCAAAAAAATTTCCCAAAATTCAGCCAAGATCAAATCCATAAAAAAGGCGAAAACTAGAATTAATTATCTAGTATAGTTTAGGAGCAATAGCATTTTGAAACAAATTCTCAGGCGAAATCCACTTACTCTTTAATTATGTTCACCTGGTGTTTCACAAAAAAAATTGTATTTTACAAAATTCATTTTTTGGACGCAAAATAACTATTTCAGAAATATCGTTATATTTCATACGTTTTTTGGACTAAAATACACAAATATTGCAAAGTAGGCGTGGCAATGGGCAAAAAAATTTCACAAAATTCAGCCAAGATCAAATCCATAAAAAAGGCGAAAACAAGAATTAATTATCTAGTATAGTTTAGGAGCAATAGCATTTTGAAACAAATTCTCAGGCGAAATCCACTTACTCTTTAATTATGTTCACCTGGTGTTTCACAAAAAAAATTGTATTTTACAAAATTCATTTTTTGGACGCAAAATAACTATTTCAGAAATATCGTTATATTTCATACGTTTTTTGGACTAAAATACACAAATATTGCAAAGTAGGCGTGGCAATGGGCAAAAAAATTTCACAAAATTCAGCCAAGATCAAATCCATAAAAAAGGCGAAAACAAGAATTAATTATCTAGTATAGTTTAGGAGCAATAGCATTTTGAAACAAATTCTCCGGCGAAATCCACTTACTCTTTAATTATGTTCACCTGGTGTTTCACAAAAAAAATTGTATTTTACAAAATTCAATTTTTTGGACGCAAAATAACTATTTCAGAAATATCGTTATACTTCATACGTTTTTTGTACTAAAATGCACAAATATTGCAAAGTAGGCGTGGCAATGGGCAAAAAAATTTCACAAAATTCAGCCAAGATCAAATCCATAAAAAAGGCGAAAACAAGAATTAATTATCTAGTATAGTTTAGGAGCAATAGCATTTTGAAACAAATTCTCAGGCGAAATCCACTTACTCTTTAATTATGTTCACCTGGTGTTTCACAAAAAAAATTGTATTTTACAAAATAAATTTTTTGGACGCAAAATAACTATTTCAGAAATATCGTTATATTTCATACGTTTTTTGGACTAAAATGCACAAATATTGCAAAGTAGGCGTGGCAATGGGCAAAAAAATTTCCCAAAATTCAGCCAAGATCAAATCCATAAAAAAGGCGAAAACTAGAATTAATTATCTAGTATAGTTTAGGAGCAATAGCATTTTGAAACAAATTCTCAGGCGAAATCCACTTACTCTTTAATTATGTTCACCTGGTGTTTCACAAAAAAAATTGTATTTTACAAAATTCATTTTTTTGGACGCAAAATAACTATTTCAGAAATATCGTTATATTTCATACGTTTTTTGGACTAAAATACACAAATATTGCAAAGTAGGCGTGGCAATGGGCAAACAAATTTCACAAAATTCAGCCAAGATCAAATCCATAAAAAAGGCGAAAACAAGAATTAATTATCTAGTATAGTTTAGGAGCAATAGCATTTTGAAACAAATTCTCAGGCGAAATCCACTTACTCTTTAATTATGTTCACCTGGTGTTTCACAAAAAAAATTGTATTTTACAAAATTCAAATTTTTGGACGCAAAATAACTATTTCAGAAATATCGTTATACTTCATACGTTTTTTGTACTAAAATGCACAAATATTGCAAAGTAGGCGTGGCAATGGGCAAAAAAATTTCACAAAATTCAGCCAAGATCAAATCCATAAAAAAGGCGAAAACAAGAATTAATTATCTAGTATAGTTTAGGAGCAATAGCGTTTTGAAACAAATTCTCAGGCGAAATCCACTTACTCTTTAATTATGTTCACCTGGTGTTTCACAAAAAAAATTGTATTTTACAATATTCATTTTTTTGGACGCAAAATAACTATTTCAGAAATATCGTTATACTTCATACGTTTTTTGTACTAAAATGCACAAATATTGCAAAGTAGGCGTGGCAATGGGCAAAATAATTTCACAAAATTCAGCCAAGATCAAATCCATAAAAAAGGCGAAAACAAGAATTAGTTATCTAGTATAGTTTAGGAGCAATAGCATTTTGAAACAAATTCTCAGGCGAAATCCATTTACTCTTTAATTATGTTCACCTGGTGTTTCACAAAAAAAATTGTATTTTACAAAATTAATTTTTTTGGACGCAAAATAACTATTTCAGAAATATCGTTATATTTCATACGTTTTTTGGACTAAAATGCACAAATATTGCAAAGTAGGCGTGGCAATGGGCAAAAAAATTTCACAAAATTCAGCCAAGATCAAATCCATAAAAAAGGCGAAAACAAGAATTAATTATCTAGTATAGTTTAGGAGCAATAGCGTTTTGAAACAAATTCTCAGGCGAAATCCACTTACTCTTTAATTATGTTCACCTGGTGTTTCACAAAAAAAATTGTATTTTACAAAATTCATTTTTTTGGACGCATAATAACTATTTCAGAAATATCGTTATATTTCATACGTTTTTTGGACTAAAATGCACAAATATTGCAAAGTAGGCGTGGCAATGGGCAAAAAAATTTCACAAAATTCAGCCAAGATCAAATCCATAAAAAAGGCGAAAACAAGAATTAGTTATCTAGTATAGTTTAGGAGCAATAGCATTTTGAAACAAATTCTCAGGCGAAATCCATTTACTCTTTAATTATGTTCACCTGGTGTTTCACAAAAAAAATTGTATTTTACAAAATTAATTTTTTTGGACGCAAAATAACTATTTCAGAAATATCGTTATATTTCATACGTTTTTTGGACTAAAATGCACAAATATTGCAAAGTAGGCGTGGCAATGGGCAAAAAAATTTCACAAAATTCAGCCAAGATCAAATCCATAAAAAAGGCGAAAACAAGAATTAATTATCTAGTATAGTTTAGGAGCAATAGCATTTTGAAACAAATTCTCAGGCGAAATCCACTTACTCTTTAATTATGTTCACCTGGTGTTTCACAAAAAAAATTGTATTTTACAAAATTAATTTTTTGGACGCAAAATAACTATTTCAGAAATATCGTTATATTTCATACGTTTTTTGGACTAAAATGCACAAATATTGCAAAGTAGGCGTGGCAATGGGCAAAAAAATTTCACAAAATTCAGCCAAGATCAAATCCATAAAAAAGGCGAAAACAAGAATTAATTATCTAGTATAGTTTAGGAGCAATAGCATTTTGAAACAAATTCTCAGGCGAAATCCACTTACTCTTTAATTATCAGCCTGTTTTTAGAAAATTAAAATATTTGTTCGTTTGTAAAAAAAACGAACGAAAACTGATTTAGGTTTTCATAAAATTAAAACACATTTTAGGTGAGTGACTGAAAAAGCTTTAATTTTTTCCACACACGTTTGGTTCTTATAAAATGAACATCTTCGTAATAAACGAACACAAATGCCAAAATAAGACGATAAGTAAAAGGCATTCGTTTAAAAAAATAAATAGAAAATAAAAAGGATATTTTACTGAAAGAACCCTAAATTATTTACAATATTATTAAAGGTTTGTGTATCTATATATATGTATATTTATATAGAATTGTTACATTATTGACTGATTGATTTATGATCGCACAACCTAAACGCCTCAAGCTAAAAACTTGAAATTTGTACCGGTGGCTGGACTCTTCCCAAATAGATCCACTAAAACGGGATTTTTGTAAAGTCGAATGTTTTGGGGGTAACAAGGGTAAATTATAAACCTTATATTTCCAAAAAAATCGTTGTCTTTAAAAAAATAAGTGGACGAATGTCAGGCCCTTTTTTGAAATTTTGCTCTTTCAGGGAGTATTTTGGTACTTTTTTGTCATCCCCCTTTCTTTTAAGCCAATAAACATAGAAATAAAAGTTATATCACATTCGAAACTCATCTAAAAAATGCAAAGCCGAATATGGCACTTTTTCGAAATTCAAACGTTTAAGGGGCGAAATTGGTAATTTCTTTTTTGGTACTTTGAAGAGACTCAAAATTAAGCTGCAAGGTCCTGAGTGATTATCATCCCATAAGATAAAAAATGTTAGTAGCAGAACTATAACCTTAGGCACACAAATATGATCATAAAAAAGGGCCGGACAAAGTAGCGAATTAAATGCTAGCGTTTAAACAAATTAAAACCTAGAAAAATAAACATTGGCATAAAAATATGCTTACGAAAGAAGAGGAGACGTTAATAAAGTAGCGGGTTAAATGCTACTAATTACATAAATATGTATTTACAGGTTCAAAAAATGCTAAAAACAAGTATGTTCATAAGTATGTATGTATGTGTGTATGTAAGTTTTTCCATATGTTTAAAAAAATTAGCGCTATCACGCAAATACCTTCACCATTTCTATATGTTGATGTGTAGCAAAAAATCGTCTTCATATATTGCGTTTATTTATTGCAATTTTTTTAAACATTTTAATTCACCATTTTTAGTTTTAACATTTACTAACATTTTTTTATAGAAGTTTTTGTTTTTTAAATTTATAATTTATTTTTGTAAACAAAAGCCAGGGTTAACCCTGAACACATTATCCTTATATGTAAAAAGCATGAAAAGGTACGAAAATAAACGCATTAGCAATAACGTTATTTAACGATAGAAAAAAGCTCTATTTATGTCAAACATGAATAAACGAAAGCTTTTAAATGTTTTTTAAAAACCAAATTTAAAACGTTTTCGTTTTAATACGAAAACTTCAAGTGAGAACACTTGTGTTTTACAAACACAGGCTGTATGTTCACCTGGTGTTTCACAAAAAAAATTGTATTTTACAAAATTCATTTTTTGAACGCAAAATAACTATTTCAGAAATATCGTTATATTTCATACGTTTTTTGGACTAAAATACACAAATATTGCAAAGTAGGCGTGGCAATGGGCAAAAAAATTTCACAAAATTCAGCCAAGATCAAATCCATAAAAAAGGCGATAACAAGAATTAATTATCTAGTATAGTTTAGGAGCAATAGCATTTTGAAACAAATTCTCAGGCGAAATCCACTTACTCTTTAATTATGTTCACCTGGTGTTTCACAAAAAAAATTGTATTTTACAAAATTAATTTTTTGGACGCAAAATAACTATTTCAGAAATATCGTTATATTTCATACGTTTTTTGGACTAAAATACACAAATATTGCAAAGTAGGCGTGGCAATGGGCAAAAAAATTTCACAAAATTCAGCCAAGATCAAATCCATAAAAAAGGCGAAAACAAGAATTAATTGTCTAGTATAGTTTAGGAGCAATAGCATTTTGAAACAAATTCTCAGGCGAAATCCACTTACTCTTTAATTATGTTCACCTGGTGTTTCACAAAAAAAATTGTATTTTACAAAATTCATTTTTTGGACGCAAAATAACTATTTCAGAAATATCGTTATATTTCATACGTTTTTTGTACTAAAATACACAAATATTGCAAAGTAGGCGTGGCAATGGGCAAAAAAAATTCACAAAATTCAGCCAAGATCAAATCCATAAAAAAGGCGAAAACAAGAATTAATTATCTAGTATAGTTTAGGAGCAATAGCATTTTGAAACAAATTCTCAGGCGAAATCCACTTACTCTTTAATTATGTTCACCTGGTGTTTCACAAAAAAAATTGTATTTTACAAAATTCAAATTTTTGGACGCAAAATAACTATTTCAGAAATATCGTTATACTTCATACGTTTTTTGTACTAAAATGCACAAATATTGCAAAGTAGGCGTGGCAATGGGCAAAAAAATTTCACAAAATTCAGCCAAGATCAAATCCATAAAAAAGGCGAAAACAAGAATTAATTATCTAGTATAGTTTAGGAGCAATAGCATTTTGAAACAAATTCTCCGGCGAAATCCACTTACTCTTTAATTATGTTCACCTGGTGTTTCACAAAAAAAATTGTATTTTACAAAATTCAATTTTTTGGACGCAAAATAACTATTTCAGAAATATCGTTATACTTCATACGTTTTTTGTACTAAAATGCACAAATATTGCAAAGTAGGCGTGGCAATGGGCAAAAAAATTTCACAAAATTCAGCCAAGATCAAATCCATAAAAAAGGCGAAAACAAGAATTAATTATCTAGTATAGTTTAGGAGCAATAGCATTTTGAAACAAATTCTCAGGCGAAATCCACTTACTCTTTAATTA
The DNA here is from genome assembly GCA_943735925.1 of Pollenia amentaria. Classification (NCBI taxonomy): domain Eukaryota; kingdom Metazoa; phylum Arthropoda; class Insecta; order Diptera; family Polleniidae; genus Pollenia; species Pollenia amentaria. The sequence continues at coordinate 148,536,866 of OX031008.1, forward strand.
TGTTCACCTGGTGTTTCACAAAAAAAATTGTATTTTACAAAATAAATTTTTTGGACGCAAAATAACTATTTCAGAAATATCGTTATATTTCATACGTTTTTTGGACTAAAATGCACAAATATTGCAAAGTAGGCGTGGCAATGGGCAAAAAAATATCCCAAAATTCAGCCAAGATCAAATCCATAAAAAAGGCGAAAACTAGAATTAATTATCTAGTATAGTTTAGGAGCAATAGCATTTTGAAACAAATTCTCAGGCGAAATCCACTTACTCTTTAATTATGTTCACCTGGTGTTTCACAAAAAAAATTGTATTTTACAAAATTCATTTTTTTGGACGCAAAATAACAATTTCAGAAATATCGTTATATTTCATACGTTTTTTGGCATGGCAATGGGCAAAAAAATTTCACAAAATTTAGCCAAGATCAAATCCATAAAAAAGGCGAAAACAAGAATTAATTATCTAGTATAGTTTAGGAGCAATAGCAGTTTGAAACAAATTCTCAGGCGAAATTCACTTACTCTTTAATTATGTTCACCTGGTGTTTCACAAAAAAAATTGTATTTTACAAAATTCATTTTTTTGGACGCATAATAACTATTTCAGAAATATCGTTATATTTCATACGTTTTTTGGACTAAAATGCACAAATATTGCAAAGTAGGCGTGGCAATGGGCAAAAAAATTTCACAAAATTCAGCCAAGATCAAATCCATAAAAAAGGCGAAAACAAGAATTAATTATCTAGTATAGTTTAGGAGCAATAGCATTTTGAAACAAATTCTCAGGCGAAATCCATTTACTCTTTAATTATGTTCACCTGGTGTTTCACAAAAAAATTGTATTTTACAAAATTAATTTTTTTGGACGCAAAATAACTATTTCAGAAATATCGTTATATTTCATACGTTTTTTGGACTAAAATGCACAAATATTGCAAAGTAGGCGTGGCAATGGGCAAAAAAATTTCACAAAATTCAGCCAAGATCAAATCCATAAAAAAGGCGAAAACAAGAATTAATTATCTAGTATAGTTTAGGAGCAATAGCGTTTTGAAACAAATTCTCAGGCGAAATCCACTTACTCTTTAATTATGTTCACCTGGTGTTTCACAAAAAAAATTGTATTTTACAAAATTCATTTTTTTGGACGCATAATAACTATTTCAGAAATATCGTTATATTTCATACGTTTTTTGGACTAAAATGCACAAATATTGCAAAGTAGGCGTGGCAATGGGCAAAAAAATTTCACAAAATTCAGCCAAGATCAAATCCATAAAAAAGGCGAAAACAAGAATTAGTTATCTAGTATAGTTTAGGAGCAATAGCATTTTGAAACAAATTCTCAGGCGAAATCCATTTACTCTTTAATTATGTTCACCTGGTGTTTCACAAAAAAAATTGTATTTTACAAAATTAATTTTTTTGGACGCAAAATAACTATTTCAGAAATATCGTTATATTTCATACGTTTTTTGGACTAAAATGCACAAATATTGCAAAGTAGGCGTGGCAATGGGCAAAAAAATTTCACAAAATTCAGCCAAGATCAAATCCATAAAAAAGGCGAAAACAAGAATTAATTATCTAGTATAGTTCAGGAGCAATAGCATTTTGAAACAAATTCTCAGGCGAAATCCACTAACTCTTTAATTATGTTCACCTGGTGTTTCACAAAAAAAAATTGTATTTTACAAAATTAATTTTTTGGACGCAAAATAACTATTTCAGAAATATCGTTATATTTCATACGTTTTTTGGACTAAAATGCACAAATATTGCAAAGTAGGCGTGGCAATGGGCAAAAAAATTTCACAAAATTCAGCCAAGATCAAATCCATAAAAAAGGCGAAAACAAGAATTAATTATCTAGTATAGTTTAGGAGCAATAGCATTTTGAAACAAATTCTCAGGCGAAATCCACTTACTCTTTAATTATGTTCACCTGGTGTTTCACAAAAAAAATTGTATTTTACAAAATTAATTTTTTGGACGCAAAATAACTATTTCAGAAATATCGTTATATTTCATACGTTTTTTGGACTAAAATGCACAAATATTGCAAAGTAGGCGTGGCAATGGGCAAAAAAATTTCACAAAATTCAGCCAAGATCAAATCCATAAAAAAGGCGAAAACAAGAATTAATTATCTAGTATAGTTTAGGAGCAATAGCATTTTGAAACAAATTCTCAGGCGAAATCCACTTACTCTTTAATTATCAGCCTGTTTTTAGAAAATGAAAATATTTGTTCGTTTGTAAAAAAAACGAACGAAAACTGATTTAGGTTTTCATAAAATTAAAACACATTTTAGGTGAGTGACTGAAAAAGCTTTAATTTTTTCCACACACGTTTGGTTCTTATAAAATGAACATCTTCGTAATAAACGAACACAAATGCCAAAATAAGACGATAAGTAAAAGGCATTCGTTTAAAAAAATAAATAGAAAATAAAAAGGATATTTTACTGAAAGAACCCTAAATTATTTACAATATTATTAAAGGTTTGTGTATCTATATATATGTATATTTATATAGAATTGTTACATTATTGACTGATTGATTTATGATCGCACAACCTAAACGCCTCAAGCTAAAAACTTGAAATTTGTACCGGTGGCTGGACTCTTCCCAAATAGATCCACTAAAACGGGATTTTTGTAAAGTCGAATGTTTTGGGGGTAACAAGGGTAAATTATAAACCTTATATTTCCAAAAAAATCGTTGTCTTTAAAAAAATAAGTGGACGAATGTCAGGCCCTTTTTTGAAATTTTGCTCTTTCAGGGAGTATTTTGGTACTTTTTTGTCATCCCCCTTTCTTTTAAGCCAATAAACATAGAAATAAAAGTTATATCACATTCGAAACTCATCTAAAAAATGCAAAGCCGAATATGGCACTTTTTCGAAATTCAAACGTTTAAGGGGCGAAATTGGTAATTTCTTTTTTGGTACTTTGAAGAGACTCAAAATTAAGCTGCAAGGTCCTGAGTGATTATCATCCCATAAGATAAAAAATGTTAGTAGCAGAACTATAACCTTAGGCACACAAATATGATCATAAAAAAGGGCCGGACAAAGTAGCGAATTAAATGCTAGCGTTTAAACAAATTAAAACCTAGAAAAATAAACATTGGCATAAAAATATGCTTACGAAAGAAGAGGAGACGTTAATAAAGTAGCGGGTTAAATGCTACTAATTACATAAATATGTATTTACAGGTTCAAAAAATGCTAAAAACAAGTATGTTCATAAGTATGTATGTATGTGTGTATGTAAGTTTTTCCATATGTTTAAAAAAATTAGCGCTATCACGCAAATACCTTCACCATTTCTATATGTTGATGTGTAGCAAAAAATCGTCTTCATATATTGCGTTTATTTATTGCAATTTTTTTAAACATTTTAATTCACCATTTTTAGTTTTAACATTTACTAACATTTTTTTATAGAAGTTTTTGTTTTTTAAATTTATAATTTATTTTTGTAAACAAAAGCCAGGGTTAACCCTGAACACATTATCCTTATATGTAAAAAGCATGAAAAGGTACGAAAATAAACGCATTGGCAATAACGTTATTTAACGATAGAAAAAAGCTCTATTTATGTCAAACATGAATAAACGAAAGCTTTTAAATGTTTTTTAAAAACCAAATTTAAAACGTTTTCGTTTTAATACGAAAACTTCAAGTGAGAACACTTGTGTTTTACAAACACAGGCTGTATGTTCACCTGGTGTTTCACAAAAAAAATTGTATTTTACAAAATTCATTTTTTGAACGCAAAATAACTATTTCAGAAATATCGTTATATTTCATACGTTTTTTGGACTAAAATACACAAATATTGCAAAGTAGGCGTGGCAATGGGCAAAAAAATTTCACAAAATTCAGCCAAGATCAAATCCATAAAAAAGGCGATAACAAGAATTAATTATCTAGTATAGTTTAGGAGCAATAGCATTTTGAAACAAATTCTCAGGCGAAATCCACTTACTCTTTAATTATGTTCACCTGGTGTTTCACAAAAAAAATTGTATTTTACAAAATTAATTTTTTGGACGAAAAATAACTATTTCAGAAATATCGTTATATTTCATACGTTTTTTGGACTAAAATACACAAATATTGCAAAGTAGGCGTGGCAATGGGCAAAAAAATTTCACAAAATTCAGCCAAGATCAAATCCATAAAAAAGGCGAAAACAAGAATTAATTGTCTAGTATAGTTTAGGAGCAATAGCATTTTGAAACAAATTCTCAGGCGAAATCCACTTACTCTTTAATTATGTTCACCTGGTGTTTCACAAAAAAAATTGTATTTTACAAAATTCATTTTTTGGACGCAAAATAACTATTTCAGAAATATCGTTATATTTCATACGTTTTTTGTACTAAAATACACAAATATTGCAAAGTAGGCGTGGCAATGGGCAAAAAAAATTCACAAAATTCAGCCAAGATCAAATCCATAAAAAAGGCGAAAACAAGAATTAATTATCTAGTATAGTTTAGGAGCAATAGCATTTTGAAACAAATTCTCAGGCGAAATCCACTTACTCTTTAATTATGTTCACCTGGTGTTTCACAAAAAAAATTGTATTTTACAAAATTCATTTTTTGAACGCAAAATAACTATTTCAGAAATATCGTTATATTTCATACGTTTTTTGGACTAAAATGCACAAATATTGCAAAGTAGGCGTGGCAATGGGCAAAAAAATTTCACAAAATTCAGCCAAGATCAAATCCATAAAAAAGGCGAAAACAAGAATTAATTATCTAGTATAGTTTAGGAGAAATAGCAATTTGAAACATATTCTCAGGCGAAATCCACTTACTCTTTAATTATGTTCACCTGGTGAAAAAATTGTATTTTACAAAATTAATTTTTGGACGCAAAATATCTATTTCAGAAATATCGTTATATTTCATACGTTTTTTGGACTAAAGTACACAAATATTACAAAGTAGGCGTGGCAATGGGCAAACAAATTTCACAAAATTCAGCCAAGATAAAATCCATAAAAAAGGCGAAAACAAGAATTAATTATCTAGTATAGTTTAGGAGCAATAGCATTTTGAAACAAATCCTCAGGCGAAATCCACTTACCCTTTAATTATGTTCACCTGGTGTTTCACAAAAAAAATTGTATTTTACAATTCATTTTTTGGACGCAAAATAATGATTTCAGAAATATCGTTATATTTCATACGTTTTTTGGACTAAAATACACAAATATTGCAAAGTAGGCGTGGCAATGGGCAAAAAATTTCACAAAATTCAGCCAAGATCAAATCCATAAAAAAGGCGAAAACAAGAATTAATTATCTAGTATAGTTTAGGAGCAATAGCATTTTGAAACAAATTCTCAGGCGAAATCCACTTACTCTTTAATTATGTTCACCTGGTGTTTCACAAAAAAAATTGTATTTTACAAAATTCATTTTTTGAACGCAAAATAACTATTTCAGAAATATCGTTATATTTCATACGTTTTTTGGACTAAAATGCACAAATATTGCAAAGTAGGCGTGGCAATGGGCAAAAAAATTTCACAAAATTCAGCCAAGATCAAATCCATAAAAAAGGCGAAAACAAGAATTAATTATCTAGTATAGTTTAGGAGAAATAGCAATTTGAAACATATTCTCAGGCGAAATCCACTTACTCTTTAATTATGTTCACCTGGTGAAAAAATTGTATTTTACAAAATTAATTTTTGGACGCAAAATATCTATTTCAGAAATATCGTTATATTTCATACGTTTTTTGGACTAAAGTACACAAATATTACAAAGTAGGCGTGGCAATGGGCAAACAAATTTCACAAAATTCAGCCAAGATAAAATCCATAAAAAAGGCGAAAACAAGAATTAATTATCTAGTATAGTTTAGGAGCAATAGCATTTTGAAACAAATCCTCAGGCGAAATCCACTTACCCTTTAATTATGTTCACCTGGTGTTTCACAAAAAAAATTGTATTTTACAATTCATTTTTTGGACGCAAAATAATGATTTCAGAAATATCGTTATATTTCATACGTTTTTTGGACTAAAATACACAAATATTGCAAAGTAGGCGTGGCAATGGGCAAAAAATTTCACAAAATTCAGCCAAGATCAAATCCATAAAAAAGGCGAAAACAAGAATTAATTATCTAGTATAGTTTAGGAGCAATAGCATTTTGAAACAAATTCTCAGGCGAAATCCACTTACTCTTTAATTATGTTCACCTGGTGTTTCACAAAAAAAATTGTATTTTACAAAATTCATTTTTTGAACGCAAAATAACTATTTCAGAAATATCGTTATATTTCATACGTTTTTTGGACTAAAATGCACAAATATTGCAAAGTAGGCGTGGCAATGGGCAAAAAAATTTCACAAAATTCAGCCAAGATCAAATCCATAAAAAAGGCGAAAACAAGAATTAATTATCTAGTATAGTTTAGGAGAAATAGCAATTTGAAACATATTCTCAGGCGAAATCCACTTACTCTTTAATTATGTTCACCTGGTGAAAAAATTGTATTTTACAAAATTAATTTTTGGACGCAAAATATCTATTTCAGAAATATCGTTATATTTCATACGTTTTTTGGACTAAAGTACACAAATATTACAAAGTAGGCGTGGCAATGGGCAAACAAATTTCACAAAATTCAGCCAAGATAAAATCCATAAAAAAGGCGAAAACAAGAATTAATTATCTAGTATAGTTTAGGAGCAATAGCATTTTGAAACAAATCCTCAGGCGAAATCCACTTACCCTTTAATTATGTTCACCTGGTGTTTCACAAAAAAAATTGTATTTTACAATTCATTTTTTGGACGCAAAATAATGATTTCAGAAATATCGTTATATTTCATACGTTTTTTGGACTAAAATACACAAATATTGCAAAGTAGGCGTGGCAATGGGCAAAAAATTTCACAAAATTCAGCCAAGATCAAATCCATAAAAAAGGCGAAAACAAGAATTAATTATCTAGTATAGTTTAGGAGCAATAGCATTTTGAAACAAATCCTCAGGCGAAATCCACTTACCCTTTAATTATGTTCACCTGGTGTTTCACAAAAAAATTGTATTTTACAAAATTAATTTTTTGGACGCAAAATAACTATTTCAGAAATATCGTTATATTTCATACGTTTTTTGGACTAAAGTACACAAATATTACAAAGTAGGCGTGGCAATGGGCAATAAAATTTCACAAAATTCAGCCAACATCAAATCCATAAAAAAGGCGAAAACAAGAATTAATTATCTAGTATAGTTTAGGAGCAATAGCATTTTGAAACAAATCCTCAGGCGAAACCCACTTACCCTTTAATTATGTTCACCTGGTGCTTCACAAAATAATTGTATTTTACAAAATTCATTTTTTGGACGCAAAATAACTATTTCAGAAATATTGTTATATTTCATACGTTTTTTGGACTAAAATACACAAATATTGCAAAGTAGGCGTGACAATGGGCAATAAAATTTCACAAAATTCAGCCAAGATCAAATCCATAAAAAAGGCGAAAACAATAAATAATTATCTAGTATTGTTTAGGAGCAATAGCATTTTGAAACAAATTCTCAGGCGAAATCCACTTACTCTTTAATTATGTTCACCTGGTATTTCACAAAAAAAATTGCATTTTACAAAATTCATTTTTTGGACGCAAAATAACTATTTCAGAAATATCGTCATATTTCATACGTTTTTTGGACTAAAATACACAAATATTGCAAAATAGGCGTGGCAATGGGCAAACAAATTTCACAAAATTCAGCCAAGATAAAATCCATAAAAAAGGCGAAAACAAGAATTAATTATCTAGTATAGTTTAGGAGCAATAGCATTTTGAAACAAATCCTCAGGCGAAATCCACTTACCCTTTAATTATGTTCACCTGGTGTTTTACCAAAAAAGTTGTATTTTATAAAATTAATTTTTTGGACGCAAAATAACTATTTCAGAAATATCGTTATATTTCATACGTTTTTTGGACTAAAGTACACAAATATTACAAAGTAGGCGTGGCAATGGGCAAACAAATTTCACAAAATTCAGCCAAGATAAAATCCATAAAAAAGGCGAAAACAAGAATTAATTATCTAGTATAGTTTAGGAGCAATAGCATTTTGAAAAAAATTCTCAGGCGAAAGCCACTTACTCTTTAATTATGTTCACCTGGTGTTTCACAAAAAATTGTATTTTACAATTCATTTTTTGGACGCAAAATAACTATTTCAGAAATATCGTTATATTTCATACGTTTTTTGGACTAAAATACACAAATATTGCAAAGTAGGCGTGGAAATGGGCAAACAAATTTCACAAAATTCAGCCAAGATAAAATCCATAAAAAAGGCGAAAACAAGAATTAATTATCTAGTATAGTTTAGGAGCAATAGCATTTTGAAACAAATTCTCAGGCGAAAGCCACTTACTCTTTAATTATGTTCACCTGGTGTTTCACAAAAAAATTGTATTTTACAATTCATTTTTTGGACGCAAAATAACTATTTCAGAAATATCGTTATATTTCATACGTTTTTTTGGACTAAAATACACAAATATTGCAAAGTAGGCGTGGAAATGGGCAAACAAATTTCACAAAATTCAGCCAAGATCAAATCCATAAAAAAGGCGAAAACAAGAATTAATTATCTAGTATAGTTTAGGAGCAATAGCATTTTGAAACAAATTCTCAGGCGAAAGCCACTTACTCTTTAATTATGTTCACCTGGTGTTTCACAAAAAAATTCTATTTTACAATTCATTTTTTGGACGCAAAATAACTATTTCAGAAATATCGTTATATTTCATACGTTTTTTTGGACTAAAATACACAAATATTGCAAAGTAGGGGTGGCAATGGGCAATAAAATTTCACAAAATTCAGCCAAGATCAAATCCATAAAAAAAGCGAAAACAATAGTTAATTATCTAGTATAGTTTAGGAGCAATAGCATTTTGAAACAAATTCTCAGGCGAAATCCACTTACTCTTTAATTATGTTCACCTGGTGTTTCACAAAAAAAATTGTATTTTACAAAATTCATTTTTTGGACGCAAAACTACTATTTCAGAAATATCGTTATATTTCTTTCATACGTTTTTTGGACTAAAATACACAAATATTGCAAAGTAGGCGTGGCAATGGGCAAAAAAAATCCGCAAAATTCAGCCAAGATCAAATCCATAAAAAGGCGAAAACAAGAATTAATTATCTAGTATAGTTTAGGAGCAATAGCATTTTGAAACAAATTCTCAGGCGAAATCCACTTACTCTTTAATTATGTTCACCTGGTGTTTCACAAAAAAAATTGTATTTTACAATTCATTTTTTGGACGCAAAATAACTATTTCAGAAATATCGTTATATTTCATACGTTTTTTTGGACTAAAATACACAAATATTGCAAAGTAGGGGTGGCAATGGGCAATAAAATTTCACAAAATTCAGCCAAGATCAAATCCATAAAAAAAGCGAAAACAATAGTTAATTATCTAGTATAGTTTAGGAGCAATAGCATTTTGAAACAAATTCTCAGGCGAAATCCACTTACTCTTTAATTATGTTCACCTGGTGTTTCACAAAAAAAATTGTATTTTACAAAATTCATTTTTTGGACGCAAAACTACTATTTCAGAAATATCGTTATATTTCTTTCATACGTTTTTTGGACTAAAATACACAAATATTGCAAAGTAGGCGTGGCAATGGGCAAAAAAAATCCGCAAAATTCAGCCAAGATCAAATCCATAAAAAGGCGAAAACAAGAATTAATTATCTAGTATAGTTTAGGAGCAATAGCATTTTGAAACAAATTCTCAGGCGAAATCCACTTACTCTTTAATTATGTTCACCTGGTGTTTCACAAAAAAAATTGTATTTTACAAAATTCATTTTTTGGACGCAAAACTACTATTTCAGAAATATCGTTATATTTCTTTCATACGTTTTTTGGACTAAAATACACAAATATTGCAAAGTAGGCGTGGCAATGGGCAAAAAAAATCCGCAAAATTCAGCCAAGATCAAATCCATAAAAAGGCGAAAACAAGAATTAATTATCTAGTATAGTTTAGGAGCAATAGCATTTTGAAACAAATTCTCAGGCGAAATCCACTTACTCTTTAATTATGTTCACCTGGTGTTTCACAAAAAAAATTGTATTTTACAAAATTCATTTTTTGGACGCAAAACTACTATTTCAGAAATATCGTTATATTTCTTTCATACGTTTTTTGGACTAAAATACACAAATATTGCAAAGTAGGCGTGGCAATGGGCAAAAAAAATCCGCAAAATTCAGCCAAGATCAAATCCATAAAAAGGCGAAAACAAGAATTAATTATCTAGTATAGTTTAGGAGCAATAGCATTTTGAAACAAATTCTCAGGCGAAATCCACTTACTCTTTAATTATGTTCACCTGGTGTTTCACAAAAAAAATTGTATTTTACAAAATTCATTTTTTGGACGCAAAACTACTATTTCAGAAATATCGTTATATTTCTTTCATACGTTTTTTGGACTAAAATACACAAATATTGCAAAGTAGGCGTGGCAATGGGCAAAAAAAATCCGCAAAATTCCGCCAAGATCAAATCCATAAAAAGGCGAAAACAAGAATTAATTATCTAGTATAGTTTAGGAGCAATAGCATTTTGAAACAAATTCTCAGGCGAAATCCACTTACTCTTTAATTATGTTCACCTGGTGTTTCACAAAAAAAATTGTATTTTACAAAATTCATTTTTTGGACGCAAAACTACTATTTCAGAAATATCGTTATATTTCTTTCATACGTTTTTTGGACTAAAATACACAAATATTGCAAAGTAGGCGTGGCAATGGGCAAAAAAATTCCGCAAAATTCAGCCAAGATCAAATCCATAAAAAGGCGAAAACAAGAATTAATTATCTAGTATAGTTTAGGAGAAATAGCAATTTGAAACATATTCTCAGGCGAAATCCACTTACTCTTTAATTATGTTCACCTGGTGTTTCACAAAAAAAATTGTATTTTACAAAATTAATTTTTTGGACGCAAAATAACTATTTCAGAAATATCGTTATATTTCATACGTTTTTTGGACTAAAATACACAAATATTGCAAAGTAGGCGTGGCAATGGGCAAAAAAATTTCACAAAATTCAGCCAAGATCAAATCCATAAAAAAGGCGAAAACAAGAATTAATTGTCTAGTATAGTTTAGGAGCAATAGCATTTTGAAACAAATTCTCAGGCGAAATCCACTTACTCTTTAATTATGTTCACCTGGTGTTTCACAAAAAAAATTGTATTTTACAAAATTCATTTTTTGGACGCAAAATAACTATTTCAGAAATATCGTTATATTTCATACGTTTTTTGTACTAAAATACACAAATATTGCAAAGTAGGCGTGGCAATGGGCAAAAAAAATTCACAAAATTCAGCCAAGATCAAATCCATAAAAAAGGCGAAAACAAGAATTAATTATCTAGTATAGTTTAGGAGCAATAGCATTTTGAAACAAATTCTCAGGCGAAATCCACTTACTCTTTAATTATGTTCACCTGGTGTTTCACAAAAAAAATTGTATTTTACAAAATTCATTTTTTGAACGCAAAATAACTATTTCAGAAATATCGTTATATTTCATACGTTTTTTGGACTAAAATGCACAAATATTGCAAAGTAGGCGTGGCAATGGGCAAAAAAATTTCACAAAATTCAGCCAAGATCAAATCCATAAAAAAGGCGAAAACAAGAATTAATTATCTAGTATAGTTTAGGAGAAATAGCAATTTGAAACATATTCTCAGGCGAAATCCACTTACTCTTTAATTATGTTCACCTGGTGAAAAAATTGTATTTTACAAAATTAATTTTTGGACGCAAAATATCTATTTCAGAAATATCGTTATATTTCATACGTTTTTTGGACTAAAGTACACAAATATTACAAAGTAGGCGTGGCAATGGGCAAACAAATTTCACAAAATTCAGCCAAGATAAAATCCATAAAAAAGGCGAAAACAAGAATTAATTATCTAGTATAGTTTAGGAGCAATAGCATTTTGAAACAAATCCTCAGGCGAAATCCACTTACCCTTTAATTATGTTCACCTGGTGTTTCACAAAAAAAATTGTATTTTACAATTCATTTTTTGGACGCAAAATAATGATTTCAGAAATATCGTTATATTTCATACGTTTTTTGGACTAAAATACACAAATATTGCAAAGTAGGCGTGGCAATGGGCAAAAAATTTCACAAAATTCAGCCAAGATCAAATCCATAAAAAAGGCGAAAACAAGAATTAATTATCTAGTATAGTTTAGGAGCAATAGCATTTTGAAACAAATCCTCAGGCGAAATCCACTTACCCTTTAATTATGTTCACCTGGTGTTTCACAAAAAAATTGTATTTTACAAAATTAATTTTTTGGACGCAAAATAACTATTTCAGAAATATCGTTATATTTCATACGTTTTTTGGACTAAAGTACACAAATATTACAAAGTAGGCGTGGCAATGGGCAATAAAATTTCACAAAATTCAGCCAACATCAAATCCATAAAAAAGGCGAAAACAAGAATTAATTATCTAGTATAGTTTAGGAGCAATAGCATTTTGAAACAAATCCTCAGGCGAAACCCACTTACCCTTTAATTATGTTCACCTGGTGCTTCACAAAATAATTGTATTTTACAAAATTCATTTTTTGGACGCAAAATAACTATTTCAGAAATATTGTTATATTTCATACGTTTTTTGGACTAAAATACACAAATATTGCAAAGTAGGCGTGACAATGGGCAATAAAATTTCACAAAATTCAGCCAAGATCAAATCCATAAAAAAGGCGAAAACAATAAATAATTATCTAGTATTGTTTAGGAGCAATAGCATTTTGAAACAAATTCTCAGGCGAAATCCACTTACTCTTTAATTATGTTCACCTGGTATTTCACAAAAAAAATTGCATTTTACAAAATTCATTTTTTGGACGCAAAATAACTATTTCAGAAATATCGTCATATTTCATACGTTTTTTGGACTAAAATACACAAATATTGCAAAATAGGCGTGGCAATGGGCAAACAAATTTCACAAAATTCAGCCAAGATAAAATCCATAAAAAAGGCGAAAACAAGAATTAATTATCTAGTATAGTTTAGGAGCAATAGCATTTTGAAACAAATCCTCAGGCGAAATCCACTTACCCTTTAATTATGTTCACCTGGTGTTTTACCAAAAAAGTTGTATTTTATAAAATTAATTTTTTGGACGCAAAATAACTATTTCAGAAATATCGTTATATTTCATACGTTTTTTGGACTAAAGTACACAAATATTACAAAGTAGGCGTGGCAATGGGCAAACAAATTTCACAAAATTCAGCCAAGATAAAATCCATAAAAAAGGCGAAAACAAGAATTAATTATCTAGTATAGTTTAGGAGCAATAGCATTTTGAAAAAAATTCTCAGGCGAAAGCCACTTACTCTTTAATTATGTTCACCTGGTGTTTCACAAAAAATTGTATTTTACAATTCATTTTTTGGACGCAAAATAACTATTTCAGAAATATCGTTATATTTCATACGTTTTTTGGACTAAAATACACAAATATTGCAAAGTAGGCGTGGAAATGGGCAAACAAATTTCACAAAATTCAGCCAAGATAAAATCCATAAAAAAGGCGAAAACAAGAATTAATTATCTAGTATAGTTTAGGAGCAATAGCATTTTGAAACAAATTCTCAGGCGAAAGCCACTTACTCTTTAATTATGTTCACCTGGTGTTTCACAAAAAAATTGTATTTTACAATTCATTTTTTGGACGCAAAATAACTATTTCAGAAATATCGTTATATTTCATACGTTTTTTTGGACTAAAATACACAAATATTGCAAAGTAGGCGTGGAAATGGGCAAACAAATTTCACAAAATTCAGCCAAGATCAAATCCATAAAAAAGGCGAAAACAAGAATTAATTATCTAGTATAGTTTAGGAGCAATAGCATTTTGAAACAAATTCTCAGGCGAAAGCCACTTACTCTTTAATTATGTTCACCTGGTGTTTCACAAAAAAATTCTATTTTACAATTCATTTTTTGGACGCAAAATAACTATTTCAGAAATATCGTTATATTTCATACGTTTTTTTGGACTAAAATACACAAATATTGCAAAGTAGGGGTGGCAATGGGCAATAAAATTTCACAAAATTCAGCCAAGATCAAATCCATAAAAAAAGCGAAAACAATAGTTAATTATCTAGTATAGTTTAGGAGCAATAGCATTTTGAAACAAATTCTCAGGCGAAATCCACTTACTCTTTAATTATGTTCACCTGGTGTTTCACAAAAAAAATTGTATTTTACAAAATTCATTTTTTGGACGCAAAACTACTATTTCAGAAATATCGTTATATTTCTTTCATACGTTTTTTGGACTAAAATACACAAATATTGCAAAGTAGGCGTGGCAATGGGCAAAAAAAATCCGCAAAATTCAGCCAAGATCAAATCCATAAAAAGGCGAAAACAAGAATTAATTATCTAGTATAGTTTAGGAGCAATAGCATTTTGAAACAAATTCTCAGGCGAAATCCACTTACTCTTTAATTATGTTCACCTGGTGTTTCACAAAAAAAATTGTATTTTACAATTCATTTTTTGGACGCAAAATAACTATTTCAGAAATATCGTTATATTTCATACGTTTTTTTGGACTAAAATACACAAATATTGCAAAGTAGGGGTGGCAATGGGCAATAAAATTTCACAAAATTCAGCCAAGATCAAATCCATAAAAAAAGCGAAAACAATAGTTAATTATCTAGTATAGTTTAGGAGCAATAGCATTTTGAAACAAATTCTCAGGCGAAATCCACTTACTCTTTAATTATGTTCACCTGGTGTTTCACAAAAAAAATTGTATTTTACAAAATTCATTTTTTGGACGCAAAACTACTATTTCAGAAATATCGTTATATTTCTTTCATACGTTTTTTGGACTAAAATACACAAATATTGCAAAGTAGGCGTGGCAATGGGCAAAAAAAATCCGCAAAATTCAGCCAAGATCAAATCCATAAAAAGGCGAAAACAAGAATTAATTATCTAGTATAGTTTAGGAGCAATAGCATTTTGAAACAAATTCTCAGGCGAAATCCACTTACTCTTTAATTATGTTCACCTGGTGTTTCACAAAAAAAATTGTATTTTACAAAATTCATTTTTTGGACGCAAAACTACTATTTCAGAAATATCGTTATATTTCTTTCATACGTTTTTTGGACTAAAATACACAAATATTGCAAAGTAGGCGTGGCAATGGGCAAAAAAAATCCGCAAAATTCAGCCAAGATCAAATCCATAAAAAGGCGAAAACAAGAATTAATTATCTAGTATAGTTTAGGAGCAATAGCATTTTGAAACAAATTCTCAGGCGAAATCCACTTACTCTTTAATTATGTTCACCTGGTGTTTCACAAAAAAAATTGTATTTTACAAAATTCATTTTTTGGACGCAAAACTACTATTTCAGAAATATCGTTATATTTCTTTCATACGTTTTTTGGACTAAAATACACAAATATTGCAAAGTAGGCGTGGCAATGGGCAAAAAAAATCCGCAAAATTCAGCCAAGATCAAATCCATAAAAAGGCGAAAACAAGAATTAATTATCTAGTATAGTTTAGGAGCAATAGCATTTTGAAACAAATTCTCAGGCGAAATCCACTTACTCTTTAATTATGTTCACCTGGTGTTTCACAAAAAAAATTGTATTTTACAAAATTCATTTTTTGGACGCAAAACTACTATTTCAGAAATATCGTTATATTTCTTTCATACGTTTTTTGGACTAAAATACACAAATATTGCAAAGTAGGCGTGGCAATGGGCAAAAAAAATCCGCAAAATTCAGCCAAGATCAAATCCATAAAAAGGCGAAAACAAGAATTAATTATCTAGTATAGTTTAGGAGCAATAGCATTTTGAAACAAATTCTCAGGCGAAATCCACTTACTCTTTAATTATGTTCACCTGGTGTTTCACAAAAAAAATTGTATTTTACAAAATTCATTTTTTGGACGCAAAACTACTATTTCAGAAATATCGTTATATTTCTTTCATACGTTTTTTGGACTAAAATACACAAATATTGCAAAGTAGGCGTGGCAATGGGCAAAAAAATTCCGCAAAATTCAGCCAAGATCAAATCCATAAAAAGGCGAAAACAAGAATTAATTATCTAGTATAGTTTAGGAGAAATAGCAATTTGAAACATATTCTCAGGCGAAATCCACTTACTCTTTAATTATGTTCACCTGGTGAAAAAATTGTATTTTACAAAATTAATTTTTGGACGCAAAATATCTATTTCAGAAATATCGTTATATTTCATACGTTTTTTGGACTAAAGTACACAAATATTACAAAGTAGGCGTGGCAATGGGCAAACAAATTTCACAAAATTCAGCCAAGATAAAATCCATAAAAAAGGCGAAAACAAGAATTAATTATCTAGTATAGTTTAGGAGCAATAGCATTTTGAAACAAATCCTCAGGCGAAATCCACTTACCCTTTAATTATGTTCACCTGGTGTTTCACAAAAAAAATTGTATTTTACAATTCATTTTTTGGACGCAAAACTACTATTTCAGAAATATCGTTATATTTCTTTCATACGTTTTTTGGACTAAAGTACACAAATATTACAAAGTAGGCGTGGCAATGGGCAAACAAATTTCACAAAATTCAGCCAAGATCAAATCCATAAAAAAGGCGATAACAAGAATTAATTATCTAGTATAGTTTAGGAGAAATAGCAATTTGAAACATATTCTCAGGCGAAATCCACTTACTCTTTAATTATGTTCACCTGGTGAAAAAATTGTATTTTACAAAATTAATTTTTGGACGCAAAATATCTATTTCAGAAATATCGTTATATTTCATACGTTTTTTGGACTAAAATACACAAATATTGCAAAGTAGGCGTGGCAATGGGCAAAAAATTTCACAAAATTCAGCCAAGATCAAATCCATAAAAAAGGCGAAAACAAGAATTAATTATCTAGTATAGTTTAATAGCAATAGCATTTTGAAACAAATTCTCAGGCGAAATCCACTTACTCTTTAATTATGTTCACATGGTGTTTCACAAAAAAAATTGTATTTTACAAAATTAATTTTTTTGGACGCAAAATAACTATTTCAGAAATATCGTTATATTTCATACGTTTTTTGGACTAAAGTACACAAATATTGCAAAGTAGGCGTGGCAATGGGCAAAAAAATTTCACAAAATTCAGCCAAGATCAAATCCATAAAAAAGGCGAAAACAAGAATTAATTATCTAGTATAGTTTAGGAGCAATAGCATTTTGAAACAAATCCTCAGGCGAAATCCACTTACCCTTTAATTATGTTCACCTGGTGTTTCACAAAAAAATTGTATTTTACAAAATTCATTTTTTGGACGCAAAATAACTATTTCAGAAATATCGTTATATTTCATACGTTTTTTGGACTAAAGTACACAAATATTACAAAGTAGGCGTGGCAATGGGCAATAAAATTTCACAAAATTCAGCCAACATCAAATCCATAAAAAAGGCGAAAACAAGAATTAATTATCTAGTATAGTTTAGGAGCAATAGCATTTTGAAACAAATCCTCAGGCGAAATCCACTTACCCTTTAATTATGTTCACCTGGTGCTTCACAAAATAATTGTATTTTACAAAATTCATTTTTTGGACGCAAAATAACTATTTCAGAAATATCGTCATATTTCATACGTTTTTTGGACTAAAATACACAAATATTGCAAAATAGGCGTGGCAATGGGCAAACAAATTTCACAAAATTCAGCCAAGATAAAATCCATAAAAAAGGCGAAAACAAGAATTAATTATCTAGTATAGTTTAGGAGCAATAGCATTTTGAAACAAATCCTCAGGCGAAATCCACTTACCCTTTAATTATGTTCACCTGGTGTTTTACCAAAAAAGTTGTATTTTATAAAATTAATTTTTTGGACGCAAAATAACTATTTCAGAAATATCGTTATATTTTATACGTTTTTTGGACTAAAGTACACAAATATTACAAAGTAGGCGTGGCAATGGGCAAACAAATTTCACAAAATTCAGCCAAGATAAAATCCATAAAAAAGGCGAAAACAAGAATTAATTATCTAGTATAGTTTAGGAGCAATAGCATTTTGAAAAAAATTCTCAGGCGAAAGCCACTTACTCTTTAATTATGTTCACCTGGTGTTTCACAAAAAAATTGTATTTTACAATTCATTTTTTGGACGCAAAATAACTATTTCAGAAATATCGTTATATTTCATACGTTTTTTGGACTAAAATACACAAATATTGCAAAGTAGGCGTGGAAATGGGCAAACAAATTTCACAAAATTCAGCCAAGATAAAATCCATAAAAAAGGCGAAAACAAGAATTAATTATCTAGTATAGTTTAGGAGCAATAGCATTTTGAAACAAATTCTCAGGCGAAAGCCACTTACTCTTTAATTATGTTCACCTGGTGTTTCACAAAAAAATTGTATTTTACAATTCATTTTTTGGACGCAAAATAACTATTTCAGAAATATCGTTATATTTTATACGTTTTTTGGACTAAAATGCACAAATATTGCAAAGTAGGCGTGGCAATGGGCAAAAAAATTTCACAAAATTCAGCCAAAATCAAATCCATAAAAAAAGCGAAAACAATAGTTAATTATCTAGTATAGTTTAGGAGCAATAGCATTTTGCAACAAATTCTGAGGCGAAATCCACTTACTCTTTAATTATGTTCACCTGGTGTTTCACAAAAAAAATTGTATTTTACAAAATTAATTTTTTGGACGCAAAATAACTATTTCAGAAATATCGTTATATTTCATACGTTTTTTTGGACTAAAATACACAAATATTGCAAAGTAGGGGTGGCAATGGGCAATAAAATTTCACAAAATTCAGCCAAGATAAAATCCATAAAAAAGGCGAAAACAAGAATTAATTATCTAGTATAGTTTAGGAGCAATAGCATTTTGAAACAAATTCTCAGGCGAAAGCCACTTACTCTTTAATTATGTTCACCTGGTGTTTCACAAAAAAATTGTATTTTACAATTCATTTTTTGGACGCAAAATAACTATTTCAGAAATATCGTTATATTTTATACGTTTTTTGGACTAAAATGCACAAATATTGCAAAGTAGGCGTGGCAATGGGCAAAAAAATTTCACAAAATTCAGCCAAAATCAAATCCATAAAAAAAGCGAAAACAATAGTTAATTATCTAGTATAGTTTAGGAGCAATAGCATTTTGCAACAAATTCTGAGGCGAAAGCCACTTACCCTTTAATTATGTTCACCTGGTGTTTTACCAAAAAAGTTGTATTTTATAAAATTAATTTTTTGGACGCAAAATAACTATTTCAGAAATATCGTTATATTTCATACGTTTTTTTGGACTAAAATACACAAATATTGCAAAGTAGGCGTGGAAATGGGCAATAAAATTTCACAAAATTCAGCCAAGATCAAATCCATAAAAAAAGCGAAAACAATAGTTAATTATCTAGTATAGTTTAGGAGCAATAGCATTTTGCAACAAATTCTGAGGCGAAATCCACTTACTCTTTAATTATGTTCACCTGGTGTTTCACAAAAAAAATTGTATTTTACAAAATTCATTTTTTGGACGCAAAATAACTATTTCAGAAATATCGTTATATTTTATACGTTTTTTGGACTAAAATGCACAAATATTGCAAAGTAGGCGTGGCAATGGGCAAAAAAATTTCACAAAATTCAGCCAAAATCAAATCCATAAAAAAGGCGAAAACAAGAATTAATTATCTAGTATAGTTTAGGAGCAATAGCATTTTGAAACAAATTCTGAGGCGAAATCCACTTACTCTTTAATTATGTTCACCTGGTGTTTCACAAAAAAAATTGTATTTTACAAAATTCATTTTTTGGACGCAAAACTACTATTTCAGAAATATCGTTATATTTCTTTCATACGTTTTTTGGACTAAAATACACAAATATTGCAAAGTAGGCGTGGCAATGGGCAAAAAAATTCCGCAAAATTCAGCCAAGATCAAATCCATAAAAAGGCGAAAACAAGAATTAATTATCTAGTATAGTTTAGGAGCAATAGCATTTTGAAACAAATTCTCAGGCGAAATCCACTTACTCTTTAATTATGTTCACCTGGTGTTTCACAAAAAAAATTGTATTTTACAAAATTCATTTTTTGGACGCAAAATAACTATTTCAGAAATATCGTTATATTTCATACGTTTTTTGGACTAAAATGCACAAATATTGCAAAGTAGGCGTGGCAATGGGCAAACAAATTTCACAAAATTCAGCCAAGATCAAATCCATAAAAAAGGCGAAAACAAGAATTAATTAACTTCTATAGTTTAGGAGCAATAGCATTTTGAAACAAATTCTCAGGCGAAATCCACTTACTCTTTAATTATGTTCACCTGGTGTTTCACAAAAAAAATTGTATTTTACAAAATTCATTTTTTGGACGCAGAATAACTATTTCAGTAATATCGTTATATTTCATACGTTTTTTGGACTAAAGTACACAAATATTGCAAAGTAGGCGTGGCAATGGGCAAAAAAATTTCACAAAATTCAGCCAAGATCAAATCCATAAAAAAGGCGAAAACAAGAATTCATTATCTTGTATAGTTTAGGAGCAATAGCATTTTGAAACAAATTCTCAGGCGAAATCCACTTACTCTTTAATTATGTTCACCTGGTGTTTCACAAAAAAAATTGTATTTTACAAAATTCAGTTTTTGGAAGCAAAATAACTATTTCAGAAATATCGTTATATTTCATACGTTTTTTGGACTAAAATACACAAATATTGCAAAGTATGCGTGGCAATGGGCAAAAAAATTTAACAAAATTCAGCCAAGATCAAATCCATAAAAAAGGCGAAAACAAGAATTAATTATCTTCTATAGTTTAGGAGCAATAGCATTTTAAAATAAAATTCCCAGGCGAAATCCACTTACTCTTTAATTAGGTTCACCTGGTGTTTCACAAAAAAAATTGTATTTTACAAAATTAATTTTTGGACGCAAAATAACTATTTCAGAAATATCGTTTTATTTCATACGTTTTTTGGACTAAAATACACAAATATTGCAAAGTAGGCGTGGCAATGGGCAAAAAAATTTCACAAAATTCAGCCAAGACCAAATCCATAAAAAAGGCGAAAACAAGAATTCATTATCTTGTATAGTTTAGGAGCAATAGCATTTTGAAACAAATTCTCAGGCGAAATCCACTTACTCTTTAATTATGTTCACCTGGTGTTTCACAAAAAAAATTGTATTTTACAAAATTAATTTTTTGGACCCAAAATAACTATTTCAGAAATATCGTTATATTTCTTTCTTACGTTTTTTGGACTAAAATACACAAATATTGCAAAGTAGGCGTGGCAATGGGCAAAAAAATTTCACAAAATCCAGCCAATATCAAATCCATAAAAAAAAGCGAAAACAATAGTTAATTATCTTGTATAGTTTAGTAGCAATAGCATTTTGAACAAATTCTCAGGCGAAATCCACTTACACTTTAATTATGTTCACCTGGTGTTTCACAAAAAAAATTGTATTTTACAAAATTCATTTTTTGGACGCAAAATAACTATTTCAGAAATATCGTTATATTTCATACGTTTTTTGTACTAAAATACACAAATATTGCAAAGTAGGCGTGGCAATGGGCAAAAAAATTTCACAAAATCCAGCCAAGATCAAATCCATAAAAAAAGGCGAAAACAAGAATTAATTATCTTCTATAGTTTAGGAGCAATAGCATTTTGAAACAAATTCTCAGGCGAAATCCACTTACTCTTTAATTATGTTCACCTGGTGTTTCACAAAAATAATTGTATTTTACAAAATTAATTTTTTGGACCCAAAATAACTATTTCAGAAATATCGTTATATTTCATACGTTTTTTGGACTAAAGTACACAAATATTGCAAAGTAGGCGTGGCAATGGGCAAAAAAATTTCACAAAATTCAGCCAAGATCAAATCCATAAAAAAAGGCGAAAACAATAGTTAATTATCTAGTATAGTTTAGGAGCAATAGCATTTTGAAACAAATTATCAGGCGAAATCCACTTACACTTTAATTATGTTCACCTGGTGTTTCACAAAAAAAATTGTATTTTACAAAATTCATTTTTTGGACGCAAAATAACTATTTCAGAAATATCGTTATATTTTTTTTTATACGTGTTTTGGACTACGTGAATGAAATAAAGCACAGTTTTAGATCAAAACATAGCAAAAAAAAAAATACTAATAAAATGTTTTCACAACGCTTGACAAGAAAGTTTTTGAAGGCGTTTTTATAACAAAGTTATAAATTTTCCTTAATAGATCTTTTTGTAAAAATAAAATTCTCCTTTATATGAAAGCTTATTTTAAAATCTGTCAAAAAAAAAAACAACATGAAACTATCTCATGTATTTGGCTAGATAAGTAGATTTCTTCATTGTTTTTTAAGCGTTTAAGGCTATATATTTATTAGAAGGCAAAGCTTTATGGATAAAAGTTTTAACAAAAATAAAAGCTCATTTCAATCTCTATTGAACAGAGAAGAAATTTAATAAAAAAATATGTTTGAGTTTTTATGTTATAGACCTTAGCATAATTTTGACGCAATGCAGTTAAATCCTTTTTTTTAACAAAACGTGTTATTGCTTCTTTTAGTCAAAGGTCAAAGTAGGGGTGGCAATGGGCTAAAATTTTCAGCCAACATCTAATCTACATATAAAAAAGCGAAAAGAAAAGTTGATTGTCTTGTATAGTTCAGGAGTAATCTCGTTTTTAAAAAATTTCTCAGACGAAAACCACCTACTCTTTAGTTATGTTCACCTGGTGTTTAACAAAAAAAAAATGGGTTTGCCAACAAATTTTTACAAGCATTTTGTTGCAGGGCTTTTTCTCCTTAACGTCCTTAATAAATATCACCCATGTAGTTAAAAAAAAAACTTTATTAATTGTAATTCTGCCTGCGATCGTTTGATTTTGTAAAATACAATTTTTTTGTGAAACACCAGAACATAATTTAACCGCATATGTATTTCGCTTGAGAATTTGTTTTTAACGTTATAACTCCTAAACTATATAATAAATTAAATTCTGTTTTTGCTATTTTATTCATTTGATGTTGACGTTTCAAATATGTAGATGAGAAATTTTCTCTCTCTGTTAACTTGTGGTTATTACTTATATCTGCAAAATTTTTGACTGAAATAAGCGCTTTAATGCATTATTTTTTCATTTAAACAATTTATTTTATACTTTATTTATAAATTCATTATGTTTATATTATATAATTATGAAATGTTTTAGTTATAAATTATTAATACTTGGGAATAAGTTGACAGAAGAGAATGGTGCAAAATTACAGAAATTCGAAAAAATATTTGCACAAATACGGAAATTAAGAATGGAATTAAAGAAAACAATTAAAGGAATAATGAAAACTAATAATTTAAACATCAAATTCCATTTCAAATTATGTCTACTAATCTAAATGGCTTTTGGTGAAAATATCCATTCCTATGTGATTTACATTGAAGGCATATCCAAACAACTGGTATCGCCCTTTTGAATCTTCTCTTGACTTTCGGTCCAAGCTTTAGCAATCATCTGCTTAGTTTTAGTATCTCCTGTCTGATACATTTTTTTCATTATATTAACCAAAGCATCTGAGGGATTTTCGGAATCCGATGGTTTCATTTCACTATCTTTATGGTCCTTTAGGCGCTTATGTATGGAAGTCAAGCATGCCCAATGCCTACCCTCGTTGACTTTCTTAAGATAAATAGCAATCATGCCGGTTTTTATTTTTCGATAACTTTTTATAACATCAATTGGTTCAAGCAGATTGTT
The DNA here is from genome assembly GCA_943735925.1 of Pollenia amentaria. Lineage (NCBI taxonomy): Eukaryota > Metazoa > Arthropoda > Insecta > Diptera > Polleniidae > Pollenia > Pollenia amentaria. Next base: position 148,560,859 of record OX031008.1, read on the forward strand.
TATAACCAAACCAAAATCTTTGCCAAGCAGATTGGAAACTTGAACATTCATTGAATTGTCGGTAAATTTAGTTACAACCGACGATTCATCTAAATTTTGGACGCCACCCAAAGTAATGAAAATCTTAACGAATTTGTCACTTTGATCCCAACCGTATTCAGTCAATTCACAGAAATGTCTGTAAACAAAGAAATACAAGCAAAAAGCAAATTAGTAGAGAAAACACACATACACTCCGCATGGCTATTCATATGTATAACAGAACGTTCTAGAAAGTACTATGGCGCTTTTAATACCTTCTGGGTCCTTGTTCTTTACGTTCCTCAGCTTGTTTAGCTTTCAACTCCAATGTGACTATCTCACGATCTACTTCGGCTTTGCCTTGAATTAAAGCATTTTTTACACGCTGTCTTGTGGCTTCCGCTACAAGTTTAGTAAACTCCTCAGAATCTTTTCGCAACTGCAAGGGATGAGAACAAATTTAATAAATGTTACTGATAAAACGAATTTGTTATTTTCCATTACCTCTTCGACACTCATATCTGTTGACGATTTTTATTGACTTTGACCAAATAAAATTCAATTATGTCACGAGACGGAAGATTTTGCGTTTTTTTTTGTCTCTTTCTACGAAAGCTGCACTTTTTGCATTTCTCTTTGCATCATCTTTGTGGCGCAAACAATGAACACAAAGCAAAATCGAACAACGATTTTTCATTGTTTTCTAGATTTTGTGAAGGTAAGTAAATTTTTTTGGTAAAATATTAAATATTTTAAAAGAATTTTGTATTTTTCATTATATATTTTTATTTATTTATTAAAACAAATAATTTTTCCGTTTCGTTCAAGTAGATTTCAATAGAAAAGATTTTATTTGATATTAAAAAATGTAAGTATATACATATAATTTGTGAAAAGAAAATTTTAAGCAAATTTTAAATATTTTCTTCTTTTCAGGAGTCCTAAGTGTATTAAAGGATGTCCTCCCGGAGAAAAGCTGCACATCTTTCCTAAGGATCTGAAGAGGTAAGTAATTATGTATTTAATTATTTTATAAAAAAAGTGAAAAATAAGAAGAAAAAATAAAATAACAAAATTGGCGCAAACGTTTAGTTTTCGAGTCATGGACGTTTAGTTTTCATATAAATATGCGAGCTTTAGTAAGCGAAGCCAATGTTCGTTATACCATGGAGGAGAAAATCATTGCTCCCGGCCGAAGGCTGGCTATGTAGAGATTCTTTAGTTAGCGAAGCCGGTATTTTTTATACCATAGGGGAGAAAATCCTTGCGCCCGGCCGAAGGCCGGCTATGCAGAGAAGCTTTAGTAAGCGAAGCCGGTGTTTGTTATACCATAGAGAAGAAGATCCTTGCGTCCGGCCGAAGGCCGGCTATGCTGGGAAGTTTTTTTTGCGACGCTGGTGTTTGTTATTTTATAAACTTTGTATTACAGTTTTATTTAATTAAACTACATACTTTCCTAGTGCACTTCCGTTGCATTTTGACGTAAAATTAAAAAAACTGTAATGTGAGCTAAACAGTTAAAAAATTTTAAATAAATTTTGTACATTCAGAAAAATCTATTCAAGAGCTTTAAAATGATAACAATATTGGCCATATACGTTTAGAATTGTAGTGGAAAAGCGCATATTTATATGAAAACTTTAAACGTTTTTTATATTGTTTTTTCTTCTTATTTTTCAATTTTCTATTAGAGCTGCGTCGGTAAACTAGATTTAAGCTCTGTCTTTAAAAAATTTACGAGCTCATAGAAAATTTTGTCAAATTGAAGTATTTTTTTTTTAATTTAAATTTGTTGAAAACGGGAAAACAAATAATAAATTATAATCGAAAAATGTCGACAGATGCAGAAGTTTTACCACAATATGTGGCGGGATTATCCGCGGCATTGGGAGGCCGACATAAAAGATGGCATGTTGGGTTTCGATGTTTCGAAGGCTGGATTGGTTCGTTAATGGCCTTAGGTGCCGCTTGTGTTTGCATTCCTATAGGCTATGTGATCAATTTAATTGCAGAAAATTGACCATGCTGATATTGGTGTCACCATTTGTGCTAGGTTGGATATTAATTCTATTGGCTTCCAATGTCAATGATGTATATTGCTCGTTTTTTGTTGGGAATGTGTGGTGGAGCTTTTGTATTATCGTTCCTATATACGCTACAGAAATATCACAGACTAAAATACAAGGAATATTGGGTTGTTTCTTTCAAATGCTTATTACCAGCGGTATGTTATACGTGTATGTGGTGGGAAATGGCTGATGTAGTGCTTTCTTCAATTTTCTGTACTATAGTGCCGATTGTGATGGGCTTACTTTCTCTTTTGCTGCCAGAGTCGCCTGCATTTTTTGTTTTAAAAGGTAAAATGGAAAAGGCTCAAAAATCTTTAGAATGGCTTAGAGGCAAGGATTTTGATACTTGTGGCAAATGATAAATATGCTAAAGAAAATCAAGTTTCGGTGGCAAAATCAATGGTTAAGAAATCGAATTTACGGCCATTTGCTATATCGATCTCCCTGATGTTGTTTCAACAACTAAGTGGCATACATGCCATTGTTATGTTCTCAACAGGAATATTTAAAGATGCCGAAACATATTACTGACGTTCTGGGGGTACTATGGGCTATATTTTTTGTAATTGGGCGATGCACCTCCCATTTTTTAAAAACTATGTTACAATTTTTTGTGCACTCCATTAAAGCAATAAGTGTTTAATAAATAAAAAAAATAAAAAAAGCGGAACTTAAAAAAACTACAAAAAAGGGATGAAACAATAAAGACATGAGTGCATCAAATAAATTTTTAGCTGCGGAGAATGGTTTGCGCCATGATAAAGTTGCTATTTTAGATGCGGGTTCTCAATATGGAAAGGTTACTGATTGGAAGCTACGTGAACTATTAGTTGAATCGGATATTTCACCATTGGAGACATCAGCAGTAACTTTGCGAACATACTCCTAATAATGATCCCGATATATTAAAATTAAATATACCAGTATTGGGTATTTCCTATGTATTTTCAAGATTTTTGTTAACAATATGAAATTTTATGAATAAAATGTTATTAAAAACTATAAAAATTTTAGGAACTCATTTTAAACAAAATTTTAAAAATTGGTAATATTTTAACAAATTTAGACGGCCCGCAATACCCCTGATGTAAGCAATTTTATTTCTTTGCTTTGTTCTGATTTAAAAGATTCTATAAAAAGAAATTTTAGCCAAGTTTGTTTCTTAAAGCTTAAGAAAAGCACAAATATCAAAATTACCATTAATTTTGTATTTTTATGCTTACGTTATTTTTAGACGTGCCGAATGGTTAAACTTCTTAGGAGTGGAATCTTCGGTTAAGCGCATTTATGCATGCAGTCGTCACTTCACCAAGGGTAACTTTTTTGGAAATCGAGTCCACAAATTCGCCATTCCAAATAATAATTTAAATCCTGACCCAACATTTAATTCAGAAATAAGTCCCTTAACGAAAAATGTAATTCCTACTCCGATCCAAGATAAAAGTACTTAGAAAAATGATACAAATATAGAGGGCGCGTGTAGCAATATAGAGGGCGCGTGTAGCAATATAGAGGTCGCGTGTAGCTTAGCAGAAGACGTTGCGTTGGAAGACGTGGAAGTGGGTGGCTCTTTCATCACCACAGACATTAATTCAAAACTGAATTCCCTGCGATCTGCATTGGACCGTTACCGAAATTTATATTTAGGAGAAAAACGGGCGAAGTTTAGGTTGAAGGCAGAAAATTCTAGGCTAGCATCGAGTTTAGAAAAGTATCAAGTCAAAGTAAAAATCTTGGAAGAGGAATTAAAAAAAAAAAATGACTTGTCTTCAAAGGTTTCTAAGGCCATGTTGGTCTGCCTCAATAATGGTTTAAAAAACCATAACCGAGATGCAAAGACACGTCGATATGATCATGCAACGAAATTAATTTCGTTAGGTGTGTTATTTTTGTCCCCGATTGTGTATCGTCATTTAGCTCCGATGTTCGACTGGCCCCAAGTTAGGACTCTACACAGATTTGTAGAGGAGTGGCCAAAGTCTCCTGGAAATTTAGATGGAAGTTTTGAAGCGCTTCGAGTTCGATCTCAAACTTTCACTAAAGACCAGAAATTTGTCAGCGTTTCCTGCGATGAGATGTCATTGAAAACCTACCTGGATTATGATAGCAACAAAGATCGTATTATTGGCCTTCAGGATTTCGGCGATGAAAATAGGTCTTATAATTTAGCTACTAGTGTAGTAGTTGTAATGGCAAGTGGAATAGGTGGTGAAAGTTGGTCGCAAGCAGTATCATATTTCTTTGTTAGTGGTAATTGTATTGGCTCTTTACTGAAAAAGTATATTTTCGAGGCTATTTCGAAGTTAGAAGCAATAGGCTTATATCCTTGCCAGTTCGTTTGCGACCAAGGTTCAAATTTTCAAAATTTTTCAAAAGTAGCCGGTGTAACCCAACAAACACCATATTTTGTAGTTAATGGTAGGAAAATATTTTTTATGTACGATAGCCCCCATCTTATAAAAAGCGCCCGGAACTGTCTGCTTAGTGTCCAAAACCGCATTTATTTCATTAATAAATGTATATCATGGAATGACGTTACTCATTTCTATCAGGTAGACTCTTCAAATAAATTAAGATGTGCTCCTAAGCTAAGAAAGGAACACATTAATCCAAATAATTTTCAACGCATGCGCGTTAGCTTAGCATCTCAAGTTTTAAGTAACACCGTTTCTACCGGGATGCGCATTCTCCATCAGTCAGGGAAAATAGATTCTTCGAATTCTTTAACCTTCCTCAATACAGCTGAATACCTAAAGTTTTTTAATGATTTATTTGATATTTTTAATCTTAGTTCTGGTAGTGCACTTTTTACCTTCAGCGCTTCTAATGCACAACTAGAATTTTTAAGAGATGCCTCGCAAAAACTAAAGTCCATAAAAATATATGATGAAAAGGGGTCCGAAGTTACAAATATGTTTAAGTTCATAAATGGGTGGCTATTAAATATTTCGGCGATAAAATCTCTTTGGTGCTATCTTAATCAGGAAGGATTTCAATGTCTTAAAACACGTAGGTTAACGCAAGACCACCTTCCTACATCTACATGTACAAAATGTGATTTTTCGGAAGCCTTGGCTAAAGCATCATGAACAACCGGCTCAGCTAAAAATGTACGTTTGTATTTAATGAAATTTTTTGCTTTAAATCGTTTGTGAAAGTTAGCTACCTGTAACACAAAGCATAGCAGGCCTTCGGCCGGACGCAAGGATCTTCTTCTCTATGGTATAACTAACACCGGCTTCGCTAACTAAAGCATCTCTGCATAGCCGGCCTTCGGCCGGGCGCAAGGATTTTCTCCCCTATGGTATAAAAAATACCGGCTTCGCTAACTAAAGAATCTCTAGATAGCCGGCCTTTGGCCGGGAGCAAAGATTTTCTCCTTCATGATATAACAAACACTAGCTTCGCCAACTAAACCTGCTCTGCATTGCTGGCCTTTGCCCGAGAGCAAGGATTATCTCCTCTTTAGTACAACATAAACATAAAGGTTTTAATTTTATATATGTACACACATTAAACAATTAGAAAAAAATTAATAAATTTGTTTTTATGCTTAATAAAGAACTTTTTTAACACAGATTACATTTACAGATTATATATGTACACACATTAAACAATTAGAAAAAAATTAATAAATTTGTTTTTATGCTTAATAAAGAACTTTTTTAACACAGATTACATTTTTTAATTTAAAAAATATTTTTCACAGATTCTGTGATATTTTTGTTCAACTGGTTTGTTTTTTGTTTTTTAATTTTGTTTTGGTCACGAAATTTGTGTACAAATTATATCGGCTTGCTTTTACACATTACCCCTTCACTACAAAAAAAACTTTTTGTCTCTTTCTTCGAAAGCTGCCCTCGCAACTGATTTCGGCCTTTTTCACACGTCACTTTTTTCACCTCTGTGGTACTCTGTGACAATGCTTTTTCTGCAAATTGCATTCCGTAATGTTATTATAAGTTTCTACCACAGTTGTATTAAATAGTTCGCGTGACAGAGTAGCATTTAGTAGCACTACTATCAGGTTTGCAATTCCGAAATTACACACGACTGTGCCCCAACCCAATCAACATGTGGAGATTGAACACCAAATTAAGTATTTTAAAACTACCTGAGGTGATCAAAAACTGATTAATCAGTTGTGCACTTACACTGCGGCCACACGATCAACTTTTTGTTGATAGTCTTTTACATATACTGTTTGTCAAAATTTACATAAATTGAAAGCTGTGACGTAGGCTGCACGCAATTTTTAAGCAATTTACTTTCAAGATGTCATCAAGAAAACAATTTATACTTACCAACGAAAAATTTGCTCACTAAACTTCTTATCAGCTGTTAAATTGAGCGTAAAATTGCCAAACAAATGGATAGTTAAAATTGAGAGCAATCTCGTGATCAATTTAAAAAGTGTGAGTGTGTTAGTGAAAAAAATGAGAGTGAGAGCAAATTGAAAGCAATTGAAAGACAAAAATTGATCGTGTGGCCTCCAAGTTAAACAAGACTTGAAAAGGATTTCCAGATATGCTTATAAATTGATTATGCAGATGCTCGAAATGTGTTTTAATCATTATTTTGGAGTCATATTTAGCGCAGCCTAACGATGAAAAAATGTTTCTTTTATTGTTGCAACTGCTTATAACAAATTTTAAGGCAAGTGAGTTTTGTAAATTTATGCTTGATTATGTCAGTAAGCACGGCTTAAGAAAAAAGAAAATATACAACTGAACTATATTTGTAAGTGTGAAAATTAATTTGTTTTGTTATTTTATAAAAATACAAAGTCAATAAACAAAAATGCGAGTCTAAAACTACTCGTAAATGGCTGGTAACATGATGAAAAATTACTTTGGTTGTTCACTCATTTGTTTGTTATAATTGGGTGAAAAACTCATTGTAGTTAAAAAAAATTAGTGTGTTGAAATTGCTGTTTTTCGCAGACTTATAGAACTTACCTCTAAAATTCTCATATATATATAAATATATAGAATGTACAAAGTGCAGCATCGGTGTTTAAAGAAAACAAAGTCATCCAATAAGTTTCGAAGACCTCCAGATGTCGCATATACCAAAATTATATGAAAAAAATATTTAGAATTTTCCCGATATATCTTTTACCCCTCTACCAAGTTATATGTTTAATAAATTATTGTTAAACAAGTCTTCCCTTATTTTTAAATTATAAAAAAATATTGATGTAGAAAAAATAGTTGAGTTCTGTGAAAACTTTTATAAAGAAAACATTAAAAAATAAATAAAATAAAAATTTAAAAAAAAATTTATACGTTGCCAGACTAGAGAGATGTCTATTTAAAACATTTGCCTAACGTTAAAAAACCAACAGTTTATTCTTTGCGACTATCGCCAAAAATTGTATTGAGAAAAGTAAATAAATTTCATATTGGAGTTCATCGGCTTCATATTAGCTTAGAAAATGTTTTTTATTTTTTAATTCACTTTTTTGTGATAATCTATATAAATAAAAAGATGTCAAAGAAATGAATTATTAGATTCAATGTGAAATTGTTGGCGAATTGATGACTTAAAATCTGGTGGTTTCTGTTATTAACCAAAGTGATGTCTTCAACTATCCAACCGAGTTTTTAAACTCTCTGAATTTGCCAAGGTTGCTTAATCACATATTTTTCTTTTCTGAATAATGCCAGCCATCGAGTTTTACAGCCAAGCATAAATTTATTTATGCGGTTGTACAACTCTTATGTATCTTCCGCTGACACTTCAGTTCTTTCCTTCTTATTGTAGTAAATTTGGAAGCTGTTGCAAGAAACTATATTGTCAATATATGGAAGGTGTCACGCCCACTTGTCAAATCCAGCACACTTTTTGGCATATGTGCTTATTGAAAACAAAGTAACTGCAACCCTTCTCCAGACATAAATATAAGGTAATATATATTTTTCTATGGGATGTGCAACACCTAACTTTTCTAACTTTTTTCCATAAAAACAATCTTCGGAATATTTCAAACAATAAACAGAAAAAAATTACCGAAATCGATCCAGACGTTATTCGTTGATGCGATTAGTAGCTGATAAGTGCCCTTTTATAATGCAAAAATTCAAATGCGGACAGACGAAATTTGTAGGCGAGGGGTTGAAGAGGTAGACTATCTGTTGTTGCTTGATCCAATTTTCTCAGATCAATTTAATTTTTGTATAACTGCCTGTTAAAGTTTCAACGCTATCAACAGCGTCATGAACGAAAAAAGGAAACACAATATTTCTGGCTGCCTAATAATTTCTGTAAAAGGTTTATGCAAGTTCAAAACAAAATGAATGTCTGCCTTTAAATTTGTGCCAAGGCGAATTCAACTACAGGTGGTGTCGATACTACAACAATCCAAAAATAACAGAAACAACACAGGGTTTTTTGCATTGCATTGTTAGTGTTTACTGTCCAAAGTGTCAACCATTCCTAACAAAACACTAACAAATCAAAACAAAGTAGCTCGAACTGTCAAAATCAGATGGCGTTTCGACACCACCTGTAGTTGAATTCGCCTTGATTTGTGCATTGTAAAAGGGGACTTTTTTTTATCTTAACATTCTACAACTAGTATGGCAAAAATCATGATGAAATAAACAGGTGGCATTACTAAGACAGATGACGATTTTTTGCTCTTGTATTGTTTGTCTAGTCTTATGTCAAAGTTTTGTTTATGTTTACAAAAAGTCCACGTTTTGTGCTGTGATTATTGTATTGTATTAAAGTTTTTGATTATTTAAATTAAAATTAAATAATATAGTAACCATAGTGAAATAAAAATTGGCTAAACATTAATTTATTTCATTGCGTTCGGCGGCAAAATTTGATTTTAGTTTAATATAATTTTTGACGTATACGGAGACTTATTTTTCATTTTTGTTGTAATGTTGTATTTGTTGCCGTAGCGCTGCCACCTACTTATTCCACCATGGGCAAAAATAAAATTGTTTAACTGGATTTATTTAAACAGGGTGATTCAAGGTGCACAAGAATAAATTTAACCCTTTCGACCCCGAGTTTTTGTGCGAAATTTTTTTATTATTTGAATCATTAAATACGTATACAAGAAGAGTATTTACGAAATTGTAAGTCGCCACGCCTTTCCATTCGGGCGCTACAGAAAGTTGCTTGTGAGCAACTTTAGGCCATTGTGGTATACAAAAAAATGTAAACATGATGATTGTTTTATAAATAAATACATATGTGTATTTAATTTCAGTATTACAAATATTTCTGATTATTTTTTGAGTGAAAGGACAAAAAACCATTTTTGTTGTTACTGCAAAGATGAACTCCACATTTAAGGCATTTATATAATGGGGTTCCATTTTTGCACAACCTGCAACGCCCTTTTTCGCCAAATAAAACCCAGTGCCCAGTTTCATCATAACGCTTTGAATTAGGGGTTGTCGCTGTAAACTTGTACTTTTTAAAACTACTAGTGGAAATCCTGCTGGTAGTGGTACTAATACCTGAAATAGAAAATTCGCTGTCTACTGTTGTTGAGGGTCACCCCCTTTTCTTTTGGGAAGTAGTCGAAAATAGAGGGGTAGATTGCAAGAACTCATTTGCGATATCAAGTTGAAATTTAATAAGAGGCATATGTTTTTGTTTAGGCTCAAGTAAGCTTATTATTTTCCGGTAAAGAAGCCAGGCATTTACAATCGATGTACCTAGACACCAGTAAAAATTACGTAGATACCACTTTCTTGGGCGATGGTTGACCTAATGCGGTTCCATTAGCATATCTGAAAGATCTACACCCTCCATGTTTTTATTGTAAGCTGCGACAATTGCCTTCTTATGAATTTTCATATATCGTTTATCTTTTGCGCTCCATCTCTTACATCTCTGGGTCATTTCCAGTGTATGATGATATTAGTGGAACTGCTTTATTGTCAAACTAGAGTACACATTCTAAGTTGTGTTTGATTTCGCACTCCTTGTCTTTTCAGTTCAGACTCCGATAGTAACTCACAACTTCCAATACATTTTTTCTAACAAAAATCCATATTTCCTTTAAAGCAATTAAAAGGCTTACTGATGTAAACCAATTTTCGAAATATAGTTTAACATTTTTATGTTTTTGAAGACTGGTAACTAAGTAAAGTACAATGTCAGAAGATATTCCCAGTCCATATGATGGACAGGTGCCTTCACCAATACATAGCGTAAAATCGTACACCATACGACTTTAGCTTGTTTGATATTATCGTTGAAATGAAAACATGTATTAATTTTTTTGAATCATTAAGGAAACATTAGTTAATCTTAAACAAATGATTTTATGAGATACCAAATTTAAATAAGCAAATTAAATTAAAAAAAAAACGCAATATAAAACTGAGATATGTAACATACAATTAAAAAAACTGAGAAACTAAAATTAATATCAATACAAAATAATTTTAAAAAAATATGCTAAGAACTTTTATTAAAAAAAAGTTCATTACGGTCATTACGTAGAATTATTTCTTTTATATTAATTAAAAAAAAAAACTGGAAATTAAAAAAAGTAATGTATTTTCTAAATAATTATTTTAAATTCTCAAAATTAAAAGTATTTTTTTTTGGAATCAATTGAATTTTTCCAAACTTAAAATTATACTATCTGTATATTTATTAAGTTTTCTTCTTATTATTTATTTCAATATACGAGTATATATATATATATATATATATATATTTAAATTTTATTAAAAAAAATCTGGGCAAATGTAAATATGTACAAGAAAAAGTCTAAAACTGTACCTAAAAAAGCTTTGTTTAGACAATTTACATGATGATCTTTAAGACATTATAAGAATATATAGGATAGCAGGCCAGTTCTATCAAAAACTATCACCATTATATGCTGTTAAAGTCTTTAATAGACTACACTTGATTTAAGTATATTTTTAACATAAGACTTTAATAGCCAACGTTTAGGAAACCGCGCAAATATTTGTAACATTGACAATTTCACCATTTACTTGAATAACGAGCATAGTACAGTAGAATACGGTTATAAATATGGTAGTAATCTGTGGTAATAGGCTTCGCGACTACCTACATTATTAATTAAGAAAGCGATTGCAAATTTTACCCACAGTAATATTATGTATATATTATTATTTTTTAAAACATTTTGTTAAAATTTTCAGTCAAAACTAATAAATAAAATTATTATTAACGTCATTTATAATTTCATACAAATTCTTGCTGAAGTAGAACTAGGTTTAACTTAAAAAAAAAAATTCGTTAAAGCAAAATATATAAAATACTTTGAGAAGAAAAAACGAAATTTTTGCTACCATTGTAAAATTAGCTTAATGAAAGCAAATATATCTATCGCACATCAAATCATAAACAGGTGCAACTCAAAATTTATAAAAATCGTTTTTTCTTCTTCTTCTTCTTTAACATCTGTAAAACTCGATTTGATGAAAAGGTTACGACCATGTTTTTGAAGTTAGTTTTCTGTCTTTCCTAACCATTTTTGAATTTTAAGTTGTGCGTGTTTATGAGTTAGTGTGCGATATTAAAATTTAAGCAGAATTTAAAAAAAACAAGATAAATAACATTACTTGTTTTAAAAAATTCAAGATTCATGTAGATAAGATAATACATATTAAAAATGGGGTTCTCATATCGCCAAAATTGCCAACCATTTAAAATATCGCCAGGTCGACAAACACAAATTTACATCGCTAGGTGGGTTCCAAGGCGAAACGCCATCTGATTTTGACAGTTCGAGCTACTTTGTTTTGATTTGTTAGTGTTTTGTTAGGAATGGTTGACATTTTGGACAGTAAACACTAACAATGTAATGCAAAAAACCTTTTGTTGTTTCTGTTGTTTTTGGATTGTTGTAGTATCGACACCACCTGTAGTTGAATTCGCCTTAGTGGGTTCAAAATATCGCCACATTTGGTAAGAACTCGCTACAATCATGGTGGAATAAGTAGGTGGCCAATTAACATGGAGGCTTTTACGACGTCGCTTTTACGATGTCTCTTTTGGTTTAACGGCGAGCGGTGCAGAGAAGAAAGAGGGGTAAACAAAACGACTCGTTTTGTGTTTTTCATGTCGTTTTCTTACAGCCAATTCACATGGAGGCTTTTACGACGTCGTTTTTTCTCAATTCCCTTTTGAAGCAACTTCCAAAAACCTATTGCATTTATATGATGATTTTTAGTGGCATGTCGCTTTTTTTTAATTTAAATTTTTATTTGCAACCAGGGTTGATTTTTATTGTTTTATCGGTAAATCAACTGTTTTTTTTTTAAATAAGAAATATGTAAAAAATATGTTTAAATTAAAGCTCAAACTTTTGTTTTGTATTCTTTTTTATTATTTCCGTATTTGTTTGCAACCTGACGCTTCAAAGTAAGAAAAAGAATAAAACAAAACTAGAAGAAGAGAAATAAGTTTGAAGAGAAATATAAGAAAACGACATGAAAAACACAAAACGAGTCGTTTTGTTTACCCCTCTTTCTTCTCTACACCGCTCGCCATCAAACCAAAAGAGACGTCGACAAAGCGACGTCGTAAAAGCCCTCATGTGAATTGGCTGTTATATTCCTCTTCCAACTTATTTCTCTTCTTCTTGTTTTGTTTTATTCTTTTTTTTACTTTAAAGCGTCAGGTTGCAAACAAATACGGAAATAATAAAAAAGAATATAAAAAAAAGTTCAAGTTTTAATTTAAACATATTTCTTATTTAAAAAAACACTTTTTTATATTTTTCTTAATGAGAAAAATCAACTAAAGCAGATTTACCGATAATGCAATAAAAATCAACCTTGGTTGCAAATAAAAATTAAAATGGAAAAAAGCGACATGCCACTAAAAATCATCGTATAAACGCAATAGGTTTTTGGAAGTTGCTTCAAAAGGGAATTAAGAAAAAACGACGTCGTAAAAGCCTCCATGTGAATTGGCTGTTTTTCGTACTTGAATTTTTGAGTACGACTCGTACTCAAATGAAGTATAAAAAGCTTAATTTATCCCGAGTGTTTTTCTTTCTGTGTAGGAGAACTAGAAACAATTTGACATTCCACGGCTAAATAGACTTAGTAGGGATGGGCATTAAATATCGATATATCAAAATATCGATATTTAAAAAAATTATAATCGATATATATCGCCGATATTAAAAATACCGATACATCGATATTTATCTACGACTATCGAATTCGATATTTTTAAGATTACTTTATAATAAAATTTAACATTTTAACCGTTGCTCAACTGCTTACAATACTGTTGTTTTTTAAGAATTGCATCATAGGTTTTTTTTAAACTAATATTAAGAAAATAAAGGCGTTTTTCCATTGTACATTTTCATAGATTACACAGGTCAGTTTTGTCTTGGGTTTTCAAGAGATGACAACAAAAAAATAAGCGCGGAAAAAATATTCTGGAAAGGGTTCCTAGAATTATGCAAAGAATCGACTCATGAAAGTTGGAAAGTTAATAATAAAAAAAATATTTTGTTTTTTTTTTATTTGAGCATGTTCTTATATATTAATAATAAAATATTGCACAGTTTACTTGTATAGTATGTGTTACAAGTTTTGTTTACCGGCAGTATATAATCCGGCATTACATAATCCTAATTATTTTTTTTAAATTTCATATGGCGAATAAGTAAAAACTTTTTTGTATTTTTTACTTTTTTTAAAATTTTTTTGTAATATGTAATACGTTTGTGCCTATGTAAAAATGTATTGTCATAGGTATATTAAGTTTTTAAATTTAGTAATAATTTCAGCTTAATACGTTCGATACATCGATATATCGATATTTTTAATCGCTATATATCGATAGTCTTAAAAAATATCGATACGATATATATCGATATATTTTTTCAATTTGCCCATCCCTAAGACTTAGAATTTCTAAAGGACCAAGAATATTAATGTTATTAAATATGGTAAATTTAATTTCTTCTTTATGCTGAATTTGTTAAACGTTAAATTTTTTTCAGAATTCCTACTTCGTAATGTTGAGCCTTCCGTTACTATTAGTCCTTCCAGAAATTATATTCCCCTAAGATTTCAATATCCCATTTTTAATTTTTGTTATACATATATTATGGCGATTTCTTTTCTGAGAAATATGTTGCATAAATGGTACATGATCTATCTCTTTTGTGTAGAGCATGTACCATTTATGCACCATTTTTCTTAGAAAAGAAATCGCCATTAGATACTAAATTTAATTATTTAAAGCATTCTACCCAGCAATAAATGTTCGTTTCGTTGAAGAATTAAGAAAATAAATAAATAAATTTAAAAAAAATTATGGGCGGGAATAACGGGATCCCGGTTATATGATTTTTATTTCACTCTTTGAAGGGAATCCAAAAAGTGAGGGAAAAAAGAAATTCTGATGTATACACATCCCAATTAAAACTGACAAATTTATAAAAAAGATATAAATATTTGGTTAAAGGAACACGTATTTTAAATAATTAAAGTTTTATTGAAAAGCTCGTAGACTCTGTTCAGCTCGGAATATATAAGACAGATTCATTGGCGGATTTAAAAGATTTTCACTTAAAGATATTCAATACAAGTTTATGAGTCTGATATTTGTAAAAATGTTTATACTTCTTCCTCTTTACATGGTTGCTTACTACATACATGCCAAACGACTGCGGCCCACAGCCTTCAAAGGCGGAATTAAAATATTAGCTAAAAGGAACGTTTTTAATTGGCTAAATTGATTTTAATGTTATACTAACCGTTATTATGACAGCAAGTGAATTCATTGTGAAGAGCTCGTAGTAAAAGTCAAAGTCTAAAAGGTTATTTTAATAATATAATAGCTGTGTTCATTAACTAAAAATTGTTACGAATTTGTAACAATTTTTACTGAAAAGTGTTCATTCACCCAAAAAATTTGCAAGTTGAGAGCGTCAAAAGAGAGACAAAAAATTCTTGCAAATTTTTGCTGGTAAAATTTTTACTTGCAAGAATTTTTGAAACAGCTGTTTCATGTTTTTGTTTACAAAACAAACTTTTCCAAAAGAAGTTTTAAATAAGATATTTTGCAAAATTTATAAGCTAATGCTTAAAATTATAAAAAAATATTTATGCGATAAGAAATCATACTTTTATTCAACTTAGGACAGATATTTCGATATTTTTATTGCTAAATAAAATATCGAACTTGTTAAAAAAATCCCTTATGTATTTTGTTTTGCTTTTAACCGATCAGGTGTTGTTATTAGTACTGTGAGTATAATGGTTACCAAGATACCCGATACTTTACATTATTGCAGTAAGTACATTTATAATAAATTTGCAATTAAATTATTTACAAAATTAAATATTGTTATTAATTATAAAATAATTTGAGATATTCTCATTGTTTACTTTATGACCGTCTTAAAACAGTTTTTATTTCTATGGTTATTGGCTTTAATTGAAAAATTAATGGTTTAATTTTAATTCTCGTTCAGAACAAAATGAACTGCGATGCCACTTTTTTTCTATTTGTACATAAAAGTTAAAATGAGCTGCCACATCATATAGTACTTTTCATTTATATTACAACAATTGTTTTTTCTGCTGAATAATTACATAAAAAAATAAATAAAAATAATAAAAAATAAATAAAAATAATAAAATCACTTTCCTTTTTTTTGCCCAATTTCTTAACACACTTTTAGAAAACAATTCAATATACATACATATGTAGTAGTAATAGTATTTTTATTGAGTCTTCTTTTTTTTCTTATTGACAATACGTTTAATGCATACAATCGAAAGTATAACATGTTAATCTTAAAGCTATATTTGTCTTGCTTTAATACACGGTGAATTGAAAAGGCTACTTGCCTGCAAATGAGGTAGTGAATGTATCATAATACAAAAAGTCTTTAAATAATGGTAATGCTTGATCGAGGCATTTAAAGTGACTAACAGAGCATGGACTGTTAAAACTTACATATATTCAACACTTAAAATTAAACAACAAACAATTTATTCAATATAGATATGCATGAAACAAAGAAAACAAGATAGTGCACTAAAATTTAAAAAAACATTATTTTTCTGCGCATGTACGTCATAGTAGCAAATGAGCACAAACATGATCACACAAACACGTGTATGTGCTATGCTGAATGTTTGTTTACATTTAATTCTCTTTACTACAGTTGCGTAAAAATGACGTCAAAATGAGAGTAAAAAGTTAACGGACCTGCGCAATGCACTATCTTGTTTTCTTTGTTTCATGATAGATATGTAAGTCCCAATTTACATTATACGATTTTTGTCGTTGCGATTATTGTCGTTTCTTCTTTGAAGTCGGTCTTATGTTAACATTGTACGATTTTTGTCGTTACAACTTCTTGTGTATACATATGTATAATTTGACAATACGAATGAATGAACAAAACGAATCGTAGAGTACACTCGCTTGTGTACCCCTTTTAATTCCTCGACAAAAATCGTATAATGTAAATTGGGACTAAGTAGTTTGCTGCCAGTTTGTATAATTGTTTACATCTGTAAACCATTTGGTAGCTTTGTTTTTCCAGGAAAATTTTCAGAAATTGGTGAATCGTTCTGAAGAGCACTCTCAGAAAATAAATATTCTTCGGACAAAAATATTGTTCGGAACGCATGGATGAATCCACGATTAATTTAGGAGTTTTGAGGTTAGCGAATTAACTAGTTTTTACGCTATTTATCCCCTAAACATTCGAATTTCCAAAAATTCCATCTCACCTAGCATTTACACATGAAAGTAGTTTCTTGCGATTCGCAATGCACTAAATTTGTTAACTAGCACACACACACACATAATTTTCGTACTATTAGCCAATTTCTTCGCTTCAAATTTCAACCTTAAAACTCACGGCGTTAAGGCTGTGCGAAGATGAATCTGTCAGTCAGTCCGTAACGTTGAAATTTTATATACCTATATACATAGGTTATACATAGATTGTTAAATTGAATATTTTTGTTTTGCCTTACTTTTATTGCTAAAAAAAGGGTTATTTTTATCTTTAATTATTGATGAAAACCCGAATTGTTCTTTCACCTCCTAAATAAAATAAAAAATCCAATTCATAATTCATTTTATTCAACATAAGCAATATAAATTAAAATCATATTATTTTTACCGTAAAGAATAAAATTTTCTCAAGTCATAGGGAGCATTTATACGATGTCTTTTCAGGCATGTCTGTTCCATTCATTGTCTTTTGAAAATGCTACCAAAAACCTTTTGCATTTACACGATGTCTTTCCAACAATGTCTGTTTTCATGTATAATTGTCTAATCTTCTTTTGATACATATTAAAAAACATGAAAAATCATATTTACAAACATTAAAGGTCATTTCGTGTCTGTTTGGCAGGCAACCCCTCTTTATTCTCTAACCCGATTGCCTTTAAACAAAGAAAACGTGTTTGTTAGACATGTCTGAAAAGACATCATGTAAATGGCCCCTTAGAATAATTAATGGGTACTCAAATATTCCTTTATATTCGTCACTACTTTAACTTGCAAATTTTGGCTGGCAAAAGGCCCAACCATAATATGCATAGCCTTGCTTTAACCTACTGTCAAAAATTTACAAAAAGTCTCTCAAATGTATTTAAAAAATCAAAATCTAAATAAAAAAAATCTGATTCCGTACAGAATATGCGAAAAATTTTTAAACTTTTACTCTGCCTTAATACGTAAATCAACAAATTTCTCAATAGTTAAATCCTGAGTAAATTTTATATTTCATTATTTAAATGGCATTGCTGCATTTTCTGAAGAGCCTGACACCGCGTTAAAATATGCATTTCAACTGCAAAAAAGTTTAAATCCAATTGTTTGGAGAATTTAAAGAAAGAAAACAATGTGAAAACGGACCCTGCGACATAACAAGCAAATTTTAGTCATTTTATTTATATGTAGTTAGCTTTTTCTTTTTTCATAAGGGGTAGCTAGCCTTGAAAAATAGGCATTTTATCTTGCATTTTAATAATACTACAAATATTCCTTTTTAAATATTTACGGTATGAAACGGATTTTCATACAAAATCCGTTTCATAAACCCTTTATTGACATGCTTTATTTTTTATAACTTAGGCTGTTAAATTTTAAGTTATTTCTTTTTTGTATTGAAGTATGTATTTTTAAAAACACAACCACACAAAAATATAATTTAATTTATTAGTTATTTTCACTAGAGCAACAATTACTCCATTACTCCGTCGACGTATTATGGAAAATTTTCTATACAAAAGAACTAGTAACAAACTGGATCTTAAGCACCAAATTTGGCCCAAGTGTACTAGTACACGTCTAAAACCAATAGTACTAGTAATTTTTCAAACACACTCAATGCTTATTTCAATTAAAATTTAAATTTATTTATAAAATCTTTGGACTTACAAATTATCCTTACAGACTACTCACTTATATTAAACTTAGTAAATTAGTTTTAAACTTTTCTTTAGAAAAACTAAAATCTAATAAAACATTTTCACTTAATTTATTAAACAATAGTTGAGATCTGACAAGTGGCTCATTGAGAGAATAATAAGTTTTATGCAATCCAATATCAAAATATGTGTGATACCTTAATGATCTACAAGGAACTTTAAAATTTACTAGTGCTAATAAATTAGGACATTTTATGTTATAATTTATTATATCATATAAGAACAAAATAGATTGGATCGATCTCCTTTCCTCATTTTGAGCATTAAGATGGTATGGAAAAGTTTACAGTCGAAAACTTGTACTGGTGATCTTTTTACTAGTTTAGTACTTGTTAGGTGCTAGTTCGATCTCAGGCAGGGATAATGATCTCTATTTATGAATTTCAAATAGAACTAATATTTTTTGATAAAAATAAAAGCGTTTTGTCGAAATTTCACGTTAGACATTTTTTTAAAAGTGAACTGTCTTAACTACTGTCTGGACGCCTACGTCACGAAGACAGCAAGTAGTGTTTTTGGCAACTAATATGTATTTTCTTACTGTCTTGCCAGTACTGGCAAATGTAAACGCTAGGTTAAAATTGCCTGAAGCTTTTACATATCAAAAATTATAAGTCAGACGAAAATGTTATTCTTGTTTCTTTCTTTCGTGCAGTTTCGAGTCTTGTTCTTGTAGTTACAAGCCAAAAGAAAAATTATAAAAAACAATAAGATGGAAACTACGAAAAGTAAGTCTCCTTTCAGACTCTTGCTTAAGTCTCTTGCGCAACTCTTTGTTTGTAGATGTCAGCGGCAAGGTCGCGGTAAGGGGAAAAAAACTGAGTACGGCCTTTGTTGTACTCGGCAAGTTACTTGCGCAACTAACTTTCTGAGTCTGAAAGGGGTCTAGGAAAGAAAAACAAAAAATGTCCAGTACATATATTCATTTACTACATCTTGTCGACCCCTCGCCATCAAACTTCGTCTGTCCAGCTATAAATTACGCTTACTCTATGGAAAGTTGGGAAAAAATTTTAGTTTTTAGTCGGTTTCATTTATTTTCCAAGAGGCGCTTATCTTACAGACAGTGTTACCATGATGAAATAAACAGGTGGCATTACTACGCCAGATGACGATTTTTTGCTATTGTATTGTTTGTCTAGTCTTATGTCAAAGTATTGTTTATGTTTACAAAAAGTCCACGTTTTTTGCTGTAATTATTGTATTGTATTAAAGTTTTTGATTATTTAAATTAAAATTAAATAAGATAGTAACCATAGTGAAATAAAAATTGGCTAAAAATTAATTTATTTCAATGCGTTCGGAAGCAAAATTTGATTTTAGTTTAATATAATTTTTGACGTAAACGGAGACTTATTTTTCATTTTTGTTGTAATGTTGTATTTGCTGCCGTAGCGCTGCCACCTACTTATTCCATCATGAGTGTTACCAACAAAAAAAATTTAAATTACACTTGCGACGAAGCGAAATTACCCGATTCAAATGACCAGTGTTTAAAAACAAATTTTCGAGTGTACCCTATTAAAGACCCATGGGCAATTATGGACCCGACAGAACAAAGTAATGTATGATGTTAAGATTTATGTAAAAGTTCTTTGTGCTGAACACTATATAGATATCCTCATTTATGTGAGATTTGTTTGACTTTTTCACGATGTGGGTTTATTTTCGGGAGTATGGTCAAATGTGGACCGATTCCAATACCCAATTTTATCAACTTATCTGCAAAACTGCGACCTGTACTTTGCGCGCAAGGTTTTCATGGATAACCAGTTAGATCGAATCAGAGAGTGTATATCTGAGTCGACCGGTATACATAAAGGTGTTACAAGCATAAACATAAACTCATAATACCCTCTTCGCTGTTGTGAGGTGGGCATACAAATTAAAACATAATGCTTTGAATTTTTGATTATTTTTTTTTAACCAATATTTTGTTTAAATTAAATATTGTTAAGGGCATAATAAACCACACAAATTGCTTGGCAAACATGCACTTTGTTTTTGCTTCTGTTTGCCAATAAACTACACAATCATACATATATCGTACAAACATTAATTTTTCATTTTTGTTTTGCTTTCAATAAATGCTGACGACGATTGTGCGGCGGCAATTTTGCCCGCTATTTGTTAAAAACCCCGAAGAAATATAAAAGAAAGAAAAATAATTTGTAGTAAAGAGTGCTCTAAACAAAAAACTGTTTGGGGTAAACAATGCTGTTAAAAAAATTAGAATTTACGGCTGTAAATAATTTTATTGCTTCTTCTTCTACATCTTTACTCTGCAAAGTTTTCGCTGAAATGATTAGTTTTAGCACTAGACACAACAAAAAGTTTGACAAATATCCAACATGTCTGCCAAATATTAAAAAATTTTAATATTTCTACAAACATTGCTTCAAATGATTGTCCAAACAGCAAACATCCCAATTAACAACACAAAATATTTGTACAAACGTATGATTTTGACATGTTTGCCAAGCTATTTGTGAGGTTTTGTATGCCCTTTACCAAATTGTTCGTTATCAATATAATGCAAAACTAATGAAATTTAAACGAAGCACCCTGTTCAAGAAAGAAACATTTAAAAGTCTCAGCAACGTTGCTATCTTCACGGAGGTAAAAGAAAATTAAAAAAAAAATTATTTAATGTTAAAAAATTTTGCATGTTTGTTTTTTATTTGTTTAATAACCAAAGCAATTTTCATTTCTGATATTTTCTGTAATAATGGCAAATGAAACAAAAACAAATGTTACCTTTTTATTTGCAAACGAAAAGTAAGTACTACTTTACACATGCCTGCTGCTGCTGCGCCTCCAATAAACACCGCACAGTCAATTATTACGTAATTTGATTGTGTTTTTTTCTTTCCTTCTTGTTTTGTGCTACATTTTATTTATAAATTTTTTGATTAAAAAAATTTCTAGTAAATTGCTTGCATGCGACCGACTCTCTACTACTTTGCACCATTCGATCGTTAGAAATAAAATCAAAACAATAACGCAAAAAATTGCAAAATAAAAGAAAATAGTGCAGCGGAAAATAAGTTACATATTGGTATAGTGCAGTTATTATTGTTAAAAGAAATAAATTAAACAAAACAACCAAAATAGTTAGAAAATAACAGTGGATACGGTAAAAAAGAAAAAAAAATAAACCTAAGCACGTGTGTGTATGTGGAGTTAGACATAAAAAAATTAATCCATAAACAGTTAAGTTTTTTTCTACTCCACTTAATTATAATTTGTGCTTTTAATTATATTTTGTTGATTCTGTGAACCGTGTGGATTGTATGTAGAACGTAAATAAACATCCATTTACTTTTTAAAAGGTATCTATTTATATACAAATATACGAATATATACTATTGTCATAAATTACAAACAACAACTAAGAAATAGAAGATGTGGGGAATGCTCTTTAAATAAATATGAATGTATATACCTACATACATACATATTTATACATATCTTTAAATACAACAAAAACAAAAAAGAAAAGCACTAAATATACACAAAAATAACAAATAAATTTTGTTAATAAAATGAATATCTAATTTGCCCAAATTAAACGTAAATAAAATGAATATTTGTGTATTGTATGTACATACCTATCTTGTTTTACAGTGACCATACGTACATACAGTACTTATGTATGTCCATATGTATGTACATATGTTTCTTTTTCTTTACTGCACATACTGTTGTTGTCCTAATAACAACGCGATTTAAATAAAAGTAATTATTCATCATATCGTACTCAAATATCCGTATTGATATGCGTTGACTCTTCGCCTGACTGCTGTCATTTTCGCCCATTTTACCCCAGTAACTTACATACAATTAGCAGTTTAATAGCAATTTTATAAGTAATTTGTTGCAATTCTTTTTAATAGGTCCTGAAACAAATGCGTAACACCTTAAAATATATTTTAGGTTTAGGACCAATATATGTATGTACATATAAGTATATTTTATATGTATATGTATATATTATAGACTTACCCCCCATATTCATAAAATATATTTTTGATTAATAAAAGGTTTATTAAACATATTTTCATACAAAATTCGTTTCATAAACCTGCAATAACCCTAAAATATTTTTTATGAATATGAGGGTTAGGATGGGTTTTTGAGATCTCAGTTGAACTAGGTTTAGTTAACCTGGAAATAAATTTGTGCCGCCATTACAAAATTTTGACGGAGAAACTTAGTTTTGCTTAAAATGTGGGTCTTTAATGAAAAAATAAAAAAAGGCGCATTTTTCAGAAAAATCTGAGTTTCAGAGTACGTTAAACTAAGTTTTAACTTAATCCACATCTCAACAACCCGGCCTTAGTATGCCGCTCGACTCACTCGAATTTCAGAATTGAAAATGGTTAAAATCGGTTATTACACATAGCCCCCATACAAGCTTCTTTTCGTTATAGAGTCTTTATGCTAATATACCATCTTTTGTTGATATTTGGAATGAATTTTTGACCATAGCTCACATAAAAACACAACTCACAAAAATAGTGCCAAAACTTCCTTATAAATGTCGTTATTGACAGAAAATTTGGCGACAGGAACTTAACGATAGCTAATGGGGAATGGTAAATAGATTAAAAAATCGATTTGCGATGGACTTTTTTTATTTCGATTTGTTAAAGATCGATTTTTAAGTCTATTTTAAAAAGTTTAAGATAAAATTGCAATTTTTGAACAAAAGAAACTTACAAAACCAACCAAAACTTGATATGTATAGGTATAATAAAAAAAGCACAAAGTTAAATTAAAGAAACACATATGTAAATTAAAGAAGGTACACATACAAAAAATTTTGTTTTTAATTACTTCACGAGTAAACGGTAGTTTAACGATCATTCGAGTCGTACGTACTTTGAGGAAAATACAACCCTTTCATAATAAGTTGCTATTTATTTTTGAAAAATTTCAAACAATAATTATATCAGGGCAGCCTTTTCATCAAACACGTACGACGATTTTCGATTGAAATCTACATATATCTCATTTACCATTTCCTAATAGCTAATATGTCTTATATGAATCTTAAAATCATAACATAATTTTAGTTTGTCGGGTCCATAATTACCCTTGGGTCTCAAATAAGGTACACTTAAAATTTGTCTCTAAATACTATGGTGTAGGGTATCATAAGTTCGGGCTTGACTGACTATACTTTCTTCCTAGTTTTATTGTATGTTTGTTCGACGTTTATTTGGTTAAAGTCAGGTAAAATGAGAGTTTAAAAAAATTTCTCTTATAAAACGATAAATTTGGCAAAAATTGCTGGTACGTAAAAAATAGAGATCTCTTGCCCGAATATAAACGTCAGACATTAGCAATAAAAACAGTTGTTTTAAATAAAAAACTGAAAGTTTAAATTTACATCTCTTTACTTTTTCTGAATACCTACAAACGAAACAATGTCACGAACAGAAACAATACTTTCCTTGTTCTGCAAACGTGGGAATATCCGACCTAATCTGAAAATCACAAGATTTAAAATCACTTTTGATTTTAAAATCACAATTGTCAATTAAGGGTGGTTTGAAAAGGAATTTTAAATCGGCTGTCCCTTAGTTGACCGATATAAAATCACAATTAGAAAACAAGTTTTTTGTCCAAAACAGCTTTCTTGTAATTTCAAATCACTTTCACAAAAAGTGATTTGCAGAACATGCCATAATTATTGTGTGAGATAAAATTACCTTCTAGATTCCAATGAATGCGTTATTATTATTCAAAAATAATACATTATTTTTTTTTGTGTATTTATGAAATAAATTCCCTATTTTCTTGCTGGAAAGCTTCTATAATGTAACTTTTCAAACATTTTTTGGTATATTGAGCATGGTTAGGTTAGGTTAAGAAGGGGTTTTCGCCCAAGGACACACCTTCACTCGGAGGCCTATGCGGTCCATGGTGAATCCCTTCGATACAGAGGAAGAAGGAAAAGAGAAGTACAGAAAAAGAGAAAGAAAAAAATTGATAGAAAGATTAATCAAAAAACCTCCCCCAACAGTAGATTGACTGGATTAACTCCAGCGATACACCCTAGTTCGTCGTGAAATCGCTCCCATTGCAATTTCTGCCTGATACCCTGTACCCTAGGAGAGTGGCATAGTACACGCTCAATTGTCTCTAGCTCATCAGCGTCCTCGCACAATCTGCAGAAGTGAAAGCCCTAACAGAACAATGTCCCGTCAAGAACTCTATTAGTGTCCTAAGACCACTCCTATCCATTCCTAATAGAACCCTGGTTGCCCCTGCGTCTAATCCGGGCCTTAAGGCCCTCGACACCCTGCAATCAGTTCTATCCCTACAGGAGAGGTGAAGGGCATCACGCAATCTTTCCCGTATCACCCCATAGTAGTGACACAAGAGGGTTTTACACCGTCCGCCCAGGTATGTCGATTGTCACCACATACCCTCCTACGATGTGACCCAGTATCACCTCCGTCTCGCTTCATATCGCTAGGATCTCAGCGTGGCAGACACTGCACTCATCCGGAAGTCTGAATGACCTTTTCACGTCAGTAATGTTGAGTTGTTTCGACAATGACTTGAGAATTATCATCGCTCTTAATTCTGCAATTCTGTTTGTTGACATACACAATTAACCAAACGTGTGCTTTATCACAGAACAGAATTTTAAAATGAAATTTAACCAGTTTCCAAACTTTGCTCTGGCATGAGTCTTCTCATAGTAAATTTTCAAACCAAACTAACCTTAAAACAACCAAAACTGTCGAAAACCTGTGACCGAAGACAGTGCTGCCAAATTTAAGTTCTTCGCCTAAAAACAAAATATCCGATATTTTGAAACTTTGATAATCTATAACTCTTAAACTTAACCAAGAAAAAAAATTGATTTTAATAAATTTCATGTTAAAATTCTAAAAATATCGCCTTAAAGATTGATGTGGTCAATACTAGACTTATTTTTTATAATTTTTTTTTTAATATGTATTTGTTTTTTTATATTTTAACCAATCTTTTCTTTTAAATGCGCATTGAGAAATTCGTACACAATACATGCATATTTTCCTTGTCTGGGAATGTTTATGACCAAAATAATTTGCTTCTTTTGTTTTTATTTTCCTATTTAGCTTTTGGGTTTTTTATTTTTGCTTTTCTCAATTTTTTTTGGTTTAATACGTTCTCTTTTAGCCAATTTTTATTATATTATTACATTGTAATTTCAAACAATTAAAATGGGTAGTGTTTATATTCTAGGATTTAATTAAATCATTAATATTATTTTAATTTTTTCCAGTTTTTTATTTTAAATTATTAAATGCTATAAAGTTTCCATGGTGTACTACTAGCGAGAATATGTTTTAAATAATTTCTAAGGATTTTGCTTAGTTGTAGTTGCTTTACAACGAAATTTTATCAATGTGTACCTACAAGTCGAAAATAATACTATTACGAAAATTTACAGAACCTTTTGTTGGTGTTTTCCGCAATTTGAATTTAAAACAAAAAAATATTTGTTGTTAACATTTTTATTCGCTATAATTTACAAAAGTTATTTCCATGTTTATATTAATACATACATACATATGTACATATGTATATCAATTTTTAAAATAAATTTATGCTATAAAATTTTGTTTTTGGCATTATCATTTATCACCTAAAAATAAAAATATTTTTCGTTTTTTTTCGTTAATTAGGTCGCTTTCGGTTTTTCTAGTGTTTTAAAGATTTCATTTTAAAGGTTTGGAAATAAATAAAATATCATTCCAAAGGAACCGCTATTATTTGAAGCGAATGTTAATAGAAACAGAAACAAGTTTCAATTTAAACTATTTTAAGAATCTTAATAACTATGTAGTGTGTAGTATATAATATGTACATACATATACATAACTACATATACGAGACCAGAATAAAAAGTCTTTGCCATTTGTACAATAATTTCTAACAAAAATATTTGTGCTGTGTTTATTAAAATTTGAATGAATCTTAAGAAAATAATTTTAGAACTGCAAATGATCCGTTATCTTTTTAATCTCTTAATTTTTTTTGAATTTTCAAAAAAAAATTCTGAAAATGTTTTTAGTTGAGGATTTTTGAGATGTGGATTAAGTTTAAACTTAGTTTAACGTACTCTGAAAATCGGATTTTTCCGGCGTAATATGACTTTTTATTATTTTTTCAATAAACCCCAACATTTTAAGCAAAACTGAGCTGTTTCGCCGAAATCTTGTATACAAACTTGGTAGTGGCGGCACATATCTGTTTACATATAACTAAACCTAGGTTAACTGAGATCTCAAAAACCAGCCTAAATGTTGTTAATGTAGTGAACTGATCAAAATTTACACCAGAACATTATTTACATCCAGCGTTACCATATATTTTAAAAAAAAATCTTGTTGTCTCAAAAAAAAAAACTTGTTTTCGCAAGAAAAAACTTTTTATTTCCAAAAGTGCCAAATAAGAAAATACCAAAATGTATTAGGAATTTTTTCGTTATCCATCCTTTTAGTAAAATATGGTCATTCCATGCTTTTACGTACTTCCCAAGTTTCCTTTTCTTAGGTTTCGTTGAACAACTTGGAGTCTCCGGTGGATTTGTTTCTTCCTCTGTAGTGGTTTATTTTCTCGGGACTAAAACAATATAAAAAATTTTATTTAAAAATAGGCATAAATATTTTATTTATATTCTTACCATGGCCAAATACATGTTTTTTTAATGTCTTCCGCACTACAAAGTTAACTACAAACTGTCAATGTATAAAAACGACCTTGTTGTACTTACAGGGAGTATACACAATTAAACACTGTTGCACTAATAAAGGAGTGAGAAAATATAAAATCGTTTAATTGTCTAAAAACATCATTTAATATATTTATCCAATAAACTGCAAATTTCAAGTTATGTATTTATAAAAAACTGGAAAAAATTTATGTATTTATAAAAAAAATCTTGAAAAACTTTATATATTTACTAGCTTAACCCGGTGCACTTCGCTACACTGGCAAAAAAAAAATAAGAAAAAAATCTTCTATGAGGGGTACTGCTCCTACTCTGTCTACCCCGCACATTTTTATATTGAAATTTATAGTTTACTATAATAGTAGCTTTAACCACGTTTGAAGACTCTCCCTTTAATAGTTCTTCAGTTGAGCGATATTTAATGTATGCATCCTATGGGAGGTATTTCCCCCCCTGCGCCTACCCGCTTTATTTTTATTTTCAAAAGTGTAGTATACCATAAGAGTGACTTTTAGAAAGTTTGAACATTCTCACTATTACAGTTCTTAAGATATGCGATGTTTAACATTGGCGTCCTATGGGGGTTCAGATATATGGTATTTAATATGTCTTCTATGAGGGGTACTGCTCCTACTCTGTCTACCCCGCACATTTTTATATTGAAATTTATAGTTTACTATAATAGTAGCTTTAACCACGTTTGAAGACTCTCCCTTTAATAGTTCTTCAGTTGAGCGATATTTAATGTATGCATCCTATGGGAGGTATTTCCCCCCCTGCGCCTACCCGCTTTATTTTTATTTTCAAAAGTGTAGTATACCATAAGAGTGACTTTTAGAAAGTTTGAACATTCTCACTATTACAGTTCTTAAGATATGCGATGTTAAACATTGGCGTCCTATGGGGTATTCCTATACCCCCGCTGCTATTTTATTTCAATTCCGGGGCTCAGAAGATCCTACTACAAAAAGTTCAGCAAAATGCGTGCAGCGGCTCTTAAGATATGCGATAATTAATATTGGCATCCTATGGGGGGTACCAATTCCCCTGCCCCTATCGAAAAAATAAGTAGCCTATTTTATTTTTAGGGCTCACGTGATGTTACTGTAAAAATTTGAGGAAAATCGGTTCGATAATTAATATTGGCATCCTATGGGGGGTACCAATTCCCCTGCCCCTATCGAAAAATAAGTAGCCTATTTTATTTTTAGGGCTCACGTGATGTTACTGTAAAAATTTCAGGAAAATCGGTTCGATAATTAATATTGGCATCCTATGGGGGGTACCAATTCCCCTGCCCCTATCGAAAAAATAAGTAGCCTATTTTATTTTTAGGGCTCACGTGATGTTACTGTAAAAATTTCAGGAAAATCGGTTCAGTAGTTTCGGAGTCTATAAAGCGACAAACAAACATACAAACATACAAACATACATAATTCATTTTTATATATATAGATAAAAAACTTAAAAAAACTTTAAATAAATTAAAAGCATCTCAAAAAAACTTTTTATTTGTACATATTCAAGGCGAATTCATTACAGGTTATCGCAGTACTACGACAAGTACAACTCATACCAAAACAAAAAGCAATTTTGGCTGAATTTTAAAAATATACAAACCTTCTTTCTATTTTCGAAATTTTTTATTAGTCAGTCGTGTTCTAGAAATCGAAATCGAGTGAAATTTAAATCGATGGAGATTTTTAGTTAATTTTTTTTTAAATTATCGTAGTTTTTCCTTATTGAAATAGTAGTTCTTATGAAGATAACTTGTAGTCATAGTATGAAGTATATAAACAGGAATATTTTAATGAACTTTTAACACTAGATCTTTTTTCGCTCGAATTCAATTGCTAGAACATGGCTGTATATTATGCTTTAAAATTAATGAAAACGATTCATTTTATTTATGTTTTAATTATTTTTTTCCTATCAAAACATAAAAATACAGTTTTAATCCAATGTTCGAAAATTCGAACTTAATTTAAAAAAATTACTATTACTTTTAAACTCTTTCCGTTCTTCTTGTTTATTGAATAAAAATAAACGTGTTTTAATAATATCTGAATATCTGACGTATTTTTTTTTTTGGTTTTTCGAAATTATCTATTTTTGAGAAAACTTGAAATTTGTTTATTCTGCACATACGTTTTGTCAAAAGTATTACTTTACATGGTAAATAATTAAAAAATACATTCGGGTTGGAAAATTTTTCCAAAACATTTTTATTATTTTTCACTAAATTTAATCTGGCAAAAATATTTGATTTTGGAATTAACCTTAGGTGAAAGATAAAATTTAACAAAATTTTTGATTTCAAATTGCAAAATGACAAATGGAATTTTCATTTAAAACTCAAACATCTCTTATTATTAAAATTCCAAATAACTTTCTAGGTTAAAAAGTAATTTGAGTATAAAATTTAATGTGTAATGTAGGAAAAATGTTTTTCTCGTATTTTGAAATTTTTAAAACTCTTTTGGTGTTTGACTCGTACTTCAACAAGAAAGCAATACAAAATATGAGCAAGTTTTCAATAACATGAACGAACATCAATCAATTGGTGTTGATAAATTGGTAAGCAATGAAAAGAAATCAACATTCGACGCAGTTTTAAATTAAAAGCGTTATAAATTGCGTTTCTTCATTTTCTAATTGAAACACATGGGTTGAGAATTTTAGACCTCAATGCCAATTTCTGTAAGTTGAAAAAAAGTATTGTACATACATATATACACATGTATGTGTTCACAATGTAAGATGAAATTTTTTTGAAGTCTAATAGAAACAATTTTAACTTTTGGGGGCAAGTTTATAAAAATATTCCATTTTATACATGCATTTTATTTTTTGAGTACCAATTAGCTTTTTAATATCAACTCTTAAAACCATCAAAAACTACGGTCATTTTGTAAATAATTGAACTTAAAATCTCGTTCGATTTCCATTTCACTTCCTTTCGATTTCTAGAACATGTCCGTAACTCTGAAAATTACGAACGTTGCAACAACAAAGTAAACACATTTCTTATTAACACAATAAAAGAGTTAGGCTATTTCGACATCTGAGTTAGATATTTTCTTGCCCTTTCTGTTCTAGTCGTTTTCTATGTAGTATACCATGGTATTTTTTATTTAATTTTAAGTCACATTTTTGTTTAAAAAATAAAAGAAAAATCGTATGTACTATGTATGTGTGTAACATACTTTGGGGAAAAATTATGTAGAAGAAAAACAAAATTGTTGCTTCCATTCTAAATGAAAAACGCTGTGGCCACACATCAAACTGCTTTTTGTGTGTGTTGGTAAGTAATATTTTGATTTTCTTATAAATGCGAAATTTTCTATTTTTAGTAATTTCTAAAATTTAGTTTTGTAAACAAAAACAAAAACAACTGTTTGGGTAATACTTATAAGTAAACATTTTACTAGCAAAAATTTTCAAAAAAGGCGATCACTTAAATTGTTAAGCAAATTATTTAGTCGCAAATTTATTTATTTTATTAAGTATCAAGGCTTGCTTTGCCTTCCTGGGTTCGAGTACAAAAAAAAAAAAAAAAAAAACAAATCAAATCCATAGACATATACATATAGCAAGGCGAATTCATACAAGGTGACCTTGGCTTGCTACGTAAGCAACAGCTGATAACTAACTATGTGTCAAAATGGTATACCGTTCCGGTCGTTCTGGGGAATCTTTCATATATTTTATAATTTTCACTAAGAATTATGAAATTTAAAACATTTTTAAATTATTATATTAAAAACGCACAATTTAAAATTCAAAATTAATTAAAATGTTTGTTTGAATTGTTTACTACGGTGTTGTATTATTTAACACAACGTTAATATATTTTACAGTATTGTATCCGTTTTCAAAATAAAACCACCTTGTATGAATTCGCCTTGACATATAGTATGCTTTTAAAATTTCTGAAAACTATATGAAAAACTAAAATTCTTAAATATGAATTAAAATTTAATAAATATTAGTTCAAGATGTGTAAAATATGACTGGAAATTTCCTAAATATTCTAAATTTAAAAAAAATTTATTAGATAATTATAGAATGAAACTAAAAAATAATTCAGTTAAAATTCTGTGGGACTTAAAATTGAAATTTACAAAAACAAGTTAATATTATTTTCTTAAAAGTAAGTGATAAGGTGGAAAATGTAGTGTAAAGAGAGTAGTCAAAATTAGACAAAACTGAAACGATTTCCTATATTTCATAACAAATTACTTTGAAATAACTAAACTGTGTGTTTTATTAAATACATACATACTTCATTATGGTTTTCATAAAAACCAAAACTAAACAAGAAAAAAATGTAATAAAAAATTATGGGTCGCTAAGCAGCAAATTAATAACATGGTGTTCAACAATAGTATAATATGTAATTCATTGACAGGCCTGGCGGCATGTTAATTTCCTTTTATTATAACTTTTTTTATTTTCAAGAAAGCGCACAAAACAATTTTAAGCAGGTTTTATTGAACTGCCATCGTTTTTTGAAAAATTTGTTTATCATATAATGTCTAATTGGGCTGTGTCTCGATTTTTAGAGAAATTTGTTATAATTTTTAATGAATTCTCCTACAATTACAGCACTAATAAGAAATACAACTTACAGGACATAATGTTGCATGCACCGATTAAAGCTTACATTGAGGCAGATATTGAAAAGAGCTAAAATGTTAACAAATTTAAGCTTATAAGCTGAAAATGGTCGGAAGCGAGCTTGACCGACTATTGGCAATAAACGAGCAACTAATTTGGCTTCAACTAACAAGCTGTTAATAGCCCTAGGCAAGTATTGAAGTCTGTTTTGAGTTTAAAACATAAGTGTAAAGCATTCAAAAATTCCTAACAAATTTTTAAAACAAATATGTCTAAAAGATTTAAGATTAAAAAAAACAAACTATAAATAAAAAAAAAATCTTGCTATTTTCCTGTTTAGAAACTTTTAAAAATTTTTAAACGATTTTGTAATATTTTTCAATACTTTTCGAAATTAAAGCAAAGACCTTGCAGCTAACTATTGTATGTATTTTTAATTAGCAAAAGTTCCTGTTTAAAATCCTTTAGACCATATAAAACGATTTTTCAATATTTTGCAATATGTACTTATCAATATGAATACCAAAGCTTTTTAATTTTTGAATATTTTGCAATATGTACTTATCAATATTAATACCAAAGCTTTGCGGCTAACTATATTAAATTTTATCTAATACTTTAAGTTTCTAACCTTAAATGTTTTGAATAAACTTTTATCTTAATATTTATCAAAGATACTTTTACTATATTATATCTAAGAGTACGTTAACGTAGTTAAACCCACTTGTAAAAGATTTTATTCGAAAATCATATAAGCTTTTAATTTGTTCTTATTTAAGAAGCAAAAAGAAAAATGTAGCAAAATGAAAACCACATAAAAAATATGTATGTATGTATGTATATATGATATATAAATATATGTATGGATATATATATATATATATATAACCACAATAATGTCGACTGACTGACTGACTGTCTTATGTTTGTTTTGTAAGTGTCGTTTGTGCATTAATTAAAGTGAAGAATTTTTGTGTAAAATAATCCATATTAAGAAGTGACAATTGTGTTAATAATCCACACTAGAACTGTTAAAATGAATGAATGCTTTTCTTAACACTCAAAAACACTAAAACACAAACACCAAATAAGAAAATAATTCCAAAAACCGTAAGAAAACAAAGAAAAAAGAAGAAATCTCATCTATGTGTCTACTACTGTGATATAGTATCAGCCTAATTTCTCCAGAATAAACTCATACATTACTCACTTGTATAAATTGCTATAATACTTAAGCAAGTAAGTCGTATAAAATACCAATTAAACATATACGTTAATGCTTAACTTTTCTTTTCATTTAATATAAAGGTAAAATTTCCCAGGTGAATTGGGTTTGAGAAATGATAACAGATATACAATGTAATTGGATAGACATTCAAGAACAGCAATATTAAAGAAACAAGAAAAACAAAATGTTACAAAATAAAATATTTTATTTAACGTAATGGCAATTCAACTTAAAGTACACAAGCAAACAATTTTTCTCTAATAACAATTAAGAAGATACCACCCTATTACTTCACGGTGCAACAATATTTTAGGAAATAATACTCATTCACATATTTATGGAAAGAAATGGGTAAGTTTTTAAAGAAATTTATTCATTTTATTACCTTAAATAGAAAATATTTTATCATAGAAATAGTTCTAATAAAGGCCCAACTATAACATGAATTAGATTGCTTAAGCTAATAACAAAAAGCCTCTTAAATGCATTAAAAAAAAACCAGGGACCGTAAATTTCTTTTTAATCCTTATTTCTTTTTCGCTCAGAAAATAAAAGTTATTTTAAATAAAAGTTATTTTAAATAAAAGTTATTTTCTGAAGCTATGTTACACCTATTAAATATTTCACGTTCTACAAGTAATAACTTACTTTCGCTTTAACTACTTTTTTCTTACGGCAATGAAGCAAAGCAAGCATGAAATTTATTTTCTACGTTTTTGTTTGAGGAATTTGCTGCATTCGCCGAACAGTGGCGTGAAGGACAAAACAATACTTACTAAACTTTAAAATAGTTGATATGGAGTAATATTAATGCTTAATGTCTCAGAAACCATACAAAAATTTCGTGAAACAGGTTTTGGATGCCTTACCTAACTAAATTTTTTTTAAATGGTCGGCAGGTCAAACCAATTTTGAGCTGACGAAATTAAATGATTTAAAAATTACACAATCTTTGATTTCAACTCCTTTTATTGTTTAAACAATTTTCTTCATATGGCCCTTTATTGTACATCAGCAATTTTTTATTAACCTTCGTTCACAACGATGGCAACAATTTAATTTTTCAATAATCTTTACTAGAATATGTTCACGTACTCGAAAAAACTAGCAACGAGAGAGTAAAAAAGAACATACAAGTTTGAGAGACAAAAATAGTTTGAAAATTTCTGTAAGATAAATTTTTACTAGCAAAAATTTTTCAAACACCTGTGCCCGTTCTTGTATTTCTCGCATCGTACATTCTTTGCATGAAACAAGTGAATTGCAACAAAAACAGTGTAAAATGAAACAAAATAAAATGGTTTTGCACAAGTGTTTCTGTACCTTTACTTTGCGAAAATGATCTGTCATTTAAATAATTTTCCAGAAAGAAATAAAAAATAAATAAATACGAATATTCAACATTTTTTATTATTTTTCGAATTTATTCCTTAAAATTTAAGGAATAGAACTAAGTATTACAA
Source organism: Pollenia amentaria (assembly GCA_943735925.1). NCBI lineage: Eukaryota > Metazoa > Arthropoda > Insecta > Diptera > Polleniidae > Pollenia > Pollenia amentaria. Next base: position 148,595,445 of record OX031008.1, read on the forward strand.
AAAAGCTTTATAAAATACATAACTGAAATTTAACTCATAGAATAAATTCGAAAAATAATAAAAAATGTTTAATATAATAAAGTTGCTTATAAAAAGAAATAATTCCCAATATCTATTTGATAAATACGAATAGTTAAATTAATTTTTTAGAATTATCGCATGCTATAAAATATTTTAAAAAATATCGCATATGATAAAAATTATAAAGAAAATACGAATAATTAGTATTGTGGTTATTTTGTTGAACTATTCATGGTTTTTAATCCAAATTTTTACTATTTAATTAGGCTTAAGTTCATTAAATTTAATTTTCATTAAATTATTTTTATGAAGAAAGGAATTTTTACAACATGGAAGATTAATTAAAATTGTTATTGATAATTTTCATTCTTGACTGACCTGGGATTCGAAGCCAGGCTGGCTGGCGTGTGATTCGAACCCAGGCGGCTGGTTACCCTGACATGTTTCGACCTCAACCACTAGGTCTTCTCAAAGGGATTTGCCGTCTTACACTCGCAGCCATCGATGACTGCTGACGTCAGTAGTCAAACATCAATCCTTAAACCAAATTGTATTTTAACCTTTGGTAGATCGAAATTTGCTTATTGAATGATTATCCATTTTTAATTGATCTCACATGTTTTTCCTTTACTTCTGTTTTTTCCGTACTTTTGTCAAGAATTCTTCTTGAAGTCCAAAGTACATTTTTTTGTTTATCATGTTTTTTGTCTTTCTTTTTTCTTGTTGACATTTTTCAGCACAACTTGAAGGACAAATGAACACATAGAGCTTGTGCCTTAGCTTTAACAATAATTAGTATTGTGGTTATTTTGTTGAACTATTCATGGTTTTTAATCCAAATTTTTTACTATTTAATTAGGCTTAAATTAAATTTAATTTTCATTAAATTATTTTTATGAAGAAAGGAATTTTTACAACATGGAAGATTAATTAAAATTGTTATTGATAATTTTCATTCTTGACTGACCTGGGATTCGAAGCCAGGCTGGCTGGCGTGTGATTCGAACCCAGGCCGTCTTACACTCGGCAAATCCCTTTGAGAAGACCTAGTGGTTGAGGTCGAAACATGTCAGGGTAACCAGCCGCCTGGGTTCGAATCACACGCCAGCCAGCCTGGCTTCGAATCCCAGGTCAGTCAAGAATGAAAATTATCAATAACAATTTTAATTAATCTTCCATGTTGTAAAAATTCCTTTCTTCATAAAAATAATTTAATGAAAATTAAATTTAATGAACTTAAGCCTAATTAAATAGTAAAAATTTGGATTAAAAACCATGAATAGTTCAACAAAATAACCACAATACTAATTATTGTTAAAGCTAAGGCACAAGCTCTATGTGTTCATTTGTCCTTCAAGTTGTGCTGAAAAATGTCAACAAGAAAAAAGAAAGACAAAAAACATGATAAACAAAAAAATGTACTTTGGACTTCAAGAAGAATTCTTGACAAAAGTACGGAAAAAACAGAAGTAAAGGAAAAACATGTGAGATCAATTAAAAATGGATAATCATTCAATAAGCAAATTTCGATCTACCAAAGGTTAAAATACAATTTGGTTTAAGGATTGATGTTTGACTACTGACGTCAGCAGTCATCGATGGCTGCGAGTGTAAGACGGCAAATCCCTTTGAGAAGACCTAGTGGTTGAGGTCGAAACATGTCAGGGTAACCAGCCGCCTGGGTTCGAATCACACGCCAGCCAGCCTGGCTTCGAATCCCAGGTCAGTCAAGAATGAAAATTATCAATAACAATTTTAATTAATCTTCCATGTTGTAAAAATTCCTTTCTTCATAAAAATAATTTAATGAAAATTAAATTTAATGAAAATACGAATATTTACACTAAAATTTAAAGTTTTTAAGAAATATCTAAATTTTATCGATTTTTTTTTTATTATTAAATTTTTTTTTTAAATTTTGCTAAACAACCAATCGACTGTCATTTTAAAACAGCTAATAAGACTGAAATTCTCATAAATGAGTTCCGTGAGAGATATGGCCGCTGTGATCAAATCCTTCAATCTCAAGAAATCAAACTCCTTAGAAAATGAAGATTATGGACAAGGCTACTTTCATCAATAAACGATACATATGTATATCCAAATTGTATTTGTAATATTTTTTTTACATTTTTAAAAATGTAACTAAGAGTAAAGTAATAATTGAAAAGTAATAATAAATACGTAATTTTGCTCTGGGTAAAATTTACAAATGATTTTTTATACCCTCCACCACCACTAGTGGTGAATAAGGGTATACTTAGTTTGTCATTCCATTAAAACTTTTTAATTATACATCTAAGAACCCATAAAGTATACATATTCTGGTTTCTTGAGTAATTCTAAGTCGATTTTGCATTGTCCATCTTGCTGTCCGTCTGTTGAAAACACGCTCACTTTCGAAAAACGAAAAAAGAGAAGAACAAACTTGGTCTCAAATTGCTTGAAGTTATCCTAAGCAGTTTGGAATTGAAATCCAGCAACATCGTTTCAGTAGGATCAGAACTATGAATCAAAATGTGGAACCACCACCCTAAAAAAATTTATAATTTTGATACAAAAACTAACATAAATCGTGGAATTATGCACGGAATGATATAAAATGCTGCAAATCATACTGGTAAATTTTGTGAAGATCGGTCCATAATTGACCATAGGCCCCATATAAATCCTATTTGCGGAAAACAGTTTAGTAGGCCTAAAACCGCAATATATAACGCTATCATACTAAAATTTGCTACGTCACAGTTTTATAGGACCAGAAATCACACTTTAAAAATTTTTGAAGATCGGTCCATAATTTACCCTAGACCCCTTATAAACCCTACTCTCGGAAAACAGTTTATTGCGCCTAAAACCTAATAAAGCCCACTTTGGGAAAATAATTAAATTTGCCTTAAACCATAACAGATATAGATATTGCGGTAAAATTTTTTCCAACGTAGATTCATATGGCCAGAAAAAATATCATGCAATTTTGTGCAATTTACTGTTAACGCTAAAACTAATTACACCCGCTGTAATGACATTGATTCTAATTTATTTTTTGTAATACCAGAAATCAGTCTTCAGAATTTTGGAATGATTGGTACATAATTTACCATAGGTCCAATTTACAAATTACCCTCCTAAAAATCATTTTAGTTCGGCTAAAACTGTTACGAATCATGATATTTTACTCAAGCTAGTTCAAAGTTCTAACAAGAAACGCATAAAACTTTCTTATTGTCGGTAAATAATTTAATTCAGGTCTAAACCGCAACCAATTTTAATGCTGACGTTCGTTTTTCTGAAGCTTAGTTAATAATAAATATGTATTTATCATAAAGAGTCCACTCCTGTCGGTGAAGGGTATCAAAGATTCGGCACAGCCGAATATAGTAATCTAACTTGTTTTTGATTGAAAATGTGTGTGCTTGAGAAAAAAGGTGTTTCTTGTTTGTGAATACCAAATTAAAATGTTGCTGTCATTGTGAATATTAGTTTCTTATGCGAATCCCGCAAAGCTCTACGCTGGTCTGCAGAAGACCAGAGTTTCTGGCGAGAATCGAAATCGCAACTCCCGCACTGATAGACTAGCCCACTACCAACTAGCCTACAGGAGCTCTTATTTCTCTCCGATTTTGAATTCGATATGATACTGTTTCTGATTTACCGTTTTTTCAACTTAGTAGTTCTTCAAATCGCATCTTCTTTTTTTAGTAAATTTTTTATTTTATATATTGAAAATTTATCATATAAGAAATATAAATATGTATATTGTTAACAATTGTATGAGAACTTTGCCTCATATCCGATTTGTCGTTTGTTTTAATTTTAGCAATGACATCTATTATTTAAAATTTTTTTTTATCAATTTATTTCCAAAATTTTACGGTTTCGAATGTAGTTTATATTTTAGCCATTTTTCTCCGTTACACTTGCAAGTATTTAAATACAAGTAGAGTACACGTATTAACGAAAACTCGAAGAAATAGCCCGGGTTGGCCGAAAGTACGAAAAGTGTGTGTGTGTGTGTTAGTGAAAAAGTGCTATAGTCTCGAGTTTTTCGAACTCACTCTTGCATGTGTAATCCCCATGAATGACTTTATATTCATACCAACATAGTGTGCTGATGTGTGCATCACATACAAATGTTGGTATACCAATCGACTCAGAATCACATTCTTCGATCTTAAGATGTCTATCTCCGTCCTGCTGGCTGGTTATCTGTTTGATTTTTAAAATTATTGATTAATCGATAATATTGATTTCGATTAATAAAAATTATGACTAATTAATTAATCAAAATCATCATTTATAATTTAATCAGAAATTTTAACACATTACTAAAATTTTTAACAATTGAATAGTTCGAAAATTTTTCTTTTACAAGTTTCTTTATATTCTGCACCTCCTTAATATTTACACTGTTCCGAAATCACAATGTATATTATACAGAATTTAGCAGAAAAGCTTTACGGTTATAGGTTAGTAATTATGTAGTAGAATTAAAATAAAAAGTTTATAGAATAGTCTCCCGTTATTATTAGAAATGAATGTCATTTATTGTCAATTCCTTAAAAGGTAAAACGTTTAGGTATTTTGTATGTATTAAAAAACAAAGTTTATAGAATGGTGGTAGGTAGTCTTTTAACAATAAAACATTCGAATCGCTCCGTATTCCATGTCTCAACTTCCTTTTGTATGTGCATATATGTATAAAAATTGGTAAATAAAAAATGATTTTATTGTTAAATCCTTTTGAAGTATTTTGGTTTAATCAAATCATGCTGTTGCTAACACGTTATTTACGTGTTTAAAATAAAATAAAAAAATGTTTTAAATCGTGTTATTTACAATTTAATTTAATTTGATATAAAAATTTTTACTATTTATTTATAATGTGACTAAATTATAGGTACGGGTATGTAGCTATTTAGGCAACGTAATTGTGTTACTAAAAGTTATAAAGGAATTAATGGAATGTTTGACAAAAATTAAAAAACAAGAAAACAGGGATATAGAAGCCAGAATTGTGTTAACTAGGCTTTAATTGTTTAAAAAGTTTTTATTGTAATTTTTTTTTTTTGATTTTATTACGTATTTAAAAAAAATAATTGGAATTTTACTAATTTGTCTGTTCTTTCTATTTCAGGAATGACCTAAAAGCCTGCAAGAAACAAATTTTTTCATTCTCACCCTAATTGAAGAACCTGTAAAATCATAAAGCGCACATACATACATATGTACATACATATACATATAAATAAACCCCGAAGAACTGGTTAAAGGAAGAAGTTTTTCGTGGAATTTTTAAATTAACATTTCGCCTGTGAGTTTATTAAACATGTAGTAAATGTTAAAATGTCTTAGCAAACGAAACATAAATATATGTACATACATATAACTTTGAAGCAAACACACTAACAAAATAGATTTTGTTCGAAGTAACTATTAAAATTGCTTCTTTCTCATATTTGAGAAATAGTAAGGGGCTTTTTATTTATCGAAAATGTTTACAAACCATTTAAACTACACATTATGGATTGATTGGAGAGTAATCCTACAACAAAATCCATACTAAACTGATAATAAGTTTACATTTAAACAACTGACGGCGACAAAAAACCTTAATCAGTGCGGCAGAAATAAATGGGCTTATGTTGTTATTAATTATTATTTTCAGCTATCAATTGGTAACATTTTTATTTACACAGTTTATTAAGTTGTATAATGTTGTTTTGTTCTTCTAATTTGATAAGAATTTTACGCTTAAGCTAATCCTTATTTTTACTAATTTCATTGTACTTTTAATGTAGACGCCAGCTGAACATTTGTAATACATGCAAACTAACTTATGTATTAAATCAATAAACTAAATACTTATTGTATATCATTAGTAGCTACAAAAAAGTTCATAAATAATTTAATTAATTACTACGGGTTAATCGATTAATTAGTGTACAAATGTAATTAAATTTTTTTTTGTAGCTCAAATACTAATTAAATTATTGGGTTAAAACTGGGGAAATGCGATTTACTGTACACAAATTATACAATACGAAACTAAAATTCGTTTGTTGTAAATTTATTTATTTATTTTATAAAATGTAATATCACAAAAAACACTGTTGGCCAATTAAAGTATGTATTACAAAGCAGTTTGCCTGAATACAGGTATAAAATATTTTATTGGTTCCCCAACCAATAAAAAGGAAAATAAAGGATCACAACAGTGTAAATATTGTGAACAATAAATCAGTTTTAATATAATTTTCGTTGGCTCGATATTACAAGGTTGTATGTAACAATTTTTTCGATTTTTGTTTAGAAATGTTTTTGGTTTGTATGGGACAATTTACAATTTTTAGTGTTGGTCCAGAGACGCCAGCTCGTCCTAATCCGCATTGAACAACAGTGTTTAATAGTTGTATGTTACATATGATCAAAAGTTCTGTAACAAAGTTGTATATACTACCTAAAACATAGATAAAACCGCTTAAGTGCACAGGGTATTATGCGTTTGGTTCTGGAACCACCTGAATTGATCTTAAGATTCGCCCGTTCTACCCCTGGTAATTGCAATTTTAAGTCTACTTTAAAATTATTAATAATAATTCAAAATATCAAAGCTCTATGTAGCATTAAATATTGCCTACATAATAAGTCGGAGTATCAAAGTTTTATGTTTAAATCTCTATCTCTAGTCCACTCATTGCTAACTAACAGTGGAACAAAGTTTTGTTGGCTAACTTTGTTTGAAAATACTTGAATAAAAATAATAAATTAAAAACTTGATTTTCTCCATTTCTTTGTTTTTGCATATACAACCTTGTAATATTAAGCCAGCGATCTGTAAATGTATGTGCAGTTACAACTACGAGCAGTTCTTATTACACAGTTCGACATTGAAAAATTATTTTGTTTAACCCTTCAAACTGATTGTTGTTTTTTTGGCATGCATTATTTTTTCGATTCTCAAAACAAATTCATGGCTCATCAAAAATAGCCCACTATTTTATAAATCGCCATTTCGCCAAATAAAAAATTATGATGCCAAACAAGCTTTAAAGTCGCCACGTTTGGCGAGAAATCGCCACATCTACCAACCCTGTATGAATTCGTCTTGATTTTGGTATGTTTTTCACTTTTCCCTTTTATTTCGAAATATAATTCAGCCTTATTGTGTTTGTCGTTGTCGTATACGACTGTGTCGTTTTCTGTAAAAGATTAAAGAACACAGATTGTGTGTAACTTATCTATTACTAAAAACGACACAGTCATATACGACAACCACAATAAGGCTGATTATTTTTTCTCTTTTCAGTTTGACGTTTTCGATTTAAAGGATTTATATTTATATTTTTGTGGCTTTGTGCTTAAAGTTAATGGTTGTATAAAGTGTCTTTTCTTGCTCTCTTATTTTGCTGAAACAGCCAATGTCTAATTAAACCAAGAACAGCTTCATAAGGGATTTTCTAGCCAATTTCACTAAGAACTCTTCTAAAAAACTTTAATTTACATACATTTTCTCAAAAGTGAATATTTTGACATTTATCCTGTTAGAAACAAGCCAAGAATTACCGCTTTATTTTCGATTTTTTATAAGTTTTTAGTTTTTTTTTGATGTTTTGATAACATTTTCGATTTTGATTATTTAAACAATTACAATTACAATTCGAGTTGGAAAAAAAGCCAATTGTAGGGGAATATAAGAAAATATAAACTCACTGTTTATTGTTCTGGCTTTGTTGAAGCTTTGATATTGTTACAAGTAAGGCCTGAGTGTTTAAAATTCTTATTCATTTTATGGTCTTATTTGTATAATATTTTTAACTTTTCTAAAGCTTTTGGGAAAAGTTTCCCGACGAGCTGGCATGAGCAACCAGCGAAATGCGCATAGAAACTAGCTTTCCCTCAACAATAAATTTTAGTGTTTTTATCGAAAATGAAAATTGGGGATTTAGCACGTTATAGATAAATCTTATTAATTTTGTATTCCCGAAAATAACTTTTGACAAACGATCTTTAATTATTTGATTTTAGAAATTTCTTTCAAAATTGTGTACATACATATTAGATTTTTGATATTTTGTAATTGAATCAACTAACATTTTATATAAAAAAATTCAGACCGCATATTTTTATATCTCAATCGTTCTCATGTGGCTGTTATGATTTAAAAGCCGTTATTCTATATATTTGAATAGGGGCTAGGTCAAATAATGCATCGATTTGGTCCATTTTAAATTCTGAACAAATTTTTATGTTATACTTAATAATCAGGTATAATTTTTTTTGCGATTCGACAGCATTTTAGTAGCTCTATGTTAAGTGCAAAAGATGGAATTAATCGAGTTTAAGTTTTTATGTAATTTGTAATTGATATTCATCAATTACCAATTATATGTATTTGGTAATTGGCAAACAACAGTTACCAATTACGTGTAATTAAACTCGTTATTAATTACAAAACGTAATTGGAAACGCCCAAGTTTTAAATATACATATAAATAAATAAAATGGATAAAGTAATATTTTAAATTTCTGGTTTTCTTAAAAATAAACACTAAATAATTATGACAAAAATCTTCATTATCGAGTTGGTTTGTTTATACAACTGTTGGAAACGATATTTAGTTTATATGAATGAAGGGGTCAAAATGTATTGTTTGCTTAAAAAACTGTATACATTTTTTTGTGCGTGTTTTTCTAAACCATGCAAATAAAAATTGGTTTTTTTTTTTTGTTAATTCCATTAATAATTGGGGTAAACTATGTATATATATTGATTTACATTTGCGCATACAAATTCACATGTAAATGTACATAGTATTAGGCTTGCCAGATTCAAATTTGCAAAATTCTTGATATTCACTAAAAATTCTTGACAATTAAAAACTTACTAATAAAATATTTTATAAAAATATCACAATTGTTAAAACCAGTTGAAAGCAAAAACTACAAGAAAATGAACTCACTATTTGCCCCAAAAATTTCTGTAAGCTTTTATTTTGAGTCAGCTGTTTAACGTTTTTAATTACATTGTCCTAGTTCAAAAATGTAACAAGCAGGGTAACTGGCGGGTAAACCTAATTCGAGTACACTGCAAAGAAAAATCAATCAATCCGTACTTAAATCAATCCAAAGCGGTATCAATAGTACGGTAAGTAAGAAAGATTGATTCATGTTTAATCCCGAATTCTTACTTGAAAATTCTAACCGAAAATGATATTGATTTAAATAGAACTAAGATTGAATCAATCCCAAAATGAGCTTGATTCAAGTATTATAAAGTTGATTTAATCCTGAATTCGTTCTTAAAAAAAATCCAAAAGCGAAATTAGATTGATTCTATTGGGGGATTCACAAGGTGTCATAAAGTCATATGTCTTAAAATAATAACATGAAAAAATGCGACTGTTGTAAGCAACCCCTCATAATTTAATGTGCTATTAATTACGATAGCACAATAAACATAGCAAGCAACGTTCTATTTATTTAAGACACTTTTTGTTTACAAACCAACAACAATATTTTTAAACCATTGTAAAATGTTAGAACATTATGACAATAAACCATGATAGCACACCTTGTGAATACCCCATATGTGTTTTAGCATACACCAAAGGCAGAAATATAATATTATTATGATTGATTTACTTGCCCGTTTTATTCCTTACAGAATTTTATTTATTTATTTTATTTTATTTCTAACATTATCATAGTTAGGCCTTTAAGGGCCGTAATCAGTTACAAATATTTACCTAAAAATATAAACTTAATAGGTACTTTTGCTTTTTATTTTATGAAAATAATGGTTTTTTTCATCTTGTTCTGTTGTTGTTGTTTCTACACAAAACAATCAAATCGTTTTTTGATTGTTTTGTGTTGTAGTTTCTACAACAAACTAAACACACGCGTATGCACGCATATAAAACTAATAAGTTATATGAGATTAAAACGCTCACTCTGTAATTTTTCTCTCAGAGTGACACTACCAACGAAAATTTTAATCTTTTTTTACTTGGTTTAAGAATTTTATACTTGTTTTAATAAATTCCGGTTTGGTTTTCGGAAGTAATCCCATTTAGGACTGTTTTAGTGTTAGGTTAGGTTAGGTTCCATGGGCAGCCATGGAGTTACAGCGCACTTGGGCCCTTCAGTGGTCCCTTTGTGGTACCCAGTGCCAATGCTCATCCTATACAGCAGCTACTCAGAGGCGTCACTGCAGGATTCAACCAATTCGTCTTCTTTATGAAGAGAAAAAGCAACTTAAGTTCTATTCTAGGTAGATCCTCCAAACAGTCAGACACTGGTTCTCCCAGGTATTTTCCCTGATGCCCCGTATCCCAGGACATTGACAAAGGAAGTGAAGCACAGTTTCCTTCTACTTCTCCTCATGACAACTTCTGAAGTAGTCATTGAATATCAGACCCATTCTCCTAGCATGAGTACCCACAAGCCAGTGCCCAGTTACGACTGATACCACTGTTCTAATTTGGTGCATATTAAACCTTAGTAGAGATATGGATCAGGTAGACCCACAGGTCCAACTCATCTGCGGAATTCTATAAGACTCGCGCTTGATAAGTGATTTGCAGTGAGCCAGTCCGAGTGCCCTGGTAACCACATCAGCATTACCCTTGAATGTTTCGCAATCTCATTCAGAGATATCCGACATCCTACAGTTAACCTAGATGTCGTGTAGACACCCGCTAGGGAAGCAATGGCAGCCTTGCTATCAGTAAATATACGTATATCTCTCGATACGCTATAATACCTTAGCCAGTTAGCCGCCCGCCTTATAGCCGAGATTTCCGCCTGCAGGACACTACATTCATCTGGCAGACGAAAGGAAACTTTTATATCTAATTCCCCTATGAAGAAACTCCCGCCAACCTTTTCCTCGAACCATCGGTATATACCGATACGGTCGGTCCTTTAATAGTATCTACAGCCGACAGCGCATTGTTGTGCGCCATAAGTGTCGCGAACCCCGGGATGCAGTAGTCCACCTCATCAGGAACAATCGAACTTTTCTGACATGTCCATAATCGACCAGCTGTGCGTCGCGTTCAGCCGTGTCGCCTGTTTTAGTGTTATTATATATATTATATTACGCGTACTTAAATTGAGTATAACAACTTAATTTATTCCGAGTGTTTCTTTTCTCTTGGCACCCCGAACCCATTTTTACAATAATAAGTTTTTACGATCGATATATGTATGAATATTGATATAAAAATTAATAATGAACAAAATTGCGTGTTTAGGTACGTTTAACCATAATTTTCCATTTTAATTATTTTTAAAAACGGTTTGCACCACTGGATTAAGCGTACTCGAATTAGGTTTTCGATTCAAGCCCAGTATTATTAGTGTTGATCATATGGGGATAAACAAGTGCTGACACCAGTTTCTGTTTAAAATTAACATTTCAGTATTGTCAAGTTATTATTGTTAAATAAAGGAAACGTAGTTTTGATAGATTTTCTAACAAATACACTTAAACAAAACCATGAAATATTTATTTGCTTGTTACACAGCTTTGTTTAGGGAAAATTGTTAACAACTTAAAAAAATAATAACTGATTAGATCCCCTGAAGATGAGCAACGGAGTTGCCTCGAAATATAGGGTACAAAAATAAAAATATTAAAAATTAAAATCAAATTGTTTTTTAATTTATAATAAATGACATCAAGCCGAAACAAATATAAACTACAAAAATAATAACTTTTTTTTTGTTGGCTTTAACAAATCTTGAAGAAACATGTTTTCTTGCTCTTGACGAGCACTAAAAATTCTTAAAGATAAAAAAAAAAAAAAAAAAATCAAGACCGTCTGAGAAGCCTAATACGTATGTGCGCACGTGAATTTTGTAAGATATGTACCATCCCGAAAAGTCTTATATTTAAAAAAAAGTTGTTTTCCATTCCTGTTCAAAAATGACCGTTTTAAAAAGTTTATCGACCAAAATTTAAGTGGTGTCTTATTAAGACTCACTCTTAAAAAAATCAATTCGGTAATTCACAGTGTTTTTTTTATTCCGACATACTGGTTGTATTCTCTATAATTTTATGAAAATCACATTAGAACACTTTTTTAATTACCTAAATTTCTTTGATATTGTTTTTTTCTCATTTTGTTATTATTTTTATGGTTTAGGTGGGTTAATATGCATAAAGTACATGAAAACGAAAACGAAAAAAAATATTAATGGGGATTAACTCCTAAGTCATAAATTTTTTAAAAGCTGTTTTAAATTCAAAAGGTGTTGGTAGATATGTTTTATAAACAAAATTTTTGTTTTGCAGAAAAAAACACACTAATGCTTAAAACACAATTTGATCGTATGTCATAAGCGCGTTTACAATCAATTCCGTCCGAAACGTATTTCGTTTTGCTTAGAAAATAGTAATAGAAAATTATAGGTATTTATGAAATATTTTCATCTTGTCATTTAATTTGAAAATACGCAAATAATTTTATATTATTTTTATTTTGATATGAGGTGGCGCATAAGTCATGAATGTTATGATCGCCAAAAAAAGAGCCATAGTTGGGAGAGCTGTGTGAGTTGTTGTCACACAATTTTAAGAATTTCTCCACCTCGGACTTTAAAAATGTTTGCAACATTGCCCGGTATTAAATGTCATTCACATTAACAGCACTTTGTTCTTCATTTTCAAAAATTGTGTTCAATGATATTTTCTAAAGTTATTCCACACCACACTAAATAAACATTAAATATCATTCTTTAGTGTTCGGTTCGGTAGATTTGTGGAAAACACAAACGCTAAAAGTGTTTGTGAAGTAAATCATTAAAAAAATAACGTTTCTCTGTTTGTGATCTTCGAACACAAAAATAATAATGTACTTATCCAACTAAACAAAAAGATGAGAACTTTTTTTTTTTTTAAACAACTAACTTCGTGATGTACAAACACAAGCTATTCGTACAGTGGTCGTTGGTTTAACTTCATTGTTTGCTCATTCCTTTAGCAATGTAAAAAAAATAAACACTAAAAAACTAAATATGTATGTCTACAGAAACACTACAATTGTTCTTTCTTCAAAATAGTTAAGAACGGTATTAAAGTTTTTGTTCTCATCCAGCAGATAATACGACTAGCCCACACACGTGTGTAAAACATATCCCATAAGGGACTTGGACTAATACAAAGGTAACCCAAACGTATTGAAAAACATGGTCTATTTAACATTACGATGTCCTAGGGCAGGACCATATAACCCAGCTTTTCATTACAACGGAGTAGTCTTAAAACTACTCCATGTTCATACATACTCCCAGTGGCTTAGTTTTGAAACTAATCCAATCGTTTAAAAACGAAAACATGTCGTTTAAAAACGAAGACATGTCGTTTAACTACAAACTCTTTTTTAACATTGACATGGTCCATGATTGCATTACATCGGACCATGTTGTAAGTTGTCCATTTTATCTTAAATGTTATTTGCAGATCTGAATTAAATTATTCACCGACAATAAGAACGTTTTATGCATTTCTTGTAAGAACTTTGAACTGGCTTGAGTAAAATATCATGATTCGTAAAAGTTTTAGCCGAACTAAAATGATTTTTAGGAGGGTAATTTGTAAATTGGACCTATGGTAAATTATGTACCAATCATCCCAAAATTCTAAAGACTGATATCTGGTATAACAAAAAATAAATTAGAATAAATTTCAATACATAATTAGTAATGAGTGTAATTAGTTTTAGCGTTAACAGTTAATTTCACAAATTTGCATGATATTTTTTCTGGCCATATGAATCTAAGTAAAAAATTTTACCGCAATATCTATATCTGTGATGTTTTTAGGCGAATTTAATTATTTTTTTTCCAAAGTGAGCTTTATTTGGTTTTAGGCGCAATAAACTGTTTTCCGAGAGTAGGGTTTATATGGGGCCTAGTGTAAATTATGGACAGCTCTTCAAAAATTTTACAGTGTGATTTCTGGTTCTATAAATCTCTGACATACCAAATTTTAGTATGATAGCGATATTTATTACGGTTTTAGACGTACTAAGCTGTTTTCCGGGAGAAGGGTTTATATGGGGCCTATGGTCAGTTATGGACCGATCTTAACAAATTGAACAGTATGTTTTGCAGTCGTATAAAGCAAATTCGTGCAAAGTTTTATGTCATTCCGTGCATTATTCCACCATTTATCTTAGTTTTTGTATCAAAATTATCAATATTTTTAGGGTGGTGGTTCCACATTTTGATTCATAGTTCTGATCCTACTGAACCGATGTTGCTGGATTTTAATCCCAAACTGTTAAGGGTAACTACAAGCAATTTGAGACCAAGTTTGTTTTTTTCTTTTGCGTTTTTCGAAAGTGAGCGTGTTTTCAACAGACGGACAGACAGACGGACATGGCTAAATCGACTTAGAATTACTCAAGGAGCCAGAATATATATACTTAATGACAAACTTAATATATCCTCATTCACCACTACATAGTGGTGGTGGAGAGTATAAAAATTATTTAATAATATGCATTCCTATTAGAAAAAATTTGTATCCAGTTTTTGCTTTCACTAAATTCAGTAAATGTAAAAATTATCTGAAAAATTATCCCAATTTTGGAGCTTTTTTAAAAAAATTATTAAAAATATTTACACATAATTTAAAAAAAAATTTTTTACTATATACTTTAATACCTGATGTTGAAGGTTCCATTATAAAAGATTTACTTTTAATAGATTTAACATTAACAATAATCTCTTGAATTGTTAAAAATTTCCAATTTTTTCATTTAAAACAGCAATAATTTGTTAACTTGGACCGCTCACTGAAAAGAAAGTAAACAACTTAGTTGATTGATTTTTACAGCTTGTTATGCATAATTTTATCTACTTTTACCCTATACCAATATTTATTATAAAAACTTTATTTCTAAATTTCAAATAATCGCCACTTTGATACCATTTGAACCCAATGTGCGTACGCCGCTTTTACGTTCAGACGGTGTAATTGTGTTCAGCGAATTTTGAAATTAAAGAAAAATAAACTTATATACAAATATGTATGTTTATATTTTGACCTAGTCAATATACATTTATTGGCAATATGTTGTTATAAATTGTAGCACCCGCCTTATAAACTTGCTATTAACCTAAAAAAAAATTTTAACAAAATTATTGAAATTATTATGGTTATTATTATCTTTACAATATAGAATGGACAGTTGTTTGTTATCTTGTTTCTTTTAAGATTTTTTATGTCCAGCCAAATAAAACTTATTTAGTAAAACAAGAAAATTATTCTTACGACCAGTGCCACTAGGCCATATCGGCATTAATATGGCAATATTATTCTTGTTTAGAAATAGTATATAATTTTTTCGGTTGAACTTTTTCAAGTTTTTAATAAAGCAAGTGCCGCTATTTAATCAATATGCATAATTTTTATACTTCACTTAAATATGAGTCATTGCCAAGCAAACCACTTTGGTTTCCTTTAAAGAACATTCAATTTCAATAAAAATCTGTTTAATATGTACTACAGTCGAAGAGCAGTATAACAAATGTTACGTTAGATTTTAATATAATAGCACTGTGCTAGAATTTTACACTTTTTTTTGAGACGTTCGGGTGACCTGGCGTTTTAACCTAATTCGGATACGCTGAATCCAGTGGTGCTAACCGTTTTTAAGGTTAGCTCTTAATGTCGGGCTATACCGTTATTTTGAAAATGCAGCAGGTTACACAACATATATTCACTCAACTCAAAAACAGTTTGGTTTATTTAACAAACTAAAAAAAAACCGAAACATTTTTTTTGACAAAAAAAAAAAAAAAAATATTTTTTAGCAAAATTTCGAAATTTTTGTTGGTCAAAAATTCATAAAAAAATTGGAAAATGCAGCTAGGCTTTTAATTTTTTTTAGACACATGAAAAACGAAGTTGCAAACAAAACAAGATAAAAATCTGTTTACAACATTTGATTTTATTCACAAAGGACGAAAAATTTCAATTAAATTAAAGAATTTATTAAAACGCTATATTCGTATGTGAGCCCCCTAAGAAGTGGAGATAAAGCGCGAGCGCATACATTTTATACCCCTAGGGGCGACTCCTGGGCAGTTATGGGACTTTTTCTTCAATATATTTCTAGTTTGTATTGAAAATGTTGTATGGGAACCCCCTTAAGGAATGGAGATAGCGGATAGGTATGTTAGAAATAAATGATGGAGATGACAAATAAAGTGGGGTTCGTTATACGTCTAGAAGCATTCTTCGCCCTGCAGGGGCCAAATTGAAGAATTTCAACCACACAAATATGGCGGTTTAATGAAATTCTTAAATTTGGCCCCTGCAGCGCGACGCTGCTTCTAGACGGGTCAAATGTATTAACAATCCCACTTTATGTTTGATCTTCATCATTTATTTCTAACATACCTATTGCGAACTTTCGGGTTTTTTTTTTCAATACACTAAACCGTTTTTGAGTTATCGAATATATGTTGTGCAACCTCCTGCATTTTCGAAATAGCGGTATATCTCGAAAACAAGAGCTAAAAAACGGTTAGCACTAATGGATTCAGCATACCCGAATTCGGTTAAAACGTCATGTGCCCGCTGTCTGTTTTTTCAACTAGCACAGTGTAATTTTTGATATTTATAGGTTAATTCCGATTTTTAATCGAAACGATTTTATTTTTTTTCGCTCATTTAAAGAAAATTGGTTAATTTCAAGTTATTATCGTAACTGGGGACACCCTTGTAAAAGAGTAAATGTTGTTACTCTCAAAAAATATCGCATATAAATTCGCTGGGGGTGGTATGCCACTTTAATGTTGTTAATGCAATAAAACATAAAGGGTCAATTGTGGCAAGAAAAAACTTTGTAGTGATATTTATTATACCAAGAGAAAAATAGTGTTAAGTTAAATTTCAAGCTTTAAGATTTTCGTTATACCAACCTTCGACTGTACTACCCATTTACTATACAACTTTAAATCTGCCTAAGAATTTAATAATATTAAAAAAAAAAATTGTAGCAACATTAAAACAATATTCAAAACAGCCATAAACCATTATGATTTATTAAGTGTAAATAAAGTTAATAACATTGTATTACCAAAGCACCACAACAAACCACGAAACATTAACACTGGTCACCACCTTAACTCCATACTTGGCTGCCAGTCGACTTTAATTTACATTTTAATATAAACAATTTAACGCTTAAATGTGCAATACATAAAAATAAGTATGAGCTACTGAAAATAGTCATATTAAATTGTTTAGTAAATTTGCTATTAGTATAACAGTAACCCAAATTTAAAATTTCGTATGTATTAAGTTTTGGTATAAATACAATTGGTACACAGAAAAAAATAAAAGTTGATTTCAATTAAAACATTTGTGATAATAATTAAAAAATTAATTTAATTCGCACCATTTAACAAATTAATAGTATCAATTAAATATTTTTTGATATTTACAAAATTCTCATCAATAATATTGTTGATATAAGTAAACGTTTAATTCATTTGATTTTATTTTTGATTAATGGTTTAGATTTGGCTAGAATTCTTTTTGTGTATGAATGTCAAACTTTTCGCAACCAATATTCGGCGTTTTAAAAACATAATTTAAATTATAAACAGAAAAATTTCAAATGGGGGGAGTGCAACAAAAATTCGTTACAAACCAATTATTTACATACAAATTACATGAATAGCCATATGACTATAAGTTTTCATTAGATTTATTCGCATTTAATTATATTTATAGATTATAGTGTAAATTTAAGATCATATAGATTAATCAGTTATATGTTGAGATTAAGACAGAATTTATTGATTTTTATTATATTTAGTTAAAATTACAGAAAACTGTTATTTATTAAACAAAGCAGTAATGGCTGATATTAATCCAAAACTTTGGTAAATTATAAAAGCAAGCGTTTACAGGAAAATTAAATTAATTTATTTTAATACATATTTTTAAAACTGTAAAGAAGTAAAAGATGTTTTTGCCTGTTAATTTTAGTTTTAGTTCGTTTCTTTAGCTAATTCTAATTAATACAAACCATATTTTATCATCCTCAAAATTCCTTGCCGGCCGCAAGGATTTTCATTTCTATTTTTTTAATAAATTTTTTGAATTAAAATAAATTTTGAATAAATAATAATTTTCTCATCTATGGTAGAACAAACATCGGCTTCGCTAATTAAAGCTTTTAAACCTGGCCTTGAGCCCTGCCAAAATGCAGTCTATGCAGAGAAGCTTTAGCTAGCGAAGCCATAGATGAGAAAATTATTATTTATTCAAAATTTATTTTTAAAAATTTATTAAAAAAAAATATATATATACATATATATATTAGAGCGACTTAAGTTGTATGGAAGCGAAATTCGTGCATATTGTATATGTTGGTAAGGAAACAGATTCTCAAATTAACAAAACATACAAAAATAGACCCTTTTTCAAAATGGCCCAGCTCACTAGAGGTCAAAGCTGGAGCCGAAATATTTTAAATGTCATCTTAAAAAAGTCCAAGGTTCATTTTTAGGAGGGTACATCGAGCACTTTTTTTGGTGAGTCGCTCTAATATATATATACATATATATATATATATATATATAGCATTTTCAGTTTAAATAAAACATTTTTCAAATAAAACGAAACCTTTTTTAAATTAAACGGAACCTTTTTCAGAATAAACGGAACTTTATTCAAGATAAAAGAAACTTTATTCAAAATAAACGAAACCTTTTTCAAAATAAACGAAACTTTATTCAAATACAGTTAAACATTTTTCAAATTAAATGAAACCATTTTTAAAATTTTGTAGGAATTTAGTTTTTTTTTTTTTGCTAAAGATGGTTTTGCCAACCGTAAAGAGAAGGAAGGAAACTCTAATTTCTCAACAGATAATACTGGCGCTGTTTACCATAAAGTTATTTCTGTATCCACTGTGAATTCGGCCCGTTTCCAAGTATTTCTTCGGGAGCTCTTAGATAAAATTGAAAGCAGCCCAATGCTACAAAACTTATTTTTAATTATGGAGTATGCCAGAATCGATAAATCCCAAGTAATATGACATATGGTGGACAATAGTGAATGTACATTAAAATGTTACCACTTTATTCTCCTATGCTGAAGCCGATAGAGAAGACATTTTCAAAGTTAAAATTTCATGCCCAATCATTATTAAGTTATTTTACCACCGATCGTAACATTGTAAGTGTCGCCTCTTCATTAATCAGCAATTCAAAGAAATCCAAAAAATAAATTCCCTACAAATTTTAAAAATGTTTTAATTTATTTTGAAAAATGTTTAACTGTATTTGAATAAAGTTTCATTTATTTTGAAAAAGGTTTCGCTTAATTTGAAAAAGGTTTCGTTTAATTTGAAAAAGGTTTTATTTAAACTGAAAATGCTATATATATATGTATATATAAGTATATTGTCATCATCAAATATTAAATAAATAACCCCATAGCAGTAATTATAAAATTGGAGTCCTTTACAAAAAAATTAAGCACAAGACACAAAATTAATAATATTTCACAGTCAACATTTTAAAATGTTTATCTTAAAAAAACAGCGATTGTAAATTTTCCTAAAATTTCAGAAATTCAAAAAATCTGTCCGATTATCCTTACGCTCCCTTTTTTTTTAGAGATAAGAAAACCTACTTGTAGGAATTTTTTCCTTCTTCTGACTACACTAAAAAATCAAAACGCATTTCTTAATTCATTCGTTTTTTACTTGTTGCATTAAATTATTCAAAAAAAGCAGCAGCTTTACATATTTCTATCAATAAAAAATGTAGTGCTATAAATCAAAATCTAATAAGTTATTCAGAATTTTAAAATAAATCAACTTTTTACTAAATAGTATTAAAAACTCTTATGCACAACGAACCAACAAAAAAATACACTTTCTATTTTATTGCTTTCTTTATAATTTAATGACCAGTTTGTGACTGCGTCTTTATATACGTATTTAGTTAATTTAAACCCTTTACCACAGATGGGTCATACATAGTATGTATGTATGTACATATGTACTTATAAGTTTACCATTCCGTTTGTAATTTCTACCATATTGATCTTATACGATATAAAGTAAATATATTCTGGGTCCTTTTGAGTAGCGAAGTTGATTTACTGATGTCCGTCTGACCACCTGTGCGTCTCTGTTCGTTTTATTTTCGAACACTGGTTTAAACCGACTTCGACGCCGCACAAGCATCACAAAACTAATGCATGCTCATTTTTAAAAACACACACAAACGTTAAATGAATACTCAGCGAGAAAAATAGCAAGCGCTTTCACTTAGCAGGCTCGTTCCCACTGCAATCGGTTCTACGCACCGGAACCACTCGGGAGATCAGCAAACACCGACCAAGGATTGTCAACTCAGCAACACCTGTTCTTCAGGTCTCGCTGCTACAACAACAACTTAGCAGGCTTTTTAGAACGTCTACAAACGCAGTCTTAATGAACTTTTACTCATTCCACTCTGCCTTCTTAAAAAAGTTCTTTAAGAATGCATGTTACGAAATATTTTAGAAATTCAAATTTCTATTTTAAGATAAGGCCTGTCAAAATCGTCCTCTTAGTTGTTATGTCGGAATGTGTAGGAATTACTTCTGAAATGTTTAAGAAATACATACTCAATATCAACAGTTATTAATTTACTCACGTCCCATTATTAGCAACAATAATTATACATAGATACGGCTTAATTCTTATTTAATTTTTGAAGTCCTTTTAGTATCCTTCAAAGTAGATGCAAGAAGTCCTTGTTATGTAATGACACGCCGTTTAAATTACGGTAGAAATACATGACAAGCGTTCGTGCGCGAGCCCGCTGTAGACTTCTGTAAAAGGAGTTAAACAAGTGCATGGCCCAATTAGCAGGTCAAAAACAAATTCATTTGTTTGTGTAAAAAATTTTAAAGATGTCAAAAACAATTCCTAGCAAAACAATTTCACAAAAAAGCACAACTCTGCAAAAAGTCAGCAGACCTATTAATTAGGCCATGAACAAGCGTTTTTCATAGGAGAAGTTACATAAAAAACATATTGACGCGTTTGCGTCAGAAAGTTGGTTAACTTTAAATTTTTTAACGCGTTGTGTATTTAACAAGTAATCAGCTGACAATAAAAAAGAATAATTTAAACAAAATTGTAATTTATGGAGAAATAACTTATTGAATAAGTTAAAAAACAAAGTATTGAGCTGAATGAGCCATCTGGTTTAAATGGTTTAAAACTTTTTTATTTATGCAATTATTATTACCTTTTTTTAAATACAGTATTATTGGAGATTTTTTTAATTGAGTTTTGAAAACTGATATCCTGTAAGTGATGTCCATTTTCTACTTCGCACATAAACTGATAGAAAAGGCGTCATAACGCTGATGTATTTTGACTACTAGGTAGTAGTACTAGGACAAGTGTCTTAGTTTTTGACCCCATGACACTTCTTATCATTGTGATGTCAGGCTTAACATCACTTGGCAAAATTGTCGTCAGGGTCAAAAATTTAAATTATGTCATCAATGGGATGATACATCGGCATCACAGATATGACGAATCGGAGTCAGTTGAATAAAACATGTCATCAGTTTAATAAAACATGTCAACATCGTTCAAAAGAATTCATTAGCCTCAATTTAATCACAGTTTGTCATTGAAATTGACTTACGTCAAAGTGAGAGAATATTATTATTTACCTACCCGTTACACATGTTTGTTTCACTTTTGTTGTATTACGCCCTTTGTCTCTTAATTATAAGACACCAGAAGCATGCCCGATGTTGGTTTCGTAGTCATTCCACTTTTGAAAATTTGATGTATTTAACCAAATATTTTAAAGAAATAGAATATGGGAATTTTTGTGTCTCATTTTACTTTTTACACATGAAAATGATGTAAATAATACACAAAATGTGAAATCGAATTGATGCCACTGTAGTCATACCATAGATGACGCATAAAGTATGACAAAATTGTATGATGACTTTTTGCCTCATTGATGGCATTTTCAAACATATTGATGTCACAATTCTTATGTTAGACATCATCAATATGAAGATGCATTTTTCTATGAGTGTACGTGCTCTTTTTAACATATTTTCCATAACTTTTCTCAAAATTTCAGGTGTAATTATTTTTTTTCGATTGTATAGTTATTCTGAATTAATTCTCCAAAGTCTTCTTCGCAAAATGCTCAAAAAAATTAAGAAAAAATAATAATTAAAAAAGTTATAAACAATTAAACTATATAGCTCATTCTTACAAAACCAATTACAAAAACAAAGAAAAAAAATATCCGAAGCTTGGAATTCTATAAGCAGAAAGCTTTTATAACGCCCGTTGTGTAACTTGCCATTTTTCATGCGCTAAATTTTTTTAAGGCATGATATTACCCCGTGTTATGTACTTCTACCTCAAAGTCTTTTGAGTTGCAACAATTTAAAAGTGTGGATCTAGCAATTTTTTTAAATTACGAGATTGCATTTTAATTTTAGGAAAGAAATTGCCATTTACATTCATTTATCTTTTAAATTAATTAAATTGCTTTACTTACCCTTTTATTTTATTTGTTAATTGTACGGCTTAAAATTTGTTTAAAAGTAAAAGTTTTAAATTAAATTCGATAATTTCTGATATTTTTTGTCGCTTCATCAATTCGACTTGATTTCACACATCATAATTAAATCGGCCATAATCTTTCAATCGAAGAAACAAGCACGTTCCAATTGTAACTCGAGATAAACCCAAAGTGTGTTGGTCCATAAATAAAAAAACAGTAACTGAAACGAAATCCAGAAAAAATATACACATAATTATGAATATTAAATGAATTTAACAAATTGATGAAAAATGTTAGAAATATTAATCAAGAAAGAAATTTGAAGCAAACAAAACAAAAAGAAAATATTTGTAATTAAATAAACTAACGCCCACAAAAAAGATGTTTTCTTAAATGGATTGAAACCACAATAACTGGACAGGCCCACAATCCCACAAATAAAAGTCATTTAAAGAAAAGGTGGATCAATTTGCGTTTTTAATATGTTCATTATGCTTAACACAATCAATGAATGAGCGAACGACAGCGACCGACCATCCAATCGATCGATTGATCGTTTTATTGACCATAATGAATTTTAAATGATGAAGAGTTTTGAAGTATGAATACCTAACGACGACCTAGACAATAAATTTTAATAATATAGTTAACCTACCCACTCATTATTTTATTTAACTTATTTTTTTTATTAATTTTTTTTTGTGAATATTATTATTTTTTTTTTGAAATATCAATTTAGTTTTTTTTCATTTCTTTCATTTTATTTTAATTTGATTTAAAATAAGAAAGTATGAAAATCGAAAGTGTTATTTATGGTTGGCAACCGGTATCTTGTCAGATCAATAGATTGTATTTCAGTTGGTTATTATTGACTTTTAAATTGTTTAAAAAAAAATCTAAAATATTGTAATATTGAAATAATTTAAAGTTGAGATCTTATGACGGAAGGTAATATTTATGGCGTTTTTTTACGACAGATGTGTTAGATTTTTTTGGCTATATTTCAAGTGTTTCAAACAGGTGTTTTTATCTAATTTTAATAGGGTATTATTAAAATGTAATAAAAGTCATAACTTATAAGATAAAAAATTTTTCATATAAAACTGACATATCGACAGATGAATTATTGCTTGGGCTGGGTTTTTGAGATAGCAGTAAAACTAGGTTTAGTTAATCTCAAAACATATTTCTGCCGTTATCACCAAGTTTGTATACAAAATTTTGACGTAGCAGCTTAGTTTTGCTTAAAATGTTGAAATAATAAAAAAAATCACATTTCGCCGGAAAAATCAGACTTTATACTAAGTTTAAACTTAATCCATATCTCAAAAACCCGGTTTAATGTTTAAAAAACTTGAATTAATTATACGTTAAAAATTTAATATTGCAAAAAATAAAAAAAATTTTAATAACATGAGTTTTCAAAAAAATTTAGAAAAAGTTAATCTAAATCTTTTAAAAACCATTATGTAATTTATAATTTGCGGGTGTTAAATCCAAAATATGGTTAAGTTTCACTTTGGGAGGGGATAAATAAATTTGTGGCTAAATCAAGTGAAGTAACTAGTCTTTGTAAATATAACAGAAATTTAAAGTAAGAATTGTCATTTGATTTTATTATTTATTAGCTTTAAAACTCACTTAAAAACAAGTAAGAGTGCTTTATTCGACTATTTATATACTATTTACCATGACGATATATACATATATACGAGGGCAGATCAATAAGTCCGTGACTTTTTGAACTTCCCTCGTAATTATATGAAATGCAACACGGCTCCCATCAACTACCACCTGTTAATAGACTACTGTCAAGTTTTGAGCAAGTTCCGTCATTTACGTTGCGTTTAACAGCTGTTCCAAACAAACAACCTCGTGGATTTTTAAAAATGGAAAAAAGTTAATTTCGAGTGCTCATTAAACATTATTTTTTGCGAAAAAAAAAACCGTCAATCAAACCATGGAAAAGCTTGGAAAAATATGGGGACAATGCACCAACGATTTCAATGGTAAAAAAGTGGTTTACTAACTCTCGTATTGGTCGCACAAGTATAAATGACGCTGAACGTAAAGAGTAAAAGTGCGTAAGATTGTTGATGCCATTAGCATTTCATATGGCAGTTTGGATGAAATGTGGATTCATTACAACACTCCGGAGACCAAGCAGCAGTCTAAACAATGGGTTTCTCCGGGTGAACCGGCTCTGAAGAAGGCCAAGGTAAGTTTTTCGGCCAATAATGTGATGGCAACAGTTTTTTGGGATGCACGCGGGATAATCCACATCGATTACCTTCAAAAGGGAAAAACAATAAACGGCGAATATTATGCCAACTTATCTGACCGATTTAACGAGGACTTAAAAAAACGACCGCATATGCCCAAGAAAAACGTTATTTTCATCAAGATAATGAACGGGTGCACACGTGTTCAGTCTTAATGGCAAAATTAAATAAATTGGGCTACGAATTGGTACGTCAGTGACTATTTCCTATTTCCGAACCTAAAGGAATGGCTCGGTGGAAAGAGATTTAGCTCCAACGATGAAATTATTGGTCAAACAAATGCCTATTTTATGGACCTCGAAAAATCCTTTTTTTGGAAGGGATACACAAATTGGAGAAACGTTGGACTAAGTGCAGTAGTCTATTAACAGGTGGTACTTGATGGGAGTAGTGTTGCATTCATATAACTACGAGGGAAGTTCGAAAAGTCACGGACTTATTGATCTGCCCTCGTTATATATACATATAAATAAAAATGAGAGTACAAATTGGAGGAAGTCGTGGTTTTTTGCTAATATCTCAGCCATTTGTGGACCGATTTGGCTGAATTAAAATAGCAAACCATTCTTGACTGTTTGTGAAATACATAAATATATAACAAGTCCCCATTATATCTGGGGTCTTCGAACAAACCATTTTAATGGACAGACGGACATAATATATATGTACTTATAGGGTCGGTCTTACATCGATATTGTAGAAATTGCAAACGGATTGAAAAACTTTCCACTTGTGGTGAAGGGTACGAAAAAAGGTCATTAGAACTTTTTTCATTGGGGCAAACAGACATGACTTTGGGTACGTTTGTAAATGCATCACTGCGCTGCATCAGTGATTTCAAATTTTTATATATATTTCAATGAAGTAGTTGTGGACCAAAAAATTGTCATATACTCCACAAAAAAAATAGTCACACAATAAAAAAAATTATAATTAATTTTTTATCTGCAATAAAAAAAGTTTGCTTTTCTGATGCAGCACAGTGAGTGATACATTTACGAACGCACCCTTTGCCTTCACATATACAAATTTGATAAAAATAAAGGATTACAAACTTTGCCTTATTTTACATATTGCGAATTAATAAATTCAAGAGAAGAGTACAAAAGTTGCCAAATTTTTAACAAAAATCATAAAAATTACAGATTTACCTTAAAAACTATAGAAGATTTTTTTTATATTTTCTTTACTTTTCAAAACAATTTTTTACCATTTAATTCCTTTTTAAATAATTGAAATGATTTTTTTAATATAGTGTGTTATAAAGCTTAAGTCATTTTTAAAATTGATGATTGTTAAATGTGTTTAATTGTTTGGAATTTCAAAAATTTACATAAAAATAAAAATAAAATCAATTTTTCAAGCTGTCAATTGCAATTAGTCTGTTTAAAATATTCATTGTATACATACATACATATATACATACATTTTTATGTACTAATGTCCCTGCAGGAAACCTAGGATCAAAGTCTCCAAATTGCTAATTTTGTCGATTTTTAGGCTGGCTTTTTAGAGACACTGTCTGCCTTGGAGAAAAATAAAGAAATAATTTGAAAGCTGAAAAGCTAGAATTAGTGAATAGAAAGTTCATAAAAATATTCCTTTGAGTACAAGAACAACTGTTAAAAACAGAAAAAATCGATTCATAGAAGTATAAGTCCTTTTTAGTAGTTAACAATTTTATTTAAACAGCATAAATGCACGCGTTTGGATTTTATTATTTGCAAATATTATTTTTGTAAACATCCAGTAAAAATATTCAAAAATGGAGACTATAACTATTGAAATGTACTAGAGAATCGGTGGTTCCAACGTCTTCATATGGTTTCACAAGAACTACCTAATCAATAGTTCTAAGGCCAATAGTGGATTTTCAATGACAAGCAGATGCTTAATGTCTATAGCACAAATAATTGAATGGTCTACAGTTGAGCAGTAGTACTAGCGACAAAGTCAAAAGTGAATCAGTACAGTTTCACTTTTGACATTTCCTACAGGGGTACCACATGTACATTCATATGTAAATGTATATACGAATATTTGCTACGGAGCATCGACTTTTTATTGTTGTTGCCTATTTGTCACACTTTGTTTCTTGCAATTTAAATATTAATCGTTTGTTTACACTACTTATAAACGGTACAATTTCCAATATGACAGACAACCACACACTCATGCACCCTAATATAAACTCAAAAAAGCTTTATCCACAAATTCTCACATATGCTAAAGCAAGTGAGCTCATCAAGAACCGAAGTTGAATAAACGATGTCTGTCTGTCCGTGTGTTGGTTGAAATGGGTTTTCCAAAGACCTCAGATGGGATGAGAATTAGGTTATACATATATTTATATAACATATAGTCCGGAAAAGTTTTCTATTGATATTCAGCCAATTGGTCCACAAATGGCTGAGATATAACCAAAAACCACGACTGTCCCAAATTTGTATCCATAAATCTCTACTAGTCACTTTTATCTGAAATAAACTCAGTAGAATACTGGTAGAAACAATTAACAAAATCGTTTAATAACCGAGTTATACACGCCTATCGGAAGTAAAAATTTAACAATTTTTCAATATTTTGTTTTTACCCATACATTTGCTTAGGGAAAGGGGAACTAATTTCGAGGGAAATTTTATTCACAATTCTGTGTCACACCATCCTTTTTTTCCCCCGAAATAATAGTTTTGGCATATATGAGGCAAAGATTTTTTTCTTATGCTAATCCCGCAAAGATCTACACTTTTCTGCAGAAGACCAGAGTCTCTAGCGGGAATCGAACCCGAAAACCACTGCACCGATAGACTAGCTCTCTACAAACTAGCCTACCGGGGCACCTGCTGTTTCTTCCTAATCTCATGGTTGATCTTAACCACCTTGCAATTTGAGTGCATAATCCGGAAAGATTATACACTTGACCCTTGTTTAAGGTGCCCGTACACGACATGTTTTTTACATCTGACTTGTCAAATTTCCCACTGCAAAATACATACATGTCGTGTGTTACCTTTAAAACATTGCATCTGTAAAAGTCAGACGCAAAGTAAGTCATCTGACAAAATTTCAATAAGATCGTGCTCTATTTTCTTCTGACAAACCATCTGACATCAGCTGTGGCAGAAATCTATGCCGCTAACAAACCGGCAGCGGCGGTGCACTAAAGACGGAATCATTAGTCGGCTGAAGTAAGTATTTTACAATACCGATGTATGTATGATCATTTCAACATTGAATAGAAATTATGTTTATATATATATAAAACGTTTCATTATTCGAATGGTATCTTCGAATTTAAAGAAAAACATGTTAAGATGGCTGAACTCCTTTAGGGCAAATAAAAATGTTTGTGGCGGCAGCACGCTGTTTTGAAACCAAGAACGACTTTGGTTTCTGCAATAACTATGCGAAAAAAAAACAGAGACAATGTCATAAGCAAATTACATGTACGTTTGTGTCCAAATATTATAAGCCTTATGTTAAACATAAATTTTGACAGACATGTACAATTACATGTGTCTTGAAAAGTTGACAAGTCAGATGTAAAAAAATATCGTGTACATGCACCTTTAGGAGATGCACGTATCTAACCTCCGCTACTTTTGGAAAAATGCTAAAAGCACCTGTTGAGTAGCAACAGTACCCAGGGATGTTGCTCCCACAGGGCGAGCTTTCCCACAAGTGGAGAAAAATCAGCCCTTTAGAGGGTTTTTGAGGATATCCCTTCCCGCGACTTTGGGTAGTAAACCGCAACGACCACGCGAAACTTCTGCAAAGACAATATTCCTGAAAGACAAAAAGAATTTCCCACAAGAAGCATTCTAAAGGGGGCCTCAATCAATAGTCAGTCCGGTGCCAGGGGCTGCTGACTCCCGCAGCACCAGATAGGATCTCTGGCCAGCAGCGATCGAAATCGATCTTGAAGATCTCCTGCGATCTGTAAAGCTGAAATATCCTTCCAACACCTGGTGGGGACTATATTTAGCTCAGATATTTCTTAAATATAAAGAATATTAAACGTTGAAAACGAGCCAATTACCTGGCCCCAATACAAGTGTCTTCCCGAATGTAGGGTTTTGGTACGATAAGGTTCTACGCAAAACAAATATATTTTGTTTTATTTTAAAATCAGCGAAATTCACCTATTTTGTCACTAAGTGCATATAGAAATGTGCTCCCGTAATAAGGATTTTGACACGTAGCGCCCATACCACATGAGATTGGGAACAATTGGCTTTTTAATACTATGGTGAAGGGTATATAAGATTCAGCATAGCTGAACATAACACTTTTACTTGGTTTCATTGACTTAAATATACATTTCTTATTCTTCAGCATCATATTGTCTTGTGTTTGCTAATTTTTTAAAGATTTTATTAGTGTTTGTATTGGCAATGTCAAATTTGTTAAATAAATACATTACATTTTTACGACTGCTTCAAGTATTTATTGTGTTTATTGGCTAATTCACACAAATAAATGGAACCTTTTGATATTGTTTGCCATTTCATGATTAATTTTCGTTACGTAGTCCATAAGTTTGTCATCGTGTAAACAAAACGATTAAAAAAAATATTTTTTTATTCCTGGATTTTTTTTAAATCATTAAATGTGTATCAGTATCACTACGTGTTGTAAGTTTTTTAAATAATAATTATTAATTATTTTTGCGAAATAACTTACTTCGTAAGCGTCGGTCGGTCCGTGTTTTAAGTAAAATTAATTGTTTTTGGAATAAAAAATAAATTGGATTTGTTTTAAATTATTTAAAAATGATAATTGATATCACTTTGAATTGGTAACGATTTTTACGCCATAGTGGATCGACAGTGGGACCATTAGTGGATTTTCTTTAATTTTTTATTATGGATCTGCCTTCAGAATTATGACTAATGAAAGGAAGAAATTAAAAAATGGGTTTGTTATACAGGGTGGGCCATAAGTCACTGAACATTGTATTTTTCATATAATTCTTTTATTTTGTATTTTTTTTCTTTTTTTTATTTGAAAACAAAATTTTGAAGATTCAGTAGCCATGTATACGACTGAGGAACGAGAACGAGGGGAAGACCGCTTGAAGCACGAAGCCAAGATAATCACCCCTAATGTGAATAATTTTTTCCTCGTAATTTTTTCCCTTTTCACGTATTTGCGATCATGAAAAACAAATGGAAATAATTAATTCAAAGGAGAATAATAGTGTGGAAAAAGGTTCGCGAAAAAAAATTCCCCGTGCTGGGGAACTAAAAATGTATATACATAAGTAGTTCTTCTCATAATTCGAATATAAAAGTTAAAAAAATAAATTTTAAGGGAACGATCCGTTAAAAAGGTGCAAACCTATACATACATATGTATATTGCTCAACCAAATGCAAAACAACAGGTCGATTGCCTGAGGATTTGTGAAGGTTTCCAAATACTTGGTGTCAGAATTTTCAAAAATAGTTTACTACATAAAATACAAAACATATATTTTACTTGGTTTTTTCTTGAACTTTTCTTGTTACTTGTTATTTTTGAACAAAAATTTCTTTGATTTTTAATGTTTTTAAATTTTTTCTTCTTTACATTCATTGAGAACTGATAGCGCGAAAAATTGTTCTCGGGAGTTTCACGATAGCATTTTCCCTACGAGGGGAATAAAAATTTCATGGGAACAAAAATTTCACTTGTTATTCACGATAGGGGTTAAAAACGAACGAGTTTGGGAGGGCGTAAATACTAACCTGAAACATCAACTTTTAAACATGCCACTCAGCTTCAAATGTCCAGGACTTCACTGCGGAGAATAATGAAACAAAATTTAAAGCTATTTCCGTACAAGATACAAAGATTTTTTGAAAAAAATTTCCGAATTATTAACGGATTTTTCAGTGACTTATGGCATACCCCGTACATAGTTTTAGGAAAATCCAAAACTGCTCTAGAATTTCACAGAGAGATTGTTATTGGGGTCTTTTGAGTCCTATCTATTAAGCTTTTCCAAGCTCATATAGGAACTGCATTTCATCTCTTCATTTAATGTTTACAAATTTATTGTAACCCACAAAAAAGGTAATGAGCTTCTAAGTTGAAAACCCTATTGATTTTAGACTTTAGAGAAATAATTTAATTAAACTTAAAAAATAAACACCAAATTTCAACTCGTTTGGTGCGTGAACGTTTTTGACAGCCCACAGTGGGAGACTTTGGAAAAAGATGGAAATAGTTCTGGAGCCAAATTACTGCATTCGCTATCGATCAAAATTTCCATTTAAATTTTGTTGTAATTTCGATCGATATCGAATGCCGTAATTTGACCCCTGGAATTTTTTATTGCGATTGGAATTGAATCGTTCTTAATTTTTGTAATACTCGGGGTTTCCTACTTTGGGAACCTATGGCGGACCTTCTGATATGTTTATAGACCCCAAACCCAAATTATAAACTCGAATACAAGTTCTTTACAGTGATGCCAACTCTTGGGTTATAAACGCGTGAAGATATAAAACGGGCTAAAAAGAGCAAAATTAAAGAAAAGGACGGTTTATGTACATCTTCATGCCATTTTTTTTTATTTATTTATTTTATTAATAATTGTATTGAGTATGGGATCATTTTACATTCAGTTCAATTAAAGCTCGATTCACCGATGCGTTCCGAACCATATTTTTGTCCGGACAAAATTTTTTTATATTGAGTTTTACGTCTTACTTTTGAGAGAAAGAGAAATTATTTTGTTCGACAAGTTTTTCTTGAATTGGTTTAATTTTAATTCTTGTTCAGAACAAAATGAACAGAGATGCCACTTTTTGTCACCTGTACATAAACGTCGAATTACATTTATAGTCCAACAATTGTTTCTTTGCTAAATATTTCAATAAAAAAAATATATATATAAATAATTAAAAATAATAAAATCACTTTCCCTATTTCGCCCATTTTCTTTTACATACTTTTAGAAAACAATTTTATAAAAGTAATTTGCGTGTTGTTCTGCCATTTTGTATAATTGTTTACATCTGTAAACCATATGGTAGCTTTGTTTTTCCTTTGTTTTTCAAAGTTTCCGAAACGTTTGAATCATTTTGAAGAACACTCTCAGTTAAAAAAAATTTGCTTCTGGCAAAAATATTGTTCGGAATGCACGGATGAATCCACCTTAAACTCCGCAATGGGAAATTTTTAAATCTGTTTTAAGAAGAATAGTCCGTTATAAAAAAGTAATACAGTATATTAGGGCAAGCAGGTCCGTATAAAATCTTAAATTATTCGAAACTATTGACAGATTGATTAATCCGACTAACGACTTACAAAATCCAGGTTCCTAATTCTGGACGAATCGAAATTATTTCTGCAGTTTTGTGAAAACTCAAATGCTTAACAACATTGAAAAAAATTGCGATTGTTTTAGTATCGACCGAAAGAATAAGAAATAATATTGCTTTCGAATCGAAAATGTATTGAATTATGACTGCCAGAATTGGACCCCAGAACTATTTCATTTTTTTCGAAAATCTCCCACTGTGCAGAAGCTGCTAGACTAGAATTTTTGCCAAGTGCACAAAAAAAAAAAAAAAGAAATCAAAAACTTACAACCCTAATACTTATGGAATTAACTTAAAAAGATTCCACTTTGAAAATTATTTTTTTTTCGTTTTTGACCGATTTTGCTAATTTTTTTTGCCCATAAAGCCCATTAAAGTTGGGAAGTGAAAGTAGTCACTGTGCGGTGAATCCGCGTATCATAGCACAGTTCGTAGTCTCCTTAATGCGAACGATACCTATGATCAATCAGATCAATCATAACGATGATATCGTGTTTTTTTACTTTGGGAAAGTTTAAAACACGGCTTGTAAAACGAAAGGAAGCCATGAAAACGGATAGTGCTTAAAAGTTATCAGATTTCATCTTGGCTAAAAAAATATCGATTAACATTTTGATGTGAGTGTGTAAACTTCTTGAATCCAGTAGCCCGTTTCTGTATTTCTCGCAACGTAAAATTTCCCGCATGAAACAAGTGGATTATGACAAAAACAGTGCAATATGAAACAAAAAATGGTTTTTCTCACATAAGTGTTTCTGTATCTTTACTTTGGGAGAATTATCTGTCATTTTAATAATTTTCCAGCAATTATTGGAAGGATGTGAGAAAAACTGTTTCTGTATCAATATTGCCAGATAAATTTGTGAAAAAATAGTTCATTTCCTAAGAAAAAATAAAAAAAATCGTCTATTTTGCTTAAAAAAATCGGACAATTTAAAATTAAAAAAAATATTAAAACATAATAATAAAAAAAAAAAATTGTTAAAGTTCATGGGTAAAATACATATTTTATACATACATACATACTTAAGCTTAAGGTCTATTTAAATAAAATTATTTATTTTATTTTTTCTTTAATCCGATAACAATTTAAAATTTCAAATTATTTTTTTTTCCTGAAAAAATCACACGAAAGGCGTGACAAAATATCATATTGAACTAAAACTAAAAAATTTTCCTACAGTGCATTGACTGAAAAATGGGGTAATGGTTTGATCACATAAACAAATGTATAAAATAATATAAGAAAATAAAAATAAAACAGTCTTCCTTCGAAATTTTGATTTTGCTGATAAATTTTTCAAGCTGTCTTGTTTTCAAAGATATCGTTTTTCTGTGGTTCCTAATATACAAACATATTAAGCTATTTTAAATTATTTTATTTCGAAGACTGAATAATATCGTCACTAGAAAAAATCAGCAAATTGGCAATTTGCCAATTTTGGAACAAAAATTGTCAAAATGACGATAAATCGTCAAATCTGGCAGCCCTATTTTTATTATATATATTTCTTTCGTTGACGTTTCGCTTGCATTTGACACTTAATTACTGGAAGTATTCCAGTTAAAACAGAATCTGTGTTGTCTGTTCTCGCATTCAAATACAGAAACACTTTTCTCACAAATCGAGAAACGATGGAATTTTTTGTGTCACACTAATGGCTAATAAATCAGTGAGTGTTTAAACGCTAGTTTAGTTGAACTAAACTTAAATTTATATGTAGTTTAAACTCAACAGTTGTAAATCAGTGTCCCATGTATTATATGTAGTTTAAAAAGTAACATGTGGCAGCACTACGATAAATGTTGACAAATTCATATGGTTTGTATTGGTAGTTTAAACGCCCAATTTTATGCGTTTAAAGATGGTTTATATGTTTTCTGATTTATAGATTTGTTAACTTAAACACATTTTAAACCAAAAAGAGAGTTTAACTTGCTCTGATTTATTAGCCCTTAATGTGATAATTTTTGCAATGCGAGAAATACAGAAACGAGCTACAGTTTTGTAACATATTTCGATATTTTCAGGGTCTCTGTAAGTTTAATATCAAAAATTTTTCAATACTCCAGAACTTAAATCATACGTCTAACACTTTGTACACATTTTTAATACATATTTTTTAGCTTTTTTTCTCGCTTTCAATACAACAATTATCTTAGAATTACTGATATTTTTAGAGATTTAAAAATTTAAATATTAGACAAAAAAGGTCATTGCATTTTTATCAAAGTCATTAAACTAAAAGACAAATAATTAACTATTTCAACTAAAATTCATTTTAATTGTGGAAGTAAACAGTTGAAATTATTTACTTGTACGAGTATTTTGCTTATTCTTATTATATTGATAATTTGTTAACAAACAAAAATATTTAAAGTATTTATTTGCTTTACTGTTTCATTGATTTATGATACCTTAAATATTTCTACTTTAGACAAAGTTTTCAATACAAGTTTCACACACTGGAAACTTGTAATTGAAATAAATGAAAATATGTATTCTGAAATTTCTGCAAACAAAATAGTTTTTTTTTTAAATTTTCGAAATGTTTTTAATAATTTATGATTTTATGTTGACATGTTGGTATGCCAATTGCTGCAACAGGCAATATACAACTTGACAACTCCAACAACCGTGCAAAAAAAAAGTACAATTTAAGAAAAAATACGAACACAAAAATTTAAGATGTGGACTGTCCACACATGCAGCTGTAATTGTATCTGAACACTTGTTTTAAATACAGTGAGCTTCGTTTAAATAATACTGTTTAAAAGAAAAATTAGCTTGAAATGTGGTATTTTCAAAAAATTTGTAAAATTTACAATTTTTAAGTAAAAAAATCGATTTTGAATAATTTTTTTTGATAAGAAAATTTTTTTTAAGAAGTTTTCTTTAAAGTATTTTATAAAAAAATAGAATTTTAAAAAGTACTTTTTTTAAGTATCTAAAAAGAAAGTTTTTAAAAATGAAATTTTTTAACATATCGCTCATTTCGTGCAAGACCCTCACAACTCAAAATTTGAAACTTTACAGGAGAGCCTTTTTAAGATTCCAACCTATTATTTCTCACCTTCTCTTTCACTAAAATACAGTTATAAAATCAAATGTTTATTTTTTGCTACAAAGAAAACCACATGTACAAGAGGAATGCCAAACACAAACTGAAATGTGACCTTGTTGATGATAATTGCTAAGTTTGTTACGAGAGGTCATAGCGTCACAAGCATCTGTATTACCGCTATTTTTTCGAGAATTCTCTCCGTTCTTAGATCAATTTGTAGAGATTTAAGAGAAGAACATTTCTGCATTACTAACTCGAAAATGCCAAATTTTGAGTTGTGACGGTCTTGCACGAAATGAGCGATATCTAGTCTGCTTTCACCCTACGAAAGTTTTCTTTCAGAAAATCTGAGTATAATGGTAAGAGGCGAAGAGGACAAACTATTCTTCTCTACCCTCTCACCAATAAACTCTGACTTCCTGAAAAAAAACTTTCAGAGTGTTAACGTATTCTGCAAAAAGTACCATTTTAGACAAAAAATACTTTTTAACTAAAAAATTATTATATATGCTAAAAATCCATTTTTGTACAAAACGCAATAATTTATAAAAACACTATATTAAATTAACCTACCTACTATTTTCCTTAAAAAAGGGAAAATTTATTCAACAATTATATTTTTAACAAAGCAAAACGAATGAAAATATTAAATTAAATAGTTATAAACAGTAGCGGTATAAATTTCCGTTTGACTTAGACAGCACATTTGAAGTATGTTTAAAAGTAATAAATTGGTTTGAATAATTAACATTTTTATGTATAAAATATTCTTTATTTTTAAATTTAAGCATTTTTGTTAAGCTTTTAATTTAATTTTATTCCAAATATAACTGTTTCTACTTTGCTTTTATAGAAAACACTACGCTTTTTATCTAATATTCCCCAGTGTAAAACTAGCATGTCTATTTGTGTAGCTTCTCTGGCTGTTGCTTTGATTTTCAATAATAAATTAATCAAAATTAATTATAAATTGATATGTTTGGCAAAAAAAAAAATTAATACGTTTTTTTTTACATGCTGCATACCACAGACAAAACTCAAATGTCCTTGACTTCAAGTGGGTGGCGGAGGTAAAGTTAGGTGTTTTTTAAGGAACTATGTCAATATTAAAATTTCAAAAATATGGCCACTTTCTATTTTATATCCTGTTTATTTGTAAAATATTTTCCCAGAGTTGTATTTTTCAATTTAAAGTCACCACTCGCTTTTTTAATAATAGAGAGAGATTTTACAGTTTTGAGTAGTTAAGCGAGATAAATTACCGTTAGAAAATATTTTAGTTCTAAATTATAACCAAGCGTTACCAACTTTCTTTTAACACTCCCAATTGGCAATTTAACCATTTTACCCAAAGGAGCCAGACCTTTTATACGTTTAAAGAGGTGGCTGTAGGAACTGACAATGTTTCTGGTGGTAGTTTTAGAAAATTTTTTTGTAGTCTTGCTTCTGCGTACTAAATGTTAGTTACAATTATTCCCAATGTGGGGAGATGACTGACGATGTTCTTGTTCTTTTCTTTTTTTCGTTGATGTGTCTATGTGCTGTGCTCTGTATGCCGAAGAAAAATATAGGAAACGCATCAAACGTTGAAAATGTAGATACAAACTTTTTTCTCTGATGGTAAAGTGCTTCGTTAACAACCCAAATAAAAATATAGAAAAAGTGAAAAATTTACTAACTAAAAAACTAACAAAAATACAAACTGTTGAACGGTAAGATAAAAAAAATCAATCATCAACTGAATTTTCAACGAATTTATAAACATTTTTGTTTCTAATATCATTTTTGTTTTTCCTAAATGTTGTGTGTATATTTAGTAAATTTACAACAAAAATATAAGAAAAAGTTCAATAAAATGAAATGAAAGAAAAAGAAGAGAAAAAAAATTATATCAAAAATCATTACAGGACAAGGACTGATTAGAATTTACATATACATACACTTCCGTTCTTCGCAAGTTTTTTTTTTTGTATTCTTTATTCTGCCCTAAATCTGGGTCAGTTGGAGTTTAAGATACAAGCGAATAAGAACAGTAACGTAGAATAAATAGAAATAAAATAAAAATTTCGCTAAAATATTAAAAAATTAACCAAACTGCAACTAAATAAAATACTATAAATCCAATACAAAAAAAAAAAAAAATAATAATAAATAATAAATATTTTATCTTCTATACATTCAAGTAGAGTATATATACAATATATGTACATACATTTACAATATTTATATACATATATACATACATACATTTATATATTAACAAAAAAATGAAAAGAAATAAAACTAAAACAGAAGGAAGAACATAAAAAAAGGAAAACCCTAAAAAACTAACCAAGTGCTTTAAAAATAATTTGCCCTTTTTGTGATTGCAATTAAAAAACCGAAAAACTTTATCTTGCTTTACACATTCCCCACATTTCCCACAAAAAAAAAAAAACAAAAAAAAATCGAAAAGAATAAAGTTTCGAATAAAATATAGATAAAAAAATTCAAGTTAAAAATCAATTTAATCGACTGCTTTCTTCTGCGTTCTTTTTTTTATTCCGAAATATAGAGTTGCATATTCAACAAACTACAACATCAACTACTGCTACAACACCAACAACAATACCAGCGGCAGCAACAACAAGAACACCAGAAAACCACATACAATCACACAACAGTTAAAATACGGCTGGCTTACGAAGCTACGAATAAACGATAAAGTCCACGACTACGACGACGTTAACAACTTTCCGTTACTCAATTTCCACGTTAAAAAAGGACTTACACAACTACAACACCATCAACATCATATAAAACCATACCACCGCCATCAACTAAAATCTAGCAAAAATTTCAAGACCCGTTTTTTTTTTTAACCAAAAGAAAAAAAACAAAGAGAGTTATTAAAAAACAAACTCGAAAAGGACGACACAACAATCTAAGATTGACTGTGGGGTCCTTTAATTTGTTGCCGCAATAGATTTTCTCAAGTGTGCCATCGCGATGGCTGCACCAGCAGCCTGTACGCGTTTCTCGGACAATTATGAGATTAAAGAAGAGCTGGGCCGAGGCGCATTTTCGATTGTAAAACGTTGCGTTCAAAAATCCACAGGCAATGAGTTTGCCGCAAAAATTATTAATACCAAAAAGTTAACAGCACGAGATTTTCAAAAGTTAGAGCGTGAGGCGAGAATTTGCCGCAAGTTGCATCATCCAAATATTGTGCGACTGCATGACAGTATACAGGAGGAGAATTATCACTATTTGGTGTTCGATCTGGTGACCGGGGGCGAATTGTTTGAGGATATTGTTGCAAGGGAATTTTATTCTGAGGCGGATGCATCCCATTGTATTCAGCAGATATTGGAATCGGTAAATCACTGCCACTCGAATGGTGTGGTCCATCGTGATCTAAAGCCGGAAAATTTACTATTAGCTAGCAAGGCCAAGGGTGCCGCTGTAAAACTGGCCGACTTTGGTCTGGCCATTGAGGTGCAAGGTGATCATCAGGCCTGGTTCGGTTTTGCCGGCACTCCTGGCTACCTCTCACCGGAGGTGCTCAAAAAGGAACCCTACGGCAAGCCAGTGGACATTTGGGCTTGTGGTGTTATCTTATACATTTTGCTCGTTGGTTATCCACCGTTTTGGGATGAGGACCAGCACCGTCTGTATTCCCAGATCAAGGCTGGAGCTTACGATTACCCATCGCCCGAATGGGATACGGTAACACCAGAAGCCAAAAATCTCATCAATCAAATGCTTACCGTCAATCCCCACAAACGCATTACGGCGGCCGAGGCCCTCAAACACCCCTGGATATGCCAGCGCGAGCGTGTTGCCTCCGTGGTACACCGCCAAGAAACTGTTGATTGCCTCAAGAAGTTTAATGCCCGTCGCAAGCTAAAGGGCGCCATTTTGACTACAATGCTGGCCACGCGCAATTTTTCTAGCAAGAGTATGGTCACCAAAAAGGGCGAAGGCTCACCCGTCAAGGACTCGACTGACTCATCTAATACTACATTGGAGGACGACGATGTCAAGGCTAGACGCCAGGAGATAATTAAAATCACAGAACAACTGATTGAGGCCATCAACAGTGGTGATTTTGATGCCTACACCAAAATCGGTGATCCGCATTTGACTGCTTTCGAGCCGGAGGCCCTTGGCAATCTGGTCGAAGGAATTGACTTTCACAAATTTTACTTTGAAAATGTCTTGGGCAAAAATTGCAAAGCCATTAATACTACCATTTTAAATCCACATGTCCACCTCTTGGGCGAGGATGCCGCTTGTATTGCTTATGTACGCTTAACACAATATATCGATAAACAGGGTCATGCCCACACCCATCAGTCGGAGGAGACACGTGTCTGGCATAAACGCGATAACAAATGGCAAAATGTCCATTTCCATCGTAGCGCTTCGGGCAAAGCTAGTGGAGCAACGACTTTTGATTTTCTATCCCAAAAGTAGACGACTGCTACGACGACGATACCA
Organism: Pollenia amentaria; assembly: GCA_943735925.1. Taxonomy (NCBI): domain Eukaryota; kingdom Metazoa; phylum Arthropoda; class Insecta; order Diptera; family Polleniidae; genus Pollenia; species Pollenia amentaria. The sequence goes on from OX031008.1 coordinate 148,635,185, forward strand.
ACAACAACAACATAGCAACAACAACAACAAACACACAAAAAACAGCAACAACAATGACGACGACGACGAAAGCCACGACGACAATATGTCTACCACTATAAAACTATAATAAACAACAACAACAAAACTACTTACAACAACAGGATTATATTTACGTGTATATGTGTGTGTGCAAAAAAAGAAAAATACCGAAGAAGATGAAGAAAAGTATAATATGTAATGAATAGCAGCATTAAAAGCGAACGAGATTTAAAAATGAAACTTTTTTTATTGAACAAAAAACAAAAAAAAAAAAAAAAACAAAAAATTATATATATATATAAAACCGTGCAAAAAACTTTTTATTTTTTAGAGTGGAAGAGAAACATGTTAAAGAAGATACAGAAGAACAGAAACATGCTGAACTTTTAGTTTACAATTTTTGGAACATTAAAAAGAAGATAAAGATGAGAACGAGGAAGGAGCAGAATGAGTAGAAGCCGCAGCAGCAGCACTTGTCAGTGTTATAACTACACAGATATTTTTTGCGTCTACGTCACCATTTTTTTTCTTACTTTAGACTCTTATAAAAAATATACTTATAATTATAAATTAAAAAAAAAAATACAAAAAAACCAAAATTCGATCGAATTCTTAAATAAATTATATCACAATTTAATAAAAATAAATAAATGAATAAAAAACAAAAAAAATCCCAAAAAAACATACATGTAAACATTTAAAATTTAACTAACTAATTAAATTTAATTCTAAAATAAATTCTAATTAAATTCTCAAAATAAAAAAAAAAACAAAAAAACCAAAAAAAAAAAACATTAGTGTTTTTATTTAAATATTGGCTTTTTTTTAACCCCATCGCAATCCTCATCTCAAACATAAAATTTCCACCAACTGAAATTTGATTTGAATGGTTTCATTTATGAAACCAAACAACTGACGAACCACATGTGAAAGCAAAGGGATGCTTCCGTTGCCAGCTCATTTTCAGGTTCACATTCATTTCCTCTTTCCTGTCTCCCTATCAATTATATTTTGCCATTTTATGTTATCCACTTGCTCTCCGCATCTTTTGCTCTCTATTTATTGAAAATATATATCAAGGACTAACTGACTGATTGACTGAGTGAGTGACAGTATGAGTCCCTGAGGTTCGAGTGTGTGTGTATTATTAAAATTCCCCACATCATTATCCATCTTCATTATCACAACACGAGTATTGAATAAAAGCTAACGTCAATACAAACAACTTGAATACTTCAAAGAATCATCATCGAGTAAAAACTAATGACATTCTATTATTCATGCATCCTTGTCACCACAGATAAGAAGAGAAGGTAAGAATTATACTTTGTTCAGGGACAATTTGATACGGATGAAGTAATGGTTCTCCGAGGATATGAGTATAAATTAAAAAGGGTATAAATACATACATATGTAATTTATTTTCACTTAAATTTTTATTTTAAGAGCCTTAAATTGGCAATTTTTTATATATTAGACAAATAATTTAGAAAATGAATTTTGTTATTACTAATTGAAGCGAGTTAATTTAAAAGACCTCGTTCAATCGGATCAGTATGTTATTTATGTGAATTTCTTTATTTTTCTTGCTTACGTACTTAAGTTGGCTCTACAACCTGTTGCTGGTCTTGGCTTGAATGATTTCTAAGAGCTTCGGCCTTGTGCGTGCTTGCTCCAGTTCACTATACCATATATGTTCATGTCTTTTTCCAATGAAGACTCGGACTTCCTCGTCTGCGCTTTTCGCGGTAGTTGTCATCCAATGCCTTTTTGGCTGGAGCATTTGCATGTATTCGACATACATTACCCAGCCAGCTCAATCGCATTTCTTCGCCACCTATACATCTCGTTAACTAAAGTAGCCAATACTCCTCCTTTCTCAAGTACCCATGTTTGAGCGCCATAAATAAGCACTGGTAGAATAAGCGTGCTGTATAATGTTATTTAACTTCGTTGAGAGAGGTATCTGTGATTAAACTGTATGCTTAGCATAAAGAAGCATTTATTTGCCAGCACGATCCTTCGCCTTATTTCGATGCTGAGATCAATGTTTCTATGGACGGCGAAGTCGATGAATATAAACTCTTCTACTGTCTCGACACTGCAATTTCCGGCCTTAACAATGTCACCCTTCCATCTTCGAAACGTTTGCCTGACAGGTGCAAGCATATGTTTGGTCTTGTCTTCGTTCACCGGTTTCTTCTCTATTCTGGAAAAATCACCAGTTATATATCGATTTACCTTTCCGACAATGTAAATGTCGTCCACATTTGCAAAGAGGATGTGGGCTTTGGTTTTCACTGTGCCTGTATTAATAACTTCTGATTTTTTCCAATATAATCTCCATCAGCATATTGAAGAAGTTGCAGGACAGGCGACAGCGCCCTACCGAAGAGCTCTTGTAATGGGGAATGGTTCGGAGCGATCGCTTTCAATTTTTACTAAGTAAATAGTGTCACTCAGAGTTATTCTACAGAGGCGTACAAAAATTGATAGAATTTCATACGCAGCAATAGTTGTAAATAATTTTTATCTTATCGGCATGTCAAAGGCGGCTTTATAGTCGATGAAAAGTTGTTATGTATCGCTTTGCTTTTCATGGGTATGTTCTAGGCTTTGGCGGATTGTGAAGTTAATATATTCTTTCTTTGTTTTATTACCGAAAAAAATGTTCTTAAGAGTAGTGTTAGATAAAAGCGACATTAGGGAGATCAGGACTATTTATTTCGATCATCCCCGCAATAAATCTTATAAGATACCCTGCAGATATCGAGACTAGTCCATACATGCATGTAAAGAGTAGTCCATAAAGAAGTAGGAGTACTCCAAAACTACTCCAATTATATGGTAATAATGTGGTCTATTTAACATTACGATGTCCTACTCCACGGAGTACTCAAGTGGGTTAGTTTCAAAAGTATTCCATGTTACTACTTTTGCACTAATCGCCTTTTAAGGCGTGCACTGTAATCCATTATTGCTATTATTATATATATTTACTTGGTATTTTTAATTTTTTTTTATTTTTTTTTTCACAAATCTTAAAAAACGTTCCTGTTTCACTTTTAAATAAACAATTAATAATGGACAACATCAGGGCTACCAATATGTAGTACTGTAAACTATAGTATAGTATACCTATACATCATGCAGTTGTTGGCAGCACTGCATGTTAATTTGTCTAATATGGTCCATACTACAGTACATTGGACCATGTTGTAAGTAGTCCATTTAAGCCACAATGGACGACGTAGTCCAATATTATCTGCAGGGTATAAACAAATCCAATTGGACAGTGATAATTTCAAAGAACCTGATCAGTAGAATCAATCTGTAGTTTGTGTGAATTTATTTTATTGTCAAAAAACGTTTTTTGGTCTGCTACCACAAACTTAAGGTAATCTTGACTGATTTGTTTCGATCATCTTCGTATCTATGTATATAAGAAAAATTACCCAACAAGCTCAAGATGATTAAAAAAATCTATCAAACAAATTAATCTGGAATTAACTCTTTTATCGCCAAAAAAAATGTTTTTAAGCGTGCTATCACAGTGACAGTTCCAGGCGTTTCACGAATTAAAGTGAGATTAAAGATCTGAATAACGTTGCGTTAAAAACCCATAGACAATGGGTTTGAGTCAAAAATAATCAAATCAAGAAGTCAAAAGCTCGAGATTTTTTAAAAGACCGGTAATCTAAATTGTGATATATTTTTTTGGTACATGACGCCGCTAAAATGGGAAGTAAGATAATGGCAATTTTAAAAAGCTGGTTCCACGAATTGTATCACAAAGACAGAATGATTCGTCCCTTATGCCACATTATGATATATATGTATATGTATATATATATGTATGTTCCCCTCGATCCTATAAGGAGCATAGGGCCTCATTATGGCATACTCTTAAACTAATTTTTGGGTCTGTCCAAACTCAAATTTATTTTATTTAAAGTAACCTATAACTGGTTTATGAGCTTAAAATTCATAATGATATATCCTCGTTTTATGGGGGCTAATAAGCAGAAGGGATAATTGATTTATTATTTTTCTTAAAACTAAAGACAAGCAAAATTGGACTATGGCTACAAATTAACAGCACATTTTTCGCTGAGATTAAGAAATGGAATTAAAAATGAGATACCAAGAGAAAGTTAATTAGATCATACAATTTACCGATATCCAAAAGATTGTGATTGACCAGGGGGTCAATATCTTGCCAACTCTGTAATAATGCTATTTGTTATTTGTCTAGATGCGATTTTCATGTTATTTTCCGACATTTAGTTTTTTAACCGATTTCAAATAATTAGGGTTTGTTTTCAATTTTGCTATTTTTCGCGAATTTTTTTTTTTTGCGAATTTTTGTTTTTTTGTCGGTTTTTTTTCCTTTTCCTTTTCAATTCAATTTAATTTATTTTTACCGAATTTTTGCAATTCCTTATAGTTTTAGGGACTTTTTAATCAATTTTATGATTTGTTTGAAATATTAAAAATTTTAATTTTCGCGAATTTTCGCTAATATTGCAAACTTCTTCGGATTTTTCAATTTTCGCGTTGCTATGTTGATCTTTGAGGCAATCGTCGCCGTTATAAGAAGTCACATATTTTTCAGGGCGCTATCAACACGATTTATTCAGGGCAAAAAGTGCAACAATGCCTTACGCCATAACTAACGGTGAATGTTTTAGAATAAAACTTGCTACTCTTTTAGAGAGCAAAACATTTTTAAGAAAAGATCACCAAATTTAATTTTTTAAATAAAATATCTAATTTTTTTGTAGAAAAGAAAACACCATAAGTGTGCGGGAATAGAATCTATCAAGTGTGTTCTGGAAATCGAAAACGCAAGAACTTTGAAGTTCTTTTTAATACACTCTTAATCCAATTTTTTATAATTTTCTTATAGAATTCTGTTTAACAGAAAAATATTTGTATTGTATTGTATTTGAATTTCTTTTACTACAAAAATCTTATTTAAAAAAAACGACTTTTGAATTCTTGCGTTTTGCGTTTTCAATTTTCATCGTTTTTAAAAACGATGACTGCCAAAAAAAAAAAAAAAAACACTAAAAACAACAATAAGTTGATTTCTTTAATACAAACAAAAAATGTTGGCAAAAATAGAGAAACATTTTCTGGATAGGGAAATCCTTATGACTTCAGCCTAAAGAAATATTTGAGGAAAAAAATCCGAAAAAAGCGTGACCAGTAAATTTATCAAACTTAAGCTTTATTTTTAACAATTTTAATTGACTTATTTAACTTTATTTATAAAATGATAATTGTATAATGTAATTTAGAAACTGTTCAATGCTGTTTGATCTAGCAAAATTTTTTTAATAGAACAAGTGGTTAAGAGTAGGACGTCAAATATTTGATAGGTGTGATAGCGGTCTGAAAAATACTTCACGTCCTACTTTCATATGTACTTGCCAAATATACAGAAAAAAATTTATAAAAATCGGTTGAGCCGTTTCGTTCTATTTGAATTTATTTTAATATTGCCCAAATAATAATACTAAAATCGAGATTAAAAAAAAGGGAGAATGAGGATAGGAGGGTGAACATTTGGGGTTATAGGAATTTTTGTTGCCAAATAAAAAATGCGAAAAAAAAGTTTTTCGCAAAAAAATGGAAAACAAATTTCTGGACACCCTAATTACCTAGCGATATGAAATATACTTTACGATTTATTCTTATACACTTACCAAATATATATAAAAAATTTCATAAAGATTCGGTTGAGCCATTTCAGGGGAGTTCAAACACAAAAGCGTGACACGTGATTTTTATATGGTAGAATTAGAAATAAGAACTAGACTTGGTTTATTTACCCCATAATGAAGTATTTGAAAGGGACTCAGAGGCAATGAGACTTAAGCTACGGTCACACTTGTCAAAAATTTGACGAAAAAACGGGACCAACAGTCAAACTAAAATTTGGTCAAATATTTAATAAGTGTGACCGTAGCTTTAGCCTAGAAAATAATGACTACTGTAGGAGTTGTCAGAATAAAGAGAAAGAAGAGACAACATTTCATTTTCTCTGGAAATGCCCTGGTCTGGAAGACATAAAGATAAGGAATTTTGGGAGACCAGAACTGTCCTGTTATGTTCGAGAAAGGACTAAGGTTAATGTTTCTTTTCAGCAGAGAATCTAAATTGCTGAGGACTGCAGTTATGCATATGGAGTAAAATAGCTCTAATACTGGTCACTGGTTCAGATACTTACAAAGAAACTGTTTTACGACCTAAGTGTGCCGTCCTCGTGCCTGAGAGAAGAATGGGACATCTTTGTTGGTACCTATTATGAACTAAAATATAAATTGAACATGACCACGACGAAATTATTCGATGATTCGTTTGATGAAAATGAACGCCTACTTGAACTGATCAGGAGCAGGATACTTAAAACATATTGGAAAAGGAAACCACTTCGTAAGTAAATCCCAAATATACAATTTAAATAGGCAACGACAAATTTTTGCAAATATTAACATTTTCAACAAGTTTTTTTTAAGTTTATTTGCAGCATCGAAAGCAAAGTTGTTTTTGTTAAAAAATTCGACGCAAAACGAAATTTTCGACAGTATTGCAACTCATAATATAAATTTGACATTCGATTGTCGATGTTCGATAGCCAGCGAAAATCGTTTGTATAAGGCCTGGAACAGAATAAAGTAGTTGTAGTAGTATCTAAAGCTGACGAATGCTCTGTAGCGCAACAAAGTTCAAAATTTCGAACTTTGCGCTTTAACTTCAACTGCAACGACTACTGCAACTACGTACTCTGTTGACAATACTTTCAAACTGCCGTTTTTAACTTTTCACAGCTTGCAGCTATTCGTAACGTTGTACTACAACGACTATTCTGTTCCCCAATTGATGCAAATCATAATAGGGGCATTCAATAGATATACTAAGTATTCAAAATGCGTTGAATCCAGTCTGAGTTTGCTTAGACTTTAAATACGATCCATATCTTGTTAGGTCCGAGAAGTTAATAAGAAAAAAAGTTGTCAAAATCTTTTTATTATTTAGCTTGAAAATCTGGAAATTTCTTTAAGTGGAGTAAATGTCTCAAAAAATTAAGAACGACTATTAGATTTGTTCAATACTGTTTTAAGAAGAAAAGATCTAAAATTTATAAGATTTTATTTACAGTCTACGCCAAAATTCTAATTAGATAGTTTTGCAATAAGTTGATATTAAATTAAGTTCAATATTTTTTTTAAATTTCTTTAACACACCACTGACTCAAAGAATACAAACATCCGTATTTTTTGCATTGGTGCCTACCAACCAGCCAATATAACAAAGCAACTTAACAACAACATCAAGAATATTTTATCCTGAGTACACAAGATTACGTGAGTGTGTTTTGGGGGGTGGGGTAAAGAGGGAGAGTAAGGTTTGTGTATGTGACTTGTAGTTGTTGTTAATTTTTTTTTATTCTAAGATGGATACAATTGTATTTATTTTTAACACTCAGCCATATTGTCTACATATTGAATAACGGACTTGCTGTGACTGTGTGTACGTGTGTAAAACTATGTGAGTGACTTAGTGTTGGTGTGTTTAGATGAGAGCCAGTGTGTGCTAGTCACTGATAGAAATACAGACAGTCAGACAGACAGAAAAACCCTGTTGCTTCTCAAATCAATTTCCAATGCGACTGCTACTTTCGGGTGGGAACCCAAGCATTAAAGGAGTGGGCTGAGAGATGTAAAAGCAATAAAGAAGAAGAGAGAGAAAGTCAAGTAAATTGCAAAAAAAAAAAAACAAAAAAAAAACTGAAAAAGAAGAAAAGGATGCCGCTGCTACCACTACTACATACTATGTATATGGATGGCAACACTTTTCTGTACCATTTAAAACTTATTTTGCCAAAATTGTGCGTATGAAAGACATGCAGACAGCCAGTCTGTCAGACACACTTAATGGCTGGCTGCTCTTGATTACATAGATTTAATGAACAATGGATAAGACGCAAAAAAAAAAGAACAATAGAAAAAAAACATACACTTATTTGGTGGTATTTGTTTAAATATTTGCTTGGAGAGCAACAAAGTGTACGAAATAATTTTACATGTGAATTTTGATGGGGTCCTTCGGTTGGTTGGTTTGTTTGAGTTGTGCTGAGCTGTTTACAACGTTTAGAATTAATCACAATTCATCTAAATAGAAATTGTATACTTGCAATTGTAATCATTTAATTTTGTTTAATTCGTCCACCCATTGGATTCGACCATGCACCATTGCCCAGCCACCTTCCGCCCTTTTACTTTTGTTACATCTTGGCTCGTGCGTTTGAAGTGCTGTAGTATTAATTGGGTGTTTATTAAGGAGTGATTGAAATTTAAGTAAGTATGTATGTTTTTGTGTTATTTTAAGTTTTCCACTGCTCTTCATGGTTCTGCAAATAATCTTATCCAGTTTATTTATTTAGTTGAGCACAAGTGCTTAAAACATTAGCGTTATCATCAAAATGGAAATCAAAGGGATTTGTAAAATATATCGGTGTATTAATAAGAATAAAAGGCGTTTATGAAGTTGGTAGAAGGCCATTGTTTACAGATGAAATATAGAGCTTTTCAACTAATAGATATAAGAAAAAAGTTGCAAAGATTTTCTAAAAAATATTGCATTTTTGAAACGAAAAAAAACATCGGAATTAAGGGTCGAAAATGTTACACCAGAAAAACATACGCATTGGAATTGTTTAAGGCAGCTTAAAAAACTACAAAATTAAGCCCATTTTTTAGAGGTAAAGGGTGCCCCAAAGTTAATACATGCATATATAAAATTGCAACATTACTGACTGACTGATTAACCATCTCACAGCCAAAACGCCTGAAACTAACAATTTTAAATTTGGACCTGAGGTTGGTCTCTTGCCAAATCGAAACATTAAGACGGAATTTTTTAAATTCGAATTTTAAGGGGTAAAATGGATAACAACGTGTAAATTCGCTAACCTCATATCTCCTAAACTAAAAAATATACCAACAAATTTAATACTTGTCGTTGTTTATTAAAATAATAAGCGGGTAGGTGTTTAGTATTTTAGTATAGATTAAGAATAAAACCAGTTTTTGGGTCTTTTTGTCACTCCAACAAACACATGGAAATACAAATTATATCACACCAACTTATCTAAAAAACACAAATTGGTACCTTTTCGAAATTTTTTTTCGAACGTTTAAGGGGTGAAAACTGTACCTACTTTTGGTACTTTATTTTTTAAAAACATTTTCTCTATTAACATATATACAATACAATATTATACATATGCACGTATTAAATGTACACAGAAAAAATTCTCCAACATTTTTCACCAATTAAGCATTCATCAAAAATAAAATCAGTTTAAATAAAAAATATAATCAACTGAATTAAACGTTTAATCAAGTGAATTAAACATTTAATGGAGTGAATTAAACATTTAATCAAGTGAATTAAACGTTTAATCAAGTGAATTAATTTTTTAATTAATATCACAAATTTTTTAATTGAAATCGAATTTTATTTTTTTTCTGTGTATAATATTGCAATTTTTAATACTTTAATGGGGAGAAAAAAGTGTCAAAAAGAAGAAATACGGGAAATTAAATGACTTTCTTTTCCCTTTCCGTTCTACATGCTGGTGTATATTAGTGATGTGACGAATATTCGTATTCAAAATGCCGAATATTCGCCTATTTTACGACATTCGTACTCGTACTCGTATTCGCCAAGTTCAAGCGAATATTTCACGAATATTTTGTTAATACATTCCAAAAGAAAGAAAAAATACAAAAGTGTAAAAAATACATAAAACGAAATCCAAAATATTAATTTTTATTAAAAAAACCTTTTGTCTTTAACGCAAAATAAAATCTTCTTTTAGTAAAGTAAAAAAGAGTGGAAAGCTAAACAGTTTGATACCAATAACTAAACACTGTGAGAAAAAATTTTAAGAAAAATAAATTAAATATGTGAAAACCCATCGAAATAGGTCGGGTTATTACTAAGTAAAAGCGCAGAAAGAGTGAGAAAACTGAAATTTAAAAGAATATAAAATCTTGTAAAAATTTAATTAAATGATCCCAAGATTTAAATTCCATAGTGTAAATGTTTGGGCATTTCATGTTAATCCAACGAAATATTAAAAAAAAAAATAATTTTGAAAGTTTAGCTTTTCTTAAACTTTAAGAAATAAACTGGTCTAAAATTTCTTTTTATAGAATCTTTAAAATCATAGCAAAGCATAGAAATGAAATCGCTTGTATTTTGCTTACATCAGCGGTATTGCAGGCCGCCTAAATTTGTTAAAATATTTCCAGTTTTTTTAATTTTTTTTTTAAATGAGTTCCTAAAATGTTTGTAGCTTTTAATAAAATTTAATACTGTAAATAAATTGTTAGCAAAAATCTTGAAAAAATTTCAGCATTTACTAAATCATTTTTAAAATTTTCTGGCCTTGTCTAGTGCAAGATTTAGCTGCAAACAATTTTAAAATCTGGTCACACTGATAAGTATTCAAACAGTTCCTTGGAGTTTTAATGACTTCAGGTTGGGGATGGGCAATAAATATCGATATATCAAAATATCGATATTTAAAAAAATTATAATCAATATATATCGCCGATATTAAAAATTCCCATATATCAATTCATCGATGTTTATTTAAGACTATCGAATTCGATATTTTTAAGATCTCTTTATAATAAAATTCAACATTTTAACCGTTGCTCAACTGCATACAATACTGTTGTTTTTTAAGAATTGCATCATGTGTTTTTTAACTAATATTAAGAAAATAACGGTGCTTTTCCATTGTACATTTTCATAGATTACATAGTTCAGTTTTGTCTCGGGTTTTTAAGAAAAAATAAGCGCAACAAAAATATTCTGGAAAGGGTTCCTAGAATTATGCAAAGAATCACCTTAATTATGGCGTATTCGCAGCAATAGACTCATGAAAGTTGGAATGTTAATAACATTTTGTTTTTTTTTATTTGAGCATGTTCTTAATTACCTATTAAAAATAAAATATTGCACAGTTTACTTGTATAGTATAGCGTGATCCATTTCGAGGTTCCCTACTTAAAAAAAAAACAGAAAATTCAAATTTAATGGGTAATTTTTATCATTTGAAAGAACATTCGTTGGCATTAATTTTTTGAAGATTATGTCTATCAAATGTTGGCCGTTGCTACGTCGCAGATGGTCCATCCGTTGAGTCCAATTTTCAGTGACTTGTTCTAGCATTTCGATTGATAACTGGCGAATGACACGGGTGATGTTTTCCTCCAAGGCCTGAATCGAAGCGGGTTTGTTCGCATACACTTTAAACTTTACATATCCCCACAAAAAAAGTCTAACGGTGTGATATCAAACGATCTTGGTGGCCAATCGACCGGCCCAAAACGTGAAATTATGTGCTCACCGAAGTATTCTATTGATGCGATGTGTGGGAAGTGGCGCCGTCTTGCTGAAACCAAATGTCGCCGAGATCACGAGCTTAAATTTCAGGTATCAAATGGTCGGTTATCATGGCACGATAACGGTCGCCATTGACGGTTACGTTCGCACCGGCATCATTTTTAAAGAAATATGGCCCGATGATTCCACCGGCTCACAAACCACACCAAACCGTTGTTGTTTCTGGATGAAGTGTCAGTTCTTGAATCTCTCAAGCAATTTTGTTTGTTTACATACCCATTGAGCCAGAAATGGGCCTCATCGCTGAACAAAATTTGCCTCGAAAACGTCGGATCTTCTTGGAACTTTTCAAGAACCCAGCATGACACGACTCACACGTGATCTGTCAAAAAAAAAAGACTATTGAAAAACGTATCTCTACATGAATCACCCATTATGTGTCACAAGTTTCGCTTACCGGCAGTATATATATAATCCGGCATTATATAATCCCCATTTATTTTTTTTTTTAGATTTCATATGGCGAAAAAATAAAAATTTTTTTGTTTTCTTTACTTTTTTTTGATTTTTTATTGTAGAATTAACTGCCGGTCCCTCGATTTCAAACGAAAACTTCGTTCGCATAACTTGCCTTAAAAGCTAAATTTTAATATTTTAATTTAACTAAAATTTAAGCAAATGAAAGTATCGTTCGAAATCTAGGTACAGGCAGTAAATTTGAAATTAAAAGAAACAATAAAAAGTTAGAATGGAATTACATGTAATATGTTTGTGCTTATGTTAATATGTATCGACATATGTGTATTAAGTTTTTAAATTTGGTAATAATTTCAGCTTAATACGTTCGATACATCGATATTTTTAATTAATAAATATCGATACTCTTAAAAAATATCGATACGATATATATCGATATATTTTTTCAATTTGCCCATCCCTACTTCAGGTGAAGTACACAATGTCTCAGCGTATAGAATAATTTGCTTTATTTGTAGCCTTAATATACTTCAGCAAACACTTGGGCTCCACATTACACCCTTTGGGCCGCGGTGCTTATGGCTTTTATATAATAATAATAATGTTAGTATACAAATTTAAAAAATATTCAGTAGTGGCATTCAGGTGCGAACTTTGTAATTTAATTTAGTAGTGTGCCAGTTTTTTGTTCTTGTTTATTGTTATGGACGAGAATTGGGGACTTTTTTAGACAAATTTTAAATATCGTGTGGCACTTAATTTCAAATTGGATATTCGTATTCGACGAATATTGCCGCAGATATTCGTATTCGCGAATATTAAAAATTGATATTCGTAACATCACTAATGTATATTAAAATTAACTGGAGTACCATAAGTTCTATATTAAAAAAAAGAATTTTTGAGTTAAGTAAATAAAACATTTTGATATCATTCAATTAAAATAAAAATTAATTGTTTTCATTTAACTATTTCATTAACAACAACTACAACTATTGTTATATACCCATAAGGCATTATATTTCATGTCTACATGTAATTTGTTTTTTTTATGTTGCTGCCACAATATTCTATACCCAACAAATAGTTTTGTGTCAAACATCTATTGTTGATCAAAAAAAAAAAAAAAAAAAAAAAAAAAAAGTGAAAAAACTCTAATTTGAAATTAAATACTTTTGATTTTTTTACTTATTTTATTTTTTATTATTTAAACAGAGACTACACGGAAAAAAACGAATTAATAAAAAAATGCTTTATATTTATAAAAAACATAAAATTATTTCGTTGTTTCCATAAAAATTTTTATTGTCTGAACAAAATTTCATACGTCAGTGGCTTGGTGCTGAAAATGCCATTTGCAATATTTTGCTGTATTAAGTTAATCGTTGCATTAGGTGTCTTTTCTTGCTCTCTTTTATTTTGCTGAAACAGCCAATGTCTCACTAAGAACTCTTCTTAAAAAAAAAATACTTTAATTAAAATTTTTTCAAAAGTTAATATTTTGACATTGGCCCTTTTAGCACCAAGACACAGAAATATGACATTTTTTTTTTAAATATCTCTTTGACTATCAAGTCCTTTTTAAATATTTTTTTTTATTCACTTAATGCCGAAGGCTTCTTCTACCAACAAATTTCTCTAAGTGAATTCGCAATAAACATTTTGATTAATCTAAACGAACTATTAACAACATATTTTTCACATATTATTCATAAATATTCAGTGTAAATTTGCTAAGCATTTTTGAAGAAACCCCAAACCAAAGTTCGTTATGAAAACAAAAAATTATAAAAGAAAAGAAAAAAAAAACAAATGAAACGTGAAAAAAGTCAAAATAATTTACAATATTTTATTAATTTATTTATTGTTCTTAACGAGTTCTAATCTAGTTTTAATCCATTGTTCATTTCGGTTGTTAAAGTTGTGGAAAAAAAAGAAACGAAACTAAATACTGGCAAAATTGTTTGACGCCGTTATAGTCGCATTAGACCAGACCATATCAGACCACAGCACCACACCTTTTTTGGTTGTCTTAAAGCGAAAAAAACACGATGAAAATTGTAAATTAATTCTTTTGAACATGAAATGATTTTATTTTTAACGTTCTTTTGCCTGTTTTATTAAGTTTTGACAAGTTTTCTTATTCGTTAAAAAACATAAATTTTTTTGGTATGAATAAAAATTCGAATAAATTACTTATAGTTCAATGTATTTAAAGGGCAGTTTATGAGTTTAATATGAATTTATGACTTTTTATGAAATTATGACTCCATACCAATATCAATGTAAATGTCCATTCGAAGGGCAATTTTATGTATTTGACAAAACATTAATTTAATATAATTTAATATATTTTTTTAAATAAAAAATATTTATTTGGAATCATTATTTATTTCTTTTCGATATTTATGCAAAATCTATAACAGATCAAATCGTTTCTTATGTTGTTATCAATCGAGTTATAAAAAAATATTTTTGTTTTCATTAATGTGAATATTTAATTTTATATCATTTATATAAATTATTTTTATTTTTATTGAGATTTTAATGTAGAAAATTGCATAAAAACTATTCGATTATAAAATAAAGTCTTTTTTTTTTGACTTTTTTTACAGAAATAATTATTATTTTCTTCTGATTTTTTTTGACAGAAATAATTATTTTCTGATTTTTTTTGCAGAAATAAATTTTTATTTCTGATTTTTATTTTGGGAAAAAATAATTGTAATTTATTGATTTTATTTTTTATCCAGGTGGTGAGCCCTCCACAAGGATAACTATCTTGCCGCGATGTGGTGGCTTAAGTGTCTGTCTCGGAACTTGAATCCGGACAGCTGCGTCGGAACAAGTTTAAAGGCAGACGCTTTAAGGCCTGCATGACCAAGGGTTATCCATTCCTCATCCAATTCCCTTCACCTACAATCCTCCCTGTGGTCACATTCGAGGCAGAGAGCAAATTGGCGAGTACATCGAAATCCATTGTTCGGCAGCATGCGACTGAACAGGTCACATCGGAGAGCCGATCGAATCTCGAAAAAGCCAAGAGTGGTGTGAGAGCGTCTTTAGCCTTTCTAGAAAAGAAAGCTAAGAAGACTCTTCACTGCACGATGGACAGGATAGGCATTTGCATTAGATTCGAAAGAATCCACGTTTCTGTCGGTGTCATCCTAGGGCTTCCCTATCCTGTGGGGTATACAGCAAAGGCTGCTGAGGAATCAAATGTTGTCAGTAATGACAAAGGATACTCACCAGACTCTGCTGGCGCTCTTACAAGGAAGGAGGGTAAGAGTTCAACACCCAGCCCTCTTAATGGTGAATGTGGTGCAGATAAACCTGCATCACTGTGAAGCAGCCTCAACCGAATTAGTAACCCACCTCATCGATAACAACGTGGACGTGGCCTTAATCCAAGAGCCTTTGATCAACAACAATCGGGTAGTTGGATTAAAGGTCACGGGATATACACTGTTCGTACCCCACACGGATGAGAAGGTTCGAACTTGTATAATGGCAAGAAATGAGCTCAAATTTATGTTGTCTCATTCTTTCAGCAATGGAGACCTCACGGTTGTTACAGGTGAAGCTATGGACAAAACGGTCCTAGCACTAGCATCGGTATACTTACAATATGATTCTACCGATCCACCTGGTGTGAAAGTACTTGAGTTGGATGAGCACTCGAGCAGAAGGTGCTCGAGACTAGTACTGGGTTGTGACGCTATGACCGACCTCCATGACGCTAAAAAGGGGTGAGTCTATGTTTGATTTTATTATTGCTAGCAATCTTTACATCTGTAATGGTGGGAATACGCCAACTTTCAGAACTAGAGATAGGGAGGCAGTAATAGATGTAACATTGACGAACTATAGAGACTTAGTAGATGATTGGAGGGTGGCTTTGGGATTTTCCTTCTCTGACCATGGTCGTATATCCTTTAATCTAAATTTCGAAAAGTCAAAAAGGCGTCCTTATAGGAATCCAAGGAGGACGAAACGGGATTCCTTTCGGGATTGGTGAATAGTCACCCTAGACTTACACACGATTGGGGGTCGAATTCGGCCGGCGTGTAGCACCTTGTGGGTACCTTTACGGATGTGTTGACCAGTAGCTATGACCGATCTTGTCCGCTGAATTTAGGGTAGGCGCTCGCAACCGAGATGGTGGACAGGTGAGTTAAGGACTCAAGGGACCACTGTCAGAAGGTTATTCAATAGAGCGAAGCAAACGCGTAGGGATGAGGATTGGAGTAACTTTAGGATAAGTTATAATATGTAGGTATAAGGAAGATATAAGAAGAGCTAAAAGGGACTCGTGAATCAAATATAGCGAGCCAGTGGAATCTGTAAATGAGATGTCCAGGTTCAGAAGAATTTTATCCAAGGACCCTGTGCTCCCGGGATTTATTCAGAGACCGGACGACTCATGGACGGAATCTAGCTCCGAATCTCTCTGCTTATGGAGACACACTTCCCGGGTTCGGGAGGTGAGATAAGGGAGGCGGTTGGGGATATCATCACCTTGGATAAGGTTACATGGGCGGTTAATACTTTTGGGTCGTACAAATCGGCAGGACCAGATGGTATATTTCGGGCTATGCTACAGAATATCCAGGGATCATCACTCCTATTTCTGGTGGAACTATTAACGGCATGTTTTCTAAATGGCTACATTCCCAGAGGGTGGGGAGAGGTCAAGGTTATTTTTAAGACATTAGAAAGACTGATTGATCTACATCTGAGGACGAAGATTGACGCCGGCATCATCAGCTGCGCTCATCATGCCTATCTTAAGGGAAGGTCTGTTGAGAGTGCGCTTCATGATGTGAAGGGTTATATATAACGGGTATTGCGAGACAAGGAATACACATTGGCGGCATTCCTGGATATAGGAGCCCTTTAACAATGTGAGAATAGAGGCCATAAGGCAGGCACTGAGTGATTTAGGGGTTTCGTTATTCTTGGTCGAATGGATAACTCTGATGCTTAGCAGCAAAGATTTCTTTCTCTTCTTTCCTTATTTCTTTCACTAATTAAGGCGTCACAATGGACCATATTGGTCTCTGGGTGAGAGTGTAAAGTTTGCTTCACACCAGCCTTTCTAACCTAACCTATAATTTATATTTTTATTTTGCGTAAATAAATTTAATTTCTGATTTTTATTTTTGGCAAAAATAATTATATCAATATTACTTATTAATATATATTATATATAATAATCAATATTAATTATAATTTATTGATTTTTTTTTTTTTGCCAGAAATAATGGTTATTTTCTTCCGATTTTTTTTCGGAAATAAATTTTATAACTGATTATTATTTTTGGCAGAAATAATTGTTATTTATTAATTTTAATTTGTTAGTGTGCGAAATAATTGTTATTTTTTGATTCTTATTAATTTTTGTCAGAAATAATTGTTATTTTCTGTGTTTTTTCAGAAGAAATAACTTTTATTTTTATTTTTAGCAGAAATAATTGTTATTTATCGAATTTAATTTCAAGTCATTTATGATTATTTTTTCAGAAATAATTTGTTTTCTGATTTAATTTTTATTTATTCTTTAACCAGAAATAACTGTTATGTTCTTCTGATATACATATATTATTTTTTTTTGGCAAAAATAAATTTTATTTCCGTGTTTTATTTTTGGCAGAAATAATTGTTATTTATTGATTTAAATTTTTTTGTGACAGAAATAATTGTTCTTTTTTATTTTTTTTAGATTTAATTTTTTTTGCAAACATAATTTTTATTTCTGATTTTTTATTTTATGTAGAAATAATTTTACATTGGAACAACAAAAACGCTAGAGACGAGAATAAATGAGCACAAAACAGATGTTAACAAAAAAAAAAAAAAACGATGAATGCACGCATAGGAATGCAATCACAAAATCGACTTCAGCAATATTGGACGGAGAGAAAAAAGAGAATCAACGTTAACTCTCAAAAGTTTACAATCATGTAAATACAATCAAAAATAAAAAGTACGATGAACACGAAAGAATAATGCAAGGATAATTTCCAAACTACAAAACTACGCTGCAATAGTTTAATGAAGTGATTCATTTTAAGTTTTATTTTTACTTTTGACTAAATTGACGACTTGAAAGGGGCCAAAAGCCTTTGATAGGGTCAAAAATGTTTTTTCTTGGAATAAAAAGACAGATTTACAAACAAACATAAGTAAAGAGTTGGTTCTTTAAACGGCCAAATAAACTACACAAATTTTTTGATGCATGACTAAAAAAAATTTTTGATTTTCATACAAAGATATATTTTTGATCAAACCACTTGTGTAGTTTATTTGTCCCTTAACAAACAAAACAATGTATTTATTTAATTTACAGCACATTACAGGTCAAAAATAAACACACATACATATCGTTACCTAAAACGCAAAAGGCCCTATCTAACAAAAAATTAAAAATCGACTTTCATTGATTCTGATGTATTGCATCAACTCAAATGACCACAAAACAATTTGGAATCTTTCGACCAAAATTAGCGATTTTATTAACCAAAAACAAAAGGCCCTATCTACAAACGGTAGCGCGAAATATGCTAAAAGGACTAACTAACATTTTGCCTAATATGCAACATTGCTAATTGTCAAAATAACTTGTAGGTTTTACAAGAAAAATAGAAGAGAAATTAATTATAAACAGTTTAATGCCATTTATAAATTTAGCATATTAAATAGTTATTGATTCTTCTGTAAAATTTTGAAATGCTAGATAGGGCCTTTTGCGTTTTAGGTAACGATATGTTATTTATAACACATTTTATGAATAAGCATTTAAGTTAAGATATTTCATCAGGTTTTTTCTGGAGGTATCCACGCGAGAAGTCAATAAAATTTATTGATGTCCGCACAAATTCGTTGTAGTAAATAAAAGTTATGTTCGAAACCGTGAGAAAACGAGATTGAAAAATGTACTAAACAGTTCACCTGAAAGGGCTAAAGTAAATTAGAAAGTACCACAGGGCCATCAAACATTCAAAAGTGCCACAAATGGCCCAAATGTGCCATATTTTGCATTACTGGTTTAATCATTAAATTATAATTCTGTATTATTATGTTTTATTGAATTTATTTATTATTTATTATTGTGACGTGGAGTCCAGTTTTAATATTAAATAATTGAAAAATTGCATTATAGATGTAAACATTAATTCGTAAGTAAAAAATTAATTATAATTATATCATCTATTTTTCGCTAGATTCTTTTGGAAAATAAATTCGAAAAAGCAAACGAAACGTTGGGTAAAAGAAATAAAAAACCATAACATTTGTTTTATTTACATTAGTTAATAATTCTGTGATAGTTAAAAAAAACTGACTAGCTGAATCCGCTGAATCCAGTAGCGCTAACCGTTTTTTTTTAGGTAAGCTCTTGTTTTCGAGATACACCATTATTTCGAACATGGAGGAGGTTGCACAACATATTTTCGTGTAATTCAAAAACGGTTTAGTTTATTTCAAAAAACCGAAGTTCCGCAATAAAATTAAGTAAGCGCAGTCGTTTTTGAAACATACACTTATTTCAGCAAAATTACGAAATACCAAAATATCAAATTTTTGTTTTTTCAAAATTCAGCAGCCATGCTTCTAATTATATCAACACGTATAGAAAACAAAGTTCCAAACAAAAATAGCCATAAATGATTAAAATCTGTCTAAAACTTTTGATTTTGTTATTTAAGACGAAAGATTTAAGAATTTCATAAAACGCAATATTTGTATTGGAGCGCCTCTAAGGGGTGGAGATAAAGGGCAAGTATGTTTTGAAAAATGTTAAGGATGAAAGACTAATGGAGGG
The DNA here is from genome assembly GCA_943735925.1 of Pollenia amentaria. NCBI lineage: Eukaryota > Metazoa > Arthropoda > Insecta > Diptera > Polleniidae > Pollenia > Pollenia amentaria. Next base: position 148,654,935 of record OX031008.1, read on the forward strand.
CGGTCATACATTTTATCCCTTAGGGGCGACTCCTAGGTAGTTATGGGACTTTTCCTTCAATATATTTCTAGTCTGTATTAAAAATTTTGTATGGGAGCCCTAATAAGAAACGGATATAGTGGGTAGGTATGTTTGAAACAAATGATGGCGATGAAAAATAAATTGGGGACATCCTAGGCGCTGCAGGGGCCAAATTTAAGAATTTCATTAAACCGCCATATTTGTATGGAAGACCTCTTAATGGATAGTGATAAGGAGCAAGTACATTTTGAGAAAATGTTTAGGACGAAAAACTAATGGAGGTCGGTCATACATTGTATCCGCTAGTGGCGACTCCTTGGCAGTTATGAGACTTTTTCTTCAGTATATATAAATTATATTCTTTACATATATTTTTTTGTCAAGAAAAAATTATGTTTAACGTTATATCTCAAAAACAAGAGCTAACCTAAAAAAAAAAGAGTAGAACCAGTGGATTAAGCGTACCCGAATTATCTTAAAACGCCAGGTGCCCTACTTGTCACCACAAAAGTGTAAAATTCTAGCACAGTGTAATCAAAAGAAATAGTTGTTATTTATTAGTATAAATTTTTTTTTTTTGGCAGAAATAATTGTTATTTTTGGTTTTTTTTTTTTCGCAGAAGTAATTGTAATTTCTTTATTTTTTTTTTGCAGAAATAAAAGTTATTTTTTGATTTTTTTTACCTTCCTTTAAATTTTTTGACTTCGTTTAACTTGTAACAAATCCATTGCCCGTTTTTGGAATTTTGCTGTTCCAAAGCTTCTGCTACATCAGCTAGCACCAGAAATGCTTCACTAAACATTTCGATTTATTTAAAATTTTTAATTTTTCACTTCGTACGCTTGTTTTTCACAAAATTTTTGTGCAACTTTTAAAACAAAATAAAACAGCTGACTGCGAAAAATCGAAATTCCCTTTCCCGTAATACTATTCTCCCCGCCTGTTTAGAAAAAAGAGGAATTTTATCTTTGATACCCTCCACCGACCGAAGTGCGCTCTATATTGTAAATACATATATATTATTAACTAAACTTCACAAAAACGAACGTCAGCATTAAAATTGGTTGCGGTTTAGACCTGAATTAAATTATTGACCGACAATAAGAAAATGTTATGTGTTTCTTGTTAGAACTTTGAACTGGCTTGAGTAAAATATAATGATTCGTAAAAGTTTTAGCCGAACTAAAATAATTGTTAAGAGGGTAATTTGTATTGGACCTATGGTAAATTATGGACCAATCATCCCAAAATTCTGAAGACTGATTTCTGGTATTACAAAAAATAAATTTGAATAAATTTCAATACAGCAGTGTAATAAGTTTTAGTAATAACAGTGAATTTCACAAAATTGCATGATATTTTTTCTGTCCATATGAATCTAAGATGGGAGAAATTTTACCGCAATATCTATATCTGTTATGGTTTTAGGCGTAATTAACAATTCTCCGGGAGTAGGGTTTATTTGTGCCTAGGGTAAATTATGGACCAATCTTCACGAAATTTGGCAGTGTGATTTCTCGTCCTATAAAACTGTGACGTACCGAATTTTAATTTGATAGCATTATGTATTACGGTTTTAGGCGTACTAAACTGTTTTCCGGGAGTAGGGCTTATATGGGGCCTAGTGTAAATAATAGACCGATATTGAAACAATTTTACTGTGGGATTTCTGGTCGTATAAAACTGAGACGTGCCAAATTTTAGTACGATAGCAATATTGATTACGGTTTTAGGCGTTCTAAACTGGGTTCCGGGAGTGGGGTTTATATGGGGCCTAGTGTAAATTATGGATCGATCTTCAAAAAATTTTGCAGTGCGTTTTCTGGTCGTATAAAACTGTGACGAACCAATTTTCAGTATAATAGCGATATTTATTACGGTTTTAGGTTTACTAAGCTTTTTTCCGCGAGTAGGGTTTATATGGGGCCTATGGACAATTATGGACCGATCTTCACGAAATTTTCAATTATGATTTATATTATTTCGTGCATTATTTCACCTTTTATGTTAGTTTTTGTATCAAAATTTTTTTAGGGTGGAGTTCCACATTTTGATTCATAGTTCTGATCCTACTGAACCGATGTTGCTGGATTTCAATCCCAAACTGCTTAGGATAACTACGAGCAATTTGAGACGAAGTTTGTTCTTTTATTTTGCGTTTTTCAAAAGTGAGCGTGTTTTCAACAGACGGACATACGGTCAGACGGACAGACAGACGGACATGGCTAAATCGCCTTAGAATTACTCAAGGAGCCAGAATATATATGTCATCAAATTATAAAATTGTGAACAATTAAAAGCATTGGCTGCAAAGCACTACTAAAAACAAATGCGTTGACAAGGCACCACCAATAAAAACAATGCACCAATTTGGCAACCGTTGCGTAGTGTATACGGTTACCAAGCAATAATGAACTTAAGGCATTGTCTACAGAAGAGTGGTGGAGTTTAGGAAGTTATCCCTTTCAGTATTGCATTGCAACACTGCGTTTTTGAAGTCAGCCATTCAAACATATATATTGCATGCATTATTATCACCAGAGAAGACAAATTTGCTTTTTTTGCTGTTTTGCTTCTTTTTTGCTATTTTTACCTATTTTTGCTTTTTTTGCTGTTTTTGTTATTATGGTGCTTATTTTGCTTTTTTCCTATTTTTTTGCTGTAAAAGAGCTTTTTTGACATTATTTTTACATAAAAATATTTTTTTGAGAAAACATGAGAAAAAAATAATTGACAAATTTTTTTTGGGTTAAAACAAAAATATGTTAGTTGTGGACTTAACGTTTTTTGGCCAAATTCAATACGCTTTATTACAACTAAAATTAAATAAACTGACCATCAAACACCAACAAAATTACAAAATATTTATGACATTGTTTGTGCTTTCAATGTAATTCTTTGGCGTAGCGTTGCGTTTTACATGATCAGGGCCTTGGTATTTAAAATGATGATGTTGGAAATAAACATATTTTATTGAACATGGGTGTTCTCGAAAATGCAAATGGGGGTTCTATTGCAACGTTCTGCAACGATTCATTACAAATTTTATGGCCTGATGATAAGTGAATATTTGATTCATAATTTTTTTTATATTTTTATGTTTTTTTTTTTATATTAATCTAGGCATTCAACACGACAAGGTATTGATAATAGTAACTGATGCAGCGGCATACATGCTAAGTGGAATTTCGTCCCTTAGAGTTTCAGCATGTGAATAAATTAATATCTTGTACTAAATCCGTTTTTGTAATGTACTAAATCCCTAGGTAATTTTTCAATAACTCGCATTTACACACATACAAACTAAAATTTTAATTTCCATATTGTCCTCGTAGAAAGCAGTTATTTTTACAAATAAATCCCAATTTGGCTCTTCCACCGTTCCCATGTCCTACACGTTGGTGTACTTGGATAGAAGCCACAATGTGTAACGCAGAATACCTTGATTAAGTAAAGGCTGTTATTTCTAAACTGAATAGTGAAGACTTAGATTCGATTGCGAACGCCAAGGAAATATATAATTTGCCCGGATTAAGTTCCCAACTTGTGTTTATCAAAAACAATTTTTCAAATATTGTGTCTTCTATAAAAAAGCTACTAACAGTTGGGTTAGCTATCATGAAAGTGTAAATATTGTGTCAAATGTACGAGAAGCACTTGAGAATCAACATGACAAAAAAATATATCAAAAAATTTAATGCAGTATTTCAAAGAAATCCGGGGTTCAAACCAATTTTAAAAATAAACAACATTCTTCTAACTGGTGCTAAACCTGATGGCGAAATGGGAGAATGCATCTCATCAAATGCAATTTTGAAATATAAATTTGCTCTAACAACATCCGTTGACGTGGAAAGAAGTTTTTCCTTATACAATTCACTTTTAACAGAAAGACAAAGAAAAAAGACGTTTACAAATATAAAAGCCCACATGATTGTTTATTGTAACTGTTTTCACGAGTCTGAAGAAATAGAATAACTGTAATTTTTATATATTAATGTATACCTATATTAAAAAAATTAAAATGCTTTTTTTTGCTTAATTTTTGTGATTTTTTTAAATATTTTTTTGCTGTAAACACTTTTTGTTTTGCTTTTTTTTGTCTTCTCTGATTATCACCGGCACCACTAAATAGTCTGAAATGCAACGACAATTTTTTTTAACTATTGCAAAATATTAGGATATTGACAATCGGGCATGTTCTGGGATCATGGCCTTTGGTCGGACGCAAGGATTTTCTCCTCTATGGTATAACGGACACTTGCATCGCTTACTAAAGCTTCTCTACATAGCCCGCCTTCGGTCGGGCAAACGGATTTTCTCCTCCATGGTAAATCAAACACCAGTTTTGTTAACTATAGATTTTCTGCATTTTGGTACTCTGGATTTTGGTACTATCCCTAGACATTTTTATTTAACATTCTTTGAATTGTTGTAAAATTCCAAATTAAAATATTTTTAAAGTGACGTGAAGTGTTTGACACAATTAGAAAAAAAAATACCTGCCTGGCCCACAATGTCGAAAAGAAAATTCTTTCGTATATTTATATTGAAAACAATAACAAAACTAAAATTTGTTTTTTTTTTCAATATGGAAATAAAGGCTGGTTAAATTTTAAGGGCCGATGTTGATTTAGTATAAAACACAAATTATTTAGGAAATGATTGTCATTTCTATTTATTATGATAATATTAGTATGTTTCAATTATTTATGGAACAAAATATCGACCAAATGGCCGCCGCGACCACGGCGGCACACCTAAATATTCGATGACGCTGAGGCATAATTGAGGTTCTATGCCGTTAATGTGCCGAATTATCTCATCTTATAGCTCTTGAATTATTGCTGGCTTATCGACGTACAACTTTTCTTTCAAATAACCCCAAAGAAAAAAGTCAAACGGTGTAAAATCACATGACCCGGCGGCCAATTGACATCTCCACGACGCGAGACAACACGGCCATTGATATTGTCGCACAAAAGAGCCATTGTTTCGTTAGCTGTGTGCCAAGTGGCACCGTCCTGTTGCAACCACATATCGTCTACATCCATATCTTCCAATTCGGGCCATAAAAAGTTCATTATCATCTCACGATAGCGAACACCATTCACAGTTACTGCCTGACCGGCCTCATTTTGGAAAAAATACGGCCCGACGATGCCGCCAGCCCATAAGCCGCACCAAACAGTCACTTTTTGCGTATGCATTGGTTTTTCGACAATCACTCTTGGATTATCATTCGCCTAAATGCGGCAATTGGGCTTTTTGACGAATCCACTGAGGTGAAAATGTACCTCATCACTGAAGATGATTTTGACGATATGCATTTTGATTTGAACGCCCATTTTCATAATAAGCCTGAATAACTTTTACGCGTTCCTCGATTGTGTATCTTTTCATGGTTCAAATTGAGTTAGTCTGCCATTGAGAAATGTCAAATGAAATGCAGAGAAAAACTTGACGTTAAGGTGTGGTTCACATTCACCATCGGCCCAACATTAACCACCCTTTATATACGAAAGAAATGTTCTTTTCAACATTGTGGGCCCGGCAGTAAGTCTTTTTTCATAAAGTAGTTAACTTTTTAATTAGAAAATAAAAATAGTTTTACTTCAGAAATATGACTGTCGTGAATTTTGATAAAATATTACATATCATCACCTAAAATGCAAGAGTGCATAACAACACTTTATGTTTTTACATTGAAGTTTTTAAGGTAATTTTTTTTTAAATTTGCAATATATATTAGTTAATAAAAAAAGTCCCAAAGTACAAATTTCGATATTTTTTAGGGTCATTTTTTATTTCTTCTATTTTTCATTTCACTTAAAATACTAAAACACCCCATCGAAAAAATCCAAAACAAAACCCAAAAATTGCCTGTTGCTTTGCTTCATGTAAAGCTTTGGGTCATTCTTCATTCTCTTTTTGGGGCCATATTTCCTGAGTCATATTGCGCACCGACATATGTTTAGCTTGAATAAAAACTTTACTCACAATATAATATCCAGTCTAAAATTTTGCGCCACTCGATATTTCAAATTTAATTGAAAAAAATCTCCCATTTTCGTCGGCAACAATACATTAAAAAAACTGCCACTCAACTAAATGTATTTAACATTAAAATGCCATTCGATGTCTTATTTGAAACTATTAGCTTCGCACCTGAAAATTTTAAACCCTTCTGAATTCCTTAGGGCAATATGATCCAGGTGTATGACACAATGAAAACTTTGACAACACTCACGCATTGTTTGTTTACTTATAAAAGCGGTTGGTAATTTGTACATTTAATTATTTGTTATAAAAATAAAAGTAAAATATTTAATTGGACGGTTTTTTGGAATTGAATTTGGCAAAAAAAAAAAAAAAATAAAAAAAAAAAAATTATACTAGCCAATTGTCAAAGCGCGCAAAAAGATGAGAGATGGCTAACTTTTTGCTTCGCTCCGCTTTCAAAGTACTTTATGTGACATGTTTCGTATAAGTATGTATATTTTATCTTATATGTCAAAGCGAATCGGTAACGCAACGCGAAGCAAAAGTTTTATCTGGCATGGCCTTTAATACTGCGCGTGGATACACACTGTTATACATGTTCGACCAGTTCCTTCTTACTACGGCAATTGGCAAGGCGAATTTGAAAAGATAAGAGCAACTCTACAGCTATAAAGAACCACACAAGGCCTATCCATTAGGTCTGCTCAAGGAGCCAGATGTTTATTTGGTTTATTCCTCAACGATGTCAAAAGTTGTTTACATTTTGCTTATGCATGTATATTTTTGTTTACGTTTTTTGTTTTTTGCCACACATACGTGCATACAAAACACGTTTTTCCTTTTGTTTTCCCTATGTAGTAGTAAGATATTGACAACCGTGAGGAATTTCACACATGTATTTTGTTTCTGCAATTTAATTGCTTGTTGTCAAAAACAATTGACCAAGGCAAACAGTTTTCTCAAAAATTTGCTGTTTGCTTTTTTTTATTAAGCCTAACGATTTATGTAATTGCAAATAAGGAATATAAATAAGGTTTTGCAAGGCGAATTCATTCTTGCAAAGTTACTTTTTCGAATTGGGTGTGTAATTTTGCTTCAAATGTGTAATTTGGTACACAGTCATATGCATTTTCCGAATTCGTCATTGGCAACACTGTGTTAAACCGAAATAGCCTCAAAAATAAAAAGTTGTCAAATCAGGGGGGTTACTATGTAACTCGATTCGTTAGTTAAATATTACGGATACGAATTTTTCCTACCAACTTATTCGAATTCGTAAATACATTTGCTACTTTCGGGTTGCCGTATCCGATTATCGGACACTCGTACTCTACTTTCGGATGTGCATCACTATGTACTTCGAATGTAGATGTCAAAGTCGCTCGAAAGTTGGCATTTGTACTCGTTTGTTGTTGAGGTAACGGATAAAATATAAAAAAACTTAAATAAATCCAAACATCGACACCAAATGCTGAAAATGTAAGTATTTGTTTAATTTATGTATATTAATAGATACAAATTATTACAAGCCTTTTTCAATAGGGAAAATGCTACGAAAAAATATTAATACGAAGCAAAGGCAATTTGAAATTATGCTCAACTTTATGACAGAGCATCCGCAGTTGGCTAAGGGCTACGACCATTGCATATATGCTGTTGAGTTTCCGGTTGAAAAACAAGTGCTTCGTGAGTACCATCAACAGCTCCTATTATCCCTGGAATTCCAGACGTGGCATAAAATAAATTTTTGACAGCTCGTTTTTCGTCTTCATTTTCCATCCAAAGGGCAACCGCATCCATTTTTATAACGCACAAATATTTCTTGTTTACTTTTTTTTATTGTTATTTTCATTGTTTTGTCATTTTGCGTAATAAATACTGCCAATGTTGAATAACACATTCGAAAGTAGTGCCAAAATTATTTCAATTAGTGGCAGCACTTTTCGCTCGATCCGAAACTGTTACATGGTAAGAGTTTAAATTCGGATCGAATACAACTTTGGAGCTACTCGAATCGAGTTACATAGTATCCCCCCAGCTGTCACAGAAGTCTGTGCTGCGCATTTTAAGGCTCAACGCATCTAAAAACCACAAGCGATATACATAAATATAACCTAAAAATAATAAGTTGATTGATTTTGAGAGGGCTATATTCGGCTGTGCCGAATCTTTGATACCTTCCACCGACAGTTCGAATATTTCAGAAGTGGACACTATATTATATCTTTATATTATAAATTAGTCTTTATAAAAACGGACGTCAGCATTAAAATTCGTTGCGGCTTAGACCTATATTAAATTATTGACCGACATTCGAAAGATTTTATGCTTTTCTTTTTAGAAATTAGAACTAGCTTGAGTAAAATATCATGATTCGTAACAATTTTAGCCGAATTAGAATTGATTTTTAGCAGGTGAACTCATATTAGGCCCATGGTTAATTATGGACCCATCATTCCAAAATTCTGTAAAGTGATTTCTGGTATTAAAAAAAACAAATTGTAATAAATTTTAATACAGCAGTGAAATTAGTTTTAGCGCTTACAGTGGATTTCAGAAGGCTACTTAATATGGGATCTAAGGTAAATAATTTATCGTATATCACAAAACTGCATGACATTTTTTTTCTGGCCGTATGAAGCTAAGTTGGAACAAATTTACCGCAATATCTATATCTGCTACGGTTTTAGGCGTATTTAATTAATTTTTAAGAGTGGGCTTTATATGGGACTTATGGTAAATTATGGATGATCATCACGACATTTATTAGTGTTATTTCTAGTCCTATACAAATGGGAAGTATGAAATTTAATTATGATAGGATTGTTTATTACGTTTTTAGGAGTACTACACTGTTTTCTACGGGTTTATATGGGGGGTCCTAGGGTAAATTATAGACCGATCTTCAAAAAATTTTACAGTGTGATTTCTAGTCCTATAAAACTGTGACGTACCAAACTTTATTATACTAGCATTTTTTATTACGGTTTAAGACGTACCAAACTGTTTTCCGGGAGTAGGCTGTATATGGGGCCTATGGTAAATTATGGACCGATGTTCACGAAAGTTAACAGTCATATAAAACGAATTTGTGCAAAATCTTTTCCTGCATTATTCCACCATTTATGTTCGTTTTTGAAACAAAATTATAAATTTTTTAGGCTGGTGGTTCCCATTTTGATTCATAGCTCTCACCCTACTGATCCGATTTTGCTGGAATTCAGCGTCTTTTCGACAGACGGACAGACAGACATGGCTAAATCCACTTAGAATTACTTAAGAAACCACATACATATATACTTTATGGGGTCTTAGATGTATAATAAAAAAGTTTCACACGGAATGACAAACTAGTATAACCTCATTCACCACTTGGGGTGGTGGAGGGTACAAAAAAGAAAATTTTTTTAAAATTATTAACTGTCCCATAAAACAAATAAAGTTGGTTCGGTCTCCCTGACTTGTCATTAGAATGTGTTAGAAATTAACAATTTTGCTTCTTCTCTCGTTTTAAAATAACAGAACATTGACATTCTTTGCGGCGGGATCTGTACATAAGAAAACAATTAATGTTAAAAAGTGTTGCCGGAATCCAAATAAAATTTTACACAGACAAAGCATCAAAATTATCCAAAATGTTATGAATTACACAAGTTTTTTAATTAACGAATATATACAGGGTGGTGCAGAAATATCTTTATTAGGTTTAAATATCGGGTTAAATGGCCATGATTTCATTTAAAATTTTGATTTTTAGTAGTAGAATGTTTTTTGCTGATATTTTTTTCAAATATCTCTAAAGAAAACTGTCAGGAGCTGTTAAGTCCGGTGAATGTGTAGTCTAGTTGAAATCGCTTGTGCGTTTGCCGAATATGTCCCTTAACAAAGCCATCGAGGCACATACAGTATGTGCTGCAAAACCACAAGTTTTCTTAACAAAACAAAATAGTTCGATATGCACCACCGTTGATAGAGATTTAAAATCAATGTAATTTTCTAAAAAAAATATGGGCAAGTTGTCCTTTAGAACGATACACCGAACCAAACAGTTCACTTTAGTGGGTGAAATTGTGGCTGTTAAAATGCTCTTGTATTCTTTGTGGCCCAAGTCCTGGGTTCTAACCACCGCATTTGATATTACGCTAACTAGCGTATCGAATAATATTTCGGTACGGGTCGAGTAAGCAAATCATCGCAGACGATATGTATCGAAATTAATTTTTTTTAGCAAAATGTAAAAGATTTAAAAATATATCGCTCATTTGCTGCAACATCGTCAGAACTCAAAAATATTAGTTTTACATAAAACGACTTCAAAGTTTTTAAATTTACAAACAACAATAATAAATTTACAATATCTTCATAAGAAATATTTAAAATATCTTAATAAGAATGATTTACTATGCCATAGTAATATTAAGTTAAAATTTGCGATGTTTGGCTTGTAACGTTGATGTAGCAAATGAGCAATACGTTTTTAAAAGGTGGGCAAATGAAATTAAATACAATCAAGTTGAACAGCAGTGTGCCCGAAAAACTTTTCTTTTTAAAGAAATTGTAAAATGAAGTGTTCATTATTATTTTGCTTATCTTCGTCTGATGAGAAATAATGCTGTATAATACGCATTATCAAAGAGATAAGAGATAAAAGTGATACTCTGTCTTTGAAGGCAGCAGAGAAAGATAAATAGTTTTTCTGAATTTAAAATTTTTGTATTCACTAAGTTTTCTTTTGAAATACTAGAAAATTTATTTTTCAGATTAAAGCCAACTAGCCACTATTCGACGCGTAATTTAGTAGCCTTCCAAACAAAATATAATTAATTTAATTTTACTCTGGATCAGTAATGTTAACCGTACGGTAATTACCCTTTTTTTACGGTAATTTTGAGCCCCAAAAGGTAGCAAGGTAATTTAATTTAATAAACAGTAATTTAAAGAAAATAGGGGTTTTGGTATACAAACATATGCTTTTTAAAAATATAAAATTTGTGTAATATGATGAATTTAACAATAGTTTTTCGCATTATTTTAAGTACGGATCAGGGATTAAATATGGCTAAAGTTATTTAAGGTCATTTAAATAATCCGTACTTAAATCAAGCATTCTGTACATGATTTAAGAAAATCCTTATTCACCGTACTATTGACACCGCTTTGGCTTGATTAAGATTCGGATGGATTTTGATTTTTCTTTTGATTGGAACAACACAAAAATGCCACTTTTTATGTTTGCCACTTCCAACGTACATGTACACTGGTAAAACATCCCTGAGTGGAGAAGCAGCTCGCGCTCGTTGTAATTTTTTTAAAGGCTTATCATTTTGATCTTGTTTTCGTGTGTTTTGCGTTGTCACCTCGCATTGGTTTAGCTTGGCTACGTATAACTGTACCGAGTTACAGTTTTTGCGGTTGTTCACTATTAACTTTGTGCATTCGTTTGCAACCTCAATCTTTTAACGTGTTTGTTTGGTGGAGAAAAAATAATAACTCAAAGTGACTGGTGGAGAACCATACAAAACTCAGACGTTTACTGGTGAAGAGCAAAATGTTCTTCAGCGGATTCTGGAAGCTCGCGCTTTCATATACGAAGGTTTAGGTCGAACGAGGACTTGTGGTTGAGGTTCCAATAATTGTTCGTTACCCTGACATTATAACTTAAATAGTAAGCCAAAAATTTTAATCGTTTGATACCCTTACAAAACATATAACTTTAATAGTTAGCCAAAAATTTTTAGTTTTAAGCAAAATAAATATATCTACATGTATGTATTTCTATTAATTTTTAATGTACATATTTTATTAACGGCAAATTTTACCAAGTTCAGTTATAATTAAATATCAGATATAACTGTCAATTAGGCTGTTCGATGATGAATCAGTCAGTCAGTAACGTTTTAAGTTTTTATACATATTTAATGATTTTACTGCCATATTCATAAAAGTACAATAATTTTGGTTTAAAATGTATTTTAAAAAAATTGTCAGTCAAGTTTTTCTTAAAACATATTTAAATTTAAAAAAAGTATATGAATACTGTTTTGATTATAAATCTTTGCGTAAGGTAATTTCTTCTTAAAAAGGGTAATTTCTAGGGGGCAAAATAAAAGTTAACATCAATGCTCTGGATGGCGCCTGAAAGAGAAGTATACATCCGTGCTGCCAGGTAATTTCTTTATTCCCCCCAAATATATTAAAAAACACCCCCAAATTTAACGTATTTTGAAAATAATCCCCCCCAATGTAAAAGTTAAGATAATAATTTAATTTCAATTAATTTAATTTGGACCAGTTTTAGCTTACGTACTGATATCATCACCCAAATAAAGGAAAAATTTTTATATGCAATTTCCGCAAAAATATTTTTTTTTAAAGTTTCTTGAATATTTTTATTAAATGAAATTTCTAAAACACAATTGAAAGCCTCTTAAAAAAGACCTTCAAAAATATCGAGTGTTGCAAAATCATTTGCATTAACTTTGTACATATTATCGACATTAAAAAGTTTGACCATTTCAGCTGTTGTATTTAAGTTGTGACACGTATTATTTAATGAACACTTCACACTTGAAACGCTTTTTCTTATTATCTTTTCAAAAGATTGACTTAGTTATTATACGCAATGATGATTATTTAGCTATTTACGCGTGAAATCTAGCGGTTTGAAGATACATATAGCGGAAGTCTACCGATTTTTGCTCAACTAAAGTCAAGTTATAAAATATAGAATTACTTAGTTATTGTTATGTACAGATAATCAAATAGTGAAACCTCATAATAACCCCCTTAATATAAATTTATGCCACCAAATTTTCCACCTAAGAATTTGCACCCCCTAACTTTGCCCCTAAATGAAATAAAACCACCTAAATCTGGGGAGAAAACCTCTAACTTGGCCACTCTGGTATACATCGAAAAATACAAATGTACCGTCGACTCACAAATACGACGTACTATGAATCATATCAATAACGGTTCCAAAATGAGAAATGTTGATTCATTTCGCTCGACATCAAATGCGGTGATTAGACCCCTGCAGTTTTGCTCGTTGATGTAGCCATATAATAAGAATGCGCTTTGTCGCAAAAAAAAACACTTAACAAAGTTATGAAGAATTAAAACTATAATGCTAAATTTGTGCCTCAGTAGAAATACTTTTAAAATGAAATGAAAAGGTTTGCTTAAAATATGTTCTTCTCTTAAAATAAATCTTGAAGCGACATCATACACAAAATTTCATGATTTAAAAATAATCTAAGAAAAAATTTTTTTATCCCATTTTTGCATAATTTCACAGAAATCGGTAACGCTGATGTTTACCCACATTTAAAATCCTAAATATAATTTAAATTTCTATTGATTTTAAGTTAACAGTGTACAGAATATAACGTTAAAATGTTAACTTAACATTACACATGGTCTAACTTTTATTTTATCGAAAACACCCTGTCGTTAAACAGCTGTTAAAATTGTTAACATCACTGTTAAATAGTTGCAAGCAAACATAAGACATGTTGTATTATGTTGTCACCAGGTTGTGTTTACGTTCGTTCATGTATCTCAAACAAACAACGAACTCAATTCAAAACGAATTTTTAGCATTCATTTATAAACACCAGATTCCAACCGACAAAGTTTCAGTACAATTTCTGCAACGTTCGGTTTATGTGTGTTCTCAGCTCGGTAAAAAGAAAAATATCCAGAAAAATCAATTTGAATGTGAATTAAAAAAAAATATTGAATGAAAATAAATTCAAACGGTTTAACGAAGTATTAAAACAGTTTTAATAGCGGTTTATTATTTAATGAGCAGTTTTATTATTTTAAACACCCCCAACATTTTATTTTGTGGAATTATCAAAACAGTAATTTGATTAATTAAAAAAAAAAGTTCTTAAAGAAATACATACAAAGCCATTAATATATAATTTTGTTGAAAATTTTAAGAAATATTTAAAAAAAATTTTAAAAGATTTTATTTAAAAAAATTTTTTTTTTATAGTAAATCACTTTATGAAAAAAATTGTTTATTAAAAAAAGTGTTTGTGCCTTTTGTGTAAATTTTAAACTTTTTAAAATACTCAAAATTTTTCACTTAATATTTGGTTTTGAAATTAATTTTTAGAATTTAATTTCCCTAAAATTTATGGATTATTTTGCTGGGTTCTCTTTGAAATAATTTCTAAAGAAAAAAAAGGTTGGTGTTTTTTTAAAACTGAATCATATTGTTTTCAATTAAATTGTGTATTTTTATTTTTATTTATTCTTATCAATTTATTTTAATACAAATTGAGTGTATGGGATGCAGAGTATACAAACAAAAATTGTAGGGAAAAAATTATTTAAAATTTTCATTTTGAGGTCAAAATTTTGTATTTGCTCTAATAGACTATGTGGCTAGCTAGATAAGTGTTTTTAGGGTGTTAAGTGGTTTAACTTCCCTTACACATTTAAAGTGATATGCATATTAGAACTACGAGATCGAGATAATTTCTAGAAAGTTTTAAATGGCTTTTATTTTGAAAATAAATTATTTGCTGTTAACAAATTTATTTGAAATTTTCAAATATATTTCGATATTTCCTTTCGATATCTTCTTTATCATGATAAAAAAAATCCATTAGCTGCAGATATGTTTAAAAGATATTGAACAGTTCCCACAAATTTTTGAATAATTTTCAAACTTTCATCCAAAAAGTGAATTTGTTTTTTACCTTATCAAATCTTATTAAATTTTCGAGCTGAAACGATATCGGCTTAAAATGATATCTAAGTTTTTCAAAGTTTAAAGTGAATAAGATTTCCCAAAAAAATATTCGGGATTTTTTAGTAGGGTAAAAACATAAACCCGATTCATTTTTAAATACAAATCAAAGAAATAAGAAACATATTAAAATTGAGGTTTTAAAATTTTTAGCTTTTTAGACCAGTAAATATATATTAATTTAAAATAAAGAATTTTTTAAGAAAAAAAAAAAGCAGACTTTTTAATCGAATATTAACCTGAAATGTAATAAATTTTTTAAGAAAAAACTAATATTAATTTTTTTTTTAGAATAATGCTTAAAAAACAATTATTCGATTTTTATTCGAATAAGTATATTCGATTTTTAATCGAATAAAAACTTATAAATTTCCTAAACCAAATCGTTTGTAAACATTTTGTAGTTCGAAGTTATTGCATACAAACTAAATGTCGTTCCCACGACAACCGGTTCTACGCACCGGATCGACTCGGAATTCAACGAACACCGACCAAGGATTGCCAACTCAGCAACACCTGTTCTTCAGGCTTTACTACTAAAACAACATAAAAACTTATAATTTTTCTTAAATAATATTTGTTTTTATTCGTTTAGAAAACGAAATTTCTTGAATAAATAAAAATTCTATTATTTTAAAAAATGATTTTCAAGACTTTCGTCAAAAGAAAAGAAATTATTTTAGGCTTTTTATATAAATAGTGTAGGAATACATTAAAATTTTATTCGAATAAACTTTATTAAAGGGCAAGTGAAATAATTTCATATTCTTATTTTTTTATATGATTTTTCTATTTCTATATATTTTATATTTTTATCTTTGAATTCGATAGAAGAAAATTGTACGCTAACAACTTTTTCTTTCGACATTTATTCAAAAGTTATTCGTTACATAAATACCAGAAAAACTTAAATAAATAAAATTTATAATAATAAAAACTAAAGATTTTCGGCCATATTTATAAAAAATATTTCAGTGGTTTTAAGAAAATTAAAATTACTTTTAAATTTGTTTTACAAGAATTTGAAATATTTTATTAATAATAAAAAATAAAAGTATTCAATATTTTTTTTCGAACGCGGTAAAAATACATTTTTATGATTTTTTAATAAATGAGATTTTTTTTTATTAAAAAATGCCTTTAAATATACAGAGTGAATAGTTAAAAAATGGATTTTAAGCGAACAACATTATTCGGGATTTTTATTCGAATAAAAAACAGAAAATTTAAATTTAAAAATTTCTTTTAGTATATACAATTTTTGTAAATAAAAAATTTTTAATCAAATCAAAATATTCGTTTTTTTATTTGGATAAAATAAAAATGGTTTTCATTGTAATTTTAAATTTTAGATAAAATAGTTTTACTTACTTATAATTAATTATTTTCTTCTTTTTGTTTAAAAATATTTGTTTATTAAAAGGAGAAAATATTGTTTTACGATTATTATTAAATTTTCGTTCGAATAAAAAGTATAGATTTTCATAACAAAGTTTATGTTTTTTTTTAGAACTTGGAAAAAAAAAGAATTTTATTTGACTTATTCATTAAAAAAGTATAGGGAATTGTAGCGTCCTGTTCATGTTTAAGTTACTAATTTTTCTTGAGAATGTTATCCGAATGAATAATATAAAAAACTTAATAACTGGCCTAGGGCTTACCAGAATCGTTTACAATTTTAATTTTTCTTTGAAAATTTTATATTTTTTTTTGGTTTTTGTTATTATAATTATACAAAAAAAAATTGTGCAATTTTAAAAAAACTATTCGTTTATTCGAATAAAAAATATTCGTTTTTTTTATTCGAAATAAAAATTAGTTATATTTTTGAGTTTTATTGCAAAGTTTTAAGAGAAAAAAAATATTTGAATAAATTTCTATAATTATTAAGAATTTTTCTTCATTTTATTGTTCTAATTTTTTTTAATCTCCGTGTTTATCTTTTTTAAACTCGATTACTGTTTTTATAATTTTTATTTAGTTTATTTAAAATTGTACGAGTACTTTACTTTCATTCTATTTTATTAGAAAAAATACACTTTAAATTGCGATTAAGTTGTTTTTGTTCTTATAATTAAATGGAATAATTATATTTCTTAATGTGTCTTATTACACATTCTACAGCTCTTATTAAACATTATTATAGTGTTACTAAAAAAATGCATTTGTTGTTATTATTTTAATAAAGTTGTTTAGTTGGAATTTATTAAAATATTTCTGATTTTTCAATTAAACGTCTGTTTAATAAATTCTAAATTAGCAGCAGGAAAATTTTAAGACTGGATTTTCATTATGCCTTTTTTGTTGGGGTTAACAGGCATGACTTTAAATTTTGTAGGCGAAGTTATATATATACAGATTCAAAAAAGCTATTAATTTTAAAAAGTTTTTAAGGGCAAAATTTAATAATATTTAGTAGAACTTTGTAAGCCGATTATAATAATTATTACAATAATTATTGGTAACTGAAATTTACTGCCTGTTCGTTAACGTTTGAAATTGATGAACTGGCAGTTAATAAAAATAAATAAAAAGAAAATTAAGCCCTTTTAAAAAATTTTTTTCAATTTTGTTTTTCTTTAGTTTTGCTCTTACAAATTTTTAAGAATAATAATTTTAACGTTTTTTCAATCATTTTTGATTTATTTTTTAACCGTGGGATAGTTTATCTTATAATTTTTTTAAGTATTCAGATTTAATTTTGCAGACTTCTGCTTAAATCTAAGGGACCCTTCTGAACAAGAATTTACCACAAAATAAAACAATTTTCAGCAATTTTATGGGGTAATTTGAAAGTAGTAAACAATTAACTTTTTAACCCTTAACAGCTGTCTTTTTTAAGTATGTGAGCGAAAAAGAATCCTTCCTACTTAAACGTTAACATTCTAACTCGAAACGCAGCTACGAAGCAATTTAAAATTTTCAAGATTCAATTCCACCCGATATTTGTTTAAAACTGAAATGTTTTAGAAATAATAATAATAAGAATTTCACATAAATCAATATTTAAGATAAATTTCGTTCATTTGAAAAAACCATTTCGAAAAACAATTTGAAGTTTGCGGAAATAAATGCAACTCTATATTTCTTTAAAATTAAATTCTTTTATAAATAGAAAAAAGTCTTTAGCATAAATCAACACTTAAGCATAGGAAAACGACGATCATGTAAACATTATTTATTCATTTGAAAAAAAAAACATTCACAAATTTACAAATTTTTTTGCAGAACTCAATTATTAAAAAATTAATACTGATTTTACCATAAATTAAAATTGAAAAAGCGAAATGTATAAATTCATTTGAAAAACACATTCGTGAATTTACATAAACAATTTTCGCGAACCAGTAAGAAATTTTTCAAAAATTATTTCTTTAAAAAATAATTAGAATTTTTTTCAAAACCTAGAAAAAATGTGATATTTTTTGTTGTTAAATAATTAAAAAAGAAAAGAAAACCGGGAACTTAGAAAAACGATTTTCGCAAATAATTTCGATCAAAATAGATATTTTTTAAAAACGATAATCTTTAAGAAGAAATTCGTCATAGAGGGAGTTTACACGGTGTCTTTTCAGATATGTCTAACAAACACGTTTGTTTTGATTGTAGGCGATCGGGTTAGAGAAGAAAGAGGGGTTGTCAAACAGATATGAAACGAGTTTTCATGTTTTTTAATTTGTATTTATATGGATATTTGACAATTAGAAATGAAAACAGACATGTTTGGAAAGACGTCGTGAAAAGACAATAAGTTTTTGGAAGCATGTTCAAAAGAGAAATAAAAGACACCGTGTAAATGCCCCTATAAATTAGTAAAAAAGAAACAATAAAGATTTTAAGATGAATCAATATTCAAAACATTAAAAAAGGCCGCTGCAGATTTCGTTTATTAAAAAAAAAAAACACACTCATTTGCGAATTTACTAAACAATTTTCGCGAGCCAATTTACAATGAATATAAATTCTTCTCGATATTTTTTTAAAACGGATTTGTTTCATCACAAATAAAGATTTTATACAGTACAGAGATTTATTATTTAGAAAAAACATGTGTAATTTTTAATTAGTTTTGGAAAAAATTGTATATGAACTATTTTCGCGAACAAATTTGCTCAAAATGGTTTTTTTTTATTAAAACGATATTCTTTAAGCAAAAAAGTCATGATGTTTTCTAGATATGTAATTGTATAATTATTAAAATCGAAGAAGGAAAACATAAAACTGACTTAAGAGCGAATATTTAGACCAAATACGATTCGTCCTTTAAACAAAATTTCGAGACCAAATTAAAAGGTTGCAAGAATGAATAATTATTCGGAATTGAATTTTTTAAAGCAGGATTTGCATTATGACTCTTTAGCTTAAGGAAAAACATGGACGTGACTTTAAATTTTCAAGGCGAGGTGTGAAAAAAGCATGCTCTCTACACTCTTAAGCTAGAGAAAACGTAAGTCCTGTCTGTTTGTCCTTCCAAGCAAAATAGGTCACATCGAAAATTAAGTCTAAAAAGTTTTTAAGGCTGGATTTTTGAGATTTCAGATTAACTAAACCTAAGTTTAGCGCAAAGCAAAGCCAAAAATTAGATTAAAAGCAAAAACAAGGTCAAAAATATTTTAAAAATTTTGTTATTGATTTCTACAGAAGCTCATACTTCAACGCTACAGGATATGTAGCGTTTGAAATTTAATATGAATTTCTTTAGAAAGCAACAATAAAATTATAAAATATTTTTTACTTTGTTTTTGCCTTTAATGTAATTTTTGTCGTTGCGTCGCGTTTTACACAATTAGGGCCTTATTCTTAATATGATAAAAAAATTAATCCGCCTTGAAGTTCAAAATAAAGTTATTTTAATATTTTTTTTCTTTGTTCCCTTTGTTTCGCTCATTAAACAAATTTGAAGTTTCCCCAAAGGAAAACATCTGAATCAACATTTGAGTGTGGGTAAGGCGCATAAAATTTCGGAAACAGTTGATATTGAGTTTATACTGTGCAACATCTTTTTTATTTTTTTAAACAAACAACAAAATTCTTTTTTAATAAAAGACAATTTTGTTTATTAAAAATTTCAATAGCCTGCTGAAAAAAACCCATAGACAATAAACAATTGCACATTTTCAAAATCAGCTGAACATCTGCGAGATTAAAAAAGTAAAAGTTTAAGTTTTTTAAGCAGAATATTTTTTCTTCTGATACATTTTGTTTTGCTAGTTAATAACTTAGATATAATTACTATTTGTTTATTTAAAGTTTAAGAATAAATGTTTTGTATAAATAAACTTAAAAAAAAACAAATTTTCGATATCAAACGAAAATTTGGTTCTTTTACATTCTTCTCTAATTAAAAAAGAAAAAACGTTTATTTGCCAAGAATTCAAAACCAATTTATATGATATACTAAGTTTGTCATTTCGTGTGAAACTTTTTAAATATTCATCTAAGTCCCATCAAGTTTATAAATTCTGGGTTCTTGAGAAATTTTAAATCGATTTAGCTATGATCGTCTGTCTGTTGAAAACACACTCACTTTCGAAAGACTCAGAACAGAAAAGCAACATTTTAGGGTCAAATTCTTTTTAGTTCTCCTAAGCAGTTTGGCATTCAAATCCATCCCAATCGGTTCAGTAGGGAAACAAGTTATGGGCCCAACAGTTTAATAGCCTCCCTAAAAAAATTTTTACATTTGTGACGGAATACATCAATCAAATTCGTTTTATATGACAAGAAATCATACCAGTAAATTTAGTGAAGATTGGTCCATAATTTTCCATAGGCTCCATATAAAGCCCACTCTCTGAAAGGTCTTTAGTACGCCTAAAACCGTAACGAATAAATTTCAATTAAAAAATTGTTGATATTAATTACAAAATTTATTAAATTTGTACCAGTAACCAATTTAATATTATCAATAAAACGTGAAATTAACTTGATTTAACGTTAATTTCTCTTGATTAAATGTTTATTTCCCTTGAATAAACGCTTAATTCCCTTGATTGAAGGTTTAATTTGCTTGATTAAATTTTTAACAAAAACTGATTTTATTTTTGATTAATGCTTTAATTGAGAAACCATTTTGGATTATTTTTTCTGGGCTGTTATAAAATTTAGTCTGTCGTAGTTTTATAAGACTAGAAATTACACTTCAAAATTTTGTGAAGATGGATCCACAATTCAGCACAGGCCCTATATAAATCGAACTTTTGGAATACACTTAAATACGACTAAAACTGCAATTAACTGTTATTCTGTGAAGTCAGTTTTTATTAAAATTGGTTTTCAATTTATAGATCCCTTATAAAGCCCATACATGAAATATTGTTACTATCGGTGGAGGGTATCACAGATTTGGCATACAGCACTCTTAAAATAGCAAATTTATCTTTCACTAGCATTTAATCCGCTACTTCGTTAGCGTCTCCTTTTCTTTCGTGGACATATTTTTACGCCAAAGTTTATGTTTCTAGGTTTTAACCCGCTACTTTGTAATAGGTACGATTTTCACCCCTTAAACGTTCGAATTTCGAAAATGTACCAAATTTTTATTTGTATTTTTAAGATACGTTACGAATGTGATATTTTTTTATTTAAATGTTTATTGGTTTAATAGATAGATTGCGTGTCAAAAAAGTTTTAAAATACAGGTTTTACCCGTTTACTCCCCAAAAGGGTCGAATTTCAAAAATGTCCCTATCCGCTTATTTTTTTGATGAACATGAGGTTAGGGAATTTACCCGTTTTTAGTTTTTTTAACCTCTTACCATAAACATTTTCAAAACTCCCATCCTAGGGAATCGATTTAGCGAGAGGCCAACCTCCCGGTCAAATTTCAACATTTTAGCTTCAGGCGTTTAGGACGTGCGATGATGAATCAGTCAGTAACTTTATATTTTCATATTATATAGGTAGATGAAGAAAAATGTTTTGAAACAAAAATAACAGAATTAGGTACGATTTCACCCCTTAAACGTTCGAATTTCGAAAATGTACCAAATTTTTATTTGTATTTTGTAGATACGTTTCGAATGTGATATTTTTTTATTTCAATGTTTATTGGTTTAAAAGATAGATGGCATAGCAAAAAAGTTTTAAAATACAGGTTTTACCCGTTTACTCCTCAAAAAGGCCGAATTTCAAAAAAGTACCAGGCACCTGTTCGCTTATTTTTTTTATTGAACAACAATAAGTGAATAAAAAAAATGTTTTGTAAAAAAGTTCCAAAAATAGCTACGGTTTTAACCCCTTAAATGTGCGAATTTCGAAAAAGTACCAAATTCGTATTTGGATTAGATAAGTTTCAAACGTGATATAACCCTTATTTTTATGTTTATGGGTTTAAAAGATAGATGGGGGGACAAAAAAGTACCAAAATGCAGGTTTTACCCGTTTACTCCGTTAAAGGGCTGAATTTCCAAAAAGTACCAGACACCTGCCCGCTTATTTTTCTAAAGAACAACGATAAGTATTACTTTTTTTTTGTATCTCTTTTAGTTTTAGAGATATAAGGTTACCGAATTTACCCGTTTTTACCCCCTTAACATTCGAATTTCCAAAAATCCCGTCTAAGTGGATCAATTTGGGGAGAGACCAAGCCTTGGTCCAAATTTTGAAGATTTTACCTTCAGGCGTTTAGGCTGTGCGATGATGAATCAGTGAGTGAGTCAGTAACGTTACAATTTTATATATATAGATTACTTAACAGATCATAGAACATACATATTAGCTATTAAATTAAGTTTAAACAAATTTAAATTTTTAATACAGAAAATATTTTCAGTAGTTTTTTTATCAATTAAAAAAATTGTTTGAAAAATACTTCAATTTCATTAATGTGATAATTGAATCAATTATTTTTTTTAGTTCAAATAAAAAGAAATTAAAAATATTATTCTGATTTAATTAACATTTTAGTTGTTTTGATATAAGTTTTTAATTAAAATATTAATTAAATTTCAAAAAATCTTAATTGATTTTTTCGTTTTAAAGAAAATAATTTAAACTTGTGGAATTATTGTTGGGAATTGTCAAAACCTGCGCTTTATTTAATTAAATTAATTAACACATTGCTTGAAATAACAAAGTTTTTTTTATAATTTTATAATTAACATTAAAAATGTCATTTATTTTAGTAATCAATATAATTATTTTGGTAATAGGTTCAAAATCAACAAATTATTTGCTTGATTCTATGATTTTATCGATTAAAGACAATTTTAAATTTTTTAGGTGAATATATTTTTTTTTGGTATAATTCTCCAAAATTTCAAAACTTTTTTCCTTTTTTTTTCGAAGAACTCAAAATCTGTCTTTTTGTTAAAAAAAATTGGTCTAAATTAGGGACCGCAACAGTTATTCCTTTTTTCATAAAAGTCTGACGATAACAGTTACTTTATGATTTTTATTTTTTGAACAATAATAACCGTTATTTTTTGATTTTTATTTTTTCGAGCAAAAATTACAGTTATTTTATGATTTTTATTTTTTCGATCAAAAATAACAGTTACATAATGATTTTTATTTTTTGAACAATAATAACCGTTATTTTTTGATTTTTATTTTTTTGAACAAAAATAACAATTATTTTTTGATTTTTATTTTTTCGAGCAAAATAAGAGTTATTCTTTAAAGAAATGGGCGTGTTATAATTATTTAGTTGACTTTAAATATTTATTTTAATGCGCATAAGATATCCCAATGATGATCACACATTTAAAAAAATATTTAGAGACAACTCAATAATTATAACACGTACATTTCTTTAAAGAATAACTCTTATTTTGCTCGAAATAATAAAAATCAAAAAATAATTGTTATTTTTGTTCAAAAAAATAAAAATCAAAAAATAACGGTTATTTTTGATCGAAAAAATAACTGTTACTTTTGTATAAAAAATAAAAATCAAAAAATAACTGTAATTTTTGATCGAAAAAATAAAAATCATAACATTTTATCATAGAAAAGTTCATAAGGATCAATATGGTATACTTGAATCAGTTTGCCAGCATTTACTTCTATATGCTTTTTTTGTTTTAAAATTTAAAAATAACTGTTATTTGCGGTCCCTGGTCTAAATAAAAAAAGCAAAATTGATTTTCATAATAGACTGACTATCCATCTATTTTGTAATGTAAGAATTTTTTAATAACAACACACAAACTATCGAAAGCGAAACTCCTCTAAAAGAAACACTTGCTAGTTTAGTTAATCAAAAAAAAAAAATAAAATATGTAATAATAAAATCGAACACCAAACAAACGATTTTAAAGATTATTTTTCAAAAAAAAAAAAAAAAAAAAAAAAACATCTCAGAGGTTGCAATTTAATCGAACAAACAACAAAAATTTAGTCGAACTAGACACAACAAAAATGTTACAAAAGAACGCCTTCACACATTCTGTTAAAAGTCGTCGGTGTGTAAAACCATCATCAAAAAGCCGACAAGACTTAAGTAAAAAAAAAAAAAAAAAAAAAAAATAAAAAAAAGAAGAAAAAAAATGATATAATAATAACTAGTTGCTAATATATATAATCGAAATCGAATAAATGCATGCTTTTTAAAACAAGTATCTACAAGATACTCAGTCTTCAGTTAGGCAAAAAGCACCAAGTCGGTAGGTCGTTTAAGACTGAGTACAAAAATGTTGGCACAACACACACACTCACCAGTGTTGCCAATCCATGTGTAATCACACATATTCAGCCCAGTTATGAATAAAAATTCCTTGGGAGTTTTTTTTCCCATTTTTACAACAGAATTTAAAAAGAAAAAATGGGAGAAGGGAAAAAACTCCCGGGGAATTTTTATTTATAATTGGACTGAATGTGTGTAATTTTTACTTGCATATGTAGCCCATGTGTAATCTGTGTGTAGTTTTAATTTAAGTTCTAATTTTTCATTAATTTTTGACAGTCAATATCTGCTTTCCGAACATTAAGGTTTTCTTATTTTTTTCAGTTTCCATCACAGACAAACTTGCTTTTTACATCCTGACTTTTTTCGCTTTCCATATCATGTTGCTTTCCCTCTCAACAATAAATTTAAAATTTCTGCAAGAAATCTTTCATAGTTTGAGCTCAGACTAACAACACTTGTCCATGTGTAGAGCGCAAATACATACATATATAGCACATAAATGTGTACATATGTATATACATATATCTCGAATTAATTGCTCAAAATTGTTTTGTGGATATACCCCCTTATTCAAAAAAAGTTGAAGTGCAAATTAGTTAACCAACACATTGAGCCCATACACTTTTGCTGGGCACAGTGTGTTGGTTAAGGGGGACAATGTTTACCATAAGCTGTCAAATTTTATTTTATTTTTTTTTGACTAATGCTAGGAACACAACTGGGACGAACGACGAATTTCGCCCAACACGACGAATTTTTTTGTAAAAATTCGCTGAGTAAATTCGTCGTAAATTGAGAAAGTTGATTATTGTTTGTGCAAAGAGAGAGAAATAGTGTGACCATATTCAAAAAAATAATGCTCAAAAATAAAAACATAATCAAAAACACAACTAAAAACTATTTTTATAGCAAAATACTTTGTATACTTATTTTATGTGCTATACAATAAAAAAAAAAAAAACAACTATTAAAGTAAAAAGTAATTTTATATACTAAACTACTTTCTAACTAAAACCAAACATGGTCACCTAGTACTGATTTGTTCGTCGTTCGCCGACGTATGAAATATAATTAAATCTATTTAATGTTCGCCGCGTCTGGCGAATTTTCGTCGGCGCTCTGATTGTGTGCATTTTCATATACACAAACGTCTCAGTTGTGTTCCTAGCATAAGTGTGTACATTCTAGAGATTTTAGAACTTAAGTAAGTCAGTGAGTTTCTAATGTTTTTTTTAAATAAAAAATAAATTCGATTGAAAAATTATTTTTATATTTGTATATGAAAACTTATTTGGGTTGTTCATGAAAGGCGAGTTGTCAGGTTATATACTTATGTAGTTATATTAACACCAACAAAATATATTTAAAATAAATTTGAATAAATGTATTTTGTTGTTGTGGATATAACTAAATAACCATATAACCTGATAACACGCCTTCCGTGAACAACGTAATTGAATAATGAGGAGCAAAACGACAATAAAAATAGCAATAAAGTACTCAATAATATTGTGTTGTAGATGGGTACCTTAAGACAAAAAGTTAGTTTGCATCAAACAGAAACACCCACTAATTTGAAAATTTATGTTACTTAAGCTATGGTCACACTTATTAAATATTTGACCAAATAAGCGTAACCACTAATTTTGTAAATAGTTAGTGTGATTCAACATGGCCTTCATATCACAAAATAGAAATTATTAAACTGCTAGACATAGCAAAAAACTAGTTTTATATTTTTTTTTGAAGATATGGTATCAGTATCAAAATAAATACTCGAATTATATTTTAGTTTACCGGCTGGTCACGTATTTTTCGTCAAATAATTCCCAAGTGCGACCGTAGCTTTAGGCTTGTAGAAAAACATTTTATGCTATTAATCTATCTACGTTACCGCTTACGTTCGAAAATAAATACTTCGCGTGGATACGTGCCGTTATACATGTTCATCCAGTTCTTACTTACTACATCAATTGGTAAGCTTTGTTTTGTAAGCCTAACGACTTAAGGCAGAATTAGTTTGTACGTTCTGTTCTGTTACGAATCAGCTGTTTTGTTTCTGTTCAATTGAAAGTTTGTATGTGTGGTTAGTTTTTCCTTTTTCGTTCTGTTCTGTTGCGGACAAATCTGTTGAAAATAGAATTCAACGTTAAGTTACGGCCAAAGTGTGTATGTATTAGTTTGTTGTGATATAAAAAATCTGTAATTTTTTGTTTAAAGCTAGAAAAATGGGTTTTTTTGACACAAAATATTAGTTTTTTATTTTTTACGAAAAGTTTTTTTTTACAATTTCAATGCTTTTCTTTTTAAAAGCAGATGATTCCTTTCACGGAAAAAGTAATTACAAAATATTTGCTACAGAAAGGAACGAAATAGAACGGCAACGGAAAGTAACAACTAATTAGGCCTTTAATTGCAAATAAGGAATATCAACCAGGTTTTTCAAGGCGAATTCATTCTATCAAAGCTACTTTTTCGATTTTTGTGTGTAATTTTGCTTCATATGTGTAATTTGGTACACAGTCATGAGTAATTTCCGAATTCTTCATTGGCAACACTAACACTCACACACATACACATATTCTTAAGTCAGCTGGTATAGAATTTTTGTTGTCGGTTAAACTGAACTGTATCGAACTGAAAATAAAAAGAAAATCAGATACATAAAGTATTTGAAATATGTTTTGTTGTTGTTATTGTTGGTGCTGCTGCTACTGCTGTTGTTTGCAGTGTTTAGGAATCGATAAGATACGACAAAAACCGTATGAAACAATAACAACAATAGTAAACAAAAAATATGACGATATATATGATTCGAAACAAAAAAAAAAAAACAACAAAATAAAAGAGCAAAATACCTAAACTTATAAGTATCTAAATAAACGTTTTGTATCTAGCAGAACCTTTAATACTAAAAACATGGAACTTAAAAAAAACTCTAATATTGATTAGATACGATGACTATGATGAAGTTTATTTTTTATAAATGTTAGCAATTTCTTCTTTTTGTGGTATCTTTTTCTTTCAAGACTTTTTTTATTGGTATTACAGTTGTGTTTTTTTTTTCTTAAGTTTGAAAATCTTTAATACTTTTATGTTAAAAATAGAAGAAACACTTGCCATAAAAACTTTTTTCTTCATTTCTCTTAGGCAATAAAATGGGTGGGAGGGAGTTGTAAACATGAAAGAAATCAATTCAAAATGAACACAGAAATTGGAAAGTGTAATTTCTTTTTTTTAGAAATATCAACATATGTGTAGAAGTCTTACACCTTAAGAAAAAACCTTTTTCAAATTTGTCAACTCCAACAAAACTATTTTTTTATTTTTGACGACGTTGCAGCAAATGAGAGATATTATGGTCAATTTAACCATATTATTGTCATCGGCAACCATATTATGGTTATACATATTAGTATTCCATTAAAAAGCCACAACCATATTATGATTGCCTTAGAGCATGTTATGTTCAATAATAGCAATAATTTGTGTGTCCTAGGTTCTGGAAAAAAATCAGCTTCTAAAATTTCATCTTTACGATCACCCTCTCTGCGGTGTGAGTATAAGCTACAGTCACCACGTGATGCCCGAAGCGCCCTTACCAACAAAGCAGTCCGGAACCTAAGACAAGCGTAGAGTTTCGCGGTATTAGCAAAGGAAGAAGAAGAAAAAACAGTACTGGGAATACAGGAGTCAAATTACGGCATTCGTAAGCAATCGAAATTTGCAATCATGCCGTCATTTGGTAGCAAATTAGACGCTGGTCAGCTGCGATCTATTGAATTCCGCCAATTTATTAATGTCCCCGCCAAGAACAGGCTTCGTCACACCCACATCCCCCGATAAAGGTGATCCTTAAAACGCTTAAGCACAACCCCAGAGTCGCACAAGACAAGATAAAAAGAAACATAGCGGAAACAATTTTTGGAAACAGTAAATTTGTAAATAAAAAAAAAAAAATGTTAAAATCGGAATAGTGTAAAAAAATTATAAAAAAAGTTTAAGCGCTTGGTCAAGGCGAATTCACACCAGGTGACCTTAGCTGGCTACGTAAAAAAAACAACAGCTGATAACAAACCATATGTCAAAATGGTATACCGTTCTAATGGTTCTGGGGAATCTTTAATTAATTCTAAAAGTTTCACTTAGAATTATGAAATTTAAAACGTTTTTTAATTATAACATTTCCAAACAATTGAAAATAAAACACAAAATGAAATGTGAAAGCATATACTTTTGACACACAGCCAATTTGTTTACTACAGTGTTGTATTATTTTGAGTATTTTACAGTGTTGTATCCGTTTTTAAAATAAGACCACCTTGTTTGAATTCTGCTTGAGTTTGGTTTAAAAATAAGGACTCAAATCAAAATTCGAAATTGATTGAATTGATTGATTGAAATTACCTCAAAAAATTATGGGAATAGAATAAAACTCTAATTAGGAACTCAAATTTTTAAAAAAAAATTATTAAAAAAAGAACATATACAATATAAGATTTGGGATATTAAATTTAAAGGAGGTTTATAAATAAAATGAGCTTAATGAGAAAAAACTAAGTGGTTTGTATTGATTTCGACCTGTTCCAAATATCCCAGCCTAAACAAAATATGGAAAGTTTTGATGTTGTCGTCAAATTGTGATGAATTCGTTCTAGAATCATCCTAGATTTATCATCTTATTTTAAAATACTTATATACATTCTATATATTAGAAATCGACTAATTTCAGATTTCCCAAGACGTATATTTTATTATTTCCAATATGACGTTAAATATGACGTCCTTGTTAAAAAATCTTTTTTATAGTTTTCAAGCTTTGGCCATATTCAGTGATTTGGCTTCGATTTAAAAATTTGCTTGAACACAAAACCTTAAGTTTAAGTTAAGGACTTTGCAAAAAAACGTTCTCCAAATTTTCCTTCCTTAAATTTCAGAAATTTCGAAAATCTTTTAAGGGACTTTTTTTTTTACAAATTTGGGACTATCTTAAAGTTTATTCTTTTTAAAAACTTTATAATTCTCAATTTGTTAAGGGACAATTTAGGTGCCTGTTATGAACTAAATTCGATTTTCGACAGCATTCGATCAAATTTTCATTTGGTATTATGGCGCACATTCGATAAAAATAGTACTATTGTGATTTAGTCCATTCACAGTGGTACATTTTCCATCAGCTGTCACTTTAAATAAAAACATTTTTATTTACAAATATAAAAAATAAAATTAAAGTTAAACATTACCACGACGTAATTGTGGTTGGTTCGAAACACAATTTATCTTCTGTGGGGTTTCATCCCACTTATTTACATGCTTTTACATCCATTTTGCAAAAAAAGTCATGAAACCGAGCCTTTCCAATAGGTTTCATAAAATTAACAAGACTGATTAAAAATATGGTATTTGGTATACGAAAACAAAAGAGTTTACAAATATGTATTTATTTTTTCAACAAGTTTCTTAAATTTATTTGCACCGTCGAAAGCAAATTTTTTTCGTTAAAATATTCGATGCACAGCCCTGATGTTTTTCACATTTTTAGCCACTAAGAAATTACATTTTGAAATGATTTCAAATGATTATGCAAAAAAATTAATGAGCAATTTAAGTGTTCGTTGAATAAAAAATTGGTATGGAAAATCGGCTTTAACGAACACTTTAAGTTCGTATTAATTTTTTTTTTTGGGCGCAAGGCCGTAAGAACGTAAAATAACATCAAAGAAGTTCTTAAGTTATTAAAGAAAAATAATTTATTCTTTTAAATTCCTTTTAACTGCCCATTTTAACATCACCCCATCCTTTTGTCTTGAAGGATTTACAGTCAAACGAAAAGAGAATTCATGTGTTTTATTTGACCTGTGTTTTTGTAACACACGATAATAAATGTAAACAGGGATTAAATAAAGGTACCTTTGAAACGTACATATGTACCATCATTTACAACAACAAAAGAAAACATGTGATTTTTATTATGAAGAAGAAAAAGAACAACAACAAATTCTAATAAAAATCAACTGTTTATTTGGGGAACATTTTTAATACCAACATTTTGAATGGATCATGCGCTCTACCCAACATTTTTGTTTTTACTTTGGCAGCTGTCAAATTCACGAGCAAAAATCTTTTCTTTTTCATTTTGTGGGCAATGTCCGTGTAGAGTTTTTCATAAAGAACTGACAGTTAAAGTGTGTGAGCGTAAAGGAAAATTGGAAAGAAACAACTCATGAAATATTAAAATCCTTTTTGTGTTTTTGCTTTCTTTTCCACTTTTTGTTTCAGATGAAATTCTCTCCAATTTTTTTTTTTTTTTTGGTTTATTACGTTTATGTATTTACTGCCGGTCTAGAGTTAATCGTTATCCTTTGCAACGTTTAGACGTGTTTTTGGTCGTTGTTCTTTCGCTCTTTGTCTCTTATTGTTGTTTGGGTTTTTCGTTCCCGTTATTGTTACTAAATCACAAAAACACACACACACACACTAACTTAATTACGGTTGCGGAATTTCCGTTTATAGTTTTTTTCCGGAATCGCATTGTCGTTGTTATTAGTTTTCCTTGTTCTTGTTTTTTGTTTATCGGTCGCTGATTAATATGCTGCGGCTCCTTGTTCCTGGCGGTGATGATTTTTTTTGCGAGACTGTGTTAAGATTAAAAATAAAATTGTGCAATTGAAAGAAGAAAAAAATTTAAATAAAATAAAAAGGTTTTTTTTTGCATTTATTTAGGGTGGAAACCCATTTAATTTCAAAATAAACCAAAGTTAAAAAAACAGCAGAGTCACAAATTTTAGCAAAAAAGGTGGGTAATAAAAGTTTTGAAAGCAAAATAGAATTTAAATAATAAAGAAATTGTGATTTTTTTCTTTTTTTTTTTTTTTTTTTGTTATTAAAAGTAGAAAGCAATTTCTATAGAAAGGAGAAAATCACTTCACAAAGCCAGATATACAATCTTGTATTGATACACATTTCTGTATTTGGCAGACAGTTAAATGGCTTTTTATACAATAGAGAAAATAAAACCGATTCTTTGAGCAAACCTTATGAACTACATATTTAGTTAATTTAGAATGTTAAAAAAGTAAAAGCATCTTTTACGCTTTAAAGAAAAATTTTGCGATTTTGATTTTTAAATAAATTGTGTGAGTAAAAAAAAAATTCGAAAAAATAATTTTGTCACGCCTCTTAATACAGAGTACCAACATTTTTTTTTTAAAAAATAAGCAATTTTTCTCTTGAATTAGATATTTTTTGTGGGGAGCCTTTGAAACCCACCATCAAGAATAATAGTAATGTTTATTAAAGCCTACCATACACGACATTTTTTATATTAGACTTGTCAAATTTTCCACTGCAAAATACGTACATGTCGTGTGTTAGCATTAGAATATTGCTCCTGTTAACGTCCAGACGTTAAGTTGTCTGACAAAATTTCAATTAGAGCGTTATTATTTTCTTCTGACTAATCAGCTGACTTCAGCTGGTTAATTATGAAACAATATGTTGTCTGAAATTTTTGCCATGAGGGAACAGTCAGCGGAGGCCCTCTATTGGCGGAAGAATTAGTTGGTTGAAGACGAATTTTGTGAAATTCTACAACATAATGTTTCGCCATAAACGTAAGAGACTGTCAAAAGAGGAATTTATATCGAAGCTAGTCATAGGTAGGGTGAAATTTTTTTTTTTTTAAACAAAAATACAAAACAAATATTTGATAAAATATTTGATTTTATTTTTGATTAATGGTTTAACTGAAAAAAAAAATTGGCGAGAATTTTTTCTGTGTACATTTAAGGCGTATTATAGAGTTTTTCGAGATTGAGATCAGTAATTAATTATAGAGTGATCTTCATTATTATTATTCGTTGCAACTTAAGGCATATTTTCCGGTAGTGGGCTTCACTAAGGGCCAATGGTAAATTATGCCCCGATCATCAAATAATTAAAGTAAAATTTACATGAAAATAATAATATTCCGCTTAAAATTTCATATTCACTTTTAATGGTATTTTGCTAGAATAACAATATAATTGGGTGATTCACAAGGTAGTCATAAAGTTGTAAGGCCATATGTCTTAAAACAAAAACAATAAATATATACGACTGCTGTGGGCAACCGCTTATAATTTATGACGAATTTATGACGACATTTTTATTTTGTTTGAAACACAACAATATTTTTTTAAACACTTGTTAAATATTATTTAGGACATTATGACGATATGACTTGACAGCACACCTTGTGAATCACCCAAATATCTTTTGGTTTTATACGTTAAATAAAAGGAATCTTAAAAGTCCAAAATGACACAAAAAATTATATTATAAATTTTTTTTTTATTTTTCCAAAGACTAACACACGGCATTAAAATTTGAAAATGATTTCGAGAATATGGATACTGCGGCCGATCTTTGAAAATCGCATTCTGGACGTTAAATTTTGGTCCATTTCTGATGATGCTACACAGAATCAAAAATCAAATCAGATTTAATTCAAAATTTAAATAAGTGAATTAAACGTTTAATTGATACAATTAATTTGTTTACTAGTGAAAATTTAATTCGTTTTTTAATTAATATCACAAAATTTTTAGTTGAAATAAAGTTTTATTTTTTCTGTATACCAGCGTGTAAGCCGTACGAAATAATGCATCTTTCTCGATTTAATGGAGCCTGTGGAGTCTGTTGTGGATTGCTCTTACTTCATTTGCGGCAATTTCGCTTAGCAACAAACTACCTCAGATCAACGATTATGTGCGCCATTAAGCCCACGCAAATCGATGACAGATTTTCAAAGAAATGTTAGATATTTTGTTGGCTTTGTTTAAGCGTGAATCTATTCATGATGATTTGCCAGAGTATCCTTATCAGAATTGTTAACAAATGTCAGCGCTGAATGACAGTTCGTTTGACAGCTCGTGCTTCGTAAGTTCTATTGGGCTTAAAAATACGCAAATTTCTATCATTAAACTATGCGAAAAACATATTTTTTTTTCAAAATGTAAAGAAATCTGTTATAAAATTCCAAAAAGTTGTAAAGTGGTCGGATATTGAAATATATTTATTTTGTAATGTCTCTATTTTCTTTGTATTTTTTTTTTTGTTATTACTCTTAATTATTTTTGTGATTTATTACAAAGGGCTGACTTTTGTTTTAAGGGCGTTTCCCCTAAAATTTTTTACTTTTGTTTGGTTTTTCGAACGATAAGAAATTGTCATAATAATTTGTGTTGGAAATTGTATGACTGACTGTATTATTAATGGAATAATAAAAAAATTTACATTTACAGTTTCATAAATGTGTTAAAAGCGATAAAAATTATGTTTTTTTTTTAGAATTAAATACAACTGGGTATAATTTTATCAAATAAATTTGTACATTCCTTAAAAATTAGTCCAATAAAATATAAAAATCAAAGTCGTTTTATTAAAAATATTTATTAGAATTAATTCAGATATGACTTTAACCAACGTGGTCCCCTTGGGGTAGACTTGCCAGATGGTCTTGATTTACATGAATTTTCAGTGCTCGTTAAAAATCAAGAAACAATATTTTAAAGCCCAAACAATTTTTAAAAGCCCAACCTAAAATACGTTATTATTTATTAAATTTTTTTAAACAAGGCTGTGTAACAAGCAAATAAATATTTCATCGTTTCGTTTAAGAGTATTTGTTCGACAATCTATCAAAAGTTTATTCAACAATAATAACACTGTGCTAGAATTTGAGACTTTTTTTGAGATAAGCGGGGGACCTGGCGTTTTAACGTAATTCGAGAAGCTGAATCCAGTGGTTCTAACCGTTTTTTAGGTTTTCGAGATATACCGTTATTTCGAACATGGAGCAGGCTGCACAACTTATATTCGCGTAACTCAAAAATCGTTTAGTTTATTGAACAAACTAAAAAAACCGAATCAAATTTCCTTTAAGAAAGGTTAAACTCTTTGCTCATATGCGCAGTCGTGTTAGAAATTTTTTTTTCAACATATTGAAATTTTTGTTTTTTAAAAATTCATAAAAAATTGGAAAATGCAGCAGTGTTTTAATTTTTTTCCAGACGTATAAAAAACGATATTGCAAACAAAACAAGCCATTAATGATTAAAATCTGTTTTCAACTTCTGATTTGATTCACAAAAACAAAAAATTTTAATTAATTTTTAGAATTTCATAAAACGCTTTATTTGTATGGGAGCCGCCCTAATGCCCGTAATTTCTACAAATAGATATCTAGCTGTGTCTAGATATCTATGGTGTAACGAATTTTTCATAATTTTAACATGTATGTCTTACCTACTGGTTAAACTGTAGTGTATTTTACACCATCGATTTTTGACAGTTAATTCAAAATATTAATAAAAATACAAATGCTGCCATATTTTTAAAGAAATCTTAAAGGAAATCCCACGTATGCAAAATTAGCGTTGAAATTACCAAAATAGTTTTACCGGATAGGTAAAGATAACTGTAAGGTACGAACACGACCATATATCTCTTTGAAGAAATTACGGGCATAAGAAGTGGTGATAAAGGGCAGGCATGTTTGGGAAAATGTTAAGGACAAAAAGCTAATTGAGGTGGGCCATACATTCCATACCCCTAGGGGTGACTCCTGCGCAGTTATGACACTTTTTCTTGCATATATTTCTAGTCTCTATTGAAAATTTTATATGGCAGTCGCCTTAAGGAATGGAGATAGCGGGTAGGTATGTTAGAAATAAATGATGGAGATGTAAAATATATTTGACCCGTCTAGGAGCACCATACGCGCTGCAGGGGTCAAATTTAAGAATTTCATTAAACCGCCATATTTGTATGGTTGAAATTCTTACTTGACTTTCGCAAAAATGGTGAATGGAATGGCATAATTTTTCCGATGAAAGGAGCAGTAAGTCGCCAGTACGTAAGCCATACTGGCGGTCGTTTAGTAGGTGACTCTATAAAATTGACAAGATGTTAAGTTACTCTCCATTTGCTCAGTTCCGATACTCAACATTTTTAAAGTTGATACTTTACATGTCATATTGTGCAATATATCAGACACAATTGTCCCTATACCTTAGCTGATTATTATACTTCACAAGTTATTTAATTAATGTTGCCAGAACATTTTTGTATTTTTATCAGAAATTTTGTAAATCCAACAAAAAAATTGTGTGCGCTTGCTGCAACAAAAGTTTTTAAGTCACGTTCAATTTCCTGATATGTCTACAGTTGACCTTAATGGGTTAATTCACACTTATTTGTCATAATCAATAATAAACACTTGTTATAGCCTCTTATGTCTGCTCTATCTTCTACTTATACAATGTCATTGGAACAAATCGTTTAAAGACGAGCCAAGATGCTGTAAAATAAATTAGTTTAAATTGTTTTTCAGACAGTTTATTTCACATTAAAAAGGGGGCTTTAAAATAATGAAATCAATACTAATTGTCTAGTAAATTTAAAAAAAGAACTAAATAATTTTCCAATTATTTCCCTAAATAATTTCGATTTTAAATAATTTTTTTGCTTTAATTGGATCATAAAAAACTAAAAACCAAACTTCTCTAATTACTTGCTAATTAAATGATTTTTAAAAAAAATCGAAACAAATAGCAAAAAAAATCATATATTAACAAATTAGAAAGTATAGTCAGTCAAGCCTGACCAGTGATGCCAATAGTAGGGAATTTTCCCTTTTTGTAGGAATTTTTTGGAAAAAATTCCAAGCGTAGTGAAAAAAGGATAGATTTTTTATTTTAAGGCAAATGTAGGGAATTTTCAAAATTTTATCTCATTTTCAATATATACAGCCATGTCACAGAGCTTAATTCCGTTCGGAAGTGGAATTGATTCCGTATTTTGCTTCTATGTAAAACGAAAATTTTTTTCGGAATGATACCACTTTCATTTTTCAAAGTGGAATTCATATTTTAAGCATTTTTCAGGTATACAAACTTTTCAAAATACATTGTTATCAGTAAAGCACGCTGTCTTTTTGCTTCCTTGTCTAAAATAAATATAATTTTATGTGAATTAAATAAAAAAATTTTAATTTTTCTAAATGCTTTCCAAAAAAAAAGAAAAATATACGAAATTTGTCTATTTAATGTTGCCATACTTTAATTCGTTCTTGCCATATTTAATACACAAAAAGTGGTTTCATATTTTTTTGAGGTTTAATGAATCCGAACGGAATCTATAGAAGATAAAACCATTCCGATCGGAATGGTAACTACGGAATCATTTCCATTCCGAAACGAATTCATGACATGCCTGATTGTGTAAACCTATGTACAAAATTTCGTCAAATTATCTTTAAAACTGCAACCTGTACTTTCCGCACAAAGTTTAAACGGACAGCCTTCCAGCCAGCCGTACGGACGGACGTCGTTAGAACGACACAAAAAGTCATTCTGAGTCGATCGCTTTATCAAAAGGCGGCACCAATATTTTAAGGTGTTACAAACATAAGCACAAACGCATTATACCCTTTCCACTATTGTGGTGTAATCATAAATATTACAAAATTTATGATTTCAAAAGGAAATTGAAAACTTATCAAAATTGATAAGTTCAATTTTAGAGAGTCAACTTAACGATTAGTAATTTATTATTGTTAAAAAATGACATCATTGCGAAAGAGTTTGTAACACTAAAAAAAAAACAAAAATAGTTCCAAACAGTATTTTAGTGACTTCTAATATTTACCAATAATTTCTAAGCAATTATTTACCTAAAAATGAGCTGGTTGTATTTATTA
The DNA here is from genome assembly GCA_943735925.1 of Pollenia amentaria. NCBI lineage: Eukaryota > Metazoa > Arthropoda > Insecta > Diptera > Polleniidae > Pollenia > Pollenia amentaria. Next base: position 148,692,097 of record OX031008.1, read on the forward strand.
TAAAAAAAAAACAAGAACAAATAGGGGGATCCATTATTATCCATTGTTTTCTTTGTTTGGTCAACTATTGCACGTCAATCAATTCGTTTACAATAATTTTTGCTAACAATTTTATTATTACTGCATAAAAAACAAAGTCAGGCGACTTAGAGTCGTAGCCGCCGTCTATTAAGATTTAAAGTGTATATGGGTATTTCCAGTGAAAAGTTTACTTTAAAATTTTATGTGTATATTTTACTTTTTTATATTTTGGTGTAAAGCTCAACTTGCTCCACAGTTAGTAACAAAAGGGATAACATTAGAACAACATGCGCCTAAAATAAAATCTTATTTGCTTGATGGCGTTAGGTTACAAAAAAAAAAAAAAGACTTTTCGCCTGAAATGCCCATATGCAGACGCCGAATTATTAGGGCCGGGATTCACTATCCAACAAAATCGAACGATTAATTGACAAGAAAATTTTACGGAATTCTATTCGACATAAAAAATTTTTGCAAAATCCGTTGTCACAAAAAATTCGGAAAATCATATGACTCAGCTACTTTACAAGAAAATGCAACTCTGATCGCAAATAATCTATAATTTTATGAAAATTTTCATAAACAGTTGGAAGTCAGACAACTTGTCAAACAAATCTGTCATTCAATTGCATTTTAAGGTAACACTAACATACTCTATGACCACATATGCACATTTTTTTTTTGACAAATTGCCAGCTTAAGAAGACAAAAAGTCGTGATTTTCAGAAGTTGAGCCCCCATTTTAAAACTAAATTCACTTAGAATATTAACATGAGTCCTTTGGCGATTAAAAGCTTATCCTACAGTATTCTCACATCCGTGTAAAGCCAAAGACTAAGTAAGGAGATTCTGTTGCTGACTGAATCATGTATTAACCTTCAAAGTTGAATCCCCTGAATTCCCCTGCTTATAAAGAGATCCAACCATAATGCACGATGTTAATTTGACATTTTTTGTTTCAGTGTTTGACAAATTCTACCATGGGGAGATACACAATTGAGCAGTTCGCGGCGGCGGCGTTATCGAGCCGTAGTTCTTCGAAAATGAGGGCGGCCAAACAGTTACCGTGAATGTTATTCACTATCGCGAGATGATAACGGACTTCATGGGGCCATAAAATTGAGGATATGTACCTGTCCGATTTGTGTTTCCAACAGGATGGTGTCACACAGTCAACGTAACAATGGCTCTTTTGCGCGATAAATTCAAAGGTTGTGTTATATCACGTCGTGGCGATGTTAATTGGCCGCAACGATCATGTGATTTGACAGCGTTGGACTTCTTTCTTTGGAAATATTTAAAAGAAAAAGTGTACGTCAATAAGCCAAGAACAATTCAAGAGATAAAGTATGAGATAATTCGGCACATTAACGACATTGAACCCCAATTATGTCTCAGAAGCATTGAAAATCTTGACCACCGGATAGGGGTTGCCACCGAAGCCGTGGCGAGCAATTGGCCGAAATTTTAATTTGCACATAATTGTCATAGATCCTTTAAAAATATTAAGATAATTCTCTGAAAACTTTTTGTTTTATTTTGTTAAGGTCGTGCGTGGTGCGTGCACCTTTTTTAACTTTGTTGCGTAGCAAAAGCGTAAAGAATAAAAAAAATGCGATCCATCGGAAGGTCGAAGGGCAAAGGCGGTCTCTTAACCTAAGCCACAAACTCTAGGTTATTTCCAAAGGGGCCTTAATAAGAACTTGTCTAGTACATAAAAAGTCCTAAAAGTTACTGGATATCGTGGTAGCATATTTAACTCTGATGTGGACTTGATACTTTGGCTTAAATTTTAGTCAAATTTATCGTATTAATGAATTTCCTTTTTAAAATGCATTTCTTTAATATAAAATAACAATGATTTTTTTTCCCAGTATAACAATTCTAAAAATTTTCGGACCAGGAATGTCTGGATTTTCTCTTCAAAGCCTTTAACTTAAATTGAAGAATTTGTGGCGGTCAAAAAAATTGTTTTTTAGGACATATTTTTGAATCGTCATGGAAAAAAATTCGGGAAATGAAGAACCATAATAATTAAGCATCAACTCATTACATTTTAAAATGAATTTAATCGTGCTTTAACACTCATTTTTTTTTTGTAAAATGAAAACGTTTAATTTGATTTAAAATGGCCGCCATCATATTTCTTTAATAATCAGCCCGTCAAATGTCTAGTCAAACTTCAGCCAGACTTATTGCTTAATTTAATTTCTGTGAAAATAATTTCCATTATTCAATAATTTTTTTTCATAAAATTTCAAGTTTTTTTTTATCGTTTAATTGATTTTTGACCGATCCGCTAACGGCCACTCCGCGTTATTTTGAACCCTTTAACCGCAACCAAATTTGATTAACTACAAACATGTTCAACAAAAATTTCTTTATAGCAAAAATTTCGATAAATTAAAAGTAGAAAACAAAGTCGGAGTTTAATTCAAATTGGTGGCTTCGATAACGTTTTTTATCAATTTTTTTTTAAAGACCAATCGAGTACCATTGCACACCCGTGGTGGGTTCAAATTCTGAAGTAAAATAACCGCAGATCCAACTTTCAGTCGTAGAAGGTGTGGTGGCATGCCTGACAAATTCAGATTGTTCAAAAACTCTGTTGGATAATTTACAGCTTCGTTAACATCGATAGCTGTATCGATCGATTTATATGATACTAAGTCGCCTAGCAACGACTGCTGTATCTTGAACTTTGAACCGTCGACGTCCATATTTTTCGCTGCCAAAATAGCTTTTTCTGCCAGCCATACATGATTTGAGAGAGTGATGTTAACATTGTGATGGTTTTTGTTATTTTTTGATGGCAAATGAAAAGAACGACGAAAAAAAAATTTGTCAAAAAATGTTCAAGTGAATCGGTTGATAGGAGGGGGTGCTTTTACGGGGTTTGCTTTATTTTACGCCCTAAAATTTAAAATTTATAGCCTTCAAGACTTGAAACTAATATCGGATAATTAATTAAGAAGATATGAGAGCTTTTACCCGGTTTGCCCTATTTTACGCCCTGAATGTTGGACTTTCAAAAAAATGTATATCTTTAAGTTCATTTCAGATGTTACGGTGTCTGCATGCCAAATTTTAAGAAACCCAATTTATTAGTTAAGAAGATATAGAGAGAGGGGGATTTTTATCTTTTTTGCCATAGCTCACGCCCTGACTAATATAAATTATTGGCTATCGTTCCTTCCAGATATAAGAATATTTGCCTGCCAAATTTGAAGAAAATCGGTTAATTAGTTAAGAAGATATAGGGAGGGTGAACTTTTACACCTTTTTCCCTATTTAACGCCCTCTAGAGATATGAAATATACTTTGCAACCTATTTTCATACCTAACAAATACGAATACAAAATTTCATAAAAATCGGTTACGCCGTTTCGGAGGAGTTCAATTACAAACACCAAGGCACGAGAATTTTACTATATTACTTCCAAAATTAGGTATGACACAAGGTTGACTCATTAGCAGACGTACATAAGCCCCAATTGTCAAATTTCGTACGTATCAGCCAAAATATGTGCATGTGCGCGTTAAATTGTTTTTGTTTTATATGTAGGCAAATTTCGGGTATTTTTATAATGCTCTCTTAAATGAGTCTACCTTGTTTAAATATACATTTTTAGACATATCAGCTGCAGGCAATTTGTTTTAAAACGGCGTTGCAATTTCGGTAAAAATTTTAGTTAAAGTTTTTTAATAAATTATTTGTCTATTCACTTTAATTGTCATTTTATTACAACTTGGCATAACCAAATTTTCTAAAGCCGCCAACGCTTAAAATTTCCTTCCGACTTTGTTCTCTGCCAATATGTAATTTTTTTTTTTTTGTATAAAAACCAAAAACAAAAAAATTGATTTTAAAATCCGCTTATAAATTTGTTTTGCTCGTGTTGCATGTTCATTTTCCCCATAAGCTTTTGTATAATAATCTCCAGAACACACTTAAAAGTAGACTAAATAGTGTTTAAACAATAAAAAGATTAAATAATTAAAAATTCTGCTATTTTTCTAACTTAAATTAGCTTACGAGTAAATGTTATGTTTGCCAAACACTTGTTTGATTCAAATGTTTTACTAAATTTTAGTACAGGGATTTGTAGATAAATAAAAAAGTACTAGACATTTCTAAGAATTAGACAGTGGGAAGAAAAAAAAGTCGAACATATTTATTTTAATTTAACTAAAGAATAATAGGTATTGTGGTTATTTTATTGAACTGTTAATGGTTTTTAATCCAAATTTAGATATTTTTTAATTAGGCTTAAGTTCATTGAATTTAATTTTCATTAAATTATTTTTATGAAGACAGGAATTTTACAACATGAAATTAATTAAAATTTTTATTGATAATTTTTCATTCTTGACTGCGCTGAGATTTGAACCCAGGCGTTCACGGACAGGTTGCCCAGACTAGTTTCGATTGTAACCACACAATCTCTTCAGTGGGGTTTGCCGTCTTACTCACTCGGCTATTGCAGCCGGATGACGTCAATAGTCAAACATCAATCTTTAAACCAAAGGGTATTTCAACTTGGTAGATCGAAATTTGCTTTTGAATGAATGATTATCTATATTAATTGATGTACATGTTCTTCCTAACTTCTGTTTTTTCGTACTTTTTGTCAAGAATTCTTCTTGAAATCCAAAGTATATATTTGTTTTTCATGTTTTTGTCTTTCTTTTTTCTTGTTGACCTTTTTCAGCACAACTTGAAGGACAAATGTAAACATAGCTCGTGCCTTAGCTGTTAACAATAATTATGTGGTTATTTTAATCTTTTTATTAACTAAAGAATGTGAATGTAAGGTATTTTACAGAGCAGAACAATTAAAATATTTTAGTAAATTACAGTTTTAGATTCAATTTCCTAATGTTTGTCGTAAGGATATTAAATCAAATTAGTCAAATTAAATTAAATAGCAAATTAAGAAAATTATATTTACATAAACTTGAAAATTTTGGGAATAAAAAAAATTTGTCCTGCACAAAATTGGGGGTACTTTCAGCTAATTTACTTGAGATGGTTGGCAAACTGTTAAACTATTTAGTGTAACTTGAGAACTATTGAACCTATCTGTACTAAATTTGGGATTTATATAGAAAAGTACTTGAATTTTACGATAATATTTATTTTAACGAAGACTATTTGTATAAAAGTGAAGTTAGTGAGCTGCAAACTTGAACTTTTTGGATAAATTACGTGTTTGAGCTTATTGTTGATCTGGAAATATTTAAACTTATAGTAGGGAAAAGTAGGACTAATTATATATCAATATTAATATAATAATGTCCCCTAAAACAATCTTTCATAAAATGAATAGTCATCTACTAATTTTTTAAATAAAGTTAATTTCAAAAATTTTCAAATAATTTCGCTCTAAATACATATATTTTTCTTAAGTAAATATATTATACATCAATATAAATGAGATATCTATACGATTACTTTATGCTAGGAACACAATTGGATCGTACCTCCTAACAACGTAGGCCGTAACGCCGTAAGTTTCTAAAGTTACGCTTGTTTAAGGCCGAGTCACATAGGATCCTTTGTACTTTATGACAACTAAGTTGATATACTGGTTTTCTTATGAGCTTTGTTCCATATCGTACGTTTCTGTTACGAAAAGTAGAAAAGTTGGGCAACTTTTTACCTTTTTGGTTTATAATAATTGTGGCTATTTTATTGAACTGTAAATGGTTTTTAATCCAAACTTCGATATTTTAATTAGGCTTAAGTTCATTGAACTTAATTTTCATTAAATTATTTTTATGAACAAAGGAATTTTACAACATGAAATTTATTAAAATTTATTGATAATTTTTCATTCTTGACTGAGCTGAGAATGGAACCCAGGTTTTCACGGACAGGCTGCCCTGACTAGTTTCGATTGTAACAACGCAATCTCTTCGGAGGGGTTTGCCGTTTTTTGTGTTGTGTGCCAGCAAAAATAAAATAAAATACAAAATAAAATAAATAAGCTAAAATTTAATAAATAAAATTTTCTCGGTCTTAATTAAATATCCGTCATCAATGTATTCATTGTGTGCCACTCTTCCGTTGTTACGTTAGTGTCAGTTGAATAAAGCGACGTATAAGGTTCAACGGATTCTATGTGATTCGGCCTTAACTCACAATTCCGTCATAAACATATTTTGTTTTCTTTTTAAATTAATATTCAAAATTTCAGATTTATTCAAATTGTTGTTTATTTCTCTCTCCTTTTATTTTGTTTCCAAATAATTAATTTGAAAATACAAAAACAAATTAATTTTATATTTAAAATTTTTCTCTTTTTATGATAATGCGCAATATCACCCAGAAATATTTCATAAAACAGAAGATTGGTGACGAAAGGTGTAAAGACGCTGACGGGCTAAACAGTGTTGCACGAAATCGAAAATCAAGCAACAATTTGATATTGCTCATTAATATGTTTCGTAAAAATTTTTGAAATGTTTAAAAGTCAAACTGTAGCTTGTTGTGTGTGTTCCTACGGTTGAAAGTAAAAATTTTTTGTAAAAACAATCCAAACAACAATTTGAGTTTAAAGGAAAATGTAGCTCTTAAATCTCTTTTGTATTAATGTCCGTAATTTCTACAAACAAATATCTGGTCGTGTTCGTACCTAACAGTCATCTTTACCTATCCGGTAACACTTCTTTGGTAATTTCAACGTTAATTTTGCCTACGTGAATATACTATCGAAAATAGATTGTGTAAAATACACTACCCTTTGACCAGTAGGCAGTGTTGTCATATCTTTTAATTAATATATAATCACTTACACTGCATGTGTTTTGATTCTATTTATTAAAAATAATAAAAAATGTTCTTATTTTGCGAAGCACTTATGGTACATTTTAAAATGTAAGCACACATTTATGCGCTACGCAATAAGACATACACCGATGCAGTAAGGTAAGTGAACGAATTCTGAATAAATAAAAAAAAAATTGGAAGAGCTACGACATTCCCATACTACGAAGCAGGTTTGTAAGGGAGCATATAAAAAAGTAACGGCAACAAACATTTTAGTGTGCAAAGCTGATCGTTACATTCACCAATTTTTCTATGCGCTGAATAAAGCGCTAACTGTGTAAACAAATATATTGCTTCGAAGTGGGAACTCGCCGTATAAAATTCATGTCTTCCGTAAGCGATTTGGTAAGCGAAACTTTTACGTTTCTCCCTTACAAACCTGCTTCGTTGGAAGCTCCATTTATTATTGGGTATGAATTTATAAATACACTGCCTGCCACTTGATTAAGGAATCGCATTTTGTTAACTTTAATTAAGTATATCTCCTTAACTTAAGTTCAGAAAATATAATTTTTTGCGCAACCAAATTTCAAAGTGTTGGCTTTAGTTTCCTGAAGAAATAAAAAATATATATATTTTTATTATACTAAAATTATGCATTTATTTAAAGACATGTATTTCTGTGGTACTTTTTCGTGTTTTACTTGATTAAGTATTTCTTTTAATATTAAGCACGAAGGCAATGATTTAAAATTTGAAAAAAATTATTGTTTTCTGAACTTTAGTTTAGGAGATAAAAATAATTAAAGTAAACAAATGTGATTCCTTATTCAAGTGGCAGGCAGTGTATATATAAAATATATAAATAAAAATTTAATTCATCCATTTCTTTTATATCACGTATTAAATTTTTATATTTTGATATACCCTAAGCTGAGTGAAGATCACTTTTTTATAAATTATAACTAAATTTTTGTGAGCTATTTAAATTCCCGAAGAACTTTTTTTTTAGGTAAAAACTTTTTTTGCACATTTTTGCTTCTCAAAAAACTTGCAAAAAAAGATAAATCTACAGATATGACAACACTGCCCGTAGGTAAGAAATACGTTTTAAAATTATGAAAAGTACGTTACACAGCTGGATATCTATTTGTAAAAATTATGGGCATAAGGGGTTTAAGTTTTTCTAATTGTAATTGTTGGACTTTACAATTTTGCTTAAAATTCAATTTAGTTTTATCTTGACTTCTTTGTATAGAGGTTTTGAATACTTCGCTATATAGAGGCTCTATAGCTAAAAATTCCTTCGTTATATCTGTATGGTATTTTTGTATAGGCAACTTTACAATAAAGAGTTTTTTTAGGGGACTCAGCCAAAATTCGTTATATTAGTGGACCGATGTGGCTGAATTTCAGTAGCAAACTTTTCCGGACTATATGTGCTATAAATACACAACAAACTAGAAATATGTAACAAACTAGTTCCACCATATCTGGGGTCTTTGTGTCGTCAATTATCTTCTTCTTGACCATAAATTTTAAGTCATCTAGCGTATTACGAATATGAAAACAAACAACAAAGAAAATTGACGAGTACGGTCAAGTCTGTACCCCTTTCCATCCCCTCTCACCTAAAAACACCAGACTTGACGTGTCAAACTTGATCTGTGGGAACCAGCACCTTTTATATAGCAACTAAAAAGTTCGACTTTTTATTTAAAATTTTAAAAATACTTTTTTAAAAAAGTAAATACAATTAGGAACAGAAATGTACATATATACTTACATATGTATGTACATACATATTTCTTTAAATATTAAAATCTATTGTTTTTTTATATTATACATACATAATATTGTATACATACATAATATTACATCAAATGTACAAATTTGCATATAAACTTAGTTTAAAAAAATTAGTTTTTTGTCCTCGTTACCAATTTAATATCCATTAAAAACCATTTTAACACTTTTTTTCTTCTATTTATAAAACAAAAACTTCTTTGCCAAAAACAGTTGTAAAGCTGTTTTTTTAAACATGCATGAGTATTTCTGTAATTCGTATCCTTGCAATCCGAAAATATTGCATGTCATACCTTATTTCCAAGTAACAAAAATATTAAAATGAAATGAATAATTTATGAAAACTACGAAAAAAAAATTGACGTCTACAGGGCGAGCGTACATGAAAATGAGTCATTTTCATTTTACTATTAATAAAGTAGAACCTATGACACCATTTATTTAAGTTTTTTCGTTGTTAGTTTTTCGAACATGACACCATGGTAAGGAGCTCCCAACTCCTTTCTGCATGTAACTTTTTTTTTTTTTAATTTAACACAAAAACTGTTATTAGAATTATAGCTGCAAAACGAGAACTAAGGTTTTTTATGGCTTTCATTTTAGATTTGCTAACACGTGTCATATGTATATGTTTTTTGTGTGTTTGTGGTAGTACGTAATCTACATGTTGTAGTTGTTATTTTTAGTTTTCATTGTATGTTTTAAAATGCTAAATAATTTTATAATATTATTCTGTCTTGTTCTCTTTTCATACGGTTGCTATTGACGTTTGTTTTAACAAATTTAATTTAATATAGAAATAGCACTTTTTAACGAGTACTATAAGAAAAGTCTTTTATGTTGAGGCCTTTGAGGTTTTTAGTATGCATTAAATATATAAAGCAAACTTATATTACAGATTGAAAATTTTACTACTTCTTAAAAAATAAAATTTGTGATTTTATATTCGACATAATTATTAAAGCAGAAAAATATATTTTTTAATTAAATTTAAGTAATACTTAAATTTTTGAATGTTTTTATACAAATTTCGAATATTCGAAATTAAGTTCGAATTTTTCGAATATCCCTATAATCACTTTAAATTATTATTAGTTAGTATTGTAACCTCCAAATTAAAAAAAAAAATTATTTAAAGCCAATCTAAAACATTCATCCATTCTATTTCGAAATATTTGAAATTAATTTCGAATTTTCGAAACATGTTGAATATAAACTTTATAAGTCCCAAATGTATATAAATGTATTGCAATAATTCGTGGCTGCAACTGCTCTGTTTTCGAATTTATTTTAAATTTGGCCTTTTCCTCTTCAATTGTAGTCTATATTTTGAATTTAACTTCTAAACTTTTTAAGTGAGAGTAGGGGCGTATTTCTCAAAAATGGAAGTTAAAAGTCTACAAGTAAAATACATTCGAACTTATAGCTTTGTAGCTTGTAATTTTGAGAAATGGGCTTCAGGTAGCAACAAATTTAGTTTCTGATATAGGAAAAAAGGAGTTTTTTGTGCAAAAAAATAGATTGTCAAATTCGGCGTATAAATTTAAAAAACACTGTCCGCAACAGATTTTCAACAATCGTTTTTCCTTATGTGATTGCGACGAAAATAACTTTTTTGTTTCTTTGATTTGTTCATATGCTACGCTACTTTGTTTCTACATTATATACTGCTTCATTGCCACTTACATTGCTATATAATTAGGTACTTTATTGCTATAGCTACTGCTGTTTCTGTTACCTATATAAATTTATGTCTTAATAGAACTATTAGTTTTTAATTGTACATAATGTATACATATACAACCACCGCTGCTCTTAAAGTTTCAGTTTTTTGTTACCACTATAACTATAGATAAGAAAATATGACGGTAACAGGTTTACATTTTTGAACTAGACAATTTGCAAATTTTGTTGTTATTGCTATATACTACACTGATAGAAAAGGCGTCATAACGTTGATGTATTTTGACATCAGTACTATGACAAGTGTCTTTGTTTTTGACTTTTCATCTTTGTGATGTCAGCCTTAACAGCACTTGGCCAAATTGTCATCAGGGTGAAAAATTTAAATTGTGTCATCAATGGGATTACACATCGCATCACAGAAATGACGAATCTGAGTGTGTTTTATAAAGCATGTCATCAGTGCGATGACAAACGGTAATCAAATTTAGTCATTGTAATTGACCTTAAGTCAAATTAAGAGAATATCATTATTTACTTACCCGTTACAAATGTTTGTTTCACTTTTGTTGTATTCCGCCCTTTGTTAACAGAAGAACTCTCATATAAGACACCAACAAAATACCCGATATGGTTTTCGTAATAATTCTACTTGAAAAATTTGATGTACTTAAATAAATAATTAAAAAAATAGAATATTTGCTTCTAATTTTACTTTTTAATCATGAAAATAATGTTAATAATATATTATGACATGATATATTATATCATCGCACTGATGACAGTTTGTCATAGCACTGATGACAGTTTGTCATCGCACTGATTACATGATATATTATGTCATCCCACTGATGATGGTTTGTCTGTACTAATGTCGAAATACATCAGCGTTATGACGCCTTTACTATCATTATATACAAAATGTGGCATCGAATTGATGTCACTGTAGTCATAGCATAGATGACGCATAAAATTTGACAAATTTTTAGAATGACGAACGTCATTGGATTGATGTTACTTTTTGCCTCCTTGACGCCATTTGTAATAACATTGATGTCACAATTCTGCTGTTAGAGCATCAGTGTAGTATTTTGAGAACATTTTTTGACTTCCCATTTTGTAAAATGTATTCGAAATAATGATCGACTTTTTTTTAATAAGAACCCATTCTCAATGAGATGAAATTTTGCTGGAAAACCAAATTGTTTTAAAATCAGTACATAATCGGTCGTAGTTGACAGGTTAATATCGCTTCGGAGAGTAACAATAGCATGTTTTAATACCTACAGGAATATCAGTATAGTGGTTTTATCTGGTTCGAGTACAAAAAGTCTTCCGAATTGATAATACCAGGATAAAATTTAGCTGGAGTAAATTTTATTTCTGTAAAATTTCCTAGAGCTTCAAAATAACAAACACACGCGAAAATCACTTTAATGCTTATCAACGCTACCATATTTTTTGGGATAGTCCCATAAATAACAACATCTCTAAAAATAACCAAAACTTATGTAAATCTTTTTGAAAATCGTAAGGATCAAGACAACCATTAATTTTAATGCAAAAATTAACGCTCATAAAAAAAGGGCAAATTTCCGAGAATCACAATAACCTTGACTTCAAATTTGTCAAAAATCTTAGTATCGAGATAAAAATAATAAATCGAATGCTCTTAAAATCAGATCTTAAAAGCATCTAAACTGTTTCCAAAATGTAAACAAATTTGGTTTATTACTGATCTTATATCAATTTTTCGGTATTAAAATAAATTAAGGTATGTAAAGTATATAATTTAATTGGCTGCAATGGACCAAGTCTTACTTTTTCATACAGAAAATTAAAAATTTGATATCAGTTTTTTTTAGAAATATTTAAAAATTAAAAATAACAAATAAAAAAATTTAATTTCTTCTTATAAAAAATTTCTTTACTTTATTTTAAATGAAACAATTTAATTTAAATTCTTTAACAAAATTTTATTAGACACGTTTTTCAACATACATAATAAACGCCCTTTTACACTATAATACTCAGTATTACCGCATGTAAAAAGGTCAAATAAATTTTAAATGTATAACAGTGTGAAAACAATTTATTATAAAATGTCAAAAAATACATAAAGAAAGTTGACAGTCGTATGGGTTCCAAGGCGAATTCATGTATACGGTTGTGGCGATACTACGACAAGTAACAACACCAAGAACACAATAATGATTTTTTTTGTTGCTTTCGTTGATCGATATGTCAAAAACACAAGCAACATTTGACATTTCTCTCTCTAAGTAAGAAAAAAAAGTAGCACAGCTGTGCTTTCAATGCCACCTGAAATATGAATTCGCCTTGGGTCCCACCGTTTTTGTAAATTTTTCTATCCGATAAGATTTTTTATTTTATCAGAATTGTATTTTCATTGTATATCAGGTTTGGAAAATTAAAAATTTATTCACAAATTTTCACTTTTGTTTTTCTCTAATAAGAAAATGCAAAAAACTCTAAACATAAATAAAATTACTTGTTTGTATCAAAACTTTAACATGGATGGGTTTGTAAAACAAATGACGCCCTTAAACATGACTGCTGCTGCGAACAAGACAACAACAACAACAAGAAATAGACAATGTCTGGAACCCCCCACTACATGAAACATGTTCTGTAAATTGTCAAATGTTCATAGAAACATTGGAGCTTTTTTTAAATTTTTTTGGTTTTTTGCTTCATTTATAATGTCTGGCTTGTCCAAAATTATGTTTGGTTTTTGTTTCCACCGATTTTGGAAATTTTTCTATACGATAAGATTTTTGATTTTATCAGAGTTGTATTTTTATAGAAGCGCAAGAAGAAAATCAGATTTGGAAAATTAAAAATTTGTTCACAAATTATACAAAAAGATAAAAATGTGATATTTTCACTTTTATTTTTTTCAAATACTAAAATGCAAAAAGATAAAAATAAATATTAAGTTTCGACTGCTTTCTTTTAAATTCAAAATAACTCACTCATATATATTGTTAAAACTAACTTTATTGTTGTTAAAACTAATAAAAGTTGAGTCATTCCTATAACTTTCCCATCCTTGATAAAAATAAGCAAGAGTGTTATGTGCGGCTATGACGAATTTTATATACACTTTACCATGGTGCGATAAGAACTGAAGGCTATATAAATAACGCCCACTTTTTACGGATGTCATGCATTGGTATCGAAGCCATTTTTACTTAATTTTCTAATTTTTACTGTTACTGATCTATTTTGTATTTTGGCACGTCCACTTATACAACAACACCCATTTTTGATGGATTTTGTGTGTTAACTACCCAGCTATGTTTTTTAAATTAAATTTTTTTTCTACCGTTCTCCAGATATAAAGAAATGTATTTTGTGCCACGCCCACTTCTACAATCTCATTCATTTTTTGAAAGAGGTTGTGTTAATAACACATCTATGTGTACCAAATTTGGACAATTTTTCTGTTACCGTTTTTTAGAGGGAAATTATTATATTTTGTGCCATTATTATATTTTGTGCCATTATTATATTTTTAACCTTGTCCACATTTTGTCGGATGTTGTGTATTGATAACCAATATGCTTGTGCATAATTTGGAGCATTTTGCTTTTGCGGTTCTCTAGATGTACAGAAAAAACCAACTAAGTGGTAAAATTGGAGGCAGTCGTGGTTTTTTGGTCATATCTTAGTTATTAATGGACCGATCTGGCAGAATCCTAATAGCAAACTGTAAAGGAATATATGCGACATAAATATATAACAACCTCGTCCCCATCGTATATTGGGTCTTCGGAAAACACATTTCAACATATGCACGAACAGACGAACATCGTTAAATCAACTTGGCTATTCATTTCAACCGAGAATTTACATAAATACTTTACAGGGTCTAAGATCAATATTTTAGAAATTCCCACCAGTGGTGAAGGGTATAACAACAAAAACGGTGGTTAAATAGTTATCCGCCAGCATCAGAACAACACTTATAAAATATTTAAGAAATATTATATTCTTTGTTTTTAGCTTCTCACTTTTATTTAATATATGTTCAGAGCATGGCAGATATTGAAGTGCTCATATAACAAAAATATGTATAAATATTTTTTATATTGACCAGCTGTTTATATTCCACAACGATTTTTAATTTTATTTGAAGTATTATCTACATTATCAGAAATTGTAATGAAAAATATTATCTATTTGATTTTTTGACAATCACCCCAGAAAACATTTAATTTTTTGAGAGCAAAAGTTTAAGGCTTGTCGAAAAGTGTAAAGGGGGCTTTATGAATATCCAAGAAATCTAACCAAATCATTCATAAACAAACACGCAAGTGATTAAACATGTCGTAAAATGTTAAAAAAAAATTATGATGATTTCAGTTCATATTCTTAAAAAAAATACACAGAAATTCAAAATGAATCATAATTTCCTACAATGCGTTGGAATGTGTTTCGCTACATTTATTTTTATATAATTTTTTTTTTCTTTTTTTTTTTTGTAAAGAAATAGAAAAAAATGAGACATCAACAAGAAAAAAAAATATATGAAATGTTGACATGAATTTAGACAATAATTAGACAAATCCACAAAAATTTCTAACGGAACAAAGAAAAAAATATCTCAAAAATAAAGAATAAGAACCAACAAAAATTTAGTGTTGTAGGTCAGTATTTTGGTCTATAAGAAATTGAAATTTCATCACAACAATTTGTCGTTTTCATTTGTGATTTTTTGGGCACAATGCCCATTAGACTAAAAAAAAAAAAATTGAAAAAATTACACAAAATAACTTAAAAGAAATTAAAATATTTTTTTTATGGGTATGGTGAACAGTGGACAATAATCATGCAATATTGACATTCAACTTAAAGTTAAATTTCCAAAGATATAAAAATAAAATTTTTTTTAAAACTCTAAAAATAAATAAAATTACTTGTTTGTATGAAAACTTTAACATGGATGGGTTGGTAAAACAAATGACGCCCTTAAACATGACTGCTGCTTAAAACAAGACAACAACAACAACAAGAAACAGACAGGCAAAAACAATGTCTGGGCCCCCCACTACATGAAACTTAAAACATGTTCTGTAAATTGTCAAATGTTCATAGAAACATTGGAGCTTTTTTTCTAATTTTTTTTTTGCTTCATTTATAATGTCTGGCTTGTCAATAATTATGTTTGGTTTTTGTTATAAAATTGTTGTTGTTTTTGTTTTAATTTAATCGATTGCCAAATAGTTTTGAGTAGTCAATCACTCAGTCAGTTAAAGCATAAATACAATAATGTTTTTAGTATTTTATTGTTTTATGTCCCACTTGTAACCGAAAGAAGAAAAAAAACAAAAATAAATTGAATTAAACTTCAATTTTTTGGCGTCAATGTCATTTTCATTTTAAAAAAGCCACAACAACGACATGAAAAGTTAAGTAAACAAAAAAAATAATAAAAAGACAGAGTGAAAAAATAACTCCCTATAACCAGGGCTGTCAGATGTGGCGACCTAAATTTCGATTTGGCGATTTATAAAATAGTTCGCGATTTTGTTGGCTATTTTTGATGAATTTGTTTTGAAATTTCTTAAATTAGATACGAAGAAATAATATTTTTTTTTGTTCTAGTATTTTATTGTATGAAATTTGATGCATTCATATGTATGACCAGTACTTAAAACTAAATTATGTTGAAATAATGAAAATCTTCAAGAAAATTGTTTTCACCTTTAAGGGTGGTCTTGAAAAATTTAAAGTAGAATTCCTTAAAAAATTAATATATGTAAAGTTTATGAACATTTTTTCCATTATAAACTGTGGCAATTTATTATCACAGATAAAATTCGTTGTTGGCAAAGATATATTACCGACTTTTTTGAATCCTAACCTACATATCCGTGTCTGTGAAACACAATAGAAAGAAATACCGTTTGTTAATTGGAAAGAGAATTTTAATAATGATATTCTATCTAATTTAAATCAGTTTAGGCCAACATTTTATAGCTACAAGGCTACGGAAGGTACGTACCATTTTTAGGAACTTGCTTTGGCTGTTCTTTATATTCAGGTTATTACAACTTGTAATGCCTGTATTGAAATAATGACCTCCACTAAAACTCGCCTTCGAAGTAGAATACGATATGAACTCTTAAACGCTTTATTACGAGTAAAAAGTTCTATGAATGTAAATAGTACATGTTAGACCTTTACAATATATTAAAAAAAGAAGATAAAAATGGGGTCATGTCGGTGAAGTGTACAGCGTTTTAGATATATAATACATACAAATTTATATCCAACATTTGTTTAATACATAATAAAACCCCAAAAATTCTTTTTTTGTTGCTTTAAGTAGACTACTATAAAATATTTTATTGTAAAAATTGTACCTTTCTTGTGTTCACTAATGCTTTTTACTTTGTTCTAAATACATATTTAACAATATATATATAATGGCGACTTTTTTTTTTTTGAATACTTGGCGGATTTTAGCGATACGGAACTAATTATTTTTTTTTGGATTTTTAAAAAATATTTTTAATAATTTTAAAATTATATATTTTATTGTCAAAAACTAAAAAATAAATGCTTTGGCGATTTTTGACATTAAATTTGGTGAAAAAGGTCAAAATCAATCTGACAACCCTGCCTATAACGCATTTACCAAAAACCAAAAGATACAAACAAATTACACACAAAATAAGAAATATTGGATTCTTGTTAAACAGACCCTAAAAGAAAGAAAATATTATGAAATCAAAATCCTAATCAAAAACTTAATTTTACAAGGTTTTAACAGTTATATAATAAGAAAAATTTAAAATACTACTGCACTGACTGGTTGCTATCTTAACGACTTCCTGGGTCTAACTTACAATCCAATCTCTTGCCATGCATTTTCCTTTAATCAAAGACCAAGTCTTACTGAGGTTGAAGCTATGAGCCAGAATATGAAGGACACTCTCAATCATGACCTTACGACAATCTTCGAGTAGGGTCTTGCGAATAGGGTCGATTTTAATGGTCGTTAGACCCAATGTTGTATATTGACCCACAGACGTCTTGTGAAGTCAGCGTCATATGTATTCATGGGAGGTATAGCTATTGAGGTATCAGATACTCTTGATTTTGTGGTCATGAATAAGAATCCAGTGTGATGTTCGTTGGAGCCAACATGTTTTTCAAGTGTCGAAAGAAGCATTCAATTGTCTTGGTTTCTTAAAACGGTAGAAGAAATCCTTCAGTCCATCTGATCTCCTCACTATTTATACCCCATATCCGACCAAAAATGGAATACAATTCCCATATCTGGGTAGGTGCTTCAAGATTTATCTTGAAGTTTGCGAATCGGGTCTAAGGGAGGCGACGAAGCTCATCAATGACAGTAGAGTACCCAGCTCTATAGACATCGTCGGAATGTGGGTTGTGTGTAATTGATCTATCGATATTACCACGGTAAATGTACAGCTTAGATGGGCGAACTTATCTATGAGACGGGGGTGCATGCCCGTAGTACTCGCTTCTGCAGCAGATCACATCCGTTCGTTGTCGACTGTCTAATGTATCGCAGAACGCTTTACAGAGAAAATTCTTTTCTCGGTCGAACTAGCCGTATGTGGTACAAACTCCCGGCAGAAGTCTTCCCAGTCGGCTACAATTTGGAAAAAATTAAATTAAATGTCGACAAACACTACTCCTTCTTTCCTTCTCTTCATAACCTATTCATCTAATAACAACACAATGCATTGCATTAGTAGGGGACATCCCCTGAGTATTGGCTCAAAGTATAAAAAGGCAAAAAAAACTTGATATTGATTAATGAATTTTTTTTTCTACATTTTTCCTACATTTCTCGAACTTTTGAAGTAAAACAAATAAATCCGACTGTAAAATAAATACAGCCAAAATCCATTTATCATTCATCTAGAACCCATAGAAATCTGCTCCTGGAACAAGGATTTTTAGCACGATGGAGATTTAAAGAGGTCATTCTAATTTTTTTTAAAAATTTTCATGTACAAAGTTTTTTTTATTATTGAAAATGGTTCCCATATCAAAAAAAAAAAAAAAAAAAAAAAAAAAAAAAAATACTTAAAACTATAAACAATTCCCCTTTTAATACTATCGTGAAGGGTATAAGAGATTCGGCAAAGCGACTTGTTAGTTGTTTAATTTTTGCCTTTCCTCCTTCAAGAAATCATTACTTTAAGTTAATGTCTTACAAGAAACATTTCTTCTTATCTATCAATAAATAAAATAATCAAATGATATTTTGTTGTAATAAACCCTCCCCCCCCTCGCTTTTTTATTGAGTCAATTTATTTATGTTTAAAAAGTCTTTTAATGTCTTTTTGTGGTATATCAATTTAATTTGAAAATTAATAAAAACTAAGACGCCAAATGTTAACGAAATTGTAAATTTTATTTCGTTACAGTTTTAATTCTATTAAAATTTTAAACATTTAATTTTACACCACATGGTTAAAAACTAATTAATTATTTTTATAAATGTGTTTGTCTTTATTTACGCACTTGTTCGTTGTTTGTTAAGCCTATTTAGCAAAGAAGAAAAAAAAAATAGTAATTTAAACTTTTAATTTAACAAAAAAAAAAAAAAAAAAAAAAAAAAAAAAAAAAAACATTAAGAAAGAGTAGCAGGTCGTACTCGACCATATAATACCTTACACCACAGTATTTAAAACAAATTTTCGAACTGTACCATATTTGGGACTCATGGGCAATCGTGGACCGGCCAGAACAAAATTATTTTATGAGGTTAACATTCATGTAAAAGTCTTCATCTAATATGAGATTTGTTTGGCCTTAAGTGGTTTTAGGAAGGCGGTTTATATAGGACCTGTGGTTAATTTTTGATTAATTGTCGCCAATTTTTATGCCAATACCAACATTTATAAGGAAGTTCCTGGCATTAAAAGCCATTTTCAGGAGTTGTTTTTGTATGGGAGCTATGGTCAAATATGGATCGATTCCAATAAAAGTTGGGTAAGATGATTAATATTGCAATAAAATAAATTTGGAACAAATTTGATCTCAATACCAACATAATAAAATGGTTTATGGGCAGAAATACTCTATAAGCTTGGATAGGGGCTATGTGAAAATATAGGCGATTCTCCAAATCTTCAACAGGCCTGGACCTTACGATAATTTCAAATATGTACCAATTTTCATCAAATTATCTTCAAAATTGCAACATGTACTTGTGACACAAGGTTTACATGGAAGGACAACCAGCCAGCCAGCCGGACGGACGGACATTGTTAGATTGAATCAGAAACGATTCTAAGTCGATCGGTATACTTAAAGGTGGATCTAGGACCAATATTTAAAGGTGTAACAAACATCAGCACAAGGCCATAATACCCTCTTCACTATTGTGTTTTGGGTATAAAAAGAATTCAATTAATGTTTATTAATTACATTTAATTGTTATAATAAAAAAACTTAACAATAAAATTATGTTAGGCATGTGTTGTTTGTTTGCTTGTAAAAATTTTTGTTAGAAAATAATTTTAGTATTTTTTTTTTTGCCAATTTTTTACTTTTAAAGAAATATTTTTATTTATTTGAGAATCTATTGTTGTTTAAAATTTTTGGAAGAAATTCTATAATAAAAACTGTTTTACGAAATTTTGTTATTTAAAATTAATTGGTTAACACTATCAAATATTTTTGTTTGTTTTATTTTGGAATAGAAGAATAAAGTAACTAGAAATTTTAAATTTTTAGCCTTAATTAGGCAAAGCTTGAGTTTATTTAAGTTATTAAAAAAATTGTTGATTTTAATGGACACATTTAATTAAATATTCAAGTCTTTTTTTTATAAAATTTTATTGTTTTTCTTACAAGCGTTTAAAAGTTAACTATTGCAAACATGGACGAATTATGGACTGATTCTAATAGTATTTGGAAGATGTTCAAGAAGAGGTCTAATTTGGAAGCTAAAGTCACTTTCGGACCATCGAAGTTTGGGCGACTCTTGCACTTTTTATTAAAAAAAAGGTTTCTTGGCAGCTCACTTAGATCCTTTTTATTTTATTTTATTTTTTTATTTATTTGTCCATGGAATATAATCCGTACAGACTTCTTATTTAAATACAAATAATTTCTTTTTACAAAATATATTCAAATGTAAAACAAAAAATTACAAAAACTATGGGGTAAAATAAATTAATAAATTAGTTTTAATATCAATGGGACTAGAAGAATAGTCAATAAATTTATAAAACTTATTGAACACCATTAGCATAAAATTAAATGTTACGAGGGGGGCTAAATGACTTTTCGAAATTCCCTTGTAGTTATATGAAATGCTCCCATCAAGTACCACCCGTTAATAGACTACTGTCAAGTTTTTAGCAAGATCCGTCATTTACTTTGCGTTTAACATTTGTTAAAATCATAAAACCTCGTGAATTTTTTTAAAAATGGAAAAAGTGAATTTCGGGTGCTCATTAAACATCATTTTTTGCGAAAAAA
This sequence comes from Pollenia amentaria, assembly GCA_943735925.1. NCBI lineage: Eukaryota > Metazoa > Arthropoda > Insecta > Diptera > Polleniidae > Pollenia > Pollenia amentaria. Next base: position 148,712,882 of record OX031008.1, read on the forward strand.
AACCGTCAATCAAACCAAGGAAAAGCTTGATAAATACTATGGGGACTCTGCACCATCGATTTCAATGGTAAAAAAGTGGTTTACTGACTTTCTCTTACTGACTAAAAGGAGATTATTGTGTTTATTCAAAAAGCAACGGACTTATTGATCCGCCCTCGTATATTTTTGATTAAGCATCTTAAGCATACGTCGCCAATATTTATGTTGCAAATAAACGAGATGTTTAGCACAGTTCAACGGCTCTTTAGAGTAGGCAGCTGATGAGGGTTAGTCTAGCTGAATAAGGCGGCAGATTCCATTGGTTAAAGTTCAACCCACACAGAAAAAAAGTCAGATACTGTTTTTGGACAGAATCAATTTGGTCGGAATATTTTTTGTATATTACGGATCCATGCTCCAATACAGGTCTTATCAGGGAAGTATGCAGACTTTTCGCAGCATATGTATCCTTCAGTGGTCTCTTTGCGATACCCAGCACAGCTACTCGTTAGGGGTCAGTGCAGAATTCAAGCAATTCATTTTCCTAATGTAAAAAAGGAACCTTAGTTCTATCTGAGAAAGATCATCCAAATATCGACAGTCCAAATCTAAAACATGGGAAGTCAACTTAGAATGTTTTAAATATTTTTACGTTTTTGAATATAGTATTGTTCAACTTAAATTCTGTCGATTTCTGGTGTTGATCAGCTTATCCAATTCAAAGTTATTCACAAAAATGTACTTAGCATGCAACTAAATGTTGAATCGCCCATAAACTTTACGACTTAGCATGTTTTATAATTGAGCTGCCGATATGCAAACACCGATCCCCCGGTTATCTCTCTCTAATGTCCTGAAGTCCAGGACACTGACAGAGAAAATCGATCACAGTTTCCGTTTCCTTCTCGTCCTGACAACTTCAGCAGTAGTCATTGAATTCTGTACCCATGCTCCTTGCATGATTCCCTACCGTCCAGTACCAGTTATCACTGAGATCCGTGTTGAACTCCAGTCGAGATTCGATTCATCAAAGCCACCTCGCCTGGCGAGCTTATCTGTTGTCTGGTTACCCCGGCAGTCTGCGTGCCCTGGTATCCATATTAGCGTTACTTTCGAATGCTTCGCAATCGTATTTTATAGGCTTGTGTCGTTCTTGAATGAATTATTTCAACTGAATGATTATTTTAAGTGAAAGAATGAAATATTTCTGTATTGGATTTCCATTTCTTTCATCTTTCGGTTTAATCTTTTTTCTTTCATATTTCTGTTCGCTTTCATTTTCTGTTTTATGTCTAACATGTTTATTATGCTTTTTCTCTTTTGTTTGTCTTTTATTGGAATAAAGTTTTTTATTTACTTTTTTTTGACGAATGACATTTTTAAAAACCAATTTGAATTTTTACAGACATACATACACAGACTAAATGTCTGCATATTTAAAATTTCTAAAACAACTTTTTAAAAAGAAAATCTAATTTTAATTTATTTTATTTATATTCATATTTATTATAATTATGGCTTATAAATTAGTGAATGCTTAAACGCTGGTTTAGTTGAACTAAACTTAAATTTATATGTAGTTTAAACCCAACAGCTGTAAAGCAATTTCCCATATATTACATGTAGTTTAAAAAATAACATGTGGCAGCCTTACGCAGTGATGCCAGTAGAAATTTAAAAAATCCCTACATGTCTAAAGCAAAATCGTTTTTTCCAAAAAAAATGTTCCCTACACTTTTCCCTACGTTAAAAATATATTGTTTTTTGTAACAGGCAAAGAAATATATGTTTTGTTAACATTTTGTCAATGTAATTATAGCATTTATTAAGAACAAGAAAATATATACCAAAATAAATATGTACATTAGGGAGTACCACCTTACAAGCAAAAAAAAAATTGCGCCATACGCCCTTAATATAAAGTATTTTAGCACGGCGGTTTTGACAAAAAATGGTTTTCTTTTTTGCCGAACGTAGGGGTCGCCTTTTTAAATTTTATCTTTACAACTTTCGCATTTACAATCGGATATTTAAGTATGATCCGACCAAATTTGGTCGGAAATTTTTCGATTGGTCGGATGGTCGGATAAGCCTAATTTTGGTCGGTTTGAGAAAATGTACTTTATTTATTTAAATAAATTAAGAACAGTGGTCGCAGTGGCACAAATTTTTTTTTATTGTTCATGAAAGTATGGATGTGGCAACGAAGAAATGTATTACTTTAGTAGCACGTTACTTTGACGGTGTTAGTTTTAAAAAGGTTAGTTTTGTCAACTTTTTTGAGCTCACCAAGTCAGATGCCGTTTCAATGTTTTTTTCTTATGAAAAACATTTTATTAACAAACAATATTCTTTTCCAAAATATAATATTGAGGTTTTTGTGGTAATATTTACAGTTTTTTTGCATAGTCCTAAAAGAATAACTGAAGTAAAATCATTTCGGGAATACTGTTCTGTACCACCTTGTAATATGAAAGGTGTTTCTTATAGAATATGGGTTTCTTTATAGGGAGTTATAGTAAGAATTAAATAACAGTGGTATAATTTGATACTGTATTTTGTATTCTGTTTTTGCAAAGTCACTGCTATAAGAGCCGCAAAACTTGCAATAGAAGATAATTCAAGTCAAAAATTACATTCCTAAAAATCTATTTTCTCAAATTGTGCAAAAACACAAAAAGTGGAATAGTCCAGCTTTGATAAAAAACCTCCTCAACTATTCTAGTTTTTAACAGGGACCGAAAATATTAGTTATTTTAAAATTTTAAAACAAAAAAAGCATATAGAAGTAAATACTGGCAAACTGATTCAAGTATACCATATTGATCCTTATGAACTTTTCTATGATAAAATATTATGATTTTTAAAGTTGTGATTTCTATTATTTCGATCAAAAATTACAGTTATTTTTTGATTTTTATTTATTTGAACAAAAATAACAGTTATTTTTTTATTTTTATTTTTTTGAACAAAAATAACAGTTATTTTTTTATTTTTATTTTTCCGATCAAAATTAACAGTTATTTTATGATTTTTGAACAAAAATAATAATTATTTTTTGATTTTTATTTTTTCGAGCAAAAATAAAAGTTATTTCTTTAAAAAAATGTACGTCTATAATTATTGATTTGTCTTTAAATATTTATTTAAATGTGTGATCATCATTGGGATATCTTATGGGCATTAAAATAAATATTTAAAGTCAACTAAATAATTAAAACTCGTACATTTCTTTAAAGAATGACTTTTATTTTTACTCGAAAAAATAAAAATCATAAAATAACTGTTGTTTTTGATTGAAAAAATAAAAATAACTATTAATATTGTTCAACAAATAAAAATCATGAAATAACTATTATTTTTTTGGTTCGAAAAAATAAAAATAAAAAAATAACTGTTATTTTTGTTCAAAAAAATAAAAATAAAAAAATAGCTGTTATTTTTGTTCAAAAAAATAAAAATCAAAAAATAACTGTAATCAACTGACTTTTATGAAAAAAGGAATAACTGTTACGGTCCCTGGTTTATAAGCATCATTAAATGAATTTTTATTGATACATTTTGTTTTACTTAAGGTAGGGTCAGAGCTAACAAGTATTTGACGAAAAAATACAAAAAAAAGCGTGACCAGAAAATTGAGCTTTTTGTTTAACAATTTTTATTGATTTTCTAAAATTTAATTGTAAGAAGATAATTTTATAATGTAATTTATAAACTGTTTAATAAAGTTTCACCTGAAACAATTTTTTAATAAAACAAGTGGTTACGTGTAGGGCGTTAACTATTAAATAGGTGCGAACATAGCTTTAGTTTTTTGTTTTTTTTTTTTTAATTAATTGCATAAGTGAAAATAATTTTGTTTGGACTACGCGATGATGAATAAGTCACTTGACTAAGTAATAAATTTGATTCAACATTTGCGTAATATGGGGGTACTGGTCGCCTGGACCCAAAAGACAAAAAAAGTAGTCTATGTTATTTTTTGGGCTCACAGGATACGTCTGTAAAAATTTATTGCTCCCCCTACATCTACCCCTTTATTTTAATTTTGGATACCATAAGAGCGGGTGCTACTAGGCTTGAAGACAATTGTCGTTAGATATGCGGTATCTAATACTTTCGTTCTATGGGGGTACTGCTCCTCCTTCATCTAACCCGCCCAAATTTTTATTTTAAAATTTAAAGTTTACCATAATAGTGGCTTTAACCAAGTCTGAAGACTCTCGCTATAATAGTTCTTCAGTTACGCAATATTTAATGCATCATATCGATGCCTTACTTTCTCAACCTCGTATCATAAAAAAATACGATTTACACTTTTTCATATAAAACGATTGTTTTTTTCGTGTTCTATTACTGCAAAACCTTATTATTTCAATATTTACAGCATTGAGACAAAGTATTGAAATAATAAGTTGTTGCAGTAATAGAACACAAAAAAAAAAACAATCGTTTTATATGAAAATTCTTTTACATTTTATTGCAAAAATAATTATTTAATGGAAATTTTTTTACAAAAACTGAAAAAAGTTCACCTTGTAAATGCCCCTTCAAACTTCCACCTTCCCGACATGCGATCAGCCTAAATTTTTGCGAAACAATCTTTTTTTTTTGGGGAAAAACATTTCTGGGGGGAGTTACGGTACAATTGATGTTGATGTCGCGAAAGCAAAATTTTCTAGTCTAAACTGAAATATTCCAATAAAATAAAATAGAACATTTGCAAAATTTTTTACTCAAATTATTTTTTAAGTGGTATTTGCCGATCAAAAGAGCAAAGACTTAATCTTCTTTATAAATTTTTTATAATTAATTTCAGTTCTTTTTCTCTTTACAGGTAATAAAAGAAAACATTTTGTCGAAAGTACAGGTAAAAAAAGTTATATATATTTAAAAAAAATTTTTTGTGAAACACGTTTTGTATGTTTTTCTTTCAAAAATATAATTTAAATAGTTACTTTTGTTCATAATAACATAATCCCTAAAAGACAATTTCCACAAAATTTATAAAACGCATAAATAAGTTTTATGTAAAATCGACAAATTAGAACTTTTTAAACGAAATTTGTCAAAAGGTGTTTTTTAACTTTTAATTTAAAAAAGTACTTTATCTAAAGTTTTTTTTTTTCAATATTTAGGTGTTACATACATCAGCACAAATGCAAAATACCCTCTCCACTAAGACTATCAGGCCAGTCACAGAAATCAATTCCGATCGAAAGTGGTTTCGAATTTCACTTCCACTTTCAATCGGAATTGATTTCTGTGAAAGGCCTGTATGTCACCGTAGCTGGCATATGACACCCAATTTTGAATGTCCCTTTAACCCTTTAAAACTCTATTAACATGTTAGGATCAAATTTTTGTTAATATTTTAATATCCACTACTGTGGATATTTACACCGATAGCCGTGCCGCCGTTATGGCCTTGAATTCCCTCTCCACGAGAACGAGAAGAGACTGTGATTGCCGCTCATTTCTAAGCGAGATGGCTGAGCGGTTTGATCATATGGGTCCTGAGGCACAGGGTTATGCTAGGGAACATTAGGGCAGATGAGCTTGTGAAACTTGGCACTACCCTGCGGGTTCCCCTGGATTTGGAGGGCGTTGGGGTGCCTATGCTCTCCTGCACTCTCGAACTTCGGTGATCGTAAATCGATATTGCTAATGACAGATGGGCTGCAAGCACTGGATGAAGGACTGCCAAGGAATTGTGGCCCCGGGTAGATGGGGGACGAACCATTCCTCTACTGTCGATGACCAAGACGGACGGTATCACTTTTGGTATCTGTTGTCTCGGAACATTGTCTTATAGGTAGACATACACAGCATCTGGGAGCAGGGCACTGTGGTTACTGCTACAGCTGTGGTAATGAAAATAAGGAGGAGGACGTGGAAGTCCATCTGTTTCACTGTACTGAATTGATGAGAAGGCGACTGTCCAATATGCCCCCTCCCCGCCTTTGAGGGATTGCATGACATCTCCGGCATTGAACTGGAGCGCGTTTTAAACTTCGTTAGATATGTTTATACGATGGGGGCTCTGTTTAGTGGAACTCCATGGTATCACAATGGATCATTTGGACTAAGTGTGACAGATAAATAATGACTGCCATCTCTACCTAACCCAATGTACAAATTTAAACTTATTAAACTAAAGGTACAATTCGGTCCAATCGCTGAGTCTTTGTTTTTTAGTATACCAGCCAAATCCAACCACAATCTTTTCAGGTTAGCATTTTTATTTTTTTTTACTTTGAGCCAACACTCAGGGGATACCCCCTACTAGTGCAATGCATTGTGTTGGTATTAGGAAAAAAGGTTTATATCCAAATTGTAGCCGACTGGGAAGACTTCTGCCGGCAGTCTATTCCATATACGGCTAGTTCGACCGAGAAACGTATTTATTTGTAATGCGATGTGCGATACATTTGACAGTCGACAACGAACGATTTGAATATTTTTCTAACAAATAATTTTACTAGTATCACTCCATAATTGGCTAAATCTCTGATAAGACATATTTCCAAAAATCCCTTTAACCTAATTCTTACTCGTCTAAATCGGTTTTTCAAATTTTTGCCATTATGATAAAACATATTAAGTAATTTTTTTCGATTTCAATCTAGTTATCTTAAAAATTTATTTTTCTCTATAACTTATCAATTAATTTGTTTTAAATAGTTTTAACTTTTCTCCCACAGTTTAATTTGTTTCAGCTTAAAATGATTTTTATATAAAATAATCTTAAACTATGTAAATATATTTTTTTACAACTTTTCCGTGAAAAATATATGCTGTAATCCTTTGTAAATAATAAGGTTATCATCATAACAAGCAATTGCATTCGAAGCCTTTTTTTAATCCTTTCAATAACACTTCCTAAATTAAACACACACACCAACAATAACAGAACAACAACAACCATAATAAACGGATGCCTGTAATAAATAAGTTTTTTCACACCTCATTATTATGATCATAATGATGTTGGTGGTGAATGATTATTAAAACAGTAATTGTTGATGTTGTTGGTTTCCGAGGCGCCTCCTAAATCCCAGTGCAGTCGACTGTCATGGTACGTACATACTACCATGAACAAATGTACGCAGCAGTAAATTGCACATTTCTATAAAAAAATTCTCCACAAAAATTAAAAACCTTGTGGCAGTGGTGGTGATCTGTGTTGCCAACTCTCGGCGACCAAGAATAAAAAAATTTATTACAAACAAGTAGAAATGTTATATTTGGCTTATTTATTAGCCTCCTAAGTTATAAAAAATAAAACAGATTAATAAAAGGTTTATTTAAAAAATTTAATATAAAATCCGTTTTATAAACCTGTTTTATTTTTTATAACTTAGGCCGTTAGAAATATCGCTGTAAAAAATGGCCTGTGGCTTTTTAAAATTAAATATGGACATATCGCCTCAAAATCAAGTATTATAAATGTGTTTTATATCGCTCTAATACGATTTTATGCCGTGTTTGAGAGTGGGCTTTATATGGGACCCATCTTAAATTTGTGAGCGATCCTTTTAAAATAATACAGGGGGATTTAAACGGCGTGCTGTCAAGTCATATCGTCATAATGTCCTAAATAATATTTTACAATTGTTTAAACAAAATATTGTTGTGTTTCAAACAAAATAAAAATTTCAATGCTGTGTTCATTGATTCGTCATAAATGTAGAGTAGAAATCTAAGTTATAAGCGAGGAAGTGTAAATTATATGTGGGACTTATGGTTAAATATGACCCCATCCTTAAAACATTTATTTGATTTTAAATATTCAAGTCATATTAAACTAATTTGTGGCAAACAGCATGAATTTTGAAAGTGTATGTTATATGGAGCCCATGGTTATTTAAAGCGATACAGCGTTTCTAATGGAAAAAGACATTACGATTTTTAGTCATTTAGTTAGGGAATTCACATGGTGTCTTAGAGTCATAAGTCGTAAAGTCATAGTTGAGGAAATTGTACATATGTAGCATGTTGTATTTTCTGAATCATGAAGTCATGAAAACGTCAAATAAACGTCGGAGCAAAAAATAAACATATTAAAAAATGACGGCAAGAAATGTTAAAGAAAATATTTTTACGGTTGTATGTTGAAAATTTGCATGAGACATCCCCATCCAAATTTGCATGAGACATCCCCATCCATACTGACAGCGCCTGTTGAGACTTCCCAAGCTTTAGCTTTGTTGTAATTCACACGTATGTTACGTACTTTTTATCACACAAGAGTCCACTCAATACCAACCCTTTTTCCGCCGCAAAGCGCCTATTATTTATTTCATATGAAATAAGACCCCAAAAATTTTGGACTTATTTCATTTTGTTTTTAAGGAATTATTTCCTGGGGACTTTTTTCATGCCGCCTTATAAATAAAATCTATAGCGATCACGAAAATTTTGTTCGCGTCACTATTTTCTTTAACTTTTTTTCTTCAATTTGATAAAAAAAAAATTGCCAGATTGTTTTTGAAGACAGTTGTTCTGCCTCTCCTAAAGATTTTTGAATTTTTAATTGTGCCTGTTTATGATTTAGTGTGCGATATGCACTGTAAGGGAATTTTACGAAACAGAAATGGCTAAGATACTTTTTTCATGGATGAACGAAAAATAACGCCTAAATTTGGCCAGTAAGTGGCTAAATTACCATCACTGATAGTGGTGATTACACACGCACATACTTAAATGTAAGTTTGCATTACAGCACTCACAATTTTTATACAAAATGTTGTTTTTGTACATATTTACATGGGTTTTTGATATCACTATGGGTAAAAAATACTTTACAAGATAAAAAAAAATATTATATGTTCAAGTGTACGAGCACTCGTATCTGTTCGTTACATTTATTACAACAACAATGACTTATTTTTAGTTGCAATTGGATTTTTTTCCAGTGTTCTTTTGTCAACAATTTAGTGACGTTCATCATGCATCGTATGTTATGATTTTTAAAGGTACTCGTACTACGACTATTGAATGACTTAAAAAAAAAATGACAAATCGATGAATGGAAAAGGCAGAGGTTTCAAAACATTTTATTTTGAGGAAAAAAATTTATTAAAATTTTATATCAAAGGAGTAAATTTATAAATCAAATAAATAAACTTATAGCCTATTTCCGATGTGCGAAAGAATTCTTTCTTTCGTATAACTACATTGAAAACAAAAACAAATTTTTAGACTTTGTTTTTGTTTTCAATGTAGTTATGCGAACGAAAGAATTCTTTCGCACATTGGAAATAGGCTATTACACATTAAAGTTATGAAATAATATGTTAAATAAATGAAATAATACACAAAATTAATGAAACTATATATTAAGGCAGGGGGTTTGAGATGTGAATTAAGTTTAAACTTTGTTTTACCTAGTCTGAAACTCGGGTTTTTCGGGCGAAATGTGTTTTATTTTTTATTGTTTTATTAAAGACCAACATTTCAAGCAAAACTTAGCTGTTCCGTTAACATTTTGTATACAAATTTGATAATGGCGGCAAATCTGTATTCAGATTAGCTAAACTTAGTTTAACGGATATCTCAATAACCCAGCCTTACTGAATGAACTTTAGCATTTTTTAAAAATATTAATATGATTTTTTCTTTCTTTTTGAATTCAACGGAGTTTGCTTTTTGCCTATTTAAGATTCACTGCCGTATTGAATCAGATAAATGCATGTTCATAATGTTCATTCTTATTTCACTGTTTTTTTTTTCTTTTTTTGTTAAAAAAATACTTTTTAACAATTGAGTACTTTAGCAATAATATGTTATACCTCTTTTTCTTACAAAATATAATTTTTTTTAGAGACATCTTAGTTGAAAATAAATTTGATTTGTCTTACGAGTGTCTGACTTAAGAATAATTTGTCACACTTCAAGTAGAATACAGAAAAAACTAAATGGTTTTTTTTTCTTTTAGAAAATAGTTTTACATTCTTGTATTAATTTATGTTTGTTTTAACACTACTGTCAATTTTTTTTTATTGTTTTTTTGAAATTATGGGTTTTTTTTAATTGAAGATGTGACTCAATATCTGTTTTCAGTTTTGAACACTGAAGGTATTTAGTTTAGTATTATGGAAATTTAAGGTCGCATTATAAAGTTTATTTTGGGTTAAAAAAATGATTAATTAAATTTAATTGTTAAACAAATTTTTTGTTGTTTTCGAATATAAAATAATAACAGATGTCAGATGAATATAAAATATCGAGGCCTTGTATTTAGTACATTCTATAGAGACCAGGGTCAAATGCCTAATGCATTGACAGTTTAAGCAAGTTAAAGGCATTATCACTTACTTAAACACTTTTAATGCACTATATTTTTTTTATCAAAATAGTGCATTAATATTTAAAAAGCACTAAAGTATATCCCAACTACTAGAGCCATTGCTAGTGCATTATTTTTATTTTTGCATTATCCCTAGAACTAGTGAACTTAATAATGCACTATTATTGCATTATTACTAAATTGAGTTTTTCTTTTTCCGGGAAAGCCGGATTCATGTTTAAATTTCCCGGGAAATCCCGGAAATTCGCGTAAAAATTCAAAACGATGCACAATATTATTTAATTTATTTGGAATAACAATTCATGAGATCTATTAAACAAGTCAATAAATGTATTCAACGTTCATATGTTAATATTTAATACAAAGCCTACAGCATTTATATAAAACCAAAAAAAACCAAATTATTTAAACCAAATATTTCTTTGAAAATAGGATTTTACTACAAAACAAACATTTACAGATTCGTTTGACAGCCTATTTATAATTTTATTTAAGAAGAGTCCCACCAATGAGAAAACAAGTTCACTTTTTACGAATGTCGGCCTTATAGGCAAAAGAGCATAATAATCGGCCATGTTCTGGAAATCGGAATCGCGTGAAATGAAAATCAATGGAAATTTTCGGTTAAATGTTTTTTTAAAATGATTTCAAAAGAGGTTCTGGTATAGATAAGTGGCCCTCAAGTTATGAGGATAGTTTTTAAAATTTGTCCGATTTCGATCGAAAGTGGATTTCCAGAACATGGCTGATAATCTCTGGGACTTTCCATTTTACCACTTCCCTTAAAAACTTGTACATCCTTTTTTAAAGAAAATTATTTTCTTTGAATCGCATCAGCGTTTTCTTTACTTATTTCCTCAAATGTTAATGTTTTTACTTTTGAAAGAAATAAAATTATGAAAAAAAAAAACAATTTCAGAATCTTATCCCAAAGGTCTTTAATGCATTTGACATAGATAAATAAATAGAAAGATCCCGGGAATTCGCGCACAAATTAACCGGAATTAATTTTTTCAGAAACATGTGCGGAATCCCGGGATTTTTTTTCGGGAAGTTTCATATGGAAAAAAGCTATTACTAAAGGGTACTCTATCCCACAAGTCTTACGTATTTTGAGGAAAATTCAAATTCAAAACTCAAATTTATGATAAGTTGTTGTTGTATTTTGAAAAATTTCAAATAATAACACTGTGCTAGTTGAATAAAAACAGATAAGTCGGATACCTGGCGTTTTAACATATTTCGGGTACACTGAATCCAGCTGTATTTCCAATAATTTGAAAAACAAAAATATCGATATTTTGCTAAAGAATTACTTTTTTTTTGCTAAAAAAAAAAATTTTTGTTCACAGAAAAAAGTGTTTTTTCAATTAAAAAAATGGTTTAAAAAGTATTTAAATTTAATTAATGTGATAATTGAATCAATTATTTTTTTAATTGACTGAAAATTAAAAATGTAATTTTGATTAAATTAACATTTTAGTTGTTTTGAAATAAATTTTCAATTTAAATTTTAATTAAGTAACGAAAAATCTTAATTGACTTTTTCGGTTAAAATAAAAAAATTTAAACATGTAGAATTGTTGTTGGGAATTGTCAATATTTATTTAAATAAATTAACACATTGTTTGAAATGGCAAAGTTTTTTGATCACTTTTTTAATTAAAATTAAAAATAACATTTATTGAAAATATTTTTTCAAAATTTTAAAATTTTTAGTAATCAATATAATCATTTTGGTAATAGGTGCAAAATTAACAACTTGTTTGCTTGATATTATGAATTTAGAACAAATTTGGTGATTGGAGAAATTTAATAATTTTTTCTGTGTAAAAAGTATTTAAATTTAATTAATGTGATAATTGAATCAATTATTTTTGTAGTTGAAAGAAAATTAAAAATATAATTTTGATTTAATTAACATTTTAGTTGTTTTTAATTAAAATATAAATTAAATATCAAAAAATTTTAATTGACTTTTTCGTTTAAAATAAAATAATTTAAACTTGTAGAATTGTTGTTGGGAATTGTCAATATTTAATAAAATAAATTAACACATTCTATGAAGTGGCAAGTTTTTTTAATCACGTTTTTAATTAAAATTAAAAATATCAATTATTGAAAAAAAATTTCAAAAATTTAAAAATTTTCAGTAATCAATATAATCATTTTGGTAATAAGTGAAAAATCAACAAACTGTTTGCTTGATATTATGAATTTGGAATAAATTTGGTGATTAAAGAAAATTTTTAATTTTTCTGTGTTTCTAAAACGACTGCGACTGATATTAGAAAAAGGTTTTTATATTCTATATATTTATTCCTTTAAACACCTACAAGGAGCAAAGGGCCGCAACAAGATTATTCCAATATACTCGGTCGGATGCACGATGTTTAATTTCATTCCAACGCACAAGGAGGTGGGATGTTTCTATTTCGACTTGTCGTTTCCAGGTATGTGGCGGTCTTCCTATTCGTCTACTGCCTGGCGGATTCCAGTCTTGTTGCTTGTTTTGCAAAATCTGTCAATGGTTACCGCAATGTATGTCCAATCCAACACCATTTACGTTTTCGAACTTTTTGTTTTATTTACTCGTACAATTAACGTCGTGTATTTTGGCTGGACCACTTTTAAGTTACGTCATATTGTTTTTTGTTAATAAAAGCGTAATCTTTGATCGCAGAAGTGTAAAATTTTGTCAAGACATGTAGTGTAATGGCATTCAAAATAATCAATCAAAAATCGATTTTGAATTTTTTGAAAATTACGCCTTTTTGCATTTTAGCTTTCGTTAAGTAATAAGAAAGCGAGCACATTTGTTTTGGAACTAGGTGAAATCGTGGACCAAACCTTATCATTTTCAATGTTTCTGGTCCCGATCGTAGGCCAATAGAAGCTTATGCATCACACATTATGAAACTTTAGCAAAAAACGTAAATTCCATTTAAAATGTCATTTAAAGAATTTATTAATAAAAGCCCTTGAGGGGGGTCTAACGTTGTCTGCTTTTAAGTCTCGTTAACATTTATTTAAACTTATGTTAATTATTGCTGAGCTATTTAGATCTTGGCAATGGAAAAATTCAAAAGTCAATCGAACAATATGGACATTAATTGGCCTTTTATAAGATAATTAAACAATTTTAATCCTATTAACTTTCGTACTTCCGTACGTAAAATATTAGTTTCTTGTTTTATTTTAAAATCTTTTTGAAATTTGGTAGTTTTTTGTTAAGACTGAATGAAGATCATATCATTTTCAAAAACCATTAATGATCATTTGTTCTTTGTTATGACTTTTTCTTTTTATCTAAAAATATGCTTTTGAGAGCCCAAAATATGTATTCGAAATTCATAAACCAACATTTTTTTTTGCCAAAAAATTCCTTTTGTTTATTGAAATACAAACATTTTTAAAAACTCTTGTTTATTTTATGGGTGACATCACGTTCTGTAACCAACTAAAAGGCCGTTAATTTACTGCCAATTGTTAAAAAAAAAAAACAAATAAAAACAAAAATTAGTTTCTCACTATATTTTCAACTACTGACTAACTGACTTTGTCCGTGTCATTTATTGCCTTAATATTTACCAAAAAAAAAAAGTTAAATATGGGTTTGTCTCTTCTTTTGTTTAAATTCTTTTTTCCAAGTTTGTAATTTTGCTAAAAAGATGATGATTATTTTGTTTATTTATTTATTTATTTATTATTTTTTTATTGTTTGAATAAGACAAATGTGTATATATTTGAAGAAAGAACTTTTTAAAACGTTTTGTTGAGAAAAAAAGATAAGAAACGAAAAAAAATCATTCTATCTTAAAGTATTATGGCTAACTTTTCAATCCTAAATTTTAATTGTTAAAATAACCAAATCATAAGTTAAATTAAAAAATTAATTGAATTCATTAAAAGTAGCATGTGGTCATTAAGATTATTATTATTCAATACCCTTAGTTCCTAGATGGAACATAGGTGCCTCAACAAACAAGTTGAGCACTTTTCGTAGCTGTTGGATAAATCGAAGGCAACTTATAATACAGAATAAAATCTTCCACTATGTGATTAGAGTCCTGTTTTAATTTTTTAAATTTTTAACACTTCTAATTGTTTCGGTTAATTCTGTTAAAAGATTGATATGAGAAGAAACTAATAATTAAACACATAAATATAAAAGGAACGTGAAACAAAAAGCTGTTTGCAGCAATCACCTATTTAAAATGAAGATCACTAAACATCTTCTTTGTTTGTATAAAATAATATTTTCTAAACACATACCTTTTGTATATGAGACGAAACAATAACACTGTGGAACAAATTCAGGTTAGCAAAAGTTAGGTCGATTCTGAGAGTGAGGGGTGAAAATAGAGGCTAAATTAGAAGACCCGTATCGCGGCGTTTGTTCATGTTAGTTCGAATATTTTTTTAATCGACCTTCAACCTTTGCAGCAAAATGCCGATTTTCAGCATATTGTTTATATGGTTTTTTGCCTATGACTCGTCGACAAATTGATATTTTTTAAATCTGTAAAGGCCAAATAATTGCTAGAGACCTGGGCAACAATTAAAATTTTTAAAAACATTGATTTAGAAAATTTTGTGGTGCTTATGAAGCAAAATGTTGGGAAAATTATTTGTTTTTCATGCTTTTTGAAAATATTTTCCACAATTTAAACATGTTAACGATTGAAAACTAACATAAACAAACGCCGCGATACGGGTCTTCTAATTTAGCCTCTATTTTCACCCCTCACTCTTAGAATCGACCTAACTTTTGCGAACCTGAATTTGTTCCACAGTGTTATTAACCGATCAGTAATCCGGGAAGTAATTAATCGGTTAAACGATTAACGGTTAATCAAATCAATACCCTAGAAAAATAAGAAGAAAAAATCGACACATTTTTTAATGCAGGCGAAGAATAAACGCCAAAATTTCAGCTGGGTATACAAAACTTATTTTTTTTTTTAACTTTATTTTGCTATTTAATATTTATTGCCATTCCTGTTTAGGGTAAAATAAAATTTTAGGTCGATACTGCTGCATCAGCATTAAAAAAAGTGAGTTGAAAAGTGAAATTGGGTCACATTGACCCAGTGAGTACGGAAGGGTTAAGTATGATATTTCAGTGTTAAAGCTAGGCGATAAAAATCGTTAAGCATTACGCAATATTTAGGTTGTGATCTGTTACATGTTTTTATATATCCGTTTTTCTTGAACAGAATTTTCTTTTTCGTGTGCTTCTCAAGAATTAGAAAATATGCTTATTTTCGCATATTTTTGTTTTATCTAAACAGCTTTTTTTTAAATGTAAAAGGCAAAAAAAAAAAAAAAAATGCAGAAATAGTTTACAGAAATATAAAGCAACAATTTCCGTTTTTTTTTTAATTACTAATCTCCAATTAATATAGTTTATGAATAATTTTTAGTACGATTCATTAGACCACAATTCCAATTTGTTCTTAAAACGACTTTCAATCAATCGGTTAAAATAAATGATCACACTGTCTGCTTAAAGGAGGGGGTGAGACCATAATAAAATCTGATAATATTTTGTATTTAAATACTTATTAAATACAAAATAAATGTTTTACACTACCGCATTTAAAAAGAATATAAATATTTAATTCTATATAATAAAAATAAAATTATCGTTTCATTCTTCCAAAACCACAGTCATTTTTTTTTAAATAACTGTCAATCATTTTAATAAAAAATTAACGAGTAAAAAAAACCTGAATACTTAGTCGTCGCCATTACATTTTGAGAATATTTTTTTTATGAGTTTTTAATGAAATGACAACGAATGATCAATAAAAGTTTAAAAAAAACCGTCTTTAATTTATAATCTCTACTTAAAAAGGCGTAAAAAATTTAAATTTTTTTTTGCTTTTTAAATATTAAAGTTTTAATTATACAAAATGATTAAAACAAACTGTTTGTGGCAATCGGAACTTTCATAACCTGCAATTTTGACTGAAGATTTGTTTGCGTGTTTACAATAAAGTAACAAAATATTTACACAGAGATTTAATTTTAAAAAAACTGCCAAAGAAGAGAGGAAAACAAGCTCAAATTTAAATTAAGAGCAATTAATTTATAACAGGTTTATCCAAAAAGGTATTGCGTTGTTATCTGGGATGGAAAATTGAAAAATTGAGATGGTACTAGGCTTGCCAGATTCAAATTTGAAATACGATAGATAACTTTACTCAACAAAGTTTTTTCACTTTGGTGAAAAATTCTTCTTTTTTGTCGTTAAGTTAATCTCAGTTTAACCACTTCGAAATTCAATCTCGGGTAAAAAATCAGGTTTACTTGTTTACGCTAACGTTTATTATATATAAAAAAAATAAATAAATAAAACTTATCTAAACAAGGTAAACTTGAGGTCCAGCCATAATATGCATAAGCTTGATAAAGCTACTGTCAAAAAAATAACGAAAAAATGCATTTAGAAAAACGAAAACATCTGATTCCTTAGAAAATGTGCGATTAGTTTCGTTCTTTGCTTAAGCAATTGAAAGTTTCATAAAGCTAAACAAAAAGATTCCATATGTTCGAATAGTTGTTTAAGCCATTCCTGGTTCTAATGAAAGTTTTGGTTAACCACTGTTAAAATTAAATTCAATCTGGCTTAAATTAAGTTTAATCTCGTCAATTTAAACTCGTTAAAACAAATTGTATCATGTGCTGCTCTCAGGTTGAGTGGTTGCAGATTTTATCACGTTGTTCATCAATTTATGAAATACAAGAGGAGATAGTGGGCAACCTTGTCTCGAAATTGATAGGCTTGCTGTATTTGTCCCCATGTAGAATTCGACAGCTGTCGCTATTATACATTTCCCTGAGGAGATCAATAATTATGTTTGGTATACCTTTTCATGTTAATTGACTCCATATACTGCACAGAAAAAAATAAGAATTGATTTTAATTAAAAAATGTGTGATATTAATTAAAAAATTTATTAAATTTTTCACAAATTTAAGCAAGTTAATAGTACCAATTAAACGTTTAATTCACTTGATTTAAGGTTTAATTTACTTGATTAAACATTTAATTCACCTTATTTAACGTGTAATTCACTTGATTAAAAGTTTAATTCACTTGATTAAAATTTTAGTTCAAACTGATTTTATATTTCATTAATGGTTAAATTGCTGAACAAGTTTGGAGAATTTTTCTGTGTGTTGTGGATGAGTGTGTCACCGGCTTTTTCGAAATTTATAAATACTTGTTATAATAGGGATCTCCATTCCACGGACTGTTCGAAAATAATGCGCAAATTGTTGATATGCACAGAAAAAAAAAATTGATTTCAATTCGAAAATTTGTGTTAATAATAAGAAAATTGCGCCAGTAAACAAATTAATAGTATTAATTTAATATTTTTTAAATTAACAACATTTTCTGCAGTAATTTTGTTTATTTTTATTCACTTGATTAAATTTTTTATTAAAACTAACTTTTTTTTTGATTAATGATTTAATTGAAAAAAAAATTGCCGAGAATTATTTCTGTGTGGTCAACATATGACTTGCCAGGGTAGAACCTGCCTTAAATGATGTTCGTACTTTTTTAACCAAAAGCAGAAGAAGTCTTCACTACAATCTAATCGATATTTATTGCAACTAAAGAGAAATCATGCATTTAGTTGCATAATGCCTTCATGTTAAAAACAATTTGTATAAAATTCAATAATGTCAGGCTTTTCGAAGCCCTTATAATTTTGTAGGACCGGCTATAAAATTTACATACAGAAAATATTATTATTTTTTTACTTTCCTCTCTATTTAGAGCATAAATAAGACTCAATTAAATCAAAATAAGCCACTATAAAACAGTATGTGGATGCAGTAAAAAATTTCACTTTTACCATGAAAAGAAACAGAATTCTGAAAAAAAAATAAAAAAAAAGAAGAAAAAAAATAAGGGAACCCGTATAATTGATAATTAAAATAACAAACTGACACCCCATTTCTGGCAGTTTAACGGACGTTATTCAACATTCATTTAGATTTAAAAAGACACTCTCCCATGAGTTTAACAATTGCATTTAATGGCTGAATGTATTTCTGTGTGTTATCTACGAATTACACGTA
Organism: Pollenia amentaria; assembly: GCA_943735925.1. NCBI lineage: Eukaryota > Metazoa > Arthropoda > Insecta > Diptera > Polleniidae > Pollenia > Pollenia amentaria. The sequence goes on from OX031008.1 coordinate 148,731,273, forward strand.
CTTAAAGATTTTCGTATTCCATAATTCTTGAGATAAAAAGAAAACAATTAAATTAACAATCTGCCAATTATAAAAACTCCAAAATTTTATTGAGATTATTGCTTTTTTTAAATCCTTTTTCGTTTTACGGAACATAATTGACAATTACAAATATAAATTCTCTCTCAATCTGTTTTTCTTCTTTCAAAGAAAAAAGAAGAAAAAAAAATCGAAATTTCTTTATCGCTGTTTTTGGAAATAAAAACTAAAATATTTCTTTAAAGGGGAAACATTTTATGATATAAAGTCGATACAAGTAACAAAGTATGGTCGGTCAAGTCCGACCATTTAATACCCTAACTTTTCAACAGTGTATCATATCTAGGACCGGTGGGTAATCATGGACCGGGCAAAACAAAACTTTGCTATGAGTTTATGATTCATATGAGAGTCCTCTGTGCCGAATATTATCTATATGAGATTTATTCGCCGTAAAGCGATTTTTGAGTGGAGGTTTATATGGGACCTATGGTCAGTTTTGGGCTTAACATTAAAAAATATAGTAGCTATTATAAAAAATATCGTTGCCACATTTTATATCAATACCAATATTTATATTGAGGATATGGACTGATTTAAAAAAATCGGTAAGTCATCGTCCAGACTTGCAATTGCGAGGTGAGAAGATTTGGGAGGAATACTCAGTTTCATGTACTCTGCAATTCTGTTTTGTTTTTTTTTTATTTCCACACTTTTCAGCTTGAAGTTGGTTGTAGGTAGTCTTGCCCTATTTTTTTTTTCAAAAATCTTTTTATTTCACCAAAAAAAAACTTTTTTCGACCAAAAAACTTTTTTTTTATAAATTGTTAAAAATAATCACTTACACTGCATGTGTTTTGTTTCTATTTCAACTTATAAACTTATAAATATATCTAAAATATATAAACAAAAATTAAACTTTCCATTTAATTTAAATCACGTATTGAAAGCTTATATTTTGAAATAAACTAAGCTGAGCTTAATTTTTACAAATTTTAAGTGAATTTCAAAAAAACTTTAAAAAAGACTTAGAATTTTATTTGTTATTTCAAAAACTTGCAAAAAAGAAAAATCTTACGATATGACAACACTGGCTGTAGGTATATTGGTATTTATATGTGAAACATAATAAGGTGAAGAGCAAAGTCAAGATAAAAATACTAAAATTCCAAGACTAGAATGTCATAATCTGGACACTAATGCAATTTTAAAGCACAATTTAAAAAAAATTGCTGCAACAATCAGATATATTTTGAAAAAATTTCATTTAACTACCAACATAACAAGATAGTGTATGGGCATAAAAACTATTCCTGAAAGTTTGTATGGGAGCCATGTGAAATTATTGGCCGATTGTCACCATTTACAATTAGCAATCGAAACGTATATACCAATTTTCATAAAATTATCTTCAAAATTGCCACCTGTACTTGCGCACAAGTTTACATGGACAACCAAGCAGCCAACCGGACGGACGGACATATTAATTTCCATTTATAAAGTGATTCTGATACGATTGGTATACTTAAAGGTGGGTCTAAGACCAATACTTTTTAGTGTTACACACATCAGCACACGCACATATTACCCTCTCTACCATGTTGGCATAGTAGAATGACAGAGACCATAGTTGCCAATTTAGCGCTTTATGCGCTAGATTTAGCCCTTTTTAACTGTGAAAAAGGCGCATATTTTTAACTAAGCGCTTTTTTTAAAGGCGCCAAATTAGCGCTTTCCTGTTAACATTTTTTGAAATTATAGATACCCAAAATTTTTGAACTCTTATTTCCATACATTTAAATTAAGGCACTCGACCACACGCGTAATATGTTTGGCAATTATTGCCGTGTCAACTGTTAAACTCTATATAAAAAAAAATCTAATATTTTTGTCGGCGTTTTTCATATTTGAAGTTTGACAGTTGCCACGGCAATAAATGCCAAACATATTGCGCGTGTGGTCGAGTAGTAAACTAATATTTGTTACCATTTTTCAAATACTTTTGTTATATAGTATGTATTTGAAATGTATAATATTTAACTACATTAACATCGTGTGGTGGTTATCGGTATGCCGTTTGGCATTAAATAGTTCTATATAATAAGTGTGCCGTCTTTTTAAATCCTTAATCCATTTTGTGTTTATCGAACATTCATATGTATTAAGTGATATCCACAAATTCCACAATTTAAGAGTTCGACACTTTTTGTGCTATGAAGCCAATGAACAATGTAAATGTTAAAATATATATTAATATTTGCAATTGTATGTTTGTGAAGTTAAATTTTAAAATGTATAACCCTAGAAACATTCTGTTATGATAACAGAATAATGTTAACCACTTAACAAAACATATGTTATCGCTTTTATGAGGGATAAATCCAGATTTCTGGAAAATGAGTCAACGTGGGCGAACAAAAATGATAAGGAATTGTGGACAATAAGTTTCTCCATCGTTTGCCATCACCAGTATTTTGAACAGAGTGAGTTAAAGCGACTTATTCACAATTTTCCCTATAAAATTATCTGGGAGATGAGTCCAGATTTCTGGAAAAGGAGTCAACGTGGGCGAACAAAAATGGTTAGGAATTGTGTTCTCATGTCTTATTGTCTAATATCTATATTCATACAAATTAAAAAAAAACATGAAAATTCATAAAAACAAACATGAAAGCTCTTTTCGTGTCTGTTTGACAACCCCTCTTTCTTCTCTAACCCGATCGCCATCAAACCAAACAAACGTGTTTGTTAGGCATGTCTGAAAAGACACCGTGTCAACTCCCCCTAATTTTTATACCTAAAGAACTCAGGAATTTTCAAATTGTTTGTTTAGTGTTTCTTTGTATTATAAATATTTTTTGATATTGTTTTGCTTTATATTTCATATTAATTATATTTCTTTAGTTTGCCTAAAATATCAGAAAAAGCTTTGTAAAAATGTTAATGTTTTAATAACACTGGTCGGCAAAAAATTCAGAGGAGAGAGAACTTTATTATGTGATTTTAATTGACCTTTCCGTGCTGAATCCAAATCTGTTCACAGTTTGATTTAATCACTTCTAGTCATTATTTTGTTTACTGATTTTCATGATATCATGGCTTATTTTATTCGTTATATACCTGGATTTCTGATAAATGATGAAAATGTAAAATTTTTGTCCTAATAATTTTTTTTAATGCGTTTTTGAAAACAAATTTCTGAACTAGAAAAAGAAAAATATTATTTAGATGAATTTTATTCCTAGTCATTTTGTAAATGATCACCAACGCACAAGGCGTTCTCAATTTATGATAAAATCTATTATCATAACCGCTTTATTTCGGGCGAAATATTAGGCCCTAATCATCTAAAACGCAACGCAACGTCAAAGAATAACATTGAAAGCACAAACAATGTCATAAATATTTTGTAATTTTGTTGTTGCTTGCTACAGAAATTCACATTGCATTTTAAAATTTCAAGCGCTGCATATCTTGTGGCGTTGAAAATTTTAAAACGTTACATGAATTTCTGTAGAAAGCAACAACAAAATTACAAAATATTTATGACATTGTTTGTGCTTCCAATGTTGTTCTTTGGCGTTGCGTTGCGTTTTACATGATTTGGGCCTTAGTATTGCCCAAGTTTTCTATTTAAATTTTATTAAGCGCTTTTTAGCGATTTTTGATTGGGGCAGGGCGCTTTTGATCAGAAATAGTTCATAACCCTGAAAGAGACACGTGTATTTTATTTTCTCTAGCTCTTTAATCCATAACACACCAGTTTCATTAATTTAAGAAGCCTCCAGCTAAAACTTAATGATGATGAACAGTTTTCAGATGTATTTGTCTGCAAATGATGATGACGATGTTGTTGTTTTTGTTGGTTTTCTTACGGAGTAGACAAAATAAATTGTGGTTAGTGGCTTTTGAATTATTGGATTTGGTAATTCCTACTTGTTTTATTGTTGACACTAATACGCTACTGTAATTTTTGGATTAAAAATAATTTTTATTTTATTTTGTTGAATGAACGAAATGAATGCCATTTCTGTTGAGTTTTTCCAGAAATATTTTGGTATTGGGGATTATGTATGCGCATATCTTCTTTTAAACACTTCTTAGATAATACAAAATGTTTGTGCAATATATTTTGACTTTTTTCCATTTTGGGAAATTAATTAGTGAACGATAAAATTGAATTTTAATTTTTTTAAATTTTTAGTAAAAAATTATACAATTTAGAGAAAAAGAGGTTAACTTTGCCATAAATCTTCTATATTTTGGAATTTGGAGTTTAAAAAAGTATCATCGAAGTCACCTTTGATTAAAAAAAGGTTTAAAAAAATTATGTTAAGTATAAGATTAAGTCTTCGTCTAATGCATTAAACCAACTTAAACTTCGTCTACAAAAAAAATTACACTTTAACGAGGTTTGACTTTGCTCAGACCTGAATACATTTTGAGGTAAGTTAAACTGTCATTAAGATTCGTTTAGACGAATTAATTTTTTTTGTATGATTGACTGAAATTCTTTCGATAAGGTCAAACTCTAGTTAAGACTTTAATAAAACGGTACTTTCAGTAATTTCAGTTACTGAAGGTTTAATAAACTTTAAACGAGATTAAACTTTAGTTAAGGCCCAAAATAAGCCACACCAGCAAACTGACAACAACAACAATCACAAAGTGTTTGTATTAATATTAAACATTTTCAATAATTACTATTGTGGTTATTTTATTAAACTGTTTATGGTTTTTAATCCAAATTTTTATATCTTAATCAGGCTTAAGTTCATCAAATTTTATTTTCATTAAATTATTTCTAGAAAGAAAGAAATTCTACAACATGAAATTAATTGAAATTTATTGACAATTTTTCATTCTTGACTAACTGAAATCCACGTTCACGGACAGGTTGATTGTGTCATGTTTCGAAAGTAACCACACTATCTCTTCAGAAATCTTTGCCGTTTAAAACTCAACGCCATTGAAGACGGCTGGCAGTCAATAGTCAAACATCAATTTTTAAACCAAATTGTATTTTTCCTGGTGGATCGAAATTTTTATTGTGAATGACTACCTTTTTCAATTGATTTACAAGTTTTTACCTTAACTTCTGTTTTTTCATACTTTTTGTGTAGTTTTTTGGTTCTTTTGACAAAGAACATTGGTTAAGCTAGGTTTAACTTTAGTTAAGAGATGTTAAGCTTTATTTAGACAGGGTTAAATTGCATTGATACGAGGTTAAGCTTTAATTAAACAATGCTTAACTTTGGTCAGATATAAAACATTGGTTTGTCGAAATTGAGTGTTGGTTAGGAGATACTTTAAACTTTATTTGGGAGAAGTTAATTTTCATTAGGTTGAAATAAATTTGGGATGTAAGAAAATAATTGTTAACTTTGGTTAAGTTACTGTTATCTTTTTCAAAATGAGGTTAATCTTGAATAGAGAAAAGACATTGGATTAAGAACTTTTAATTTTTTAATTTAGAAGGTATTAAACTTTATTCGGATTAGGTTTAACTTCAACTGAAGTTTGGTTAGATGAAAAAACATTGTTTTAATGAGGTTTAACTCTATTTATGGGACCTTTAATTTGATATAGTCGAGCATTAATTGCATTTCGACAAAGTTGAATTTAGATTATATTAGGTTTAACTTAAGATAGACAGACAAAATTAGCTAAGTAAGGATTAAGTAATTCTGGAGAGATTAAAAAGGAGGTTTAACTTCATTTCGGCGAGATTAATTCTTCATTAAGACAGGGTTATACAGTAGACGTCCGGATATTAAAAAAAAAAAAAAAGTTTTTAATGAAACCTTATGATAATTTAATAAAATATATAGCCAAAACAAAACAATTAACTTGATTTACACATATTATCAATGTTTGTAAATTTTTCTAACAATTAGATTCATTCTCAAACACATGCTACAAGCCTTTGATGTATTTGGAGAGCTTTATTACAGTTCAGATTTTCTTCCAGCAGATGAGCTAGAGGCACATCATTATAACCGTCGGATTTATCAGAGTCCTAATTTAATAACTTCCACCAATAATCCGCATGCCAAGTTTGTTTGAGTTAAATTATTGCGTCGCGGATTGAATGAGACTTTAAACGCAATATGGTCTTCGAAGGCCAATTAATTTAACTGTAGGAAATATTTGAAATTATTTTCTTTAGAAAAGCGAGTAATCTATTAATAAATTAATATTCACTTATTTGTGATTCCCCCTTTTGTTTTTAATTTGTTATAAATAAAACAACATTTGAAATTTCATTGTTTACACAAAAAAAAAAAAAAAAAAACCTCGGAAATTAGGATTTGTATTTCTAATTTCAGAGCTTTAAATGTATTACAACTACTGATTAAATTTTTTTGAAAATTGTAATTACTGAGGCCCAAATTTACAGTCATTAGTTAATTATTAGTATACTAAGAGTAGGTTTTTTAACATCGAGTTTAATCTTAGCAGCAAACTATTAGTTATTAATCTGAGAAGAAGTTTAATTGAGGACAAATTGCCGTTTTTAAGTGGTAGCTTAAACCTCGCAGCATTGTCATACTGAATAACAAAAAATGGCAACAACATATTTGCAAATGGCATCTTTTTATTAACACATTTATTATTTTATACAGAAGGGGAAGAAATTCCGCTCTTTTAATTCTGATAATTGTTCTTTTTAGGTTTTCATATGTTTCAGAATCACTAAGGTCTTCATCTTCACGAGCATTATCAATTTTTCGTTTATGCATATGTATTCTTTCTTTGTATTTTAACAGCTGCTTTTGTTATACATGTATGTATATGTGTTGACATTTGTTGATTAAGTTTAAACCACCAACATTAGCCGCTTAAACTGGAAAATAAAGTAATTTATCCACATCTTAAAAACTAAAAACACAGATTAAAGATGACGAAATCTCTGATCTACATGTTAAAAACCCACTCTTAAATGATAACTATTGGTTTACTAACTTTTCGATTTACAGTATATTGGTTAACTTAATATTTTTATCAGACCAAAAAAAAAGGTAATTCTATCATAATACTAATGGCGATTTCTTTTCTGAGAAAAATGTTGCATAAATGGTACATGCTCTATAGAAAAGAGATAGAGCATGTACCATTTATGCAACATATTTCTCAGAAAAGAAATCGCCATAAATTTCAATGTTGGTAGCAGTGGTTTTGTTTACATTTTTTTATTTCTAAAAATAAAAAATACCAAAATGTTATAGAAAACAAAACAAAATTACAGTGTTACATGTGTGCAATTAACAATAGCAGGGCCGTCTTAAGGCATGTCGGGGCCCCTGGGCACAAAATAATTAGGGGCCCCACTGGAAAGTAAAAAAAAAAACTAATGACAAGAATTTTTTGTTATGATTTTAAATTTATTATGTTTTATACAAATGTAATACATGTTATTTAATGTTATAAGAAATATAACCTAGGTATTTATGTTCTGATTTAAATTGGCTATGCTAAAGGTTTTTTTCGGGATTTCTGTGCTGCAAAATCTTCTATTATATCCTCAAAATCAATTTTTTGAAGGATATCACTTTCAATGCACATAATTGACAAGTTAGTTAGGCGTTCTTGTAACATAGACGTTCGTAATTCATTTTTAATTCTCTTTAGCCGAGAAAATGACCGCTCTTCACTACAATTAGTGATCATTAAGCAAAGAAATATTCTTGTAGCAACTTCAACATTTGGAAAAGTTTCTTCTAACTTATCGGACTTTATTAGGTTATGTAAAGCTGAGATACTTAAATCCGATGATTCCGTTGATATGTTCTTGAGGTACTGCCTTAAATGAAAACATTCTGATATGAGCTCCTTAGCATTAATGTCTTTGTGGTAGAATTCGGCAAATTCTTTGCATTTTTTTGACAACTGGTCAGAATCAATTGTTATTAATTGAGAAAGAAAACTAAAAATTTCATTAATTTTTTGGTATGCAACAGAACGCTTTTTTAAATGAACACGTAATGTGTCAATTATGGGAATAAACGTTTCTACGCGGAATTTTTGTATGCCATTTAACTGTACAGTCTCCGCTGATCCGTCAAAAAAAGTAAGACGTGTACTGCGAATTTTTTTTCTTTCAAACATATCTTTATAGTCACTATTGGGTTTTTTTTCTTTAGCTGCCGATTCGTACTGATCAAAATTATCGCGTGCGTTACTGACATAACCGATTAAAGATGCGTAAAGTTTTGTTGCAACGTCCAGTTTCAAAGTGTTTTTTTGTAAACTTATGCTTGTTTTGTTTATAACTCCTAAAAGATCATCCCAAATCTCCGTTAGAAGCATAGTCTCAAATTTTTCCATTTTTTTGACTAGGCCTTGAGCTTCGTTTCTTGTTTCTCCTGGTTAATTGATGTCACTTGCAATTGATGTTAAAGCTTCAGATATATGAAAATAACCAATTTTCAAAGCATTAATAGCATTAGCACATGCAGACCATCTAGTATCCGGGAGAGACTTCAAAACTTTATTTGTTCCCAAATTCGCTGTCATAATTTTCCATCGTTTGGTCGAAGCCGAGAAAAAATTAAATAATTTTTGAACAAATTGGAAGTAGGATACTGCATCTGAAACACATTGAACAGCTTCAACACCTACCAAATTTAATGAATGTGCCGCACATGGAACAAAAATGGCAAATTCACATTTTTCTGTGATTCTTGCCTGAACACCAGAATACTTTCCTGCCATATTTGATGCATTATCGTAACTCTGCCCTCGGCAATCTTTTATAGGAATATCAAGACTTTCAGTAAAGTTTAAGATGGCACCTGCTATGTATTGAGCATTATGTTCATCCATAGGCAAAAATTGCAAAAATCTCTCAAAAGGCTTTCCGTCTTTGACGTATCTAACGATAAAGGTGAGTTGGTCAACATGTGAAAGATCTGGTGTAGAATCCAAACTAATAGAGTAGTATTTTGCAGCTTTTAGCTCATTAACAATCGCTTTTAGCACTTGCTGTCCCATTATATTAATAAATTCATTACAAATATTTGCAGAAAAATATGATGTATTTCCTTTTCCACTATTTCCGCAGTTTCGCATGTGATCAGCAAGAAAAGGATCAAATTCACTAATTAGTTCTAAGCATCCCAAATAATTTCCGTTATTTTGAGACCCTAATATTTCATTATCACCACGAAAAGCAAGTCCTCTGGAAGCCAAAAATTTCACTACTGCAACAATTCTTTTAAGTACATTTTTCCAATAATTTACTTGTGTATTATATTGGGACAACAACTCGCTGTCAATTCGCCCAGTAGTTTTGCTTCTTGCGACATATTTCATCATTGATTCCCTGTGTTGCAAACTGTTCTCATGCTCCATTAATAAATTACTTATATGTTTCCAGTCTTTATATCCATTTGGAGAACTCAAATTATGACCAGTACCAGTAGTAGTATTAAATAAACGGCAGCAATAACAGTATACAGAGTTCTTTGACGGTGAAAATAGGAGCCATTTTCTTTCTAAAGACTCACCATTCGTCAATATACGGGTGAACATATTTTTAGTCAAGTATCTAGTTTTGGTTTTACTGCTTGAATCTGGAAAAATTTTAGAAGTTTTGGAGAAGTCACACTCTTTATTTTGAAAAAACTCTGGCCCTTTTTGAGTCCAAATATCGCGTACTTCTTCCGTTAAAATTTCATCACAGTACGTACCAGGATCAGGAGATACACTTTCTATGCTCGTAAATAATAAGTCACAGAAGCTTGAATTGGAGGATTCAGCATCTAATGTACCTGTTACTGTCTCTACAACTGGAACTTGCATAATATTATCATTTTTGTCAGAAGTAAGTTCTTTTTCCCGTTGAAATTCGGAAGTAACCGGATCTTGAGATGATGAAGGCGAAGAATCAGTCATCCTGTTTGTTTCTTCCACCTTAAAAAATGAGGTGACTTTAGGAAGTTTTTCGGCTATTTCTTTTTGAGCTAGAACTTTTTTTCTTTTTTGTGAACCACTTAAATATGTTCTTTGCGACATAATTAAATTAATTATAAAACAATATAGACAAGTTGTTTACAACTAAGACGTCAAACTGGTAAAAACTTCTTTTAAATAAGTTCAATAATTCACATTAAACACTAACACGCCTTACACGGGGAATCCCTTAAATATACACAATGTCAACTATTACTATCTACACCAGTCAGGGTTGCCAGTTTTTTTTTGTTTGTATCGCCAAATACAGTTGAAAAATCGCCAAAATACAGTTTTTTAGTATTTAAATATTAATTTTCGGTTAATTTTTTTTGTATTCCTTTTTGTTTTTGAAATTAACAAAAAAAATTGCTGAAAATCACCAGAAAAATACAAAAAAATTTAACTTCTTTCTTTCGTGTAATCGAATATATCGGCCTTTCGGGGCCCCCATAAGATCGGGGCCCTGGGCACGGGCCCCGTGTGCCCTTATGGTAAAGACGGAATTGAACAATAGGCATTTTCCACAAGAAAAAAACTAATAGCGCAATTCACTTTTGATAGTAAAGTCCCTTGTAGACCTTGTTAATCTTATAATTTTAGTAAAAATACTAACATTTACAACACTGCAACATCAAAATGTATTAGACAAAAATATACTACGCTGTGGTTGAAAAATCCCACAAAAAGCAGTAGTAAACAAAGTGTGTGAATTTACCAGGATTAAATAGTTGAAGAAACTTTATCTGTCTCTTTCTCTCACTCAGCAAATTCATTAATTTGCAAGGCATACGAAAAAGACACTCACGCTTTGAAGTATAAAATCGTATAAAATATAACAGAGTTGTACACTTAATACAAAGGGTAAAAACCGCTAATGTAAATAATAATTTTGAAAGCAACAGCTGTTGTCTAACTAGTAGTTAACCAATAACATTTGATGGTTTAACTAATGGCTAACAAAAAGCTGGAAATAATATTTTATTGGGTAAACCATTGTTACTAGGTAATAGGGTACTCAAACGATTAACCATTGTTCTATTAATCGATTAATTTTGGGCGATTAACTGTTCGAATAATTTTAAAGTGCTTATTTTCTATTATCGAATAATTCGAATAATTTATAGCGATACGTTTTACGTTTTAAATACCTTTTTATTGATTCTGAACTCTGGAATATTTATTTCAATATTTATATTTATATATTATTTATATATTATTATATTTATATTAAATTTTTATGCAATTTTTTATTTAAAAGTTTTCCTCTTTTATTACATGAAGTACCTTTTGTTAAATTGTTGTTGCATTTTTAATAAAAGTTTTATGTTAAAAATATAATTTTTGAACTTATTTTTAAACTTCTACACCAGTCAAAATTAAAATTATTCGATTAACCGAATAATATTAAATTTTTCGATTGTAATTCGAATACATTTTTACCTCGAATAATTATTCGCGCGATTAATCGTTTAATACAAAATATCGATTAATTGAATACCCTACTAGCTAACTAATGACTCTAAATTTGGGCCTGAGAGTTCTAATTTGTTAGCGTCTACTGTACATTAAAAACGGAGTTAAAATTAGGTGTTATACAAAGGGATATTAACCTTCATTCGCAACCAAATGATACAAATATGCTTAAAAAAATATGCTTAAAAAAATATGGTGCAATACATAAACGTTTAGATTAATAAAAACTTTTGATATGACGTAAAAATTAAGAAAAACAATCTTTCACTTTTAGCTTCAAACTGCACGCAATTTTTAATTCACAAATTAAATCTAAGAAAATCCCAAAACAAAAATGCTGCCTTTAACATTCACCTAAAATATGTATGAGGAAATGCTTAAATATTTAAATTAATTCCAAAACATATACAAGATGACCATAAAAAAATTTAGTGTTCAATTGTATTGTTAAGGCGTTTTTGATTATGGTTAATTTTACACACACACACACACACACACACATATATAAACAAAGCTAAACTACAATTACAGCGACTGCGAAGCAACTGAAAAATATAAAAAATACTTTTAAATTCTTAATGACAACGATTGCAAAATATTTTTGTACGCATCTATTCAATACCAAAATTACAAAAAACACAAATGCGTACCACACTTTCCGCTTCAATCTTCAAAAACAAACGAGGAAAGAAAAGACACATTTACTTCCACCAAAGTAGACATGAGCGAATGGATGGATGGATTTTGTTGGCCAAACGAGTGTTTATTTGAAATTAATATTGACAAAAACTTTATGGGATGTTTATAAAACTAAAGTTGATGATGATGATGATGATTTTACGGTCATGTAAATGATGCCAGCACAAAATTTAACGAACAAAATTTCATTGATTTTAAAATAAAATCGAAAATAAAGCGGGTCTTAGACAAACTAGCAAATAAATAATGGACAAAACAGCCCCATCTGTCAGCCAACCAACAGTCAACAAATTATCAACAACAATTCTGTACCAAAAAAAAAAATACAATTTACTATTAAATATAAACAATGCAACAATAACATTCCGTATACAATGTCCATGATGATAATGAACATCATCATCTTCAATGTATTAAAAATCATCATCGTGATCAATAAAACTCTCATTAGACAGCCTACGCACGTGCGCGCTTTGGAACATTTTAAATTTATTCGAACGTAGCACAATGTCCAAACCAATTTAGCAAACAAAAAAAAAAAAAAAAAAAAAAAAAAAAATCACATATTCACATATTCACATAAAATTGTAGCCATAAAAATTAACCCTAGGAGGTCACTTAATGGTTCGACCATCTCGAAACTTAAGCCCTAATCATGTAAAACGCAACGCAACCAAAGAATTACATTGAAAGCAAAAACAATGTCATCAATATTTTGTAATTTTGTTGTTGCTTTCTACAGAAATTCATGTACCGTTTTAAAATTTTCAACGCCACAAGCTATGCAGCGTTTGAAATTTTAAAACGCTATGTGAATTTCTGTAGAAAGCAACAACAAAATTACAAAATATTTATGACATTGTTTTTGCTATCAATATAATTATTTGGCGTTTCGTTGCGTTTTACTTGATTAGAGCCTTAAATTATCTTATTTTTTAGCCCTAGGAAATCGTTAAAAAAAATTATTTATTTTCCCTTAGAACAAAAAAATTAAAAACAAATATGTACCTTACAAATAAAGCCGCTATTTTCAGAGTCAGAGCAAAAGAAAAAATAGCTTTTATAGTCAATCTATTGTGTTAGCAAAAGCTACAGGTTTTTTCAAATTAAATCACTTTGCTTTGATCGATTTAATCTTGATCTTTATTTGATAATTTTTCTTAAACAAAAATTAAATTAATCGTTTTATTTATTTTTATTTAATTAAACAATTAGAGTTCAATGGCGTGTTGCCTGACATAAAATACAGATCCGATCTTTTTGAAAATTGGTTAAGTAAAAATTATATTGTCTCTTTTAATAGACCCCGGGGTTTGTAGGGATTATCTTAAGGATATTTCACTTTTTAGTGTAACATCCTCCGGGGCACCTGACGTCCATACCTCACATTCGGCAACAATTGACAGGTCTTTAGGATCTCATGCGATCGGGGCTGACCAGAGATCATTTTTGTTACCACGGAATATGGGTCAATTCAACATAATATGTTCAAATTTTCTTTAAAAAAAGTTTTTTTGAAGGTGACCACATTTAAACATGTTTTTTCTCTGCTTGTATAATCAAAATTTAAGATCATGGCGCAGAAATACTTAAGTTGTCAAATGAGTTCTGTCACATCTGAAAGATGAATTTTTACTGCAAGTTTGCTTCAAGCGGAGTTGCGAAATTATCTCCGCAAAAGTTGAGAATACTTTGTTTTTTAAACAAAAACCTTATTAATATTTAATTTGAATACTTATACAGCCCAATTATGAATAAAAATCTCCTGGGAGTTTTTCCCCTTTTCCCATTTTTACAATTGAATTTAAATAGGACAAAGGAAGAAGGGAAAAAACTCCCGGGGAATTTTTAATCATAATAGCGCTGATAATCTGTTACAGTGCATTTTTTTTTGTTTAAAAATTTATTTATTTTACCATGAATTTAAATTCATTTCGTTATTTTTAAAATCTTTAATATTAATAATCTCTTACACCGTATTTTTGTACAATAAAGCAATTATTCTAACTGATTTTTGTTTATTTTACTTCAAATTTAAATTTTTATATTCGTATCGGTATCGATATCGATATCGGCGATATTTCTTCTTGAGTATCGGTGTTCTTACCATAAAACTTTTTTACAAAAATTTCTTAACACAAAACAAATTTTGAATAGAAATGTTCCAGCAAAAAAAAAAAATGTTACTTAAGATTTTCCACCAGGCAATAAAATACATTAAACATTTTTATTAAAATTTTAACAACCAGAAAAGTTAATAACTTTTATGTGTATCCCAATAAAAGACTTTAAAAAACAAAGAAGTTTAATTTAATAAATAAAAATCGAAAATGGGTCAACAACAAATAAATTAAATACAATTAAAAATTTTATTTCCCTTATGAACAAATTACTTCTATCGATGCTCTTCTTCAATATAAACAACCAACTTAATACGATTATCTAACAAATTTTACGTCTATTTGATTAAACAATCGATGTACGACCTGCATTCGTCTTTATTATACAATTAACACCACAATCAATCTTCAATCAATTTGGAAATCACTTTTATCAAGTGATTTCATTTCATTTTCTTTTTTTAATTTAATTTATTTAATTTTACGTTTAACTGAGTGATGTTCAATTCGAATAAGTGTTGTGATCTGTATCAAAAATTAACTTAAAAATTCATTTCATTTAAAACACGCCACTTTTGTAAATGACCAATTTATTATATTTCTCTTTTTATGGTCGTAGAAAAACATTTTTTTTTTTAAATTTAATTTCTTATGCCCTTTTTGTTGTTAAAAAATTGATAAAGTTTTTTTTTTAATTTTGAAATAAAATCATAAATGCAACATTTACGAAATGGTGTACAACATAGAGAAAAAAGAAAAACTGATCGTGCCTTGTTTTTTTAAATAAAGTTTGGAAAGGCTATAATTATCTTTTTTTTAACTAGTCACTTTTTAATAAAAGACTTTTTAGAAAATCTTTAAAACCCATTTTTTAATAACTGGGGAATAAGGCCGAGCGAAGCCCTATACTTTTTAATGGAGTAGTAGTTGAAGTAGAATCGTGCAGTGCAACAGACAAGAATAACTGTAAATTTCACTAAATGCGAAAGAACTCGTTCTTTCAATTTCCCAAAAATTTGTTTTTGTTTAAAAATATCTTTGTGCAAAAGAAAGCGTTCTTTCGACTTCGTGAAACTGGCAGTAAATATCGTGCAGTGTAATGAAATGAAAGAATATTGACTGCCTGCGTTGATAATACAGGATCAAAGTGACCAACTTCCACGCTATTCACGTTAATGAAATGGCTTCGGGTGGATCTTGTGGCTAAACAGGTATGAACGGTGATTTCTCTATAATTAAATGTTGCGAATAGCTGGTCAGTCCGTGACAATGGTCATGCCAGGATTCTTCATTCATAGACTATTTCTAGTGAAATTTAATATCAAATTCCTTAACGTTTTCCAGAAACGCTCTGTTCCAAAAAAATTATTTATTTACCGATGCGAGACTGTACGATATTCAATTCGCATCGATAATGCAAGACGTTTTAAAATACACCCTATATGCAAAACATACTCGCCCCTATTGTGAATTAAATACCCCTAGAAATTGGTTCCCTTTTCCAAAAAAAAAAAAAAAATTAAGGGAAAAGCAAAGTTTCAAAAGAAAAAACTGCACCGTTTTTATTGATTATTGGAATGGTTTTACTGTCGATATGTCTTCCTCAGTACCAGCTCTGTGGGTGTATACTAGGGTGTTCATTCTGTTAACCGTTAATCGGTTAACCGATTAATTACTACCCGATTAACTGATCGGTTAATTTAAAACTGGCTATTTTCGATTAACGATTAAACCGGTTAATTTCAGTTGATTAACCGATATAACAACATTTTTAATTTTTTGTAGTATTATAAACATATTTGTTTGAGTTTTTAATTATTTCTTTCGTCTGATATACAAAAGGTATTTGGAAGGCGAATTTATTCAAGGTGATCTTATTTTGAAAATGTATACAGGACTGTAAAATACTTTAACGTTGTGTCAAAATAATACAACTGAAGTAAACAATTCAAACAAATATTTCATTTTATTCTTAATTTTAAATTGTGCTTTGAAATGTTTGTAACGTGGAAATAGCATACCCAATTATACTATTTTACGTTCATATTTATTTACGGCCTAAGTTATAAAAAATAAAGCATGTCAATAAATATGTATGAAAATCCGTTTCATAAACCCTTTATTGACATGCTTTATTTTTTATAACTTAGGCAGTTAGTATTTAATTTAATTAAGTCACTTTTCAATTTATTTGTATCAACCCCCTATTAAATATAACCAATAATACTGAACACCCCTAATGTAACAACCAAATACACTCATACTATTGTTTAATGTATTTTTCGTTGCTTGTGAAACCACAGCAGATATAATTCTCATTTAGTTCATTTGCGAATGAGTATAAGTGTGCAAGGTTTATTTACAGTTCTCACAGCGACTTCGGTTGACTGTTCGCTCAGCGGCTTCGACTGACTGTTCTCACAGCGGCTTCGGCTGACTGTTCTCACAGCGACTTCGGTTGACTGTTCTCACTGCGACTTCGGTTGACTGTTCTCACAGCGGCTTCGACTGACTGTTCTCACAGCGACTTCGGTTGACTGTTCCCTCAGCGGCTTCGGCTGACTGTTCTCACAGCGATTTCGACTGACTGTTCTCACAGCGACTTCGGTTGACTGTTCTCACAGCGACTTCGGTTGACTGTTCTCACAGCGACTTCGGTTGACTGTTCTCACAGCGGCTTCGGCTGACTGTTCCTACCGTCCTGTACTAGCATGGTGGATAGTAGTTTGAAATAGAGTTAAGATAGGTAGTTAAAACCGACTACGCGCACGAAATAACAAGGCCACCCGGGGAAGAGGAATGTTAAATCCGACAACCCGAACCTGATTAAATAACCGACCCGATAGAACCGATTCCGTTTAAACCCCGAAGTCTAGCCTGTTGTAACCAGTGATGCCGTTTGGATACGAAAGATACATTTTTCGTACCTTTTGATGATTTCATGTATAATCCTGATATTTTTCGTATCTTCTGAATCTGTACGCAAAATGTACAGAAATAAAATATTAAACTTTCCGTATCTGACAAAGTTTCCTAAAGTTATCATTTCGTTATGAATACGAAAAAAACAGTGACAACTAAATAAGCTTCGTTCAGACGGTGGCCAGATCTAGCAATATTGATAAACAGCGTTGGTTAAATTGCATTAAAATTGACTAAAAATGTCTTGCTACTGTGTGAACATTGTAAACTCATTTGTATTTGGCAGACGTGTAAAATTAATGCATCTGACAATGGCACCATTGTCAGGAAAATTTTTCTATTGGCAACGCCTGCTTACAATATTGTTTGATCTGACCACCGCACAGTGGCGCCCGTAGTGCAAGCGAGATTGCAAAAATCAAAATTTTCATGAGTGCCGACGAAGTTTTGAATAAACCCATGTTATAGGAAACTTTTCAACGATTTCAAATATGCCACTCTTAATAATATCACATTTTTAGTTTAGAAGATATAACCGTTCAAAGTTGACCGACTTTCGGTTTTCAAAAAAACACACAATTTTTAGTCAATTTGTTGCGATTTCAGGTGTAATATCACGAAATATAGGTAACGAATCGCCTTATTTTTTGTTTGTATTGATTGATGTACTTATTAAATGTATAATGATAAAAAAAAAATTAACTGTTTGCTTTGTGTTTCTCCTGGTAAATCACTATTTAAAAACTATCCGTTTTTTCACTATTTTTCAACTTTGACGGAAAATAAAAAAAAACTATATTTTTCTATATTTGCCATATTTGCAAAACCTGTTCTTTGATTATTTCTTTACATAATGCAAAAGGTTTTATCTGCCCGTACGTGCCCGTTTGGCTTCTAGAGGTAAAAAAGTTTAAAAAGACATGGTTGTAGAAATTGTATGGCGTCCATCCCTTATATGTTTTGACTGACAGTAGTTTGATCTAATAGTTTGAAAAAAACTACTCATTGAAATTAGCAGGTACGTACCTCACATAAACAATACTTTGGCGTACAAATGGTCAGGAACAATATTGACTTATGGTCCCTACAGGTAGGCACAAATCTTATTTGGACACGTGCATAATATCAAAATTGCATTATTCAGCCTAAGTCCATATGTATGCAGGGAACAGGTAAATTTTTAGGCATGGTAGCATAAGCCTATATATTGCAAAATAAGCATAATGCCTGGATAAGTCTACGACTGAAAGTTGGCGCAACAATTACTGAAACCATTAAACAATTTAAGTACTGAAAACATGGCGTTGAACAATTTAAAATTATTTGAACTGATTAGAAAGTCAACCACACCAAAGTTTTTCACGGAAGTGAAAATTCTTCCTGAGAAGTTGACATTGATCAGCAAATGGGGCTGCGATGGATCATCCGGACAAAGCGTTTATAAGCAAAGCATATCTTCCGATGACGCTACAATATCGGACGGAAATATGGTTATGGCATCTGTTGTTCCTTTACGTCTAAAATCGGATGATTCCCTACACTGGAAAAATCCACGTCCGTCATCAGTGCATTATTGCCGACCAATAATGTATCAGTTTGCAAGGGAATCGGCAGAACTCATAACGACTACGGTGAAGGACATTGAAGAACAAATAAGCAAGATTAAGCCTACAAAGCTGCAAATTGGAGAAGGAAAATATATTGAATGCCAATTACGAGTTCCACCTGACCATGGTTGACGGAAAAGTCGTAAACGAACTGACAGGAACAACCTCAACAATGTCATGCCCGATTTGCAAAAAGAGTCAGAAGAACTTTTTTCAATTAAATTCAATTTATTTCATATATAATATGTTACATCTCAATTTTATATAATTAGTTGTAAAGAGTTTAAGATTAGTATCATTTTCTGCTTAATTATAACATATTTCAATTAGTTATCATATACATATATATAGACAGAATTATATTGGAGGTAAAAATTTAGCAAAACCCTATTTAAACCCCTTTTTTCGTTTCATTTTTATATATTTTTTTATCGATTTTTTATTATTATTTGTCAGAAGAACTTTGGTAATTTAAACGATTCTACAAATGAGGAGAATTACGAATATGGAATGTCACCATTCCACGCAAGGATAAGGTTTATGGAATTCTTGCTAAAACTGGCATATACCCTACCACAAGAGGAGGAAAACTTCGATGAAAATACATCAATAAAGGATAAGGAAAAGATCAGAAAGAAGCAAATACAGGATGCTTTTTTTAAACAAGTTGGATTAAAAGTAGACTGTCCCAAGCACGGATACGGTAACTCAAACGATGGAAACACTTCTAGGAGATTTTTTGAAAATGATGAGGCAATAACTAGAATCATTGGAATTGGCAATCAAATCGTGAAAAGATTGGGAACGATCTTGGGTGTTTTAAACTGCAAAGAAAATGTCAATTCTACAAAATATGGAGAATATGCGTCGAAAACTGCATCTCTTTTAGCAGAAATGTATCCACAGAAGAAGTTGACCCCGACCGTCCATAAAATATTGGCGCATGGCAAAGATATAATTGAGTACCAGTCTTTGCCAATTGAAGAGCTTTCTGAAGAAGCACAGGAGTCTCTTAACAAATTTTATAAAAAAATATAGATTGCAGAACACATTCAAAGCATCAAGGGTAAGGCAAAATGAGGACCTCTTCAACATGTTGGCAGCATCTTCCGATCCACTTATTTCTTCCCTGCGGCATGTGAAGTCACGAATAGAGTTACAAAATAATTATAGTTTAGAAATGGTTAGTCTTTTAGATATACCTTCTCTTACGAATTGTGATGAATATTTTACAGAAAATTGAAAAAATAAATTTAAAAAAAAAATAATTTTTTTTTAATTTATTGGGTAATAATTTAAAACATAAAACCTTTAAGAAAAAAAATAAAAACAATCTAAAAATGTAAAAATAATTTTTTTTAGTTACCATAAAATTGATTTTTCTACTAATTTTAACTTTGATAACCCATAAGTAGGCCCCAACAAAGCGTAGCACCCTTTCCAAACGCTCATTTCATAGGCTGAACAGTTATCTATCATATGCTGTTTAAACTGTTCAATTATCTTATTCGGTTCAAAAGATATGATTTTTGCAACGAAAAAACTCAAATGGCGCCACTGTGCACCGTCAGTACGAAGCTATACAAAAATAACATGTATTTTGATGTTAGGTTTCTCTAAGTTCTTTCTCGTCTGCTTATCTTGTGTATGTGTGTTAAGATGAAATTTTAGAAGAAAAATTTATGTGAACTTTTTCAATTAATCGCCTTAGTATTAACGCCTTAGCTCGTATATTATTTTTTACAAAAATGAAATTGTTTTGATAACATCTAAAGATAGTTTTATATAATTTATTTAAAAGTTTGCTTACTTTTTTTTTAAAAAATTACATAGCTAATATTTATGACTTAAATAAATATAAAAATGAATTTATATGATATCATTTTGTTTGCAATATTCATTAAATAGGAAATAAAAATGTTATGTTAATAAATGTTAAATGTTAAAAATGGATTTTAAATTTTTTTTCAAAATGTATCTTTTTGGAAACTAAAATGTATCTTTCTCGAAATTTCACTGGCAACACTGGTTGTAACACACAGCCTTGCCGATCGAAGACGAATGCACTAAGTACCGATTACTCGAGCCCTGTTAAATAGCTACGAGTGGACGACACTATCAAAAACGGATCCCCTGCCACCGGTGTAATTCCAGCAGTTATCGTAGTTAAGACCTCGTGATATTATAATTATTAAACTAAGAAATAATCAATAAAGCAGATATTAAGTGGTACCCCAGGAAGGGTAAATACATTGTTTTATTACTTAAGGTTTGTGGAACCGTAAGTTGACCTTGGACTCGTCTGAGTTACCCCAGCCGACGATAAAACCACGTTACATGTTATAATTTAAAAACATTTTAAATTTCATAATTCTAAGTGCACAATTATAAAATTGATGAAATATTTCCCAAAACCACCAGAATGGTATACAATTTTGACACATGGTTAGTTATCAGCTGTTGCTTACGTCACCTTGTATGAATTCGCTTTCGTGATTTTTGATTCATGCTTATGTACACCTAAATAGGAATGAAATGTAGCCCCGCGGAATTTCACTCACTAAACCTTTCCAAAATTTCACAATCACGCTCACATTTAATTTAATTGTCAGTGAATAATCTTTAAATTATAAACAAGCACAAGTGATTCACTCGTGACACAAAAAATTAACTGCATGTGTAAGCATCTTTAGTTGGCATACATGGTAGAGAAGCCTCTCTACACTCTTCGCCTACAAAATTCAAAGTCAAGCCTGATTTTCTTAGCAGAAACGCAACTGTAACGAAACCCTTGTGGAATTATTGGTTTGAAATCAGTTGCAATAGTTTTCCACACCCTTCGCAACCATTGAAATTTAATGGAGAAAAAACGCGCAATTTAACAAAAAACGCACCAATTTTAATATTAATTTTTTATTTAAATTAAAAAAAAAAACCAACTATCTACAACAACAAGACCGTTTTACTTTGTGCATGTGGTGTGGTACTTCTTAAACATCAGTACTTGTTGTTCTGTAAAAATGTTGCACTGTTGAATGAATTGATATTAAAACAGGTGTTTTTTTATTGTTTTTTCTCGCACTGAAACCAAAAGTTGTATTGAATTTGCTTTGGTGCCACCAAAAATTAAAAAACGCACCGCAATTTAAAAAAAGCACACCAACAAAGGATTTTTTCGCAAACAAAATTTAAAAAAGAACCCAAAATGGTGCGAAACCTAAATTGTATCACAATGTGATGAAATTATTACAACCTTTACTATTTTCTTTGAGATCAGATGAAACACGCCGGTTTCAATGCAGCTGATTTCCAATGCGTTTCAAACAGGTTTAAAAATGGTCACGTCATGTGCGGTCTCTCAAAGGAGTCTATGGCAAAAACTTAAATGAAACTAAAAATAATAGCCGTACCTAAACCTTAACAAGAGCCGAACGCGAAACGTTTTCTTCCTCATAGCTTTTACGTGGATTTGCCATACCGTCAACGTTGTATCGCGAACAGTAGTGTTAACTTCTTGTTTCATTATATAAATAAAAATGGGTATAAAAACGCTAAATTGGCCAAAAAATAGTTAAATTGCCATTATGTATTAAAAAAAGCCGCCAACTTCACTATTATACGCGCTGTCAAAAGCGGATTTTCCAATTGAAAAGCGTCGACGCCGCACAACTTAGTGATGCTTCAAACAAATTGAACGGGCACGACAATTTTTGACAACTAGAAAACGCTTTCCTCTCTGGTTTAGGTATTACTGTAACCAGGAGTTGTAGTTGCGTTTCACTGCCTGTTCTGGGCCTTAGTGAACTTTTTTGAAGAATTTTTTAATTAAAACGTTTTATTTTGATAACATTCGAACTTTAAAAAATTTTTATGAAATTTCTTTGCGGGTAAAAAAAAACATTTTTTTGACGAACAGGCATGTTTATAAGTTTTCATAGACAAACCGCCTTATGCAAAAAAAAGTTAAAGTTCACAATAGTTAACCAATACATTAATCCCGTTCACTTTTGCTTGGCTTAATGTGTTGGTTAACTAATGTGAACTTGAACTTTTTTTTTGCTTAAGAGGAAAAAGGTAAACGAAAACATGAGGAGTTGATAAACATTTCTACACACACAATTTTAAAATCACGCCTATTCCCCCAAGCAAAAAAAGTCATAATGTTAGCAAGTTGTAAGACTAAAATCGAACATTATTGATCTAGTTCTAATATAAACAGCAAACAAGTCTTATTAACAATATTGTTTGCTTATATAATCATCGCATTTGTTATCTTAATTACCATCATAATTATTACTATTATAATTCCCATCTTCATCATCATTATCCCATAAAGCTAAGCGAAGATCAGTTAGCAAATTTTTATTAAGAACATTTAGCATGTGTCTAAATTGTTGCTACAAAACGTTTTTTTTTACGTAACGAAAAAAAGAAAAACAATTGAATTCGCAATTTTAACAGACTTTACGACACATAAAAAAAGATCTGCATACAACACACATTCCCAGTAACACTCTTTTCTACATAACTCACTTCGTAAAGTGATAAGTTTGACATAAAAAACACGTTCAAAACGAAAAATAGAAGAAAAATACCAAAAGAGAATTGATGATAATAATGTGATAATTATACATGAATACGAGTAAGTGGATAGCTCTGCGTTATTTTATTTTTGTATTTTTTCTGCTCTTTCCAAGCTGCTGCCTTTCATATCTCTTGGCCACATTTCTCCTGAATAAAAATTCCATTTACGCGCTACTTTGGACATCCAAGATCAAGATCGGGGAGTTTTGTGGTGTTCTAAGGCTGTGTGTAATTTTATAGATTCGTTTTTTTGTTTTGTTTTTATTTTGCAAATTAAACATTAACAATTTAGCATGCAAACTTCATAAATACACCATGTAACAAAAATTTACACACGACACGAATTGAAGGCATTTATTTATCGGTTAATAAATAATTTTATATATAATTATAAATTTATACTATTTTATAATTAATTAAGCTTGAGGTGTTTTTATTTATAAAAAATATTATATTTATTTATTTTTTCATCTTCAGGAAATTAACAAAATTTTATATAACGAAAAAAACAAACAATTACAAAATTAGAAAAAAAGACCTCAAGCTTAAATAATGAAAAATAATTATAAAAAAATAAAGGTCAAATAAGACTTAATAACATTTATACTATTTTAGTATGTGCTAAATAGAAATACAATTTTATAAACCGTTTGCATTTAAAACGGCAATGCATCAATAACAAACACAGTGCAACAGTTTTTTGAAGTCATCGAGTGCCAACGTCCTGTCCTTCTCGTCTGGAATTTATCAAAGTACTTATCGAAACTACCAAAACGCCACTTGGGTTTTACTAGTTTAGCTGCTGTTCGGATTTTATGGCCTCATGTATATTTTGGCGTTTTCCTGTCTTCAGCATAATTATAGCTATAGACCAGAAGAAAAATGTAAAACAAACAAACCCAAAAGAACTGCAACTATTGCCTTAAAATTGCATGTTCTTCGGAAAAATCAAGATTTAGCCAAAATATACATGAGGTCATAAAATCTGAACAGCAGCTAAACTAGTAAAACCCAAATGGGGTTTTGTTAAGTTTCGTACAGACAGATGTCAGATCTAACAATATTGTCAGTAAAATGTGCTAAAAATGTCTTGCAACCGTGTGAAGTGGCACTTTTTATTTGACAACTTTGCCGGAAGAAACACTGTCAATCCATTGTAAGACAACAATATTGTTAGACATCTGACACTCGCGTGAACACTCCTCGTTGCCATTGGCAGATCATTGGCAGACGTTGTAAGCTAATTTTTTTATTGTCAAATGTGCGAAGTTTATGGATCTGACAGTGGCATTATTGGCAGAGACCTTTTTCTATATGCAACACTATTGGGATCTGACAACATGTACCAAATTGACATTAATTGTACCAAATTCTTAATATGTACAATCTCAATGGCAAAATTGTACCAAATTGACATAAATTGCACCACATTCTTAAATTGCACCATCTCAATAGCAAAATTGTACCAAATTGACATAAATTGTACCAAAATGTCTCTATAAAACAAAAAAGCATAAAATAAAAACAAAACAAGTAAAAAAGTATAGTTGGCCACGCCCGACCATTTGTTTGAAACCCTACACCACTTAAACATTTTCAGTCACATTTTCGACATTGAACCCTATTTGGGACCCATCGGCAATCTTGGACCCGCCAGAGCAAAATTATTTGAGGAGGTTAAGATTCGTGTAAAAGTTCTATGTGCCGAATATTATATAGATATATTCATATATATGAGATTTGTTTACCCTTAAGTAATTTAAGAAAGGGCGCTTATGTGGGACCTATTGTTAGTTTGGGACCTATCAGCACAACATTTCTTATGACATAGTAGCTATTGTAAAAGTTTTTGCAGCTAATTTTTATGTCAACACCCTAATTTATTAGGAAGTTATGGCATTAAAGGCTATTTCCGGGAGTAGGATTTGTGTGGGAGCTATCTTCAAATATGGACCGATTCCAATAAAAAATTTTAATAATGATTAGTATTGCAATAAAATCAGTTTGGCCCCAATTAAATCTAAATACCAACACAACAAGATGGTTTATAGGTACAAAAACTATTCCGGAAACAAGATTGTATGGAGGCTTTGTGAAATTTTGAACAGATTTTCACCATTTTCAGTAGGCTTCGTCCTTATGAACTGAAACCAATGTATATTTAATCAATGTATTTATATCGTTAAATCGACTCAGAAAGTCGATCGGTATACTAAAAGGTGGATCTATGACACACGTCAGCACAAACGCATAATAATATATGATATAACTTCGTGGGTATTTTTTTAAATTGTACCAAAAAAGGATAAACTGTACCAGTGTACCAATAATGTCTCGAATGTACCAAATTTTGTACAATTGTACCACAAATTTCATCAGTGGTAGGCAAAGCTGCAAATACATACGTATCAGGGTTGGAAAATGTGGTATCGGATTTTGTACCAAATTCAATAACAAAACACAGAAAAGATTTCATGTAGTTTTTTACAATTAAAAAAATTATCTAAAAAGTATTTCACTTTAACAAATTTGATATTTAAATCAATTATTTTTTTAGTTGAAAGAAAATCAAAAATATAATTTTGATTTAATTAAAATTTTAGTTGTTTTGAAATAAATTTTTTAAATAACAAAAAATATTAATTGATTTTTTCGTTTAAAATAAAATAATATAAACTTGTAGAATTGTTGTTGGGAATTGTCAATATTTAATTAAATAAATTAACACATTGTTTGAAATGGCAAAGTTTTTTGATAATTTTTTTAATTAAAACTAAAAATACCATTTATTGAAAAAAAAATATTCACAATTTTAAAATATTTAGTAATCAATATAATCATTCAGGTATATTATGGATTTGGTATAAATTTGGACAATTTTTAATTTTTCTGTGATAATATTATTTTAACTTGTAGAATTGTTGTTGGGTATTGTCAAAACCTGAGCTATATTTAATTAAATCAATTAGCACATTGTTTAAAATGGCAAGGTTTTTTGATCATTTTTTTATTTCAAATTAAAAATATCATTTATTAAAAAAAAATATTCGCAATTTTCAATTTTTAGTAATCAATATAATTATTTTGGTAATAGGTGCAAACTCAGCAAATAGTTTGCTTGATTTTATGAATTTAGTTATTAAAGACAATTTTTCTGTGAACGTAATTTTTAGACTATGAAGGTAAACCAATTTTATATTTTCTTTCTTATCTTTTGATATATATTTAGCAAAGATACTTTTTATTTATGAAGAAACATTTTTTTTAAAGAAAAGCCACAAATGTATCAAAAAAGTACGATTATACCAGAGGTTCCTTCCCTGATATGTATGAGTGAAAAGAAAAACAAAAAAGTTTAATTTTGCAAAATTAAAATTAATTTAAATGAAAATTAAAGAAATCTATTTAAAACAACATACAAAAGTTTAAATCCTTGCTATTGCCTTTTCCCTTCAATAACAACAAGGAAAAAAGTGTTTTATCAATAAAACAAATGGTTTAAAAAGTATTTAAATTTAATTAATGTGATAGTTCAATCAATTATTTTTTTAGTTGAAAGAAAATTAAAAATTTAATTTTGATTTAATTAACATTTTAGTTGTTTTGAAATAAAATTTTAATTAAAATTTTAATTAAATCAAAATTATCTGCCTGGCCCACAATGTCGACAAGAACATTTCTTTCGTATTTTTATATTGAAAACAAAAACAAATTTAAGTTTTTTATTATTGTTTTCAATATAAAAATACGAAAAAAATGTTCTTGTCGACATTGTGGGCCTGGCAGTAAATTTTTAATTTTCTTTCAAGTAAAAAAATAATTAATTTATTTAAATATCAAATTTGTTAAAGTGAAATACTTTTTAGACAATTTTTTTAATTGATAAAAAGCTACTTGAAATTTTTTATGTGTTTTGTTATTGAATTTGGTACAAAATCCGATACCACAAAATCTGAATCTGATACGTATGTATTTGCAGCTTTGCCTATCACTGATGAAATTTGTGGTACAATTGTACAAAATTTGGTACTATACCTATTTAATTAAATAAATTAACACATTGTTTAAAATTGCAAAGTTTTTTAATCATTTTTTTAATTAAAATTAAAAATATCATTTATTGAAAAAAAAAAAAAAAATATTCACAATTTTACAATTTTAAGGAATCTATATAATCATTTTGGTAATAGGTGCAAAATCAACAAATTATTTGCTTGATATTATGAATTTTTTATAAATTTGGTAATTGGAGAAAATTAATAATTTTTTCTGTGAATATTTCAACTTTTCAAATTTTTAAAAACATACGCAATTTTAATTTTCTGTCAACCGTGTAAACTGACAATTTTTGTTGGCCAATGAATTAATTGTCAGACAGTCATCTGCCAATGAAATTGTAAGGTTTTCATTATTAAGGTTTTCTTACAATCCACAGAACTAACAATTTCCTTTGGAGGCAATTTTTTTTTGGCAGTATTGTAAGTTCTGACAGCCGTCTTAGTTGCGATAAGTTCTTCGAAAAATTCCACACGAGAAACAGTTTGTATTGTATGTGTTGCACTGTGTAATTTAACGAAAGTTAATATACCGACTATTATCGTTTGTAGAATTTTGTTACATGGTGTAAATTACCAACATTTTGAATGCACCACAATTAAACCGGGCATTTAGTTAAACGGCCACATGAGGTGTACGACTATTTCAATCCAAATAACTCCTCGTTGGTCAAGAGTCGTATATTCATTTTCAATAAAGGAGTGTTGAAATTAAACCTGATTGCCATATTAAAGAAAACAAATTAAAAAAAATTATAATAATAATAATGAAAATATAGAGAATTAAACAAACAATAATTTGAATGCCGGATACTGCCGTTTAGTAGGACAGATATTTTATCTAGCAGCGTATCTTTTTTGTGTTCTTGTCTACAAAATGTTTTTCATTGACCAAGATCATCTTGGCCACTTGGTATGGTGTTTTACATTTTAATTTTTATGTTTTCTTTTTCATTTTTTTTGTTTTTGTTTTGATATTTGATAATTATAATGCAAATGCAGAACGTATAAAGGCCAAAAGATGAGATATTTAATTGTTGGCATTCATTATGTTGGTATTAAGTTGTTTTGTTTTAGATAAATCTTAAAAAAAAACGTTTGTCCGAGTACAGTTAATGAGGAGTTGTATTGAATGATATGCTATTAAAGACATGCGTTTCCTAGATTTAAACTCTTCCTGATATCAACAGTGTTTTCAAACACAAAAAAATTTAATTTAATTTTTTTGAATACAAAATTTTTTTGTACATAATTAAAAGTTTCAAATCTTTGTTTGTTACATAGAGTGTATGCCAAAATAGAAGTGTTTGAATCCAGAAGATATTTCGAATTTTATACAGCAAAAATTTGAAGGTTCATAGATTTAAAATTCTCAATAATAACAAAATACGTTCTCACACTAAAAATATTTTAAAATATGCCATTATGAAACGAAATGTCACAAAAATATCGCACACCTAGTTAAAAGTGACTTAACTCTAAAAACTTAATTTTTCAGAAACGGAAAAAACAGTTTTTGACCTAAACCAACCAAAAGTTTGAACTATTTAGTAGAAAACCTATAAAGATTATGAGTTAAAAATGTTTTTTTTTTTTAGTTATGGGGCATTATTTGTGAAGCGGACAACCCAATAAAAAAAATTTTTAGGAAATCCTTTATTTTTGGCATAACTATAGTTCTAGTAGATATGAATAAGTGTGCGAAATATTTTTTTGTTGCCGTTTTCAAAAAAATGTTTTTTTAAATTATTTTTTCGAACCAAAACTATATAAAAAAAAAAAAATTTGTTTTAAAAGTTATTCTTATAGAAAATCGATTGATCTTTAAATAAAATATAGTTATGCCAAATATAAAGGAATTCCAACAAAATTTTTTTATTGGGTTGTCCGCTTCACAAATAATGCCCCTTATGTAATTTTTGATGATATTATGATTTTAGCGAATTATTTTAAGTTATGTCACTTTAGCTGAATAATAGAAATGAATCGTATTTACCTCAATGAGCGTAACTGGCACAAGTCTAATTAATGTAAACTCCAACAAAGATTTATTTTTATCAAAAGTGTCACAATTGGCATTAACCCTTTCCCCAATTTCATAAAAAATATATTTGAGATTTATAAAAGGTTTATTGAACAAATTTTCTATGAAAATCAAAATATTTGTATGAGTATTGGCTAAATATTCAGGACTACTACCATTATATTTTCTGACACTACTGAAAATAAGTCACTTTTATGAATTGCAACTGTTTTTAACAGTTAACAACAACAAAATACACTGACATTTTTTTTATAGATAAATAAGTGCATTGTGCATAGTTTAAGCATATAAGCCCGAAAAATTAAAATTTTGAGTTGAGTCACTTTTTTACTAAGTGTGCGATATGCTTCTTTTAAATCTTTTCAAGCCATTGGTTCAACAAAGGGTAATTACGACGGTAATTTTGCACTTTGTAAATTATCAATACATATTATGATTGATCGTGAGCATACCACTTTTATTTTTGGTGCAAATGTGCTATTTTTCTAAAAATGTATTCTGGCAACACAAAAAACTTCTGGCAGCACTATAATAAGTGGTCAAAAATCCTAATTTGTTTACAATTATGCACACCTATAGGTATTAAAATAAATTTTTTAACAAATAAGAATGCCTAAAACGAGTGAAAAATTATTTTCTTTTTTACAAATAAAAAAATATGGCGGTCCGCATGTCAAAAGTTGTTGTTTGCTTTTATTTGCAACTGAGCAAATATGCACTACTATTTTTGATCAAGGTTTTTTTTAGTGCAAACGAAGTAAAATGAAGCAAATTGCAAATACGTACATTTTGTTGTTGTGTTGTGCAAATGTGTGTATTTTTGCACACATTTGCATCGTTTGCACACTTTGCACTACCCATCGAGATTACCCTTAAAATTTTATTTTCAAATTTCAACTGAATAAAAATTGTGAATGAGATACCACTAAAAGGGTTGATATTGTCAACATATTATAATAATTTTGTTTGTTTATTTATTGTGATTTAAAGAAACTAAAGGCCTGCATAAATGTATTTAGAAATCAAACACACAACAAAAATCCCATGTGTGTACGACCACAATCACAAATGATATGCGTTAATTTCCATCGCACAATTCAAATTGTATGCAATTTAAAGAAATACACTCCAAAGGACTTATTGCTTTCAAAACCTTTCAATACAGTAAAAAATATATGGCTATATTCCTAGTATTTAAAACTTGCTCGGTGCAGTATAACCGAATTTGTGATGTTTACTTGTGTGTTATGAGTAGCGGCAGTATTCAAAGAATTGTTTTTGAAAAGAATTGTTTTTTCGATCATAGTGAAAAAATACAGGTGGCATCACTACGGCAACAAATGCAACATTGCAACAAAAATGGAAATTAGTCCCAGCCAACGTCATAAATTATTTTAAATAAAAATCAAAGCATGCCGCTTACCTTGATGAAAAAAATAAATTTTTAAGCAATTTATTTTTTAATTATGGTCCATAACTTATTTATTTTTAATTAAAATGATAAAAATCTTTTATGTAAATATAAACAAAACTTTGACATAGGATTGGCCAAACAATGCAATAGCAAAAAATCGTCATCTGGCGTAGTAATGCCACCTGTTTATTTCATCATGATTTTGATATTATAAAAAAAATTTGCATACAAAATTATAAATGTTACGTTGGCCCTTCAAAAGTTACGGAAAATGTAACAAATTTAACCAAACGGCACCATTGACCCGCACTTTCACTACAGTCAAGCATTTGTTTTTTGCTTCTACACATTCACAAACTTGTGTAAATTTGGTCGTCTCCACTTCTATTCAGTATTTGTTTAAGACAGCGGCAGTATAGAGTTTGAAAAATTTTCAATAATTTGAATGTGTGTTGAAATGCAGGCCTCTATACTTGCCGGTAAAAAAATCACAAATTACCTAAAGAAGAAGAAATATTCTTCATAAAGCTACATAAATACTTCTTCTTCTGTCACTACTGAAAAGTTCTTTTATCAACTACTTTAAATATTAATAATGTAATTTAATTATTTAAAAAAATTAAAATTTTTACGTCGTAGTTATTTTGAGTTTATTAACATAAATCAGAAATTACCTGAAAGAAAAACAAGATTTGAGTAAAAATTATTCAATTGAAATTTTAGGTTTAAATTTTTTTTTAAATTCAACATTTTTTATTTTTTCGAATTTATTCTATGAGTTAAATTTCAGTTATGTATTTTATATAGCTTTTTGTAATAGTTCTATTCCTTAAATTTTTAGGAATGACTTTATACACTACCAGACTATTATCTTGTATCTTCTTGTTACATTTTACCTTAGCTTTCCGTTGGATAGCAATGAAGTATATTTATGTACAGAAAAATTTACAATTATTATACACCAGCAGAATGTAATGCATTTTCTGGCCCGCAACGGCCTTCGTCAGCATTCTTTGTGTCACACTGGATAGTGATACTTTATAAATTGAATGTATAAAGTCATTCTATAAACTATAAAGTCATTTCTAAAAATTTAAGGAATAGAACTATTACAAAAAGCTATATAAAATACATAGCTGAAATTTAACTCATAGAATAAATTCGAAAAAATAAAAAATGTTGAATATAATAAAGTTGCTTATAAAAAGAAATAATTCCCAATATAAATTTTTTTTAAAATGTATAAAAATGTGATTTAATATAATTTTTATGGTTTTTATTTTTATTTTCTTTTTAGGTAAATTAAACCATCTTTATCTAACTGACGAAAAATACTCTTTGTTTTACTTTGTATTGATGAGTAATAAAATCCTTGTAAGTACAGTTAGATCTTTATATGATTAAATAAAGAAAAACTTTAGACTAGTGATGAGACTTAAAAATTATGCTACTAACAAGATTCTTTTAATTGTTGTCGCATTCGGACTAGATCGGACAACTTATTCTTTGAGATAAGAACTTAACGTACATAACTTTCGCAATAATTCCGCTCTTACCTTTCGATAACTCTAACCCAAGTCTTTCAAAGCTTTAGATATAGTGTTACCAGTTAGCTTGAAAAAACTATTAGATTTAGGCCCCTATTATGAGTTACATTCGATAAACGATTCTCGCTGGCTATCGAACATCGACTATCGAATGTTAATTTCGTATTACGAGTTGGCAGCACTGTCGAAAATTTCGTTGTGCATCGAATTTTTTAACGAAAACAAATTTGCTTTCGACGGTGTAAATAATTTAAAAAAAAATTGTTGAAAAGTTTTTATTAATTTATTAGTTTTGGTGTACAAATTTCACATTCTTAATTATTTTTGGTTATTTTATGCAGGTCTAAAGTCGTCATTAGAAAGCAGCAGTTGGAAAAGCTTGATTCCCTTATGGAACAAAATCCTTTGTTGGCAAAAGGAATTTTTACAGAAGTTCAGGGTACAGAAGAGTGGGATGAAATCTCGCA
Organism: Pollenia amentaria; assembly: GCA_943735925.1. Lineage (NCBI taxonomy): Eukaryota > Metazoa > Arthropoda > Insecta > Diptera > Polleniidae > Pollenia > Pollenia amentaria. Next base: position 148,764,180 of record OX031008.1, read on the forward strand.
GGGACTAAATTGTTTGTAAACACGCGTACCATAATTCCGTCGCAGTCATGATTTATATTAGTTTCATTTTTTAAATTTGTTAACAAAAATTTGTTTATTTAAAGTGACAGCTGATAGAAAATGTACTACTGTGAATAAACTAAATCACAATAGCACTTTTTTTTATCGAATGTGTGCCATAATACCAAATGAAAATTCGTTCGATCAACTTATTCGACTGCTGTCGAGAATCGAATTAAGTTCATAATAGGCACCTTAGAGTAGTGTTAGAATCGAGGTTGGGCAGAGTATGGGTAGAGTTTAAGTCAAGTTAAGGACCAACCACAATATGCATGAAGTCGCTTAAGTCAACTTAAGCAACTGTGTGAATACATATAAAACATATGTGGCCAACTATAATGTACTTCATGAAACTTTTCGTTAAGTTTTGTCAAATGTCATTTGCTTAAGGAAAGTGCCAAACTGAACGCACATTCCTTACGGAATCAGCTGTTTGTACATTATTTAAATAAAAAATAAATTGAAATGAATAAAGAAAAATATGAAAAAAGAAAAAGAGGAATATTCTAATTTTTTAACCATTTTTTATTAATAAATATGCACAACAAACACCAATTTTTTCTTTTTGAAACGTTGCATGCAAATGAAATAAAACATAAAAAAACAAATATAGGGCTGTAATTTTTGGTACTTTTTAATTTGAAGTAATCGCAAGGAACCAGAATATTGCACAAATATGCAACATTGATCTTAAGTTTATGTAAGTACATTATGGCCACCTTAAAGTCTCTTTTAATTTTGTTATACATTTGGCAGATTTTTCGTTAATTTTTGACAGTATTTTAAGGTAACTTATGCATAATATAGTTTGGCCTTTAGAGTTCACGTAGACAAAGCACATTTTCAAATATGGTCAGCTTTAACAAAAATATTTTCAACGAAAAACTTTTAAACATATTATGGTTACAGTAATTAGTATTGTGGTTATTTTATTGAACTGTTAATGGGTTTTAATCCAAATTTGGGAATTGAACCCAGCTCAGTCAAGAATGAAAAATTATCAATAAATATTAATTCATTTCATGTTGTAAAATTCCTTTCTTCAAAAAAAAAAAAAAAAAATTTAATGGAAATTAAATTCAATGAACTTTAGCCTGATTAAAATATCAAAATTATGGTTACTTTAACTATATTATTGTCACCGGCATCAAGAAAATAATCATAATTAAATTTTCATCTTTCCCAACCGCAACATGTAATGATTGCAAAACAACTATACTATAATAAATAGTGAACATATTATTTTTTATTAACCATAAGGTGTTCTGAGACAACCATAATATGGTTGTGGCTCCCTGATGGAATACGAACTAAACCATCATATTATTGCCGGTGACAATATTATGATTAAAGAGAACATAATATGTTTAAAAATAGATTTTTTTTTGGATGTGAGCAAGAGTAGAGTAATGTTAAAGTAGCCTTAGAACTGACTAAGATAAGATTTTTTTCCATTTAATTTAAAATTTCCCTTTACAATTTCCTACAAAATTTGTATTTATTATTCTCTATTTTATACCTGATCCAGAATTATCTTTTAATGTTTGATTAGTTGCTACATTTTTTTTGCAATTCTATTTCAATATCTTTACAGTTAGTGCAGCGCTATACAATTGAAATGTACAAAAAAAAAAAAAAAAAAAACAAAACAACTTCCGTTTAAGGTTTTCTACTTTAATAATAATAATTTAAAAAAAAAATTAACAAAAAAATCAATGAGACTTTTTTTCAAATAAAAAAAAAATATCAACACTGCGTGGTTGTATTTAAAACCACTTTAAAAGAAATCTTAATGGATTTTGTTTTTGAATACAAAATAGACGAAAAAAATACACACACAAATTCAAGTATCTCGAGACGTATAAAATAAAATTTATACACACATTCATCAATCTACAAGTATTTGGCAAAAAATTTAAAACAAAATTAAGAAAAACATCAGAAAAAACGGTAGGAAGTTGAAGTAACGATGAATCACTTCTGAATTTAAACATGTTATTTTATTTGATTTTTTTAATAAAATTAATTCTAAGCTTTTAAAATAAAGAAAATTAGCAACAATAACAAATTCAGCCAAAAAAAAAAATGGAAATTTTTAAAATATTTTTACAGCTGTATGTTTGATTTGATAAAATAAATAAATTATTAAAATTTTATTACAACATATTTCAAATAACAAACGGAAATACTTATGAATAACTAATTTTTCGAAACAACACAGAGATGGTGAATTTAAATGCCTCAAAATGTTATTAGAATAAAAATGTTTAGTTAGTATAGAGTTTAGTTAAATGTGAGTTAGACTAAATCCCTTCTGACTTTTTGCCAAATATCTTGCTTGACTCACTCAAACTCTGCTCAAAATCTACTTAAAATATAAACAAGCTCTTCGCCAAAATTATTCTAAATCTATTGTAACTCCATTTCAACCCTACCCCTAACTCTATGATAACCCAATTCTAATTTTAATCTAACTCTTATTCAACCCTACTCTAACTGTACTCTAACTCAACTCTACTCTAATTTTACTCTTATCCAATTCTACTCTAAAAATTAGAGTCTAAATTAACTCTACTCTCTAGTTCTCTCTCTTACAGTGTTACCATTTTGGTATTTTTTCAGCTAAATTAAGCATTAAAAAATTTTATTTAGCTGTAAAATTTTCATTTAGCACTTGGCATTTTATTTAGCATTTTTAGAAAATATTTTTAGCATTATTAATTTTAAAAATTTGGACAACTAGTTTAATTGATTTTACTTGAATTTTTTTATAAATTATAATACATTTTAATTAAAAAAAATTGTACCCAAAATTAAACTACGTAGGGAAATGGCTAATTCTTTTGTTAAGAAAGGAAATATTAGAAATTACCTCATTCTGTTGATTGCAAAAATGTTTTGCCCTTTGATATTACGATTTTAAAGTACAAAGAGATTTCACTTTGTATTTAGTTAAAAATTCTATTGTGTAAATGTTTAAAAAATTTTTTTGCCTTAAGCTGCTGAAAAAATAATAGTTTTAGAACTTCAACTTTTCTTTTAAGCTAAAAGAAAAAAAGTGATCAAAAAAATTTTGTATAGCATAGAAAGAAAATCGCTTAAATTTTGCATGTATCAGGAGTTTGCGGGCCCCTTAATTTAAAATTTAATCTCAAGTCCTGTACTACATATATCTATATGTATCAGATGCGTTACCAAAACCTACCCACTTGTTTAGATGTAACCATTTATTTCAATTTCGTTAAAAAATAAGTCACTAAATGTATTTAGCAGTTTCGAATAAAATCTCATACTGGTAATACATTTTTAACAAACCGCTTTAAAAAATTTTGGCATTTTTTTAAATTATTTTAAGCATTTTTTGGCCTTGTCTAATGCCAGATTTAGCTGTAAAAAATTTTAAGATCTGGTCACTCTGCTCTCTAACTCTAGTTTAATTCTCTCACTCTCACTTAAGTTAACTTAAAGCTAAATAATGGTTCATCAAAAAACTAAAAATCTGGCTAGTTTTCTTAAAAAGTTTCATTTGCCTGCTCGTTCCGTTCCATACTCATATCTTATTTACATACGTTGTCACTGCGGGTTAGGCCTTCCGCTCCCTCTTCATTCGACAGAGATTCTGAAACGCATTTAAAAAATTGGCTCTTTGAAGGCTTTCCAGAGAATGGTGATTTTATAACGGGATCTAATTCCTTGGCTTTTGCTTTGGCAAAAAAAAAAAAAAAACGTATTACTTCCCGTCTCTCTTCTCATAGAAGCAAATATGGAATGTGTATCTTATATTTTATACGGAAGAGCCAATGTCTACTATGAAGCATTAAACAACAGAACGGTAATTGAATCAAAAAAAAATTTTAAGTAGGTCTTCAATAAGGACTGAAGTAAGACCGTCTTCTGAGTTTTCCCGCTGGGAAATCATTAATGCTTACGAGACAAGCCATGACAAACAAATCAACCGCAAAACTGTCTTTGACAATGGTTGTGGAAAATACATTTGGTTTGATACAACATAGCCACGCACAGAAAGACAAAACACACTGAAAAAAACGTCGTTGTACATATTTGGTTGATTTCTTATAATGTTACCCACACCAATTAAGACAAGCAAAAAAAAAAACAACGAAAATAGACAACAAAAATTGTCGCATTGCTGTCTGATTATTGGTTATCTTTTAAGGCACTTGATAAGGCCTTTTTTTCGGTGTGGGTTCACAATAAACAAGTGTCTTTGACCTTAAAGCCAAAAACTTTTTGTCTCTTGTTGGTCTGGTTTCAGCCTTAAGGCTGAGTTAGGCGAACGTTGCTGTTCCCGTAACTTACTGTAACGGACTGCTTGCACGTTGGTGCACTTATAGAACATCTAAAAACGTGTCATATGTTTTTCACATACATTAACAAAAAAGCAATAGTATACATAAAACAACACACACAGCGATGGGAAATCAAAAGGTTTAAATGTTGACCGTTGTGCAGAAAAAGTACCAAGTGATTACAATGGTATTTAAACAGTATTTAGTGTAAGTAAAAAAACATTAATAATTTAATATCTGATATTTATATTCTAGATTTACAATAAACAAATATGTATTTTAGCATATACATACACATTTACATATATTATTTTGTAAATTTGCATAGACAACAAAATATTTTGTAACCATTTAAAGCCTTTTATATATTTCTCATTACTATTGTATGTGCATATGCATTTGTTTATTTTGTACATCTAAGCATATGTTTATTTATATATATGGAAATATGTTGTATTGTAAGTCATTTTGTCTAAAGTCCATAGATATACTGGAAAAAAGTACCAAAAAAAAAAAGAGCGAAAATACCCGCATTCAATTTAATATACTAGCAGGCCATCACTGCTTTACAACTGTCACGTAACGACGGCAAGAAATTCTAATTTATACAGATTGAGACGTTCCGTTACGTGACATTTAAATTCGGTAAGCATTTACATTGTAAGCAAATAACAAAACGGACCAGACGTTTCGTTAGGGGACGTGGACGTTCGTCTAACTCTACCTTTACTCTAATCTATCTGTATACGAACAGTATTCCTACTCAACTCTTGCTTGTCCACTCAAGAGTATAGTTACACTCTAACCCTACTCTAATTTTATTCTATTCTGAAGCCTCAGATAGCTGACAGTAACATCAACGTTGCAAATCAGCTGCTTTATTTTCTTGCATATAAAGCAGTAAGAAGGATTATAGTAAGAAGTAAGATGTAACTTAGCCGTAGTGTCTTAATTTGTAGAAAATAGATTTTTCTTACTTTATTACTGTTACGGTTACATTACTGTTACTGTCAGCTAACTGAGGCTTACCTCGGTCTACTTTACTATTATTAAATTCTCATTTTACATTAACCTTTTTTAAGACATAATAAGCGGTAAAAGAATTTTAAAATTTTCGAAAAACTTTTAGTTTGAATATATATGTATGTACATATGTATATTAGACCGACTCAAGTTGTATGGAGCCGAAAAAATGTTTCAGTTACCCCTCTGAAAATAAACCTTTATGATGATTCCCAAAATATTTTGGTTCTAGCGTTGACCATCCGTGAGCTGGACCCATTTTAAAAAAGGTAATTTGTCCGGTTTTTCGAATTGTTTTGTACTTTGCTCCAAGACGACATAAATAAAATTTTGTATCATTGAAAAGAGTTTTTGAAGCAGCATCCAATGGTATATAAAACTTGACCACTTGCGACCCACTAATTTAGATATTAAGCTAAATACATATTTTCGTTTCGGGTTTTCATACAAATTCTACGTATGTGGAAATAATGTTTTGCTTTTCAAATTGAATATGTTTTAAAATAATGTTAATTTACTTTTTTTTTGTAATTATTCAAATAAAACGCGAAAATCGCGATATATTTTATCTTTTTTCATATATAGGCAATATGGGTATCAAATATTTTCACTTTTCAATTTATCAAAATGTGAAAAATACAAATAAAAAAATACAAAAAAAAAAAAGATATAAAATTTATAAAAAATCTTTTCGCGATTCTATCTTTGTATAAAGTTTGCACGATTCCATTTTGTTTGAAATATGACCTGGTCGATTACTTTCGATAATAGAAAGACATGATTGGCTTACTAGCTTAACAAATCGTTCCGTGTTTTGCAAATGGCATGGAAATTATAAATTGATTTTGGTAAAAGAAGCAGTTAATTTTATCTCTATAAACAGTTTTTAAATTGTGAGTTCACCTGGTATTTCAATAATTTCTTCAGAATCACAAAGATCTTTAACATACTAATGGGAATAAAATTGTATACAAGGTGGTTCAGTAATGCGACCAATTTTATTAAAATTTATCATATCTTTTAAGGACTCGCACTCGAACAATATTTTTGAAATATTGAATTGTCGAATATCATCAATATTACTTCATACGACTGGTTATTGCACTGCTGTCGCAAAAATAACAATTGCTGGATTATGTCACAGTTTGTCGAAAGCTCAGTTTTGTTCAGCTGAACAGAAGAAAAATCCATTTTTAGTGTTTTCGGAAATTTATTTTTAATATTTATATTATAAATTTGTCTGTTATTAATGAATAAATATGTTTTTAATTAAAAAATTAATGTTTAAGAACTTGAATTCAGCTCACAGCATCCGGATCTTTTGCTTATCACCAGGTTATTGTAATTGAAAAATCAAACAATTTGATACCCATATTGCCTTTATATGAAAAATATAAAATATATCGCGATTTTCGCGTTTTATGTGAATAATTACAAAAAAAAAGAGTAAATTAACATTATTTTAAAACAGATTCAATTTGAAAAGCAGAACATTATTTCCACATACGTAGAATTTGTATGAAAACCCGAAACGAAAATATGTATTAAGCTTAATATCTAAATTAGTGGGTCGCAAGTGGTCAAGTTTTATATACCATTGGATGCTGCTTCAAAAACTCTTTTCAATGATACCAAATTTTATTTATGTCGTCTTGGAGCAAAGTATAAAACAATTCGAAAAACTGAAAAACTAGAACGCTAGAACCAAAATATTTTGGGCAACATCATAAAACATATCAACCTTTATTTTCAGAGGGGTAACAAAATCACTTTTTTTTTGAGTCGCTCTAATGTATATATTTTTTCAATATAGTTTTTAAAGAACTTGTAAACATTTTTTCTTATTTAAATAATTAAAAACAAAAAAAAAAAATTTACTCTCTTCCCATTGTCCCCAATATGATTCTTCTAGATATATCTGTCTGTTTAGGAATCAGTTTGTATATTTTTATTTTTGCAATTGTCAAATAAATTTATTCAATAAAACTGTCACGATATCGACACTTATACCGTTGTAAAATTGTTTTTATTTTATTTTATAATAAGTATCTAAAAGTGTAGTTTTTTTATAAACATTTTTTTTATTTGTTTATTTTGAAGTAGTTTTCTTAGTTTGTTGTACTTTTTTTTTAATTTAGCCAACAGTCGTCAAACTTGATGACCATGAATTTATCAAAAACACGTCAATGATGGAGAGTAACGAAAAAAAAAATAATAAATAAATAAATATCTATAAGATACGGATTATGTAGTATCAGGCTGTGTTTCGTTGTTGTTGTTGTTTTAAATAAAACGGCGTCTCAACACTTTTAGCTGCAAAAAAATTAAAACATAAAAAATTGAATTGAATAAAACTCAGTCAGTAGAGGAGTCATTCAGTCAGTCACATTTTGCTTTAAATAGACAGACAGACATTTGAGAAAATAAACAAAAAGACAGATAGTTAGACGGAAAGACAGGCTGGTAAACATTACAGTTTTTTTAGTGACAGTTTTTCTAACAAAAACTATCTATAAAGTTAAAAGAAATTTTACAAAGTAATTAAAAAGTAAGCCTTAACAAATTAACAAACAAAATAAATAAATAAAAAAAATTAGTTAACATTTTTAAAGTTCTAAATTTTTGTGTCCATTATTGTCAAAACATCTGATTTATTCAAAAAAAATCTGCCGTCAAGTTTCGTAATTAAATTTTCCAAACATTTATTTTTATCAAATACTGGGATTTAACCCTCTACTTTATTTGCTTCTCTCTTTCTTTCGTAGACATATTTATTTGCCAAAGTTTATGCTTCTAGGTTCTAACAAAAAGTACCAACATTTGTCATCCTATAAGTTATCATTCACTCAGCAGCCTACACCTATAATTTTATGTTTCTAAGTTCAATAGTACTTAGTACCTTTTGATACTTTTTTTTCTTTCCATTAGATTATCAAAAATTTCAATATTTTAGTGGGAGCCCATAATTTAATATGTATGTATGTGCATATATGCTAATGAATGAAGAAATATGTTTTATAAGAAAGTACCAAAATAAGTCAGAATCTAAGCCCTTAACCGTTCGAATTTCGAAAAAGTACCAAATTCAAATTTGTATATTTTAGATAAGTTACGAATCTGATATAAGTTTTAAAGGATAGATGGGGAATGACAAAAAGTTCCAAAATACAGGTTTTACCCCGTTATCCCCAAAAGGGCAAAATTTCAAAAAAGTACCAGACAACTGTTCGCTTATTTTGTTTTTTTTTTTTTAATTTTGTATCTGTTTTAGTTTAGGATGTATGGGGTTAGCGAATTTACATGTTGTTATTCATTAAACATTCGTAATTCTAAAAATCTGGTTCAAATTTTAACTTTTTTGCTTTAGGCGTTAAGGCTGTACGATAATGAATCAGTCTGCCAGTACCGGTACAATTTCATATATATTAAATATTTAAATGTTCCTTCAGTGTCTGTTAAATTTGAAATTCTTTAAAATTTCTAGTGTTAGAATTAAGACCATGGAAAAAGCGTGAGGGGCAAGTAAATAAATTTGATGTGAGACTGAGCTTGAATTCCTTCTTTTTCTATAAACTCAAATTGTGCGCAAATACGAAACTTTTGCTATGTTCAAATTTAAGGGTAATCATTTAAATTTAAAGATTTACCCCCATATTCATAAAAAATATTCTAGGTTTATAGCAGGTTCTATGAAAATTTGTTCAATAAACCTTTTATTAATTAAAAATATTTTTTATGAATATGGGGGTTAAAACGGATGTTTAAAGTATTCCAGCAAACTTTTTATATTTTTCAAAAATTTTATCAAAAATTGCAAATACATAATTTGAAAGTAATTCAAAACTAAAAAATGTTTTTATTTACTTGCAAGACATTGGTTGGCATAATCTGTTTAAAGTAGAAATAAAATTGTAAATTGTCTAGCCAAATTTTTAAAATTTTAAACATATTTAGAATTTGCTAAATATGGAAATATTAAGTTGATTTTAAATGCCGAAAAGATAGAAACAGTAGTTTTTTAATTATATTAAATTAGTACAATAAAGAAAACGCCCTCACACTTTTTCACGCACATAAGACAGCTATTTACGCACACGCATAAAAAACAGTTAGTTTAAGGCCCGTTATTACAACTAACGTTAAAGTTCATGTTGTAAAAGCTGAGTTTAGCTTAAGTATTCAATAAATAATTTTTGTTATTATAGCTTCCCTGTAAGATTTATGTAAAATTGCTTAAAGTGTGGCAATACTATAGCAAATACCGACTATTTTTTACAGTTTGTTTATTTGTTTCCATTTAACAAAGTTTGATGTTAATATTGGAATTCCCAATGACTTTAAGTGAATTAACATTGTCACAAAAGTTAAAATGACAAAAAAGTTCAGAAGGGAAAATAAACCGCTTTTTTATTTACCAAAAGTTTACTCTTTTGACAAGACACTTTCAGTCCTACTTCAGCTCTAGTTCAGTTCTAGTTCGGTTCTAGTTTAATTCTACTTCAGTTCTAGTTCTAGTTCGGTTATAGTTCAGATCTAGTTCAGTTCTAGTTCACTTCTAGATCAGTTCTAGTTCATGTCCAGTTCAGTTCTAGTTCAGTTCTAGTTCAATTCTAGTTCAGTTCTAGTTCAGTTCTAGTTCAGATCTAGTTCAGTTCTAGTTCAGTTCTAGTTCAGTTCTTGTTCAGTTCTTATTGAGTTCTAATTAAGTTCTAGTTTAGTTCTAATTCAGTTCTAGTTCAGTTCTAGTTCAATTCTAGTTCAGTTCTAGTTCAGTTCTAGTTCAGTTCTAGTTCAGTTCTAGTTCAGATCTAGTTCAGTTCCAGTTCAGTTCTAGTTCAGTTCTAGTTCAATTCTAGTTCAGTTCTAGTTCAGTTCTAGTTCAGATCTAGTTCAGTTCTAGTTCAGTTCTAGTTCAGTTCTTGTTCAGTTCTTATTGAGTTCTAATTAAGTTCTAGTTTAGTTCTAATTCAGTTCTAGTTCAGTTCTAGTTCAATTCTAGTTCAGTTCTAGTTCAGTTCTAGTTCAGATCTAGTTCAGTTCTAGTTCAGTTCTTGTTCAGTTCTTATTGAGTTCTAATTAAGTTCTAGTTTAGTTCTAATTCAGTTCTATTTCAGTTCTTGTTTAGTTCTAGATCAGTTCTAGTTCTGTTTAAGTTCTATGTTAGGGCTCAATTTAAAAAAATACATTTGGTATGTAAAATAATTGAATGATTTTCACATATTTTTAATTCATTCACTTATTTATATTTTGAAATTATGTAAATACGTATTACTTAAAGTCTTGACCTGCAAAGTCATTTTAGGAGGCGTAGTACTTAAACCAAATTTTATTAAATTGTTTTAAAATTGCAACTTTATAGACAAGGTTGGCATGAGCACAGCTCGAGGACCAAAGGGACTTATTTGGATCGATTTGGAAAGGGATCGGTATGCTAAAAGATGTAAAGTGTAAAAAACGAATTAAGTCAGCAGGCTTTATTTGGCTGTGCTGAATCTACGATACCCACCACCATTATTTTAAAACTTTAACTACTAGCAATTCAAAATAAAAAAATTTCCAATTTAAATTTGTATTGGGGCTAGAGGAAATAGTGGACAGAATTGGCCTATTTTTGCTACCAAGCTTTTTTGTATTAAAATAGTATTTGTGCTTAATTTTTCTTTACATGGGGAAATTTTCGTTTTGGGATTTGCTAAAATATTCGACCGATTTGATCCATTTTCAAGACTAAATTTAATCTTTCTAATGGGTCTGAAGTTGTGTTGCCAGTTGACAAATTTTTATTACGTATGTCTACTGCCAACTAATAGCTTGTTATTTCAGTTGCCATATTATTAACATATCGGCAACCACAAACTTGTAGTTACTAATAGCATTTTTTAAATCAAAGAAGGCGGCAAAACTAATAAGTAAATATATTTTTTATAAAATGTTTGTGTTTTTTAGGTTTATGTATGTTTGAATGTATATGTTTCTTAAATTTTAGATTTCAAAATGCTAAACATAGCAACTCGAAAACAGTTTAAACTTTTAATGCACGAAATGGAAAATAATAGTTAAATAGCTCGTGGTGTTCGGTCCTTTGGGGAAACAAAAGCCAGTACCGAAGCTACATGGAAGCGTATCCCAGAAATATTTAACTGTTTTTGCAACAAATGTGGGTACATTAAAAGCAAAATAACAGAAAAATTTCGCACAATTAAAAAATGTAAACACTACCGGCGGAGAACCGTCAGAGGAAATAAGTTTGGCCACGATTGAATAGGTTGCAGCCGAGCTTTTAAAGCTGGAACTGGCAGCAAACCCTAAAGGACATGTCTTTTTGACAAACCAAGCTAAAGTTTTGGAACAAGAGACTGAGCTCCAAAATACAAAAGAGCGGCAACAACAAACGGTATAGGCCTTGATATATCTAACGTTTACCGCCATCTCTTGGTCTGCTAAAAATAAGTCCACAGAAGAAATCATATCTTTTAATTTAATTTTATTTTATTTTATTTAACTTTTTATTCACTTTAAGTCCCTTTTTTTCGTTTTTTTTTTTAATTTTTTATATTTATTTTTAGTTGCCGAACTGTCAAAATAGTATTATCGGGAACTTGTTGGCAACTAAAGAATGTTGCTGTACCTAATACAAATTGAAATGCCAGTTGCAACTGAAGTTTTATTGCCATCCGTAATCGACCCATAAGCCTTTTATTGCGACCTATATTGTGTTTTTAACAGACGGATGGACATTGCTAGCTCATTTTAGATTTCGACAAGGATCCGGAATATACTTTGTACAAGCTCCGATGAGTATAACGGCATTGACGGAATGATAAAATCACTATGACCCCCCCCCCCCCCCCCCCCCTCCTCCCATTCTTTTTGGTGTTGCGTATTAAAAAACTGACCGAAATCACTTTAGATAATCCAATTTTGGCGGCCGAAAAAAGAAAATTGAATGGTTGGGAGGAACATGTGATTTAAAATATATCACTGTTTTTATACTTCATTATTTTTTTAGAAACTTTGTTTTTAAAATTTATAAAAAAAAATTCCTAAATTAATAGAAAACATATTTAAATTTAACTTCGTTGCCATTGTTGCTTTTTAGAGTTCTTACTTGTTTAAGCTCCAGTAAAAGCAAATGTAACTTGTCGGTCCCTTCGTTTGTCTTTGTGATATTTTTAAACGAAATATTTATGCAAACAACAAAATATTTACAGCACCAGCAACATGTTGCTGTGTGTATTTTCCTTTAAAACTTTGACAAACCGACTATTTAGACGAACTAGCAGCAGCAAACCAACTGCCAAAGAGACTTTTAGATAAAGTTATTTTTTTTTTTAGAAAAAAACCACTTAAATGAAAATGTTGTGCAGTTTAAAGTTTTTAGCGGCTTAAATCAAAAAGATTTTTTTCCTTCGTGCAATTTTATAAACCATAATAATGCTAAAGACAAGAAAAATAAATAATAAAAAAAAAAAACAAACAAACAACTAAATACGTTTTGTACATTTTATTAAAGAGCAATTCCATATGAAAGCGATCACCTTTTGGACGACCCCTCTCCGATTTTAAAATAAATAGTCTCAATCGATTGCCCAGCAAAAAATAATGTACCTACATATTTTTTTTTTTTTTTATAGTGACTGGTTTAGTGGTGGTGTACACCACTGTCATGTGAAAAATTGAAGAATTCTTCATAAGGGACCTCATTGAAATTTGTTTTAAAAAAAAACTACTAAAGCGATCGCAACGAGTGATAGCTCGTTGGAAAGGTATTGAATCAGGCTTTAATAAAAATAAAATTTTCCTAATTTTTCTTAGAAATTTACCTTTAAATTTTCCCAAGAAAATTTAATTTTCCGATTTTCCACAGAAGCTCTTAAATTTTCCGGCTAATTTTTTTTTTTTTGGATTCCTCATAATTTTTGCTTTAAGAATCAGCAATAAAAAAATGGGCCCCGACTCCTTGTTTGGACAGGAGAAGAGCATTTAAGAGACCACCTTGTTAAAAATACATTTTAAAAATTACACTGTGCACGAAATTGACACTTTTTTTTCGTGGCAAGCTGGGCACCTGGCGTTTTAACATAATTCGGGTACGCTGAATCCAGTGGTGCCCTCGGTTTTTTAAGATTGGCTCTGGTTTTCGAGATATACCGTTATTTCTAAAATGGAGGAGGTTGCACAACATATGTTCGCGTAACTCAAAAACGCTTTAGCTTATTGAAAAAACTTAAAAAACCGAAATTCCGCAATAAAATTTTCTTTGAGAAAAGTAAAATTTCGTTCTAATATCCGCATTTGTTTTAGAAACATAATTTTTTTTTTGAAAAAAAAAATAATTTTTTTTATCAAAATTTTGAAATTTTTGTTTTTTAAAAATTCATAAAAAATTGAAAAATGCAGCGAGGCTTCTAATTTTTTGCAGGCATATAAAAAACGAAGCTGCAAACAAAACAAGCCAAAAGCGATTAAAATCTGTTAGCAACTTTTGATTTTATTCACAAAAGTCGACAAATTTTGATTAATTTAAGAATCTTAAATATTAATTTAATTATTAATTTAAGAATCTTAAATTAATCAAAATTTGTCGACTTTTGTGAATAAAATCAAAAGTTGCTAACAGATTTTAATCGCTTTTGGCTTGTTTTGTTTGCAGCTTCGTTTTTTATATGCCTGCAAAAAATTAGAAGCCTCGCTGCATTTTTCAATTTTTTATGAATTTTTAAAAAACAAAAATTTCAAAATTTTGATAAAAAAAATTATTTTTTTTTTCAAAAAAAAAATTATGTTTCTAAAACAAATGCGGATATTAGAACGAAGTTTTACTTTTCTCAAAGAAAATTTTATTGCGGAATTTCGGTTTTTTAAGTTTTTTCAATAAGCTAAAGCATTTTTGAGTTACGCGAACATATGTTGTGCAACCTCCTCCATTTTAGAAATAACGGTATATCTCGAAAACCAGAGCCAATCTTAAAAAACCGAGGGCACCACTGGATTCAGCGTACCCGAATTATGTTAAAACGCCAGGTGCCCAGCTTGTCACGAAAAAAAAGTGTCAATTTCGTGCACAGTGTAATTTTTAAAATGTATTTTTAACAAGGTGGTCTCTTAAATGCTCTTCTCCTGTCCAAACAAGGAGTCGGGGCCCATTTTTTTATTGCTGATTCTTAAAGCAAAAATTATGAGGAATCCAAAAAAAAAAAAATTAGCCGGAAAATTTAAGAGCTTCTGTGGAAAATCGGAAAATTAAATTTTCCTGGGAAAATTTAAAGGTAAATTTCTAAGAAAAATTAGGAAAATTTTATTTTTATTAAAGCCTGATTCAATACCTTTCCAACGAGCTATCACTCGTTGCGATCGCTTTAGTAGTTTTTTTTTAAAACAAATTTCAATGAGGTCCCTTATGAAGAATTCTTCAATTTTTCACATGACAGTGGTGTACACCACCACTAAACCAGTCACTATAAAAAAAAAAAAAAATATGTAGGTACATTATTTTTTGCTGGGCAATCGATTGAGACTATTTATTTTAAAATCGGAGAGGGGTCGTCCAAAAATTTGCCAATTTTGATCGTTTTCATATGGAATTGCTCTAAAATAACATTTTACAAAAATAAAGCAAAAAAATTAATAAAAAAAACACACATTGTAATAAAACATTAAATCGAACACGCAGTTCATACCACATTCATACTTATTCAAAGTTGTTACAAGTTGTTAAAGTCAACAAAAAAAAAAAAAAAAAAAAAAAAAAAAAAAAAAAAAAAAAAGAAGTGAATTGCTTGCGCGCCTGCGCATTTAGACTTCAATTCTAATGCCACCGACACACTACTGCCACTACAAAAACCACAACAACAACTACTACAACTACAACTAAAATAACTAACAACAACGATATGAGTAATACTCATTATTATGATATTAAAAACAATAGCGCTGTAATAGCAATTGCTTTTTAAAGACTTTATTTATACTCGTATGTTATTCAAACTAAATATTGTCGCAAAATTACAAATAAAAATACGAACTTTTTTTTGTATCTTTTAAATAAAACATTTTTGGTTAAGAAAATAAAAAAAAAAAACTTTTAAAAACCTTTTAAGGTGACCATTGATATTTAATTACAATTTATGAAATTTGTATGTGTTTAGGCAACCTTGGTTTCAATTACCAAGATCTCTTTTAATTGTATTTTAATTTGCAAATATGCTTAAAGCAGTAGTCACCACTCAGTGATGCCAACTTAGCCCTTTTCGGTCCAGATTAAGCCCTTTTTTCAGTTACTGAAACGTGAAAAAATGATGAGCCCTAAGCTAAGAAATTAAATGGAAAGACAAATACGGATAAGTTTTAGATCGACGTTAATAGTTGTAACAAGAACATAACGATCTCTTGCGATCGTGGCTTCCCAGAGATCCTATCCGGTACCACGGGAGTCAGTGGCACTCGATGAGTTGGTAACTGACTGATAATTGGTTAAGGCCTCGGTTATGATTATTGGGGGTTAATATGCTCTTTTCCGCTGAAAAGATACTTTCGGGGATCTGGTGGTGGTTTACTACCCAAAGTCGCGGGATGGGATATCCTAAAAATCCCACTAAAGGGCTAACTTTTCGGCATATGTGGGAGAGCATGGCCATGTCTGGCTACGTGTTGTTGCTATTCAGCAGATACCGCAAGTATTTTTCAAAAAAAAAAAAAAAGAAAAAAAAACAGCTCCTAAACAAGGGGCGAGTGTATAGCATCGCCGGACTATGCACTCAAATTGTTACCTGGGTGGGTTGGTTGCCCCTACAATCGTGGGCTGTTGCTTGTCGCCAAGTGGTTAAGATTCACTATGGAGTAGGCTCTAGGAAATTATCATGCAAGCCCAATCCACTTCTTTTGCCCTGGTTGTTCGTGAGGCGCCTTTAGGAATAACGTGGTGGCTGTGGTTTATATCTAAACTCGCGGAAAAGGAGATCTTTAAAAATCAGCTTTATTGGCTAATTTACCATCCATTGTTGGAGATTTCAGCCTATTGGCAGATCTCTCCAGGTGCTGAAGCAAAAAAAAAAAAAAAAAAACAAACAACAACTGCTGTATTTCAGCAGTGAAGCTTAGAAAGCTTCAACTCCTAAGCAACGGGCGAATGTAGGGTTCTTCTGGACTTAAAACTGCCACATATGCCCAGCGGGAAAAAGATGTAGTACGAATGCCTTCTAGAAGGCCTCTGTACTCCTTCGTTTGGATGTACAAGGCCTTCTCGCCTCCATTTCATACTCATATCTTTTTTACACACGTTTTCATTGCGGGGAAGGCCTTCCGCTCTCGCTTCTTTGGCAGGTACATAAGAATGGCGACTGAATAAAAAAAATAAAAATTCTTTTACTTTTGCAAAAAACAAAAAATTATACTCCTTCTCTTCTCCCTTCTTAAAAAGCGATTGTGGAATGTGTATCTTTAAGAAGAAAGGGCGGAGTCCTTCTATGAGGCATTTAGATAAGAATGATAATGGAATCAAACAAACGTTTAAGCAGGCCTTTAATAAGTAAGTAATAGAAATAAGAAGGTCTTCTGAGTTTTCCCATTGTGTGTATTCGTCCTGTGGAGTGACACGCATACAAAGGAGCGTTAGTATTCGCATTATATTTAACAATTATTAAGGGCACCGTGAGGTTAGGCCGCAAGGTAGGCATTTACGATAACAAGAAGTCGGGAAAAGAAGGCTTGAGTTGCTCTCAATCAAAATCTGTACTCAGAATTTCTCCATCACATTAGATACTTCGAGATATCTTAGTTTAAATTTTAAAACATTTTGTCTACAAATTGTATATTGTAATATATTGTAATATATTGTAACATAGCAAATTCAACTTTATTTATAATATCTGATAAAGTAAAAACCTTTAAAACAAATATTCAACCTTTGTTAATATCTTTTTCCTTCTCTGAGATATCATAACCTAAGGTTTCAAAAATCCGGGTTATCGCTACATATATTCATGTTATTTCTGCAATTTTTATTAAGATTTTTATATTGTTTGAGTTAAGGTTGTATTTTTTTTATTTTTCTTTTCAATATTTTGCATAAAACTCAAATGGATTTTTTTTTTAAAATGGCATAAAAATCTTTACTTTTGAAATTTTTTTATAAATAAATGTGTATAGAATATTGATTTTTTTTATTGTACTGTTAGTTTTTAATTGAAGTTTTTGATATTTAAATAAGCAGTGGTGCAAACGGTAGAACGCCAAAGAATTCTGATAATGGGAATGTGGCTATTCTCGAAACATCCCTACGGGAAAGGAAACTAACGCTAAACTTGTTACGTGACAAGTCACTTTAAAATGGCGATGTCCTACGAGGGGGTTAATTGGCACCTTTTTGACACTTTGTAACAGGTCACTGAAATAATTTTCAATTTCGGTTAAAATAATGCCTGTCGCTGATATAGTCCCAAATGAGCCATGTCAATATGATAGATCCCCTTCATTTTATGTAATAGAACTAGAGAGAATCAGCCACTCCCCGCACAAAATCCAGTCACATGAATAGTTTTGTGCCAATTCCATTTCCTCTGAACTAACTACACTCTAAACATATTATCACCAGTTAAGTGATAGGTCTTGCTTTCACCTATCACAATTCTTTCCTTTTAATTATAAAATTTTGTTCACTGGTCACGGGATAAGTGCTTTATAAGCAACTAGCATTTAACCCGCTGCTTCGTTAGCGTCTCATTTTCTTTCTTGGACATATTTTTACGCCAAAGTTTATGTTTCTAGGACTTAACGGTACCAAAAAGTACCAAAAGACCACTCTTACATATTCTCATTCACTTGGGAACTTGCAAGTTTAATATTCTGTTTATAGGTTCAATTTTAACGGAAATTCAAAAAGTACCAGTTAAAGAACGAAAAAGTACCAAAAAGATCCCTCTAACAAATTCTGATTCACTCAGGACTTTGCATGTTTAATTTTATGTTTCTAGTATTAGAACTAACGGAAATTCAAAAAGTACCAGTTGAAAAGCAAAAAGTACATCAGGACATTGCATGTTGAAGTTTATGTTTATAGGTCCAATATTAACGATAATTAAAAAAATTGCCAGTTGTAGAACCAAAAAGCTAAAGTTAGAAATTAAATTTCCCGTATTTGCCCTTTTTGGTACTTTTTTTTCTCCCCATTGAAGCAAGAAAAATTTCAATATTGTAGTGGGAGCCCATAATTTAATACGTTTATGTCAATAAATAAAAAAAAAAAATGTTTTATAAAAAAGTACCAAAAATATTTACGCTTTTTACCCCTTAAACGACCGAATTTCGAAAAAGTACCAAATTCGTATTTGGATTTTTTAGATAAGTTTTAAATGTGATATAACTCTTATTTCTATGTTTATGGGTTTAAAAGATAGTTGGGGGGACAAAAAAGTACCAAAATGCAGGTTTTACCCGTTTACTCCGTTAGAGGGCTGAATTTCCAAAAAGTACCAGACACCTGTCCGCTTATTTTTCTAAAGAACAACGATAAGCATTAAATTTTTTTGTATCTCTTTTAGTTTTAGAGATATAAGGTTACCGAATTTAGCCGTTTTTGCCCTTTTTTACCTCCTAAACATTTGAATTTTCAAAAATCCCGTCTTAGTGGATCGATTTTGGGAGAGACCAACCCCTGGTGCAAATTTCAAGTTTTTAGCTTCAGGCGTTTAGGCTGTGCGATGATGAATCAGTCAGTCAGTGAGTCAGTAACGTTACAATTTTATATATTTAGATTGACACAAATTTCCCGCATGGATGTAAATTCGACCCGAGTTCAAACCCGTGTTCAGTCAAGAATAAAGTTATCAAACAATTTTAAATCATTTCATGTTGTAAATTCCTTCCTTTACTAAAAATAATTTAATAAAAATTTGATGAACTTAAGCCTAATTTAAATATCAAAAACTTAAATATAGAATATTAAAACCATTAAAAAAAATCTAAAAATTATGTCAAAATTATAAAAAAAAAACAATCACAAAAATATTTTAAAAAGTAAAAAAAATAGCGTAAATTCAATGAATGTTGTGAAAACCCGGATTTTTTAAGCTTCAGGTGAATATATTTCAAAGAATTTGTTGGCCTGTGTCATTAAACCCATATAAAACCCTTGTCCCCTTACAAAAGTTCTTTCGAAATTTGGTTTTTTTTCAAACAGTCGATTTTAAGAAGTTCTAAATAATTCCTTATGTTTATGGTATAAACTTTTTTAATATTAATCAAAAGCTTTTAATTTTGCATATTTAAAATTTTTTTTTTACTTATATATATTTTTTTTACCGTTTTTTAAATAATTTGAATAATCAATCTCTTAAATTTATTGTATAATTTATAGCAAAACAAACAAAATCTGTTCAATATTTTGCATAAAATTAAAATGAAATTTTTATTTAAAATGGTATAAAAATCTTAACTTTTGTTTTCTGCTTCTTATGATGTTACGTTTATTGTCTATACAAAACTTTATAAATAAACTTAATTCTATTTACATTAAAAAAAAATTAAAAAAAGACAAACAAAACACTTTGTGACAGAATTTTATTAAAATATATATATAAAAAAAAAAACATACAGTTTGCGCATGAACAGCGTCAATCGCTTCATTTATTATTGCCAATAGAATTAAATTTAAATTGAATAATATTCAGCTCCAAAATGTCTAGGGGGCAGGAACAGGTTTTATGTTTAAAAAAAATATAGGCAAATATACAGTAAAGGGCAAAATAAAACTTATAAAAATATAAAGTTTGTATCTAAATTTTAGGAGTAGATACAGCTTAAATATGAAGAGTTGGCTTAAGCTTAAAGCTTTTTAAAGATTTTTTTTAATAAACCATTAATGCTATAATTTCCAAGTTATTTTATTTTTTCTTAGTTTTGCTCTTTATAGTTCATACGATTTAAGTAGTAAATAATATGCAAATTAAAAATTAAATTAAACAGCAAATTATTCATATTTAAATACTTCACAATTGTTTTAAAGGCTTTTATTTTTATACGCTCTATGTAGAGAATTTTATTGCTAAAAAGTTTTTGAATTTGTGAATGTTTCTAAGAGCTTTAACAGTTTGTTGAAATTACTTTTTGCGTTAATTTTAAATATTTCAAAACAAATTAACCAAAATTTTGTAAAAAAGTTAATCAAGGGGTGTTGGAGACCAGACATATAAACAGTCGATCAGCATTTTCTTTTACAACAGAATTGCGAAAAATGCTACGAGTGTGGCATCGACATGCACCGAATCATAACTGATTTCAAGTCTCTGACAGGGTTGATAATAAAGTTATCCCGCGGGCATTCTCCGTTTTAGGAATATCCTCAAATCCCACGAGACTCACCTCTGCAACATTAATGAACACCATTGCCAAGGTCGTAATTCAACAGAAAGTAACAGGCGCGCTCCATTTAAATAGTGTAGTAAAACAGGGAGACTCCCTTTCAACAGTTGTATTTAGCAGGTTCTTCCACATAAAAAGTGGAGTAAAACAAGGATACTCCCTGCATCGGTTCTACACTACGCAGTTGTATATCATATAAGAATGAGCGAGCAGCTTACTTAGAAGATCTGGTATGAATATTGCCTATGCAAATTATGTTGCAATTGTGGCAAGGACTATCCGTTACAGGGACGAGTTGTTTACAAATATCGAGAAGGCAGCAAAGGATGTGGGCCTCAATATAAATGAAGCCAATACCAAATATACGAAAATGTCTGCGAGTGAATATAGACGACAAGTACAAAATATTCAAATCGGAACCTACAACTTAAAAAATTTAACGAGCTGTGTATAGTAGGGCGCTCTGCTAAACTTCGAACACAAATAGAGCGTATTTTGCCTAGAAGAAAATCTTCAAATCCAAATTAGTTTCAATAACTTGCTAACTAAATGTCTACAAAATCATAATTAGACCTACTGCCACGTATGGATGCAAAACATAGTGCATGACAGCTTAAGAACAGCAGCGCCAAAGAATATTTGAAAGAAAAATCCTACGCCAGATTTAAGGCCCGCGCATTGGCGACAGAAGACCGCAAAAATTAATGTTTATTTACGAAATCAGATGAACTAGACGAAGAGGACGGGCGGAAACGTGATAGAGAGACTTCGTAGAAAACGATTTAAGAATGACGATCGAAACTAGAAACAGAAAGCCGAAAATAGAGAAGAATGGAGAAGATTAAACGATCAAGCTAAAGCTCACCCTGAACTGTAACGCTTAGACAAAGGGGACGGCCGCAAACGAGAGGGAGAGAGGACGACTTTAGAATGATGTGTATTCGAAACTGGCAACAGAAAGCCGAAAATAGAGTACAATGGAGTAGAATGATCCATCAAGCTAAAGCTCACCACGAGCTGTAACATTATAAGATGACTATGATTAATTAATGTAAACTGTGATTAGCCTTCGTTGGTTTTAATATCATATTCTAGATTTTAGTATTATATTCTTACAAAGTCAGAATTAGAGATGAGCGATATTTCTGTACCTGTGATTTAATCACTGTTACTGAAAAATCACGAATCACAGTTGTGACCAAATTTGTCAAGTAACAGGTACTTTCTAGGTCGTTCTTTTTGTATTTTGTTACATATACAAATTTAAGATATTTCACTGTTTGTGTGGGTAATAGCGTTTTTTGAATGAAATGTCGAATGATATTGCTGTTCCTTTCATTCTCTCTTCTATCTTATTAGAAGTTTTTTATGACAAAATTTATTTGTTCAAGTATGTATGTATATGAAAGTAAACAGATTTGAAAGCTCCTACAATTTGTTGTTGTTTCTTTGTAAAGTGCTTACAAAAGCTCTTGCAAAAGCTCGCGCATTGTACATATAGCTTGGCCGCAATTGCTATTAAAGAACAGAAAACTGATAAACCGTGATCACAATCACAGTTTAAAGGAGCAGTGATTTTTAAATCACATTCACTAATCACGATGATATTTAAAAATCACGGGATCGCTCATCTCTAGTCAGAATATTTTGTAAACAACAAAGTCATTTTTTTCGGGAATTTTAGTTTAACTATTTATATTTAAAAAAAGTCCAGCTTAAGCACATCGATTATTGCTAGAAGCTCCTTCCCTGCGCACCACTTCCAACTTCTGTGCTAATTAAATAAAAAAAAGCATATCGATTACTTACCGAAGCTTATCCTAAATTCCACGATATATGGAGTTTAAGGTTCAGAAGTGGTGATTTTGACACGAAAGAAGAGGGTGAAGTGAAGACATTTTTCTTGAAGGTTGTTGTCAAACTCAAAAATCACTTGCAAAATCATTGAAAGACACTGAAGCAGTAAGTTTTCAAAGTTTGCCCTCAGAAGGAGCTCACGAGTTAGCCAAAATACGTTTAAAGGCGGTTAAGCTTTTCAGAAATACTGCTGGAACGAAATCAGTACGACATCGATGAAGAATAGATCTATTACGACAACCCGAAATTGTATGTCGGGTTCGACTGTACCAGCCGAATAAATTGCAAAACTAAATATCTATGGCCTCAAGGTTATGCTCTGTATTTGAAACAATCTATTATTAGCTCCTAAAATCGGGCCAGGTGAACGTAATTTAAACGTCTAAAGCCAGCGTTTACCGAAAATCACATAGAATATGCGACCATCATTACAACGCTCGGTTAAAATTGTTACGAGAACAGTTAAATTTTTTTTTAAAAAATAGTGGTTGAGAAGTTTTGCCTCACCCGCCTCATAGGTCTGATTTTGACCCGTCCAACTGCCATTTACTCTGATCCATGAAATATGCTTCCACTTAAATACGCTTCACAACAGAATATTCAATAATGACTTGATTTGTGTTTGACCTAAAACAAATTGGCAGTGGACTGAGCGAGAAATGGAGAAAGAAAGACACCTCTTGTAGTTAAATTCGCCTTGGGAACGGGTCAGAGCTACCATTGGCCAACACTCTAAATTAACTTTGTATCAATGTTTCGAAATAAACGCTTAAAATTTACGACCAATCAAGTCAGAACGTCATAATGAAAATCCAGGGGGTTACTGAGTATTTCGATTCGTTAGAAATAAGTTGCCATTTTAAACATTTTGTACTGTCCAAGGCGAATTCAACTACAGGTGGTGTCGAAACTACAACAATCCAAAAACAACAGAAACAACATAGGGTTTTTTGCATTGCATTGTTAGTGTTTACTGTCCAAAATG
The DNA here is from genome assembly GCA_943735925.1 of Pollenia amentaria. Lineage (NCBI taxonomy): Eukaryota > Metazoa > Arthropoda > Insecta > Diptera > Polleniidae > Pollenia > Pollenia amentaria. The sequence goes on from OX031008.1 coordinate 148,787,772, forward strand.
TCAACCATTCCTAACAAAACTCTAACAAATCAAAACAAATTGGCTCGAACTGTCAAAATCAGATGGCGTTTCGACACCACCTGTAGTTGAATTCGCCTTGGTACTGTCGTATTCGTATTACGATGTCGTATTCGTTCCAAACGATGGCAGAGGTTGTATTTATAAACGAGTTGGAAATTTTATGAAAAGTTATTGTTCGTTATATCTAGAAAGCAGTGCTGTAAATGAATCATTTTTTTTTTGATTTTAATTCGTTGCGATATAGATAGATTGAAAATTAAAAAAAAAAATGAGATTATTTAAACAAAAAATGTTTGTTAAACACACCTCTAATAATATTTTCACACTATTTGATAAAAATAAAAATTTAAGTTTCTTTTAGAAAATAAACAAAATTTTCCCATTTTGATAGGATTTTCGCCGATACCTAATAATTCAATTCCTGTTCTGCCGCTACCTGACACTTCCAGTATATCATGGGGATTTCAAAGCTAAGAATTTTTTGGCTTTGGACTGTACTAGCTGATAAATAAAACGAGAGTAATGCTTGTCTTTTACATAAAAAGTTAGTTGAATGACAAAACGACAGTGATGCTTACTTACAAAATCAATTTACATTTCAGTTAATTCAATTCAAATGAGTAGGAAATGAATTGCTAATTCTTCTTTCTAATTCATTTGAATGAATTTACAATAAATTCAATTCAAAGTTTCCAATTCAAGTGAATTGGAAGTGAATTGCAATTCACTTTGACAAATTCATTTGAATTTGAAATGAATTACAATTCATTTAAATTGTCTCAAATATCATTCAAATAATTTTTTTTGTGTTCATTAAAAATTTGCTAATACAGTGCATGAATGATTCGCGAATTAATACAAAAATAAATGATTCATTTACAGCTCTGCTAGAGAGCTGCTATTTAGAAAGGAATTTTTTGTTTTCGATAAAGTATAAAAAAAAACTTCCGTTCATTCGAAACAAATAATACGAAAATCGTCAAACTCAGTACAAATTGTTCGAACTCGTAAATTATTTCATTCAAATCGAAATACGCGGTAACCCCCCAGTATAACTGAGATTATCTGTATTATATTTGAAACTCTTCTCATTTGCAAGTTTTTTTTTTTCAAAAGAGCTTTTAAGTTAAAAATTACCTTGAAACTTAAAAACGCACCTCTACAAACTGTAAGTATCCCAAATATGTGATTCTTTTAAATAAAAAAATATACATAATTATTTAAATAATAACTCAATACTATTTGTTGTACACATTATTGTTTATACTCGTATAATAAAGAATAAATTATTTTGTTTAAAATGACCAACAACAATTAAAAGTTACTCAACCATAAAACAAAAAAGTTTCACGAAACTTAATTTTACTTTTTGTAGGCTTAAAGACGCCTTAAAAGGTGAACAAAATAATAACCACACAATTTGGTTTAAGCCAAATTAAGAGAATATTACAAAATTTATAAAAAAAATTGTCAGTCTTTTTTTGGATTAAATTAAAATGAGTCAGTTTGCTGTTTAATTTAAGCACGGCAGACAAAAAGGGGCATAATTATAATTATTTTGTCTTTTTAATTGAAAAGAAAAGAAGTTTGGCTAGGAAATTATAAAATATTTTTCAATTAAATTAAATCTATCTATGAGAAAAGGCTTTTAAGTAAAGTTGATTTAACTTAAAATTCTAATGGCCGTTTTCTCAATGCATCGACAAATTGCCTGTTACAAAATCTCGACATAAATTTATTAGACTGACTAACTGTCTACAGAAAAAATTCTCGCCAATTTTTTTTTTTGATGAAGCCATTAATCAAATATAAAATTAGTGTTAATTAAAAATTTTATCAAGCGAATTAAAAGTTTACTTATATTAACAACATAACTGTTGTTCATATCAAAATATATTTAATGGATACTATTAATTTGTTTACTGGCGCAAATTTAATTTATTTTTTTCAGTAAAGTCACAAAATTTTTAATTGAAATACATTTTTATTTTTTTCTATTTCCATTGACGATTTTGGTTTTCTCAATATACCGAGAAAACCATTATTTTTAGTTGGCAATACCTCTAGAAATAGATGTAAAAGTTGTGCGTCAGATGATTGAATTCATCTGTACGTTAAATAGATAATTGGCCGATGTGGGTGGGTTAGGTTTACTATAGTGCAAAGAAAATGATAAATTGAGGAGATAAATTGAGAAACTCAAATATCTGAAGATTTTCTGAAGGGAAAAAGGATATTCGCCTAATGAGTAAACGGTCATTAATAAATTAATTTTTAAAATATCACCTAAATTTACAAGCTCTCATCTTACCTTTAAGGCAATTGACATATTAAGTTGTTTCTTATGTAACAACGTATGTGTATTTTTTAAATTACGTTACTTTTAACGGTGTTTACACTTGAATAATGAGTATTACGACATGTCAAAAACTCACATAACTTTAAAATATATAATAATGTGAAAACCAGGGACCGAAAATACAGTTATTTTGAAATTTTAAAACAAAAAAAGCATACAGAAGTAAATGTCGGAAAACTAATTAAAGTATACCATATTGTTCCTTATAAACTTTTCTACGATAAAATATATTTATTTTAAAAATATTGATTTAAATTTTTCCGAACAAAATAGCAATTTTTTTTTTTAAATAACAGTTATTTTTTTATTTTTATTTTTTTTTAACAAAAATAACAATTGATGTTTCGAGCAAAAATAAAAGTTGTTCTCTTAGTGCTGGTTCACACTGTTCAAGTTTTAGCCATCAAGTCTTACGCTTTTAGGAGAGAAGGGAAAATAGAATGCCATTTCTTTTCCTCTCTCTCCTAAAAACTCAAGACTTAACGGCTAACGGCCAATTTCACCAAGTTCGGTTAAAACTAACTATTACTTTAACTTCCGGTTAACAATATGTTTTTGAAATTGACCGTAAGACTTGAACCGTTTTTACCAGCACTAAAGATATGTACGTGTTATAATAATTTAGTTGACTTTAAATATTTATTTAAATGTGTGATCATAATTGGGAATTCATATGCAGATTAAAATAAATATTTAAAGTCAACCAAATTATTATAACACGTTCATTTCCTTAGAGAATAACTTTTATTTTTGCGCGGAAAAATAAAAAAATAACTGCTATTTTTGTTCAAAAAAAAAAAAAAATAAAATCAAAAATAACTGTTATTATTGTTCAAAAAAATTAAATAAAAAAATAATTGTTATCATCCGACTTTTATGAAAAAAAGAAAGTCCCTGGTGAAAACAATTTGATATGAAACGTCTAAAAATACACAAAGAAATTTTATAGTCGTAGGGCTCTCACCATTATTGAAATTTTTCTAACCGTTAAGGTTTTTCAATTAACCTGAGTTGTATTTTTTATAAAAGCACACGCAGAAAATCAGAGATGGAGAATTAAGATTTAGTTCACAAATTTGCAGCATAATTTTTTTTTTAATTAAAATAATGCAAATTGATAAAAAAATAAATATAAAATTTCAGTTGCTTTTTTAAATAAATTTCTTATATTTGTTGTAAAAACTAATTAAAGCAGAAGAAAAAATTATGAAAAAGTACCATTGGATCAACTTTTTCACCATTGATGAAATTACCATTAACAGTTGTTGAGTAATTTGCCACCATAAAAAAATAGTTCCCCATAAATCTCATGCTTAAGAAAAAAAGTTTTTTTCCCATCAATTTATATAAATGAACAACGAGACAAACTGTCAGCAATAATAATATTTTTCGGTTCTTTTATAAAACCAAAACTAACAACAATGTCTTTAAACTAGATGTCAAGTTTGGGTTCTTAATAAAAAACAACTTCCTTTTTAACAATTATTAAGCCAAAAAACAACAAACCCAACAACAATTGATTTAAAGTTATCGCTTAAAATGTCAAATTACTCATCACGATTTATTCAAAAACAACAAAATCGATTGGTTGCATAACAAATTATAAACGAAAAAAAAAAATATATAATAAATTAAAGAAATTTAAAAATAAATTAAAAGTTCTAATAAAAAATTCAAGAGAAAAACCAAAAACTGAAAATATTTTTTTACAAATACAGCCACATGACTTTTTAAAATTTGATTTTCTGTATGACTTTTTTGCTTAAGGAAAAAGGTATGACTTAAAATTATTGTAGGAGAAGGGTTTAGAAGGCTTATTTACCCCGAAAACCTTTCCTCACTCTTCGGCTACTGAATTCAAAATCATGCTCGTTTACCCCAACAAAAAAGTCACAATAAAAAATCAGTCTAATAATTTTTTATAATATTAAGAAACAAGAAATTATGTCAAAGGAATTATTTAAAATTTATGTGTAGTGCTTCTTCAAGATTTGTTAAAAATGTTGTTTATGAGAAAAAATTATTTATGCTTGGCGTACATTTAATCTAGATTCAGTTGCACTTTAAAAATATAGAATGAAAAAAAAAAAAACAAAAAAAAAAAATGTTCTTGAGGTTTTTGTTTGTTTTATACTAAAAGGCGGAAATCTTAAAATCTGAGTGCAAGAAATATTTAGTTTTGGTGAGTAAATGTTTTTAAAAGGGGTAAAAGAAGTATTTTTAAGGAGATTCAGTAGAACTAGACATTCGGCTTGGACAACTCTTTTATATAAATTAAAATAATATTTATTTAGATACCCCGCAAAAACATTACTTACCTGGTAGGTTAGCAAGTAATGTTGGAAAAATATAAACACTACTTATTTTTCGGCTGAATAACTACTTATTTTTGTTCGAGTTGTCCACAGAGTTCAGTACTTACAAAACACTTACTAGAAGTCACAAAATAGCTAGTTATTATTTTACTACCAGTAAGTTAAATTTTAAGTACTTACAATAAACTTACTAGAAGCTAAAAAATAACTAGTTTTTTGTTAATTGGCGTTAGTTAATAGACCTAATAAGTAGTTGTGGAACTAGTTATTAGTAAGTAAATATTCAGTACTGAAAACAACACAACTAATTAGTAGTTATTGAGCTGATTATGAGTAAGAAAATATTCAGAAGTGAAAGCAGTAGAAGTGAAAAGTACTTACTGAGGTCATTACTAGTAAGTACTTATTGAGGCTTTCAGAATAATGACAATTGTTTTGACAACTACTTACCAGGTAACATATGAAATAACTACTACCTTTTACCAAAATTCAAAAAGTTTTTCCTGGGTAACTAGCGGATACCCAGCATGTGCTACCGAATACGCCCCTTCTTGTAGTCCAATTTTTTATGACATTCATAGCTTATATGTCTTTCTAAGTAGGGATCAATCTATGTTTTAAAGTTTCGAACAGGCAGAACTTCAATTATAACACCACTCGTGGTCCTAGGTTTTTAAAAAAATTTCAAGCTTAAAACTATCTTCACAAAATCGACTTTCTAATGACACCGGATGCTTTCAACGCCAAAGGTAAAAACAATGTTTGTGTTTTATACACAGAAAAAAATAAAAATTGATTTTAATTAAAAAATTTGTTATATTAATTAAAAAGTTAATTCAATTTGCACCAGAAAACAAATAAATAGTATCAATTAAACGTTTGATTCACTTGATTAAACGTTTAATTAACTTAATTAAATTTTTAATTAAAACTGATTTTATTTTTGATTAATGCTTTAATTGTTGAACAATGTTGAAGATTTTTTTCTGTGTAGATAAGAAGATAGAAACTTGACGTTACACCAAAGCAATCGAGAAAATATGGTTGTGACCAAAAATAGTATGATTTAAAAGCGCATAATATTTTTTGAATTTTCTACAACCATTCTGAATGAGACGCACTCCACTCAACTGCTTCTCAACATATGGATGCAAGAAATAATTCCAACGACTCATCGCACCAATATATAAAAATGCTTGATAAATACAAAGGATTCACACTTTTGGACGTATGTTACAAATTGTTTACCAAAATTCTAGCCATAAAGCTGTTAGAGATAACGCCTAACATATTGGGCAAATCAACAGTCGATTAACTGTTTCTTCTTAAGCAAAACTGTGAAAAATGCTATGAGTGTATTATTGACATATTGGAACATCCGAAGGTCTTCATTAATCTACATCAGCATTAAGTTACGTATCTTCAAACGTAAAATCGATCCTAAAAGAATCTTCTGATGATTATCTGATGAGTTACAAAAACAGCTAAATTTTTTTTCCATTTATTACTTTTTAATTTTTTTTTTACACGCTCGTTTTTTAATCTTGGAATGAACTTTTTGCGACTCTCTGTAAGAGTCATATAACAATAACTAAGCTACATAAATAAGAGCCATTTTGAAATATGAAAATTCTATTGCCAATACAATTTCAATAAAACAAATCGACCCAAGGATCTGTTAAATAAGAATTTCCGACTGGATGGTGTTGATTTCGCGACCTTAAGGTTTGTTTCATATAAATTGTATGAAAATTAGAAGTTTTGACATGAAAAACACGCTGGATGCCCTTATTTAGGTAGCTCAGCTATACGGCTGAGCATTTCACAAGTTGTAAAATAATCCCTACGTGAGTCTCATACGACTCTTGACATGCTTTTTGAAAGATTCGTTAGATAACACTGCGGAACAGCCATTTTGCGGCCTGGAACTTTGTGTAATTTTTTTTACTAATTTGAGGTCGCTGATTCCAAATCTAACCTTCATTTTTCTCTATCAGCTCCAGTTTTAGAGATATACCGGTGTGTCCAAAATTAAGGTACTTTCAGCACATATATTGAAATAACATGAAAATGGTTAAGAAAAAAAACCGAAATTCGCTAACAATATTATCTTTAAGTACTAACATTGTTTTCAACTTGACCAGTAATTTCAGAGATATTGTTGAAGTTTTTAAAAAAACAAATAAAAATTTAAGAAAAAAAAAATTTTTTTGTTCTTTAAAAATTCATAAAAAAAATAAATGTGCAACAAAAATCACAGTTTGGGCTAAAAGCATTTAGTTCAACATATTTCGAATGAAATGAGCTTTATTTCATTGCAATCGGTGCACAACTTTTGGTTGTGTTCACAATTTACCGAATTGATAAAAATTGCGATTTCCATAAAAAAAACGTATTTTAATGTGTATGTGTGAACAAAAAAAAAAAAAAAAAAAAAATATACATTAAAATATGTTTTTTTTTATGGATAAATTGTGAATACAATCAAAAGTTGTGCACCGATTGCAATGAAATATAGCTCATTTCATCATTACATACATCATAAACGATTCCTTTTAGGATTGATATAAGAATCTTTTACTGGAAGAATCTCTCAAACGAACCAGCACGTGTAACAGTTTCTCCCGTGCGAGGAATCGTCTACAATTAAAAAATGAGCTCGTCGACGATTAAAAACACTCTTCATGAGATTCCCAGTAGACTCCTAGACGATTGAAAATGCTAGCTGGGAAGGGTTATTATGTAATTCGATTCGAATTGGGAAAAATACGACTTCGTAAATTTTGAATTTAAAAGAACGAGTTTCGGAAAATTATTTACTAAAATTCGTAAGCAATTAAATTTGTAGATTTTGTTTATAGATTTGTTTTCCGAATGTCTTTTCGATTCAAAGCGAAAAGAAACTTTAAATATTCGTAAAAACAATTCTAAGGAAAATTTTCAAGCTCTGGTGGCCAAACCAATTACCAATTATTTCTTGAGAAATGCAACCAAATTGCAATACAAATCGAAATTAAAAAGAGACGATGGAATTGGATTCTGCGGAAATCACCAACAGAAATATGCGGACAAGCTCTAGATTGGAACCAGAAAAGCAAGAAATCAAATGGGATACAATTTCAACCGGGCAAAAACCACCGCTTGTGGTAAAGGGGATGGAGAAGTTCAGTTGAGGCCCTATAAGCTAAAGGAGATAAAAAGAAGAATTTAGTATTATAGAAAAATTTTAGGGAAGTCTAAAAAAAAATTTCTGAATAATAAGTTTTCTTGAATAGCAACGTATGTTATTTTTTGGATTTTAATTTTGAATTTATTTGGCGAATTCTAGTAAACAAGTATTATAATTCCAATCAAACTTAACTGATTTCTGGTTTAATAAGAAATCTTGGATATTAAAAAGAGCTTTTTTTTGGGATGTTTATCTTGAATAACAACTTATGTCTTTTTTTATAAGTTTTAATTTTATGTTATTAATTAAAGTTATTTTAAAGAAAATCATAACGAAAAAGTCTTGACAAAAGTACGAAAAAGTAGAAGTAAGGAAAAAATAGATAATTAATTACAGCAAAATTTCGATCTATCAAACTACTACAGATTGGTTAACGAATTGATTTTTAACGTAAATACTAACGGCCTAAGTTATAAAAAATAAACCATGTCAATAAAGGGTTTATGAAACGGATTTTTTTTATAACTTAGGCCGTAAAACTGCAAAGAACTCTGACGATGAGAATGTGGTTATTCTTGAAACATGTAAGTTCGACCTGAGTTCAATCCCCCGTTCAGTCGAGAAAAAAAATAATCAATAAATTTTAATTATTTTCATTTTGTAAAATTCGTTCCTTTATTGAAATAATTTAGTGCAAATTAAATTAGATGAACTTGATTGAGGCTGATTTTTAAATTTTAAATGAAAATTTTGGACCATAAAGAGATCAATTACCGCAAAAAAAAATTGTAATTTTAAACGTTTACATTCTTTTTTTAAAATTATTATGGAATAATATTTAAATATTTTCCTAATAAAAAATTTCTTGAATAACAGCTTATGTCGATTTTTGCAAAGTAAAATAATATTGTGCATTATTTTGTACAATTAATATCTGCGAACTGTATGCGCTGTACAATATTTTTATTAATTAATAAAAGAAAATAATTTGGAGTTATTTTTTATCAACAATTTTGTAAATAAAATGATAAAAATTTTAAGACTGTTATTTTTAAATACAGAGAAGGAAGTGGAACTGGATTGGACACACCACTCACCGATCTTGCCAGCAATGCTATCGAATGGAACCCTTAAGGTAGCCGCAGGAGAGGCCGACCAGTATATACATGAAGTAGCCAAATTGATAGCGAGGCTAGAAAAAATGCATTAAAGCTGGAGTGAAGTAAAGACAATTTGCGATGAAAAGATCTGAGTGGACGAAGTTTGTTAAGGCCCTATGCTTCTTATATGATCGAGTGGAATATATATATATATATATATATATATATATACATTTATATATATATATATATATTTTTTTAATAGCATACAATTTCTTTTTATTTATAAACCCGCTGTGCGCTTAATTTGTTTTCATTTGATTTTGTATATATTTTTTTTAGGAATGAGTATTTGATTTTTCTTCTTTCTAGAATACCCTTACTATTTTTAAAACAGAACGATGAATGAATTTGTAAACGGCGGTTTTGAATGAATGCTTAAACCGGACTTGGTGATAGTACCTACGAATGTGTGCGTGTATTGAGAAGGGTTAAAAGAAAAATAATGAAAATTAATTCAATATCCAAAGTATTCAAAAAGAACACGTAGGTTTTTGTTTTAACTCTCCAACATGCAAAGTGTTTTGATTAGTTTTATATAAAATTTAAAAAAAAATTAAATAAATTAAATTAAAGTATTGAAACTAGAAAAAGCTACAGCAACAACAACAATTTATAAAAACTGTTAAATGTAAATTATTTTAAAAACGAAACGTGCCTACTCACTGGTTTTTTTTTCTTTCTTTCTTCAACTACAATTTCTGTCTGCCCTCTTTATTTTTTAAAGCTTAAAAAAAAAATTTTAGGCAAAAAAAAATTGTTTTATTAACATTTAAATTGAAATTAAACAAAGATTTAAATGAGAAAAAAACGTCACCATGTTGAACATAACAATTTTTTTCTTATTTCGGAAATTGTCACATAAAATTTTATTCTATTGTGGTTTTAAAAAATGTTTTTTTTTTCATTTGAAATCGTGTGTCTTTTTCTGGTATTTGGCCGATTTGATGTGATATTTAAACAGTTATTTAATTTTTTTTCTTTTGTTGTTGTTTAATGTTTAACAATTTGTTGTTCAACACGACGACAACCTAAATAATGTTATTATTAACAACGTTAATAGTTTACAAAGTTAAAAATAGACTTTTTAAGGCGGCTTTTTTTTTAACCAAGAAGAATAAATCGATAAAATTAAAAACAAACAATAACAAAAAACTTCAAAGAAACTGTTGAAAGCCGTCCATGGGAATATTTAAAGTTTTAAGGAATTTTATCGATTAAGGGTATAGTTAGGTAATCATTTCTTGAGAACTAAAAAAAAACAAAAAAATAATATTTATCTTTTATCCCATAAAATATCTATCTATGTATATGTATATATTGAGAGTCCTTGTGCAATTATTACAACTTGCCGGTATTTAAAAGTAGGATTTTGTCTTACGTAAAAAACGTTTTTCACTACTACAACATTGATTAGAACGTAAGTGATTAATATATTAAAGGCTAATTCATCCTACCGGGTAGGTAGAGTTAAGTTGAGTCTTGTGTTTTGCTCATATCTTTGCCATTTGTTAACTGATGAGGCTGAATTCAAATAGCAAACAATTCTGGACTATATGAGACATAAATATAGAACTACTAAGTCCCCAACATATCAGGGGCCTGCGGAAAATCCATTTCAACGGACATACGAAAATACGGACATTAAATAAACTTCGCTCCTCATTAGGAACAAAAATATACACAGAAAAAATTAAAAATTGTCTCTAATCACCAAATTTATACCAAATTCATAATATCAAGCAAACAAATTGTTGATTTTGCACCTATTACCAAAATGTTCACATTGATTACTAAAAATTGTAAAATTGTGAATATTTTAAATTTTAATTAAAAAAATTATCAAAAAACTTTGCCATTTCAAACAATGTGTTAATTTATTTAATTAAATATTGACAATTCCCAGCAACAATTCTACAAGTTTAAATTATTTTATTTTAAACAATGATGTTTAATTAATATTTTAATTATAAATTTATTTAAAAACATTTTAAATATTAATAAAAAAAATATATTTTTAATTTTCTTTCAACTAAAAAAATAATTGATTTAATTATCACATTAATTAAATTTAGATACTTTTTTTCTGTGTATATACTTTATAGGGTCTTAGATCAATATTGTAGAAATTACAAACGAAATGACAAACTTATATACCCTTTTTTCGATGACCAAGAAGAAGGAGTGAACATGGCATCGATTCCGCTGGTCAAATTGTTGTTTACTTGTCCATTTTTTTCCTTCTATAATTTTAACAATAAAAATTTAAAAAGCTTTTTAGTTTTAAAAGTTTACTATTTTAAACTTCTGTCTGGCCTTTTAAAACTTTTGTTGAACTTTAGTTGAATTAAATTTCTTAAAGGTACGTAAATGCAAATGTTTTTCTTTTTAACTCATGTTCAAAGTAGTTGTTGTTCCTATTTTTGTTCACGCCAAACACGTGACCTGTAGACCTAATAAAGCATAAACAGCATACAAACAACAAAAACAAAATATATAAACGGTTACAACAACAACATAGAAAAATAAGTATACATATAGTACAGTGTTATCCATTTAGTGGTTTCAAAACCGCCGCTCTGACAAGCCTGTCAGCTGTTGAATATATCTGTCTTCTAAATTGAATATGGATCGTTTAACAGCCGAAGAACGCTTAAAAATAGTTAAACATTTTACTTTACAAGAACGTGGTGGTTCAAACTTGGCCATTTTTGGAACAGTGCACAGAAAAAATTCTCCAAAGTTTTTCACCAATTAAATCATTAATCAAAAATAAAATCGGTTTTAATCAAAAATTTAATCAAGTGAATTAATCGTTTGATCAATTGAATAAAACGTTTAATTGATACTAATAATTTGTTTACTGGTGCAAATTTAATAATTTTTTTAAATTATTATCACAAATTTTTTAATTGAAACCAATTTGTATTTCTTTTTGTGTACGGGGTTATTATTGTCGTCATATGCGACCAACTGTGCAAGGAACTGGCAAGATTATAAAGAAATTTAAAAAGACTGGAAGCGCTATAAATGTGCGCACTGCCAAAAATATCGTTTCTTTTAGTGAAAGTATGACGGATAATCTGAATTTGTCGATACGCGGCATGCTCAGCAATTGGGCTTATCTTGCAAATTTTTTGGCCTGCAATTGACGATAATGAACTGGACGATATGTGGTTTTAACAAGACGGCCGATTTTGGCTTTATTGCATTTAAAATTCTCAGAACGCGTAGTTTCACCTTTTGGCGCGACGTCAATGGACGCCAAGATAATGCGATTTGCCGCCGTTAGTTTTTTTTCGTGGTGTTACGTCAAACACGATGTTTACGCGGATAATCCCCTAACGGTGGAGCATTTGAAAAAAAACATACGTCAAGTTAACGCCGAGATACCACCCGAAATGTGGGGAAAAAGTGGAACTCAAAACGATCGACTGCTGCAACTAGTCTGAAGGCGGTCACTTAAATGGCAAAGTCCAAACTTTTCTCGTATAATGAAATAAAAGTTTCATCAACATCATAGCTTTCTTAGATTTTAATTTTGAAACCGAAAAATGGATAACCCGTTATATGTCATATGAAGTACTCATGCTTATACAACAAACTCATCGGTCACTAGACTTATTAAACGAAAGAAAAACCAAACTTTAGATTGGTGTTGTTTGTAAATATGACTAGTAAATGTGCTATGTTCGACTTTGCCGAATCTTAAATACCCTTCACATCATATCATTGAAATAAGCAGTTTTTTACAGCTCTTAATTTTTTGATATTTTTTTTGTTTGTTTTGCTTTTTAAAATACAGTTGAATTCCGCTAATTTGTACGCCGTTAAATCGAAAATGTCAATAATTCGTAACAGGCTGTTGGTTGGCGTTAAGTCCCAATAATTCTATACAATTCGTTCTTTTTTTATTACACAAATTTTATCTTCTTATAAATCGTAATTGGCTGTTGATAACTCCTATAATTCGCAATGTAGCAGTTAAAAACTGTACACTGCTCAGAGCTATGCATACCGCTAATAAAGCGTGGAGAGAAATTAGCAAAACTTGCACTTAAAACTGCTTCCGTGCTTCTGGTTTCAGTCAGGATTAAAACAATCATTTATAAGAAGATCAGCAATTAAACATCGAGCAAAAAAAATCATGTTCGTTGCAACATAGAAAATGCTGTTACCTTTGAAGAATATGTAAATGTTGATAATGATGTACATTGGAGGATGAAGAATTCTTGGAAGAAGTCAGCTGTCGATAACGAAAGTAATAACGATGATGACAACAACGAACAATTTCTTATGTCGAATATGGAGGCAAAATTTACTATTCAGAAGTAACGTTTCTAAATATCACATCCCAATGTTGATGAAAAATTTTTAATTTTTTAATAAAAATTTTGAAACTCTGGGCCGTTCGTAAATGCATCATACAAGCAAACATTGATTACACTTCCAATGCAAGTTTCTTTTATAGCAGGAGCTATTTTGGTTTTCCGTATTTCAAACTTGTCTGTGCGTCATCTGCTTTAGAAAAGTGTTTTAGAGCATTTAAATTTTCATTTGCAGCGCAGTGGTGCATTTACGAATATATCATATGTCTGCATATGAGATCCCATCAAAACTTGTACGCCTCTGAAGAATGACTGTGGGTGACGAATAGGGATGCCAATCGGCACTGATTTTTCGGGATTCGGGATCAATATGTTTCTTTAAGATGCTACTTTTTGTAATAAACAACACTTTTTGAATATTCAAAAGGTTTTATATGTATACGTTTATTTTATACATATCGTCGGCTGATAATTTAATTGTCGTATGTGGTTTCCGATAGTTTCGAGTAAATTGAGTTTGAACACATTTAATTTGAAAATTGCTTTAGCAAATACCACATACGACAAACTCAACACTCCATATCTCGAAAACCGTATGAGGTATCGAAAAACTGGTTACGCCAAATGAAAGATCAAAAGATCAGGTCGGAAAACCTAAGGAATCGATCTTAACTCAAAACCGCAAGAAATCCACATACGATATTTAAATTATCAACCGTTTATAACACTGGCCTCACCCATGATCAAACTGATCAGATTCTGAAAAAAGCGAAAAGTGAACTAAGTTGTGACGAAATTAATACACTGCAAAGTGTAGTCCCTCATCGATCTCGATAGCTGAGCTAAAAACTGTACAACTATGACGACTGCAGTGCGGTACACCTCCAGGGTGAGGGCGAGATTCATAATCAATAATTTAAGTACGTTTGAAATTTATTTTAAAACAAAATGTTTATACAAATGTTTTTTAAAACAGATTTAAAGTTTAAATAATTTTGTTATCAATAGTGTTTTATCAAATAGTGTTTATTTATAAAAAAAATTATTTTATTTACCGTATGTTTGTTTAAGCAAATTTTTTATTATTATTGGACCGGAAGGAAAATGAGCTATTTCATCAATATTACCCAAACACGTTGTTATAATTATATCAACTTTTAATCTTTAGTTTCTGAAAAAAACTTTAATTGGATCGTGAATAATTTTTATTTTTTGCTTGATATATAACAATTATTTCTTGATTTCTATATTTTGCATAAAAAAATAATAATTTTTATTTTGGTATTATGTCTTAAGCCAAAGCTGAACTTGTTAAACGTAATTGTAAAAAAGGCTTGAGATGTGAATCTTCAAATATCGTTTCTACTAAAAATAATGGTTTTATTAAGCAAAATACAAAAATCCAGAAATAGTCGTCATATATCAAGCAAAAATTAAAAACTTTAAATGCTCGCTGTGTGCCAAAAACTCAAAAATAAGAATTATTTGCAATAAAAAGTGTAACTCAAATATAATTTTTAATCATTTTTTTGTATATAGTATAAAAATTCAATAACAACAAAAAGTTTTGTACATAAAAGTTGATATGTTAAAAATCCCGGGGGGACTCATTAAAATAAATCCCGGAATACGGGATTTAGCAATCCCGAAAAATCCCGGGATTTCGGGATTTCCCGTTTGGCATCCCTAGTGACAAACGATCCTTAGTAAAAATAAAAAGCGAACCCTCTAAACCATTCACTGCTACAAGACGTCTTCGTCAGGGTGACAACTTGTCGTGTAACTTCTTTCAACATACTGATGGAGAAAATGTATAGCAGAAATTAATAAAACAGGCAAGGTGAACACCAAAGGCCATATCCTCCTTGAATAAGCGGACAACATTGACATCGTCAGAAAGATGGAGATGTATCTGGTGTTTTTTTTAGAATCGAGAAGAAATCGATGAGAAGGGTCTGATTGTGAACGGGGACAAGACCTAACTTATGCATGCAACTGCTAAGCAAACGCCGCGATGACGGAAGAGTGACATTGTAAGGGTCGGCAATTGACGCGTCGTGGTAGTAAAAGAGTTTATTTACCTCGGTTCCGCCATCAATAGAAATAATGATGTCAGCATGGAAATAAGGCGAAGGATCGTACTGGCAAATATACGCTATTTTGGGCTAAGCAGACAGTTTAAGAACAGAGCCCTCTCTCGACGAACTAAAATAACATCATACAACACACTTATTCTAACTGCGCTTTCTTATGGTGCTTAAATATGAGTACTTGCGATATATGTTTTTGAGAGAAAAATCAATGGGCCAGGTGAAATAATGAATTTTCAATATGAAATACTCTATATCTGAAATATATGAGCGAAATTTGGTTCTACTATCTGTTGTGGTATGGGCGCTTTTGTGCCGAACCTATTTTTTTTAAAAAAAAAAAGGAATTTATTTGTCTAAAACTGGGTCATTTAGGAACCGATTTAGGTAATTTTCACTACCACTTTTTCAATCAGATTATTTAAGGAAAAAGTAAAAAAAATATAGTTCATTAATTATGAGGAAATTTCAAAAAGTCAAGCTTCTATGGGTTGAACTATTGATCAGTTAATCAACTCTGCTGCTCCTTTAAGTCGATATTATACTTCATAGGATTTAATAATAGTATTGGGGAAATTACAAGCGGAATGACTAAACTTTAGATACCTTTTTCACCTGTGGTGAAGCGTACAAGAGAAAAAATCAAAGCAACAACAAAAATAAACGCAGTAAAAACGAATGTTTGTCAAAAGGGAGTCACTGTCGACTCTACTTGCAGCACGCCTAGTTATGTGCGTGCTACCACGTTAACCAACTAAAAACGAATGATACATCACTGTCGTTTATTATTGAAACGCAAAAACAACAATAAAAATCGCATTTATCTGCAACAACAACATCAATATTTTTGTTTTTGTTTTTATTAAACAGATATTCTCAATCACACAGTGTAAGTTTATATGAGTGAGTTGTAAGTCTGTCTTACAGTGATGTTTTCATATTTTCTGTAAATACAAAGAGAGAGACATTTATTTTATGCTCTTAAAGACTCGTTATAAACTTAAATAATAAAAAAAACTTAAAATGCATTACAAATAAAATTTATAAATAGTAAAAAAAGTTCATTCATGCGTTTTATTGAATGATTCTACTACGTCCACTCAAAAATTTAAATTTCAGAAGAAAAATAAAACAAACTTTAAAAACGATTTATGAATGAATTTGGAGTATGTGTTTGGGTGAGTGTAAAGAGAGTGTGTGTATTAAGAATACCCTACTTTTCTATAGACATTCTTATTATTTAGTCATTTAATTTTTTTTTTATTTAAAAAAGCGGAAGTTATAAAAGCAATGAAATAATTTATGATAAGAAAAACTTAATTTATTTTTTAGAATAAACACAACAAAATGATAAGTAAAATTATCAGAATTATGTAAAGTGGTAAAAGTGATTAAATAACATTAAATAATAAAAAAAATTTCATTTAAAAATTTAAAAAGAAATAGTTGTATACATTGCATCTTATTCGACCTTTACAAATTTATATAAACTTTTTATTGAGCTTGAGGTCTGGATAAAATAAATTTAATATTTTTAATAAAAAAAAAAAGAAAAGAGACCTCAAGCTTGATAAAAAATTAATATAGAAATAGTTATAGATTAATAAAATTGATGACTGTCTTTCGAAACGTCTGTACTAGAGTATCCACTCAATTAATCGTTGTTCGATTAATCGAAGCAATTTTTCGCCATTATTTGATCGAATAATTCAAATAGTCAATTTCAAATAACGAATAACTCAAACAATATATGACAATTAATCGATTAAAATTAATTTCTTAGAAAATTATACTTCTTTTATATAAAATTTTTTTTTTTTTTAAATTTCTAACTAATAAAATACCTAACAACTAAAGCCTCTAGTACACGGCATGTAAAATAATATTTTGTTCAAAAACAAATTACCCAAACCTATAGAGTAGAGCTTTAAAATGAAGGAACACAATCAGCCATATTCAGTAAATCGAATACGAAATCGAACAAACTTTGAAAACGATCCAGTATAAAAAGTTTATATAAAAGTTCCTTTTATATACTTCATACTTTGAGTTCTTATCTTAACCAAAACTTCTCTTAAAATCATGAAA
Source organism: Pollenia amentaria (assembly GCA_943735925.1). Classification (NCBI taxonomy): domain Eukaryota; kingdom Metazoa; phylum Arthropoda; class Insecta; order Diptera; family Polleniidae; genus Pollenia; species Pollenia amentaria. Next base: position 148,805,302 of record OX031008.1, read on the forward strand.
AATACGGTGTTTAAATTTTACTTGATTTTCAGGAATAATAAATTAGGTTAATTGAATAATGATAAATTTGTTGAAATAGGTTGTACCTCTCATAAAAATGCAAAAAAATCTAAAATAAATATTATGTTGAAATCTCGTATAAAGTTTGGCAGGCGGGACATAATTGAAAATTATACACTGGAATAAAATTAATGGACCCAGACTGCTGCTAAGCCTTATGCATATATTAAACTTTGGCTTATAGTCTGTTCAACCGAAGTAGTGTTTATTTTGTTTTGTAGCTTATTTTTATTTTTCCCCTTAATCTTCTTTCGGTCTCTTTACCGCCTTAAAAACTGAATGTTTTGCAGCAGGGTTTTTTGATTTTTAATTATTTGTTTTATTTTAATGTTTTAGAACTGTATACGTGGTATAAATGAATTGTTATTTAATTGTTTAACTAAATATTTTTTGTATTTTTTTTTTCGGCTTATTAATATAATAAAAGTATTAGTGAATTATTCGAGTTATTCGAACATTTTAAAACTCTTATTCGATTAATCGAGCAAAATTAAAATTTAAAAATCGATTAATTCCTTACTAGAGCATAATCAAAGGTACCCTAATCGGATACTCTAGTCTGTACACAAGATCAATGCAGTGTTCAAATCCAGCAATAAAACATATTTGACAATAATACAAATCAAATGCCTTGTAATGCAAAAGCACTGCCAATTGAAATGATGCGCTAGTTGCGTTTATTTACATTTCAGCTGCAAAACAGATGACTTTAGGAATAATGTCAAACTTTTTCAAAATTTGTGCAATTGTGTTTGGGAATTTGTAACATTGTTGCACTGCAAAGCAACATGCGTTTAGAACTTCTGATTTAACATTATTTTAAACAGGTTGGCGCATAAGTAACGTTATGATTTATTTAATGAATAACTTTTGTTTGATTTAATTTAACGTTGGCATTTATTCAAACTTAGATTATAGTTTGGAAATATGTTCCCATTATGTTTTAAAGATAATGTCTTTCAAATGGTGCCCATTGTTTGCTTCGACCTGACTTGATATTTCCAGAGCATTTCCGATGTTTTTTTATAATTTTAGGTTCCAGAGCCCTCACTTCTTCTCGGATATTCGCCTTAAGCTGTTGGATGGTTCTTGGCTTATTGGCATACAAATTATCCTTTAAGTAATTCCGAAGAAAAACATCGGGAACCATTAGATCGGGCGAACTCAATGACCAGTTTAATTAGAAAACGCGATATTATCCGATTGCCAAAAATTTTGCGCTGGAGAGCCATAGTTGGACGAGCTGTCTGAGCTGTGGCTCTATTTTGCTGGAACCACAATTCTAGATTGTTCTCTTCATGGAGCCTTAATATTTAAATCATTGCCCGGTAGTGAAGGCCATTCATATTAGTTGCAACTTGTTGGATGTTTTCGAAAAAAAAAATATGGTAAAAAGAATATGTGCTCCAATGTTCAATAATTATTCTTGGATTTTGAAGTCCCATATTCTGTAATTTTGTTTATTCACGTGAGCAATGAGTTGAAATGGGCCTCTCGCTCATTATTGAATATCTCTGTGTCTCAATATTCGAATGCTGACTTTCAAATACTTTCGATCTTCAAGTCTTTTCATCATAAATTTCCCAAATTTTTCAAAGTTGATTAAAAAAAAAAAAAAAGAAAAAAAAAATAATAAACAAAAAATGTTTTCTTAATAAGATTTCTCTATGACGTGCTTAATTCCCAATTTTTATTTTTTATAAAAATACTGAAATTTATTGTTGAGGGTGAAAAATGTATTTACTTATTAAATTATAACATTTTTTATACGTCACCCTGTAAAAACAAACACAATATTGAACAAAAAAAAAAAAAAACCTTTTAAAATTTTAAAAATTCTTTGTAGTTTCCGGTAGTGAAAGAGAAAATATATTCCTTCCCGGTTAGGAATGGTTGTGTTTGGGATTTTATCTTTATTCGAAACGATTTTAGCCGATATGAAATTATAATTTCAAGTCATATGGGAATTATTTAGACAAAAATAATAAAAATATAAAATATTAATGAACCGTTACTAGGTGTGATTTAATATACAGTAGAATAACTCATGGTCGAACACAGAATGTATCACTGAACAACCGGGATGTCATCGCAAAATAACTAATAACTTTCTTCTTTAAACGCTGCAACAGAGTCTATCGAAATGGTGTGTCCGCTTAAAGGCCTGGTTACTTTTACGTCAACGTATACGTTGTGGATCTGCTGTTTCGTTTTCCAAGCTTGTGTATAAATGGATAGTCTTACGTTAACGTGACGTTATGGACCTGATAAAATTGAAAAGTTTCACCGTTAATAAATCCAATGTTTGTTGATAAATCAAACATTTTATTGACGTACACGTTTTTTTATATTTTTGTACAAAACGCACAAATAACAAAAGCTAAAATTTATAGGTATATAAATTTTGCCAAATTTTCTTTTTGAATTTTTAAATATTTCAATACGTTTACGTATTTTAAGTAAATACTAACCATCGTAGTCGACCGCAACGTTTACGTGTCCTTAAAGGCTGAGTTAGGCGAACGTTGCTGTACCCGTAACTTACTGTAACGGACTGCTTGCACGTTGGTGCACTTATAGAACATCTAAAAACGTGTCATATGTTTTCCCATACATAAACAAAAAAGCAATAGTATTCATAAAACAACACACACAGTGATGGGAAATAAAAAGGTTAACATGTTGACCGCTGTGCAGAAAAAGTACCAAGTGATTAAAATGGTATTAAAACAGTATTTAGTGTAAGTAAAAAAACATTATCAATTTAATATCTGATATTTTTATTATAGATTTACAATAAACAAATATGTATTTTAACATATACATACACATTTACATGTATTATTTTGTAAATGTGCATAGACAAAACAATATTTTGTAGCCATTTAAAGCCTTTTATATATTTCTCATTTCTATTGTATGTGCATTTGTTTATTTTGTACATCTTAGAATATGTATATTTATATATATTTCCATATGTTGAATTATAACTCGTTTTGTCGAAACTCCATAGATATACTGGAAAAAAGTACCAAAAAAAGAGCGAAAATACCCGCATTCAAATTAATATACAAGCAGGCCATCACTGCTTTACAACTGTCACGTAACGACGGCATGAAATTCTAATTTATTCAGATTGAGACGTTCCGTCAACATGACATTTAAATTCGGTAAGCATTTACATTGTAAGCAAATAACAAAACGGAGCAGACGTTTCGTTAGGGGACGTGGACGTTCGACTAACTCTACCTTAACTTTTACGTATGACTAACGAGGACATTAAACAAACATAAAAATCAAAAAAGAATTAATAAAGCATATTAAAATTTTTTAATATTTACACAAAAATTGTTTTGTTGTCAAACTGCTTGTATAGTTTATTTGGCCCTTTAGAATTTCTATAGATCAAACTAAAAATTTCCCTCATTTCTGTGGTAGTTGGGAGTATTAAAAAATATTTGATAATAATTTCTGCAAAACTTTCGTTTGATAAAAAGAAAAGAAAAACAAAATTATGTTAAATAATTTGTTAAGCTTTTAGTAGCTTTCTTTTTAAAGTTTCAAACATTTGGAGATTTAATGCTAAGAACCAAAGTTTTTTTGGCAAAGCAGAGTGCCCTCAAAAACCACCACTGACCATTGAAATAATCCTTTCTGCGGTTTAGCATGAAATCATTCCCCATATTTTTGTGTTTATTAAAATCTAGTGGACACAGCTTGAATTTGGTACTACAATCTTAAAACGCCAGACCACAGAATGTAAATCATTTACAAAAAAAAAAAAAAAAAAAAAAAAAAAAAATAAAAAAATACACATTTTCATAAACACATCCAACAAAAAAATAAAAAATTCTAATCCAATGTCTACACATCTAGTGGCATTAACACGTTCAACGATTTCCGGCATGAGTAGGTTTCATTCAGAGGTTTGTTTTTTATTCTATATAGAAAACAAGAGAGGAGACTCAACAAGATTCATTAGACTTGGTCATATGTGGACAACTCCCCGTGTTTCATTGATAATGAAATTATTAGAAGGAAAAAAAAAATTTTTTTTTCAACAAATGAAAAATTTTAATGCAATTATGACATTTTTGTTTTAAGTAATATTTTATAAAATATTTCTCTTATGGAATTATTAAAATATTATTTACGATTGTTAACAAATTTATAACACTTATTATTGTACGTGTTTTTTTTTTTTTTTTAGAAAAGTTGTTTTTTTTTTTTAAATTAAGTATTAACAAGCTAGTTAAATATTAATTAAGTAATTCATAGAAAGAGAAATATTATGAAAATGCATTTTAGTGAAGGAAGTGCTCGATTCATCACGTACTTAAATGGAGGGGCAGGTTATTACTTCATGTTGTTGCACGATGTATGATTTAGTAAATTATTTGTTATTAATTTTGAACGAGACAGGAAGCCTTTTCTTTGGATTTTGCAAAATAATATTTTTTCATACATTAAAATAATAATAATTTTTAAAATAAATAAATTTTTAATAAAGATTTTTTTTTCTATTTTGTCTTGCAGGTAAATATTTCGCATAAATAAAAATGTTTCAAAAATTTTCAAGAATCTTTAAAAGATAAAGCACCACGTAAGTATTTCGTTATTGGCCGAAAATTTAGGGTTATAGTATCCAGCTGACATGATGTAATGAATTTTGATATTTTTATCGTATAAAACAAAAAGTTGTTTTAAAAAAACAGTATTAGGAGTACAAATAAATTTTCATCACTTAGCAAAAGATGTTTCCATCAGTAAGTTTAGATTGGAATATGTCTGGATTAAAACGTCACATCGTCAGATTAACAAAAATAATTAATTTTTGTCTTTGATAAACTCTATTGCATAGTTTTGTTTCCTTTCTCAATTATCTGCGGGTTTTATACAACATTTACTGCCTGGCCCACAATGTCGACAAGAACATTTCTTTCTTTTTTTTTATAATTGGTTACAATATAATTATGCGAAAGAAATGTTCTTGTCGACATTGTGGGCCTGGCAGTTACTTTTGATATATATTAGTGGTTATATTTTCTCTCACCCCGTTTTTATGCGTGAGTTTATTTGACAGTTCATAGCAGGAACTTTCTCACAAACATTTTACAAACACACTTTTTCTGTAAATTGGCGAATAATTTCCTTACGTGACAGCTATTAATCGCTACAAATGTATTTAGTGAGAAAAACAGTTTTTTGTTTCAATTTATGGCATTTTTGTTTAATTTTTCGCATTTCAATCGAAAAGTTTCTCGAAGCGAGAGTTACAGAACATGGGCACTGATTTCTTTAAAAAGGTCTTTTATAAAATATTTTACAAATTCAGATTTTCGTTTTAGATGTATGGGAATGTGTAGGAACTACCTCTCAATTTTTAAAAAATACTCAAATATTTATTTACTCACTCCGAATTATTAGCAACAACAGTTGTGCTCAGATGAAGCTTAATTATTAATTATTTTTTAAAGGCCTTTTTGAGAAGCCTTCAAAGTAGATGTGGGAAGGCAAGGTGTTGATCTCCAATGACACGCCTTGTAAATAAGTAATTAAGTTGGGAAGCGGCTGGTAGGTCTTATGTCAGCAAAAAAAATTTTTAGAAGAACTTTTCTTTTTCCAGCTGGATAAACTGTGTATTTCTCCTGGAACTCATTTCTTTTGACATTTGCAATTTTTACCCTGGCTGTCATTGGCTTTTATACACTAGGCTAGTTTTTACTTATCAGAGGTGTTCTGGAAATCGAAAACGCAAAACCCAAGAATTTTTAAGTTCCTTTTAATACACTCTTTATCCAATTTTTTTTTTCTTATAAAATTCTGTTTAATTGAGAAATATGTTTTACTGCAAAAATCTTATTAAAAAAAACGACCTTTAAATATTTGCGTTTTGCGTTTTCGATTTCCAGAACATCTCTCTATATTTGGTATCGTCCTGTTTATAACCACTAAATAGTAGACGTTCCCTATTTCGGCACCTCTCATTACCCTGGCATCTCTAAATCGTGATAAATTGCTCCTCTTGACAATTATATAATTTACTTTTCTCTTTTCTGTCTCTCTGTGTTTTTTGCATATAAGTGAATTTTAATGACAATATTGTATTCGGCTTAATTATGAGTGTCGTAGTCGTGTTTGCTACCGATGTCGTAGGCGTAGACGTTTTAAAAATTTTTTGGTACCATGTAAAATTTTCGACAACGCCAATTTTTGTAATAGATTAAAATTGACAAGGTGATTAAGAAATTTAATAAAAATATTTATTTAAGAATAACCCTGTTATAGGACCTGTCAAAATGGCTGTTATAAAATTTTATTATTAAAAAAAAGCTTAGTGCTATTCAGTGTTATTTGCAATTAAATGTTAAGTGTAGCTTTATTTTCATCTTCTTCTGAGGAAGAAGAATACACAATTAGTGAAATTAATGCAATGCGGAGACAGCTAAGACTACAATCAAATATATGTTTAATGCCGAATTCAGTGTAAGTAATTTTTAATTTTTTGGTTAATGCAAATTTGAAATTTTTTTCTTTAAGTTTCATACGATACTTTAGATTAAACAAAGAGGCATTTAAATATGTTCTGGAGAAGATTTCAAAAAAGTTAGGGAAACAAACAAGATCTACATGCATACCAAATATTACAAAGCTTGCGGTTACAATGCGAATTCTAGCGGAGGGCAGCTATCAAAAGGGTGCCGGTAATGATTACAATGTAAGCCTGGGCCAATCAGCTGTAAGCAATGCCTTTAATGAATGCATTAACGCTCTTTATGAAGAAATTTGCCCTGATTGTATTTATTTCCTCACAAATGAAAGCGAAAAATATGAAATAAAAGAATATTTTTTTAACAAAACTGGCTTTCCTGGAGTAATTGGATGTATAGATAGCACCCATATTAAGATTTTAGCGCCAGAACTGGAGGAGCGCTTTAAATATTTTAACAGGAAGGGTTATTATAGCCTAAATGCAACAGTGGTAATAAAAAAAAAAAAAAATTTAGTTTTCTGTATCCAATATGTATGTATATTTTTTTATTTTTATATTAAGGTATGTGATCATAAGTTGAGAATAAGGTATATTTCAGCTCTGGATATCCCTTGGAAAAATATTTAATAACACCATCCAGATCAGCTGAGGAAGGAAGTCAAGAGAGTCGTTTCAATTCCTTACATTCAAAGACCCGAAAGATAGTAGAGCGTTCCATCGGTATGCTAAAAAATAGATTCCGATGTATTCTTGGCGCAAGGCAGTTACACTATAATCCAGACATGGCTGGAAAAATTACAACTGTTTGGGCGGCCCTTCATAATATATGCATTAATTTTAATATTGTACATGATGAAATTGATGTACCATTGCCTAATTCTGAATCAACGTTTTCGGAGGTGAATGACGACTTAAATGGCGTGAGCATAAGGTCAAGAATAATGCAGTCATTAAATATATAATTAATTTTTATTTTACCAATTAAATAAAATTCAATTAAATAATAAAAAAAAATTAATTTTTTTGGGATTTCATTTCAGAGTTTTGTAAATATGTACATAGATTGAAATTCACATACATGTGTATGTATGCATAAATAAATCTCTTAAATGTAATTCTAAATATAAAAAATTAAAAACTATGTCGAGAAAAAATGAAATAAAAAATTCGCAAATATAGGTATGTACATAAAAACATGTATGAGCAATGATATTGAAATAAAGATAAACGAAATCTTTTAAATTAAACTGTTTTTTCCTGTAGTACAAGCCGTCTTCTTTTAATTTCTATTTCTTCACTTCTTAGCTTTAACAACTCCTTCTTGTACTCATTTTTTTCTTGAAATTTTCCTTAAAAATTTTTAATTTCTCTTCTTTCAACTTGAAACTTTTCCTTTGGTATCTTTTAATTTCTTCTAAAGATTTTTTGACATCTGTATACAATGCAGACTGTATTCTCAATTGCTCTTCCAGAAGGTCGGTTTTCGTCGTTGACTTCTTTGACGGTTTTTGCGAAAATAAAATTTTGTTCGTTTCTTTTTGCGTTGTGGGTTCTTTTGCTGAATTTGAGGTTGAAGGATTTTCATTTTCCACAATTGGAGGCTCTTCTATAACTGGAAAGTCTTCAGCATTTTCTTTTGGACGCTGCATTTCATTGTTACTGCGTGTGATTCCAATTGCAGGTCTTGCATTAAAAATGGAATCCAACTGCAATAAATAACTCGCAGCCTCATCTGTTGCAGATAAAACATGTTGCTTGTAGGATCCACCACCTGTCGCAAAACATTCTCGTTTGTTGTGGGCTAACTTTTTTCTTAACTTAAATTTGTAATCGGACCACACTTTCATCCAACCTTCTCCGGTACGTGTTGGTGGTCCCAAAACATTAATTTTAGCTCCAATTTTGTTCCACTCCTCTTTTAAATTTATTTTATTAGGGCCATTATTAAATCCTCTGGCCAAATTAGGATTTTGTTGTAGGAGCTCAATCATCTTGTCGAATTGTTTTAAATTAGTTATTTTAATCCTGTATGTGGTTGTAGTGCGGGTAAAATTGTTTTTTTTTTATTATAAAATAACTTACATTTTGTTGGAATCCATTTTATTTAATTTCTTTTAGTAATTTTTGTTCTAGTCGTGCACAAAAACTTCAACGACCTTTTTCCTAATATTTGACGTTAATATACGCCACTCATGGTAACGACAATTGTAATAGAATCACAAGTTGAATTGCATTTTTTGTAATTATTGTCGTATACGACACTCATAATTCTATCAAATAAAAAATTGTCGTTTTCGTCACAAAAACTTTGCGACTACGACACTCATAATTAGGCCGATTATCTTAGGGTGAAGTTATTACCAGGGCTGTGGAGTCGGAGTCGGAGTTGAAGAGTCGGAGTTAAGGTTTTTGTACCGGAGTCGGAGTCGCAGTACCCAAAAAAACGCGCGACTCCGACTCCAAAATTTTTCGGCATAAAAAATTTAAAAAAGTTTCTAATATTTTCCAATATAAAAATTCTTCGAAATTGGCGCTGCAATATTTTGCAGATCAATATGAATAAGTAGATTTTAATTTATTTTATACGAAATAGTTGATTCAAGTACTTTACTATTTAAGTATATTTAGGTATATTTTTTATTCGTGCGGGAAAAAGTCTAAATTACATTAGCAAAATACTCAGTTATTGATCTAGTTGAAAAATATGTGTGATTTTTTAAATAATTTTCTCATGCTAAAAAATGTTAATTACAGGAATTGCCAATAATTTTAATATCAGAATTTTTTAACCATCAACGCTGAAATATTTTCAACATTGTACAGAATAAGTGTTGCTATAGCGCATAAATACTAGTATGTATTAGAAAAACTGTGACGTAAAATTATTTCTCTTTTGTGTAGAAACATCTTTATCGGCCTGCCTTTAATTCCTACCATAACTCATGTTTTTCTTATGCACATTACGCGGGGATTCCCATAATTCGTTTAATAAAGATGTTTCTACACAAAAGAGAAATAATTTTACGTCTCATTCATTTCGCATCACGGTTAGAGTAGGAGTCGGAGTTTAGCGTTTGGAGTCGGAGTCGGAGTTAGTACTTTTTTTCGGACGACTCCACAGCCCTGGTTATTACAATCAAAATTTTATTGTAAAATTTTGCCTCATAATAAAAATTAAGTGAATATTATTAATGAATTCCATTGATCCATCCGATAATTTATAACACTATATATGTATGTATATATTCCCCTCGATCCTATAAGGATCATATGGCTTCGATAACACTTTAAAACACATACAATGCAAACTCCTTCTCGTGTATAATTTGCCAGAACTTGATTTTTTCGAAGAACATGCAATTTATTCGGAAACCAATTAAAATTTTGGTTTTCCTGTCTTCGGCACAATTCTCAGCTGTAGACTAGGAGAAAAAAAGTTTGCAACAAAATAATTAAAGTAATTTTAAGAAGAAAAACAAGCCTTTTAATATAATTCATAATTTCTCAGAACATTACATACTGGAGAAATCTTCATTTTACATTTTAATATATAAGTTTATCATTAAGAGGTCTTGTACACGGTGAAAATGCTTGTCATGCAGGCGAATTCACTCGTGTACGTGGGCTGGACCTAATATTCGCCGTCAATATAATTAGTGTTGTGGTTATTTTATTGAACTGTTAATGGTTTTTAATCCAAATTTAGATATTTTTAATTAGGCTTAAGTTCATTGAATTTAATTTTCATTAAATTATTTTTATGAAGACAGGAATTTTACAACATGAAATTAATTAAAATTTTTATTGATTATTTTTCATTCTTGACTGCGCTGAGATTTGAACCCAGGCTTTCACGGACAGGTTGCCCAGACTAGTTTCGATTGTAACCACACAATCTCTGCAGTGAGGTTTGCCGTCTTTACTCACTCGGCTATTGCAGCCGGATAACGTCAATAGTCAAACATCAATCTTTAAACCAAATGGTATTTCACCTTGGTAGATCGAAATTTGCTTTTGAATAAATGATTTTATATTTTAATTGATTTACATGTTCTTCCTTACTTCTGTCTTTTCGTACTTTTTGCCAAGAAATCCAAAGTACATTTTTTTTCATGTTTTTGTCTTTCTTTTTTCTTGTTGACCTTTTTCAGCACAACTTGAAGGACAAATGTAAACATAGCTCGTGACTTAGATGTTAACAATAATAAGTATTGTGGTTATTTTATTGAATTTAGATATTTTTAATTAGGCTTAAGCGTCATATCTAAATTTTTTGATTTTTCATCCAGCATCATCGGTGTCACACATACAAACACATTTTCACTAATACTACCATAGCGCTTGATGAACAATTTTGACCGTGTATAGACCCCTTTAAGGTTTTTGGCAGGCATATTTATGCAATTTTGCATATTTTTTAACATATTGCATTTTTTTGTTTTGGTTATCGCTTGCATATTTAAAATTTTTCGCGTGCATATTTAAAAAAACCCGCGGTTTATTTAAAATTACATAATTAATATATATCACATTACAAAAACTTACAACAACTTAACAAATAACTGCAATACAAATACATACATACCAACATGATGACAATAGGCACAACAAGTAAGCCAAGAGAAAAATATGTAACTCCCAGTGTAATAAGTACAAGCAGTAAGACATACCGATGTTTGTGTATAAAATACATTTAAGATGTAGATAGATGACGGGCTCAGTGGCTGTGGCTGCATCACACTCCACTTCAGAATTGTGTAGAGATGAGTACGAGACGTATGAATGTTGTACATGCATGTGTACATGGCTGCCATTTATAAAAAAAGCAAATAATTGGCACATCAAATTACAGAAAAAAAGAAAGATGCAACAACTAAACAGAATACTTAGTAACTAATTGTTGTTGTAAAGTAAAGTCAGTCACTGAGTCAGTCAGTCAATTACATGGCTTAAGTTGATTTTTATTTTCTTTAACAAAAATAAAGGGGCAAAAAAAAAAAGATTTATATAAATAGTATTTTCATTTGGCAGACAGACAGTTTTAAAGAATACAAAAATCAAAAGGAAAACCTTATTTTTTTCTCATTTTCAAGTACCCATTTTGTTTTTCTTTCCAAGATGTTGAAACAAAAACACAACTACGAGCAAAAAAATTTATATTCTTTACGGTTTTTGTCGTCTAATTCTTCGTGTTTTCTAGTTTTTTTTTGTTTATTGATAGCAAAAAATTTAAAAGGTATTTTAGTTCTTTTGCTAGGTAAGTAACATTTCGTTCGGTATTTTTCCCTAAAAATGGTACTAATTTATTTTTTGCAAAATAGTATATTTTCTTTAGACGGGGTTTTGCTGCAAAAAGGAAGTTTTTTTTTAAGTATTTCATAAAAAGTTTCTATTTCTTAAAATAGCACCTTTTTGTTCTTAAAATAGTACTTTTTCTTTTCTTAAAATGGTAGTTTTTCTTAAATAAGTATTTCATCACAAGAAAAAGAATATAATTTAAAAATAAGTTCTTTTGAACATACCCTAATAAGATACTTTTCTTCTCGAAAAGGTACTTTTTCTTAAAAAAATGTTGTGTTTCCTTAAAAGAATAGGTTTTTTAAATTGTGTACTTTTTTTCATAAAAAATACTTTTAATTAGTATTGTGGTTATTTTATTGAACTGTTAATTGTTTTTAATCAAAATTTCGATATTTTAATCAGACTTAATTTTAATTTTCATTAAATTATTTTTACGAAGACAGGAATTTTACAACATGAAATTAATTAAAATTTTATTGATAATTTTTCATTCTTGACTGCGTTGAGAATTGAACCCAGGCTTTCACGGACAGGTTGAAGAGATTGAGTGGTTATAATCGAAACTAGTCAGGGCAACCTGTCCGTGAAAGCCTGGGTTCAATTCTCAGCGCAGTCAAGAATGAAAAATGATCAATAAAATTATTATTAATTAATTACCAATTAATAACCAATTAATTATTAATTTCATGTTGAAAAATTCCTGTCTTTATAAAAATAATTTAATGAAAATTAAATTCAATAAACTTAAGCCTAATTAAAAATATCGAAATTTGGATTAAAAAATTCTTTTTTAAAATTTATTTTGTTTAAAATCTTTGGTTATAAGAAAAAAGTGCTTAAGTCAATTTTTTTTAGTTTTGTAGGAGAGAAATTTTATATTTTAAAGGTAATTTTTGAAAATTTACTTCTATTCTAATACAATCAACACATCTAGTTTTTTAAGTTGTTATTCCTAATGTCTCAGATCGGAAGTAAGCTTACATTTTTATTCCAAATGGTATTGCACATTTAAAAAAGGTAAGCAAAATGCCTCCTGAAAACTTGTACAAAATAATTGAAACTTTGCAACTCAAATTTATCTTAAGTCAACTTAAGCAGTTTTTCCTTTTTTGCCACAGAAATAAGTTTTTTTCTTAAAAATTTTATAATTTCTTAAGAAAAGTACTGTCTTCAAAACAAAATACGCAGCTTATAAAAAGTACTTTTTCTCTAAAAGGAACTTTTAAAAAAAATTTGTTTTCTTAAAATGGTATGTAGTTTTTTTCCCCAAAAATAAGTTTTTCTAAAAGTTGTACCTTTTTATAAAGATATCGAAAGTTAGTTTTTAAAAAGGTACTTTTTAAAAAGGAACTTTAAAAAAAGGTACTTTTTGGAAAAAGGCACTTTCCTTTAAAATTACTTTTTAAGGGAGGTACTTTTTAAAAAGGTACTTTTTCTAAAAAAATGTACTTTTTTGTAAATGGTACTTTTTAAAAAAAAGGTTAAAAACCCATTTTGCTTAATAAGTAAGTTTTTGCTTTGAATGAGATTTTTTTTAAGGTTAAAATTTTTGTTTAATATAAGTCCTTTTTTCTTAACCCATTTTTCGCCGTACCAAGTAAACTGACAATATAATAACGATACAAGATTTGAATTAACTGAAAGAAAAATAACATTGCAAAAAAAACAAATAGTATGAGTGCTGGTGATTATATTCATCGGTCGCCGAAAAATGGGTTAAAAAGGTAATTTTTGTACAAAAATATAATTTTTAGGAAGTCACAAAAAGTACTCTTTTAAATCTGATAAAAAGAAAGTGTGTTTTTTAACAATGTACCAGTTCACACACACTATTGTGATGGCCAAAATCAACAACACAAAGTTCGAACTGCTTAATCGTTTATTTACATTGTTTAGCTTTGTATTAAGCTGAGTACTAAAACGTCTGTAAAAGTTAAAAATGTATTCTCAACTTTAACGATGTACAGTTGAATTATTCTGTTCGAATCTATAGCCCTTTTGGTGCACTTTGCGACGGATAATATTGTAAAATTCTGTACGGTTTTCTTTTACAATGCAAGACTTTTTCGGAACTCATTCCTATTTCCAAGCTTGAGAAAATGATTTGGTGCTAAGAGATTTGCAAAAAAAAAAAAAAAAAAGAGTTGGAGTCTGCGATTGATGGCTTTAAGAAGCCAGACAGTTCTTACGATATCAAAGGCATTGAAAATCGCTTAACAAAGTGTTAAGCAAAGCTTAAAGAAGATTATGTTAAAAAATAAAGAAAACATTTTCAGCATTTGATATGTCGGTTAATTTTGGAGCCGACTTCGTAAGAAATTGAAAGCTAGCATTACTCGATGTTAATTCTAACCTGAGGCTTGCAAGTTAAGTATACGTATTGTCAACGAAAAATCGAAGAAAAAGCCGATTGGCTGAAAGTACAAAAAACATGTGTGTGTTGTTAGTGAAGAAGTGTGAGTGTTTTGCCACTTTCAAGTATAACTGCAGTGTTGTTATTGAGGCGCCACCAAAGTAAGCAATGCTTACTAAGCATAAGCTCAAAATTCTTAAGAAGCCTCAACTAGAAAGTAGAGTCAAATACGTTTCGCTGTTACTCAATTTATTCAAGTTTGAGTTCATGCATTTAGTACAATATCACCGTAGTAGCGTTTATTATTCTTACACATAAGCGCGACATTTTTCATATAATATTATTTTTTTTAATATTTTTTTCTCTATTTACACAAATCCTTTTGTTTTAAAAAAAAACTTTAAGAATTTTTTTGAGTCTTTTGAAACTTTAATACTTTTTGTTTATAAAAAAAAAACGTAACAAGAAAAAATATAAAATCATCTCAAATTTTGTAGGTGAATCTAAAAATGTAGAGGCCATAACACATGAGCAGAACAGAAAAAACAATTATTGTTTCGTCTGTATGTTTGTGACTGGGAATGTTGGCTGTCAAGTACATCGAAGCACAAATAGAGTAACAATGATACATCGACACTAATGGAAGAGAGTGTGTTACACTTTGGAAAAAGAGAAAATATAGAATAAAATTTTAAAACTAAATAAAATAAAAGATATCACAACTTTACAACTGCAAACTGCAGCTTCTCGTTTCAAGATTCAAGTGGTCACAGAGGCGTGACACAATTGCACGATATCAAATGTCTATAAGACAATTGTAGTTTTTTTTTTCTTCTCTTAAATGTTTTTTACAATTGGTACTTGAAATAATACAATATTAATGCTAAATAAATCATTTATTTTTTTAAATACAAATACCAGGGCGATCGACTCGGTTTCTCAACCGGGGTGTTCCGTAATAAGAAAAAAAATTTTTTTTAGAAAAAACTTTTTAGAAATTTTCTTATTACAAATGAATTAACTACCGTGACTTTTTGAATGAAACACAGTTTTTTTTTACAAAAAAAAATTTATTTTTCAACACAATCTCCTTTTGGCTCAATACACTTAGTCCAACGTTTCTCCAATTTGTGTATCCCTTCAAGAAAATAGGATTTTTCGAGGTCCATAAAATAGGAATTTGTTTGACCAATAATTTCATCGTTGGAGCTAAATCTTTTTCACCGAGCCATTTCTTTAGGTTCGGAAATAGGAAGTAGTCACTGGGGGCTAAATCCGGAGAATATGGCGGATGTGGTACCAATTCGTAGCCCAATTCATGTAATTTTGCCATTGAGACTGCTCACGTGTGCACCCGTGCATTATCTTGATGAAAAATAACTTTTTTTCTTGGCCATATGGGTCGCTTTTTTAATCCTCGTTAAATCGGTCCAATAAGTTGGCATAATATTCGCCGTTTATTGTTTTTCCCTTTTGAAGGTAATCGATGTGGATTATCCCGCGTGCATCCCAAAAAACTGTTGCCATCACATTATTGGCCGAAAAACTTACTTTGGCCTTCTTTAGAGCCGGTTCACCCGGAGAAACCCATTGTTTAGACTGCTGCTTGGTCTCCGGAGTGTTGTAATGAATCCACGTTTCATCTACACCGCCATAGGAAATGCCTATGGCATCAACAATCTCACGCACTTTTACTCTTCGATCGGCCAACACCATATCGTGAATTTTTTCGACATTTTCGGGTGTAATGACTTCAATTGGTCGTCCAGAACGTTCAGTGTCATTTGTACTTGTGCGACCACAACCAAAGTCAGTAAACCACTTTTTTACCATTAAAATCGATAGTGCAGAGTCCCCATAGTATTTATCAAGCTTTTCCTTGGTGTGATTAACGGTTTTTTTTTCTCAAAAAATAATGTTTAATGAGCACTCGAAATTCACTTTATTCCATATTTAAAAAAATCCACGAGGTTGTATGTTTTGAACAGCTGTTAAACGCAAAGTATAAGACGGAACTTGCTTAAAATTTGACAGTAGTCTATTAACAGGTGGTAGTTGATGGGAGCCGTGTTGCATTTCATATAACTACGAGCGCAGTTCGAAAAGTTACGGACTTATTGATCCGCCCTCGTATAAATTAATAAGAACATAAAATCATGAAATTATGTTTTTATTGAGTTGTTGTTCTCAATGGAGTCCAGCAACTAATGCAATTCTATAGTGTATTAAATTTGCTTACTATCCTTAAATGGATAGATTAAAGCTTTCATACTTTAATAGTCTTATTCCTTCAATATTTTCCAGGAATATATACTTGAACATATTGAAGGAATAAGACTATACACAATCGAATTAATATGAAAATTTATTATAAATGTTACTCACCATGAGAATTAAATTCTCAGATTCTATTTATTAAAAACCTTTTTATTAACTTTCTTAAGAAAACACACATTTTGACAAAAAGTACTTTTGAAAAGAATTTTTTTTAGTTAAAATAAATATTAATAAAGGAACCTTTTTATAAGTAAAACAACCTTTTTAGAGAAATAAAGAGTATAGTTTTTTTTTGCTAAAATTTCCATTTAAAAACAGCGTTTATAATTGCAGATATTGTGTCGCTCATGGAAGTTTAGTTGATGGAATGCCCCACAGTGAAAATGATCAACCGTATTCAAAATGAAAATTTGGCATAAAGTTAGCATAAGGTTTATTCATTATACACTTACCAAACTCTGACTAACGATTTGCTAAACTCTTGTTGTTGCAGCCAAACGTTTGTCAACTTGTGAAAAACAGTCAAACAATTTTGTTTGTTTTATTTTTAATTTACGGTCTTTTCTTATTTGTTATCATTTTTAAAATATATTTTAATTTTAAAAAGTTTTACACAAGGCGAATTCATTCCAGGTAATCTCGGTAGTATAACAAGTACAACTCGTACAAAAACCACAAAATCATTGTACAATGTCAAAAACCGAAACAAATCAAAACAGAAACAAAGATAATAAACAAAATTTTGACATCCAACAATTATAAAGCTAAAGAAAAAAAGTTATCAGCAGGTCTTTTAGGATCACCTGTAATGAATTCGCCTTGGTTTTACAAATATTTATATGTGGAGGGAAAAACAAAAAAAAAAAAAAAAATTAAATGACAAAATCAGCGATGATTAAATGCAAAACGTGTTACATTTTTCAGCAATCATTATACTTCATCATTATAATTCAGAGTTGATTTATTAAAAATTTGATGACGGATAGAAGTTTGTTATGAATTAGGCCCTAATTGTGTAAAACGCAACGCAACGCCAAACATTACACAGTAAGCAAAAACAGAGTGAAAAAAATATATTATAATTTTGTTGTTGCTTTCTACAGAAATTCATATTGAATTTTTAAATTTAAAACGCTGCATATCCTGTGGCGTTGAACATTTTAAAACGCAGTAAAAATTTCTGTAGAAAGCAACAAAAAAATTCGGAAATTTTTTTACTTTGTTTTTGCTTTCAATGTAATTTTGGCATTGCGTTGCGTTTTACACAATTAGGGCCTTAACTTTGGCTAACAAGCTGCTAAGCTTAATCCGCATTCTACATAGTTAGCAGCTCGTTGTACGTAGTGTACCAACTGTGGCTAACTTTTTGTTATGAATACCGCCAAATATGTTTAAAAAGTTAATTTTGTTTTATAAAAACAGTACAAATTAAAACTCGTTTTTCAATGGAATGTTTTAATTCTTTTCTAAACTGTAACTCCTTGTCACATGTTTGTACTTCAAGCCGCTTGACTTTTTATCTGAAGTTTAACATTCAGCTACTAGCAAACAAAACTTCAAGTACTTGAAGTACTCGATTTTATTTGTGTTCTAAACTATTTCAAAGGTTAAAACAAGCTGATTTATTCTAGTTTCTAAAGTTTGAAAAAAAAAAAACCTTTAAACTCCAACAAACTTTAACAAAGTTTCAAATAACAAAATGATTTTGCTATCAAGGATTCTTCTGCTTGGCAGCAGTTACATTTTTTTTGTTTTGTCTACACAGAAGAGTAACTACGGGTAATCTTGGTCACCATAGACAAACTCTACAACACAATTTTGTCATTGTTTTGAGAAACATTGTATCATGGATGGAAAAAAGTAACCCAACTTAAATCACCCAACCAAAAAGTTTTTTTTTGTTTTTTTTTTGCAACTTAAGATTTTATTCATTATCTTACATTTGATGCTGCAGAGTGAAATGATCATAATGCTAAAGATGCGATATCTAAATTAACCATAAATGGTTAAAAGTTCTTAACAAATGTTACAAGTATCTGGCAATAAGATCTTTTCAGCCATGCACAGATACAAAACACACACACACACACTAACTTACATATACACAGTCTTATGTACTTGTCACCATTTTCCGAATAGAAAAAGGCTAGAAGTTTTTTAAATAAATACTCGTACAAGACCAAAACAGCCATGAACAAGAACAAAAGTGGCCAAAGAGCTTTAAACGTTCTTTGGCAAAAAACATACGCATTTAAAAAAAAAAGAAATAACTCTTTAAAACATTAAATAGGTGTCGTGTTCAAGTCGTATTGCAACATTTTTATTGCATTGCCAACATAATTAGATTTGTACAAAAATTATATACTTGACCATAATTTCATTTACGAGATCGCCACAATCTTGGCATGACGATCTAACACACACACACACACACACGTACACACACACAAACTAACTCTCTAACATTCTTCGCATTAGCCAATCTAATGCAGAAGAAAGTTGCTATGCTCAGTCATGGAATATAAATGGCAGCTTCTCTAATCAGAGGCCACTTTTAAATGGATCGTGTGTAATGATGGCTTTAAGTCAGACCTGTAATGCGTCTTTATTTGGACCATAAAGTCTTTGAGAGAACAAAAAAAAAAAAAAAATTAAAAGTGTATCATGATCGAGATCATCAAACTCTTAAAATGGTTGGGATCGCTATTCCTGTCATTTGTTCAACTCCATGTTTATGGGTTTTTGTTCTTTTTTTGTAGTCTTAAAATTCGTTGCCTGCATAAAAAAGTAGTGTCTTCTCTGGGGTATTAATTAAATATTTATTAATTTTAATTATTAAGGAGTTTGTGTTTTTTTTAATTTATTGCGTAGTTTTTGCCTCTTGTAACTTTGACAAGTGCTGTAAAATTACTAATCAAAAGATCAAAGGAATAATGTTTTTGCTCTGGTAACAAAATGTCAAGGCGGTATTGTTTGATTTGATTTAATCGAAATTCCTTTATGGTATTTAAGTCAGCAGGTTTTATGTGTTATTTTCTGCAAATCAGTAAAAAATTTAAAAAGAGGTCAGAAAAACATTATATGGTAAATAAACTAGTTTCTTACTAGTTAGTTTGTTTTCGAGAATGTTTTCAAAGGGTTTTTTTGTTATTAAGGCACTATTTGCTAAAAAAAAAGTTAATGTTATTAAAAAAGTACTTTTTGTAAAAATAGTACTTTTTGTAAAAAGGTACCTTTTTGTAAAAAAATAGAACTATTTGTGAAAATAGTACTTTTTGTAAAAAGATTACTTTAAAAAAAGTACTTTGCGAACAAAAGTACTTTTTGTAAAAAAAGGCAATTTTTGAAGGATACTTTTGTTTTAAAGAATGTTTTTTAAGGTTTTTTTTGTTATTAAGGTTAAAAAATAGTTTATAAAAATAGGTTAACTTTGTTAAAAAAATTTCTATTTGTAAAAAATTACTTTTTCCACAAAATGGTACTTTTTGTACAAAAATTACTTTTTTAAAAAAAGTCCTTTTTTTTTTGCCAAAAAAAAGTACTTTTTATAAAAGAGGCAATTTTTGTAAAAACAAGTAAAAGGGCTATATTCGGCTGTGCCGAATCTTTGATACCATACACCCTGAGTGGAAATATTTCAGAATTTGGCTTTATATATTAAATTATGAGCCGATCATCGAAAAGATTTATAATAATTTGTTAACCATAACAAACTTAAAACACAAAATTTCATCATGCGTTTTGGTTTTAGACCTATTAAAGTAATTTCAGGAGGAGGTTTTATGTCTCGATCAGTACGAAATTCTGTACAGTGATTTCTAGCATAATGAGACTGTCACAATACAAACGCAGTACTCGTTACGATTTTAGGCGTCATAAAGTGTTTTCCGAGAGTTGTCTTCATATATGGGGTCTATCGTAAATTATGGATCGATCTTCGCGAAATTTGGCAGTGTAATTCTCTTATCATATAAAGCGAGTTTGTGAAAAGCAAAGTATCATTGACTGCATTCTGCCATTAATTTTTGAAAGATTTGTTGCAGAATTTTAAAGTTTTAACGGTGCTTGTTCCACATTTGGATACATAACCCTTTTCATACTGAATCGATTTTGATGGATTTTAATCCCAAACGGCTTAAAATCAATTTTGCACCAATATTTTCTTTTTCTTTTTAGTTGTTTGGAAGAGAGCGTGTTTTCAACAGACGTACACACAGACAGATGGCTAAATCGACTTAGAATAACTCAAGGACTTAGAATTTATATATTTAATGAATATTAAAAAAGTTGCACGCGGAATGACAAACTTAGTATACCCTCATTAACCACTAGTGGTGAAGGATATAAAAATTGTTCTAAACAATATCACAAACTATATAGGAAAAATTCCATTAATTAAAATAAAATCAGTCTTAAGTCAAAAGTTCATGAAGTGAATTAAACGTTTACTGCAGAAAATGTTGTAAATATCAAACAATATTTAACTGATATTATTAATTTGTTTACTGGTCTAAATTTAATTAAGTTTTTAATTAATATCACAAAATTTCTAATACAAATCAATTTTTATTTTTTTTTTTCTGTGTAACATTTTAAAATTACTGATGATACCCTTCATTATCACATTTAGTTTTAAAAATTTACGACCAAAAAATTGCTTTTAAAAACATCACCGAATAAAACAAAAAATGACGAACGAACATTTGCCAAAAAATCTACCATACGAGTGTAACTTTGTTTTCTTACTAAAAACAATTCCCCGCAGAACTTTTGAAATATCGCAATATCTGAATTCTTAGTAAAAATTCTTATAATTCAATTCATTTTGCAAAATAACTTATAACACAAGGTATTCCAGTACACAAAGAGTAAATTCAATAAATTCAAATTTAATCAGATAAAACAAACAAATATCACACGTGTTAAATTTACTATAGACTTGTGACCAAAAACCGAACCAAGACTCAGGCTGACTACTGACGGCTCAGAACTCACACACTTGGTGGCCATAAATTAATAAAAATAAAAAGGCACGACTTTAGAAAATACTGTGTTCGTTACTTATTTTTTCTTCTACTTCTTCTTCGTCTTCTGTGTAATATGTAATGAATTATTTATTGAAACAAAAACAACAATCATTTTAAATTTTCAGTAGACAAAAAAAAAACAGAAAAAATACAAATACAAAGATTCAGTTCAGAACTGCAAAAGACAACAAAATTTTATTAAAACCAACAGAAAAGGAACATAAAACAGAAGTGTCAACATAAAAATCGAGATAATGATCGTCTCTAATAAACTTTTCACAGTTGGCCAGTTAGTAGACATATTTACGCTCCATAAGTCATACACATTTAATTTAGTCTTTGAAAAGTCACAGCAACAACAAAAACACAAAAGGATCTCCATGGGTGGTATTCGATTTCGATTGTTCGTTCTTTCATTTGGTGTGTTTCTGACACTTGTTCAAAGATAAAAAAAAAAAATTAATCAAAAGAAAAAAAATGTTTAAATAATTTTGATTAGATTGATGGAAATTACTTTTTTACTTATTTATAATTTGAAACAGCTAAACAACAAATCGGCTACAAGAAAAAAGAGAGGAAACAATGGGTTTCAGACTTTGCCTAGAATCTCATAGCGGACATAAAACAGATAAAAGCAAATCTAAATGCTGCAACATCGAGTGACGAAGAAAGGCGACTGAAGTACGAATATAATCAAACT
The DNA here is from genome assembly GCA_943735925.1 of Pollenia amentaria. Lineage (NCBI taxonomy): Eukaryota > Metazoa > Arthropoda > Insecta > Diptera > Polleniidae > Pollenia > Pollenia amentaria. The sequence continues at coordinate 148,827,513 of OX031008.1, forward strand.
GTAACTCGCCGCTGCAACAAATAAGGCTAGAGATCTTTATAGGGGAAAAGGCGATCTAACTTGCTGTCAGAACTGGAGAGGAATCAAGAGCAGCATGGCCAACAAAGTTAAAGCTGGCATACCGAACAAATGACCTTCTGCCGCTTGTTAATTTGAGGTCCGTAATGAACAGGCAGTATTCCGTCATAGCAAGTCATGTACTGAACACATTAACAGTTTGCGCATTATTGTCGAACAGTCCGTAGAATGAAGAGCCTTATTATATTTATTCTATATAGATTTTGAAAAAGTCTTTGATACCCTCACCCGCAACATTAGAGTAAGTGCGGGTAATGTGGTACAGTGCCTAGTAAGTCGAGAATAACGGAACCAATCTAATTGTTTTGTCGCGCTCAAAAAATTAAGAGACGCAACGCAACGCCAAAGAATAACATTGAAAGCACAAACAACGTCATAAATATTTTGTAATTTTTTACCGTTTTAAAATTCAACGCCCCAAGCGTTATGCGACATTTCGAGTCTTGTGAAATTAGATTATTCTTAATTGCACCACAAAAGAATTATTCGTAACGCTAATGGCCATACTTACATGACTTCCGAGAGTGTTCTTAACATGGGGCTGAAATAACCACTTTAATATCTTAAAATAGCTTAAATCTTAATTGTTTTTTACGTTTTTGTTATATAATAGATACTAGATTTAATTGTTTTAAGCATACTACCCAGTGAGAAGTATCAGTTTCATTGGAGAAATAGGTGAATAAATAAATTTGCGCGAGAGTCCCGGGATCCCTGGAGTTTGGTTTTTATTTTCCGCTATCCCGGGAATCCGAAAGGTGTGGGGAAAAAACTTTAGGTATACCTTAAGTCAGCTAATTTATTACCTTCCAAATAAAACATTAATGCAATTGTGTTTTTTACATGAATTGTTTTTGTTATCTTTTTTTTAATTACAATAAAGTAGAAATTTGTATAAAACACAACTACTTTCCTAAAAAAATTCTATGTGTTGGTAAAGCAGTTCACTATACCATATTACCAGCACATGGTGTATCACATATCCTGCGAATTATTTCAAGTCCTGTTTAATGGGATTTGCAATATTTTCTTAAATATCTTTGAAAATGTGGGCTTAATATTTTTGGAAAATGGCTTTGTGGAAGCTTAACATATGTGACATGTAGATTGTTAATTCATATTCAGGTATGTGATGGACTTGGAAAACGAAACGATTTGAAACCGATAATATCGTTTTTACTATCTTTTAGAATTGATTTCTTATACATATTCCTCTTATTTTCTGCCTATATTCTTTTAAATTGTGTATTACATGAGTTAATTGTACTGTATTTTGAACAAGAAATTAATAATATAAATCAGAAATTGATATTAAAATCACTCGAAATTCATCACACCTTTTAAAAACGTTCGTTTTGAAATCGATGGATTTTCATCACATACCCGATTATAATCGCACAGAAATTAAAAATTGGGCAATCTAAAATCAAATAGATATACCACATTACCCGCACTTACTCTAAGGCTTGAAATTACACCACAAGATTTTGTAAAGGTCGAATCTTCATTTATCATACGCCCCATAAAAAACGCTCTTGGAAATCCCTTTATAATGCTTTAACAGCAAAACTTATTAATATTGTTGTTAAATTTATCCCACTACCGTTTGCTAAGACAAGAAATAAAATTTTGTGGAAATAGGTCTATAATTTACCATAAGCCCTAGATATATTTTATTTTTAATCCAAATTTAGATATTTTAATTAGGCTTAAGTTCATTGAATTTAATTTGCATTAAATTATTTTTTATGAAGAAAGGAATTTTTACAACATGGAAGATTAATTAAAATTGTTATTGATAATTTTCATTCTTGACTGACCTTTCTTCATAAAAAATAATTTAATGCAAATTAAATTCAATGAACTTAAGCCTAATTAAAATATCTAAATTTGGATTAAAAACCATTAACAGTTCAATAAAATTAACCACAATACTAATTATATTTTATTTATTTATTTCAGTCTATAGATTATAAATCCTTGCAGACATAAATGTAAAAATTAAAATATAATAAATAAAGAATAATGATATTAATTTTATTAAATAAACAATAACTTTTTTTTGATGTTTTACATTACAATCAGAAAAGACAATTAGACGATACAGATTATTCAAATTTGAGCAAACTGGACGGAAGAAGTCATTGTTAGCGTAAACAGAACGGTAATACCTTAAATATAGCAGCTGAAAATTTCGTGTAGGCGCCCCTGGAATATTAAAGACAATTTTTCGGAACAGGTAGCCAGAATCCACATCACCACGTATTAGACCCATTAAAAACAAGATACTAAGCATTGATTGTTCAATATCGGTAACTTAACAAATTTTAATATTGTGGCGAAATTTAGTTGGATAAATCAACTAAAGACACAAATCCCACATAGATTTACTAAAGTTTTAAAAAAAGTTTTTCTTCAAAATTGCCGGGAATTTAAAACAATTGAAAAACTTTAATCGAATTTTGCCAAATTTGATTATCTTGGCGCAAGTTACTTGCGCAAGTCTCTTGCGCAACTCTTGGTTTGTAAATGTCAGCGGAAAGGTCGCGGTAAGGGGAAACAATTGAGTACAGACTTTGTTGTACTCGGCAAGTTACTTGCGCAACCAACTTGCCGAGTCTGAAAGGGGTCTTGAGATATGACTATGATGCAATAAAAGAGCGATATGCCTTATTGAAGTAAAACGATTCCATTTTTAGATTGAGCGTGTGCCTTGTAAGTTCCATTGCAAAGTTACGTGGCATTTTTCGTCCTATGGCTAATGGAGAGTGTGGCCTAGCCAGTTGTATTTTCTTTTTCTGATTTGCGTATTGATGTCTTCATGCTCAGAGATATGAAGTAGTTGTTCGTTTGATATTATTCTTGGCCACCACATGTTTAAGATATTGCGCAGGCATCTGTTTGTGAAACTTTGTTGTTAACATAGGCCCCATATAAAGCCCACGCTCGGCAAACACTTTTTTACGTCTACAACCGTAACGAATAATACTATTGTAGTAGAATTTGGTCGGTCATAGTTTCATAAGACTAGAGACCACTCCACCAAATTTTGTGATGATCGGTTTTTCATTTTCCATAGGTCCAATATACAAACACCTTCTCCTGAAAATACCTCTAAAACGCCTAAGAGCAATTTGTTTGTTATAAAAATTGAATAGTCATTATTTTAATTGTCGTTGGTAAATTTGTGTTTAAATTGGCTTTAACCAGATTGAGACGATTTTTTCCTAAAATTTTTATTTAATTATCTCTAAAGTAAAAGATAATCACCTTCATTATCAGATTTCTAATGATGTTTAATTATTTTAGAAGACAAAGTTTACTACCTGAATTTAGTGCTACTTTTTGTTGCCATTTTTGTTGCAAATGTTTTTTTTTCCTTCGTTCTTCTGTTGCTGGATGCCTGTTAAATTTGGCTATGCGGCCCATCCATCCGGGTTTCTTTTTTCCACAGATTTTTTGTTTTTGGTTTTATTTGTTTTTAATTTTTGTATGAATCGGTTTCTTTAATGTGCATATTAAATGTTTGTGTGTGTGTGTGTGTGTGGTTGTGTATTTTTTTTGCTCTGTGTGTGCCACATTTATAATCACCTAAGGCGATTTCGTTTGTATTGTCTCTCTCAAATACAGCAAAAACCAAAAGCTTAACTTTTAAGCTCGTAATAATAAAGTAAAACACTTTTTTGTTTGATTGTGTTCGCTCGGTAGGTCGTTCGGTCGGCCCGATAAGTCAAGCAAACAAAAACATCTTTTTGAACCGCAGCAAAATGTTTGTTATAATAAAATGAGAAAAATATATAAAAAAAATTTTACAAACTGCAACAACGACAACAACATTATAATACTCGTACACCTGAACATACAAATGTGAGCCAACGTTACCATTTATATATATTTTTTAGCATACCCACTCATGCAACACACAAACTTAGAGATACAGATACAAATACATACATACGACTTAAGTAGCGAGATACTCTTAAAACACATTAACCTTGAACTTGTACATCTGAAGTCAGACTTGTGTGCTTTTTGTTGTATTGGTTGTTTTTGTTGCTGGCTAAAATGATATTTTAAGTTTTTGTTATAATGTTTTTTTTTTGTAGAATTTTTGGCAGAAGATCTTTTGTTTTTCCTTTGGAACCCTGTTCGGTTTAAAGTTAGATTTTTGGTAAAAGACATTAAGAAGGTCTAGTTTTAGGCTAAAACAATACTGGATGTTTAAACAAAAAATATAATATATTAAAAAAAATTTACAAATAGATTACCTTTTATCAAAATTGTTCAAAATAGTGTAAAATTCACAAATTGAGAAAATGTCAAAAGATGTATTTTTTTAAGACGATTTGATAAACTGTTGAAATATTTTGAATTTAAATATTTATAAAAGTATATTTCGGTGTTTTTACTATTTACGCAGTGAACTGAATAAAAATCGTATCGATAAGGATATTTGTTCAAGTTTGTAAAACTATAAAGAAAACTTGTATGGTGTATGTTAAGAACGTTCAGTGTTCTTACGGTTTTTAAGAGATGACATCAACAAATTCAACGGGATAAAATATTCTGGACAGGGTTCCTAGAATTATACAAAGAATCGAAAATAATGGCGCATTAAAAGCGGCAATCGACTCATAAAAGTCGAAGCCTACGACAAACTAATGTAAATGTTAATGGAAAACTTTTTTCTATTTTCTTATTTGCACTTCTCCGCTTATAGATTAAAAAAAAGAAATATTGCACAGTTTACTTGTATAGTGTGTGTCACAAGTTTTGTTTACGCAGTGTCAGACTTGAGCACTGAATTTGTGTAGTGTCTGGCCGGCATTAGAGAAAAAACATGACTTTGTATTTTGTTTGGGTATTTTGTATACGACTAGAAAATGCAAAGATTTTAAGAATTTTATAGAATTTCTTAAATAAATATCAACAACGTTGTTAAAAAATTCTAATTAAATATTTAATTTTTTTTTGTTTGCAGGTAATTCTGGGAAGTTGGAATTTAAACTCTTAACAATTTGCTCAATATCAAGTAAGAGAAGAATGTTTATTAAAAAAGAAAAAAAAGTGTTTTGATTTTTTTGGGGAAAATTCTCATAATTTTTATGGATCGATAGCGGATGCCAACTGAACTGAAATTGAGTTGCCATATTAAAGTTCTCAAATATGAACTAATAATTTGTATATTTAAACATTAGCGGCGTTGCCTAATTTCACTGCTGGCAACTTAACTTCAGTTGTGTTGTCATCCATAATCGACCCATTAGAAAATCGTTTGTTAAGAACAGTTCTGTAGGAACAAACCGTTCTTTAGAAACTTAGATAAAAATTGTAAAAATTACAAACGGAATGACAAACTTATACCACCACCTGTTGTAAAGGGTATCAAAAACTATTAAGATTTCAATTTTCAAGTTTGTTTTATGTTGAGGCATATTTTGCTTAATTTTCATACGATTTTTTAAGCTTTTTGCCATTAAAATATTAATGAGAATTTTATTAGAATCATCGTTATTAAACTCAAATGATGGTAATTATTTTTTAACTTAAGTTTTCTAACAACTTAAATACATTTATTAACACCAGGTAAAATTAAGAGAATATTTTTACATTGAACTACGGAGTTAAAAGAATTCATTCTTAAAAAATCTTTTTAAAATCAAATTAATTTAAAACATTTTATAAACGATTTTAAAAGTATATACTTCAAAATCAAAACTTTTGATCTGAACTGTGCTCAAGACTAAAAACACGTTTCGTGCGAACAACTTTCAACACACTGGCGAACAAAAATTAAAAATTCTTAAAATCTATTAGATATTTATTCAATTCCTTCAAATCTTTTAAGCCAATCTAATGATAATTACTTAACTTTTTTTTTTCTTATTTTCTTGTTTTATCAAACTTCTAAGCATCTACTACTGTTTTTTTTCTTTTTTCTTATAAAAAATCGTTTGTAAACTTGTAAAAAGAGCTAAATGACACCAAAACAAAGAAATATTTAATGATCACATTTACATTAATTGCCATAATAAAAGATTTAACAATATAAAACATCACAAAAAACAAAACCACAAGAGAAAAACAACAAAACTTGTTGGTTTTGGGGCATTAATTATGGCAGACAGATCCATCCGACTGTCGGATAAAAAGTTAAAGTGACGATTCGTTGAATGGAAAAGGTCAAGTTTGATGATAAATTTTATTAAAATTATAAAGAAATATTGTTTCATGTTTTGTTAATAGAATAGTGAATATTTTTAGACATTTGCATAATTAATAAAATCGACTTTTGATAAGAAACTGGAAGGTTTAGTTAAAACACATTTAATTAAAAAGTTTTATTCAAATATGTACAGTTTTGTTTTTAATGAACAAACAATTTGTTAAGTAGGAATGTCTTTAGTTTGAACTCAAAATATTTTTGCTCAAAAAAAAAAAGAAAATACTTTTTGTTTAGAGGTTGTTTGTTTTTCTTAAACAAGTAACGGATATAGATAATTTTTTCTCTAAAAAAGATTGAAGTAATAAAAAGTCTGGGTTCAATCAACGCGTTCGATATCTAGCAAAATTTATTTTTTATTTTGGTATCATGACACTCGATATCGGATGAAATGTAACGTAATTTGAAATGATAGCATTTGATATTGAGTAACCAAAGACAGGCAAAACATTTCTCGAGTTTTCACTCGTTACGTCAGTGTCTATCGTAGTGTCTACTCGATACGATAGTTAACTCGCTATCGAATGCGGTGATTAGACCCCTGAGTTCTTGACAAATTACTTAGTCTACTTTTTCTTAAAGAAGTTCTAAAAAGTCCTAATACTTAAAAAAGAATTTAAAAGTACTTATACTTGAAAAGTACTTGAAGATACTTATTCTTGCAAAAGTCCTATAAGGGCATATTCTTAAAAAAGTTCTTAAGCTACTTATTCCTGAAAGAGGACTTGCAGGTACTTACTTATTCTGGCATAGGTAGTAAAAAGTTCATATTCTTGAAATAGTACTTATCCTTTTAAAAGTACTTATCCTTGAAATGGAACTAAGGTGTAACTTTTTCGTGGTATCTTAATTTTAAAAAAATTTCCCAAAAAGTACTTTTTTCCATAAGTTTAAGGTTAACTGTCATATCAAGAAAAAGGTATTTTTTTAATAATACCTTCGTTAAAAGCAGGGACCGCAACAGTTATTCCTTTTTTCATAAAAGTCTGATGATTACAGTTATTTTTTTATTTTTTTGAACAAAAATAACGGTTATTTTTTATTTTTATTTTTTTTTGAACAAAAATAACAGTTATTTTTTTATTTTTATTTTTTCGATCAAAAATAACAGTTATTTTTTTATTTTTTCGATAAAAAAAACAGTTATTTTATGATTTTTATTTTTTCGAGCAAAAAAAAAATTATTCTTTAAAGAAATGTACGTGTTGTAATTATTTAGTTGACTTTAAATATTTATTTCAATGCGCATAAGATATCCCAATGATGATCACACATTTAAATAAATATTTAAAGACAACTAAATAATTACAACACGTACATTTCTTTAAAGAATAATTTTTTTTTTGCTCGAAAAAATAAAAATCATAAAATAACTGTTTTTTTTTGTTCAAAAAAATAAAAATCAAAAAATAACTGTTACTTATGTCCAAAAAAATAAAAATCAAAAAATAACTGTAATCTTTGATTGAAAAATAGAAATCAAAACTTTAAAAATCATAATATTTTATCATAGAAAAGTTCATAAGGATCAATATGGTATACTTGACTTGAATCAGTTTGCCGGCATTTACTTCTATATGCTTTTTTTTGTTTTAAAATTTCAAAATAACTGTTATTTTCGGTCCCTGGTTAAAAGTATTTTTGTTATTCTTATGAATATATTTTAAGGTCCTTTTTTCAAATTGTATATTTTCTTAAGTAAATTAATTTTTACTTAACAATGCATTTTTCTCCTTAAACTTGACTAGAGAGCTAATTTTGGCTTGAAAATGCATATTTTTGGAAATTTCTCATTTGTTTAAAGTTGATATTAATTTTTGTTAAAAATGTTCTTTTATTCAAAAGGTACTGTTATAAAAAAGTCACTTTTGTTGAAAATATTACTTTTGTTAAAAAAAGTATATCTGGTTGAAGAGGCACAGAAAAAATTCTCGCAAATTTTTCACCCTTAAGACTTAATCATAATAAAAATCAGTTTTAATTAAAAATTTATTCAAGTGAATTGAACGTTTTACCAAGTGAAGTAAACATTTAATTGATACCATTAATTTGTTTACTGGTGCAAATTTAATTAATTTTTTAATTAATATCATTAATTTTTTAATTAATATCATTAATTTTTTAATAGAATTAAATTTTTATTTTTTCCTGTGTACTCTTGTTAAAAAAGGAACTTTTGTTAAAAAGGGCACTCTTGTTAAAGAAGGGCACTTTCGTTTTAAATGATAGCTATTTTTAAAAAAGGAACTTAGTTAAAAAAAAAACTATATTGGTTCAAAACATTTCTTAAAACAAGCTTTTGTTGAAAAATGTACTTTTGTAAAAAAAACTTTTATTAAAATTGTTTAAAAAGAGCTTTTGTTAAAAAGGAAGTTTTTTTTGTTTTAACCTTATAATTTGTTTTAATATACATACACTTCCTACACACGGTGTGGCCCGCTACCACCATCGTAATGAAATCAAAGAGTTTAAATTTCCTATATGATTGTTAATATTAACGCATTCGTCAATTTCTTCATGAATGGGAAATCAAAAATGTTTAGCTTGTTTTAACAGTCATGAATGAATTTTTCGCACATTTACGCATGAAAGTGAGGAATTAAAGAAATTTTCATTTCCTCACTCATGAGGAATGCGCAAACAAAAAATTTGGGCAAAACTCTTCACTAGTATTGTTGTTGTTAATCGACAATTTTCATGACCACAGCACGAATAGGCTGTTTTTGTGTTATACACATGTTTTGTTTGTTTTTTTCCTTGTGAAGAATTTTAATATGAATAAATCAAATTTTTTTAAACTGTTTGATTTGGTATGTAGTTTTTTTAAAGTTAATTTTCTTGTAAGGAAGTACCCTTTTTCTCGCCCCTATTCCGACAGGTTTGCGCTTGACTTTTGGATACCAGTTGATTCTCTCTCCTGCTCAGGGTTATCGTGTCGGCGGCCCATTGAACCCATGCTTGACAACGCAAATTATTTCCAAAATAACGTACACCCAATTTGAAGACTCCCCTATTAAAGTTTCCTGACATTGGATAACTTTTTTTATACCCCACAACCTCACTGACTTAATCCCTTAAGTTTTTCAAAACACATCCGTATATACAATAAGAACAATTGAAACCAATAAATGTTAAGCTTTTCAAAACTCACGCCATGTATCGGGCAGCGAAACTCTGTGAAACACTCCTCACGGTCCATAGAAAATATGTTTTTATCGGTTACAAACAAACACGTCTCTTTTGTATATCAGGTGATTCATCTTGAGGTTTGATTTATAATGTAAAATAAAATACATAAATTTAAACGTGAAGTTAACATTTTTATTATAGGTTTAAAGAACAAGTTATGGCATTTACTGTTTGAAAATGATATCATGTAATTGTTGGCCATAACTTCGTCTGGGATGGTGCAGCCGGAAAGTCCAATTTTGGGCGACTCGTTCGAGCAGAGCGACTGGTATCTCGCGGATAACGCGAACAATTTTACCTTCCAAAGCGTCAATCGTAGCTGGCTTAATCCTGAAGACCTCAGACTTTACATACCCCTAGAGAAAATTGTTCATAACATATCACACGATCTAGGTGGTCAATTTACCGAAGCAAAACGTGAAATTAATTGCTCACCAAAATTTCCTATACGCGCTGTATGGCTTTAATTCTTGCACAAGTTGAATTTTGTACGCTTTAAGGTCGAGATCCTTACGTAAAATACGCCAAGCCAAGCGGCTGAGAACGACGACGAATCGTTCTCTACTAGTCGAGTTTCATCCAATGTAAGCTGGCGAGCCGTGTTATCAATAGTGGTCTCAGTAGGTCGAAGTGAGCTTTCTCTTTAAAATTTAAATCTTTTTAAAGGTAATTTTAAATATAAAAAAAACTTTTTAAACAAAATATTATTTGTTTTAAATTGCACGAAGCTTTTGTTTAGAATCCACATCTTGTTAAGATGGTATGATTTATTTGAAAAGTTCTTTTTCAAAAATTGCTTTTCTTGCTATAGGCAAAATGTTTATAAAGTACCTTTTTGATTTAAAATAATTATCGTTAAATAATTCTGTACTATTTTATTCAGCAAAGTACTTTTTGTTAAAAAGATTCTTCGATTTCTTGTTAAATAGGGTGGGTATTTGTTGTGCTCTAAATTAGCCTTTTCTTAAAAAAGTTGTTATTTTTTTTAAATTTATGTTAAATGTTAAAAAAAAGGTATGCACTTTTTTAAAAAAATTTTACAAAAATATTACTTTTCTTAAAGAAAACGAGATTTTTGTTCAAAAGGTACTTCGTGTTAAAAAAAATTACATTTGGTTTTGCCAAGTAATTTTAAATAGAAAATGGTACTTTTTTTAATAAAAATAAAATGACACTTTAGGACAAATATGTATACTTTTTTTAGGAATAATTTCTTAGGAAAATTGTAATTTTTTAGAAAAAGATATTTTTTATTAGAAAAAGATAATTTTATTTCCAATAAAAAAATATGTATAAAAGAATTTTAATTAAGAAGAAATATGTGCCTTTGCTAGTTCTGATCTAAAAACTGCCGGTTTCGTGAACAAAAACTAGTCTTGGTGAAAAAAAACCCTGTGGCTTCTCATACTGAGAGTATTTAGAGTTCATTTCGGAACCATTTATTTAAGCAACAGCTGCTCGTACAGCAAGTCTTGCAGACATGACCATAAATCATTGGAATTATCTATTAATTATTTAGCAACATTGTTGCACTTTAAAAATAAAAATACAAGTTTGTTTTAAATTTAAACACAGAACAAAAAAATTATTAAACACCTACAAACTTTAAATGACACATGAATAAAAAATTTATCTTTAATTTTGTTTTTCTTTTGTGTGACACACATAAATCTAAATAAAACAAATATTTATTATACTTCATTATTAATATGTCGTTATTAAAACTTTAAGTCTTGAAAATAAATCAATAAAACGACCCCGTTTTGTTTAAACAAAAATTGTAAAAAGGAGGGAGTTTTGTTAAAAACCGATCAAAAATTTTGGTATATTTTATAAAATTCTTGAAAAATTAATTTGAAGGAAAAATGTTAAAGATTTTGCCAATAATTTTTAATAAATAGCAGACGCTTTTGTTTAAATTTATTTTCATTTGGCAATTGTGCTCGATGTTTACCCAGTGATTAATGAAATGTATTTAAAAACAATTTTGATTGATTGTTACTGATCAATAGTCGTAATACTGAGAAGAAACTTTAATTATTTCAAAACCACAAATGTTATTTGCCTAAGGGATTTCTAAATGTTTGTGTTTTTGAAAAAATTGTGAGAAAGTTTTAACGGAACTATAAAATTCCAAAAAAAAAAAAAAAAATAAAAAAAAAATTTCGTAATTCATAATTTTTTCTCAGGTGTTGAGGGTCTGTTTGTTAATGAAATTTCGTTCTTTAGGATTTCTGCTTGAAAAATTTTTGAGAAATTCATTTTAATATCAAGTTCAATTACTTGAAATTTTTTATTTTTTTTTTCATTTTCAAGACCACAAAGCTTTTACTTAGGCAGTTAGTTACCCAGTCAGTCGTTCCTTTAGGTATTTTAACACATGAGTACACTTTAGTTTTTGATTATAAGTGACCAAAAAAAAAGTATTTTTAGGCTTGGTAACAAAACGTTAAAGAAAGAAAAAAAATTTAAACTTAAATAGTTAGTGAACGTATTTAAGTATGAAAGTATTGGCACTCCTTTTTTAGAGAAGAACTTACTTAAACTTTAAACATTTTCATTGAGAATTTTCATGCGGAATTGACCAATAATAAACTGACGATATATTTAAATAAATAAATTCAATCGTCAGTGACATCCAAAAAAGTAATTAAAAAACTTAAGAGAGGAATTTTCAACAACTTTTAAAATTTTAATTTTCTTTCAAAAAAATTTTTTTTAACAAATAGTAAGTTTTTCAACAAAAAGTAAAAAAAATTTAAGAAGAAGAACTGCTTTTTACGAAAAATTTCTATTTTCTAGTATTGTGGTTATTTTGTTGAACTGTTAATGGTTTTTAATCCAAATTTAGATATTTTTTAATTAGGCTTAAGTTCATTGAATTTAATTTTCATTAAATTATTTTTATGAAGACAGGAATTTAACAACATGAAATCAATTAAAATTTTTTTTATTGATCATCTTTCATTCAATGAACTTAAGCCTAATTAAAAAATATCTAAATTTATATTTTCGATAAAAAAAAAACACCTTTATAAGAAAATGTACTTTTTCATAAGAAAAGATTTTCTTCTTGTAAAAGAAATTAGACTTTTTTAAGAAATTATACATAAAAAAAATTTCAAAAAAGTCTTTTTGAGGAAAATTTCACCTTTTTACAAAAAGGAAATTTATAACAAAAAGTACGTAATTTGTTAATCAAGAAGTAATTGGTGAACCAAGGACCATTTTTAAATCGAAATATCTTTTAAAAACAATTAATTTAAAGCAAAATGTAAATTGTCAACGAAAAGGTACTTACAAAAACTACTATTAAATAATAAGTAACCTTTAAACAAAATGTTTTTTTAAAACAAAAATTAGATTTTTAACAAAAATGAACTTTGAAAAAAAACCAACTACCAAACCAAAATGTATTTTTAAACAAATACATATACATATAATAAAAAGTACCTTTAAAACAAGTTGGAACCTTTTTAAGTAAGTTATTATTTTAATCAGAATAACGTTTTTAGCAAAATGTGTGTACCCTTATAGCAAAAAGTATTTGTAAGACAAAAAGGACCTTTTTAACAAAAAGTACGTTTAAAACAAAAATAACCTTTAGAACAAAAAGTAACGTTTAAACAAAAAAGTACCGTTTAAACAAAAACTTCCGTTTAAACAAAAAGTACATTTTAAGCAAAAGTACCTTTTAAACAAAAAAGTACATATTAAGCAATAACTAAATTTTAAACTAAAAGTACATATTAAAGAAACAGTGCAAATACATAGTACCTTTGAAGCCAAAAGTAAATTTTAAACAAAAAGTAATTTTTAACAAAAAGTACCTTTTAAACAAAAAGTACCTTTCAAACAAAAAGTACATTTTAAACAAAAAGTACCTTTTAAACAAACAATACCTTTTTAACAAAAAGCACCTTTTAAGCAAAAAGTACATTTTAAACAACAAGTACCTTTTAAACATAGAGTGCATTTTAAACAAAAATTACTGTTTAAACAAATAATACCTTTTAAGCAAAAAGTACCTTTTAAACCAAAAATTCCTGTAAACAAAAAGTACCTTTTAAACAAAAAGTACCTTTTAACCAAAAAGTACCTTTTAAACAAAAAGTATCTTTTAAACAAAAAGTACCTTTTAAACAAAAAGTACCTTTTAAACATAAAGTACCTTTTAAACAAAAAGTATCTTTTTAACAAAAAGTACCTTTTAAACAAAAAGTACCTTTTAAACAACAAGTACCTTTTAAACAAAAAGTACCTTTTAAACAACAAGGACCTTTTAAACAATAAGTACCTTTTAAACAAAAAGTACCTTTTAAACAAAAAGCACCTTTTAAACAAAAAGTACCTTTTAAATAAAAAGTACCTTTTAAACAAAAAGTATGTACCTTCAAAACAACATAAACCTTTCAAACAAAATTTACCTCTTAAACAAAAACTATAAATTAAACAAAATATGCCTTTTAAACAAAAAGTTCGTTATAAACAAAAAGTTAGTTACTTTTAAACGGAAAGTGCCATTTAAACAAAAAGTACCTTTTAAACAAAACGTATGTTTCGGATTTTGTATGAAAATCCGTTTCATTAACCCATTATTAACCTGTTTTAATTTTTATAACTTAGGCCGAAATTAAATAGCTTTAGCTTAATTTATATATTTCATATTACTCAATAAAAATTTATAAAACTAATAAAAATTTAATGTGTTCCTAATAGTTGTTTTCGCTACTTTTTTTTAAACGACAAATATTATTCTTTACGAAAAGGTACATGTTTACGACCTATTTTAAATTATCCTTTTTTAAATTATTATTATTATTTATTCAAATATTATAAATGTTTTCTTAATCTAAGAGGATATGACTTATTTTCAATAATTAAATATAAGCCTGCTACGCCGTTGGATTGTCAGCAGTAAATAAATATCGATGTTCTTAAAGGAAAAGGTCGGAAAAATATTTGCAATTATTGAGTTTAATGCAGCAATTCTTGAGTTTAATGTTAAGAGGGGTGAGAGGGGGGAAAGATACTCAGTTTCATGTACTTTGTTTTTAATTCTCACACTTTTAAATATAAAAAGGGAGAAAAGAAAAGACAGATGAAAATACAAAAATTGCAAAGCTAGAATTTCATAATCTGGACCCTAATGCAATTTCTAAGCAGAATTTTAAAAAATTTCAGAAACAAAAATTGCAAGTCTGGACGATGACTGAGAAAGAAAAAGTACCTTGTAACCAAGGTTGCCAATTTAGCCATTTTTCGGTTAGATCTGGCGGTTTTTTTCCATCTAGCGATAAAATAATGGCTAGATTTTATCTAGCCGGAAGATCTATCCATTTTTTTTCTTCATAGCCATTTTTTTCATTTTTGTAATATTTGTTTATGACAATTTTTTGGCATTTTCTTATTAAATGTGCTGTTATAACTTTGATGTTGATATACCTTTCATACTTAAAAATGCAGCAATATCATTTACCTAAAAGAACATTTTTAGCAACCTTGAAATATTAACGGTACTTGTTGTAGAACCGCATAAAGCTAAGTATTACTGGATATGAATATGTAAGTGGGTTCCCGCAAAACTTGCCCAAAGCACTACTTATACAACCATGATAATTTTAATTCGGAAGTCTGAATCAAGTGTCGATAATAATCAGGAAGACACAGAATATTTATTGCTATGAACGACCTCGTTCAATTTAACGGATCAGTCAGGCGAACGATGAACGGCCGTTCAGTTTCATCGTTAAATTTCTTTCAATCGTTCACTTGGGTCACTTGGGTCTTCTTGTCAGACGATCACTTGTGTAAAGAAAAACTGGTTGAAAAGAAACAACAATACGATTGTGGTTTATATGTTATACTTTGTTGTTTTATATTCTTGTATAAATATGTATTTATTATACGAATATGCTATATCTTTATACATATGTATACTTGTTTAAACACGTTGCCGTATTCAATCAATTCTGAATGACCGAACGAAAATCACAAAAGACAAACTGACCCAAAAGACAAACTGATACAAAATACCCACTGACACAAATGACAAAGTGACCTGAAATGAACGATTGAACGAAAAGAACGAGCTCGTTCACTGATTCGAATTGAACGATAATGACCGGTCACTTAAACGAACGATTAAGCCCAAGACTAAAATTTAGTGAAAAAAGATAAACGCCTTCTAATATAACTCGTATGCAGCAGTTTGACTTTGCCTCAAGTTCCACAAAGAAAGCAAGATCAATAAATTGTAAAAAATCAAAGGCATGGTTTGATTCAAGGCCAGAAAGAAGCGATTTTTTTTAAACGATTCTTTGACTAAGGTAAATATGCCCACATCCAGATCGATGTTAAATTGAAAAAAAATTATTATATATATAATTCATGGGTTAAATAATGCAGTTTTTAATAATTTTAAAAATCTAGCCATTTCTAGCTATTTATGGTTTCAATTCTAGCCTTTTTTTGAACTGTCGAGTTAGCAGCCTTGCTTGTAACGGTTCTTATGACTGTTAAAAATTTTTTTTTTAAAAAGTATCTGTTTACTTGTTTAATCTTTATTGTAAAAATATGTTTATTTTTTTAAGAAAAATTTTTTAAGGAAAAGTTTATTTTTAGAAAAAATTTTTTAAAAATTATCGTTTGCAATGTTGTAAAATGTATTAAATGTTCATTGCATTTTCAAGTTAAAGAGACATGTAAATTTCGTTCTGCCAACTTCTGTTGCAGATTAAATACAACTAGATTTTTCACAAGTTTTATAGGGGAAAAATGTATTTCTCATAAAAATCTTGGTAATGGAGCATGTGTGTAATAAAAAATTACAAAAAAATCTAATGTAAATATTACAACAAAAACATAATAATAACTGACTGACAGACAGACACGAATTCAAGCGGAGTTTCAGAATTCTTGAATAGAAGTACGAGGAGTGTGTGTGAATAGTTTTGTACAATATTGTGTTTGCGTGTGGGATTTATTTATGTAAATGATGCCAATGATGTTGTTGTCGTTGCATTTATTTATTTTTTCTTTATTTCTAAATTAATTTTCATAAAAGAAATATTAAGTTTAATGACGTCAAAGAATAACACAAACAGCAGCAACTAATGCGTAATTAAGGTGAATGCATTTGGCTCTGTATCGGTCTGTCTGTTGGTCTATCCATTCATCTGTCTGTTTATCTGTGTTAAGTTGTACATTTCAGTCAACATACATACATACATTTTCATGTCACTGTCTACGTTTGTCTGTCTATCCATCCGTCCGTCTTTCTATCTGTCCATCATTCGTCATCATTTAGTGTAAACCAGCCAAAGCAGCCAATCGGTTTGTCCATTTTAATTGCAGATTAATTTACGTAAATGCGAATGTGAACACTAGAACACAAGAAGTTGTGTAGAACTTAATCCCAGCTTTAAATTCTCTGTTTTATTTGTTACCATTTCAATAAAATTTTAATAATTGTGGACATGATATTTAGTTGCTATTTAAATGGCGTGTTTAAAAGGATATTTTATGTCAGCTTTAAACCTGTTAATAAAATTTTTAACTAAATTTAAACAACAAGTACTTTTTTTAGAAAAAGTACAATTTTATAAAACGGACCTCATTTAACAAACAGAAATTAAGCACGTACAAGTGCTTTGCTCTTTTATGCCCTTCATCTAAGTTAATCCAGCGTCTTAGACCACTCACCCACTAACACCCGCTATCAAACAGAATTAAAAACAAGTAAGAGTGCTGTATTTGGTAATGCCGAATTTTGTGTACCCTTCACAATGGTGCAATAAGAACAAAAAGTAATATAAACACCGTTCTCTAAATATAAATCAATCTATTTTTTACCACACCCACTTCTCTAATTCGGCTTATTTTTTTTACAGAGGTTGTGTATTGATAACCAAGTTATGTTGACCAAATATAGACAATTGTTCTCCTACCGATCTTTACATATAAATAAATCTTTATTTGTGCCACGCCTTCTTCTCCAATCCATCCCACATTTTGTTGGATATTGTCAGTCGATAACCAAGATGGTTGTATCTAATTTGGAAACATTGGCCCTGACCATTCTCCCGATATACGGAATAAATACAACAATTAGAAATTTGTGGGTTAAATAAGAGGCAGTCATGCTTTTTTGTTCATATCTCAGCCTTTTGTAAACCAATCTGGCTGAATTTCAATAGCAAACTTGGCGGGACCATATGTGATGTAAGAATACAAAAACCTAGACCACATCGCATCTGGTGTCTTCGAAAATCCCATTTCAACATACACACGGACGGGCGCGGCATCGTTAAATCAACTTAACTACTCATAAGGATGCAGAATAAAATCTCTATAGGGTCTAAGATCAATATTGTAGAAATTACAAGCGAAATGGCAAACTTATATACCGTTACTTTGATAAAGAAAAGAAGTATCTAACATATTAAATTTTTTAAAGTTTGCGACAAAAGACTTCATAAAAAGAAAATAAAAAAAGCGTATGAATATTTTTAAAACTATAAGAAATGTAGAAACTTTTCTTCATTTCTTATAGTTCTAAGACTATACATAAACTTTTCTATGTATTCTTTTTTTTTTATCAAGTTTTATGTATCAAACAATATACACTTTCCACCTGTGGTAAAGGGTATAAAAATGTTCTTTGGTAAAAAGTCAGCATTTTTTCTTGGAAGTTTTTTTTTAAATAAATATTTTTTTTTAATTTGAATATAATTGTTATATATGGATTTTTTTAATATGATGGAGACCCCTTATAATAAAACACAAAAAATCATTTTAACACTTTTCTGCCTCGCCTCATGTTAATAACTGTAAGTGTTCAGTTAATTTAAAAATTAAAATATTAAATTGATTCAAAAGTTTAGAGCAAAAAAAATAAATAAAAACAAATTACTGCAAGTTTTTAATACTCGTAACAATTTAATAAATACTAAAAGAATTTTAATGGATTTTGTTTTTTATTAACGAACACATGTTGTTTTGTTCAGATAATTTATTGAAATTTTCATAGAAATATATTAAGAAAAAATAGAAAACAAAAATGTCACAAAGCACTTTGTCTTAGAATTAATGGAAATTTTATTCAATTTTATTGCACTGCAGTGCACTTTATCGATTCTTTCAAAAGCTGGTTGGTTTATCATTTGTGACAATAATTTTTAATAAATTTTATTAAGTGGAATATATTTTTTTAAAGTGTCGTGAGGGGGAGTGTCGTCTAAACTATTGTAAAGAAAATTTTAAGTGAGGATTTATTTCGTAGGCTAGAATCTTTTTAACCAAAAGTACTTTTGCAGATTTGATTTTTTAAATTGAACAAATATAAGAAAGTTAAATTTATTAAAATTCTGCGTTTACGCAAGTTGCTCCATTTTGGATTATCTATCGGTTTCCCCTAGTACACGTATAAGTTTTAAGTTCAAAACTTTGTGTCGATTTTACCTGTGATGAAAAAAATCTTATAAAGAAACGGGTCATTCATTAAGAATTTCTAGATTTATTTTCCGCTCTTTTCAGTATAATCCAATGTGGCCTGTCGGACTGTCTGGGGGGTAAAAACTGACAGATCTCCCTAGATCCCAACAGACCAGATTTGAATCTGCTACATTAGCCGCCAGAGGGTGAAATATGCCCCTTACTGGCTCATGGTGAGGATCCAAAGGGAGATCACTTTTAAACATATTCGCCGTATTAAGTAAAAAAAATTAAGGAATTTAAGATTTCTTTTAAATCCGACCTTGAAATAAAAACAAAAACTACAATGCTTAAGAACATGCGCTGACATCAACACGTTGTTTAACAAAATTGCATCTTCTCTCAATTAAATCATGATAAGGGGGTGGAACTATATGCAAATGTATGTTTTTTTCTCAAACGTTTAAGTACCATGGTTTTTATTTATTTTTCCGAGTTTTTTGCTTTTTTCTTTTTTTTTTTGCCAGAAAATAGAGTCGATTTGTTTGTGCATATTCTATCATTTAAGATTTTAAGTGCATGTTCAAAAATGCATTAAAATTTTGTATATAAAGTTAATTTTTGCGAAAAACAAAAGAATAAGCATTACTTTTGCACACACATATGCAAAAATTTCGGTTGAATTAATGAAAAATTTTGTTTTTGCTTTTATTAAAAACTAACAAACTTAACCCTCTTGCGTTCCTCAAAACAACTTGCAGGAAAGTTCTTCGGGTGAAAAATCACCCATACTGATTATTTAATGAAAATATATAGGGGTTTTCCTTTATTGAAAATGTTTATACCCACACCACAATAGTTGAGAGGGTATTTTGCAATTGTGCAAAATGTGCGTAAAGCTGGGATCACACGATTGCCGCAATGCACCAATTTTAACACTTTTTAATACCCCAATCGTGTGACTGCACAATCAAATGCCTCATGTACCAATCGAGGGCAATATTGTGCTCTCTTTTACCAATAAAATGCAACCCTGGTGCGGCAATCGTGTGACTACTTGATATGCAAATGAGCGTCAATAAAAATAACAAAAATGTACCAATATTTATTGGCTTCTTGTGCGGCAATTAAACAACACAATACGCGCCAATATTTGCCTTTTTTATAAATTTTCTTTTGTGTGTTTCTTTTAGTAGGAAAAATTAAAAATAAAAATTGGCAATTTAGCAAGTCATTAATAAATAAATTAATAATAAATTTTGTATTCCCGAAATTTTTTTTTAATTAGTCCAATAGCTGTTCAAAACGAATATACCTATACAGGAAAACGGAGCAAAATGTATTGAAATTCTTTAAAGCGAATTTATTTTTGAATATAAAAATTCTCTATTTCTTAATATATTTAAAATAGAATTTTACTTTGTTTAATTTTTAAAAAATTTCAAATAAAACTATTCAACAAAACTTTGTTTGAATATATGATACAATTTTCTTTTTTTTAATGAACAACTAGAACTTTCAAAAAAAAAAAAAACAGGGCAATCGTGTGATTTAAAAATATTTTATTGGGGCAATTTCATTATTGTGCGTCAATAAAGCACAATCAAAATTGTGCCATATTGGTGCATTTGCGGCAATCGTGTGATCCTAGCTTAACACCTTAAAATATTGGTCATACACGTTAAAGTATACCGAACGACTCAGAATCACTTTCTGAGCCGATCTAACGCTGTCCATCCGGCTGGCTATCAATGTAACCTTGAGCTCAAAGTACAGGTCGCAAGATCCAAGTCTATTGACAATGGGGCGAATCGGTCCATAATTTCACATAGCCCTTATACAAGCTGCTTTCCCGAATAGGGTCTTTGTGCCCACTATCAAACCAATTTTAATGAAATTTAAAAAACAGTAGATCTCTTTTTATATGGATACATAAGCTAAGCATTTTTTTTAAATAGGACCATGAGGGGATTTAGGGTGCAATTTCTGCCTCTCAGAAACTAATTTTAATAAACTTTGAAACATAGACAATTCCCTCTTCATAAAGCAGCATTTGCTATGCATTTTTGAAAACTAGTTCCCAAATAGGTACACTAGCAATAATTTGTTTTTAAATACTGTGGTGTAGGGTATCATATTGTCGGGCTTAATCGACTATACTTTCTTACTTGTTTCATTTTGTTTTTTAGACAAAATAATATCTAATAAGAAAGCAATAAACTTAAATTATCCATAAAATTCAATCGGATGCTGGTAATACTTTCACGTTTTTCTAAATGGGTGAAATTTCTCCCAAGGGACTTTTTTCGTAATTCCTCAAATAATATTTAAACGTTTAGATATACAAAAAGAAAACTTACTGTTATAGATGCAAAATTTCCATTAAAAAAAATTTGAAAAGAGTCTTATTTAGATCTAGCAAAATGCTTAAGAGATATAAACTTTGGAGGCATAAAAAGACAAATGTACTCAAGTTTTCAAGACAAAGTCTTGACAAAAAGTACGAAAAAACAAGATGAAAGAAAAAATATGTAAATAAAAATTTAAAAATTGATAATCAATTACAGCAAATTTCGATCTACTTATACCATTGCTTAAAGATTGATGTTTGACTATAGATTGACAGGCGCCGCAGTGGCGCAAACAGTAGAAAGCAAAGAATTCTGATGATGGGAATGCGGTTATACTCGAATTATGTAAATTCACCCGAGTTCAATCCCGTGTAAAGTCAAGAATTATCAAAAAAAAATTTAATTCATTTCATGTTGTAAATACCTTTCTTCAATAAAAGTAATTTAATGAAAATTAAATTTGATGAGCTTAAGCCTAATTTAAATATGAAAAAAAAACTTCAATTAAGTTCAAAAAAATTAAAAGCACACAGAAAAAATTGTGTTATTACTTAAAAAAATGGTTTAAAAATTATTTATATTTAATTAATGTGATAATTGAATCAATTTTTTTTAGTTGAAAGAAAATTAAGCATTTAATTTTGATTTAATTAACATTTTAGTTGTTTTGAAATACATTTTCAATTAAAATTTTAATTAAATAACAAACAATCTTAATTGACTTTTTTCGTTTAAAATAATTTAAATAATTTAAACTTGTAGAATTGTTGTTGGGAATTGTCAATATTTATTTAAATAAATTAACACATTGGGTGGTATTATTGATTCCGTTCCGCGATTGCGGAAAGGAATTTTTGTGTAGAAGAAAAATTTGCAATTATTCATTCCGCTTGTGCGGTATCTTTCCGTTGTTGCGGTATTATCTCTACCATTGCGAGATTGCAATATTATTGATACCGCAATATAGATATTTTTCGCCATTTTGCTTACGTTAAAATTTTACAGCGAGAAGCTAACGGAAGGAATGAAAATGTAAGAAGTAACATAAAATTTAAAAAAAGAAAATTTGGTTTCGTTATTTAAACAAAAAAAAATTTTATTTGATTAAAATATATAAATACATATACAAACAAATTGTTATTATATGCAATTTTTTATTGTCGATTCAATGAAATTAAATCTAGAAATCGCTTGTGGTTTTAGAGAACGTGGATAGGTGAAATAAACAAATTGTTGGAAGATTTGGCATTGACTGTAAATGGTTTCGGGCCACCCATAAACTGTGCCAGTGTTTAAAGCTGTTTTTCTCTAGGTCATACAAGATTTATTTAAGTGCTTCCTTATTTAAGTGAAAATTTATTGAAAGCTGTGAAAAATTAAGCAAAAGATTAACTGCCTTAAACATGTATTTAATTTCTTATTACAGCTTACTCCCTATCATTCATATCATTACATCTTCAGATTTATATTGCGAAACTCTTCTTTCTACTCGAAGGTCTAAGCATTCGTCTTCACTGCTATCTTCAAAAATGCTATTACTTATATCCACTTTATTTAGATAAATTTTAGTTGTAAAAAACTTATTACTCTCACAAACTCGAACAACTTGATTCAAATGTTTTTTTTTACCAACAGTTGACACAATATCAACTCCGAAACTTTTAAAACAGAGATGTTAAAAAGGTTTGCGAAAAGCTTATACCGCAGGAATGAATAATTCCAATTTGCATATCGACCGATATTTATTTCCGATAAACTTTCTTTTCCGCGCGGAATCAATAATACCACCCATTGTTTGAAACGGCAAAGTATTTTGATCATTTTTTTAATTCAAATTAAAAATATAATTTATTGAAAAAAAAATATTCAAAATTTTACAATTTTTAGTAATCAATTTAATCATTTTGGTAATAGGAGAAAAATCAACAAATTGTTTGCTTGATATTATGAATTTGGTATAAATTTGGTGATTGGAGAAATTTATTAATTTTTTCTGTGCATCTTTTAAACTTTTTGAAACATGTTTTAAGCGCACATTTTTCAATAAAAAGCCATAAAATTCCTGCACCTAATCGTGATGTGATGTACTTAATTTAAGTAGTACTTTATAAAAAATATTTATATTTTATTAAAATTAAAGCTTTTTTTTGTTTCAATAACACACATACTAACTAACATATGGAAAATGTTTTATTTATATGTTAAAGAAAAAACGTTGAATAAAATTCTTGGGAAAAAAATACGTCAACAAAATTAAAATATGTATAAATTTGCTAAAACTACGAACATTTGTTTTAACAAGTACGATTCAAGTAACAAACCTTTTAAAGTACTTGACCCACATGTAGGTCGATCGCATAATCAGAGTTCTCGCACACATATTTTGCAATTAATGTTTTTTGTCGTTCAGACTTTTTAAGACATTTCGATACTTTATGGAACACCTTATACGTGTTCAAAGGTGCAGAATGAAAATGAATGATATCTATAAACAAAGAAAACGACTAGAATAGAAGGAAGGAAAGAAATACAGAGAAAAACCCTAACACTATGAGAGAAATACACCTAATGTATTGCCAAACGTTTTGCCAGTAGTTCGTTTCTGTATTTCTCGCATCGCAAAAATTCTCACATGAAGTATGAAACAAAAAATTCCATCCTTTCTCGATTTGTGAGAAAATTGTTTCTGTATTTGAATGCGAGAACAGCCAACACAAATTCTGTTTTAACTGGAATACTTCCAGTAATTAAGTGTCAAATGCAAGCGAAACGTCAACGAAAGAAATAGATATAATAAAAATAGGGCTGCCAGACTTGACGATTTATCATCGTTTTGACGATTTGTTGTTCCAAAATTGGCACAGTGCCGATTTGCTGATTTTTTCTAGTGACGATATTATTCAGTCTTCGAAATAAAATAATTTTTAAATAGTTTTATATGTTTTGTGTATTAAGCCTAGTACTCTGTTCAACATTTCACGTGAAATGCTATCAAAACTAATATGAAAAAAACTTGTGCGGAATTTCTATGAAAAAATGTTGTTAGAGTTGTACTCTGTTTAATTTGTGAAAAAGTTGCGAAATGTTTCTAGCAACATTTTTTTTAACAACTGCGAAATAATATAAGCTGCACTTATTTCACGTGGAATTTTAAGCAAATGAAAAAAGTTTAAACTTAATATTAAAATGAGAGCTGCAAAACATAAAAACCACAACCGGTAACAGGTTTTCATCAATTTTTAATTTTTTATTTAAAAAATACTTTTTAGTAAAATACATGTGGGTTTTGTTTACATATGCAAAACAATGTCGCATACTTTGAAAGATTAAAAACGTCAAATTGTGCAAACTCTCGAGATAGGTAACATTGATACATGTCAAATTTTTCGCATGAAATAATAGATGTTGCTGAACATTTTTCACAAATTGGAACAGAGGACTAGGCTTTAGGCACCACAGAAAAACGATATCTTTGAAAGAAAGGCAGCTTAAAAAATTTATCGGCAAAATTAAAATTTCGAAGGAAAAGTGTTTAATTTTTATTTCCTTAGATTATTTAATACATTTATTTATGTGATAAAAACATTAAACTATTACCCAATTTTTCAGTCAATGCACTATAGGAAATTTTTGGCTTTTTTTTGGACAAAAGTGTTGGTTTTATTCCAATATGATATTTTGTCACGCCTTTGCGCGATTTTTTCAGGAAAAAATAACAATCTGAAATTTTAAATTGTTATCGGATTAAGGAAAAAATAAAATAATTAATTGTATTTAAATAGACCTCAAGCTTAAGTATGTATTTATGTATAAAATATGTATTTTACCCATGAACTTTAACTAATTTTTTTTTTTTTTTATTATTTTTTTATTATGTTTTAATAAAAATCGAACAAAATTTGCCAAAATTAATTTTAAATTGTCCGACTTTTTAAAACAAAAAAAAACGAATTTTTTTTATTTTTTCTTAGAAAATTAACGATTTTTTCACAAATTTATCTGGCAGCCCTGCATAAAACGAAAACAATGAAGAACTTAAAACAATTAAAATAAAAAAATATAACAATTGTATTTTATTTATTTTCATCATTTAAATTCTATTTCTTCAAATAAAAAAAAAAAAAAAAAATACACATTCTTGTGTACATAAATATGTACATAATTTGTGCTCCATTTTTTGAAATTTTATTTTTCTCGCATCAATTTTAAATGTGACTTATTTTGACAGTTCTTGTGAAAAACTTTTAGAAAAATATTGAAACAGTAACACTTTTTCTCACATCCTTCCAATAATTGCTGGAAAAGTATTTAAATGACAGATAATTCTCCCAAAGTAAAGATACAGAAACACTTATGTGAGAAAAAATATTTTTTGTTTCATATTGCACTGTTTTTGTCATAATTCACTTGTTTCATGCGGGAAATTTTTCGATGCGAGAAATACAGAAACGGGCTACAGGATGAAAAATATTATTGCGGCAATAATCAATTCCGTATTGCGGAAGATAATTCCTTCGGGAAGAAACGTCTCGCGATGGCAATACTTTTAAGCAATACGAACACGTTTCTACTAGATGGTAAACTAGCAATATCGCGAGATAACCACTTAGAAATAAGGAAAATATCGCCAGAATATTATTAAGCAGATAAAAAGACGATTTTGCATTTTGAAAAATATTTATTCATTTTGATTTTGATAAATTTAATGTATTGCTTTTTATTAAAAATAATTCATATAAATAGAATTTCTAATTGTTTGGATAACTATGCTTTTTTTACAATGCAGGGTTTCCTTTTCCAGTCCATGTAAACTTTGTTATTAAATCCACGATAAAGACTCTTTTTAAGGCATCTCTCACAAGATAACCATGTCTTCGCTTCCGACTTGTTTTAAAAATATTTTCTATGTGTATAATTAGAATCTGGGAATTATTTCTTTTCATAAGCTACTTTATTATATTCAACATTTTTTATTTTTCGAATTTATTCTATGAGCAAAATTTCAGTTATGTTTTTTATAAAGCTTTTTGTAATAGTTCTATTCCTTAAACTTTTTAGGAATGGCTTTAAATACTACCAGACTATTATCTTGTATCTTCTTGTTACATTTTACCTTAGCTATCTTGTATATTGTATGTACAGAAAAATTTACAATTATTAGACACCAGCAGAATGTAATGCATTTTCTGGCCCGCTACGGCCTTCGTCAGCATTCTTTGTGTCACACTGGATAGTGATACTTTATAAATTGAATGTATTTAACACAACTATTTTAACAAATAGAATCTGGGAATTATTTCTTTTCATAAGCTACTTTATTATATTCCACATTTTTTATTTTTTTAATTTATTCTATGAGCTTCATTTAAGTTATGTATTTTATAAAGCTTTTTGTAATAGTTCTATTCCCTAAATTTTTAGGAATGACTTTATACACTACCAGACTATTATCTTGTATATTCTTTTTAATTGTCCTTATATTAAAAATTTAAATATCAATAATATCTGCTTACAAAATTATCCATTAATTTCTTACAACTGAATATACCTTATCCTCGGAATTGAGTCAAAAAGAAGGCAGCGACAGATATTCACTTATCTTGGTTCTATGTTTAGTGGTCCTGGCTTAACTTTTCAAAGTCATCACTTCCTTCGCAAGTCTTCCCATTGCTGTTATTTTGTTTTCTACCATATTTTTTTAAACATCCAACTCCTTTAAAATTGCATCCATTATGGGGGTTGGGTAATATCTTGAATACATTGAAAGGAAACAGATTAATATTTAACACATTTATTTAATTTAAATATTTACCTTTTGCAGAAGATTTTGCGATTTAATTTTTTGGTTTTAAGAATTGGATTAACTTTTATTTATGACGTATTAAATTTAAAATTTGTACACATTTTCTGTCGATATTGTGTAATTTTCTCAAAAACGATAAAAGAAGAAAATAAAAAATACTTTGATTAATTTCTTCTATATAGTTAGTTCGAAGTCGTCATTCTCAACACTAAAACCTGTGTTATCTTGAGTTCCACAGGGATCAATACTTGGCCCTTTACTCGTTAGCATGTTTATTAATGATATCGTTCACTGTTGTAAAAACTCTAGTATTCATTTACATGCAGATGATTCTCAAATTTATCTTTCACGGCCTGTGGGACTTGCTGAGGACTTAGTTTGTCGTCTTAATGAGGATCTTAATGAGATTTGTGAATGGTCCTTCAGGAACAATCTTAAAATTAACACATCAAAAACTCAAGTTCTTTCGATTCATGTAAGGGGATACCAAAATAAAATATGATAGAATATCTCAGTACTCAATACAGATTCTGGGATGCAGTTTGACTTCGTACCTAAATATTCGTAACTTAGTTTTTCTTCACAGGGTTATATATTCGCAAGAACCTGGTTGTATTTTCGAAAAACTATGCTTCTCTAGATCTGGTCGCACTTTTAACCTGATTATACCTAACTATAGCTATTTATCGTCCTCGAGATCGTTCTTTATTAGTACTGTGAAATTATGGAATAACTTACCAAATTATATAAAAGCCGATCCCCGTGCATCGTCTTTCAAAATGGCAGTCAAAAAACTTTTAGTAATTAGTAATTAATTTTTCATTGTTTATATGACTAAATTTGTTTATTTTACTTAAAATTTTTAATGTAATCATCTCAAAATTAATCATCTTAAATTTAGTACTTAAGTTCATTAAAGATCTAATTCGATCAATTATTTACATTTGTTAAAGGTGCTTTAAGAGACTTCGAGTTTTATTTGTACTAATTATGGTTTTAATAGATAAATAAATTAATAAAATATGACAATTTGGCGATATTGTTTAACTTATGCCTTAGGGGGTATCTTCCATTTGTTTGCTGGGTTTTTTGAAGTAACACACATATCAAATTTTGGATGACATTTTTTCGATTCTTTTGAAAGAGTTTCTACTCTAATCGTGACCCTGTTTCTATATGAACTCTATAATTTATGCAACTGAATTTTTTTTTCATATTTCTGTAAATATTTTCCATACAATTTTTTTTAGTTTTTTCAGTTTCTCACTAAGTAGTCGTAATAGTGCATTTTTTATTTTTATTATTAATGATTTTTTGTTAAGTTTGTTGTTCATATTTGTTTCATATTTTCTTACCTTCGTATGACGAGTGGCTTTTGTGGTTAAAACGGTTAATGAACCCGGTTACAATTAGACTACTTCATGTGTTTTTTTGTTTTTTTATTTCATTTATTATTATTTTTTTTCCATATTTTTTCCCTGTATTTATTTGTGGTTGTCTGTCTAAAAGTCTTTTTTACAAAAATCTTTTTTTTTTTTTTAAATTTATTTCGAATAGTTGCAAGTCTAACACGGAAACTATAATGCTCGCAGTATTTATTGGTTGGTGGTAGACAATAAGACATAAAGAAGTAAAAAAAGTGTCTTAAATAACACCCACTTGAAATATGTTTCAAAGAGGGATTTAGAAACTTTTAGCAAACATAAATACAATTCAGAAAAAACAAAAAAAAAAAAAAAAAATCTATTATATAAGTTTCTTGTTATTTTGTATTTAAACTTATTGCCTTAAAAAAATACTTTTTAAATCTGGTCAAAATCAAGAAGTCGATGTCATATTTGTTCAGTGAGCTGTTTAAGCTGCATTAAATTTTTAATAAAATACAAAAAAGGCAAACATTTTACTTTTAGCTTCAAAAACTTCTACAATCAGTGTTGCTAGTAAACTTTTGGCTCAAGACCCCAATTTATAGTTTTAAGTCATCAATTACTTGAATTCCCAATTGCTTCCCCAACTTTTAATTATTCTTAAGGGCGATTCACCGTGGAGTTTGATTTTCAATATGCTTTTTTTACAGATCAAGCGTACAGATTGTAAATTTGCCGTATTCGGGCTGATGAGTAACCCGAAGAGTAACAAGAGCTACCATTGCATCCATTAAAACAAGGGTATGTTGTGGTTTATGAGCTGGTGGAATCATTGGTCCACATTTCTTTAAAAATGAGGAAAATCAAAATCCAATCTTAGGAAAGTAATCGCACCAGGTAAACGGAATATGTGCTTCCTGAAATTCAAGCGCATTGTCTCGGTGAGCTCTGGTTTCAACAAGACGGCGCTACGAGCCATACAACGCGTAAAACAACGACATTGTTGCTACGGTAAATTGGCAACGTAGTTTGTGCGATATCACACTGAGGTCTGAGATCTTCATGAATAAGCCAGCTACAATTGACACTTTGGAAGCCAACATTACTCGTGTTATTCTCGAGATACCAGTCGCTATGCTAGAACAAGTCGCGCAAACTTGGACCTTAAGAATGAACCACCTCAGACGTAGTCATGGCCAACATTTACATGATACCATTTTCAAACAGTAAATGCCATAACAGATAATCTTTTAACAGATAATCAAAATTTTAAGTTCAGTTTCAAAATATTGTGTTTTGTTTTACATTATAAATCAAACCTCACAATGAATCATACATTATAAACACCAACACATCAAATATGAGCTTGAAATTGAATTTATGAAAATCTAATTTTGAAAATCAAATTTTTTAAAATTTCAGTGTTTTTAAATTAAATAAATAAATAAAACGACCAAATCGTTTTATGAAATAGATTAAAGTAATACACAACCTGTGTTTTTAATCTATTTTAAAAACCGACTGTTGATATAAATAAACAATTAATTCACTTGATAATATTTGTAATTTTGATTAATGGTCTATTGAAAAATTGGCAGAGCCGAATAAAGGACTTTAATTGTTCCTATTAAAATTAAATTATAAAAATAGGAAAAGGGAAAAACTCCCAGGAATTTTTTTATTCATAAATGGGTTATATAACTTTTTTTTATTTTGGAAAACTTTATTAAAGAGACAAAACAAAATTTTTTAATAAAACTTCTTTTTAACTAAAACAAAAAACAAAAAAAAAAAAACACTATTGGGAGATTCACAAGGTGTCATAAAGTCATATGTCTTAAAATAATAACATGAAAAAATACGACTGTTGTGAGCAACCCCTCATAATTTAATGTGCTATTAATTACGACAGCACAATAAACATAGCAAGCAACGTTCTATTTATTTAAGACACTTTTTGTTTACAAACCAACAACAATATTTTTAACGCATTGTAAAATGTTAGAACATTATGACAGTAAACCATGATAGCACACCTTGTGAATACCCCATATGTATAAAGAAATAGTACTTTTTTTTAACACAAAGTATTTTTTTGGAAAAAATTGGAAAAAAAAATTTTTTTTCATTAAAAAACGTTGAGCAACATTGATTATTTCACACGAAAATTTTGACATGTATCAATATTATCTATCTCGCAATTTTTTAAAACTTAACGTTTTTATTAGTTGCAATTATATAACATTGTTTTGCGTAAGTAAACAAAAATTATGTTTTTTTTAATTGTCATTAAAAAAGTTATTTTGATATAAATTTTAGCACTTTTCTACAATTTTCTTTGTAAACGCTTCATTACAAAAAATGATAAGCTGTTGCTTAAAATTCCGTGCGAAATAATATAAGCTACACTTGTTTCGCACGGAAAATAAAAAAGTTGCTAGAAACATTTCGAATATTTCTTGTAATATAAATAGAGTACATCGTTTGTATTTCACAGAAATTTTTTTTATATTGAGTTTAAAAACATTTCGCACGATATACTGAACAGAGAGAGAGAGAGAGAGTACCAGGCATAGTATACAACTAGTATGCCGACTCTTTGACAGGTACATAACTCAATTGTCACTGGAACCTAATTTTTGTTTGTATTAGTAAGATTTTTTTTAAATGTGTTGGTGTATAAAACTATTTCCGCCACTTAACATAGTTGCATAAAATCGTATAGAATATGGCAAAAAAAATTTTTCCAAAATAAAATTTTATTAGTTCAATAAATTTTCAATTTATTAAATGCTGGCTGCTTTTATAAACTTTTAAAAACAAAGTTTGGAAAACTTTTATTTTGCAATGTCGGAAAATATTTAAATAATTTATGATTTCAAACATTATTTTCATACCACAAAATGCTACTCTGCTGGCTTTAATAATATTAAAAACAGAAAAAAATTAATGTCAAATAAATTTATTTAAAAATTTTTAGTTTGTAAAAAATAAAAACATTTTGCAAAAGCAAATGAGAAAAATGTATTGGAAAAAATTATTGATTATATGTTTATGTCATAAAATTAAACATAAATTTTTATATTGTGAAAAATTTTAAATTGAAAAAATTCAAATTTTGGTTTTGTTTTTGTTGTTCTTATGTGTGTTGAATTCACACAGAACCAATATGTGTGAAGGGTGAACTAAAAAATTGAGAACACTCTCTCGAGTTGGCATACTAGTTCTATACTATGGTACCAGGCTTAAAAAAACCTATGTATAAAGAAATAGTACTTTTTCAACACATATAGTATTTTTTTTTTTTTTTTTTTGGAAACTTTATTATAGAGACATAACTACATTTTCATTAAAAAAAAGTTATAAAGAATTAGTACTTGTTTTTAAAGTACGTTTTTAAATTAAAAAAAAAAAACCTTTGAACAAAAAGTGCCAAAATGATTAAAAAGTACTTCTTTGGGGTTATTTTTAACATAAACTGCTTCCCTGAGCAAAAATGTAGCTTTTTGCCAAAAACACAATTTTCTAAACAAAAAACATTTAAGAAACTCTTTTTAAAATCTTTTAGAGTTAAAAGAAAACTTGATTGAAAAAACACAATAAAATTCGGTGTAGTTTTCATTGTTGTTCTAATAATAAAAAAAAAATGAATGGATAAAATATTTTATTTGATTAATGATTGCTCAACTTGAGAAATAATAAAAAAACAAATTTTTTACTTAGAAATATTGCGAAATTTTTCTTTTTCTTAAAAACTGAAATAAACTCCAACTTAAAATAACAACATGTCAGCTTAAACTCACCGACAAGCTTCTTTATTTGACAGTTTATGGTAGTTTTTAGTAAGAAATATAAAATTTTTGTGTCAAAAAAGAAACAAAAATGAGTTAGGAAACAAATCGCCCCAAGTCTTAAAAAAATCAAAAAGTATTTATGATTTGTATTTTTCTCTACAAAATACTTAAACCAGGGATTAAAAATCTTTTTTTTTCTTCCAAAACTCTGTTTATGGAACAATAATAAAATTTATTTAAATAAATATGAAAACCGGATCCAAATGGATAACAGAATTTCATAAACATTTTTTTTTTTTTTATTTACTAAGCTGTAAATGAAAAAATGTTTTAGTTAACGTAACAAATTGGTTAATGGAACCAATCATGTTGCGTATTATAAATCAATAATTTAATTAAAAAGTTGTTAAATGAAAAAAAAAACATATTTTTTTATGTCAAATTAAAATTCCGGACTAAAATAAAGGCATTAACGATTTGGGCTTAATTTCTCGTTTTAATTTAATAATTAACTAATTTATGGTTTTAAAGCAAAAACAAAAACATAATTTTTTCAAAAAAGTTTTGTATACTTAAAAAATGTTTCACACCCTTAATTTATTTTGTTAATCACAGTCATATGAAGGATCTTAATGATATAAATATTTATTACGTCTTCTTTAAATATTCATTCAAAACTATTCAAGATTTTATTGATCATAAGTTTTTTCAATGGGAGTGTCTCAGGCTTAAAATTAAACATTTTGTTTATTTAAATATTAATTTGTATCATTAAATATGTTAATGTTTAAATAATAATCACAAACTATTAATTTTGTTAATGACGTTTTAAACCAAAAATAAAAACATTAAATTTATTTTTTACTGCGACTTTGAAAAAAAAAACTTAAAAAACTATTGTGTCATAATGAAACGATAAGATATAAAAAAATGATTTTTTTTTGATAAGCTCAAGTAGTTGTAAAATAAAGGGAAATTTGGTAAATATTATTATTAAATAACCAGGGTAGTCTAATATAATAAATTTTTATTGCGTTCTTTTATAACTGAAAGGTCTTTATGGTGTTAAATTTATCAAATAATCTGGGGTAAACAAATAAATATGAAACAGTGAAAAGCCCATTACATTAAATTTTACCTTGAACTACTTAACCAACCAAGCTTCTAGCCATATCTTTAACTATACCCAATTGCAGGCTTTGGTATTAATAATTTTCCAGTTTTAATCATGGGTTTTTATACCGTCCAAGTTTATTTTATATACATACTTCTGCTTTCAGTCGTACACAGAAAAAAATTAAAATTTATTTCAATTAAAAATTTGTTGGTATTAATTAAGATATTCATTACATTTTCACCAGTAAGCAAATTTATAGTATCAATTAAAAGTTTAATTGACTGGATTAAACGTTTAGTGGACTTGATTAAATTTTTAATTAAAACTGATTTTATTTTTGATTAATGCTTTAATTGGTAAACAACTTTGGAGAATTTTTTTCTGTGTAGGTATTTATACACCCTAGTTTCAATCTTAGTTCTTCTTATAATCTAAGTTTAATACTTTAGTAGTCCCAATTTCAATTAAAAACAAGTAAAAAAGTACAGTCGTTCAAGACCGACATTTTATTACCCTTCACCTCAGTATACAAAATTGTTTTTAAGAGGGTTTCCTACTTGGGGCCCAAGGGCAAACATAGACCCTCCAAAACAAAATTACATTATGCGGATAAGATTCATGTAAAATTTCTTTGTGCTGAATATTATTAAGATATAGTTATTATTATTACATTTTGTTGCCTTTAAGTGATTTTAAGATGAGAGGTTTATATGGGACATATTGGCCAATTTTGGACCCGCCAGCCCGGCATTTCGTCAAGACATAGCAGCTATCGTAAAAAATTATTGTAGCCATATTTTATGCTAATAGCAACATTTATAAGGCATTGATAACTATTTTCGGAAGTAGTATTTGTATGAGAACAATAGTCAAATATGTACCGATTTCAATAAAATTTTGTAAGATGCTTTAAATTGCAATACAATAGGTTTGTACCTAATTGAATCTAAATACCAGCATAATAAGATGATTTTTTGCCAAAAAGGCTCTATTCCGGAACGAAGCTTGTATGATGCGCACAGGGCTTACAAGCAAGCCAGCCGGATGGACGGGTCGACAACTAAATACCAATTAAAAAATGATTCCCGGTGCATTGAACCAATTTTTAGAACCAATATCTTTTTGTGTTACAAACATCAGCACAATCGCATAACACCCTCTCCACTGTTCTGGTATCGGTTTTATAGAAAATATTCTCACCAATTTTTTTTTCCAATTAAACTATTAATCGAAAATAGTTTTAATTAAAAATTTAATCAAGTAAATTAAACGTTTACTTCTATCAATAACATTACTGCAGAAGATGTTTATATCAAAAAATATTTAACTGATAAATTTTGTTTACTGGTGAAAATTTAGTTAATTTGTTAATTAATATCATAAATTTTTTAATTGAAATCAATTTTTATTTTTTTCTGTATTCAATCTAAATCCTTTCCAGTTTTAATATAAAGTCTTCATTAAGATCCAGTCTCCAGCATAAGTTTTCATAAAGTGCTTGTTTCAATCATGAAATCTCATATAGTCTGAATTTCAGTTGTTGGCTATATATATATATATACATATTTTTTTTATACATTCACTAGCTTAACCCGGTGCGCTTCGCTGTCCCCATGAAATAAAATTTTTTTTTTCGTGTATTGACGAAGCAATTTGTACCAAATTTAGATAAGTCTACTGTTACCCTTCTCCAGATATTTAGACATTTTTACTGCCTTTGTAATAGCGGTACCACGCTTGCTCTCCTAGTTCAACTCTCGTTTTGACAGTCAAAATGATGACCACACACAGAGAAAAAAACTTTTTTCAATGTGGCCACCTCCAACAAAACTATTTCTAACGAAAATTTTTAAACTTTTTACGGCTACTTTAACCATATTATTGTCACCAAGAACCATGTAGTAGTTAAATTGGTCCGCCAATAAGAAGAGACAACCATATTATGGTTGTCTTTAAACATGTTATGGTTTAATATGACAATCACTTGTTTACATACTTAAAAAATCGCGACAACATCGTGTTTTGAACAGTACTGTTAACTTATCTTTTAGTCAAACCCACAAAATAAAAATTAAAAATGGAGAAAAACCCTTTAGATTGATCTAAAAATAGCTACAATGCTATTATTTTGAATAAACCGATTTTTAGCGGCTAACTTCACGCAGACAAAAGTTTTGCCCCAATTAAAGCAATAATCAAAAATAAAATCAGTGAATTAAAGGTTTAATCGATAATATTAATTTGTACCAGTGCACAAATTAATAGTAACAATTAAACGTTTAATGCAATTGATTAAACGTTTAATCAAGTTCACTTGATTAAATTTTTAATTAAAACTGATTTTATTTTTGATTAATGCTTTAATTGGGGCAAAATCTTTTTCTGTGCATTACTAAACGCGCTGTCAAAATCGAATTTTGCAATTGTAAGCCATTGACGCCTCGCTATTAGGGCTGGCTTCATACACTTTGAGCATAAGAATTTTTGACAGCTAGAAAATGGTAGACGCGGTGATTTAGATTTGGCCGTAAGTATGTGTGAGAAGATATAGTAGGTTTAGTGTTTATAGTTTATGGTAGCCTTGTCCATAAGCTTCATTTTCTAATAGCTTTGATTCCTTGAGATGGATGGAGATGGTTTGGACACAATGGCCATATCCCCCACAGAACTCATTCATAAAAATTTCAGTCTAACTCATTCAGCCAATCCCACGATGTCACACGTTAACGTTCACATAAAAAATTACATTAAAAACAAAAACAAAGTTTAAAATTTTGTTGCTGTGTTAAATGCAATTTTCTATACGAACGTTAACGTGTGACATCGTGGGATTGGCTAATAATTTTTCCAAAATCATAAATTTTAGTATTAAAATACTAAGAAAATATATAAATTAATATTAAAAAAAAATCGATAAAAATTATTGATATTTCATAAAAACTTTCGCATGCGATATTTTAAAAAAATGAATTTTTCTTTTCATATTTATCTTCATACACATCCGTAAGTTGCATCTCGCACTTGTTCAACAATACTGTATTAACTCAAAATATAAAAATTTTCAGTGGAAGCAAAACAATTTTTAGTTTTACATTGAAGTCATACGAAAAATAATTTTTAAAACAACCGTTTTATCACCAACAAGTTGACAACGAAGAACGATATTTTTGCAGCGGTTCGATATGAAAATAACGTTTGGATTTTTTGCAAAAATTAGAAAAATAAACATTTTGAGTTAATGCACTATTGTTGAACAAGTGCGATATTTAAAATTTTCTGGGGAATCCGAAAGACTAGTTGGCAGTTGAGCTAGTCTCTCAGTGTAAGAATTAAGGGTTTGAATCAGTTCTGTTTTACTACACAGGCTTAAGGTCTACGTTGCAACTGCCCGGTTAGAATATAGTTGTAATTTATGTACATTAGTGTGAACCTTCATTGTATGGGGGGAAAAGTGTTCAAATTTAGGCACTCGCCCCCTTAGAAATAAGCGAATATCAAAAAACTAAACCCTAGTTTTCACTATCACACAAGTCTTACGTATTCCGTAATACTTTGTGAGATGGAAATCGAATGAGTTTTGTTGCAACTGCTAGAGAATCTTATTTAGCATTACAGGTTGTATTCACACTATAACACATGATCATGCTTTTGTTCAAATGCAACCATGATCAAATGAAAATGATGAAGTATGGGTTGTCAATTTTTTTTTCGTAATACTTGTCTTTTTCATAACACATTGCATTCACACTATCACACTTTTACATATTTTTTAAGGTTTTGACATGTGTTAGTACAAAGTATAGTGTAAGCTCGCCTTAACAAGTAAAACATTTTGGGCCATTACAAAAATTTTGAGGTAATATTTAAAATGTAATTAAAGTGAAATGCGCATAGAAACTAGCTTTCCCTTAACAATTAATTTCAGTGTTTTTATCAAAAACAAAAAATTGGGAATTTAGCACGTCATTGAGAAATCTTATTAATAATATAATCTTTTCATGAAACCTGGATACCATTTGTCATTTTGGCTTACCCTGTACACGTTTTGAATAAATTTTATAGTTTGTTACCAATCTTAAATGCTAAGAACGTAAAAATTTTATGATAATTTTATGATAATAGACCGAAATCGGATAAAAACTAAATATATTATATAAAAAAAAAAAAACGAAAACAAGCGAGAGACATCAAAAAACAGAAATGTGCCGTTATCTCGTAAATGTAACGTTTTTTTGTAAAAAATTATTTTTTTAGCTTAATACCTTCTCCAATTTGTGTATCCCTTCCAAAAAATTGGACAGTAGTCTATTAACAGGTGGTACTTGATGGGAGCATTGTTGCATTTCATATAACTACGAGGGAAGTTTAAAAAGTCACGGACTTATTGATCCGCCCTCGTATATCGTTTACCTATACTTTAACGACAATTACTACAAATAAAATAGTTTGAGCAAAAAACTTGCAAAAACCATAATTTCGCAGGCCTGTGCTATTCTTCTCGTATCTGCTAAAAAAAAGACGAGTTTTGCAGCATTTATAATTTATAGCTTTACTATTACCCGGCGTTTACACATGCAAGTGCAAGTTCGAAAAACTCAATACACTCACACATTTTTACTAACACCATCACATTTTTCGGACTTGCAGCCCAACTTGCAAGAGAATTTGCTTGCAAGTAAATTTTTGATACTTGCAGCAAGTAAAATGACAAATAAAGAAACAGTGTTACCGTGGATGCCTTTGGTATCAATTTACTAGTACTTAGTAATATAAAAATTATGTTTATTGTTGATTTTCTGTGTGTTTTTAAGAATAAGAAACAAAAAAAAAAAAAAACACTGTACCACAAAGCAACACATCTTCATTATTATAAAATTTTAATAAAAATATTTTCTCAGAAAATTTTATGATATCGGTAACTACGGCAGTACTGGATTCACATATTTTAAAAATAAACATAATTTTTTCATCAAGATGGACCAAAAATAAAATAAAGAAATAATTAAATTATTTATATTTAATATTATTAAATAAATTTCGTGATAACATTAACATGATAAGGTTTTTTTAACCCAAAAATGAAGCTTTTTTCATAAGATGTTTTCGCTTCGAGAACATTTGAAAAATAAACTTACAACTGACTGTGTAAACACTCAAGTTACTTGCAAGACTTTCGGCTAATTATTCGACATTTTCGTTGATAATACATATACACTACTTGCAAGTAATTACTTGCATGTGTAAAGGCAGGGTTAGTTCGCCGATTTGTATGGGCATTTTAGACAGGTACCAAACCATAGAATTTATTTAAAATGTAAACTGGGCAAGGCGACAAATGGAATCCAGGTTTCATTTAAAAAAAGAAATAAAAACTTAAAAATCGTAATTTTTCAAGATATCGGTAGCTTAGAGTTACCTCTAAATCTTTTTTTTTTATTGGCCCAAAATTTTGTATATCTCAGTGTTTTTTTTTGGTAATCGCATATTTCTTATGGGTGAGTCCGAGAGTTTTGATGTTAAGGGCCACCCTAATGTACAAGGTATACATATTCAAAATTGTTTTTATTATTTTTTATTAACTAAAGCAGAATTCCCAGATTCCTGTCCCAAAAAATTTTATTATTTTTAAATCCCGCATTTTATTATCGTGAAATTTTTTTTTCTACAAACTTACAAAATTAGGGCAAATCATTTATACAGTTCGACAAAAATTATTTTTTAATATTTTACAAAAATTTGTAATTAATTTTAAACACTTAAAGTAATTAATTACGAAAATATTGAATAAAAAAACATTAAGACAATTGTATTTCGTAAAGAAAAAAATTAACAATTTGATATTTTGCTCTTTTATTGGAATGATTGGTCCAGAGTTTTTTTTTTTATTAAAATTATTAAACGATTAAATAGCGATTTTGAAAATATTTAACTGCAACAAAATTGTGCTAATTACACACAGAGTTCGTGTAATCTTGTCTTTATTTGCCAAGATTAACCTTTTAACTTTATTTGTTTTTATTTTATTGGTGAATGTAAAGTTTATATCAATTAGATAATTACGAGTACTTAATTTAAGCAAACATTATGAACAAATATTAA
Source organism: Pollenia amentaria (assembly GCA_943735925.1). NCBI lineage: Eukaryota > Metazoa > Arthropoda > Insecta > Diptera > Polleniidae > Pollenia > Pollenia amentaria. The sequence goes on from OX031008.1 coordinate 148,866,969, forward strand.
CCACTTAAAGCGCTTAAAATATTTTGTTGTTTTTTTTTAGAGAAATGTACAACAATTTATTTTATATTTGAAAATCATCGAAATATTTCAACATTAAACCCGATTCACAGTGGAAACACCATTTTTTCCGAAGGTTTACAATGTTAGCAACAGGCGTTCATTTAAATAAAAAGAAATATCTGCAGACTACGTCCCAAGCAATATTCGGCTTTATTAAGGTCGTCGTTAAAGTAAACTATTAAACCGTTTTTTGTAGTAGATTAAAGAACACAGGCTGTGGGTTGCTTTAGGGAATTACAAAAAACGACACAGTCGTTTACGAAAACGACAATCGTTATAAAGCTGATTACTATAAATTATTATTTTCAATAAAAATTGTTCAAAGTTTCATCCTAAACGAATTCATAAACGTCACTTACAATTTTATGCAAATTGTTGCTGAAGTAGAAGTAGACTCAGTTATCTAACAAAAGCTGCAACCGTCGCACTGATATAGTATAGCTGACTTTATACCGGCTTACCCGGGTACCACTGAAATTTTAAAATTTCAAAAAAACGTTTAAAAACTACAACATTTAAACAAAAGTTATAAAATTCCCGTCATGCCAGGAAATTCAGAATATTTTTAGGATGTGCAGTAGACAGCGTTTGATGAATAATGGCTGCATTCCATGACTCGCATCCGTACAGAAGCGTAGACTTTTTAACGTTAATTGTTAAATACGTTACAAAAGGAATGCATTTACTTTCTAGCAGGAAAAGTTCTTACGGCAGGATTACGAATGCGACGAGCCTTCTTGGATCTATCGGGTTATTCATCGTGAGGTTTGATTTATAATGTAAAATAAGATACAAGAACTTGAAAACGAACATACAATTTTTATTGTTAGCGGTTAAGAGAACAATTTATGGTATTGGCTGTTTAAAAATGATATTATGTAAATGTTGGCCACGACTACGTTTGAGGGTCGCAAATTACACGTGTAATGTTAGCTTCCAAGTGGTCAATCGTAGCTGGCTTATTCCTGAAGACCGCAGACTTTACGTATTCCCAGATAAAAAAGTCCAAAGGTGTGATATCGCACGGTCTAGGGCCAATTTACAATAGCAAAACGTAAAATTATTTGCCCACCAAAATGATTTCTCAACAAGGCAGTGATGTTATTCGTATGGATTTTCTTCTAAAAAAATGGCCATAGGGAAAATAAGTACAGATATTTTAAAATCATTAAAATGTAGGGACTTTTCAAAAATGTGGCAAAACTGTATATATTTGGCAATCTTTTTAGATTTGTGACAAAATACTTATAAAATTGTTGATACGGCAACATTAAAAACTGTTAAGTTTCTTTGAGTGATCGCTTGTACCCATTCCAAAATTGATTTTAAGGTAAATTTGTGAAACTCTTTTACAAGAATTGAATTTTTCAGAGCAATAACAAATTTAGGGGATTATTTTCTAAAACACTTCACTTTAATTGAAAAATATTTTCATACAAATTTTTAAAAATTCAAGAAAATTTTATATGAAAAATTTCTCAACGCAAGGTGAAGTGATTTAGAAAATAACCCCCTTAATTTATTTAATGTGAATGAAAATTCCATTTGAATGAAAATTTCATTTTCCCCCTTTAAGCCTCGTACGCAATATGCTAGCGAAATGTTTTAAAAAATAATAATAAATACGTAATTTTGTTATAAAAAAAATTTGTAAACAGTTTCTTAAATGAAAATGTGTGTGGTTACAAAAAAAAAAATGGTTGCTCTATAATGAACACCAGTGAAAATGTTGCTGCCTATTGTGAACGTAGTTTTAGTCGAAATTAACTATCTTTGATTTATCACTGCCACATGATAATACAGATAACGATCCTAAAAATGAAGTTTTTAGTAAATCAAGAGAATTTGTTAAAAATTAAGCTGAAATTAGATCAATTTACTGGTCACGCTTTTTTTTTTTTTGATTATATCGTCAAATATTTGCTAGGTCTGAACATAGCCAGGCAGAAATTACGACTCTTCTAAATATTATGTACTGCCGCGACCCTGTATATACAAAATGTTGACTCTTCCAAAAATATTGTACCATCTCAACACTGAAGATACAAAATTACAACCTTAGTTTTTTAATACTGTTTTTACAAAAATTCTACACCGGTACAACACCCTAAATACAAATATACGACTTTAGTTTTGTAATGTCGTATTTACAATAAAACTATACTTCTACAATACTAAATATATACAAGAACCTAAACTTAATTTCCTAATACCGAGTTTACAATAATTATATACCGCTACTAAGCTGTATAACCAAAATATAGTCTTAATTTACTATGTAGTGTCGCATTAAAATTTAAACAAAAAACTTTTTAAGGTAAGAAAAAATATACAAATTTACTGCAAAATTTTGTTTGTTGAATAATCGAATTTATGTAGTTACATCCATATGCACATTACATGTAATTATTTATGTAGAAGAGTAATATCTATTTTATTTCATCATTAAATTAATATTTACATTTTATGTTTATTGATCCAATGTTGTAAATCTAAATTTAGGGTTTTGTGACAATATTGAAAACAATAGTCGGAAGACGGTTATTAGGCGTTATCATTTAAATGTTGTGACTACGTTGTAAATTCGTGAATCCAATATTGTAAATTTAAATTTAGAGTATTGTTACAACACTAAAAACAATAATTTTAATATTGTGCGTACATTGTAAATTTGGTAAACAGTACGTTGTATTGATGTTGATAGTACCCCCATCAACATCGGCACAGCGTCGTGCCGATTGTCTGTTTCTGTATGGGTATCTATAGTCATAAAATTGTATCTTAAATTAGCATGGTGTGCTCTTTTTTACAAGACGAATGTACCTTCCAGTGCACCGAAAATCATTTAAAACACCTGTACGATTGTTAGGAAATCACCAACGGTTTTATTTGCATTGATATATTATCATATAAAAGTTGTAGGGATTTTTGTAGGGACAATTGTTTGAGTGCGTAGGGAACAATAGGGATTTTTGTCGGGTAGAGCAGGGAATTTTCAAAAAAGACTTTAACATCACTGCAACAAGGTCATTCATTGTTTTACGCGATGTATGGCTCGTAGCACTGTCTTGTTAAACTAGAGCTCACCGAGACCATGCGCTTGAATTGCAGGAAGCAAAAAGTCCGTTAACACGGTACAATAACAGTTACTGATTTTCCTTATTTTTGAAGAAATATGGACCAATGATTCCTCCAGCCCATAAACCACATCATACCGTTGATTTCAATGGATGTAATGGTGGCTCTTGGTATACTTCCGATTGCTCATCAGCCCAAGTACGGCAAGTTTGTTTATTAACGTATCCATTGAGCCAAAATCGAGCTTCATCACTGAACAAAATTTCACGATAAAATACCGGATTTTCATTGAGTTTTTCCAGAGCCCATTCATTGAAAGTAAGAGCAAGTTTAAGTCGACTGGCTTCACCAATTCTTGCACAAGTTGACGCTGATTTACGTAAGACAGCCGAACAATTTGGAGACGTTGTTGTGGCGTAAGTCTTTCCATGAGGACTTGGCAAACGATACTCAACCAAAATGACAAAATAGTTTGATATGAGTCATGCGTGAACTGTAAAAAAGCATATTGAAAAGCAAACCTCCCGATGAATCACCCTTTGTTTCTTACGACCTTGGAGTGAATAGCGCAGAAGACTTAGTAGTATAATTTTGCTAGAATGTAAGAATCCCAAATGGAATCTTAAGAGATATCACGAACAGCAGAAGCTCCCACAAAATGCCAGATATGTTCCCAAGGATTGCCTTGTCCTTGGAAACATAGCTGGCTCAGTTTGTGCAACGGACAGCCTTGTGTCCTCTATTGTGCTTGCAACGTCCTCCGTTACGGCTTCTCTTGGTCATCTTGATATTGTCTTCTTTGGCCAGCAGGAAAAGCATAGACTCACGTACATGTTGAATATTTTTAGTTACGTTTGGGATTCAGACGTGTTTATTCTGTTTCGGATGTCAGCACTGCATCCACCGGACGTAGTCAGCATGCGCCCGAGGTAACAGAATGTTGCTACATCTTCCAGTTATGATTCCTAAATTATAGACACGTGCAATTTGTGGCGTTAATTCGCATAATTTTTGCTTTGCCGTTGTTTATTATAAGACCAGCTTTAGATTGCAATGCCTTTACAGAATTTGTACTACAAATCAAGTGAATTTTAATCAGATTTATGTTCGCCTAAATTTGATTTGAAAGTAAAGGAATATACGAGTATATGCAATAATATATCATTTATTATACACATTTTGAACATAAAAAACTACAACTATATTTTAATATCCGAAAACTTTTTGTTGTTTATTTCCAAAATCTATAATAACCAACCACAAAGAAACTAATTTTAACACTCCCATAAAAAAATCCCAGTTGTTAACCCATTTTTAAGATTTTGAATGAAACCAAAACAGCTCAGATAAAATCGTACTCGTATGTTCAATTAACTTAACACACACGTAAATAAGCAAATAAATTAACAAATAATTTATTTTTTTTTTCAAAAAGATGAAACAAACATTTACAGTCATTTTTTCACATTTTCAACTTAAAAAAAAATGGCCATAAAAAACGAACAAAAGTAAACATTTACATTTGTGTTCCATTTACTCGATTTTTACACCAAAAAAAAAAAAAATTAAATCCAATATTTACAGTTTTTTTTAACTAAATCAAAATTGTTACCAATTTGGAAGATTAAATACAAAACTTACAACAACAAGACGCTTTATTCGACAGCATTTTGTAAAACCTCAAATAAATCCGCTAAAATAAACAAAATAAAAATTAAAATTTTATATATTAAAAAAAAAAAAAATACGTAATTATATAACCGCAAAAACACTTTTAAATCTTAGCATAATGAATAAATGATTTAACTAACCCACCACTACTTACCAACCATCCAGCGATCGGTGGAACAAACGTGATCTTAATTAAGCCCAAAAGTTTTGCCAATTTACAAAAATAATTGCATTTCATAAGTCTCTCACGAAAAAATGACTAAACAAGACAAACCGTAAATAATCACATTTATTTACACACATTTGCGAAAGTGAATTTACCAAAAATTAAAATCCAAATCGAAATCGAAATCATTTAGTATTTTGTTGTAAAAATTAACTAAATTAATAAGAAGAGAAAAAGAAATAATGAATAAACGAATGTAGACACTGGTTTAAATTCATGTTTAACAAAACTCTTATTTGTCTTCAAGATTCGTCAACAACATGACAACAAAAAAATTAATTACTAGAAGTTTTGTGTGCGCTCGTTTGTAAGCACGTCTGTTGCAAATAGATAAATTGCAACAAAAAATAAAAATTAATTAAAATGTAAATTTGGTATTATTCATTGGATTTGGTTATTTACTTTAGTATTTTTTTTTTTTTTTTTTGAAAAACGACGCACTATTAATCCAAAACCAGTAGACGAATTAGGAACATGGTCTTCTGGCAATATCGTGCATTAAAAAGTCGCTAACGTCTTATGCGGCGAGCAGTACTGAAAATATTTCTTTATTTGACTAAAAATAAGAATTCAATATGTTTTTTGTATGAACGCTAAAAAATTATACACTTTTTTATATTTTTTATAAATGAGAAATTTTAAATTTGCTGTTCTGTTATTCGTGAACATGAAGAATAAATAGATTTTGCTTTTGTTCATTCGTGTATGAGATCATTTAGTTTCTAAGTTTTAATAACAAACACGAAGTCAAACCTTTGGTATAAACACAGAAAAAATTAAAAATTGTCTCCAATCACCAAATTAATAATATCAAGCAAACAATTTGTTGATTTTGCACCTATTAACAAAATGATTATATTGATTACTAAAAATTGTAAAATTGTGAATATTTTTTTCAATAAATGATATTTTTAATTTTAATTAAAAAAATGATATCGATTGATTCAATTATCACATTAATTTAATTAAAATACTTTTTTAACCATTTTTTTTAATTGATAATTTTCATATTTGAATACGAAAATCGCATATTTGATTAAAAAAAAATTATGCATTTTCTGCGATGACGATTTTTGCGGCATTGATAAAAAAGTATGTAGGTTTAGTTATTGAATTTTTAGTCAAAAACCAAGTTTATTGAGTCAATAAAAAAATGCATATCTCAATTTAAAAATTATTTCTCCTTTTAATTAAGAATGCCATGATGTTCGAATGATTTTAAATTCAGTTTTATTAATTCATTATTTAATTCATTATCAAACGTTTGTCGTTTGAGAAGAGGTTTGGTTTCAAATCATTTTCAATTTGAGTATAAACCCCCGTTTTGTTGGGTATTTGTAAGTGAAAGGAACCTGAACAACGCTGCTTATTCATATTGTTAAAGTTTCTCGGAAATTTAATCGAATATGTTTTCAACGAAATCAACAAACACACCCTCAGCTTCAGCGGAAAACGGCTTCTAGTTGCCAAAAATTTTTATGCCCATAAAATTTATATGTAGCGAACCGAAATAATGCAACATCATCGCTTTCCAATCGGGAAATTAGATTTTGAGAGCGTTTTATAGTTCCTCCCCGGAGGCTGTAGGTATCATTTTAAGGATTTTTTACCACTTGGTGTTACATCCTTGAATGTACTGCCATTCGTTTGATTCTCATTCATTATAAAATCAGGTGAATGCTACCTGTGTTGCACTTATCTTCCAAGAAAGAGCTCCTTGGGATCCTATGGACTTCATTGAGTTTGAAGTTGTACCTCAGTACAGTCACGGGAGTCAGTCGCCCCCGGTGAGTAATGCACACTTATTACTTTATTTTCACTAAAAAATATACAATCGGGGTGCACGTGGTGGCTGTGGTGTAAACCCAAAGTCGTGGGTAGGAAGATCATGAACTATATTATGCTTTTACTTATGAAAGTAGAATTGTGGGGAGCGAACTCTCTGGGTGCTCTTGCTATTCAATAGAAGCTGCTGGATTTAATGAATAGCAGTGGAGGTTAGATAGCTCCGGCTCCTAAACAAGGGATGGGTGTATAATTTTTGGTGAACTATACCTTGGAATTCCCACCTGTGTGTGTAAATGATTCTTCACTCACACAGGGGCATTGGGTAGGTGCTTAATATTAACTAGGGTATTCATTTAATCGGGCTTTTCTTTAATCGGTTAATCGCTCGGTTAATTAACCGAGGATTTGGCTTAATCGGTTAATAAGCGGTTAATTTTGTTATTGATCGGTTAACCGATTAATAAAGTTTTTTTTTATAAATTAAGTAATTTTAATAATAAAAATGCACAAATTATTTATTATTTGAAGTTTATAAGTAAAAAACCCATAACATAATAAACATAACAATTCAAAAATATGTAATACATATTTTTTAATAATACATAAATATGTATTAATTAAAAAATAAACTGGAAGATCCTTTTATAGTTTATACTCAATAGTTGATGGAGATCTTATAAGATAATCTTTAGAACAATAATTTGGTTTAAATGTTTAGTTTTGATATAACTGGACTTGGAATAAATTCTTTCATTTATAGTAGATGTCTAATTTCTCCTTTTCCTGGATTTCTCTAAGCAAATAAACTCTTTCATTATACCATTAGATTCCTGTTTTAATTTTTTTAAATGTTGTACACTTCTAATTGTTTCGGTTAATTCTGTTAAAAGATTAATATGAGAAGATATTAGAAGAAACAAAAAACTAAACACATGCATATACAAAGTACGTGAAACAAAAAGCTGTTGACAGCAAACGCTTATTTAAAATGAAGATCACTGAACAATTTCTTTGTTTGTATGAAAAAATATAACACATATCTTTTGTATATGAGACTAAACAAATAATTAAAAACAAACAAAAAAAATATATATGTTTTAATATTACTAAAAATTAAAAATTTTCTTACATCGGTTAGTCGGTTAATCGACTGAAATTAACCGGTTTAATGGTTAATCGAAAATAAACAATTTTAAATTAACCGAGCAGTTAATCGGGTAGTAATAAAACCGAATGAATACCCTAATATTAACACACCATGAGGTTGAGATCCACTGGGAAGTTATGTTGCACGTTAATCGAAATCACAGTTTGTTGCTGATCTATTTTGTATTTGTATGGGGGGTGCCAAGACCACTTATCCGATAATACCCAATTTTTGGCGGATTTTGTGTATATTTTGACCCAGCTGCGTGTACCAAATTTGGACAATTTATTGCATAACAGTGTTCTGTTAAAGCGCTGATATATGTATGTATTCAAATTGGAATTATACCTATCAAATCAAATGTTTTTTCTTATTTCTTAAATATACAATTTCTCTGGAAAATTATTCCGAATTTCAGGAGAACGGTAGGAGATGAACGAATGAAATTTGATGGAACTTGTGGACAAAGTAGTCTTTTATGAAAAGTAATTGTCAGAGTCTTAATACGAATTTTTCAATTTGTCCATATTTTAAAATTTGGAAATTCTCTGTTAGATCAATTTCAGGAAAACGGTGGGAGATGGTGAAATTTCATGGAATTTGTGGACAAAGTGGTCTTGTTAGATAAACTACGAATGTTATAATATTTTTTTTATGGGTATTGGTTTTATTGATAGATGGGCTGACAAAAAAGTTCCAAAACACAGGTTTTACCCATTTACTCTCTAAATGGGGGCAAATTTTTAAACCGGTAGCAAACACCTGTCCGCTTATTTTTATAATGAACAACAATAAGTATTATTTTTTTTTTGTATTTCTTTTAGTTTAGGAGATTTTTTTACACCCTTAACATTCGAATTTCCGAAAATCCTGTCTTAGTGGATCGATTTGGCGAGGGACGAACCTGCGGTACTATTTAGCTTCAGTCGTTTAGGTTGTTCGATGTAGAATGAGTAAGTCAGTCAGTAACGTTATAATTTTATATATATTAGGAAGATCGATTATTCGACTTTTTTCATAACCGGTTTTCGAATATTTCGAATAGTTGTTATTTTAAAAAACCCGGTTTTCGGTTAAGCAATTTTTTAATAACCGGTTACCCGGTTTTAAATCGAATACTTAAAAACACAAAAATCAAATAAGTTTTTCAAATAAAACGTTAATTTGAATAAAAGTAAAACATTTTGCAAAGGTAAGGAACCAACAAAATACAACGATATGACTTAGATCAGACCTAACAAATATTTTACGATAAAATCGAAGAAAAGTGGGACCAGTAAACTGATCAAACTTTAGCTAAATTTTCAACAATTTCTTATTGATTTACTAAACTTTATTTGTAAGAAGATATTTGTATAATGTAATTTAAAAACTGTTGAATGATATTTGATCTAGACAAACGTTTTGCAAAAGCAAACAAATTATAGGAATTTTATAAAGTTATTAATTAAAATTTTCTCTCAAATTTATTTTGAATGAGTTTTAATTTGTTGGTGGTTAAGTTATCTATATAAATCAACAAAATTTTTCAAAAGTTGCAAACAAAATCTCTTAGCCATTTTGTTTCAGCATAATAGAAACGAATAGTGAACTGAACATTCTTTTTGTGTAAAATATTTGTCAATTCGTCGACTTCAATTTAAAACATTCCACGACATTGTTTGATTTCTTCAATTTTGTTTTTTAGTTCTTGGTGTTTTAATAAATAAAGCTGGTAGAAATGTTTCCCATATCATTGATTCCGCCGTAATGTTGTAGTTTTCAGCATGAAGAGATGCTTAAACTTCTTAAGACTTTTTAGTGCATTAACGGGCATTTCGTCCTCGGCAACACAACGGGCTAATATTTCAGCCAATGATTCATTTTTTGCAGCGTATTTTAGTAAAGTATTATTTGTCGTCTTATTAGAACTACTTCGAAAGGAGTTACGTTTTATTTTAATGTCAAGCATGTGATCCATACTAATTAGAGGTGATTAATAAGTCGTAACATGACAGAACCTTTGTAACTTATTATTTTAGGGCACTTCAAGCACCTAACTTTGTCTTTTTAATCGCATTCGAAAAATATCTAGAGATATCCTTTATATAAAAATATATTTAATATTTAGAATACTCTTGGCACAAATTACTATTTACTTTTTAACTGTACCCGTTTTTGGTTTTTTTTCTACAAGAACACACGCTTTTACAAGCGATTTGTATTTACAGTGTTTATAACGTTTTTTGGCTTTTGTTACATTTTGTTTTGACATTCTTCATAAAAAGCTTAAGTTTGCCCAAAATTCAATTAGAAAAATACTTAAATTACGGGTATAACTACAACAAGAGTAAGGAAAATGTTATAAATAACACATCATTAAAATAACCGGTTTATTATTCCAAAATAACCGGTTTATTCGATATTCGAAAAATGGACATTTTAAAATAACCGACTTGGGCTAAGCTAAAATAACCGGTTAAAACCGGTCGAATAATAACCGTTCGATATCCCTAATATATATAGATAGGTTCCTTATCAGACAACCGCATCCATATTGAGGGTACCTACGATCATATTATGGTTATAATTATCATTTATACATTAACCACACACAATTTCATGTTCAACCATAACATGTTTCTCTTAAAATAAGACAAAAGATCAAAATGTTGCTATTAAATCTTTTGTGTAATATGATTGTGGGCATCCGTAATATCATTGTGCTAGATATAACGACTGATGCAATCATAATATGGTTGTGGGAAAAATAGTTTGATTTAAAAATCCCACAATCATAATGAACAAGTTGTTCGTAGAAATATCGAACCATAAACATTTTGTTTAGGTGTATATCAAATAACGCAGATTTTACATACCAAAACTTATTCAAAATTGTGGGAACAGACTTTTTTAAAGTCTTTTTAATTTAGCTTATTCCCTTTAAATTAATTTTCTGTGATGCATTTAATTTTTTTAAGTCCTTTTGTTCTTTAAATCCCTTAAGCTTCTCAACTTAACTCAACTGCCAATGACATTTGATGCAATAATTGAACCACCATTTAATCATTTTACTTCCAATCAATAAAACAATAGCTAAACTTTTTTCTTCTTCTCTAAACTCTATAAAAAGGCTTTTCTACTTATTGACTTTATTCAAGTGAATTCAAAACTTATAGTTCATATATTATCAAAGCAGTGGAAACAAAATTCTTAATACCCGCCATTCACATACACATTTACATAAACTGACATACCTCCCACCAGTCAAACTGCCACTTTGTCCTTCAATTGGATTTAAATCAATAACAAAAATTTCTAACAGAAATCCTTGAGTTGAAAGAAAATTTAAATAGATTTAAAATATTACTAGAAGTTAAGAATATAAAAAAACAAAAGAAGAGCAGACAATTGTTATTAGACAAGTATAAAGAAGTTTAATAGACGCCATGTCTGGGTCCTTTTTTCAAGGATGTGAGAAAATCAATTTAAAAAAAGTTACTTTAAGAACGAATAGTTCTACTCGTTAATTTGTTTTCTTGTGTTGTCTTTGTTTTTATTTTCAGTTGGTGTTAGAAGCGTTAACTTGGCCCTTTTAAGTTTCTGAAACGGTAAATCCTCTAGTGAAAGAAATAAGTTTAAAGTCAGCCCTATAGATTGAATTAATTTGTTGGCCGGGCTTTTACTGTTCTTTTCACTTTGCATTTGTTCTTGAAAATTGTGACGCATACATTTTTCCTTATAATAAATGACAGCTGTCTAACAATATTTAGTAGTTTCCTTGTTTGTTTTTTATTTTACTTTTTATTTGCAAGAGTTCGTTTTTTCTTGGCAGACGGGTTTCCTGGTAAAATATTTGCTTTGCTAAGGAGAAGTGGCGGAGAAAACAGATTATTTTCCAGCAAAATTTCATTAACATTGACAAAGAAATTTGAATAAAAGGAATCAATTAAACACTTGAAGGAAGTAAATTTCCTCCTTTAGTTTTTAGGGATATTAAAGAGTGTTAAATGGGCGAGTTTTAGATTACAGTCAAGGACCTAAAACGTATTAAGCATTTAAAGTAGTTTGTTTTCTATCTCTTGAAATCGTTTAATACCTTTGTTTAATACAAGTGTACACAGAAAAAATTCTCTGCAATTTTTTTTCAATTAAACCATTATTCGAAAATAAAATCAGTTTTAATTAAATCAAGTGAATTAAAGGTTTACTCAAATTAAAATCATTACTGCAGATAATGGTGTTATTATCAAAAAATATTTAATTGATACAATCAATGTGTTAACTGTAGCAAATTTTATTAATTTTTTATTTAATATCACAAATTTTTTAAATGAAATCAGTTTTAATTTTTTTCTGTGTAATTGCATTTAGTTAATTTACATGAAATTTTTTACTACATGCCAGTGTTTTCAATTTAGCAATTTAGTAACAAAATTAAGCCATTTTTAATCTTCTTTAGCCATGAATATATAAACTCTGCTATGATGTATTTCAGTTGTCTTTTCATTAACATTTGTGGTTTTTTTGAACTGTTGGTTTTTAATTGAAAATTTTGTTATTTTTAAATTAGGCTTAAGATCATCAAATTTAATTTTCATTAAATAATTTTAATGATTAAGGCAATTTTACAACATTAAACAAGTTAACATTTTTTTAAAATTTTTATTCTTGACTGAACAGATAATTGAACTCGGGTATAACAACATTCTCATCAGAATTCAGAATTCTTAGCAGTTTTAACCCTTTTCGCCATTGAGACGACTGGCAGTCTATAGTCAGTCAAACATCAATCTTTAAACCAATAGTATTGGTGGACCGAAATTTCCTGTAATTGATCATTATTTTTAAATTTTAATTTAATATTTCCTTAATTTTATATTAAAGATAATAATTTTTTTTTTTTAATATTCCATTTTTTAGCCTCTATTTATCCATTTTCTGCTCAAAATTTAACCATTTTCTGTACTAAGGAGTTGGCAACACTGATGTTTGCACAAGTTTTAGATTTAAAACGATGCCTTCTGCATTCCCCTTGTATAAGAAAACCTTTTAAAATTACACAGATATCAATTGTAGCACCTTAAGAATCAGACAGTTATACCAAGCAGGCCCACCATAATTCTACATTTCTAAAATCTTTTAAGACGCAATTCTACCACTTCGTTATCAACGAAAGCAGAAAAACAGAATGCTGAGGTAACGGAGGTTCCTGTTTCCGCGTTACTACAGGGAGGTAGAATTTTTAGAAACGCATTCAAAATTAAAAGATTATCAGAAACCTATGATGCCGTTCACGCGAATTTAAGTAATCGGTGAGATACAGCCACATCTGGGAAAAAGTCATGAACAATTTCATGAAAAGAGTAATGACCTGACATCTGAGCTGTGGGGGCCATTTGACGGATATTCTATTCCATACTTAATTGGAAAATATTTCTTTTAAATTTAATAAAAAAAAAATCACAACTATCTCAAAAAATACGTGTTTTTATTTTAAAATGAAAAAGTGCCTTCTTACTCAAACTTAAACGATATTGAAAACATGTTTATACTCTGGTACTTTTTAAAAATTCAATAACTTTGTGGATAGAAATGCGTAGACTATTTTGGTACTAATAAAAAACCATTTTTCTTACTTACAGACTCATCATTGATCAGAATGAATGCCTAAAGTATGTGTTGGGGTAAAAACGGTTTAGCGACACACGGCATAAGAGAGTTAAAAAAGAGAGTTAATATAAGGGGTGGTGTTTCTTCAGAGGCATAGCAATTTTTTTTAAAAATAAAACCCAACAAATTCCATTGAATGATAAAAATGTTGTCTTTATTAGCTCAAAAACTTAATGGCATTTAACGTTTAAAAATAATCTCTGGCATATGGCCTCCGCGACTGAGGCTAATGAATGCCATGCTGACGGTCCATTTTTGAAACACTTTTTCGAGCACAAGCGGTCTTATTTCGTCAAAAGTGCGTTGAATGTTGGCCTCTAAACATTGCACAGATCAGAGGTTTATTGTACCCCCACAAAAGGCGTCCAGTCGCCTTTATCCGAGATGGATAATTTGCAGATCCATTTCTTAAGATAATTCAGTCATCAAACGTTTGGCTCAGAAAAGTGATGGTTTCACGCGCTGTATGGCATGTTGAGCCGTCTTGTTGAAACCATTTCTCTTCCAAATGATTTGCAATGACATGCGGAATTAAAAAATCACGTATCATTTGCCTCTATACAGAAAAAAGTGTTTTATCAATTAAAAAAATGGTTTAAAAAGCTTTTAAATTTAATTAATGTGATAATTGAATCAATTATTTTTTTAGTTGAAAGAAAATTTTAAATTTAATTTTGATTTAATTAACATTTTTGTTTTCAAATAAATTTTTTTTTAAATTGACTTTTTTAGTTTGAAATAAAATAATTTAAACATGTAGAATTGTTGTTGGGAATTGTCAATATTAATTAAATCAATTAACACATTGTTTGAAATGGCAAAGTTTTTTGATCACTTTTTTAATTTAAATTAAAAATATCATTTATTGCAAAAAATTTTTGAAAATTTTAAAATTTTTAGTAATCAATATAATCATTTTGGTAATAGGAGCAAAATCAACAAATTGTTTGCTTGATATTATGAATTTGGTATAATTTTGGTGATTGGAGAAAATTAATAATTTTTTCTATGTAGCGTTTGCCATTTACAGAAATGTTGGCATCGATTTCGGATTTAAAGACCAATGGACAGATGACGCCTTCGGTATTTAAATGGTATCAAACAGTGATTTTTTGCGGGATGAAAGGGAGTCTTATGAGGATTGTGCTTTCTCTAAAAATGACAATTTTGCTTTTTTGCATATCCGTTAAGCAAGAAATGTGCCTTATCGCTGAACATGATTTGACGATAAAAATTTGGATCAACTTCCAATTGATTCTCAGTCCATTCACCGAACACAGGACACAATGCGACCATCAATGGTGGAAGGCTTTAATTCTTATATGGATGAAGGCCAAGATCTTTCTTAAAAATGTTTCAAGGAGTGGTCGGGCAAAGACCGTATTTCTAAAAACGGCGGAAGAACGACTAAAGACTCAGATTTATCGGTCCGATAATTTGAGTCTTCCGTCACACTCCCGTCTACAGCGGCAATGACTTCTTCTGTGGAGTCACGATACGGGCTCGATTTGAATAAATATACAGCCTTATTACGGTTGTCGTTGTCGTTTTTTGTAATAGATTAAAGTGACACACAACCTGTATTCTTTAATCTTCTACAAAAAACGCCACTACCGTTGACGACAACGACAACCGTTTTAAGGCTGATTATTCAAAAGGTTATGAATCGAACCACTGTTTTGCGTATTACCTACTCAGATGGACAATTATGCGCACCATAAACTTGACGAAGTGCTCTATTAGCTTGGCGAACATAGAGTGAACTGTGAATGTTAATGTTCACGATTTGTTAACGTTGCTCTTGTGCAAGTCTTTGCATGGTGATTTGCCAGAGTATAGATACTAAGAAAAGTCAAACACACAGATACCACTATAGGAAGTTTTATACGTGTAAAAAAACACCCTGTATAAATAAAATTCTAATTCTATTTTGCTCTTATTCAAAAACTAGCCGACACGTATCTAGTCCTTTTTTTAATATTTGACATTTTACGAATTTACTGAAAATGTGTTAATTTACTTAATTTGGTAGTAGTTTTTATATATTTACATAAAATTTTTGGGGTATTCACAAAGTAGTCATAAAGTTGTAAAGTCATATGTCTTAAAATAATTACAAGACATATATATGACTGCTGTGGGCAACCGCTTATAATACAGATTTATAGTTACAGTTATGACGAATCAATGAATACAGAATTACGCTTTTTATTTTGTTTAAAACCCAACAATATTTTTTTTTTAACGATTGTAAAATATTATTTAGGACATTATGACGATATGACATGATAGCACACCTTGTGAATACCCCAATTGAGTTTAAAAATACCATTAGGAAGGCTTTTATTTTACTAAACTTTTTTATTTGTTGTATTATTTTTTTTAAGAATATCTTTTTTAACATATTTTCTTTTTTCTTATCTTTACAGTTTACCAAACTTTTGCCCTTTTTCCCAAAAACGACCTGGATTAATTTTGCACTTCTGATTAAATTTAGTCCCATTTAACATTATGGCTTTAAACTTTAGCCATAGTGTACGTTTTCTAAACAAAAATGTGTGTTATTTTACCTAAACATTTTGAATAAGTTAAAAAAAAAAAACAAGATTAAAGGAAAATTTTCCCCTAAAAAATATTAATAGAACTTTTTAACTAAAAAATTACCATAAAACTTGCCTTAAAAATTTTTCAAAGAATTTTAACTTTTTAATACTTAAATAAAAAAAAAAAAATATAAATTTAACAAAATGGCGTTGCTCGAGGCACGGCCATATCGACCCTTCAAATCAAGTGAAGAATATTTGGAAGCAATGAAAGAAGATTTGGCCGAATGGATGAACACACTTTATCCGGAATTAACAATAAATGCAGAAAATTTTATGGATCGTTTGGATACGGGTGTGGCATTGTGCAAGGTAAGTGAACATTTCATTTTTATTATTTGTTTATGGAAAAACGGTTTGACTATTGTAGTAATATCCTTTAATACTGGAAATTATATTTTGTTGCTGTTTAATAGACACTGCAGTAATAATGCGGCAAAAAAAACAGTTCAAAAATAAACCAAAATAGTTTTCATTTTTAGGCTACCAACTGCAAAAAGTTCATTAAACTCTGTTTTAAGGGACAATGACTGAGTGATGACATGGCATAGCATGTTGTGTGAGTGTGTGTGTTTAAATGTCTTTTAATATGAAATAGTAACAAATATGGAGTTTGATGAGAAATTTCATTATGTTCTGATTTTATATGGAAATGTAATGAAAAAAAAAAGAAGAAGGAAGCTAAAGTTAAAAGCAAAGGAACAGGGCAATTGGAAATAGTCATAAATATGGAGAGGATTTGTATGTAATAATAATTGAAAATATGCGCATAAAATAATGATTCCAAAAACTCTCAATACATCTAAAAATGAAAAACTCCAAATATATTCAGATTTTAATGTCGATCAAAAAAAGTTTAGTGGAGAATAATATAAACAAATCTCTCTCTTTCTCTTTCTATCTGTCTTTCTTAATTAGAAGAATATCTTGTAACATCACACGATGGGGCTGGTTTATGAGGTAGTGATGAGCGATCCCGTGATTTTTAAAGAACATCGTGATTTAAAAATCACTGCTCCTTAAAACTGTGATTGTGATCACGGTTTGTCAGTTTTCAGTTATTTGATAGCAATTGCGGCCAAGCTATATGTACAATACGCGAGCTTTCGCAAACGACCTTTTGTAAATATGTACTTTGCAAAGAAACAGCAGAGAATTGTAAGACCTTTCAAAGCTGTTTACTTGCCTGCACACACATACTTGACTGAATATACTTTGTCTTTAAAATAAATACTAATTAGGTAGAAGAGAGAACAAAAGGAACATAAACATAATTCGTAATTGCATTAAAAAACGCAACAAGTTCCTGTTACTTGACAAATTTGGTCACAACTGTGATTCGTGATTTTTCAATAACAGTGACTAAATCATAGGTACAGAAATATCGCTCATCTCTAGTTCTTGGCAACAATTAAATTTTGAAATTTGCGATTTTTAAAAAAATTTTCTATCATTTCAAAGCTTACACTTTTCTGAACTTGACTTTTAAACTAATATAACCATGTACATTAGAGTGGGTCAATTTTTTTTTTTCGACCTAGCGGTCGTCACAATCGTAATTTACGACGAATTCTAAGAAGGTTTGCCCAAGAAACCATGGGTTTAAAATCATAATCGAGCTTCCCAGTTTAATGTATGGCCTTGTTCAAAAGGAAATTTCATGAGCTTTCGAAAGCTCATTTTTTTTGTTAAGGTTAAGTTTACAAAAGCTTTTAATGAAAATTGACATGCAATCAAAAAAACAAAACTTATCATTAAATGGTACACGAAAAATTAAAATTTAAAATCAACATAGTGACCTATAACTAATTAAATGTGCCTAATAAAAAGCAACAGAGCTTCTTTAACACATGAAATCGATTGTTTATTCTCCACCTTTAAGTTTGTTTTGCTATTTGTAATATAATTAATTATGGAGTGTGATATATATATCAATTGTTTCTTCTTCTGCTAATGATATTACATTATCAAGTCACACGGAATCAAATTTACTGCATATGCCAGGCCCGAATTTTAGTGCTTTTGGTTTGCCAATGATCGGTCTATAAATAAAAATAAAATTTTTTCATACGTATCATTTACTCCACAAGTAGCGGATAAATTTATTAAAATTTGGAACAAGTTGAATATCGCCATAATGACGAAGAAACCCGTAATAAGTAAACTAAAATCCTTGCTAACAGAACTACTATGGAAGGCTGAAATGTTTTGAGCTTGAACCAGTTTTAAAATCTGGCTCGAAAAGATGTGTGTGAAGATAAATTCAAAAGTTAAATTTATTTTTTAAAAATATCGCACGCGATAAAAAATATTTAAAAAAAATATCGCAAGCAATAAAAAAATATTATAAAGAAAATACAAGTATTTACACGAAATTTTAAGGTTTTTATGAAATATAAATCGTTTTAATCGTTTTTTTTTAAGTAATCTTTAAATTAGTCTTTTAAAATTAAAATTTATATTTTTTGAAAAATATGAGTTAGACTGAAATTCTTATTGATAAGTTCCGTGATGGATATGGGTTTGGACACAGTGGCCACATTCCTCACAGAGCACTTTCATGAGAATTTCACTCTAAGTCAAATTTTCAAAAATGTATGAAAATGTTCACATATACAATTTGGATATAGTGTTTATAGTTTATGGTAGCCTTATCCATAGGCTTCATTTTCTAATAGGTTTGATTCCTTGAGATGGAAGGGTTTGGACACAGTGGCCATATCCCTCACGGAACTCATTGATAAGAATTTCAGTCTAACTCATTTTTTTCCAAAAATATAAATTTAACGATTTATATTTCATAAAAACCTTAACATTTCGTCTAAATACTTGTATTTTCTTTATAATATTTTTTTTAGCGCTTGCGATATTTTTTTAAAATATTTTTTATTGCATGCGGTATTTTTAAAAAATGAATTTAACTTTTGAATTTATCTGCACACACATCTCGAAAAGTGCCTTTTTGTGAAATTTCACTTTAAATATTTTTAATATAAATTTTAATATTTTAAGTGAATAAAAATGTAATTATTTTCCTTCTTAGATTTTCATAAACTTGAAATTTTAATTTGACTTTTGTTTACTATTAAGGCACTTAAGTCGTTAAAACTTATTATTTATTCAAAATTTACCAGCTCTTGTTTAAACTTTACAAATTATTTTCATAACCTTTTTAATTTTTTATCCAAAGTACTTGTTGTTTGATTTTTCATCCATAATTTTGTTATTTATTAGCAAATATATAATCCCAATACTATAATTTTATTGGTGGTTTATAGTCCATCTCAATATTAAACTGTTAATGAATTTTATATATATTTTCTTTATTTTGCAAAGAAATTTTTGCATAATATTAGATAGACTCAATCGTATAACTATTCTGTTTGAAATTGTATGTATAACGTTCGTTATACACATTAACCCCAGCGGTTTAATTGATGCCAAAAAATACACCTATTTTCCCCAATGTGCATCATTACGAAAAGAAGGAAAACAAGGTAACCTCTATCATCTGAAAGCATTGAAATTCATATTGTAACATACCCCAAAAGATATCAAACACTGACTTCAAATATCGGCTTTTTCTAATTTCTTTAAGGTCATCAGCAAGGAGAATTCACTACAGGCGGCAGCTAAAAGTCTGCAGACTTTAACAGTTTGAACCAATTTGTTTCGATTTTGCAATGTTTTATTTAAAAATGGTTGACATTTCGAGCCGTAAACACTAATAAAGATATGCAAATAAGCCTCTGTTGTTTTTCTATTATTGAAGTTTTGCTGCCACTGTGTACAGAAATTCGTTTTGTGCCCACATGTTAAAATTTTAAAAAAGATTTATAAAAATCTTTCATTCTGCCGAATTACTTTAAATTATTTCTTTTCTGTTGATGTCTAATTAAAACACAAAAATATGCAAAACTAAGCTTTTTTCAAAAAAATGTACAAAAATATGCTCATTTGTAGACTTTTAAAAATTTTAAACTGGTTTTTATCAGGTTATATGGTTATTTAGGTTTATTCACAACAACAAAATACATTTATTTTAATTTTTTTTAAATATATTTTGTTGCTGTTAATATAACTACATAACCATATAACCCGATAGTCAGCCTTTCATGAACAACCCCAATGTAAAATGTCAAAAAAAATTATTAATTAAATTTTAATTATCCAAAAAAAAAATATTGTTGTAAAATATTGTCTTAAGACTAGAAAATACCCAAAAGTAGGATATTAAAATAAACAACTTCTTAAATATGTATTTTCATAAAAATCCAGCCCTTAATTTTAGGAGAGACTTTTTTAATTTTGACGTTTTATTGCTTTAAGAAACATAAATTTTAGATAGAAATATAGATTTACGGCTATAAAAACACGGAAATTTCGGTTTTTATTTGTGTAAAGAAAGAAATTTCTTTTGAATTTTGTTTATTTTTAAAAATACCCACAGATTCTTAAGAAAAAATTGTATGTACTACCACAAGGTGTTGTATGTGCTCGACTTATTGACTTAACAATTCCCATTTTTAGGAAGTCAAAAGAGAATAGATTTTACATTTTATACATTTAACCATAAAAAGAAAAACTTACACTTTCTAACAACTTTTTTTTTTAATTTAATAATGCAACACCATTTTAAGTTAAATTAGAAAACTTTCCAAATAAACTTCAAAACTTTTCAATTTTGTTTTTAAAAAATTATTCATTAATATTTCAAAAGATCTACATTTTGTGTCACATTTAGTATTTTATTAACTATTAGAATTATAAAAAAAAATCAATTCGTTTCAGAAATTAAAATTTGTAATTTAAAGAAAATTATATCTATCACAATTGTTCAACTTATTTCACTTTTTGGAAAAAATAGGCAAGTAATATTCATATCTAACCGCTGTAAAAATATAGTGCTTTTTTGTCTTCTTTTTGGTTTTGAAATTATTTTCCATATGCTTTTAATGTAAAATTAAAAAATATTTTGCTTATACTAAAAATTTTTCAATTTTGAGTTAATACAGTATTGTAGAACAAGTGCGATATGTTTAAATTGCTGAAATATAAAGAACCAGTTTTGAATTTCAACTTAAGATTTTTTTAACAGGCCAGACGGTTCTGAAGTTTTAAAAACAAAAATTTAAGTAAAAACTCAAAAATAGATTTTGAAATTTTCGTTGTTACAATGACAAATTTAGCAAAATAAAAATTATGAAATTTCTAAAATACCTTTGGAAATGGTGAAGCTGAATAAATGTTTGCTTTAAACATAAAATTAGAAGTTGTAAAATATTTTCATTTGTTTTGTTAATTTTCTTATCAAAAGAATTGTATTGTTCAATGTGCTTTTATGAGGGAGGGCGCACATTTTATGGGAAAGTTTACAAGTTCTTTGAAAGATTTTGTATTTTTTTTTTAAATTTTTTTTACATCTTCATTTAGAGATAAATTTTGAAAATGCCTTGTTTAAATAAACATTGAATGCTACTTTCATATATTCATTCATTAGATTTTAACTTAAGAACATATTTTAAGACATAATGTGACCAACTAAAAATACTGTGTTTTTATAAGAAAAGTAGTTTTATTTAACAAAAAAAAATAAAAGTTTCGTTTTAAGAAAAATTATAATTTTAATCAAAAAACTTCTTCAAAAATAAAGTTATAAAAAAAGTACTAACTATCAAAAAGACCTGTTATTACAGAAAGTACTTTTTAGGAAAAAAGTACTCTTTTTAGAAAAAGTGATTTCAAAACGAGAAGTACGTTTTTTAAAATATTACTTCTTAAACAAAGAGTACCCTGTAGTGTAAAAGTACTTTTTAAGAAAAAGGAACCCTTTTTAGAAAAGGTGATTTCAAAACGAAAAGTACGTTTCTAAAAAAAGTATTTTTGAACCAAAAAGTTCCCTTTAGAGCAAAAGTACTTTTTTAACAAAAAGCATTATATTACGAAAAATGCCTTGATTAGCATAAACTAACTTTTTTAATATATTGGCCATTATTATAAAAAAAGAAAGCCTTAACCCATATGTTAGTAATTATATAAAAATGTTGTTTTTAAAAAATGGTTGGTTTTTTGCAAAAAGTACAACCATCGCATATTGTTTCATAATGAAAAGTTTTTATTATTTAAAACTCAAATTTTACCTTCTTAATTTAAGCAATAAATATTTTTTGTGGTATTTTTTTAACAAAAAGCACTTAACGAACAAAATGTTCTTTTTAAAAACAAATTCCCCTTTGGAAGACAGCGACGAACGAAATTAATCTTACCAAAACCATCTTTTTTGAATAAAAACTTATTTTATTTTTATTGAAAAATTGTGTTTAGTTTTTTTTTCTGTAAAAAAATATAATTTGTTTACAAAAAATATAGTTTTATGAAAAAAAGAACATTTTAATTAATTCTTTTTTTAAGGGAAAACGTTTTTAATGATTGTGTTATCAATAACAAAGTTGTAACTGGCTAAACGTGTATCTCCCCCTTATTGGGTACACAGAAAAAATTCTCCAAAAATTTTGCCCCAACTAAAGCATTAATAAAAAATAAAATCAGTTTTAATTAAAAATTTAATCAAGTGTATTAAACGTTTAATCAAGTGAATTAAACGTTTATTCAAATGAATTAAATGTTTAATCAAGTGAATTAAAAGTTTAATTGACACTATTAATTTGCACCAGTAAACAAATTAATAGTTACAATTAAACGTTTAATTCGCTTGATTAACTTTATAATTAAAACTGATTTTATTTTTGATTAATGCTTTAATTGGAGCAAAATTTTTTTCTATGTACATAATCAATAAGAGAGATTTTTCAAACAAAGTGCGGTTTCCAGAAAGGTCCATTAGGTTTATTCGAAAAATAAAATAAAAAATTAAACCAGTCACCCCCTACACAGAAAAAATTAAAAATTGTCTCCAATCATCAAATTCATAATAAATTCATAGAATCAAGCAAATACTTTGTCGATTTTGCACCTATTACAAAAATGATTATATTCATTACTAAGAACTGTAAAATTTAAAATGGTAAATATTTTTTTTTTTTTTAATTTTAATTTAAAAAAAAAATTTATCAAAAACTTTGCCTTTTCAAACAATCCGTTAATGGATTTAATTAATTATAGCTCCCAACAATAATTCAACTAGTTTAAATTATTTTATTTTAAGCGAAAAAATCAATTAAGATTTTTTGTTATTAAATTAATATTTTAATTAAAAATTTATTTCAAAACAACTAAAATGTTAATTAAATCAAAACTATATTTTTAATTTTCTTTCAACTAAAAGAATAATTAATTCAATTATCACATTAATTAAATTTAAGTACTTTTTAAACAATTATTTTAATTGATAAAAAACTACTGATAATTTTTTCTGTGTAGGATTTAAGATTAGTTGAAAACAATTCCTAAAATATTTTTTTTAATTTTTTGCCACGCCTCTGGATACCGACCTTTAAGTTTTTTGTACACTGTGTCGCCAGCTCGGCTCGACTTTTTTGAATCAGAAATATTTTTAATCCAATCAAGGTTTTTTACAAGATTTATATTCTTAATTACCGTAATTTCATAGTTGTTTTTTTAATTCAAATCTTATTTATATATTTCAAAACATACCTTAAATATATCATTCCTCAGACATTTAATTGGCTAAAAATTCTTACCTGTAAGGAAAATAAAAAATAATATTTAAGTTTAATTGTTATGTTTAATTTGATTATATGGAGTAAAAGTGAATAAATTTTTCACAAAATCGACCGATTTTGACATTATTTCAACACGAAGCGCTTTTCCCACACAGAAAAATTCTCCAAAGTTTTTCACGAATAAAAATAAAATCAGTTTTAATTAAAAATGTAACCAAGTGAATTAAACGTTTAGTTGATACTATAAATTTGTTTACTGGTGAAAATTTACTTAATTTTTTAATTAAAATCATTTATAATTTTTTTCTGTGTATATGGAAATGTAAAATTCAAAAATGTGTCAAAATAATCTAAAATTTTCGGGATATAAAGAAATATTCGTTAAGTATTATATCGAACAGTCATGGAAAAATCTGTACGATTTAACTTTATTAAATAATTTTTTTATTCAATAATACATAACCAAAAATCTCACGCAAACACATAACCAGGGCATTTAGATAATTCATAACCGTGGTCCCCATTGAAATTTTTAACAATTTTCAGCTTAAAGAAAGAAATATTTAATTTTAGACTCATTAAATAAAACTATAAAAAATTAATTAAAATATTCAGGCAGCCGAAATTGTGTAAAATGCAACGCTAAAAAACACATTTTTGTTGTTGCTTTTTAAAGAAATTCATATTTCGTTTTACAATTTTCAACGCCACAAGATATGCAGCGTTTGAAATTTTAAAACGCAATGTGAATTTATGTAGGAAGCAACAACAAAATTACAAAATATTTATGACATTGTTTGTGCTTTCAATGTTATTCTTTGGCGTTGCGCTGCGTTTTACATGATTAGGGGCTTAAAGTCTCTTATCTTATTCGGCAATTTTCTGATAAAAAAAAAACTATTGGATACACGCGTATCCCGGCTTGGTGAGTGCGTACGTACCATTTTTGGAAGCTATTAGTTAGTTATAACTCCTCTGAACCGAATTCTTTTGGTCAATAAAACGACAAATAAAGATCCGAAGTTTCAATAGTCTAAAAGTATTAGTATTGTTGTTACGAAACAAAATTTTAAAGTCGCTAGTTTTTTTTTTTTTTTTTTTTTTTTTTTTTTTTTTTTTTTATTCCTACACTTAATCCCGCGAAGCTTTTTGCTTGTCAGCAGGAGACCAGAGTCTCTGGCGGGAATCGAACTCGCAACCCCAGTACTGATAGACTAGCTCACTACCAGCTAGCCTACTCGAGTCCCTGGTTGTGTATTCTAGGGTTAAACAGGAAACATCGTAATATTAAAAGTGCATGTAAATTGTGTAAGTGGTGATTGGGAATTTAAAAATGTATGCTAATTGTGTTTTAATAAAAAATTTCAGAAAATGTATACATATTTACATGGTGGACCAAAAGTTACCATGGGGTTTGAAAATTTAAAAGCTTTTTCTATATTTAAGTTTTTATCGACCTTTTCCTTATTTTATTATTGATTTGTTTAGAAAATTCTAAATCGGGCTTATTAAGGTCATGTATTCTATGCAAATAAAAGATTATTTCATAATTTTTTCCGACGTTTCGTTGGAGATTCCCAACATCATCAGGGATATTTTATTAGATATATAAACTTTCGTCAATAGTTTTGCATTTTGAATATTTAACACACATTCTGTTTTACATAAACACAACATAAAACATAAATTTAATTAAACAAAACAAACGCAAAAATATAAATAAAAATAAAAAATATCAAAGTATAATTAAATTGTGTTAAACTAAGTATCACAGAAGCAGAACTAAACTCTTTTTCGTTTATATATTTTTTTTATTTTCAGATATGCAAAATGGAAATTTGTTACATTAAGTATGAAAAATAACTTCACCTTAATGACGCCAGCTTCGCAATTATGCGCTCGTTTTAGACCATTTAGATAATTCTTATCGCCGATTTATATAATAAAATTATATTATTCTGGTTCTTTGCTCAGTGAATCACTCCATTATTTATTCTTCAAAAAAATCAAAAAAAATATATAAACGAAAACGTTATTTAATTTGTAAGTCCCATGTTGACTTTTGACCCACCCTGTACAATATTTCAATGCTCCGATTTTTGTAGAGAATCAAAAATTAATAATTAATACATAATTAATTAAAATGACGAAAATAAAGTAGATATTAGCGGTATTTAGAGTTGGTTGCAAATAATCTTTCATGAAATCTAAGGGAAACTCTGTGTATTTTGTTGTTGGATTTAACAAAAGAGCTACGATATTTTGCATTTGCTTTTTCGCAAGACCATTTGCACCAAACTCTGAACTCCGCTAATGTATAGAAGTAGGAAAAACGTTTCAATAAAACTTTGGACATTGTTTAGGAAGTTTTTTTTAGAAATTTCCCTAATCCTTAAAGATTGGTTTTGTAAAGGGTGGTGCAACAAAAACGCACGATGTTAATTTTAAATAAAATAAAAAGTTTTCAGAGAATCGTCTTAATATTTTTTTATTATGATAGAAGGATCTATGACAATTATGTGTGCAACAAAACATCGTCCAAGTGCTCGCCACATCTTCGGTGGCATACCTCTATCCGATGGTCCATCTTTTCAATGACTCTGAGACATAATTGAGGCTCAATGTCGTTAATGTGCCAAATTATCTCATCCTTTAGCTTTTGAATTGTTCTTGGATTATCGACGTACAATTTTTCTTTTAAATATCCACAAAGAACACTATTTACTGCAACTGCTTGCGAACAACACGGCGGCTGCTTGGCGAACAACAGCAATGTTTTCCACAGAACGAACTGTGCGAGGATGCACAGGTGTATTCACATTTCCTACAGACCCGGTTTGCTGAAATTTGCGCCAATTCTCCAGATTGTGGACACATTTTGTCGAATATTCTGACCAAAAATATCACGAAGTGCGCTGCTTAATTGTGCACCTCTCCATGGATGAATTTGTCAAACACCGAAATGTCAAATTAGGTTGGCAAAAAACTTGACGTTAAGGTATGACTCACAATTAACATTGTGCATTATGGTTGGACCATCATCTTTTAAGTTAAGATTTTTTGAAAAACATGTTAAAACAATTAAAATTTTCTAAAAACTAGTTCAAGTGCTTTAATTTCTTGGCAAGTCCAACAAAACAAAAGTCTCCATTGTAAATTTATTATAATCGTAAATTTCCCAGTCATTTTTTACCCCACTACTGTTTTCTCGTATTTTAAAATTTATTTCCCATAACAATTGTTTATTTGCCCGGTCACGTTTTTGTGGTCCGACATTTGTTCAGTCGAGTTGCGCATTATGATGGATGTTTAAATATGTAAGTCCAACTGTTTATACGCGTTTGCTCCATAGACGGTCGGAAAAGATCATTTGTTGAGTGTGAATACTAAAATAAATATGAAAAAGTGAAAAAGTAAAACGAAACAACATAAATATATTTATTAAGTCAATAAATGTTTAAATCTTTGTAATGCTCTTGATGCTTCTGATGATGTTGTTGCATCCTTGAGTATGAAAGTATGAGTTGTTGCACATTCATACTTAAAGTACGTACTACAAAAACAGTCGTCCAACATCTGTTAGCCAGCAGTTCGTTCCCTTATTTACAACTCTTCTTTTATTTTTTGTTAGTTCGTTTTATTTTATTTTGGCAATCATTTGTTGGCTGAAATGTTTTCTTGAGTGCGGGAATGAGTTTTATCATCACAATTCCAGTAGTTCGTCGGGTTGTTATTTTAAGGTTTTATTATTTTTCTTGTTTAAAATTTATTTACAGTAGCAAACAAATAAATACTACAACATAAAAATTACATACAACTGCAAACAATCTACAAGTTTATTTGATGTTTCGCTAAATGATGATGATCATGAATGATGCTGCCGTTGCATGTTTTTTATTTTTTGTTCATACAAATTCTTGAAAATGTTTAACATGTGAATTTGTTGGGTTGGGTTGGATGGATGGCTGGATGCATTGGCATGATCTGTGTAAACATTGATTTTCATTATTTGCTAATGTTGTTTTGTTGTTTTAGCTGTGGCATTTCTTTAACATTTTAGATGTACAAGACAAAATTGTCATAATAATGCCCAGCAGTTTTGATGATAACACTACCCTTTTTTTATTATCAGTTTATCTAAATGGGTCTTATCTTTTAATTAAACGCCGAAGAATTTTCAACAAATAATCCTAAGCAAGCAAAAGATACGCTTGTGTTTACTTTTTTTAATTTAAAGTAATCTATCGTGGAATAAGTTACGATGTTATTGTCTTTATGTTATCCAAGGGATGGTAATCACTTCTATCGCCAACTAACAGGACTGAAAAACAAAGTCATTTGACTAATTATTATTTTCCAAATAATATATTTCGATGTGAATGCCACAAGCTGTTAGAAAGCTACTTAGTCGGTCGAAAGTTTATTATTAAAGAAGGGGCTTCTTTAAGCTCTCCTCAGCCAATTGACACTGGAGTTCCTCAGGGAAGCATCATGGGCCCACTGTTATTCTTAATATATACCTCAGACATGCCAACAAATAACCACACCCTAGCTTCAACATTTGCGGACGATACAGCTTTTCTAAGCGTAAATGAAAAATGTCAAGAAGCATCTCTTTACTTACAGGATCATATATTTGAACTGGAAAATTGGTTAAAACAACCAGGGGGGGGGATACGGTTCAATGAGCAAAAATGCGTAAATATAACATTCACCTTGCGTCGGGAGTCATGTCCCCCTATTAAAATCAACAATCAATTAGTGCACCAACAATCGCATGTAAAATATCTCGGTATTCATCTTGATCGGCGTTTAACATGGAAATGCAATATACAAGCCAAACTAACACAAATGAAACTAAAAGCAATTCAAATTTATTGGCTTATTGGAAGAAATTCTGTTCTTAACCTCGATTGCAAACTTCTACTCCACAGCTCTATCTTAAAACCAATCTGTTGCTACGGTATTCAGTTATGGGGCACTGCCTCAGCGTCTAATATCGAAAAAATTCAAAGGCGGCAAAATAAACTTCTTCGAATAATCACAGACGCTCCCTGGTATGTTAAAAACTCCAATATTCACAAGGATCTCAATGTGCCATTAGTAAAAACTATTATTACCAAGTATGCAGTAAAATATTTAAAAAGGCTTGAGTCGCACCCAAATCCACTAGCTCGAAATATTTTAAATGACAGCGGCCACTCTAGATTAAGGAGAAGAGATACAGCAGGACTCATCCGACGAGAAGAGCGCTAAACATCTACATATGTGACAGCGCATAGAGAAAGGGACCAGTAAGGCAAAGGGAACAGTAAAAACCAACTACACAAAACTAGAGGTAGGGAAGACCTACGCGCGTTTTCAAGGTTGAACAACACGTTCCTGACGTCATGAGATGTGTTGCTTTCAAATGAGACCAATACCAACACGTTCAGTGATGGTACACCAAAGATACACGTATTTAAATCTTTAAAATGACTCTCCTGAACAAAACCCTTAGGTCCCGTTCTATTTTGCGCGTCACATATGTCAATAGAAACCGTGAGGAGAAAAATTTTCGTCTGGCATTGGCAGGACAAAAATAAAGTATTAGTATAAGATTTGAATAATTATTGTTAGTTCATATTTAATATATGAAGATTCAATAAATAAATAATGAGACAAACAAAAAAACAAAATTTGAATGCCGCCTCAGAATTTCATATGGGTAATTCCATGTCAAATCGAAATTTGGTGAGAAGGTTCCTTTCATCTTATAAGGAACATATGTCAAAGATAAAAAATTTAATTTTTTTTTTAAAGTTATGTCATATTCAAAATGTCATGATTTTGCCGAATTAGCCGAATGTGTTGAGTTTATTTTTTCAATATCTTAAATCCTACTTCACATACGAAGATGATTTGTATGTCATTTTAAAGCGAATACTTGGGCTACAATAAATTTATTAAAAAAATGTATAAAACTCATTTTATTTCTTGGAGACGTAACGTGAAAAAAGTGTACTTTCATTTGAAAGTGCCCACATTAAACTCCAACAAAAAATGCAACAAATAAACAGAAGAAACTATCAATGTCGTTACTTTTTTAAAACACCTAAAATCAAACAAATCAGATTTAATAAATACGTATTGCTCAAAATTACAATATTAAAATTTTGTTCAAGGATTATTTTTTTACAGGTTGCAAACGAAACAAATTAAAGTTTTAGGCTTTTTAAAGAAAAACAGTTTGAGTTATTATAAAAATAATGGGTTTTTGACTTAGTCCGTTTTTAAAATTTTAAAACTTGAAAAAAAAATTGTTTTTTCAACACATTCAGCTAATTCGGCGAAATTATGACATTTTGAATATATTCAAAACATAACTTTTGAAAAAAATTCCAACATTTTTTCGAAAATGTGTTTACACCAACTAAATTTAATTTGCTATCTCTTACTTTATTACGAAGTCGAGAGAATTAAAAAAGTTTCCCACTTGCTTGTCTCTTAAGTTCTAAGAAAATGGTTGAATTTCTAGGCCGTCCGTCATAAATCCCCAGAACTTCTGGGTAATTTGCATTTAAAGCACATTTTTATATTCTGTTCCATATGTCTTTATGGATATTCATCATTCTGTTTTTTACAAATTTTTTTTTTTTTGCTGGAAAACTTTTGTAATTTTTTGTTATTTTTTTTTCTGTTTTCTCGTCAGCATTTATAGTGTTTTATTTGGATAATAAAAAGGCGTAAAAAGTTTTAAATTATTTTCTTTTATGATCATGTAAATTTCATTATTTATGGAGAATAAATAAAAAACAATAAAAAAAAGCATTGATAATTAGAAAAAAAGAGACAAAGCAAAGTTAAGGTAAATTTTTTTTTTTTAGAAATGGGTTAAGAATTTCAACGAATGCTTAAATCGGAAAATAAAATATTCATAGAAATAGTAAAATTAAGAACTGAAGGCATTTTAAATTAATAAAATATTGATTTGTACACAGAAAAAAATAAAAATTGATTTTAATTAAAAAAATGTGTGATATTAATTAAAACATTAATTAAATATGCACCAGTAAGCAAATTAATAGTATCAATTAAACGTTTAAGTTACTTGATTGAACGTTTAATTCACTTGATTAAACTCTAATTCACTTGATTAAGTTTTTAATTAAAATTTATTTTATTTTTGATTAATGCTTTAATTGGTGAAAAACGTTGGAGAATTTTTTCTGTGTACAATCAGATCGAATCAAAGCGGGGAGGGAAATAGGAAATTTTGAAAATCTTTAGGTTTAAGGTGATTTTTCGCAATACGTGGTCAAAAAAAATGTAATATGTTTTGGACAACTAAAAACACAGAAAAATTAAAAACCAACTTTAATTTAGATAAAAGTTAGAAATTTGTACTATTAATTAAATTCCGTACTAATTTTCCCCCTGCAAACAAATTGATCATATCAATTAAAACATTGGTAAGTTTGAGCTTTTCTTGCTGTTGAGTTTCAATCAATATGCTTAATTGATATGTGACCACTTTATAAAATGTAAGCATAAATCAAAATATTTTTTTCAATCAACACAGTTAATTGAAACAATTAAAAAATTGTTTGAAACTTTAATACAACATAAAATATTTTGAAGTTTGTGTGTATGTTTTAATACTTACAAACATACACACAAACATTATAATTTTTTATTTCAGGCAGGCCCTTTCGTATATTTATATTGAAAACAAAAATAAATTTAAGTTTTTTGTTTCTGTTTTCAATATAAAAATGCGAAAGAAATATTCTTGTCGACATTGTGGGCCTGGCAGTAAGGGAAATTAACTGGAACAATTAAAAAATTTGTTTGAAGTAGCATTAATTTAGTTAATTGAAAACATGTTGGTGAACATATTTTCTGTGAAGGCATAATGCAGTATTTACCGCTTATATGCATTTCATAATCTGATTGTGGTGCTTTTAAACGAGAATGCATCTATAACATCTCACTTATATGCCCATATATTTCAACATTTAATGTTTCGTTTTGTTAAACTTGGTCAAAAAAATTTCGAAGTTTACTGAAAACATAATAACTAAATTACTGAAACTGTACGTTAGAGCGTACCACCAAAAAATTAAAGCTCGTAAGAAATCTTCTTCTAATGAAGTAATTCGATGATTCCAGCAGAAACATGTTAAAATTTAATTATAGAAAAAAATCTAAGAAATCTTTGACCGCCGAGAGTTAAATATTTCAGAAGTGGGATCTACTTTATAACCAACGTTTATAAAAAGTGACGTCAGTTTTAATTGCGCTTAGACATATGTAAAATTATTGGCCGACAAAAGTGTTATGCCTTTACCCTGCGGCCACACAATCAACTTTTTGTTAGTAGTCTTTTACATATACTGTGACGTAGGCTGCACGCAATTTTTAAGCAATTTACTTTCAAGATGTCATCAAGAAAACAGTTTATACTGACAAACGAAAAATTTGCTCACTAAATTTCTAATCAGCCGTTAAATTGAACTTAAAATTGCTAAACAAATGGATAGTTAAAATTGAGAGCAATCTCGTGGTCAATTTAAAAAGTGTAAGTGTGTTAGAAAAAAAACTGAGAGTAAGAGAAAATTGAAAGGAATTGAAGGACAAAAATTATCTCAAGTTATCTCTAGTCATGTAAGACTTAATTTGAACTAATTTGAACAACATATCATGATTCGTAACAGTTTCAGAAGTACTATAATGATTTTCAATTGGGAAATTTATATTGGGCCCGTCGTAAATTCTGTACAGTGATTTTTGCTATTAAAAAACCTTAATTAGATCAAATTTCAATATACGGGCCTGACACAGAAATCAATTCCGATTGAAAGTGATTTCGTTTTTAGGGAAGCAAGATACGAAATTACTTCTACTTTAGATCAGAATTAATTTCTGCGACAGGCCTGATAGTAATGAAATTTGAAATTTATTTTAGCGTTTTGTACAAACATGTAAATTTGGCCCGAGTTCAATCCTGTCTTTAGTCAAGAATAAAATTAACAAACAAAAATTGTAATTAATTTCATGCTGTTAGTTCCTTCCTTCACTAAAAAAAAAGTTTAGAAGTTTAATACTAGACTAAGCTAACAGAAAAATAGTGATATAATCATGCTTTAAATAAGCTTACATCTATATATATAAAATTGTAACGTTACTGACTGACTGACTGACTGATTCATCATCGCACAGCCTAAACAACTGAAGCTAAAAACTTGAAATTTGGACCAGGGGTTGGTCTCTCCCCAAATCGATCCACTAAGACGGGATTTTTGGAAATTCGAATATTTAGGGGGTAAAAAGGGCAAAAAACGGGTAAATTCGGTAACCTTATATCTCTAAAACTAAAAGAGATACAAAAAAATTTAATGCTTATCTTTTTTCTTTAGAAAAATAAGCGGACAGGTGTCTGGTACTTTTTGGAAATTCAGCCTTTTAACGGAGTAAACGGGTAAAACCTGCATTTTGGTACTTTTTTGTCCCCCCATCTATCTTTTAAACCCATAAACATAGAAATAAGGGTTATATCACATTTAAAATTTATCTAAAAAATCCCAATACGAATTTGGTACTTTTTCGAAATTCGGTCGTTTAAGGGGTAAAAAGCGTAACTATTTTTGGTACTTTTTTATAAAACATTTTTTTTTTATTTATTGACATAAACGTATTAAATTATGGGCTCCCACTACAATATTGAAATTTTTCATGCTTCAATGGGGAGAAAAAAAGTACCAAAAAGGGCAAATACGGGAAATTTAATTTCTTACTTTAGCTTTTTGGTTCTACAACTGGCAATTTTTTTAATTATCGTTAATATTGGACCTATAAACATAAACTTCAACATGCAATGTCCTGAGTGGATAAGAACCTATGAGGGTACTTTTTGCTATTTTTTTATCTTCAACTGGTACTTTTTTAATTTCCGTTAGTATTAGACCTAGAAACATAAAACTAAACATGCAAAGTCCTGAGTGAATAAGAATTTGTTAGAGGGATCTTTTTGGTACTTTTTCATTCTTTAACTGGTACTTTTTTAATTTTCGTTGAGGCAGGCCTCTCGCCAAATCGATCACGCTGACCTCATATCTGCTAAGCTAAAGGGGATACAAAAAAATGTAATACTTATTGTTGTTCAATAGAAAAAAGGCGGTAAAAACGGAAATTCGCTAACCTCATATCTGCTAAACTATAAGGGATACAAAAAAATTGTATACCTATTATTGTTCATTAAAAATAAGCGGACAGGTGTCTAGCACTTTTTTGAAATAAGGAGTAAACGGATAAAACCTGCATTTTAAAACTTTTTTGCTATGCCATCTATCTTTTAAACCAATAAACATTAAAATAAAAAATATATCACATTCGCAACTTATCTAAAAATACAAATACAAATTTGATGCGTTTCGAAATTCGAACGTTTAAGTGGTGAAAATCGTACCTAATTCTGTTATTTTTTGCAAAACATTTTTCTTCATCTACCTATATAATATAAAATTGTAAAGTTACTGCCTGATTCATCATCGCACGACCTAAACGCCTGAACTAAAATGGTGAAATTTGCCCGGGAGGTTGGCCTCTCGCGAAATCGATTACCTATGATGGGAGTTTTGGAAATTGTTATGGTTAGAGGGTAAAAAAGGTTAAAACGGGAAATTTCCTAACCTGATGTTCATTTAAATAATAAGCGGTTAGGTTTGGTGGTACTTTTTTGAAATTAGACCCTTTTGTGGAGTAAACCTGTATTTTAAACTTTTTTGCCACGCCATCTATCTATTAAACCAATAAACATTGAAATAAAAAAATATCACATTCGTAACGTATCTAAAAAATACAAATAAAAATTTTCGAAATATGAACGTTTAGACGTACAAATCGTCCCTTTACAAAGTAGCAGGTTTAAACCTAGAAACATAAACTTTGGCGTAAAAATATGTCCACATAAGAAAAAGGGGCGCTAACGAAGTAGCGGGTTAAATGCTAGTTTGTAATATTTTTGTAAGCTTAGGAATATTACCAAATAATATCTGTACACTGAACTACAGTAGTAACTTTTTTTATCAGAATTTTTTTTTTGTTTATTTCATCTATATAATTATCTTATATATAATTATAAAAATAAGTTGTCCTATGTTCGTCATTTTATAAATCGAGAACCACTCAACCGGTTTTCAAACGAGTATGTACTTGCGTTGGAAAGGTCTTCTTTCACTGATGGTTTATAAAAAAAACCAACGAATATGCGTTATACGCGCACATTTATGATGGTGTGTTTTCTCTATATAAAATGTATTTTTTTCCTTATGAGAGTTACATTTTGTCGGTATAAAGGCCGCTTTAGCCGATCGTAAATGTAGAAATGTAAATGTAATGTAAACAGCTGATCGTTTCTGTTATATGGAAAGCAATACAAATGCCTTACTGACTGTAATGTCACTTAACCGTAACTTGCCAACCTGTAGAAAATAGAATTTCATTACGAGGTTACATGACAGTTGTAGATAGTGATGGGCTGCTTGTATATTAAATGGAATGCGGGTAAATTTACTCTTTTTCTTTGGTACTTTTACAGTAATATCTCAGTATTATCTTTTTCAATAATATCTGTGGACTTTTGACAAAATAACTTACAATACATACATATTATTATTTATACAAATATATGTTTAGATGTATAAAATAAAAAAATGCATATATATTCACAAACAATAAAAACTGTGGTTTTTAATGGTGTCAAACCCTAGTTTTGTGTATGCACATTTTCAAAATAATATAAGTAAACGTGTATGAATATGGTCTTATACATTTTTGTTTATTAAAAATCTATAATAAAAAAAACATATATTAAATTATTTATGTATTTATAAATACACGAAGTACAATTTTAATACCATTAAAATCACTTGGTACTTTTCCTGCAAAGGGGTCACCATTTGAACATTTTAAATTCCCATCACTGTGTGTGTTGTTTTATGTATACTAATGCTTTTTTGTTTATGTTTTTGAAAAACAGATGACACGTTCTTACATGTTCTATAAGTGCACAAACGAGCTTACAGTACGTTACATTGCATTTCATTACATTTACGGTCGGCTAAAGCGGCTTTAAGGCTCTGCTTTCATTTGACTTATTTAATTTCTGTGTGTTTATTGATTGTCATTTAAGTTTACAGTGCGAGCATTGACCAATTTTCTTTCTAGAAAATTGAATTTTTAATACAAAGACGTAAACGTATGTTATATATTGTCCAGCAATGCGGGCAGGGTTACTCTAGTAAAATTTATTTAAAAACTAATTTGTTTTCGTTTTAGCCCCATATTTTTTGCGGGACTCTAGCCTATTTTTGGTGAACTGGAAAAATAATTTCGTGGTTTTCCCAAATTCGTCCTCTCCCATTTCAATAGAAATCTCCGCATCCGTAAAATTAAAATATGTAGTGAATAAATATGTCAATGAATCTATATATATAAAAATAAGTCCGTATATGTACGTCGCCGAACTAATCATAAACGCGTAGTGCGATTTCAACCAAACTTATACACTACGTAGGCAGTGGCCAATATATGGTTTATATGAAGTTTGGTTGAAATCCGATAACGCATGTGTGTGCGGTGCGTATGTGAAGTGAGTGTGTTTTTGCCGCAGGCATTTTTTGTACCGCATACAGCATTCATTAGTATTGAATACATTTTGGTCGTTTGTGTATTAGAGAGCATTGCACGGAGTGATGCAAATAGCAATTTGTTATCATTTCTCTTTTCTCTTTGGACGTCATTGGTGATTTGCCGTGCGAAGCAGGCAACGGGCCCGCTAGTACAATATATGAAATACTTTATGTATTTTAGCTCTGGCTGTAGTCAATTTCCGCGCACCCATTTTCCCTTACGTTACCTTCTATCATAGATGCTCTGCCAGCTTTTCTGTCTATAATTTCTGCCAACAGTTTTTCGTAAAATTTGGGCATTTTGCTACCATAAGCAGCTGTGTAATTTAAAGATATTCAAACTTATAAGAAAGTGCTTTTAAACTTACAAACGATTTCAAAAAGATCCACGGCCTAATTAAAATATATTTTTTAATAATATTTACAATTAGTTTTGTTTTAATTTTTCACTGTTTAACTTTTAAAAACTTCACTCTTCGAACAAACCACTAAGAGTGGGTTTTTAACATCGAGTTTAATCTTCGCAGCAAACTATAATTAATTAATCTGGGAATATATTTAATTGTGTACTTATTGTGTTTGCCGTTTTTTTTAAGTGGAAGCGAAAACCTCGCAGAATTGTCATACTAAATAACAAAAATGGCAACAAACATATTTTAAAAGGTCAACTTTTTACCAGTGCCCTTTGCATTTTATACAGAAGAAGAAGACAATCCACCATTTTAGTTCTTATAAAAAGAAAATTTCTTCATATAATTGTTTTATTTAAGTTTTCAGAATCACTAGTCTTCATATTCACTAGAATGAACCATTTTTCTGTTTTCTAAAAAATCTTTTCTTTTATGTATGTATATTTTTTTCTGTGTTTATACTTAAACCATAGCTGTTAAGTAATGATTACTAATCATAATAATTAGTAATTAGATTATTTTTTTTTGAAAGGTGAAGTAATGATTATATTACGATTATTTTCAGATTCGCACGATTACTAATTGATGACGATTACAGATAATCAAAAAATAATCAAGATTAATAAAAATTACGAAAAAATAATCAGAAATAATAAAAAGTAATCGAAAAATAATTTGACTACTTTCGAAAATTACTTTTGATTGTTTTTGATTATTTTTTTTTATTTTGCGAAATTATGGCAATACTGTTTAATGTTAGTTGTTTTTTTTCATTTTTTGTTATTATTATTGATGTTCATCGATTTGATAATTGATAACCTGTTTGCATTCTAATGATTCTGCGTTCTTCTTATTTATCACGGGTTCACGGGTTTGTGCTCTATCCAAGGAATTGCAACAGTTATCATCTCTTATTTTAAAAATGGAACAGATGTTAAGAGAAAGGTTCCAACCATATTTCATGTTGAAGCCTGATGCAAATATTGCAATTGCAGCAACAGTGCTAACTCAAAGCATCAAAATCAAATGGATCAAGGCGGTGCTGAGATTAAGTCCGGAATTGCCAGAATTAACTGTCGAAAATATAACCAGCAGAGTTTTAGAAACACTTTACAGTTTTTACGCCAAAAATTGTAAAACATTTAATTTTGAAATGCAATTTAATAATGTGTCGACTATGCCCGATTTTTTTGATTTCACTGATAATGGTGAGCTTATGCGTACATTTATTTTGTTTTTTACTTTAAAGATTTGACTTTTCAGATGATGAAATTGAAGTAAGTTCTTCTCTACAAGAACAGATTAAAGTTGACCAACGATCCGCAATAAAACATAAATTCTTCATCTATTTAAATGATAATGCAAGTGCTGACGAGATTTACCAAAAATATGATTTACTAAGGGATGCATTTATTTTTTTTAAAACGCTCTTAACGTCTTCAGCTCCAGTTGAATGACTGTTTTAATTTGCCTGGACCGTCTACAGTCCAAGCGTGCAATCATTGTCTGATATTTCTTTTCAAAAATTAGTTGTAATGAAGGCCAATTGTAAATATATGTAAATTATAAAACTTTGTGAATTGAATTTATTCTGAATGTATTTGTTTTCTTTATTATTTTTCCCTTTTTTGTTGATTTAGGAAGTACTAAAATTGTTATTGGTTGTTTTGTTATTGAAGTGAATATACCTATATTTTGTATACAAAAACTATCTAATTTTGTTTTATTTCTTCACAATTTTTTTACGTTTTAAATGCAAATTTTTCAAAATAAAATGTATTTATAAAATGATGCGCATTCTAAATTTTTAAAAAATGATCGAAAATAATCAAAAATAATCCTTGAAAGTAGTCAATTATTTTTTTGATTAATTTTGATTATTTTTGATTATTTTCTCGTAATCCTAACTAATCTTAATTATTTTTGGATAATTTGTAATCATAATTAATTAATAATCAGGAATTGTTAAAAAGAGAATAATGTAATCAATACCATTCTTTTTAAAATTTAATCTAATTGATTACTAATCGTAATTCAAATTTAACAGCTCTGATTTAAACAGCTGCTTTTCTATACATAAAAACATGTGTATGTGTTGTCATTTGTTGATAAAGTTTAAACCACCAACATTGGCCGCTTAAACTGGCAAATAAAAGTAATTAATCCTCATTTTAAAAACTACAAGTACAGATTAAAGATGACTTAATCTCTGATCTCCCTGTTAAAAACCCACCCTAAGAGTTACAGCACTAAAGAATGGCAGGCAAAGAAGTGGCTGGGTAGCAGATAGCAGGGAGATGTCTAGGGCTGCGGGCTCCTGAATTTGACGGGATTCGTAATGGGAATGACCTGGCGGCGTGGCAGGAGGCTAGGGACTGGGAACATGTAGGGCAGTTTTCCTGTCTTGTAGGG
Source organism: Pollenia amentaria (assembly GCA_943735925.1). Classification (NCBI taxonomy): domain Eukaryota; kingdom Metazoa; phylum Arthropoda; class Insecta; order Diptera; family Polleniidae; genus Pollenia; species Pollenia amentaria. The sequence goes on from OX031008.1 coordinate 148,906,330, forward strand.
TTGTTTTTGCTTGTACTGTCCAATTTGTTATCTTCCACTACCTTCTTTTCCTGTGCTTTCACTCTTTACTTCTCCTAATCTTTCATGCTAGATTTCTTTCACTAATTAAGGCGTCACATTGGGCCATATTGTTCTCTGGGTGAGGGTGTGAAGTTTAATTCAAAGTGTAGTTACTCAAGAGGAAAGGTTACTGACACAAAACTAGTCCTGTGACTGAAATTTGTGCGGGTAGTGTCTGATTCTCTTTGGTTTTATTACTTTATATGAAGGGGAGATCTATCATATTAACATGGTTCACTCGGGACAATATTTGCCACAGGCATTGTCTTAACCGAAATTGAATGTGTTCATTTAGGTTATATCAGTGGCCTGTTATAAAGTGCCAAAGAGGTGCTAATTAACCCCCTCCTAAGATATCGTCATGGTAAAGTGACAAATCTTGTTTTTATTAAGTGTTATAACTAGAACCAGCCCCTACCACTTCAGAACTGTCACGTGTCAAGTTTAGTATTAGTTCCCTTTCCCCCAGTGATTTGTTATCTCAACTAAGTGTATACCAAGAATTATTTTAAAACGTTTTGTCATGTGAAGAATTTTTGACACACTATTTAAAAACTATTATTTTTTTGTACTTAAAAAGGCGTATAATAAAATAACTTGAGAAAATCTCTTAAGATAAGCTTTTTCTACAATTCATTTACATTTTGCTTTTGGAATAGTCTGTTTGGATGTTAAGAAAATCATGTGTATTCGTTATTTGAAACCAGTGCGATAGTTAAGATAAAACTTAAAGTATTTAGATTATTAAACTCCTTTTAGAACTTTTTTTATCGGCAGTTCTAAAGAAAAAACAAAAGTTAACCTATTTTTTTTACTTTTATTACAACCTAGTAAATATTTAAATCTTATTAGTCGAAGAAAATTGCTAACTAAGCAAATAAAGATATTAAAAGAATTTTCCAATTTGTCGAAAAATGTTGTCAATAAATACCAGACAAATTCCCAAAACAATAAAAAAAAAAAAAAAAAAGACATAGAATTTGAATGTTTATTACACAATACAAAAACATCCTTCAACACAAATCAGATATTTTTAGAAAATGTCCTTAAAATAACAAAAAATTTATCACACAAATGGGTAAACAATAGATGACATGTCAACATATTTAAGTCAGAAAAGAAACTACAAGCAAATAAGCAATTGAAAACAGAGATGCTGGTGAGATGGCCTCTCCATCAGAAGCAGTTTATTAAGAACAGTAACAAAGAAAACCATAGAGCAAAACTGGAAAGAAGTTCGCGTTCGAAAATACCAACTCAACTGTCTAGAAAAAACTGAAATCTGTGAGAGTGTTAGTCTTAGTTTACACAATGGGCATTTCTTAACGGACAGACAAAGTCTGTTGGTAAGGAGGCGACGCTGTATGCGTGGCACATTTCACTTTTTGCCACTCTCGTCAAAAAACTTCCTTCCGTCTGGCAAGAAATCGCCATAGTGAAAATTGGGACGTAGCAAGAAATGCTTAAGGTACTTTTACACGACATGTATTTTGCAGTGGATTTGTAAAATCCATATGTAATTGCACATGTCTGTCAAAATTTACATATACAGAAGGTTTATAATTTTTCGTTTTTGGTTTCATCTGGAAAACCCTTAAAACATTCACAAAAGCAAATTATATACATACTTATTTATATTCCTTTTCACTTTTCATTGTATATCAGTTAATTAAAAATGATTTGCTTTTTAAGAATTTGTGTCAATAAAAAGATTTTATTTTGGGTGATTCACAAGGTAGTCATAAAGTTGTAAAGTCATTTGTCTTAAAATAATTACAAGAAATGTATGACTGCTGTGGGCAACCGCTTATAATTAAGATATCTACTGTACAGCTGTGACGAACCAATTAACACAGCATTACAATTTTTATTTTGTTTGAAACACAATATTTTTTTTACACAATTGTAAAATATTATTTGAGACATTATGACAATATGACTTGATAGCACACTTTGTGAATCACCCAAATATATTTGCCGCCACAAACAAATGACTTGCAAAACAGCTGATGGTTTGTCAGTTCTAAAAAGAACACGCTCTAATTAAAAAATTTGACACTGCTACTTCGAGCTGACAATTACAGAAATTTGTTTTGCTTTAATACGATGCATTTCGCAGTGGGAAATTCGTCAAGTACACATTAAATACATGCCGTGCAAAAGTACCTTTAGAAATTTTGTTTGCACTAATTTTAATACAAGTGTTCTTTGCTTGTTATTTTGATACTGACCAAGGCGAATTCTGTATCCGGTGGTGGCAAACTACAATAAGTACAACAAAAAAATAATAACATTGTACTTTATTTGTTGCTTTATTTGGTTGATACGTCAAAATTTCATGCAACTTTTGACTTTTCTTTCCCTAAGTAAGAAAAAAAGTAGTTGAGCTGTATGTCCAACGTAACTTGAAAAGTGAATTCGCCTTGACACGGGCCTTCTCTTCTAACTGTATTGCTCTTTGCAATATACTGATTAAGTGAATTGTATTTAGATTTTAATCACAACTTATTCAAGGATCTATTTTTTAAAAGAAAATTTGCCATTAAATGTAATTGCAAAAACGGCTGGCTTAAATGGTTTCCTTATTCTTTTTTTTGTTATGTTGTATTTGTTTTGACATATTTTTTTCTATAATTTATTGTAAAATAAATAGTTGTTTTCACTAACTTGGCTTGAAGCCAAGTGTTCTTTTAGTTATTTTTCTATAATTTCCTCAAAGTCCATTAAAATGAATAGAAAAAGCCCAAATACGTGCCAGTTGCTATAAGTTTCCTGCCTTTTCTTTATTTCTAACAATCAAGAGGAAAAGAAGGAATGTGCAAAAATGCAAAACCTCTGACTAAAACTAAAAATAAATGTTAAGAACAAGGAACAGGAACAATAAACTTGAGGTAAAAGAGTTTTTAATGTGTTACCGTTTTCTGCACTAAAACAAGAATTTGTATCTATTTTTGTTTGGAGCAGAATTTATGTTGGGGTTTTTAAAAATAGAAAAACTTAAAAAGTTTCTTCCTTGTTTCATTTTTCTTTTTATATATTTTGTTATACTTTTTATTGTAGTGTTTGTGCTGTTGTTGAGAAGAACATGCCCTAATAAACATCATGGTCTAAAACTATAAGGAGCCTTCACCTCAGCATACATGTCCTTTAAGGCAAATATTGCACGATATACAGCCATAAATGAAATATTAGTTAAAGAAAAGTGCAAATTTTTGTACAATAGGGATTTTTTTTTTGTAGTCTAACAACTTTTTTAACTTTAGAAGTTTTCAATGGAAATTAATAAAATTTTGGTGTTAAATTAACAAAATAATGAAAACTTTTGGAAAAATAAGAAAATTATTTATAGGGAAATGTTTTCAAGCTTTTGTTTGTTAATTTTTATAATCTTGGCCAAATTATTTCAATATATCGCACACTAAATCATAAACCGTAGCAACTCAAAATGTATCTAAATCTTTTATTTTTTTCATAAAAAATTCACAAATCAAATCTATAACCAGTACGAAATTTCGTTTACCTCGCTGTCTTCTTTAACATTTATGGAACTCAAATAATTAAAACTATGGTTTTGAAGCCAGTTTATTGTCTGTCATAAAAGTTTTTAAATATTGAGTTGTAACCGTTTTTAATTAAGTGTACGAGATGTACATATTTTAGAGTTTAAACAATAACATTTTCTAAAATTAAAAAAAAGTAATAGCTGATGCCATAAGTCTGATGGCCCCGCCCCGGCAGCCAGTTCTTGTATCCCCCCCTTAATATTATTCTTAATAATATTATTCTTAAGTCTAATATCACAAATAAGAAAAAAAAGTTAAAATTTTGCTTTTTATTTGCCCAGGGAAATTTTAGAAGATTTAGCAATTTTTTTTATTTAAGATTAAACAGCTGATATTTTTTAATATTATCTTAAAGGGGAAATTATTATTTACAGGTTAAATTTAAAAAAGTTCATCATATAAAAATTTTAGTTTAGTGTTAAAGCCTAACGACCTAAGTTATAAAAATTAAAACAGAACAAAACGATATCAGTCTAAAGCGTTGAGGCTTTTGGTTAATGCTCCTTGGTATGTTACTAACAAACGAATTCATGAAGATTTACAAATCCCATACATCAGTGATGAAATAAAAAGATTTAGCACCCGATATCTTACGAGACTCAGTAATCACACCAAAACTTTAGCCATATTCTTACTAGATGAGTCTGAAGAGGTTAAGCGACTAAAAAGATTCCACATACTTGATCTGCCCTTTAGAAAATAAATACAATAATGCATTTAATGTATATTAGTACATATGTATGCATAAAACATTATGTAAGTCTCTTGCATACAGCCTTAAGCTGTTAAGCTATTAAAGCTTAATAGCACATGTTAAGTTTTATTGAATATTGTATAAATAGATTGTAAATAAATTTAAATATAAAAAAAAAAAAAAATTTCTTCTTTAGGGAAATTTTTTAAGGAAGGGAAATTTTTCAATTTTAGCATATTATTTTTTCAATTAATTTAATTTTTTCCAATATAAAAGAATTTTTAAAAATTCGAAAAAAATTAAATTTCCCCTAAGAGGAAATTTTTAGAGTTTCATTTCAAATTTATTTTTGTCTGGTGAAATTTTATCAAATACAAATTTAATGTTTAAACAATTAAGTTTAAAAAAAATAATTTAAAAAAATTTCAATTCTTTTTAAAGGAAATTTTTTTAAGAAGGGAAATTTTTAAAGTTTTAGCATTTTATGTTTTAATTAATTAATTGAAGTTTCAAGACAACAGAATTTTTTAAATTTAAAAAAAAATTAATCCCCTATGGGGAAATTTTAAACAGTGAAAAGCACATTAAAAAAAAATTTATGAAATTGTAATAGTTATTATTGAAAACATCACGCAAATCTTAAAAAGAAATATTTAAATCGTTAATACAACGGCTTTAAGCTACTTCATCCACTTACTAAAGCCATGTGCACACCTATTAAATATTTTACGTCTTACACGTAAAATGTTTGCTTTTTCAACCCGTTTGCTGGATCAAATATCATTTAACAGTTTCTTAATTGAATTATACAAGTATCTTCTTACATATAACGATAAGGAAGTCAATAAAATTTTTTAAAAATAAAGCTAAAGTTTGATTAGTTTGCTGTAATGCTTTTTTTGGATTTTTTTCGTCAAGTATTTGTTAGATCTGAACACACCTCAAGCTTTAGTGTTATTAAATTTTTAAAATTATGAAATAAAATATTATATATCCCACTGTGCATAGAAGTGATTTCACTCATCGCAACATTTTGTATGTATGTATTTGTACGTTATTTGATTTTTCTGCTTGTTTTCACTAAAGTAGAATTGAGAGATACCTGACATATCATCATATCTCATATTTCTGACATATCTCATATTTCTAGATACACAGCTTGTTTTCCCCTGATTTCTGTCGCATCTGAGAGACTATTTTCCACTGCAGATCGGGTTCAAACGAATTTGCGAAATCGTTTAACCTTCTCTAAAGTTGAGAATACTTTGTTTTTTTAGACAAGAATCTTTTTAAAATAAATTTTAAATATTAATAACATGTTTCTCTCACGTTTGTTTTAAAAAAAAAGGTAAATTAATTTTATATAAAAAAAATTACAAAATTTAAGAGGACTTAACCTATTAATTATGAAACGTATTAAAGCTTTTGAAAAAAATTCTTGAACAAACTCTAATTTCTCTTAAATGGAAATTTTCATAAGTAAAAAAAAAAATTTGGATATCGGGACAAATTTGTTTTTTAGTGATAAAATTACAAAAGATTTAAAAAAAAATCCGAAACAAGAATTTCCCTTGGAAGGAATTATTTTTGATACATGTGAATTTTAAGAAATTTTGGCAAAATTCCATTCGCTATTCATTATTGAAATAAAAATGTTGTTAGATATGGAATATTTTCCTTAAAAGAATTGCTTTTATGAATTTAAAAACAAATTTTTTATAATATAATATTTGCTTTTAACAGAAAATTTTTAAAGATTTTTTAAATAATTTTAGTGCAGGCCATTTATTTTGAATATAATAAAGAAAACTTAAATACACAAAGAAAAAAAAACTTAAATAACTTAAACAATTGTCTAACATTTTTTTACAGGTGTAAATCTAATATGTACTCACTCACATCCCGGTTAACACTCAAACTTTCAAAAATATTTCTATGTTTATCGTTAAAAACAAAAACATATAAACTGCATTTCAACATGCCACAACATGTTTCGTTATGTCATAAAAACACAACATGTCCTTGTTATTTTATGTGTACGAGTATATATCCATTACAGTTTTTTATGTTTTTTTTTTGTTGTTATCATAATTTTTGCTAAAAGTCTAATAGATTTAGTAAAGGTACTCTGTGCACTCAGCCTTACTCACCTAAATATTCTCTCACCCCCACTTGGTTTTGTAATGAAAATGCCAGTGCATTTGTTTATACAGGTTTAGTTGCATGTTTACTGTCTTAAAACAAGTGCAGAGAGCAGAGAAAATGTTATGCAGGAAAAGGTCCTCTTTGTAAACAACACCAAATACCAACAACTTAGCAAATAAATAAACATACATTTATGTATGCATGTATGTATGTATGCATATGTAGTTTATTGATAAGTGCATGCATACAAGCCCCAGTGGGAGGTGTATTAAATTCAAAGAGAAAAAATAACCCCACAGCAAAATGAGTGTGAGAGTGTACATTTTTTATTTCTGTGATATTTTTTTTTTCTAATATAGTTATAAATTTGCCTCGTTTTTTTGTAACTATTTATGCCTGTATTTACATTTTCACTTTTTTTAAATTAATTTTTGTATATTGTCAAGGTCTTTTTTTCTCTAAACACAGAAAAAAAAATTATATCTTTCCATAAAAAAAATTCTATTTAAATACTAAAATGCAATAACCTGCAGTGTTTTTGTTATTTAAGTGAAAATTTTATTTATCATTATGCCACAGTAAAGAATCACAGTTAAGCTGCCAGCCAAGTCAGGCAGTTTAACCGTCAGTCAGACAATTGTGGCAGGCGGTATGTGCGCATCACCACAGTAGCTGTGATAAACAACACATGTGGTGGTAGTTAAGTTTGTAACATTTTTGTCTTTTTATACAATTAAAATTGTAAAAAAAAAAACAGCCGCGGCGCTAGGCAGCTTTATTTTTTATGCAAACCTCATTCACTCATTTAGTTTAGTGACAGTCATTTGCAGTGTCATTACAGTTCTTTTCGTTAAAGAAATGAGATAGGAAATAATGACATTCGCAGTGGAATGGGTGGATAGGAGTTTAAAAAAGTTTATTAAACACTGAAAAAAAATTGTTTCATTAATTCTTTTTATTTTGCAAAGAGTTATGCTATTTAACTAAAGGTTTAAACAAATCAAGACTTGATTTGTAATAAAAACAACCCAAAACGTATCCCCATTCAGGTAACAAAAAATGCAATTCAGCTAAGCTTTTATATCGAAGTTTTACTAAAAATTAAATATGGATTAAAAAAACAACTAATATATTTGAATATTCAGCTAGGAATAAAAAGAAATAAATAAAGTTGAACTTGAAAACAAGCTCAAAATTTAAAATAACTAAGTATTATTTTACGCTTATAATACCCAAAAAAAACAAATCTAAATAACCTAATAAACATTTGTTCTTTATAGCTAAATCGAAAGCTATTCAGCTAAGACTTTTTAAACAACTAAAGTTTATTTTATCTTTTGTACTAAAATATACCTAATTCAGCTGGGTTCTAATAGAAAAACTAATATTTAAAATCAAGCAAAAAAGATTATTCCTTAAAATGTTCTTTTTTTAAGCCAAAAATAAAGAAATTCAGCAAATAATTTTTTTTTTCACAAAAAATTGTAAATGTTAGTCATCGTTCAGACTTGCAATTTTTGTTGCAGCAATTATTGAGTTTATGGATGAGAGGCGTGAGAAGATTGGGGAGGGGTACTCAGTTTCATGGACTCTGCAATTCTGTTTTGTTTTATAATTCTCACACTTTTCAACTTGAAGTTGGCAGTAGGTGTATATAAAATATAAAAAAGGGGAAGATTAAAATACAAAAATTGAATTTAATAATCTGGACACTAGTGCAATTTCAATGCAGAATTTTAAAAAGTTGCTACAACAAAACTTGCAAGTCTGGACGATGACTTATGGATTCTTTTCGATCAACCAATAATTGTTATTCAGCAAAGATATTTTGCAAAATTAGAATCTAAATTGTAATTTAAGGTATTAATGTCTATTATTCTTATACAGATTGGTTGTTGTATGATGTATGATTTCAGCCAAACAATTTTATGAAAATTGGGAAAAATGCAATTTATCTATATAATTTTATAAAATTTTATATCAAATTAAAACGGAAATATACAAAAAATCCTTTATACAGCAAATATTTTTTGTCAAAAAAAAAAAAAAAAAAAAAAAATATATATATGTATAATCAACACTAGAAAATATTTTTCTATATTCATCTAAGAATTTTAAAATTGTGCTAAGATTTTTGTTGGATTAACACCAAAGATACAACATTATTACGAACAACTAAACATTTTTGTTCTTCAGTTTAAATTAAATTTATTCAGCTTCTTTCTCCCAGTGTAAATATTCAATATTATATATTTTTACAAATGTTTATAAATATTGTCTCTTGATTCAATATCGTTATTGTGCAATGTTCTTTTATTTTGCCAACTGCACTTACAAGCACCCCTGTTTTCCCTTTTTGGCACTCGCAAGAAATATACAAAAAATCCTTTATTCAGCAAATATTTTTTGTCAAAAGAAAAAAAAATAAAATAAAAAAAATAATGTAAAACGTGATCCATTTCTACTTTTTTAAAGAAAAAAAACACAGAAAATTCAAATTTAATGGGGAATGTTTATTATCGTTTGGAAGAACATTTTTTGAAGATTATGTCTATCAAATGTTGGTCGTTGCTACGTCGCAGATGGTCCATCCGTTGAGTCCAATTTTCGATGACTCGTTCGAGCATTTCGACTGGTAACTGGCGAAGAACACGCGTGATGTTTTCCTCCAAGGCCTGAATCGAAGCGGGTTTGTCCGCATAAACTTTAGACTTTACATATCCCCACAGGAAAAAGTCTAACGGTGTGATATCACACGATCTTGGTGGCCAATCGACCGGCCCAAAACGTGAAATTATGTGCTGACCGAAGTGTTCTCTCAATAAATCCATTGATTGATCCGATATGTGGGAAGTGGCGCCGTCTTGCTGAAACCAAATGTCGCCGAGATGACGAGTTTAAATTACAGGCATCAAATAGTCGGTTATCATGGCACGAAAACAGTCGCCATTGACGGTCACGTTCGCACCGGCATCATTTTTAAAGAAATATGGACCGATGAAAAAACTGTTGATTTTTTAATATGAAGTGGCAGTTCATGAATCTCTTCAGGTTACTCTTCGTCCCAAATGTTTGTTTACATACCCATTGAGCCAGAAATGGGCCTCATCGCTGAACAAAATTTGCCTCAGTTGTTGCACAAGCTATATTTTGTATCTCGACGTAAAATGCGCCAAGTCGTTCCATACGGCACTCCGAGTTGCTGTGAACGGCGCCGAATCGACTCTCCACGGTATTCGTGTACAATTTTAACTACGGCCGCTATATTTTCTTCACAGCGTGGTTGGACGTGGTCTATTCGGTCGAATATTATCCAATAATGAATGGTGGGTCTCAAAACGGGTGATGGTGTTGCAAATAGTACGCTCTGTAGGCCGATTATGTTGACCATAAGTTGAGCGAAGTGCACGAAACACATTCCTCACAGAACGTGAATTTTCGTAATAAAGTTGAACGATTTGTAAACGCTGTTCAGGCGTAGGTCTTTCCATTATGAAATGGCAAACAATACTAAACAAAAATAACATGACAGCATGACACGATTCACACATTATCTGTCAAAAATCTGCTATTGAAAAAAGTATCTCTACTTGAATCACCCATTATAATCAACACCAAAAAAATATTTTTTCTTTATTCAGCTAAGAATTTTTAAATTGTGCTATGAATTTTGATCGATTTTCGACCAAAGAGACAAAAATAATTACGAGCAACTAAACATTTTTGTTCTTCAGTTTAAATTAAATTTATTCAGCTTCTTTCTTCCAGTGTAAATATTCAATATTATATATTTTTACAAATGTTTATAAATATTGTCTCTTGATTCAATATCGTTACTGTGGAATGTTCTTTTATTTTGCCTGCTGCACTTACAAGCACCCCTGTTTTCCCCCTTTTGGCACTCGCAAGCCCCCTAACATCGTGTGAGACCTTAAGTGGAATTATATATTCATCATCATCCATAAGAATTTTCAATTGTTGACAGTTTTATACAATATACGTATGTATACTCAGGCGGGCAGACAAACAGACAGACATATGCAAACAAACATACATACAATTAAATGTAACAGCATGAATACAAAGTGCATGTGAGAAAATACATTTACATGAGGATGTGTATGAGCATGCAATCCTTATTGTTTACATTTGCCTTCTGCTGCTGCCATCACTACGGCTGTTGTTGTTACTGTAAGTATTAGAGAAGTATTGCAGTGGTGGTAGTGGGGTTGCTGAGTACGGTATGGTTTTTATACATGTCATTTACTTGGTAGTATTTTGCAATTAGTAGTGCCCTCCTCCCTCTCTTTTGATCCTTTTTTCAGACTTAATAGCTGTGTGTAAGTGTGAGCGGGGTCTGTTTATTGCATGCAGCTTGTAAATAATTTGTTTTAGTTCATTGATTCATCTGTTGCATTAACGTTGTCAGTTTGTTTTCATTACATGATTTTTTGTTCTTTTCTCTTTCAATTGTTTTGTTGTCTGGCAACAATGTGTTGTTGCAAGTTTAGCAATCAACTCCTTTGTTTGCATAACGAGACACTTACTCACTACGCAGTATGACTGACTGACTAAAAGAATTGTTGCTTTTATTTGCCATTTTAATTATTTCCTGTGAACAGCAAAAATGGATTTTATTATTTAGTATTTACAATGAAATTGCATTATTACTTATAACGAACAGGCAGCAGAAGAAGAATAAGATGGAGAACGTACTTTGTCACAAAGACTTAAATAAATAATTTAATATTAGTTTGAATTTTTTTAATACAATTTAAGTGGTTAATTCATATGAAGAAGCCCAGAGCTAATGGAGTGCAAATGTAAAAAAGTTAAAAATATTGTTATATCGGTTAATCGACTGAAATAACGGGTTTAATCGTTCATCGGGTAGTAATTAATCTGTTAACCGAATGAATGCCCTTTTATATTGTCAGTTTACTCGGTGCGGCGAAAAATGAGTTAAGCTCAGATTTATAAAATTCCACAAAATTAAAACAAGTTAAATTTATTTATTGATAATGATTTCCTGCACAACAGAACTAAATTCAGAAGAAAATTTCAATCGCGTAAATCTAGCTTAAGTCTTATAATTACAGTGCAGGATTTTGCATGTCTACAAATTAGTTTATGTTTTTAAACATTTTATAATAAAAATTAAATATAAAAAATTTAAAGAAAGAAAGAAAAGAAGAAAAAAATCAATTTAAAAAACAAATAAATTTTAGCATAAACAAATTTTAACATTAAAAATTTAAATAAAATAAATTAGGCAACATATTTAAAAAGGAATTCCCTAAAAGACATTGCGTTGCTTTCAGCTAAGACTTTAAAAAGAAACATTATCTAAAAGTCAATTCTGAAACAAATTTAATTAAGTTTAACTTCGTTTAGCACAAAAATACACGATTTAGCTGAATATAAAAATAAATCAAATCATACTAAAAATTTTGCTCAAATTAAAAAATCTTGAAATTGTTCTATGGATAATATAATACAGCTAAATTTTTAAAAATTCTACGTTTTTCCTGGTATTCGGTACAACATTTCAAGCAAAATGCTGTGAAAACTCATTAGTGTTTGTTTTTTATTACATTTATTTTTAAACGAATTAAACTTAAAATTGTGTTTTTAGAAAACTAAGAGCAAAAATATTAAGAGTGAGGTAAGGTATTAATCCTGAGGCACAGTGGGATATTTTGGAAAAAATTTTGTATAGACTTGTGTTCAAATTTAATTTATGGGTTGGGAATCTATAGACATATCAGGAGGACAGTCATAGATTCCCAAAGTAGGGAAAGTCGGGTATAAAAACAATTTCAATCGATCTAGTATCCTTAATTTTAGCCCGGTTCGAAAAATTTTTTTAATTTTAAAATTTTGATATTTTAAATAAAGTTCATCAAATTTAATATTTATTAAGCCCCTTAAATTTTTAAAACACATCACTTCACTTAAAAAAATATTTTGATACAAATTTTTAAAAATTCCAAAAAATTTTATACGAAAAATTTCTTAACGCAAGGTGAAATGATTTACAAAATAACCCCCTAAATTAATTTTTAATGAAGGAAGGAATTTTACAACATGAAATTAATTTAAATTTTTTTGATAATTTTATTTCTTGAATGACACGATCTCGAACTCAGGTAGAATTTACATGTTTCGCGAATAAACACATTTTCTTCATCAGAATTCTTTGCAGATCTACCTTATGCATCACTGCGGCGACTGGCAGTCTAAAGTCAAACATCAATCTTTTAACCAATGGTATTGGTGCATCAAAATGTTCTGTTACTGAAACGGTAAAACTGCACATAGTGGGTCACACTCTCCCTGAAGTGTGGCCCACTGAAGGCTGAAGTTATTCAAGTGTTACTCCATAGTGTGCATTTAGCCGAAAATAAAATGTGTGTTATGTATTTAAAACACTGGTTTTTGGTAAACTTTTGCTTGACTAATTTATCCATTTTTATTAATATATAATTATTAATGAAATTTGTGTGTAAAAATTCTTTGAAATGTGCATTTTTTTAATTTGAAAGTTATGAATAAATAAATTCACCTTCTAACTAAAATTTCTTTAACTTTTATTTGAGTCGTTGCCAAATTTCCTGTCGACTAAAACATATTTGGTTCTATGTCGACGTTGTCGACTTAAAAGCGCCGTAGAAAATACCAAGTGGCTGTCAATAGTAATCGATTTTTGTCAATAATGACTGCAAAATACAATTATTGTCGTTTGCCTTCGACTTTCATAATATGGTTGATTATGATTTGCAATGTCATACTTTACGCGAAATTTTAGGCAGCAGCTTAACAGTTTTGTGTTTAAATTGGTTTTTAAAAGTGGTAAAACTTATAAATTTAATGTTAAATGAGAAAGAACCAAATTTATTTAACAAAACTGATAACAGTTTTTCATTATTATTTCACATTGTTTTTTAATTTAATTTTTTATTAAAAAGATACCCTTTAATAAAAAAATCTTTTATCGAAACGACAACATAATAAAAGATATGGGATTTTTAATGAACTTATCGGCAGTGACCCGGTACCCAGCCAGCTTCACCACGTTCTGCCCTAAGATCTCTCTTAGAGCCGTTCTATAATAGCTAATCAAGAGCCGCCTGGCTATCCATATATGTAGTGACCTCCAATCCTCCAGAAATATTACCCATTATCACTTCCACGGCCTTCGAAATCCCTAAAACCTCCGCCTGAAATATAGGCAGCCTATATGACCGACCAATATCGAGATCCTTAATATAGACCCCTGCAGCCGTGCCCCTCATCTTCGATCCAGCAGTAAAAATAGCGAATTCCCCATACAATTTGTCCTGACCTGCCCAGCTCTCCTAATCCGGCAAAATAAAATAAGTGTGCTAATTTGCGCGATAGGTAGCCTTGTTACATGTCAAATTTTCAATATGAAAAATTTAATGTTTCTTCACATTTTCACAAATTCGAACAGAGTGCTGGGCTTTACTTTTAAAGAAGATTAAAAGTGTTACACCAGAAAATGTAAATTCCCTCATTATTGCCTTAAAATATTGTTTATACACAAAAAAACAAAAAAAAATAACCATAAAATCAAAACAAAAATATCATAAAAATACCCTGTGATAAAAAACCGACAGACACTGTTTGAAACAATAATTCCTAGAAGGTACTTATTTATAACACTAATCCTCTTAAACCAATCCTTAAACAACAATTTCTACTCGCTATTGAAAGGGCTCTTAAGAACAGGCAACATTAACCGCAACTCAATGTGAGGTCTATTAACATACTTAACATACAAACACACACACACACACAAGTAAAGAGGAAACTAGCCTTGAAACTTATTATGATTTAACAAGATTTTTTACTCCCTACGGTACTAGATCTCTTAACAAGATCAACAAGATTCAAGTAGTTAACAAGACTTTTCTTCTCATTATACTTTTAACGTTAATCATACAAAACTCAGCTCAGCTGGAGATCTTATTTTAAAGGGCCAGCCAGAGTTTAAACAACAAAAAAATGACAATAATTATCTGGGAATTATGAACATGAGCGGAAATTCTAAGGAAATCTTTAGATGTTGACAGCTACAATCACACTTGAAATATTGAAAATGTTATAAAAAGGAAAAAGTTAAAATTAATCTGTTAAAATTGACAACAAATTAATGATTATGTAAATAAATAAATTTTTATACAAATAAAGAAAACAAAATTAAACATTTTTTAACTTAAACAATTTCCATTTAAAACGACAAAAAAGTAAACAAAAAACAATTTGTTAATGATTTGTTTTCTTTTTTTTCTACTATTGTGGTCTTGCCATTGGCCTCCAGCAAGCATAACTGTGACGTAAATGGCGCCAATGGGCCAGCTCACAGAATACAAACACACTTACATACATATTTTCTTTTTCACATTTCAAGGAACGGGATCATGTAGTGCATATGGAATGCCCATTTTAAATTCAAACATCTTGTTATGAAAACTATAAGTTTTGTTTTTTTTGAGCTCCCTGATGATGTGTTTCCGAACATTTGGAGGCTGTTTTGCTGGTAGGAAAATAAACTCGTGATGCATTTTGGCTCACAGAGCGTAAAATGTTAATTAAAATGACTGAAATAAAAAGTAGTGAAATATACCGACAGACAGACAGACAGACATTTTCAAATGATGATGGAATTCAGAACAAGTAAATGTTCTTTGTTTTTGAATTTTATTTCCTTTAAAAGTGATTTAAATAGCAATTTAACATGTTGCAACATGTTGTAAGGAGTTTGTTTTATAGTTTCTTTGGAATTTGTAAATTTAACAAGAAGAATAAAATACAATTAGACAAAGTTGGTCATGTCAGGACAATTTAAAAATGGTGTTCACAAATAAAAGCTACACAAGATAAGGAGAATTACACAATAAAAAAAAAAATTTAAACATTTATGTGGTCATAGAAAACGTGATAGAAATTGTTGATATTTTAATATAATTTTGTAATACATATTCTGAATAATTGTCCAAATTTCCCAGCAATTTTGGATTTCTTTGTTTACATCATGCTATTGCAACATGTAGCTAGACATTAGTTCAGTCTTAAAAACATTATTCCAACTTATTACATCACTATTAAAAAAAACTAAGCTTTTAACATGTTTTCTATTTGATAAAGTGTTTAAGCAACATGTTGCTTATTTAATTGTTATTTTATTTTTAATACACAGAACTTGTAAGCATATTTAAAATTTTTATTTAAAAAAAATGTTGAAGCCACATTATGCCATATTTTTTTTTTAAATGGTTATTTGTTTTTTCTTTTTTTACATTCGATTTTGTTGCTGTAAAATTTATATACAAATAAATTTTTGGCTTCTTGTTATCATTATGTTATGGCAACAAGTCGGTAGGTAAACTTCTACTTCAAGATATTTATATTCTTCCAAAATTACTAAATATTTAGCAAATTAAGAATTTTAGCTTAGCAGTTGTTTTAACAAATATTTTTTCCATATGAGTTTTGACAGCATTTCACGTGAATTGTTGAACAGAGTACCAGGATAGATGCAAAAAAATAGTTTTTGTCAAAAAATCCTAAAAGAACTTCTGAAATTATTATATCGTTAAATTATTAAAAAAATGAATGTTGCAAATATTTTTTTTAAGTTAATAAGTTTAACATTTTTGTTTAAATTTCTTTGAAGATTTAGGAAATTTGAATTTTTTATGTTACCAACATCTTTTTTGTTACCTAGATATTATGCAAAATATGTATCCAGATTTTAGAAACATGTTGCTATTAAAATAATTGAATCTTTGTTTACCAAATGTACTTATAAGAATATTAAAAAACTTTTGTAGGAAGTTAAACAAACTTAATAAATTTTGCAAATTATAAATGAATTTACATGTTGGTAGTAATTTTTAGAGTTATTATCTTAGGAACAAGTTGATTAAATAATTTTTTTTTGAAAATCTTAATAAATTTGCGAAAAAAAATTTAATACATATTTTATAATTTTAAAAATTGTTATCACTTAAGTTAATAGCGACATGTTCCTGGGAAATGATTTTAAATGTATATTTATTTGTTTAATAAATATATAATAAAAAAAAAAAAAAAATTATTTTAAAATTTTTAATAAAATTTTTAAGTGTGCATTTGTTAGGAAAAAATATTTAACAACATGTTTCTATTTTCTTTTGTAAATTAAAGTATCCTAGCAACATGTGGCTCCTAAACCAATCCTGTAAAAACTTGTTTTTAAAAAAGGACAGTTGTATAATTCCTGATCAAATTAAAACATTTATTTGTTTATTAATTTTCATTTTTTGATTAGATATATTCTATAAAATTGTGCTTTATATATTTTTTTTTTTAAAGTGTTACAATAATAGTTTTAAACATTTTATTTTACGTATATAATATGTTTAAATTTATTATTTAAATTTTAACTAAATTATCGAGCTTGAGGTCTTACTTTTTTTTATAAAAATTTTGATAAATAAAAAAGAAACAACCCTAAAGAAGGCACTCAAAGAAATGACAAAATATTGGTTATAATAAACTTTTAAATTTTTATAAAAAAAGTTGGACCTCAAGCTATATAATTAAATATCAATTTTATTTTACTTATACATAGCAGCATGTTGCTGATAATAACATGTTGAATAAGCTTTTATTAGCAATATGATTGCATATAACATATGTACTTAGCAACATGTTGCAGAAGAAGTTTCTTTGTCTTTTATATGTGTATCCACAAGGAATATCAACTCAGCTCGTTTCGGCAAGTGCTCAGCAAAGTTTTCTAAATTTAAAACCGTGGCTCAAAATCAGGGAAATTAGTAAAGCTTATATTTGCAGGCTCTGTGTTAGCAATTTTATATTATTTAAATTTTTCATTAAATTCTTAATGAAACAGCAATTACATTTGGAGAAGTTAATAATAATAAGTCAAATTTGTCCAAGCTCAACTTTAGCTGTTATTCCTTGTGGTATATTTTTTTGTGTATTAACAGCGATTTTTTTTTTAGTTTCACTTTGTCACTGCCCAGTTAAAAATGTGTTCCGAAAGGAGCAGGTTTTATGTATGAATTCATACCTCAAATCGCTTAAAACTGCTGATGGGATGCCTTATTTTTGTATGGAGTGTTCCCGGTTTGGAGGACTATTTACTGCTGACAATAAGCGCATCTTTTAACATAATAAAAAATGCAAATAAAGCACTCCTAAAGTGCTTTTTTAAGGGCTAACTATGTTAACATTTTCATAAATGTTTTGATTTTACTGGCTTAAATGCCTTTTTTAAGCGTTTTCGTAAACCATAATATATTTTTATTTTTTTTTTCGCTTTGAACTCCTCTTCGTTGTCAGCACTAAAATATCAGCTTTTTTGTATAATTTATTCGTTATCATTTACTGCTGTATAAGTGCTCTCTTATTGAAGCGCTCGATTATGCGCTTTTTCTCTTAAGTGCTTCAAAAAACACAATTTTTTTTTACTGGATAGCAACATGATGATTAAACATTTTATTCCAATACTTTGTTTAAAAAATGTTGCCTTAATATTGAAACCCCCTACTAATTTCTCCCCACATTCTTAATAAAACAAAAAATAATTGGAATTTTTTTTTTTTTTTTTTTGTTTTTATTGGCAACAATTTTGTCCAAATGACTGTTTAATGCAATATTCAAATGTAATGTATAAAATCCAAGACAAAATGCTAAAACTGACATGTTTCTAACTTGTTTAAAATTGGACACCGGTAGTTTGTTTAACACATCATTTAGTGGAATTCGTTACATGACATTAACAACAGGCCATCAACATCAGCATCACCATCAAATCATAATCCATCACTGAAAGATTTTTTTTGTAGTTTCTTTTGGATTTTTCACAAATGATAAAAATAGAGAGCTGTGCAAGATTTGAACGTGCGGCAGGCAGATTTATCACGCAAAAAACTCAATTTGCATGCAACAGTTGAGCGAAAAAATTAAAAATACAAAAAACAGAAAAACAGAAAAACTTTGTTGTTTTCATCGTCGTCGTCATCATGATCATCATTTAAAATTAAAAATTCATTAATAGAAAAGGAGCAAAACGAAAGAAAGATACAACTAAAATGTCATGCATTTCAACAATTTCCGCACAGTTTCTCTTTCCGGTGTTTGAGTATTTCAATTAAAAAAAAAAGAAAAAACTCTTGCTGATTTTCCCAAAAAATATACTTTCTGCGCTGTTTTTTATTTCTCATAGTAGTTAAAATAATTAATTTATTTTTTTATTTATTTAACAAGTCGTATCTCATAAGTTTGCTTATCGGGCAACTTTGAATGAATTTATCAATTTATTTTATTTTTAATTTAACTAAATATTTTTTGGTGGCTGCTACTGTATTGCAAGGCAAACTCTTTCCTCTCTTATTAGTTAAATTGCTAAAGTGTCAATTTGGTTCGAACAGCAGCACCAGCTCTACAGCCACACCACCGGTTCCCTACTCTACGTTTAAAAAAACTTATCACTCTGGTCACTGGTTGTCATTTATTATCAATCAATTTTTTTTAAATTAATTAAGTGCACTAAAGAAAAATTAAATTTTGATAAACTACCAGTCTCTTACACAGCAGGACAGACACACACGAAATGCCTGAGGAGGCTGTCGGCACTCTTTTTTTGTCTTTGTGCACAAAAATT
The DNA here is from genome assembly GCA_943735925.1 of Pollenia amentaria. NCBI lineage: Eukaryota > Metazoa > Arthropoda > Insecta > Diptera > Polleniidae > Pollenia > Pollenia amentaria. The sequence continues at coordinate 148,925,489 of OX031008.1, forward strand.
TGTTTGGTTAGTGACAGTGTAGTTGATAATAACGACTTGTTGCATGCAATTAATAAATTTTTATTTTGTCAATTTTTTTTTTCTTTTGTTGATTTTCGGCCACACAAGAAAAGTTTTGAATAAAAATAAATCAGGAGATAATAAAGTTTAAAAAGAAAGATAAAAGAAAACTTGAAAATTAAAAAAAATATAATTGAAGTTGGGAAAAATTATTTATTGTATCATCATGTTGCTACACATGATTTCCTAAAAATTAAAATAATTTTATAAATAATAAAATATTTATTAACTTATAAGATATTGTATTTTGAACGATCTCGAGAAGCAATTTTTGTGATTTGTTGCCAAATCTATTTGTTTTTCTATAGTTATGCAGTAATTTGGTATATGAAAAAAAAAAAAAAAATTATTAGCAACATGCTGCTCAAGATATTTTTCTTCCAAATTAAATCCTTTAAAAAATTTAAATAATCTTTTAAACATTTCTGCAAAGTTTTTTTTTCAATACAAAGAAAACATTATCTCCTGGAAATATACAACAAAACAGGATTACCGTTAGGAATTTTTAAAAAGTGTCACAAAAGGTTGTTTTATATGTAACGGGTGGTTAAATTTTAAGGGACGATGTTGAATGTGGATCACACCTAAACGTCAAGTTTTTTTCTGCATTTCATTTGACATTTCTCAATTTCAGACCAACTCAATTTGAACCGTGGAAAGATTATTCAGGTTTATTCTGAAAATGTGCGTTCAAATCAAAATGCACATTATCACCTCAGTGGAGTCATCAATAAGCAGAATTGCCGCATTTTGGCCAATGATAATCCAAAAACAATTGTCGAAAAACCAATGCACCCACAAAGAGTGACTGTTTGGTGCGGTTTATGGGCTGGCGGCATCATCGGGCCGTATTTTTTCCAAAATGAGCCCGGCCAGGCAGTTACTGCGAATGGTGTTCGCTATCGTGAGATGATAACGAACTTTGTATGGCCCGAATTGGATTACGATATGTGGTTTCAACAGAACGGTGCCACTTACCACACATCTGCTGAAACAATGGCTCTTTTGCGCGACAAATTCAATGGCCGTGAATAAAAAAAATGATAACAAAAAGGTTTCCTGGCAATAGCAACATTTGTATACAACTGCGAAATAATATGAGTTGCACATTTAAACAACAGCTAATCAGTTTTGTGTGGTTTAAATATTTTTTACGATTTTATTTTAAATATTTACATACAATTCATATAATATGAGATCGGATTTAACTAACACAACCGGTAACAGTTCTTCAACCATATTTAACATTGTCTTTAATTTATTATTTTTTTTTTTTATTATTAAAAAATTCACTTTTTTAAAAAACATATGAGTTTTGTTTACATACACAAAACAATGTCGCTTTGAAGGAATTAAAACGCCGAATTCTGCAAAACCAGCAAGATAGACAACATTTCTTAAATGTAAAATTTTCTGTATGAAATGAAAAAAGTCGCTTAACATTTTTCATTTCATTAAAAATTGTTTGTTTATAAGTGTTGCCCGAGACTATGTTGTTTTTATAGGTGTTAATTTTAAAATAAAGTTAATACTGTTATATACTAATATTTATTTTATTAAACCCAGGAACATGCTGTCAAAAATTGTTTTTGATAAATTAAATAAATAAATATTTAAAACATACATATGTGCAACATTACCAATTATTAAAAAAATTCGTATTTTCATGTTTGTACCCGACAACATTTTGCTATAAACATTTTTTGTAGAAATCTGTTATGAAAATGTTTTTTAATACATATTTTTTTAAAGTATGGTGTCAACCTCAGTTAAAAAAAATATGTACAACATGTTGCTTACAATTATGCGAGGAAACAAGTTGCTTAGAAATTTAAAAGCAAGGACTCATTTTATTTTAACCATTTTCTTGCTAAAGGTGATGTAAATTTGTTTATTTTGATTTTTCTTAAGTAAATTTTGTTATTTAAATTCCCAAATATTTATAAAAACAGCTTAATTAATTTGTTTTTATAAAAAAAACGAAAAGAATTAACTCGAAATTAAATTAACTATAAACTGTTTTTACTCCAACTTTAACACGATTTGTCCTTTTTTAGTTTATTAAAAAAAAACATGTTTAAATAGTTGTTATCCACACCTGTTACTTAATTATGATGACAATTGTAAGAAAAAAACAGCACGACAACAATTGCAGCCAATAAACAAACAGCTACAAATATTATGAAGCAATTTTTGCTTAAAAAAAAACAAACCAGCAACAAAAAACAGTTTGTTAATAAAAGAGATTTGTAATTATTGTGTCAAGTTACAAATTAGCATAACTTGTCGTCCAACCATTCAACCATTTATTATTAACAATCTGTTGCAATATCAACAGCAACCACGGCAACATGTTACAATATTTGTTATTGACGCTGTATGTTGTTGTTATTGCTGTTGTATAACTAAACAACAATTGCGGAGGAGCTGCAACCAACAACAGAAATGCAATACAAGGCTACTTAGTACCAACACACTACTGAAAACAATAACAACGAGCAAGTGCAACTTAAAATTGCTTGCAACACCAACAATTTTCAACTATATAAAATTAACTAAAACATGATTATTTTTTTTAAGTCAACAAACAAACGAATTGTTAAATAAAAAAATATATTGGTTATTGGGTCTTCTTGCTGGTAAATGCAACATGGATTTTTTTAAACAGTTGAAATTTAAAAAAAAAATTTTTTTTTTTGATTTTCTTGTCTTGGCTGCATGCCTGGCTGGTTACAACAAGGTGTATGTTGTAGCCGAAGTTTTGTTGGCTTTTGTTTAAATTGAAGTCATTGTTGTTAAATAGACAAACAATTTTTATAATTTTTTTTCTTTTATATTGAAAATGTTTGTTTACAAAATATAACATTATTTTCAACACCATTTTTTGTTGGCAATAAAATCGTTGCACAAATGATTATAATAATGGCAAAAACACCAGCATCTTTTGCCACTTTATAATGATAATGATGATGTTAATTGGTAAGTTCGCCTTTTGGTTAAACTGCCTGCTGTTGCTAAAGCCGGTCTCATACTGTTTAAAAACACCTACAACAAATTTTATTAAGCAAACAACACTTAGTAAATGGTTTGTAAAATTTTGTTTTATATTAATGTTGCAAATGCATTTAGAAAGAAAATTTTAAGTACATGGATTTCTTATTAATCAAATTAAAACATGTTTCCTTCTAATTTGCTGATAATTATTCAATAATATGTTAAGCAACATGTTGCTGTGAAAAACATATATGAAAATTCGTGTTTCTACTCCTTTTCATCACAAAACAAAGACAAAATTTTTTAACAAAGTTTAAAAAAATTGCAGACAAATTAAAGAAACGAAATGTTAAAGAACATGTTGCTCGAAAAAAAGACTTAAGAAATTAATAGTTTATCTTTTTCTTAATAAAACTGTTAAAACTTCTTAGCAACATGCTGCTAAAAATTAATTACCTAAAATAAGCCTTGAGCCTAATACTCTGATGTTGAGCGACATTAATTATTTCACACAAAACTTTTGACATGTATCAAAAATATCTATCTCGCAGTTTTGCCAAACTTAACAATCATGCAACATTGTTTTGCGAGGGGGAAACAAAAACGTAAAACTTTTCTTAATTAAAGTTTTTGATATGTAAATTAGGCTTAAGTTCATCAAACTTAATTTTCACTAAATTATTTTTAGTGAAGGAACGAATTTACAACATGAAATTAATTAAAATTTGTTTGATATTTTATTCTTAACTGAACACGGGATTAAACTCAGGTGGAATTAACATGTTTCGAGAATAACCACATTCTCATCCTCAGAATTTTTTGCCATGGTACCGTTTGCGCCACTGCGGCGTCACACATCTCTCTTTAACCAATGTTATTGGTGGATCGAAATTTGCTGTAATTGATTATCAGTTTTCTCCGAATTATTTTTTTTTTCTTTTCTTTTTATACCGCTTATTAGAAAACCCACTACATAAATACAAAATAAAACTACAAAAAATTCCGTACAAAACAGTATGAGCTGAACTTATTTCTTACGAAAAACAAAAATGTTGCTACAAACCTTTCGAATGTATATCGCAATATAAACAGAGTACAACTCTTTTAAATTTTTTTCGTATGTATTTCACAGAGGTTTTTTTTATATTAAGTTTGGCAACATTTTGCACAAAATACTATAGAAGGTATTAGGTATTATCTGAAAACCTTCATTAAAAAATTATTGGTGCCCTAAAAGGGCCTTATAGTCAAAATTTCAAGCAAAATTTTTTTAAGATACTGCTGTAGCAACATGTTTAAAAAAAATACACACCAAGTTTATTAAAATGGTAATTCTAAAAACCATTTAGTTACATTAAAAGTTATAAAATTATAATTGGTAAAAACAAACAAAATTAAAGAAACAATCAAATAAAAGAATCGAAATGTTAAGCAACATGTTGCTAGGAAAAAATACTTAAGAAATTAGTGGTTTATCTTCTTCTTAATAACACTGTTAAAACTTCTTAGCAATAAAGATTTATAACCAAAAATATACATTAAAATAAATGTTTAGCAACATTTTTGCAAGACAAATGCCTAAAATATATGTTGCTTTACCCAATTTAAACTTAAAGAAAGGTACCTTTAATATTATCTTGACCCCATCGTTCAACATAATTATTTTTTCTTCCCCCAATTTAGTTTAAATATTTCTATAAAATAATTTTGTAATGACTTGTGTTGCTTTTGTTATTAATTGACACACAGTAGGGTACCTTTAATACTATCTGGACCCCATCATTCAACATAATTATTTTTTCGTCCCCCAATTTAGTTTAAATATTTTTATAAAATAATTTTGTAATGACTTGTGTTGCTTTTGTTATTAATTGACACTTTTTGCTAAAGAAAAAAAAAATCAACAAAAAACTTACAAAAACATAAACTTAATGAAGTAAGACAAAAATGTTTTCTACAATTTAATTGTAAAAATTACAAAAAACAAACAATCACTCAATTAATTATGACAGCAATTTTAAGTTTAGTACTGTGTCTGTCCACAAACATAAACAACTGTCTGCCATCCAGCCCGCTTAATCAAACATTCGTATTATTAATGAAGTGGTTTTACGTTGAATCTCAAGTGAGATCATCATTATTTTATGCATGATTTTTGATGAAACATATCTCTGTAAAAAGATTTTTTTAACACTTTTTGTCAGCAGTCGAGTTTGTTATTAAAAGAAGAAGAAAAAACTCCAATCAAAGTAATTTATCAAAATTAAAATTTTTTAGTTATGAATCATAAGTTTATCAGGAAATTCGCTCAAGTTTTGTTGGATAATAAAAATAGACTTGATCGCAATTATAAAATAATTTAATTTAGAAGATATATTCAGCAACATGAATTTTTGGGAAATTAAAATCTAAAAATATTTTCAAGAAATCGTCGTATGTATAGGGTGTTTTTTTTAGCTGCATGAGAACTTAAAATGACAATACAAGAATATTGAATAAAATATTGTTGTAATTACATTTTTATTATAATCTGGTAAATAATTTCCAGGCATTTATTTTTTAAATATGATTTCCGGCATATGTCTGCCTCGAGTTACATTCGTCCATTCGATTAAGACAAGTTTTTGACAACTTTTTCCAATAAATCTGGCCCTATGGGTTGACTATTGGCTCCTAATGCTTTAAGAGTTGCTGGGTTGTCGGCATAAACCAATGACTTAACATAGCCCTATAAAGACTTATCCAGGGGCGGTAAATTGCAAGAACTAGGGAGCCAGTGAAGAGGATAACATACAACGTACTGTTTTAACACAAAAAAAAAAAACAAATACTAATACAAATCGGCACCAAAATGCAAAAGGGCGTAACAACAAAATATATTCGATATATAGTTTTTGATTGATTTTCATTCGTTTTATTACACTACAAGTTCACAGATACTTGCGGTCAAAAATGGCGACTTTATTAAAGAAATTCAAACGCCAAGTACACCTTGTTGTTATTGGTTTTGTAAAGTTTTTTGTTTCTCATGTAAAAAAAATAAAAAGTGTTATTACGCCCTTTTGCATTTTGGAGAAATAATTTTGCCAAATATTCGATAAAAAGTCGTCATCGACGCAACATTCTTCAAAAATACCAAGGTAACGTCGATTGATGTCGACATCGAATCCAAATTGATGTCGACATCGTCAACGCCTTATATAATAGGGGTAAATATGAGCGCTCATATAGGAAAAAATTCTGAATTCTATTATCAACCCAACCAAAAAATACGACTTTGGTAGGTATCAGGGGGCAAATAACGGCATATGATATCGATCGAAATTTCCATTTAAATTGTATTGTTATTTCGTTTGATAACGAATGTGGTAATTTGGCCCCAGTACTATTTCAAAATCTAAATTTTCCATTTCTGATAAGGACTTGCGAATTCTCTGATAAGGGGGCAAAATACGGCATACGATATCGATCGAAATTTCCCTTTAGTTTGTATTGTTTTTTCGATGGGTATCGAATGTGGTAATTTGGCCCCAGTACTATTTCAAAATCCAAATTTACCACATCTGATACGGACTTGCAACAAGTGCATTTAAAACTGTTTGACTAATTTTAAAATACACTATTTATTTTTCTAAAAAAAAAAATATTCTATACTTTAAATGGATTAATTGTTTTCTAATTTATTTGCCAAATCATGTGCAATAAAAGTGTTTAATTAAATTAATTAAAACATGATTGTTTAAAAACGCAAACAAAACATTCTCATAACCTTAAATCTGTGTTTTTTTTTTCTTTTATTATATTTGATATCAAACCAATTATGGTAAATCTTTAAAACAAAAAAACAAAAAATTAATATTTATTAAAAAAAAAACACAATTTGCAAAAACAAAACGATTATTTTAGAAAAAATAAAATATTAATAGGAACTAGCAATAAATCATAAATAATCAAAAACGAAATCTACAGCAAAAAGCCACTTCAAACGCATGATAATGTTATTAATTTAAGCGATTTGCAATTGTGATGACTATTAGTTAATAATAATCGATTTATGAGATACTCATTCATCCATTCATTCATTCATTCAGTCATTCGCTCGATATGAACACAAACTCTCCATTTATGCAGCGCCATTTAGAGGATTTTTTGAAAACTTGTTTGACGGCACCAACGCCACCGCCACTAATCAAAACTCCACATGACACATGAACTTCAAGAAACAACAAACAGCAAAAAAAATTAACAACAACAACATATACATAAAATCGTTAAAGTTTAATCGCTTCATTTGATCTTTTGCAGTTTCCACTATAAAGACAATCCGCATCGAAGCAAAAAAAAACAGTCAGTTGTTTTTGTATTTTACGTTAAAAGCAACAACTTCTACGTAAAAAGCGTTTAAACTAAAAAAGGAAACTAAATTATATAGAGATTTTCTTAATAGTTTTTGTTTTTGTAGTTGTTGTTGTATTCGATTATTAACTGCATATTTTAGTCAGTCATTTTTATTATTATTTTTTTTTTTTATGAATTTCTATTATTAAAGTTGAGTTTAGTTTATTATTAGAATGAAAACATTGCCAATTAAAGACATCAAATTGACAATCAAAGTGCTGATGAATCACTTGAGTGTCAAGTTCGATAATTATGACCGCCATACTTGTCACGCTAATGACAGTTAATCTGGGTTTAAAGCAGACAAAAAAAAAAGCCAGCAACAATTTAAGATTTAATATCAAGCGTCTATTAATAAAAATGGGAGAATTAGACTAGAGAAAAAAATTAAATAAAGATTTATTAGTTTAAAGTAATATTATGACAGAATTTTATTTAATAGCTGTGCAATTACTATTGAAAACTATAAATAAATTGAGGCTTATTATTGGAAATAAAATTATTTACGATAAATCATTTGCTTAAGTAAAAAACCATATTGCAGAAAAATCAAACCTGTGTAAATTAAAAAAAAAACTCTTATACTTAGACTACAGTCTTATACACTATTTTATACATCAACCCCATTTTCTGAATTTAGATTTCAAAAGTCCTAAATTTAGTCAAAATGGAGGAAGTTTACCATCTTAGGTTTGGGCTAAAAGTTGGCACCGTTTACATTACAAAGAAATCTAGTTGGTTTTGATTTGAAATCTTCCTGAAATTCGAGGGCGTTTACATTGTACTTTTTTTTGGTCATAAGCGAGATTTTGTTTTCATAACCAAAAAAAGCTGTGTGAAAGTTTTTTGTGTAACACATACATACACATAAGGACCCTTTCCTCCTCTGTTTGAAATAAAAATCTGAGGGGGTAAAAAGGGTAAATTTGGTATTTTCATATCTCCAAAACTATAAGAGATACAAAAAATTTAATACTTATCGTTGTAGTTGTTTCTTTGGCCAGAGTGATGAATTTATGAATGTTATTTTTTTCAAGCTAATAGGGCCTAAATTTCTTCAATGTAAATAAAACTCAATTTTTAATTACAATATTTTACAATATTACTTATCGTTGTTTATTAGAGAAATAAGCGGATAAGTGCCTGGTACTATTTTTGAAATTCGGCCATTTTTTGGGGTTATGAGAACCTATAAGATGAAAAATTTTGTTACTTTTTCCTTCTTCAACTGGTACTTTTTGAATTTTCGATAATATTAGACCTAGAAACATAAAATTTAACATGCATTTTCCTAAGTGGATGAGAAAGAACTCTTTGGTACTTTCTTGTTCTACAACCGGTGCTTTTTGAATTTCCGTTAATATTGGATCTAGCTAGAAACATAAAATTTAAAAAATTAAATGCTTGGTTGAATTTTTATTAATAGTACACCTAGACCCATAAAATTCAATATGCAGAGTCCAGAGTGATTGAGAAACTATCAGAGGAGACTTTTTGGTGCTATTTTGTTGTACTCAAACCCAAAAAAAATGTTTCTAGTTTTATTTTTAAGTTAACAAAAAATGTACATATATTATTTTATTTCACTTGTATATTTAAAATAAAATAAGGTAAATAATAAGGAATTTATACGTAGATTTTTTTAGATTGTTTGTTAGAGATGATACGTTGAACCGAGTGCAAAGTAAAAAATCGAGCAAAAATCTAAATCCCATCTTAATGTATTTGTGTATATATAAAGTACTTACTATGAACTTAAATTTACATACATAAAAAATTAAATAAAATACTTACAAAATCAGGTATATTATGAAACATAAAATAATTATTTTTCAAGAAGATTAAAGCTCCATTGAAGTACACAGAAAAAATTAAAAATTGTTTTTAATCACCAAATTCATAGAATAAAGTAAACCATTTGTTGATTTTGCACCTTTTACCAAAATGATTATATTGATTACTAAAAATTTTAAGAATTGGAAATTGTGAATTTTTTTTTTCACGAAATGATATTTTTAATTTTAATTAAAAAATTTATCAAAAAAACTTTGCCATATCAAACAATATGGTAGTAATTGAATCAATTAAATATAAATATTTAATATTTGACAATTCCCAACATGTTGTAAAATTCCTGTCTTCATAAAAATAATTTAATGAAAATTAAATTCAATGAACTTAAGCCTAATTAAAAAAACTATCTAAATTTGGATTAAAAACCATTAACAGTTCAATAAAATAACCACAATACTAATTATTGTTAACAGCTAAGGCACGAGCTATGTTTACATTTTTCCTTCAAGTTGTGCTGAAAAAGGTCAACAAGAAAAAAGAAAGACAAAAACATGAAAAACAAAAAAATGTACTTTGGATTTCAAGAAGAATTCTTGACAAAAAGTACGAAAAGACAGAAGTAAGGAAGAACATGTAAATTAATTAAAATAGATAATCATTCATTTAAAAGCAAATTTCGATCTACCAAGTTGAAATACAATTTGGTTTAAAGATTGATGTTTGACTATTGACGTCATCCGGCTGCAATAGCCGAGTGAGTAAGACGGCAAACCCCACTGAAGAGATTGTGTGGTTACAATCGAAACTAGTCTTGGCAACCTGTCCGTGAACGCCTGGGTTCAAATCTCAGCGCAGTCACGAATGAAAAATTATCAATAAAAATTTTAATTGATTTCATATTGTAAAATTCCTGTCTTCATAAAAATAATTTAATGAAAATTAAATTCAATGAACTTAAGCCTAATTATAAAATATCTAAATTTGGATTAAATTCCCAACAACAATTTTACAAGTTTAAATTATTTTATTTTAAACGAAAAAATCAATTATAATTTTTTGTTATATAATCAATATTTTAATTAAAAACTTATTTCAAAACAACTAAAATGTTATTTAAATTCAAATTATAGTTTTAATTTTTTTTTTTTTTTTTGAACTAAAAGAATAATTGTTTTTATTATCACATTAATTGAATTGAAATAATTTTCGAAAAAAATTTTTAATGATAAAAAAACTACTGAAATTTTTTTCTGTGTGGTAAATTTGTTTTTTTTTTGACAAATTTCTACATAAGTTTTTTTTTTATTTAAAACTGTATCAACAAGATTCATTAGACTCTAGTTACAGCCATACCTAAACAAGAGCGGAACGCGTTTTCTAGCTGTCAAAAATCCTCATGCCCATACAATTTGTATGAAGCATCACTAAATAGCGCGGCGTCAACGCTTTGCAATTGGAAAATCCGATTTTGACAGCGCGTTAAAATAAGCAGGGCTGCTATATTTGTTGTTTTGACAACCCTGTTTTTATTGTTTGATAACAAATAATGGCAAATTAGCTATTTTTAGGTCAAACTAGCGGTTTAAATTCAATTTCTTATGTCTTTTATGAGGGTTTTAGTCGGCACGAAAGTTAACACTACTGTTTATGGCACAATGCTGACGCTCTTATTTAGGTATGGAATATCAGCGTAAAAGCTACGCTGATGAAAACGTTCCGCCTTCCGTTCTTGTTTAGGTGCGGCTGTTAATATTTTTACTGAAATATATGCAATACAGTATAAAGGCGAGTTTTTTTTAAAGTCAATAAACGTTTGGCACTTCTGGAAACATTAGTTCATTTTATTTTTAGACTCGCCAATCTTAGACCCAAAAATTTCAATGTTAAATCGTTTTACTTTTAATTTTATTGAGACTTTTTTAAAGCGTTTGAAAATGTACAAAACCTGTCATTCAGTACTTTTGCAATGCTAATAGTACTGAAAAAAGTACAATTGTGCTGACTATAATTACGAATAAGATAGTATTCCAGTATTATAATACCATCGTATACTCAGACTCGCATTGTATTTAGACTATTGATTTATATCAAGAAGAACGTCTTATATTTAGATTTCCAAACCAGCTTATTACACTCAGACTATCACCTTATACTCGTCTACCAACTTCTACCAAGAATTCACCTTCTTATAATTTTTTTACTTATACTATCGTCTAATATTCAGAATAGTGTCTTCTTCTGAGACAACTGTCTTATGATTGTCAACCATTATATACTTTGACTAAATTTACTATATAATTGCAGTATTATAATTACGCCTTCTACTCAGACTCGCATTTTATTAAGACTATTAATGTAAATCTAGAATAACGTCTTATATTTATACTACCTTCTTATTTCCAAATAATATCTTTATTCCAAATTATACTAATCCCAGTTTTCACGACTTACCGATAGCTAAAGGTAGGATTTTATCGGCGGTATAAAAAGTGTTTCCTTATTAAAACTTTACATTAACCTATCAGGTAGTATAAACCTTCCTTTAACTAATCGCTCACTTTAGGTTAAAGTAAAGTTGGAATAATGGAACACTTGTTATACGGCCGATAAAATCCTACCTTTAGCTATCGGTAACTCGTGAAAACGGGCCTTAGACTATTAATTTTACTGTCTTACCCCCATATTCATAAAAAATAATTTATGTTTATAGCGGGTTTATGAAACGAATTTTCTATGAAAATTTGTTTAATAAACCTTTTATTAATCAAAAATATTTTTTATGAATATGGGGGTTATACTCTAACTTTAACCTTATACTCATATACCATCTTTAACTCAGACTCAGCGTTACCGTTGATGCAACTAAAGTAGCAATTTGCCACTTTTTCGACTGCTTGGATAATTTTTTGCTACTTTTACAAAATACAACCAAATGTGATACGTTTTGTAATTCTTGCCACTTTTTTTGATACTTTTTACTAAATAAAGAGTTACTTTTTTGTACATTTTGTTTTATTAAAATTCTCAGCTTTGATGAAATTTATAATGTTTTAATGTAAGCTTATATGAAATTTTTCTTGTCATTCGTGGTTAGCTTATGTATATCTTCCGATAAATGTATGTACACATGTGTACGTATTAAATATTCGCAAGCAAGTGCACTTGGTAAGTGTCACTTGCTTCTATGTGTATACCATGATGAAATAAATACTTATACCATGGCGTATACTTATGGCTGCATAAGCCAGGGTTGTCAGATTTGTTCACCTTTGTCGCCAATTATGCAATAATTTTCTTATAATTTTTTTTAGGAAAAATTCACCAAAAGTCGCAAAATATGATTTTTATATAACACTGCATTTACACATAAAAGAACTTTCATGAAATTTCTGCATTCGTATTGGGTGGTATTATTGATTCCGTTCCGCGATTGAGGAAAGCAATTTTTGTGCGGAAGCAAAATTTGCAATTATTCATTCCGCTTGTGCGGTATCTTTCCGTTGTTGCGGTATCATCTCTGCCATTGCGGGATTGCCATATTATTGATATCGCAATATAGATATTTTTCGCCATTTTGCTTACGTTAAAATTTTACAGCGAGAAGCTAACGGAAGGAATGAAAATGTAAGAAGTAACATAAAATTTAAAAAAGAAAATTTGGTTTCGTTATTTAAACAAAAAAAAATTTTATTTGAATAAAATATATAAATATACAAGCAAATTGTTATTATAAGCAATTTTTTATTGTTGATTCAATGAAATTAAATCAATAAATCGCCTATGGTTTTAGAGAAAGTGGAAAGGTGAAATAAACAAATTGTTGGAAGATTTGGCATTGACTCTAAATGGTTTCGAGCCATCCATAAACTGTGCCAGTGTTTAAAGCTGTTTTTCTCTAGGTCATACAAGATTTATTTAAGTGCTTCCTTATTTAAGTGAAAATTTATTGAAAGCTGTGAAAAATTAAACAAAAGATTAACTGCCTTAAACATGTATTTAATTTCTTATTACAACTTACTCCCTATCATTCATATCATTACATCTTCAGATTAATATTGCGAAACTCTTCTTTCTACTCGAAGGTCTAAGCATTCGTCTTCACTGCTATCTTCAAAAATGCTATTATAACCATATTTCAAATTTATATTTTCTACGTTTGTATATTTAAGATAAATTTTACTTGTAAAAAACTTATTACTCTCAAAAACTCTAACAACTTGTTTTAAATGTTTTTTTACCAACATTTGACACAATATCAACTCCGAAACTTATAAAACAATAATACCACCCATTATAACAAAAAAATTTAATGAATTCTGAATAAAATCAATATTTTTAAAGTTGTATGGCTTGTTTTATTCGATATTTGCCTAGCTTTCCTATAAAATGCTTTGCTTTTTTAATGTTATTTATGAATGTTTGAAAACAAAAAAATAGCATTCATTCCCCCTTAAAGAATTTACCGCCATTATTTTCTGAATATCTCCGAAGCCGTTGAACATATAAAAAAAAATTGTTAAGATGGCTAAAAGGGAATTTAACTCCAAATTATTCGCTGGTTATTCTTTCCAAATCGGACAAATCTTTCTCAAGTCATGATGAAATATATTAGCATATTTGACTTATTTGGAGCGAAATATAAGTCACTCCTACTATACGGAATAATACATAAAATTTGCATAGTACTAATTTTGCACAAAATGTATAGCCACTTATTTCTGAATAAATCCGAAACAGTTCAAAATATTAAAAAAAAAAAAAATTATTTGGATGTCTCCAAGGAAATTTTCCTCCAATCATCTGTTAGTGCTTTGACAAAATCTGAAAAATCGATCTCAAGTTATGATAAAATGTATTAGCATAACGGCCTTATATTGGGCGAAATATTGGTCTTGCTCATAAATCTGTAAAGAGATTTGGATTCAGATCGCTAAAGTCAATTAAAAATACTTAAAAAAGTTCTTGCACGCGAATAAGTTGAACAAAATACGTGGAAAAACATAATTTGTTGTACTTATTTAATGATGTTCAAATTTTTTTTTTTTTATTAAATCCCTTGTTCGATGCCACTTTTTTTTTAAATATCCCCTTTTTTTGGTACTTTTTGAAAATATTCAACGGTAACGCTGCTAAGACTATACCATCTTATAACATTTTTATACTTATACTACCGTCTTATATTTCGAATACTGCTTTAAACTTTAACTGAGACTAACGCCTAATATTCATACTAATCTGTTATACCCGCTTTATATTACGACATCCGTCTTATACTGAGATTATTGCATCTTTTGCTTTAATTTTTTTGTAATACCTGCATAAAATTCACTCCCTACCCCTTGAAATTCTTTGCTTTAATAATGCTCAAAAATATGAAAAATTATCTAAAATATTCTTAAACAAAAAACACATGTTCATTCTCTGTTGCATGTCCAATTATAAGCATTTCCCATTTATTTATTACTGGCAGCTTAAGAAGAAACCCCAAAAATAAATATGAAATTTTTTTATTTAGTTTTATTTATGCGTGTCGCTTTTAAAAACATATTTTTCTATTTTTAAAATCGCTTTGAAAACATTTCTAAAATGAAAACAAAATTTTTCAAGTTCATTGACACTTTCTAGGGAAGGATTTAAAAAAAGCACCACAACAGACAGAAAATATCTGTAATACAAAAACTACAACAAAAAAAAAAATATCACAGAAAAATGCAACAAATGTCAACAGCATCTCGCATACAAAAATATCATAAACAAAGTTGTCGTGTCGTTGTCGCAGTACTCTCCCTCCTTTCCCCCTTTAAAGTTAGTGAAGACAAATTTGTGTTCATTGTCAACGCATTAAGATCATCGCGTTGCTCATCATCATATTCAGAAGATATACATTTCCATAGAGATTATTTCTATTTTTTTCTTCTGTGCCGTTGTAAAAATTTACCACAAATGTTTTAAATAAACATCGTGTGAGTTAAAGATTCCTTATGGAGGTTAAAGGAATTACGCTTGAGGACCAGTTTAATAAACAAACAAAAAAAAAATTAAGATGACAATTGTTATCATACGGATATGTGGAAAATATTGAAGAGTTTATAAAACAAA
Organism: Pollenia amentaria; assembly: GCA_943735925.1. NCBI lineage: Eukaryota > Metazoa > Arthropoda > Insecta > Diptera > Polleniidae > Pollenia > Pollenia amentaria. The sequence continues at coordinate 148,940,834 of OX031008.1, forward strand.
TTTTGGAAAAGCTTTTAGTTTTATACATCTTTTTTATTAACTGTTTTCGAATAAAGTTTTCCATGAGCTGCCTGTTGTTTTGCTTCTAAATTTTACATCTTAATTCAAACTGATATCTGAAGAGGCAACTAACAATTTATTTATTGAGCGTAACATTTTGATAGACAATCGCCTCCAGTTATAAAATGTTCTGCTTTTATTAAAACAAATAAAAATCAACATCAACATGAACATTAAATTTTATAACTTTTTGATATCTTAATTTAGTGGGAAAAAATCGCAAGTAAATAATTGCAGGGGATTGTTGGAAGGTTTAAAACAAAACATCATTAAAATGTTAGAATTTTAAGGGAAGGGTAAAAAAGCAAGTAAGTGTGCTATATTGGGCTATGCCGAATCTTATATACCCTTCATTGTGGTGCGATAAGAAAAAAAATATAAATACCGTTCTTAACACCCAGAGAAAAAACATGTTTCAATATGGACACCTCCAACAAAACTATTTTTAAAGAAAATTTAAAACATATTCACCCCTATCGTGAAAAACAAGAGGAATTTTTGTTCCCATGTCATTTTTATTCCCCTCGAAGGGAAAAATGCTATCGCGAAACTCCCGCGAACAATTTTTCGCGCTATCAGTTCTCAGTGAATGCAAAAAAGAAGAAATATTACAAAACATTAAAAAAAAATTTTTGTTCAAAAATATACACGTATATTTTAAAGAAAAGTTAAAAAAAAACAAAATAAAATATATTGGCGCATATTCATAAATGATCACCAATTGTTAACTTTTTTAAGTACCTATTTAAGTTATTCACAGTTGGTTACTTTCAGCACAAAAAGTTTAGACTTAATTATGGGTAAAGCTGTAACTAAATGCTAAAGGCCGGTATTCACTATCCTATTTAGTCGCACGATATGTCAAAAAAATCGTGTGTGCTCATAATGTATGACAGTGTGGCTTAAAAATGAATTGAGTGACAGATTTTTTTGACAAGTCTGTCCGACTTGGAAATGTTTTAAAAATTTTCATAAAATGATAGATTATATGCGATCAGAGTTGCATTTTCTTGTAAAGTTGATGAGTCATTTGAGTTTGCATCTTTTTTGTGGGATAGTGTGGCACTGACAGCACATTTTGCAGACATTTTTTTTATGTCGGCTAGAATTCCGTCAGATTTTCGTGTGAATGAATCGTACGATTATGTAGGATAGTGAATACCGGCCTTAACTAACTAATACATTCAAAGAACAGCTGATTGATTTAATTTTATAAAAAAAAAACACTTTTTTAGAGTTTGTATTAATTTTTTAAAGAACAGAAATGTTTTTTAAGAGCTTGGTAAGCTTTTTAATTAATTACAAAATAGTATATCGTTCAAAATATTATCGACATTTAATGTTTTTCTACATGCCAATATACTCTGTTGCATTTCTTCTATTAGCTGAGAGCAGTTGCTACGTTAGTTATGAATTGTGAATAAGATCTATAACTATCTATGAACTATTTTTTAGTTTCTGTTTTGTAAGTTCCGATTTTAGTTATGATTTCTGAATATGCGCCATTGTATCGGAGTGATAGTTTGATTGCAACATTAGCTTATTGCGCTTTTATGTAGTAAACAAAATATTCTAAAATTCTGCCACCACGTCTTTAAAAAGCTACAGAACTCCTCAGGCAATCGACCTGTTTTTTGCATTTTGTTGAACAATATACATATAAGTCTGTGCCTCTTTTTAACGGAAATTGACCTTAAAATTCATTTTGTAAACTTCAATATTCGAATTATGAGAAGAATTACTTACATAAATGTTGTGTTTCCCAGCAAAAATAAAGTGAGAAATTCATAGGGAAAAGTGAACTAATTACGAGGAAAAAAATTGTTGATAAGGGAATTTTTTTCCGCGAACATCTTTTTTACGTTATTATTCTCCTATGAATTATTTTTTTCATGGGAGTTTTTCATGATCGCAAATACGTGAAAAGGGAACAAATTACGAGTGAAAAATTATTCACGATAGTGGTGATTATGTGTATCAAATAGAATATGGAAATTTTGTTCTCATGGTGAGTTACATTTTTTATAAATTTTTATATTAATTCGAATGTTGATTCTAAGTCAAATTACAATTTATAAAGCTATCATACTTTAATAGTCCTATTTCTTCAATATTTTCCACTAATATTTTCTATGCACGATGACAATTTTTGTTTTCTGTTACGAGGCCTACTTTAGCTATCCTTCGGCTAGCAATGTTTATATTAAACATTTAAATTTTTGGAATGAATTTTATGAGGTAAAATGGTAGTGTATAGAAGCATTCCTAAAAATAAATGTACATTAGAACGTACCACCTTACAAGGAAAAAAAGTGAGCCCTACCACCTCTTATATAAAGTATTTTTTGCAAGGAAGTTTCGAAATTGATTTTTTTTGCCGAACGTAGGGGACGCCTTTTTATATTTTTCGTTACATCTTAGGCATTTACAGTCCGATCTTAAAGTATGATTTATCAATGTTTTTGTCTCAAGAAGACCAATGTTTTGTCCTTTGGGGCCAAGTATCTCGTTCTAGTATTTATCTACCAGATCTCTGTTCATACCACCCTAATATACCACCCTTATGTTAGAAAATTAAAGCACGCAAGAAAGTATTCAATTTTTGCTAAGGAAGTAATTCGATAATGCCAGCAGAAACATTTTTAAATTTTAAAAATCATTACACAGTCTTGACAACGAAGAATTATTATAATTCCTGCAGGACAGCCAGCATTTACAGTCGGATCTTAAAATATTATGCAACGATATCGTGTCCTTTTGCTCGGTTCTAAACAAAAGCAAATATTATGTTTTTTTGCTGAACGTAGGGGTTGCCTTTTTAACATTTTTCGTTATATCTTAGGCATTTAAGGAAGTAATTCGATAATACCAGCAAAAACATTTTCAAATTTTATTATACAAAAATAATTTAAAAAAAATTAAGATAAAATAAAATGTTGGAAATTTTAATCAGTCATATTTCGACGCGATTCCAGTTGGCTGTATTTTTCGCGGCTCTCTAGCTTAGATAAAATATGACCCATGCGTTGGTCATCGGTGACCGCCTTGAAAGATTCATGTACTACATGAACATAACACTCGGTGGTTTGTGAATGGCAGGGGTAAGCTGTGAAAATAATTAAGTTTAGCAAAGAAGAGTATCAAATGAAGTTATTTTCCTTGTGAAAACCCGGTATTTCGATTATTTCGTTGGAACACTGAAATGTTTCCAGCTGGTCTTGCGTATAGAACTGCAAACATGTCGGACTCAGTCAATTCGAATTTGGTCAAATTGATCATGTCAACGTATGAGTAAATTTCGAAGTTTATGAAATTATGAACTTGCGCACCGAACTTTTGACGAATGCATCCTGTTGTTTCATTGCGGGCGGATAAAATTTTAGCAAAGCCATCTGAACGTACTATCGGAAATTGGTATGTTGTCATTGATAACAAAACATTCTCAGGGTGGAAAAAGTACGCGTTATTTTCAAAGAACGGACGGTGGATCTGTTGAACCCCTTTCGGCAGCTGACGAATCCAAGATATGTACACAGAAAAAATTATGAAATTTCTCCAATCACCAAATTCATAGAATCAAGCAAACAATTTGTTAATTTTGCACCTATTACCAAAATGATTATATTGATTACTAAAAATTTTAAAATTTTTAAAAAATATTTTCAATAAATGATATTTTTAATTTTAATTAAAAAAATGATCAAAAAACTTTGCCATTTCAAACAATGTGTTAATTTATTTAAATAAATATTGACAATTCCCAACAACAATTCTACATGTTTAAATTATTTTATTTTAAACGTAAAAAGTCAATTAAGATTTTTTGTTATTTAATTAAAATTTTAATTGAAAATTTATTTCAAAACAACTAAAATGTTAATTAAATCAAAACTAAATTTTTAATTTTCTTTCAACAAAAAAATAATTGATTCAATAATCACATTGATTAATTTTAAATACTTTTTAAAACATTTATTTAATTGATAAAACACTTTTTTCTGTGTATTGGAAAACGTTGCCACCTCCATGTATTGCCTGTGGTTGGCTTTTTACAGGAAACCAGAATGGCGCATTAACTTTCACAACGAACTGGGCCAGTTTATTCAATACTATCGAGGGCTGCGTGCACGATACATAATAACGGAGTATTCGAGAGGCTGTTGTTAGCCAGCGTGATGTGCTAATAGCACCGGGCTTCTCGCTGGCTAATCTCTCATCGCATTCTCCGATATTAACGGCTCGAACCATACGGTACAGATAAAGCTGGTCACCTCGAACATTCCAGCCTTCTATGTTCGCTGGCATTTCTCCCATTGGAATGGGTTCGAAATTTTTGTTTACCTGACCAAACGGAATAAGCAATAAAAAACCCGAATTATTAAGTAAATGTGTCAAAATTGCATTGACTTATATTATGCAGAACACAATGAAGTTTATATATTAAAGTTACAGAATAGTGCATGCAATTTTGAATGCCTCCTCCGATACTTCCTATCCAGATTCCAGGTCCTTTCTGTTTGCCAAGCAATGATCTCAACAGCGCATTTAATGGTTACCCGTTGAAGTGGAAAAGGCACGCGAACCATTTCAATGGTCTCTGTAAATGGCGCTCCATTCTCGCATTCACTCACTCCATTTTTGAAGCCAGTGTTGGTAGAGTTCCATCGCAGCTTATAGCAATTAAGTGGTCCATATTAAAGTTTTCATGACTCAAATAATCTGCGATGCTCCTCTGGCTTACCAAAGCAGTGCTGTCAGTGGGCGTAGCATAGAAGATAAATGTTTAATCTGGTTCTTTTACAATGGTGATATGTTCTTCATTCACTAACAACATTTCGCGTCACATTTGCCTTCGTTACTCTTTTCAAAGTTGGCTCTTTCTTGAGATACATGTTAATAACTCCTTGCATCTTGCAGCGAGTATTGTTTCTGGACGAAACTTTACACGTTCTCTAAATATTTTGTTTTTGTTGATGATAAGCCCGTCAAGGAGCTGATATACTTTTTCGGCTGTTTCTTTAGATAACTCTTCTTTGGCTTTTGCGGTAATCGACAACCTTAAATCTTTTATTCACATAAAGCTGAACTTAAATTACGCAATGCAATTTCTGCCACTGTTAATTTTTTTTTTACGTCTGTGGCCAATCGTTAATATTTTCTTCAAATTCCTGCTCTTCCCCGCTGTCTGGTACATGTGCTTCGCTGTCGAAGGCGCCATATACCGAATACGATGATGCAACAGTAACTGATCTTTTTCTAGTTGTCAGCAGACTAAATGTATTGCCTTATCATCAGCCGATTCTCTTGTACTAAGAATCTCCATGAATTATTTATTATTCTTATTAAATATCTTGAAATTTATATGTATATTGTTATAATACAATTTAAAGTATTTTTTTAATGATTAATAGAATATTACTGACTTACTTCAATAGTTACTTTTGAATTATAATAATAAAAAATGTTATTACTTCCCATTATTTAATAATAAAAATAACAATTTCAATCCATAAAATGCTCTTGAAATTTTTAGAAAAGAAAATATTAAAAAAAGTATTTGAATGCTGTTGACTCTTGAGTTTAACACTTGAAATTTATTTGGTATATTTTTGTAAAGTTTTACATAAAATCAATAATGAGTTTTGAAGATTTCCTAATGTGATTTCTCGATAAAATATTACAAATTGATTTGATTGGTTTTCTATTTATACCATCTAATCATGTGTTAAATGATTTGGGCAACTTTAGAGATTATTTTTTTTAGTTTTCTTGCATTTTTGTTGACTTTAGTTCAAGTGCAACTCTATGCCTTCCAAGTACTTCTTGTTACAAGTACTCAGTTTCTTGTGTAATTCTGTGTTTTTTTTTTTATTGGTTTATTATTGAAGGGTCTTCTCAATTGTTAAATGTCTTATAATGTTGAATAAAATTTGGGAAATTTTGTCAATAGAGGTACTTTTTATTGATTGTGTTAAATGAGTTTTTGTTTTCTGTATTGTATTCGGTTTTTGTTTAGTACATTACATTTTTTCTAATAAATAGACTTTTGTCTTATAATGAGATATAAAACTTTTGTTTTAGTTCAATAAGACTTTTGACCAGGGGTACCAGAAAGTGTTGATAAAAAATCGGCATATTTTCAAAAAAAAATAAAAAAAAAAAAAAAAAATCGGCATTACGGAACTTCAATTAAAGAAAATCGGCAATAATCTTATAATAACCCTGCGTGAAATTTATGTCAATTGTTCCAACAGATTGATCCTGGGATTTGTGAAAATAGAAAAAGTGCAAAAAGAAAGAACTGATGACGAGTGAAAGGAGAACCAATCATTTAACTGGTATATGAAGAACCACCGGTGGTCTGAAACATTTTTTTTTTTTGGGATTTTCTAAATTTTGGTTCTTAAATTTAGTTTTAGGACCAGTTTTATTGAAATTATACTCCATTGTAGTAACTAACACTAAACATGTTATGTGAGAATAGATGTGTGACTTGTCTTATGTTGGCTGTTATGTGTCAATTGACCCCCTCCAATGACAGCCCCATGTAAAAGTGATAGGTCCCATTCATATAAAGTCCTACCATCAAAGACCTATCACGAGACTACTTTGGTGTCAGTTCGCTTTCCTCCAGGGAAGATATAAAACTTTTGTTTGAGTAAATTAAGGTTTTTGACTTAGTGTAACTAGGGATGCAACATCATTCCGAAAAACATCGATATTTAAAAACATCGATGTTTCCACGATAAGTATCGATGTTAAAAAACATCGGTACAAACAGGATACATCGATGTTTTAATTTTTTTTCTTATTATTATTGAAAGATTAAATATGTACCCAACAAAGAAGTCAGTTAAGTAAACTTTTGAGGAATTTTCTTGACAAAATGACATGAAAAGCAAAGTATTTTAAAATAAATATTATATAATTTCAGTAAAAACAAAACATTTTAATTAAAAACTTCATGGAACTTAGCGGGTGAACTTTTTTAACAATAGCATAAAACTAAAAATGCAATTCTTAATATTTTTCCATGCCCTACACGGTTTTACCTTGGGAGAACTGATATTTGCAAAAAAATTAAAAAACTTATAACCCTATTACACAGTCTCCAAAATTGTTTAACATTTCTTTAGTTTACAATATGGGAACCACATATGTATATGTAGTTATGCAATGCATATTATGCAGGTATGTACATACATATGTACGTTTGTACACGCCGCGAAAAAACATGTTTAAATATGGTCACCTCCAAAAAAACTATTTTTAAAGAAAATTTTAAACATATTATGTTTAATTTTACCATATTATTGTTACCGACAACAATATTATTGCTAAATTAGTCCTCCATCAAGAAGCGACAACCATATTATGGTTGTGCTTCGTTGTGTATTGGTTGTCGATGACAATAATTTGGTTAAATAAACCATAATATGTTTACAATTTTATTTAAAAATAGTTTTGTTGAAGGTGACCATATTTAAACATGTTATTTCTCTAGGTGTACGGCTATACTTTGAAATACACTTTTTTATATTTTTAAATGAAGGGTTAAATTGAAAAAATAAAAATTTAAAATGGTAAAAATATTATAAAACAAATTTAAATAAATGAAAATATTAAATAGACAATGTCGATGTTTTTTAGTTTTGACGGCGATGTATCGCCGATGTATCGTCCATCAAAACATCGATGTTAACATCGGTGCTTATGACCAATAGATCGATGTTTTCTAAACATCGATGTATCGTTTGCATCCCTAAGTGTAACACACTTCTCCTTCATTTTTGTCTTCTACTCAATATTACACAGACAAAATTAAAAATTGTCTCTAATTACCAAATTCATAGAATCAAGCAAACAATTTGTTGATTTTGCACCTATTAACAAATTGATTATATTGAATACTATAAATTGTGAATAATTTTTTTCAATAATAATATTTTTAATCAAATCTGTTATTATTCGAACTTTTTAATTTAAAATAAATAAAAATTAATTAAGCTCGAGGCCAGCTTTTTTTGTAAATAAATATTCCTTTTTATTTAATTCCAATATTTCGATCTTCGTTGAACGTATAAAACTTTTTAAAAAAACAAAATTTGTGTGGTTGCTATATATATATGTATATGTTGTTATTTATATGTTAATAATGATGTTTATACTTATGTATTTTATTGACCTTTCACTTCAATTTAAGGAAACAATCCCTGATGATGATCTTCAACGAAGACCGAAATATTGGAATTAAATAAAAGGAATATTTATTTACAAAAAACACTAACCTCGAGCTTGATTAGTTTTTATTTATTTTCATATTTTTAATTTTAATTATAAAAAAAATGATAAAAAAAACTGCTGTTTCAAACAATGTATTAATTAATTAAATTTAATATAGCTCAGGTTTTGACAATTCTCAATAACAATTCTACAAGTTTCAATTATTTTATTTCAAACGAAAACATCAATTAAGATTTTTGTTATTTAATTAATATTTTAATTAAAAATTTATTTCAAAAATACCAAAATGTTAATTAAATCAAAGTAATATTTTTAATTTTATTTCAAACTAGCATTTAACCCGCTACTTCGTTAGCGTCTCCTTTTCTTTCGTGGACATATTTTTACGCCAAAGTTTATGTTTCTAGGTTTTAACCCGCTACTTTGTAATAGGTACGATTTTCACCTCTAAAACGTTCGAATTTCGAAAATGTGATATTTTTATTTTTTATTGAACATGAGCTTTTTTTTGATGAACATGAGGTTAGGGAATTTACCCGTTTTTAGCTTTTTTAACCTCTAACCATAAAAAAATGCAGAGTTTACGATTTATTTCATACTAAGTATTTTTCAATGGCGCCACCTATTTTAGATCGAATTGGTACGAATCATCGAAATCGGTCCAGCCGTTCTTTAGTTATAAACGTAGTAACTAACGCCACTTTCTTTTATATATGTATATAGAAGATAGATAACAAAATAATTGAATTAATTAAATTGAAATACTTTTTAAAAAAATTTTTTCAATTGATATTGGAACGCTAACGGCTTAAGCCAACATAAAAACGAGTTAGAAACTTTTCTACATCTGAACTCAATAGATATAATGCTAGTCTCTGAAACACACTTCACTTCAAACAATTGTTTTAGAATCAAAGGATACAAAGTTTACGACACCAAACACCCGAGCGGTAGAGGCTTTGGGGGCACAGCTGTAATCGTCAGATCAAGCATTAAACATTATCCTCTCCAATGTTACTCAAAAGAATATATGCAAGCTACCTCAATATGTTTTGATAGTCCTTCATACAAAATAAACATCTCGTCTATTTATTGCCCGCCAAGATTTTCGGTCTCAGAAGAACAGTTTCTTGATTTCTTCTCTACACTTGTTGCTAGATTTATTGTAGCAGGTGATTTTAATGCTAAGCATACCCACTGGGGTTCCAGACTTATCTCTCCAAAGGGTAGACAATTATTAAAGGCAGTCTTTACCGCTAAACTGGATACAATATCCTCTGGCCACCCTACTTACTGGCCTACAGATTTGCAAAAAATCCCAGACTTAATAGACTTTGGAGTCACTAAAAACATAAAACGTGAGCAAATAACAGCCATTCCGTCTTTCGAATTATCTTCTGATCACTCCCCGGTTATAATAAACATAAACAACATTAATCAACTTCCCAATCCGAAATTTAATTTCCCAAATAAAAACACAAATTGGCTTAGATATAAAAAGTATGTTAGCTCACATTTACCTCAAAATATTCCATTAAAAAATAATGATGAGATCGACTCAGCTGTAAATGAGTTTACTGAAATCTTGCAGTCTGCCGCCAAATTTGCTACACCTGTTAAAATGACGCGAAACAAGACTTCATTAAGTTATTTTTCGAGAAACATCGATGACCTACTAAAACAAAAAAGAGACATCCGGAGGCAGTGGCAAACCTACAGATCTCCCTTTTTAAAGCATCAACTGGCAACCTGTACAAGAGCTCTTCGTGCGTCATTAAAAGAGTCACGAGAAGCATTTCTTAATATGCAACTATCAAATTTGGACCCAACCGATAGAACAAATTATAGCCTGTGGCGAACAACAAAACAATTAAAACGCCCCACAACATTAGAATCACCAATTCGACTACCAAACGGAAAATGGGCCAGAAGTAACCCAGAAAAAGCCGATGCATTTGCAAACCATCTCGAAAAAGTTTTCACGCCCAATGTTTCTTCTAGCACTGATTGTGAGTTACAATCATTATGCAATTATCCACTTTACCCAATTCATTTTAGACTCCCAGATTTAAAACTAATCATTAAAGAGCTAAATGTCAAAAAATCTGCCGGCCATGACAAAATTACTGCCAAAATGATCCAACAACTGCCCGAATGTGCGTTAAAAGTACTTATGTACATATACAACGGTATAAATCGAGCAGGGCATTTCCCCACAACCTGGAAAAAATCACAAATAATTATGATTCCGAAACCTGGCAAAGACTTAACACAAACGACATCATATAGACCAATTAGCTTGCTGTCAATATTATCAAAATTATTTGAAAAACTACTTCTAAGCCTTATTATTCCTTATGTCAACGAACATCGTATTATTCCTCAGCACCAGTTTGGATTCCGCAAAAGTCACAACACAATAGAACAAGTGCACCGAATTGTCACACTAATAAGACAAACTTTCGAAGAAAAGCAATATTGTTCCGCTCTATTCATCGACATAGCTCAAGCCTTCGACAAAGTGTGGCACGAAGGGCTCATATCTAAAATCTCTTCCATTTTACCACCTAGTACACACTTACTTCTTAAAAATTACTTGTCAAATCGGTCATTTACAATCAAAGTAAAAGACACTATATCCAGATCCTGTTCTGTAAAAGCTGGTGTACCCCAAGGCAGTATTCTTGGTCCTTTCTTATATGTCTTGTATACTGCAGATATGCCAACTCACGTAAAAACCCAAACATTTACATTTGCCGATGATACTGCCATTATAAGTACCCATTCTTGCCCAGTAGAAGCATCAAAGCTATTGCAAAATCACATTAACGAACTTCAAATCTGGCTTGACAAATGGAAAATTAATGTTAATCCCGTTAAATGTGCCCACATTACATTTACCCTCAGAAAACATGACTGCACCCCAATTAAAATTAATAACGTACAAATTCCTCAACTGAATCATGTTAAATACCTAGGAATACACCTAGATCGGCGACTCACGTGGAGCAGACACATTGAGGCAAAAATAACTCAAATCAAATTGAAGACCGTCCAACTAATGTGGCTATTAAACTCTAGATCCACTCTTAGTTTGGAATACAAAGTTCTTATATACAACACAATAATAAAACCAATTTGGTCCTATGGAATCCAACTCTGGGGAACAGCATGCGCTACAAATATTGAAAAACTACAAAGAAGACAATCGAAGATTTTAAGAATAATTACTGGAGGTCCCTGGTACGTAAGGAATGCTAACCTTCACAAGGACTTAAGTATTCCTACCGTCATCACAGTAGCTCGGGAGAGCTGTATTAAATATGTTAATAAGCTGATAGTGCATCCAAATTCCTTAGCTCAAAACTTACTTTCTAGCGATGGACATAGGCGTCTAAGAAGAAAAGACACGCTAGATCTGGCAACACTATAATAAACAATGTATTACCTCCTCTCACATCTAATTGGTAACTTGCATTGGCACGTTACCTCATAGAATAATTTAGAATTTTAAGATTTGAAAAACTTATTGTCAATTTTCAGTTAAGAAAAGATTCAATAAATAAAATATGAAAAAAAAAAAATTGATAGAAATGACTGACGATTTTTTCTGTGTAGAGATTCTCCCAAATTAATGAATTGTTGGTATTCAGGTATTTTTATTTAATTCTAATCGTTTTCTCTTAAACTCGGACTTCTGTCTTAAATTCAGATTTTAGTTTACTTACGGCCTTATTCATAAAAAATAAAACAGGCTAATAAAAGATAAGAGTTATTAAACAAATTTTCATAGAAAGAAAATAAGAGGGTAACAATTTATTCGCCTCATTGTCTTAATAATTTTTTTTTTTATTAGGCGTCATATAAATATATTTATATATATCATATAAATTTTACGACTGTCTGACGTCGTATACAAAAAAAATATTTCGTTAACTCGACATTTTTCCTTAAACTTAATATATTATGTTTTACTAATGGTGTTTTCTTTTCTAAATGCCTTATGCCATTAGTAAGGGTGCATTTTTTTAGAATAAAACAAGCCACCCTTTTAGAGAGTGAAGCATTTTTAACAAACGAACAGCAAATTGCATTTTTTAAATAAAATGTCACATTTTTTGTAGAAAAGAAAACACCATAAGCCTTATGTCTTAGGTTAGGTACCGTCGGCAGCCGCAAACAAGCACCGCTCACGTGGAACAAGCAATTAGTTCTCGTTGTGTCACAATCAGTGATGCCAACTTTTTTAGAGCAAAAAGCACTTTAGAATTAAAAGAAAGCACTAAAAGCACTATTTCAAGCGTAAAAAAGCAATAAGCCATTTTTTTTAATTTAATCGATAATTGAACACAACGCAAGAAATGGCGACGGCGTTGTTGGAGGATCATTTTTGTACATAACTTTAATTTGGATTATCATAAATTGAGTTTAAATTGGGTCATAAAACAGTTTTAATATTTTGATTTTTTATATGTTTTATTGGAAAATATATCACTGCAGACACTAGGTGGTAGATAATCATCATAACAGCATGAATTATGTCGAAGAAGCTCATTTTTAATGTGAGGAATTGAGGTAATAGAGTTCTAGGATAATCCGTTTCTAATTTTGGATTTACTGTAGTTCATCGAACTAAATGTTCTTTCACCTTCCGCGTTAGAGTATGACAAGCTTAAAATTCTAAATACAAAATTAGACAAATCTAAAAATGGATTTTGTCCTATTGAATCTTTAAAATCGTTGACTTCTTTCAAAAAGATATGTTCATTGTTGATTTTTCCATTTAAAATTCTTAATATTTTCCAAGCAATTTTTCTTTAATAAAATGTGTAACGAAATCAATCACATCGTTTTTATTGCGATTAACAACTGATGTGAGATTTACAAAACAAAGCAGGATTGCAGAGTACATGAAACTGAGTACTCCTCCCCAATCTTCTCACCTCTCTCGCCAATAAGCTCAAGAAATGCTCCAAAATTGTAAGTCTGGACGATGCTTTTGTAGTGAGCTTACTTAATCAACAGTTGCCATTCTAAAAGAGTGTATAATTAATTAAAGAAATTATAGAAAAACTAAAAATTGTAAAAAGCACTAAAGGCACTAAAGTAAAATTGAAAAGGCACCAAGTTAGTGCTTTTTCTTAGTTTGGCACTAAAGATAAAATTTTGGCGTTTCGAAACATCAAAAAGCACCATAAATAGTGCCAAAAGCACTAAGCACTGGTCACAATGTCTTCTAATCGGTAATTTTTCTTATATTTTATTATATAGATGTTTGTCCAATAAACGGATTTTTGTCTTATGCTCAAAATTTTTTCTATTCCGCTATTGTCTTTTTCTCAGAATTTTGTCTTAAGATAAACTTTTATCGCATACGAAAACTTTTGAGTTACATTTAGTACTTTATTTTATGTTTATTTATTAAACCAAATTTTTATTTTCAATGAAGTCATATTTTTAATCATAATATGATCGTTTCAGATTATAATATGATTCTAATAATAATCACAATAGGTTTTTACTACAGTCATGAATCTTATCATATGGGTGATTCACAAGGTGTGCTATCAAGTCCTATCGTCATAATTTCCTAAATAATATTTTACAATTGTTTAAAAAAAATATTGTTTTATTTCAAAGAAATTAAAAGTTTTAATGCTGTGTTCATTGATTCGTCATAAATGTACAGTAGAAATCTATTTTATAAGCGGTTGTCCACAGCATTCATATATATTTCTTGTAATTATTTTAAGACTATGAGTTCACAACGTTATGGCTTCCTTGTAAATCACTAATAACATGTTGCTGTTAGAATATGTTTACCAAAACCAAGTTTTTTCTCTGTGTGTTCTTTTACTTAAACGCATCTTTTAAGCAATTTTGCGATTAAGTAAGCTTTGTATTGCGTTCATGGGCTTTAACTGCTTCCAAATCTTGATAATTGCGGGTAATTGCGGTTATAACTGGCCATTGGGCTATGGGAGTTACGCCCAGGGTCTTCGGCTCCCTTACAATGACCTTTGTAAAAGTAACAATGACAAGGATGAAGTAGAATTAACTGTTTCTGTCATTGTCTGGCATTCGGGGACTCAAACTGCTTGGTAAAAGAACCCTTAGAGACAAAACCAGTCTATCTAACACTGATTTGATGTAGATCCCCTCCTTCATTGTTTCAATCGGTTCGCTGAAGAGTACTGTTACCAACCAGGTAATAAAGAACGTGTGGGATACAGTGACACATGGTAACACAACGAGAACTAATTACTAGACCCACATGAGATATGCTTGATTCTGACTGCCAATGGATCCTACCCCAACCAAGACTTTTGCATAAGCTTTTTTCTTATTTAAAGACATTCATCTTATCATACGACATTTATTTAGAATCTTATACTCAGACTACAGTTTTTCCATTTATGTAGATTTAAACATCTCTTATATTCGGTAAGAATTCTCTTGAACAAAACTTAGACTGAAAAGTATTTTTGATATGTAATTTATCTTTATAAAATTTTAATTAACTGTCATATATTTCAACTTGTTTTGTTACTATTTAATCTTAAATATTTGCATTTTTTTTTAAAATATTTATATGACCATAAATGTCAAACAAAAAACTCGTGTCAATTAAAAAAAAATTTAAATACGACTACAGTTAAACACAAAAATATGTACACTCGCCTTTACATTTATTTATTTATTTTTTTTTTTTTTAAATATTATTAATCATCATATTATTTTCCTTTTTGTCTATTTACAGGTACGTTTTTTTTAAGTAAAAACCAAATAAAAGTGTAAAAAAATCAGATGAATTTAACGCCAAATATGTTAAGAAAAATTAAATTTCCATAAACAAACAAGGTAAATAAATGGACACAAGTGAATTTAAAATAAAATATAATTATTGTTAATTTGTAGATAGTAAAAATAGAAAATAAAATACTCATACTAAACATGACAAGTCTCTAACTGACTGTGAAATATTTCTGTTAAGTGTCTCTTAAATACAAACAAAATTCAAAATTAAAAGGCAGACTTCTTTCCCACGCTTTAAAATGCACAAATTGTTGTTGTAGTTATTTTTCATTATCATTATTAAATGCCTCATTTTTATTATTTGCATATTAATTTATTTACAAAAAAAAAAAAACAAATATTCGAATGTATTTCAGAAAATAAAGAAACGTTTAAGAAAATCCCAGAAATAAAAACAAGTCGCACTCTCTAACGCTCATTCGTCTGATCACACGCTAAATATTTATATTCGTTCGTTCATTCGTTTAGCGAAAAAATTCCTTAAATCCATGTAAAAGAAGACGACGAAGAAAGTTTTTGTTGATTTTATGGATTTTTTTCGTTGTTTTTGTTGTAAGTTGTTTTTCCCTCTAAAAGTCACGTCTGTTGACATTTTGTTGTTTGACAAATGTCATTTTTGCCGTCAAAGCTTTAACAAAATGTGTCTGTTTGTATGTCTGCATGTCTGTCTGATTGTTTGTTTTAGCGATATTTTGTGGTTTGTTGAGGATCTTGTAAGACATTTATGTGAAATGAATAGATAATTTTTTTGCGAAAATCACTATTAAATTTATTCACTCATTTTCTTTTTATAAAAAAAAATAAAGAAGAGGCAAAAAAAATTATTAACAGGTGTGGAAAAACGTTTAAAATGAAAAGTAACGAGGAAGTTTTTTTCTTTTAAATGAGTACTTAAGAGCAATAAAAGCTAAAAAGGTTTTAAAATAATAAAAAAATTAAATTTGTTTTAAGTTTAAAAATACTTTAAAAAGAATGTTAATTGTTTTTTAAACAAAATTGCCACATATTTAAAAATTACAAGTTTAGCTAAACTTCGACCAAACTATGTTTACCATTGACAATTAACAGTTACTAGTGTTTGCCGAGTGGTCGAAATTCGGCAATAATTATTTATGCAAATATGAAAAAAAACATACATCGATTTGGCGAGGGACCAACATCTGGTCAATATTTTCTCTTCCACTCAAGTCCGTAAATACTTAAATTAGTTTTGTAAGTTCAATAATATAAAAAAAAATCAAAAAGTACCTACACGCAGAGAAAAAACATGTTTAAATATGGTCACCTCCAACAAAAAAATTTTTAGACAAAATTTTATATATATTATGTTTAAATTTAACCATATTATTGTCACCGACAAGCATATTATTGTTTAATTAGTTCTCCATCAAGAAGCCATAACCATATTATGGTTGCCTCTAAACATGTTATTGTTAAATATGACAATAATTTGTTTTTAAATTAACAATAGTTTTTTCCTCTTCTCCAAGAGAAACATGCTATGGTTGAAAACCAACCATGGTATTATAAGTGTTAAGCATATTTTAGTTATTATTGACCAAAAATAATATGGTTGCGACTTCTTGATGAAGGACACATTTAACCATAATATGGTTGTCGGTGATAATAATATGGTTAAATTAACCATAATATGTTTACAATTTTCTTTAAAAGTAGTTTTGTTGGAGGTGACCATATCTAAACATAAGTAGTTTTACTCTGTGTGTATTGAAACAGAAAATAGTAGCAAAAGTCTCGTCTTAGATATTGTTTCTCAATCACCTGGACTCTACATGTTAAATTTTATGTTTCCAGTAGGTTCAGAATTAATAAACATTTAAAAAGTACCAGTTAAGGAACAAAAAGTACCAAAAAAGTTCGCTCTAATAGATTCTAATTTATTCAGGACCTCGCATGTTGAATTTTTTATGTTTTTAGATCCAACATTAACGAAATTTAAAAAATTACCAATTGAAAAAAGGAAAAGTACAAAATTTTTTTATCCCACTGAAGTATCAAAAATTTCAATATTGTAGTAGGAGCCCATAATTTAATACGTATATGTCAATACATAAAGAATAATGTTTTGCAAAAAAGTGCCAATAATAGGAACGATTTTCACCCCATAAAAGTTTGAATTTCGGAAAAGTACCAAATTTATAAAGCGTGAGCCATTTCGAGGTTCCCTAATTTTTTAAAGAAAAAAACACAGAAAATTCTAATTTAATGGATAATGTTTATTATCATTTGAAAGAACAATCCTTGGCATTTATTTTTTGAAGATTATGTCTATCAAATGTTGGCCGTTGCTACGTCGCAGATGGTCCATCCGTTGAGTCCAATTTTCGATGACTCGTTCGAGCATTTCGACTGGTAACTGGCGAATGACACGCGTGATGTTTTCCTCTAAGGCCTGAATCGAAGCGGATTTGTCCGCATAAACTTTAGACTTTACATATCCCCACAGGAAAAAGTCTAACTATGTGATATCACACGATCTTGGTGGCCAATCGACCGGCCCAAAACGTGAAATTATGTGCTCAACGAAGTGTTCTCTCCAAAAATCCAATGATTGATGCGATGTGTGGGAAGTGGCGCCGTCGTGCTGAAACCAAATGTCGCCGAGATCACGAGCTTCAATTTCAGGCATCAAATAGTCGGTTATCATGGCACGATAATGGTCGCCATTGACGGTTACGTTCGCACCGGCATAATTTTTAAACCACACCAAACCGTTGTTTTTTCTGGATGAAGTGGCAGATCATGAATCCCTTCAGGTTGCTCTTCGTCCCAAATGCGGCAATTTTGTTTGTTAACATACCCATTAAGCCAGGAATGGGCCTCACCGCTGAACAAAATTTGCCTCGAAAACGTCGGATCTTCTTGGAACTTTTCAAGAGCCCATAGAGCGAAGCGATGTCGCTTGGGCAGGTCGAGCGGCTTGAGTTGTTGCACAAGCTGTATTTTGTACGCTTTCAATTTAAGATCTCGACGTAAAAACTTGGTATAATCTTTCAATCTATGTTTTTTTGGTTTTAAAGATAAATGTGGTGACAAAGAAGTTCCAAAATACGGTAATACTCCCCAAAAGGGCCGAATTTCAAAAAAGTACCAGACGCCTATCCGCTTATTTTTCTAATAAAAAACGATAAGTATTAAATTTTTTTAGGTCTCTTTAAGTATGAGGTTACGGAATTTACCTCCTCAGATTTCAATAAAATATATATTGTGCACTTCTGTAAGTGGTGTATATTTTGTTCAAATCAGTTGACAAACAGAGAAGGAAAGTGGTCTTATATTTATAATCTAACGAAGAATTTTTCTTATTATTAACAATTTATATATCAATAGATATCTTTAAGCAATTTAAATTACGTTTAACTAAACTTAATATAACTGAAGATTAATTTCATTTTATATGATTTTATATTTTTATCTATAACAAATATAGTTGCAAACTATATTCCAAATCTCAAAGACTAAAAATGGCTAAATTATTAGTAAAAAATGCATAAACAAATGGCTAAATAGTGGCTTAACAAGATTTTATTACAAAAAGAGCATCCATTTTAACCCTGCATGCTTAGGGTTATTTTTTATGCGTTATGCCGAATGATAGTCGATTCGACTAACATTTCGAAGAATCAATTAATTCTATGGTACCCACGGTAAGCCTAATTTTTATTTATTATATTTTTATTTTCAATAATATTAACCTTATATAAATATAAGACTAATATGTATAGTATACATTGTATACATAAGTACATATATCGTCGGCTGATAATTTAAATGTCGTATGTGGATTTTTTACGGTTTTGAGTTAAGATCGATTTCTTAGGTTTTCCGACCTGATCTTTCATTTGGCGTAATCAGTTTTTCGATACCTCATACGGTTTTCGAGATATGGTGTGTTGAATTTGTCGTATATGGTATTTGCTGAAGCAATTTTCAAATTAAATGTGTTAAAACTCAATTAACTCGAAACTATCGGAATCCACATACGACAATTAGCTACTTGGGCTATCGCCTAACAATTTTTAAAAAGGCTCTGAAAAAGTGAAATAATATTCCTTTGTATAAAGAAAAACAAAACTTCATTGCAAAGTAATGAGTTAAAAAGCGAATATAACTACTCTTCACCACTTATGCATTGTCATTTTAACTCATTATTTTAACACGGTGATGTCATTGGAGGCAATTACCTGCCACCCTCGCTTACAATGAGGGAGTTAAATAACTCATTACCACATTCGCTTACAAATAGGTACTTCACATTGGTATCAACAAAACTGAATTTGTCGAACAAATTGTGTTTTTAATTAAATATACTTTCTAATGCAAAATTTGACTACCCTGTATTAAGGACATATTCATACCTAAAAATATTAAGGAATGGTGCAATTTAAATACTATCGCTTATGATATCATATATATATATATATATATATATATATATATATATATATATATATATATATATATATATATATATATATATATCGATATCATATATATATTTTAATTTATATTACCTAGAGGATATCGTTATAATAACGTTTGGTTGATTGGGTAGTGTAGTTTTTATGCAAATTTTTAATTTTAAGATATTAAAATCAATTAAGTATGTATTTAATTTTTTGATAATCAAATCTATTACAAATTTTTCTTAATTTATAACAAATAAAAAAAAACAAAAAATTGTAAGAACAAATATGTTTTTAAAATCCATTTGTATTAGGTTTGTGCAAATAAAACCTTAAATGAATTTCATTATGAATTAATTATAAATTTCGTTATTCAACTAATAAACAAGTGATGTATCAGAATATATATCAGTCATTACTAAACTACTTCTATGTAATGCAGATGGTATGAAGTAGTCATTGAAAAGTAAGTTGTTAAGTAATTGCAAGTCATTACCAAGTTTTTGCTGGGTTCATATAATAAAAGGTACACTGATTTATACACAGAAAAAATTATTAATAGTTTTTTTATCAATTAAAAAAATTGTTTAAAAAGTATTTCAATTTTATTAATGTAATAAGGGAATCAATTATTTTTTTAGTTGAAGGAAAATTAAAATATAATTTTGATTTAATTAACATTTTAGTTGTTTTGAAATAAATTTTTAATTAAAATATTATGTAATTAAATAACAAAAAATCTTAATTGATTTTTTCGCTTAAAATAAAATAATTTGAAC
The DNA here is from genome assembly GCA_943735925.1 of Pollenia amentaria. Lineage (NCBI taxonomy): Eukaryota > Metazoa > Arthropoda > Insecta > Diptera > Polleniidae > Pollenia > Pollenia amentaria. The sequence goes on from OX031008.1 coordinate 148,961,160, forward strand.
TTGTAGAATTGATGTTGGAGATTATTAATCCCTGAGCTATATTTTATTAAATCAATTAACACATTGTTTGAAATGGAAAAGGTTTTTGATTATTTTTTTAATTAAAATTAAAAATAGAATCTGGGAATTATTTCTTTTCATAACAGGAAGATACAAGATAATAGTCTGGTAGTGTATAAAGTCATTCCTAAAAATTTAAGGAATAGAACGGTTACAAAAAGCGTTATAAAATACATAACTAAAATTTAGCTCATAGAATAAATTCGAAAAAAAAAATAAAAAATGTTGAATAAAATTAAAAATTTTATTTATTGAAAAAAAATTTTAAGTAATCAATAATTTTATTTTGGAAATAGGTTTTCACTAGATGACCTGTGCGAATATTTCGCACCGTTAGTTGTCATTTTTGTAACATAAAATGAAAATAATTAATAGAAATTTTAGTAACTTCAATACATTCTACTGTATTACCACACTTGAACAAAAACATATAATCATAATGACAACAGTATTATCATGCAGTCTATTAGAACTGCATTACTATTAAGCGACCCTGTATTACCACACTTGAACAAAAACATATAATCATAATGACAACAGTATTATCATGCAGTTCTATATAAAATATAATTTTTATCAATGAAAATATTAATTTTTCAATTTCTAATTATTTTTCGTCATTAGTTTTAGAAATAAGCTTTAAAATGAGATATCATTAATTAAATTTGATGCGGTGGTATGGGAGATATTTGCAACCGACCAAAAAAAGTGCTTTAGAAATAATATATATGATGATGATTTTTTCTGTGTACTAAGCCGATTTAAACTGCTCGGGGTAACTAAAAACAATTAGACACCAATACATGGATATGACTAACAGATGGAAATGACTAAATCGATTTAGAATTACCCAAGGACTTTAAATACTTTATGGGGTCTTAGCTTACTATCAAAAATGTTTCATTCGGAATGACAAACTTAGTGTACCATCATTCACCTCCAAAAAAAATTGTTGCAAAAGTTTACTTAAGAAAATATTGCTACACATTTAAATTGTTTAGAACAACTTTGAAAATTTCATTTGTTTAAATAAAAAGTTCCACACTTTTACACTGAAGTTCAAAAATTCACAAAAGATTTCAACAACATCTTTTCACAACTGCTAATATAATCTTTTCTAAGACATTAGCTAATTTAGTTGTTTTTCATAAAACAAACAATTTAAATAATTTACTTAGTTCTTATTTGAAGGGCTTTACTAATTAGTTGTAGAGAACTTCCATAATAATTTTGAAAAGAAAAAAAAAAACACAATACTGAATAAATAAAAAAGCTAATTGTTATTTAATAAATAAACAACCATTAATAATAATACATTAGATCAGTGGTGGGCAAAGCACATGCTACGATATTTAAAGCAGCAAACAAATTGCTTCAATGAAAGAACATCCAAGCAGTGTTGCCAGATAAGGAGATTTGTTCTTTAAATTTGGAGATTTTTAACATTTATGCGGAGACCTATTTTCGTAGTGACCCAACAAACAAAAAAAGGTTTGATTTCAAATTGAAAATTATTTGATATCAATACCTTTTCTCCAGCGACAAATGTTAGATAGTGATTTGAAAATCATAGAATTCTCAACAAAAAAGGGAAATTATTTACAAATAGAGAAATTTATTTATTTTCAACTTTCTTTAAACGCTTTTCTCCAATGTTTTTCAAATGTAATTGTTAATACAATGTGGAACATAAATGAAAAATATTTTTTTTTAATTAAATTTTTTATTTATTTAAATGTGAGTTAAAAGCACCAAGCTAAAAGATAAACAAGTGTCCTTTCCATTCTTAAACTCTTGGATAGACGAAATACTTGGCTCCTTTTTGTTTTAAAGACGTAGCACCGCCTTCGTACAACAAACTAATATTTTCTTAACTTTTCATTTTTTCACAAAAAATTAAGGTTTTCTAAAGGCGAATTCACTTCGCGTAAAATGTAATTTTTTTCTTTAATTGTAAAACACATTTAACTTTAATCGCCATTTTTAATGTTTTCATTTATTTTTCGCTTCAGTGTCGCCAAGTTTGTTTTTGATTTGGGAATAAAATTTGATAGCAACTTGATATCAAATAGATAAAACATTGTATGTCAATTGCTTATATTCAAATCATTATCAATTTCAATTCAAATGTTAAACTCAAACAATTGCAAAAGGTTTAAGAATCGTTTGTGATTTCAAATGATAAAGTAATTTCATAGCAAAGGTTTGACTTCGTGTTTGTTGCGGAGGGATTTGGCAAATTTCGCAAAGTTCAATTTTCTTTATATTATTTTGAAAATAAGATTTGTGAGCCTTTTATTCTTGGAAAATTCAAAGAATTTTATATTGGAAAAAATGTAAAATTGTTTTTAATATATGGTTTTGATTATATTTTGCATAACTTTCAGAAAATTACACAATTTCAAACAAAAAATTTATATTTTTGTTTTATCGAGAATTTTTTGTGTTTTTTTTTCCTTTCCAAAATCTCTAGCATCGCTGTGAACGTTTTTCAATTTTCTAAAGATCTAAAAGGGAAAAGATCTGAAGGGAAAACAGTTTGGATCACTTTTTAGTTTCACCAAATACTAAATTTTTAAAAAAAAAACCATTTTCCATTAGGAAACAAGATGTTATAGAACGGGCAGGTTGAAAAAAACACGTTAAGCGATAATGTTAATATTTTATCATGGTCCAATTAGTAGGTCTGCGCGAAACTACAACAATGCAACAATAGAAAAAACAACACGCATTTTGTTTGTGTAAATTATGTTAAAGATGTCCAAACCCAATGCATTTGTTTGTGTAATAAGTGGACAACATGTCGAAAACAATTGCTACAAAAACAATTGCACGATAGAAATACAATTCTACAAAAAATCAGCAGGCGAAGATCTACTAATTGGGCCATGATATTTTATATGGAAACTTTTTTCTTTTAAAAATTTTTCTTTGAAAATTATATAATAAGTTATAAATTGTATTAAAAACTCATAAAATATGTCTTAATTTATACAGTTAGTTGAGGATTTCAAGTTTAAGATGGGGAGTTTTTGTGGCTTTAAACTGGGAATACAAGCCAACATTTTTCTGGCAACACTATTACAAAGCAACGGCAGAGCAAAAGTTAACTGTCTTGTAATGAAAGCAAACAATAAATTTTATGGAGAACGTAAAGCCTAGAGTACACGGAATGTGAAAAGCGACATGTGCATGTCATACTGGAGTAATTTTGACGTCATCACACAACACACAATGGCCATTGTGGATTTGTAATGGCGTCGAAATGATGTCTGAACCATGTACTTTAGGCTTAATCTATATAGCGCAAACTAAATTCGCTTTAAGGTAGCGCCAGCACATTTTCTTGCCTAGAAATTTGTAATTTAAAAATGCATGTTCTTAGGCTCTGCTTTCTCTTTGATTCTTTTTGTTAAGTCTGAGTTCACCTTATGAAAATTTTCTTTCAGAAAGTCTGAGCTTATTAGTGAGAGGGGAGGGAAAAAGAGCACATTATTTTCCTCTCACACCAATAAACCCAGACATTCTAAAAGAAAACTTTCATATTGTGAACCCAGGCAAAGCAAGCCTTCTGCTGCTTTTCACATAAAATCGTTAGTATCATAGTAACTAAATCTTTTGCCCACCCCTGCTTTAGAAATTTTCAATAAATAATAGGAATTTTTATTTCAAAACTCTTCATCGTTGCACTAAATTTGTTTGTGTTTGAAAAAGGCGTTTAATTGTCGAAGTGTTGAATTGAAAATTGATATATTTTTTAACATGTTCTGTTCTTTGCGCCCCTTAAAACAAAGTTGTGAAATTCAAATAAAATTTATGCTTTCGAAGGCATTTTAGATGTTTGGAGACTTTATTTTGAATTTAATTTTTTCCCCTCGATTTCTTGCAGTATTTGGAGATACATTGGGTTAAAAAAGATTGTCATCTAACATTAAGTCAAAACATTGGCAGACAGAACACTTTTAAGTTTATTTAAAATTTATTTGTGTTATAATTTCTTCAGATTCATGTTCAGTGTTGATTTCAATACTCTTGTCTGTCTGTAGAACTTTTTTTTTTCTTTTCTTTATTTTTTTATTTTGTGTTTATCAATACAATTTGAACCTGGTTGTAGTTTAGACCTTGTTTATTTGTTGGTTTCAAATATTGATTTTGCAATTTTTTTTTGGTTCGGCTAAAGGCACTATGGAATGAGGACGAGCAAAATTTCAGTTTTCTTCTAACAATTAAAAAAGGCAAACGGAAGGATATATAATAAGAATCGTCTTAAAATCAGAATTACTGAACTTTTTTAAAACTGAGTTTTCTTTCTTTAAATTGCAGTTAGCCCAAGTTAAGGTTTTTGTTATTAACAATTCAAACACAAATTAAGTAATAAATTTAGTAATAATTTTTTTTAACTTAATTTAGAATTCAATAAAGTTTTTTATTTAAATCACAGTTTATTCATTTAGGCCGGCTTTTTGGGATGTCGATTAAGATTAAACTTAGTTTAACGTAGTCTGAAACTCGGATTTTTCCGGGGATAAGTAATTTTTGTAATTAGTTCATTAAAGACCAACATTTTAAGCCAAAGTAACTGTTCCGTCAATATTGTGAATACAAACTTGGTAATGGCGGCACAAATCTGTTTTCCGATTAACTAAACCTGATTTAACTGAGATCTTAAAAAACCTAGCCTTAAGGTTTAATTAACTATACTTTTTTTAGCGTAATTCCAGCTATCGTAATCAATAATCCTCTTTATGGGTTTAACCAACAACAAATTTTTAACAAAATTTTTTACTAGTTACCATAAGAATTTGCTCTTAATTTAGATCTATTATATTAAGTTAAACTTTGATTTTATAATTTCCAAGTTTAACAAAACTACAATTAAACTGAATTTAAAAATCCTAAGATATCAGCTACTTAAGATTTAAAATTACATATTTTAAAATTAAACAACCTTTTTGCTTCAGTTTTAATCAAACTTAGATACGTTAAAGTTCTTCAAGTTTAACTTAACCGCACATAAACTAAATTGAAAGGTAAATAAATTTGATTATTCAGACAATATATTATTTTATCATTTTTTTTTTAATTTAAATTAAACCCTTTTCTTCTAAATTAAGTTTTTAGTTTACCTAATCTTTAGTTAACGATTGCTAAGACATAGAACTTTAAATTGAAATTGCCGAACCCTTTTTATTTTAAGCAATTTGATTTGTCACAGAAAACATCCATAACATTGAATAAAACTTGTATTCTTTGTTTAAAGTTTTACTAAGCCTTAGTTAAACCATAGTTTCAAACAAATAAAACTGCCATTTTTGTCAAAAGTTTAGTTACTATAAAGATCAATTCAATTTTCAATTTAAATAAACCTTAGTTTAAGAAGTTTAAGTAAAACTTAGTTAAAGGCAGTTTAAGCTTTAATTTACCTTATTTTACTACAAATAATTAAAATATTTATTGAAACTTTTAAAAATGTAAAAAAAATATTTTTAATTTTTTAAATTCTTTAAAATACTGTAATCTTGGTTTAACTAACCTAAAATTAAACCAAGTAGTGAATATATAATTTGTAGCAAACCATTTATTTTAATATGGAATTAATTAAAAATATTTTATTTTATTAGTTTCAATCTTAGGTTAAACTGAGTTTAGCTTATCTTTCAGTTAACAAAATTAGGGTTTTATTATATATATTTATTTTTCTTTTTAAATGCATATTTTTTAAAAATTAACTTAGGTAATCTAAAAATCTTTAAGAGTTTATAATCTTGGTTTAATAAAACCACAATTAAAACAAGTTTAATAAGAAAAAAAATCTAAATCATGTTTTTTTGGCAAGTTGTTTGTTAAAATATTTATAACTAGTTTTCAGCTGTCAGTACTTAAACTTTACTTAAATTAGATCGAGTATCTTATTATATGTTTAAATAGGGATCAGTTTCATTATAGAATACGAGCTTCTTCTTCTCTTCTAACTTAAAGCTTTGTTTAGTATAAATTTTAAGGTGCCTAACTTATCGATTACGACAGACATTTTTTTATTTTTTAATCTCTTAACTTTTATAAATTTTTTTTTATTACTAAGGGCTAATAAATCAGAGCAAGTTAAACTCTCTTTTTGGTTTAAACTAACAAATCTATAAGTCAGTTAACATATAAACCATATTCAATCGTATAAAATTGGACGTTTAAATTACCATATGGTCTATATATGTGACAGCGCATAGAGAAAGGGACCTAAAGGTTAAAAAAAAAATCAATTTTCACAGCGCGTTTTCAAGGTTGACTAACACGTTCCTGACGTCATGAGATGTGTCGCTTTCAAATGAGACCAATACCAACACGCTCAGTGATACACCAAAGATACACGTACTTAAATCTTTAAAATGGTTTTAAATGGTTTTTACCCTTTACTTTATTTATTGTAGTGCTGCCCACATGTTATTTTTTAAACTACATATAATACATGGAACACTGATTTACAGCTGTTGAGTTTAAACTACATATAAATTTAAGTTTAGTTCAACTAACCCAGGGTTTTAACATTTACGGATTTATTAGCCATAAGGTAGTAAACCTTCAGTTTTTCGAAGCTGCATAAACCTGGTTTAACTAAAGAGCAATTAAACTAAGTTTAGTTATATAAATTATAAATAACATTTCTTTTGGCAAATTAGTTGTATAGAATTAATGAACAATTTACATAGAAGTTTCAAACTATAATCACTTTGGATTTCAAGAAGAATTCTTGACAAAAAGTACGAAAAAACAGAAGTAAGGAGGAACATATAAATCAATTAAAATAATCATTCATTCAAAAGCAAATTTCGATCTACCAAAGTGAAATACCATTTGGTTTAAAGATTTATGTTTGACTATTGAAGTCATCCGGCTTCAATAGCCGAGTGAGTAAAGACGGCAAACCCCACTGAAGATATTTTGTGGTTACAATCGAAACTAGTCTGGGCAACCTGTCCGTGAAAGTCTGGGTTCAAATCTCAGCGCAGTCAAGAATGAAAAATTATCAATAAAAATTTTAATTAATTTCATGTTGTAAAATTCCTGTCTTCATAAAAATAATTAAATGAAAATTTAATTTAATGAACTTAAGCCTAATTAAAAATATCTAAATTTGGATTAAAACCCATTAACAGTTCAATAAAATAATCACAATACTAATTATTATAATCACTTAAACTTGGCTTAAACCTGTAAAACTCGGTTTAACTTAAGTTTTAATGAATTAAAGCAGAGGATTTATCCAATATTCTACTTATCTCTTTCAAAATTTTAATAAGTCTTTTGAAATTTCTTTCTTCTGTTTGTTGGATTTTCCAGTCCCATAGTGTAGAATTTGTTACTTAAACGTTGTCTCTTTCGTTCCGTTTCTTGTCTTGCGAACTTTGTAGCGTTATTTATGAACTACATGCTGTTTTAGGGTTTTAGCACATATTTTTTTCATGAATTGGTTTTGTATTGAGACAAAATTTTATAGAGAAAAGTTGATGCCTGTGATCGTGGTGGAGGTGGTGGTGGCAATGGAGTTTGTCAATTTTGGTCAATGGTTTAAGTTTAAGTTTTTTTTGTTCAAGTTTCTTAGAGATGGCGATTGGTATTTGGTTTTTTTGTTTAATTCTTTTTTTTTCTGTTTCCTTTTCTATAGTTGTATCTTGTGTTAAGAACAAACTCTTAAGACAAATATTGACTTAAGAAACGCACTGGAACGTACAACAAAACAGCAACAATAAAACTAAAAAGTAATAAAAATAACAATAAAATTTATATTGTTGTTACCTTAAAGACAACATGCTCTATTTTATTTATCGTTTTCTTGAAATCAACACTAAAATTCTTTTTTTTATTGTAATTTTTTCTTTCTTGCCAATATTTGCTTTGGACGGTTTTTAAGTTGTTATTGTCATATTTGTTTTTGTTTTATTTTTATTAAATTTGTATTATTTTCTAGACTTAAAGAAAAAAAAATGAAATATATAAATACAATAACAATAAATATGTACATTTAACGGTTATGGCCTCGATCGATTTAACAAGTTCACCCACATTCTCAGAGTCATTCGCAGCCAGCCAGTTTGGCTTACAACTTGAACATTTGCTGGTTTTCATTTTTCAATTCATTTGATTAAATTTTTAATAAAAATTGCAAAAAAAAAATAGTTAAACAATTGATTTTTTTTCGTTTATATCTAAGGAGTTTTAGTTTCAGTTGAATTGTTTAACAATTTGTTATTGAATTTGAATTAAAGTTTCTTTTTTAGATTTTATTTTCAATGAAATTGGCAAATGGAAAAAATCTATTGTTGATAAAAATCTTATTAATTGTTAACTAAGCCAGACAACAGCAACAATAATAAAAATGAAAATAAAATTTATAAAACTTCATTTCTTTGTTTATTTGCCATCATTTACGAAAAAGCTAAAAAAAAAAATATATAAGTTTCTAGTTTAAGCCGGTTTAGAGTGAGGAAGGACGGACAGATGGACGGAATGTTGAAATAGTTTACGTTTGATTAAATCATAAAATGAAATGACCTTAAAACTTAAATTTTTAGCAAAAAATAACGGTTAAGTTAAAAATACTAAATCAAAGATTAAAAATATATTAACTAAATGAAATTATATGAAATGAGCTGAAAGAAAGAGCCGGTTTTAAAGAGGAAGATTTAACTAAAATACCTCCTGTTTAAACTTTATTAAAAAAAATCTAAAAAATGATAAGTAAAATTTAGCCATCCTAAAAATGAATAAATTTTTAGTAAAAAATGGCTAAAGAAAAGGGCTTTATTAAGCCCCCCTCGCTAAAATCAGTTGAAAACAAAAAAATCTTAATTTGGAAGTATTTATCTAGATAATCAGCCTTATTGCGGGTGTGTTCGTCGTATACGACTGTGTCGTTTTTTGTAGCAGATTAAAGAACACAGGTTGTGTGTTACTTTAATCTATTACAAAAAACCGACACAGTCGTATACGATAACGACAACCCCAACAAGGCTGAATATTCAACTCATATAACTTTTTTATGCATCTTGAGATCATAACATAATTTTTTTCAGGCGTGTCTATGATTTCCCATGGTTCCAAAAAAAAGGTCCACTCTCGAAAATTTGTCCTAAATACTGTGGTGCAGGGTATCATATGGTCGGGATTAATTAACTATGCTTTCTAACTTGTGTAATTAACTAACAGCCAATTTCCCTGAGTTCGGTTATAATTGACTACTACTATAAATGTAAGAAAACATATTCAGCCTTATTGCGGTTGTCGTTGTCGTAAACGACTGTGACGTTTCTTGTAGTAGATTAAAGAACACAGGTTGTGTTTTACTTTAATCTATTGCAAAAAAACGACACACAGACACGTATACGATAACGACAACCACAATAAGGCTGATTGTTAACTTGCAGTTATAGTTAATTTTTCTTTGTTGATTTTATTAAACTAAATTTGAATGAAGTTTAATTATAACAATTAACTTCTCATCTCTTTTTAAGTTATGGTTTAAATAAATTTCAAATATTTTTTTCAACTAAACTTAAGATTAAACTCTAATCTACAAAAGCCAGTTACTTACATCTAAAACAATGAAATTTTGGTTAATTACACGCAGAGAAAAAACATGTTTTAATATGGTCACCTCCAACAAAACTATTTTAAAAATATTGTGTTTAATTCAACCATTTTATTGTCACCGAAAACCTCTAAATATGTTATAGTTTAATATGACAATAATTTGTTTTTAAATTACCAATAGTATTTTCCTCCTTTCCAAGAGCAACATGCTATAGTTGAATAACAACCATGCTATTATAAGTGTTAAAAATATTTTAGTTATTATTAACCATAACATGTTCGGAGGTTGCGGCTTCTTGATGGAAGACTAATTTAACCATAATATGGTTAACGGTGGTAATAATATGGTTAAATTAAACATAATATGTTTAAAACTATCTTTAAAAATATTTTTGTTGGAGGTGATCACATTTAAACATGTTTTTTCTCTGGGTGTATTTTTCTTGTTGTTTTTGTTTTTATATATTTTTCTGCATAAGTTCAATTATTTACGAGCCTCGAAACGTTTTCATATTTTGTAAGTAGTTTTACAGTTTTCACTTTGATTAAGTTCGAAAACGAGAACAGAACTACAACATAAATTATTACGAAAGAAAAACACATAAAAGCTAATTAAAAAATGTTTTCTAAAACGCAGCAATTGTAATTTATGCGTTTGCACCAATTTTTTATTTTATTTTCACGCATTACAAGTCAGTAAATTCAATGTGTGTGCAGTTTGCATTGAAAAGTTTAAAAACAAAATATAATAAATCAATAAAATTTGTAAAACTAAAGCAAAAATACAACAGTGGGATAACGAAGGGGAAAAATAATTTTAATAATACTCGTAACACGGGATTCCACTTATAAGCAAGAGGCTTGGTAAATAATTAAATGAGTTTTACTCGTCTTTTCCTTATTTGGAGTGGTAACTGAACTTTAAAATAAAAATTAAATCTTTTAGTAAAAATTCGGATTTATATGATCCCCATTTTCTTGCATTTTCCCACTGTTCTTTGTACTAGTTTTAACTTATAGTTTGGCTTATGTTTTAAACCATTTACTGCAAAAATTTAAAACAAGTTTTGTACTGCAGTATTAATTTGAATTATATTTTTACACATACATTTAAATTAAAATACAAACCCTTTTTTAAATTATTTACAAAAGAAATGAAATGTAAATTCGAGGTTAGCACAATAAGGTACCTGCAAAGAAGAAAAGAAAAATAGTTTTTTTAATTATTACTTTTTTATTCGTTTTTAAATATTAAAAATAAATATTTGAACTAATATTTTTTTAGATATCAAACATTTTGTTTTTAAATTTTCTATAAACTGAATTTAAACTAAGCTTAACGAAAGTTGTGTTAAACTTTTTGATAACTTCAAAATGTTAGAATAGCTTGCAGAGATTTTACTAATTAATTACCTAAACTTGGTTAAAACGAAGTTTATTAAATGCCTTGCTAAAATATTTTAGTTTTAAAAGAAACTTAACTTAAGGTTAAAAGAAAACTTAATAATAGTGTATAAACTAGGTTTAAATTAGACTTGACTAACGTTTAATTAAACCTTATAGTGCAAAAACAAACATTCAAAACAATTTTTAAGCAATTCAAAATCAATAAACTGCTAAAAACTATATTCATAAATATTTGGTTAGGCTTAAACTGAGTTTAACTAAGTTTTAGTTATTCCGGGTTAAGCATTTTATTAAAATATAATAAGTATTTAAAAAACACTGACTTAGGCTGGGTGTTTGAGGTCTCAGTTAAACTAGGTATAGGCCATTACCAAGTTTGTAAACAAAATTTTGTCAGAACAGGTTTTAGTTTTGCTTAAAATGTTGGTTTTTAATGAAATAATAAAAGAGTTTAGTTCTGCTTCTGTGATACTTAGTTTAATACAATTTAATTATACTGTGATATTTTTATTTATATTTTTGCATTTGTTTTGTTTAATTAAATTTATGTTGTGTTTATGTAAAACGAAATGTGTGTTAAATATTCAAAATGCAAAACTATTGACGAAAGATTATATATCTAATAAAATATCCCTGATGATGTTGGGAATCTCCAACGAAACGTCGGAAAAAATTATGAAATAATCTTTTATTTGCATAGAATACATGACCTTAATAAGCCCGATTTAGAATTTTCTAAACAAATCAAAAATTAAAAATCACATTTTGCCAGAAAAATCCGTATTTCAGATTAGGTTAAACTAAGTTTAACCTTTAACCACATATCAAAAGCCCGGCCTTAATCTTCTAAAGAAAACTAAAATTTAAAGATAACGAACAGTTTTGCTATATACTGTTAGTTTAAACTAGGTTTAACTTATGGTTAATTATATAAATTCGGGTTTCTAAACATTTTGCTAGGCAATAATTAGTATTGTGGTTATTTTATTGAAATGTTAATGGTTTTTAATCCAAATTTCGATACTCTAATCAGGCTTAAGTTCATTGAATTTAATTTTCATTAAATTATTTTTATGAAGAGAGGAATTTAACAACATGAACTGAATTAAAATTTATTGATGAATTGATAAGGTTAAAACTAGGCTTTAATAAGGTTTAAACTACGTTTATCTAATCGAGGTTATAAAAGTGCTTACAAAATATTATTTTTATAGAAAAACTTAACTTAAATTTTTCCAAAAAATTATCATAGTGGAGTTTTTATTTAAATACTTTATATAAACTGGGTTTAAACTAGTCTTAACTTAAGCTTAAATTATAATAAAAATGAATATACATTGAATTTGTATAAATAATTTGCTTGGATTTTAGTAATTATCTGTTAACATTTATTTTATAAAGCAAAGTTTAAACTTAAGCCAAGTTTAACTAAGGTTTAGTCAGTACATGTTAAACACATTTGGAATTTTTGTTCCCATGAAATTTTCATTCCCCTCGGAGGGAAAAATGCTATCCTGAAACTCCCGTGAATAATTTTTCGCGCTATCAGTTCTAAGTGAATATAAAAAAGACGATATATAAAAAACATTAAAAAAAATTTTTTGTTCAAAAATATTCACGTATGTATATTTTAAAGAAAAGTTAAAAAAAAAACAAGATAAAATTTATTGTATTGGATTGATAGTTTGATTGCAACATTAGCTTATTGCGCTTTTATGTAGTAAAAAAAATTCTAAAATTCTGCCACCACGTCTTTAAAAAGCCTCAGAACTCCTTAGGCAATCGACCTGTTTTTTGCATTATGAGAAAAACTTACATAAATGTTTTGTTCCCCAGCAAAAAACAAGTGAGAAATTCAAAGGTAAAAGTCAACTAATTACGAGGAAAAAAATTGTTCACGATAAGGGGAATTTTATCCCGCGAACATTTTTTTCACGTTATTATTCTCCTATGCATTATTTTTTTTCATGGGAGTTTTTCATGATCGCAAATACGTGAAAAGGGAACAAATTACGAGTGAAAAATAATTCACGATAGGGGTGATTAAATATTTAGTTAAAAAAACATATTTTTCTTATTATAAATTCAATTAATTATAAAAAGCACTAAAAGTTTAAAAAAATTGTACAAGAAATTCTCTATAACTAGGATTTAAGCAAGGTTTAACGAAAACCTATTTAAGTTTATCTTAAAGCATTTCAAAATATTTTATTGGGATTAAAGCAATTAACCGCTAAAAATTTTATTCTCAAGCACTTTGTAAGACTTAAACTTAGTTTAACTAAAGTTTACTATATAAAATCTTATAATTCTGAAAGAAAATTGATTACAAATCTTAAAGAACATTTTTCGAATATGTAGATAAGATAAAGTTTTGCTAAATAACATAAGTTTAAAATAGGCTTTTCTAAAGTTTAACTTTTTAAAACTTCTTGAACTTCTCTCGTTTTTGACTATTAATTACATATACTTATGTATACGATTACATAAAATGAGGAAAGAAAAATGCCATAAAATTCTCATGAATTTTCACGTAATTGAAAATGAGAAGGAGGTGACTTGGAAAATTTAATAAGGAAAGTTTAAACAAAATTACAGCAATTAAAAATAGTATAACGTAATATGACTTAAATTTTATACATAAACAACTTACAGTAATTAAACTGTTTAATTGGGTTATAAAATCACAGTTGTTTTTGTAAAAACTTATGGTAAGAAAATTTAATAAAACGTATTTACTTAAGACACTTACTATTGCAAAAATACTGAACATTTTAATGAACTACTGATATAATTAATACAAAACAGGAAGTCTCAAATTCACAGTTTAAGTTGAACAAAAACGTTACAATTAAATAAAATTTAAAAGTGTAAAAAAAAATTCTTAAACAGAATTCGTTTTGCAAGATCTTTTCCATAAAAAATCAATTCAACATAAACCCTGTTGATCTTGAAAAATTAATTGAATAGTAAAATAAGCCCCCATAAATTATGATTTAAAACCAAAAAAAAATTTATTAACAAAAAGGTCTATAAACTTTTATCGAAAAGAAAGACATTTGTTAATTTCAATTTCAAATCAAGTCAATTAATTGCTTTCTGCACCAAAACAAATAAATAAAGCAGCAAACAATTATTATGTCATATCACTTCATATAAAAAACGAAATAAGAAAAAGAATAACAAAATTTTTAAAATTTTATTTTTAAAACTGTGATTTTTTTCTTTTTTTTTTTGTAAAAATATAAACATGAGTTCAGTTTATACAAAATCACGTTTTCACACTCGATTTTTGTTTTATTATTTTTTAACGATTTCTATAAATAAATTAAAAACAAGTGTTTAAATAGAAAGGTTATAGAAGAATTTAGAGGACGCTACGTTATTCGAAAGTTTGTTCCTTCTTTCTAAGTTTAAAAAAAAAGTTAAATAAAATCTCAATAATCAATATAAAAAGTTTAATAATTAATTTACAAAAAGTATGAAAATACAGAAGAAAAAGAAAAAATATATAAATCAATTGAAAATAGATAATCATTCACAACAACAAATTTCGATCAAACAAGAAAAATTAAATTTGGTTTAGAGATTGATGTTTGACTATTGACTGCCAGCCGACGTCAATGGCGGTGAGTGTTAAACGGCAAAGATTTCTGAAGAGATAGTGTGGTTACTTTCGAAACATGACATAATCAACCTGTCCGTGGGTTCAATCCCAGCTTCAATCAAGAATTAAAATTTATCAATAAATTTTAATTCATTTCATGTTGTAAATTCTTCGTTAAAAATAATTTAATTTAAATTAAATTTGATGAACTTAGGCCTGATTAAAATATAAAAATTTGGATTAAAGCCCATAAACACTTTAATTAAATAACCGCAATATTAATAATTAATTTCCTTTATAATTGTTTAAATAAACGTTATTTAATACTTAAACTTCATTTAACTGAAGTTTAATTAACCTTGCAAGGTTTGAACTTGCAAGATTTAAACTAAAAGTTAAGTTTTATTAAAATATACTTTATAAACTCACCTTAAACTAAGTTTATCTTAAGTTTACCAAAAGTTTTTGAACGTATTAATAACGATATTTAAAAATTTACAATATTTTCTATATAAAGTTAGTAAATACGAATAGCAGCAGTTTTTTTTTTTTTTTTTGCCAATGACAAATAAAGAAGTGGTAGAAACTTTGACGCTGATCCAATTATCTTTTCTTTTATTTGTCAAAATAATTTTCTTATTTTTTTTTAGGGAAATTAAACTGTGCTTTATTCTTTAAGTTTAACTTAAAAATTTTTTAAGTCTAAAAAAATATTATATAAAATTTTTTTATTATCAAAGTTGTTTTTGGGAATACAATTATTTATTAAAAGATTTTGTTTGTTGTGCTTAATTCCCATTTCTTCCACTTCTCCATTTGTCATTGGCCAAAAAAAACTGTTGCTATTACTTCTGATTCATTAAATGCAAACAGTCGATGTCAAACCAACTCAAAAAGCGAAAAGTTGTACACAAATGTTCTTTTTGTGTTCAACAGTTTTTGAGTTTCGACTGCCTTTTTATAAACCCTAAATTTTAGTTCTAACTAAACTTCAGGTTACTTTAAGAGTGAGTTTTTGACTTAAAAAATAAACCAGGATTAAGAGTTAGATAAGTTAATCTTAAAATATAATTAATCTAACTTTAATCCTCCTTCAGTTAACGCTTTGATAGGTTTAAACTTAGTTTAGTTAAAGACCTTTATAAGTCAATATAGATTTTGAAAAGAAAAACTTTAATCTTCAAGGAAACCTAATTATTATTAAGATTAAAATATTTTAACCAACACTTTTGTATAAACTTTGCTTATGCTAAAAACACAAATGGAACGAACAACGAATTTCACCCATCACGACAAATTTTTCAGCAAAAATTCGCTGAGTAAATTTGGCGTATGCAGCACAATAGCAACGAATAACTAATAGCCTTTATAATTGAGATGTTTGCTGTTTTAGTAAAGAGCGAGAAGTAGTGGGACCATATTAAATTAAAATCATACGTAAAAAATGAAACATTAACAAAACACAACTAAAAACTATATAAAAAACGAATTAAATATTATAAAAAACAAAATTATTAAACTAAAAAGTAACTTTATTTACTAAAATACTTAAAAACTAAAACCAAACATGGTCACCTGGTACTGATTTATTCGTTGTTCTTCTGCCTAAGAGCAATACTTAAACAAGAGCGGAAAGCGGATCGATTTCATCTTCTGAGCTTTTATGATGATATGCCATACCTGAGCAAGAACATCAATGTTGTGTCACAAACAGTAGTATTACCTTTCTTGTTTATTAAAACCCACATTATAGAAATAAATCCGATAGATTGACCTAAAAATAGCTAAATTGTCATTATTTATTAACATTAGCGGCCAACTTCACTATTAAACGGGCTGTCAAAATCGGATTTTCCAATTACAAAGTGTTGCCGCCGCCCTCTTTCGGTACCATACATACAAATTGTATGGGGATGAGAATTTTTGACATCTAGAAAACGCTTGCCGCTCTTGTTTAAGTATAGCTGTAGAAATATATAAATAAAACTATCGCATAGTTCGTTGCGCACGACGAATTTCGGTCTTCGCAATGGTTATTTCCATATACACCAATGTGTTCTATTTCTGACGACGAATATTCGGTGCGAATAATTCGTTCGTTCCAGTTGTGTTTCTAGCATTCAACTGAATATCAGTATTGAAAAATTTTGCTAGGATTTATGATATAAACCACCACTATTACTCTTTTTTAAAGTGTTTTACTAGGCTTAACTTAGAAAAACTAAGGTTAAGTTAAACTAAGGTTTTTTTTTTACCAAAGTATTAGTAAATATAGAAGTTTTTTAACGGTTAGTTTTTTTAAACTTACCTTTTTATTTATTTACTTAATATATAAATTATAAATGCTGTTAATTTTCCTGTAGGGCAAATTTAAATATTTTTTTTTTTTTTTGGTAACATTGTTTTTTTTTTCTTCATTAAAAATGTCAACACTGCCACAGAAATTGCAGCAATAAAAAGTAAAAAGATTTTTTTATGTTTTGACAAATCTGATATGAGAAGTTGTTAGTTGGTTGGTTTGGTGGCTGACCGAATATTTTTGTTGCAAACTTTTCATATCCTTGAACCTACAAGTTGTTGGCAAATTAACACAAATTTGTTTATTTATTCAATTAATTTAATAACAACTCAAAAATAGACACACAAGTCCACCCAAACTCACATTTTAAGAGACAATCAGATTTTTAATTTTTTTTTTTTTTTTTTAATTTTGCATACTCCCCTCTATGGCGCATTGATTTTAATAAACACGATTTTGTTTTCAATTTTTGTAATATTATTTAAATAGTAAATTTAGTAATATTTTTTGTTAAAAAAAATATATTTATTTGATTAAAGCTCGATATTTATTTACGTAGAGTTTGTATTTATATTTTTATAACGTTAACACTTGTCAAAACTAAACAATTACTGGAAACTGGAAAACAACAACAAAAAAATTGGCAAAATAAATAAACATTTTCAAAACAACAACAAAAAAATGTTTTTATTAAAAGTGGTATGGAAAATCTGTTGAATTCTCAAAAAAAATGTGAGAGTAAGTTCGGAATCCCATTAATTTTTTTTTTAAATTTTGGACAAGAGGAGTGTATTTCTTTCCTTAAAATTACACTGTGATAGTTGAAAAACTGACATGCCAGGGGGTGGCACCTGGTGTTTCAACCTAATTCGGGTACGCTGAATCCAGTGTTGGCAACCGTTTTTTAAGTTAGCACTTGTTTACGAGATATACCGTTGTTTCGAAAATAGAGGAGGTTGCACAACATTTATTCTCGTAACTCAAAAACGGTTTAATTTACAGTTTCCAATGTTTTATGAATTTTTAACAAAACAAAAATTTCGAAATTTTGGTAAAAAAAAATTATGTTTCTGAAAAGACTCAGCAAATTTGAAAAAAGTTGAACCTTAATTTTAATATTTTTATTGCAGAATTTCGGGTTTTTTTAGTTTATTCAATAAACTAACCCGTTTTTGAGTTACGCGAATAAATGTTGTGCAACCTCCTCCATTTTCGAAACAACGGTATATCTCGTAAACAAGTGCTAACTTAAAAAACGGTTAGCACCACTGAATTCAGCGTACTCGAATTAGGTTAACCCGCCGGGTGCCACGCTCGTCACAAAAATAGTGTTAAATTCTAGCACAGTTTACATCTAAAATTATACTTTTATAACATTTAAAAAAATTTGGCAAAAACTAAAAAGCAGTCACTTTTTCGCCTTGTAGTCACTTTTCAAATTTCCAATCGATTTCCGTCTCGACTTTTTTAATCCAATCGGCACAAAACTTTATATTAAATTTCATTTTGCTTTTGTATTGCAAATATATAAATAATATAATTGATCCAGCAATACAATAATAAAAAATTTTTAAAGATAATTTATATTAAATGTTTTTATATACAAAGGAACAAAACAAGGCTATTCATTCCCTTTAGAATTCACTTTCGCCTCTAATATGCACATACCTACAAACTTTGTATATTTTTAGAAATTTTTTATCCAAAATTTTATAAGTGTACCGTTATCGATATAATTCACGTTGACGTTTAATAGACGCAAGTGGTTTTCAAGAGCGGGATTTATATGGGATCTTTAGTCAATTATGAGCCCTCAAGTCGGGAGTATTTTTTACAAATTACCTCTGCAATATTATCCGTGTTTTCAACAGGCTAATAGACATGCTAAATCGACCGAAAAATATTCCAAACGGAACAAAACACTTAATATAATCACTTATATAACTTTCATTACCAAGTTTGGTAAACAAAACATTTGTTCTAATATGTATTTGAATATTATTCCATAAAAACCCCCTCCAGCTGTCACGAAAACTTTTTGTTTCCAAAAAATGTTTTATATTCAACCACCTAATTAACCACTTGTGGACAACATTTAGCTGTTAAATTAATTTTTTTTTCAAAAAATTTCGAGTCTTTTTTATACTTTTTTCTGTTTATTATTGTTTATGTTTTCTTTGACGTTTTATTTTTTTCTTAATGTAAAAAAATGCTTCATCTTAAATTGTGCAAACACTCAAAGTTGAGTAGAGTTGTTTTTAGACATTCATCTTAAGCAAAAATGCAGAAAAAATATTAAAAAAAAAAGTATAAGAAACTGCAAGCAGCTCCCCTAAAGGCAAATTCAAGTATTCTTTTGTAAGAAGTTCTCTTTTCCTTCAGTTTTTTTTTTTTCTTCAAAATGATGATTTTTATAAGCTTTTGTTTACAAACAAAAATTTATAATGATAATAATGGGTAAAAGAATACACAGAGAGAAAAGAAAAGGATGTCAAATGAAACTTTAATACATCGATAAATATAAATATGAAAAATTTTTGTCTGTTGGCTTAAAGACTTCTAAACTACTGAACCGATTTTCCTGAAATTTTTACAGTTACATCACGTGATCCACCAAAATAAAATTGGCTACTTATTTTTTCGAAAGGAGCACAAGAGGTGGTCATTTACATAGGATGCCAATATTAAGTATGGCATATCTTAAGAGCCGCTGCACCTATTTTCTTTAACTTTTTGCAGTAGGATCTTCTGAGCCCCGAAATTGAAATAAGAAAGCAGCAGGGGAAGTGGTGCTCCCATAAGACGAAAATGTTAAATATCGCTTATCTTAAGAACTGTTATAGTGAGAATGTTTAAACTTGGTAGGAGGCAATCTTATGGTTAACTATACCTTTGAAAATAAAAATAAAAGGGGTAGATGAAGGGGTAGCAATACCCCTCAAAGGATGCATATATTAAATATCGCGGAGAATCTTTATAGCGAGTGCCTTCAAACTTGGTTAAATCATATATTATGGTAAACTATAAATTTCACTTTAAAAATATCGGGGGGGTAGACGGAGCAGGAGCAGTACCCCCATAGAACGAAAATATTAAATTCCGCATATCTGACGACAAAAGCCTTCAAGCTTAGTAGGACTCTCTCTTATAGTAAACTACAACTTTCAAAAGAAAAATTAAGGGGGTAGATGCAGGGGGAGCAATACATTTTTAATGACGCAAATAAAATCCCCACAATACTTTTACAGTAATTTAAATAGAATTAAAACGGATTTGTGCTATTAACAAAAAACATAAGATCTCCTTTTATCATATAGCAATTGTTTTAAAGCGGTAACGAAGCGCACCGGGTTGGGCTAGTATTATATAAAAACTGGTCAAAGTGTTGCCAATTTTTATAACTTTACAAAATAAATATTAGAATGTAGAACAAGTATTTAGTGATTGAAAATATGTAAATGAGTGTTTCACTGCTGGGTTGCCACGTGTTTTTAAGTTACTTTTCATTTTAAATTTTTAATGAAAATTATTAAAAAATTAAGCCAAAAAAATATCACAAAAATTATTAAATCTGAAAATATTTTAAGAAATTTTTTAGTTTGTACAAAACTATAGTTGGTATTTTTAACAGACCAATGAAATAATTTTAGTTTTTTTATTCCCGCACTTTTTGGATTCCCGGGAAAGTGGGAAATAAAAATCCGATTCCCGGGATCCCGGGATTCCCGCCCAAAATTTTGTATTTATTTATTTACTTATTTCTCCAATGAAACTAATGTTTCTTATTGGCTATTACGCTTAATAAAATTAAATCTAGTATCTTTTATATAACAAGAACGTAAAAAATTTAAGATTAAAATTATTTTAAGACACTTAAGAGGTTATATTGATGCCAATACGATAATATAAATCAATATACGGGTAAACATTGTCAAGTTCAGAGCGTATATGCATAATTAGAATGAAAGTATTAGTCTTACGCGAATAAAAATTCTGGAAGGGTGATTTGGAACTAAAAACCCAACATTATTATTATTCCTACACTAAATCCCGCGAAGCTTTTTTGCTTGTCTGCAGGATACCAGAGTCTCTGGCGGGAATCGAACCCGCAAACTCGGTACTGATAGACTAGCTCACTACCAGCTAGCCTACCGGGGCACATTACGAAGTAGGAATTCTGAAACAATTTTACCGTTTAACAAATTCAGCAGAAAGGAGAAATTTTATTTACTACATATATTTAATATCATATTTTTTTTACAATTTTATAGCCCTTAATCAGCAGTGGTGTATGAAGGTATACTAAGTTTTTTACTCCATGTTATATTAAGGTCCCATAAAGTAGTTTTATTAGTTCTTTAGTTCTTTATAATTTCTAAGCCGATTTTGCCATTTGGGTGTAAAATTGTTTCTAGATCTTCTAGGCTGTTTGGGATTGAATTCCAGCAGAATCGCCTCAGTAGGAAAAGAGTTATGCAGCCAAATGTGAAAATACCTCCCTAAAAACTCAACTAAAACTAACATAAATTTGTAGCGAAATGCACACAAATTTCTACTTTCTACTTTTATGAGACTCAAAATCACTTGAAATGCAGAATATGAAACACAATCTAGGAAAACAATTTACTACGCCCTTAACCGCAAGGCTTTATAATAATGTTTTCAAATTTACACTTCAATTTGCTAGGACACGAAATAAAATTTCGTGACGATAGGGGTATAATTTATCATAACCTTAAACTGTAGAAAATTTAAATATTGTGGTGAAATTAAGTTGGATAAAACAACTAAAGACACAAGTCTGACATAAATTTCCTAAAGTTTTAAAAAAAGATTTTCTTCAAAATTTCCCGGGAATCCCGCAATAAATTCCCGGGAAAGCGAGAATTGCAAACAACTGAAAATCCCGGGAATTCCCGGGACAAGAAATCCCGGGAACAAACTCTAAATATTTTGAATCGTAATGTCTAACTCAGCGCCAGAAAAGAAAAACGTAAGTGCGCCAGTAATACGAGTATTACTTACAAGGCACAAGCTGCTGCCGAAACCCATCGCAACAGAGACCTATATAATGCCACTAAATGACTAATACACAAAATATCGCTCAGATGGACGACTGATTGGGGTCTTACAGCATCAAGGGACGAACATCTGGAAATTTAGACCAAATTTAACAGCGAACTGCTTGAAGCCCCTTTAACAGCTGGCTCACCACTGTGCTCACATACTGAAAGTAGTTCCATCTCCATTCTCTGTCCAGACCTTCCAGAAATGAAGAAAACTAATTTTACATTAAAATTCAATAAAATGTCCCGAGAAACAATATCTGTGGTGCGATTCACTGACTTTTAACGTAATTTCTTTTTAACGATTGTAAACAGCTGTAGTTTTTGTAACATCTCTGCCTACAAAATGTTAAAATAAAGGAAAAGTACAAAAGAGAATAAGGAAAAAACGAATGAAATTGTGCTTAATTTACTGTTCTTATATTTTATTTTGTGATTTTTACATTTAGAATTTTGTTTTTGTTCATAATTTGCTTTTTTGTACATTTTTAATTTAGAATTTAGTTTTTGTTCATACCCTCAGCCACTTTTAACATAAAATACACTTTATCGACTTTAATCGACAGCGAATATCGTTAAAAACTTTACTGAAAAGAAAATTCGATAAGTTGTAGTAATATTGATTTTAACGATACGATTATCGTAAAAAAAGTTAGTGAATCACACTACTGGCAGTCGTGATCGATTAATTCTCGAATCGAAAGCAATTTTATTACTAATTCTTTCAGTCGATACTGAACGAATCAAAATTATTTTTTAAGTGTTGCAAGCCCTTTTAACTGTTCAGAGGGGTTTGCAGTTTAGCACTCACCGCCATTGACTACAGATGACGTCATTAGTCAAACATCAATCTTAAAACCAAATGGTATTTTACCCTGGTAGATCGAAATTTGCTTTGAATGAATCATCAACTATTTTAATTGATTTACATAAATAAAATCGCTGATACTGAATTGCTACGCAAAATGGCAAGGTCTTCGTGTGCCAAAGTGCTAAGACGGGAAAAAACTCTTCACGAGCAACGTCTTCGTGCTGAAGTTCTTACTGCTCCCCGGGGCAGTAAAAGCTTCTGGTCATTCGTTAAAAGAGTAAGGGTTAATGCTAGTTCTTCAATACCAACTCTTTTGAAGGATGGCCAAACATTCACGAACCTGGTTGATAAGGCTAATTGTTTTGCCGAATTATTTGCAAATAATTCTAACTTACCAGATAGCAGTCAACCACTACCCGAACTCGAAAAAGTATCCGTAACTATGCCTAAAATATTTTTTCGGGCTCGAGCTGTTAAAAAGGTTCTTGCGGATCTCGACATAATCAAGTCTCCTGGCCCGGATGGTATACATGCACTGGTCTTGAAGCAGTGCTCTTCGACGCTAGCTCGTCCCTTAACAAATCTTTTCAGCACTTTATACCATGCTGGTGAATTTCCCGTCTGCTGGAAAGTTGCTAATGTAACGCCAATTCCTAAAAAAGGAATGGCTAATAACCCTGAAAATAACCGCCCAATTGCAATTTGTTCGGCACTTTCCAAAGTTATGGAGAGTATGGTAAATCACCATCTTGTAAAATTTTTAGAGTCAAATTATCTACTAAGCGACCGCCAGTATGGCTTTCGTAGATGTCGTTCTACTGGAGACCTACTGGCCCTGTTATCAGAAAAATGGTGTCGTTCCATTCACCATTTTGGCGAAAGTAAGGTAATTGCTTTAGATATTTCCAAGGCACTTGACAGAGTCGGGCATGGTGCACTCTTGTCTAAACTTGTTGCATTTGGTGTCGGTGATAATTTCTCTCGATTTATATCGAGCTTTCTCAGAGACCGCACTATACGGGTTGTTATAGATGGGGTTTCATCAAACGAGTTCAAGATTCATTCAGGGGTACCGCAAGGCTCCGTTCTTTCTCCTACTCTATTTCTTATTTTTCTAAATGACCTCTTATGTCAAACTTCCAACCCTATCTATTCTTTTGCAGATAACAGCAACCTTTGCCATTCGTATTCATTTGGTTACAGACCAGGTATGTCCGATGTTTGTGCTATGAGACAGAACATGAATGATACGCTTGGCCGTGACCTAGACATAATCTCAGAATGGGGTCGTGCGAATAGGGTCGAATTTAATGCCCGAAAGACCCAATGTTGCGTACTGACGCATAAACGCGCGACGGATCAAGGTGCCTCATCTGTATGTATGGGTGGTATAAATATTGAGGAAACAGAATCTCTTGATGTTCTGGGCATGAGGATACAATGTGATGTCCGATGGACAGAACATATATTTAAGGTGTCGAAAGAAGCATTCAAGTGCCTCGGTTTTTTGAAAAGGTGTAAGATATACTTCACTCCATCTGATCTCCTTACTATTTATACCACCTATATCCGACCGCGAATGGAATACAACTCTCATGTGGGGGCCGGTGCTTCAAAGTCTATTTTGGAGCTTCTCGACCGCGTGCAGGAGAGGGCGAAGGTTCTCATTGGCGACAGTAGGGTATACAATTCTATTGACTCCCTTGAGCACCGTCGCAATGTGGGTTGTACTTGCCTATTTTATCGTTACTACAACGGGATGTGTTCTGATGAAATTAGGGATTTGGTTCCCGAAACCCATAGCTTTGTTCGTAATACGCGTTTTTCCTCAAGAGCCCATCCTTTTGTGGTCGATTGGCCGGTGAATCGTACAACGCATTACAGGGAAAATTCGTTTTTTGGCCGGACTGTTCGTATGTGGAATAATAGACTTCAGCAGGAGTCTTCCCTCTCACTTACAACATGAATAAGTTCAAGTCGAATGTTCACAAGCACTACTCCCTCTTTCCTCCTTCCCATAACCTATTTTCCTAGTTCCAACACAATGCATTGCATTAGTAGGGGTCATCCCCTGAGTGCTGGTCCTAACAAAAAAAAAACAAAAAAAAAAAAAAAAATGCAAGCATATAGCTCGTGCCTTAGCTGTAAACAATAATTATAATTTTAATTCATTTCATGTTGTAAAATTCCTTTCTTCATAAAAATAATTTAATGAAAATTAAATTCAATGAACTTAAGCCTGATTAAAAATATCAAAATTTGGATTAAAAAAATTAAGAACTTTATTAATTAATATATATTAAAATAGCTTTAAATATAATTCACCTTATAAAAACTATCGTTTTGAAATCGATCATATGCCCAATTATGTTGAAATTGAAAGAAGGCATAAAAACTGTTAGTTATAAATTTAACAAAGTTGCCACCTTGTCTTCTTTTTAAAACGGTTGTGAATAATTGAGCGGTGTTATAAATAAGTCATAACATAAATCAGCAATAATAACAACTGTGATCAATAAAGGACAAATTTTCTGTGATATCTTTACATGTACATACATTTATTTTAATATTTTAAGTTTTCTGTTGTGTTTTCCACCTGTACAAAATACTGTGGTATAAATTATAAATGATGTAAACTGACGTAAAAGATTAATACATTAATAAAAACTCAATCCCTGAAGAAGTTGAAAGGAATACCAACGAAACGTCTGATATTATTATTGAGAATGAATAAAAAATTTTTTATTTACATTAAATTAATGACCTTGTGTAAATTATTTACACAAAATTTTTTAAATTTGCCCATTTTATTTTAAGTTATTAAATAGAATTTTAATTTTTTAACTGTATATATCTGTGATTTTTTCCCAGTGTAATTAATATCAACTACTACTTTCCGCCTTAAGAATATTCACTTCCAAGTGTGTGGTTGGTTGTTTACAAAAACAACAACCACACACAGCAAAAAAAAATTTAAATAAGAAAAAAAATTTGAATAAACAAATAAATAAGGAAAGTAGTTTTGTTTTTAAAATTTAAACAACAACTAAAGCCAACATGCAACTTAAAAATCAACAACAAAAAAAACCATAAGAAAAAAATTAACCGCCGTCCAGTACTCTCACATCTACATCAACTACAATTAAGAAAGTGGACTGGTGGAAGATTGTTTTTGGATTATTATTACAACAATCAGCCAACATTGGTGGTGGCCTTAACGACTCAAGCGCCTGCCATGCGATACAATTTCAAAAGTACAAAGCAAAATGCCAGCAACAACATGTAAATACACTAATGTTGCTAATGTTTTTTTTTTGCAATGCTGTTTGTTGTTGCTTTTATTTATTCATTTTTAATTTTTTCCACTGCCCCAACTAAAATGAAACAAAGCAAATGAATTTGAAATGAAACCATCCCCAACACACAAATAATCGCACTACTCTGTGTTTCTTTGAATGGTCACAACCTCCATGCTAAACCAACAAACACCTCGAGTGGCCTCATCCTAAACTACATATTATACGCCACCATTAACATTGTCGTCGTCATCATCATCATTAAGAATCTCCTTTACATCATTATGATGATCTTTAGTATCTGACCAAGTTGTTAGGGAGTTGAAAGTGTTAAAAAATGCCGAATGCAAAATTTACAGTCAACAGCAACATCATACAAAAAAAAAAACAACAACAACAACACAAATAAAACATGACAGTAGTTAAATTTACATTTCGAATGTGAAACTTAAAAGACAGAAATTTTAAGACCGCAAGGAAGTATGAAGTGGAAGCGAGGGGAGGGATTTGGACAGGAAGCGAACATGTGAACAATTTTCTTATCGTTTTAATAACAAAACTCTGAAGAATATCAATGTAAAAAAAGAAGAAGATGGGTCATTCCGAATATACCTGATAGCTACCGACAAAAAAGCGTAAGACAAATCTAAACGAAACTTTTATGCCCTCCACCGACAGGAGTGGACTCTATATGATATCTATATATTATTAATGTCAGCATTAAAATTCGCTGCGGCCTAGACCTCTATTAAATTATTGACCGACAATCAGAAAGTTGTATGCTTTTCTTTTTAGAAATTTGAACTAACTTGAGTAAAATATCATGATTCGTAACAGTTATAGCCGAACTTAAATAATTTTCAGGAGAGGAATTTGTACTGGACCCATGGTACATTATGGAATAATCATCCCAAAAATCGGTAGACTGATTTTTAATATTAAAGAAATTAGAATACATTTCAATACAGCAGTGAAATTAGTTTTAGCGTTTACAGTGAAATTCAGAAGGTTGATTAATTTGGGATCTTAGATAAATTATAGACTGTATATCACAAAACTGCATGATATATTTCTGGCCATATGAATCGTAACTGGAAACAAGTTTACCGTAATATATATATCTGCTACGGTTAAGGCGAATTGATTTATTTTCCCAAAATGGGCTTTATATGGGGCCCAGGGTATATTATGGACCGACCATCACGAAATTTATTAGTGTCCCATAAAACTGTGGCGTACTAAACTTTATTATGATAACATTATTTATAATGGTTTTAGGCGTATTAAACTGTTTCCCGAGAGTAGGGTTTCTATGGGTCCTATAGTAAATTAAGGTCTGATCTTCACGCAATTTGACAGTGTGATTTTTAGTCCTATAAAACCGTGACGCACTAAATTTTATTATTATAGCATTAATAATTGCGGTTTAAGGCGTACCAAACTGTTTTTCAGGGGCGGGGTTTATATGGAGCCTATGGTAAATTATGTACCGATCTTTATGAAATTAGGCAGTGTGATTTCTTGGCGCATAAAACTGTGACGTACTAAATTTTATTGCGATAGCATGATTTATTTCGACTTTAAGCGTACTAAACTGTTTTCCGAGGGAAGGCTTTATATGGGTCCTATGGTAAATTATAGACCGATCTTTACGAAATTTCGCAGTGTGATTTCTAGTCCGACAGAACTGTGACAATATGGCAATAGCATTTACAGAAAAAAGTGTTTTATCAATTAAAAAAATAGTTTAAAAAGTATTTAAATTTAATTAATGTGATAATTGAATCAATAATTTTTTTAGCTGAAAAAAATTAAAAATTTAATTTTGATTTAATTAACATTTTAGTTGTTTTGAAATAAATTTTCAATTAAAATTTTAATTAAATAACAAAAAATCTTAATTGACTTTTTTTCGTTTAAAATAAAATAATTTAAACATGTAGAATTGTTGTTGGGAATTGTCAATATTTATTTAAATAAATTAACACATTGTTTAAAATTTCAAAGTTTTTTGATCACTTTTTTAATTAAAATTAAAAATATCATTTATTGAAAATATTTTTTCAAAATTTTAAAATTTTTAGTAATCAATATAATCATTTTGGTAAAAGGAGCAAAATCAACAAATTGTTTGCTTGATAGCATGAATTTAGAACAAATTTGTTGATAGGAGAAATTTAATAATTTTTTCTGTGTTATTTATTACGGTTTTAATCGTACTAAACTATTTTCCGTGAGTAGGGTTTATATGGGGCCCAGGGTAAATTATTGACCGATTTTCATGAAATTTAACACTTTTTTTGTTCTTTTCTTTTGCGTTTTTCGAAAGTGAGCGTGTTTTCAACAGACGGACAGACAGACAGACGGACATGGCTAAATCGACTTAGAATTACTCAAGGAGCCCGAATATATATACTTTAAGGGGTCTTAGATGTATAATAAAAAAGTTTCACACGGAGTGACAAAGTTAGTATATCCTCATTCACCACTAGTGGTGGTGGAGGGCAGTGATGCCAATAGAAATTTCGAAAAATCCCTACGTGTCTAAAATAATTCCCTTTTTTCCCTACAACCAAAAAAATTATCTTTACACTATTCCCTACGTTAAAAATTTATTGATTTATGCTTTTGGCAAACAACTGTGTTCGCATTTTGGAAATATTATAATTAAAGGATTTATTAACATTTATTATAAAAGCGTTTATTAACAACAAGAAAGAAACAGAATTTATTTGTACCATGCTTTACTCACACATATAAAAATTCAATTTAAAGAATAACACTGTGTGACAAACTAAAAGTTTTTCTTTTTCGCAGAAAACTGTGTGCCACTATATATCCATCAATCTTGAGTCGAAACTAAGTAAAACGGCGTGTTTGATTTTCATTTCTTCATCTTTTGTCCTTTTTAAAGGACTTAACCTTTTTCAAGAATACTTGTGTTAAATGATTTTTTTAATATAAGTATTTAATACTTTTTAGCAAACTCGGTACTAAATAAAATGGAAGGCTCTGTAGAATTTTAAAAAAATTATTTACTTCAGTTCCCCTAAACAAAAATTTCCTTTTCAAAATAAATCCTTTCACATCCTTAAAAGTTTTCATAACATTTTTTTTTAATTCCAAATTGTATGATTTCTAGTAGTTTAGAAGGTGTGATTGGTTTTTTTCGTAGAAATTTCACTCATTAAATATTCTTTTTTAATATTCGCATAAATTTTAGCGAATGTGAGTGCGAATGCAAATAGGAAAATTAAACGAATAGTTCGCAAATGCGAAACCGCACATTCGGCGCCCCGTAACACATACGTACATGGTTATGGCACCTGTTGAAGACTTCCAGGCTGTTAGGGCTCATAGTAAAACACTACATTTGTACTTAAATGCTATTGTACAAGAAAAATTTAAATTTTTAAATGGATATAATACGAATATTTACGTATTTTTTAGGGAGATCGATTTTTCGACTTTTTTCAATAACCAGTTTTCTAATATAACGAATAGTTGCTTTTTTAAAAAGCCCGGTTTTCGGCTAAGCAATTTTTAAATAACTGGTTAACCGGTTTTAATTCGGATCCTAAAAAACACAAAAATCAAATAAGTTTTTAAAATAAAACGTTTATTTGAATAAAAACAAAACAATTTGCAAAGGTAAGGAACCAACAAAATACATAGATATGACTTAGATCAGACCTAACAAATATTTTACGATAAAATCGAAGAAAAGTGGGACCAGTAAATTGATCAAACTTTAGCTAAATTTTCAACCATTTTTTATTGATTTACTAAACTTTATTTGTAAGAAGATATTTGTATAATGTAATTTAGAAACTGTTGAATGATACATATTTGTTCTAGACAAACGTTTTGCTAAAGCAAATAAATTATAGGAATTTTATAAAGTTATTATTTGAAATATTCTCTCAAATTAATTTTGAATCAGATTTAATTTGTTGGTTGTTAAGTTATCTATATAAATCAACCGTATTTTGCAAAAGTTGCAAACAAAACCTCTTAGCCAGGATTATCTTTTTCAAATTATTTTGTTTCAGCATTATAGAAATGAATAGTGAACTGAATATTTTTTTGTGTAAAATATTTGTCAATTCGTCGACTACAATTTAAAACATTCCATGACATTGTTTGATATCTTCAATTTTGTTTTTTAAAAGTTTATCGTTGATTCCGCCGTAATGTTGTTGTTTTCAGCATGAAGAGATGCTAGAACTACTTAAGAGCTTTTAGTGCCTCAACGGGCATTTCGTCCTCGGCAACACAACGGGCTAATAATTCACCTAATGATTCATTTTTTGCAGCGTATTTTAGTAAAGTATTCTTTGTCGTCTCTTTAGAACTACTTCGAACGGAGTTAAGTTTTTTGTGGAGCACATTAATGTCAAGCATGTAGACTAATTAAAGGTTATTAATAAGTCGTGACATGGAAGAACCTTTGTAACTTATCATTTTAGAGCACTTCAAGCACCTAACTTTGTCTTTTTAATAGCGTTCGAAAAATATCTAGAGATAACATTTATATAAAAATATATTTAATATTTAGAATACTCTTGGCACAAATTACTATTTACTTTTTAACTGCACACGTTTTTGTAGTATTTTGAATAGTTTTTGGTGTTTTTTCTACAAGAACACACGCTTTTATAAGCGATTTGTATTTACAGTGTTCATAATGTTTTTTGACCTTTGTTACATTTTGTTTTCACATTCTTCATAAAAAGTTCAAGTTTGGGCAATATTCAATTTGAAACAAGAGTAAGGAAAATATATATAAATTACACATTACTAAAATAACCGGTTTATTATATCAAAATAACCGGTTTATTCGATATTCGTAAAATGGCCATTTTAAAATAACCGACTTGGGCAAAGCTAAAATAACCGGTTAAAACCGGTCGAATAATAACCATTCGATCTCCCTAGTATTTTTACACAATATATTGAAAATGATATAATATTTTGAAAATTCCCTACATTCACCTTAAAATAAAATATATGTCCTTTTTTCCCACGCTTTAAATTTTCCGAAAAAAAAAATCCCTACCAAAAGGGAAATTTCTCTACTATTGGCATCACTTGTGGAGGGTATAAGAATAGTAATCGGTTAATTAGAGTCTGACTAAAAACTATTACGAATTTAAAAAGAAAACGAAAGCCAAATTATTAAAACAATCTGATTATTAAGAATATATTTCAGAGGAAATTTAAGAAATTCCACATGGCTTCCCTTTTAAACACTATATAAGTTATCAAAGACACAAACCATATGAAAAAGATACAGGGACATTGCACATTTTCCATACAAAAATCCCTGTTGCTGTAGGGCCTTAGCAATTCGATTTGACAGTATTTTAAATCCAAAACTACTATTTCTTAAAGGTTTAGGTTACTCTAGTGACCATCATCATAGAGTTTACACCATTAAGCACTTAACTTTACTACTGCCATGGACAACAATCACATTTTACATTTCAGAGCTTCTAACACATCCTGCAAATATTGTTAAGAAACTTTTATTACAGTGAAAGAAAAAAATACATTTTGAAGATACCGCTTTTGTGCAGCCCTGGACTTTATTTATGCGTTTTTTGTTTTTACTTCGACAACTATTTGTTTAATGTTGGTCTTCAGCTCATTTTGTAGTTGCAGTTGCTGCTGTTGCTGTCTATTTGGACAATTTATTTGTTAATGGCTTTTAGCAACACTTCATTGAACAATTGACATACATGTATATTTACAATAAAATACAACAAACAACAGCACTACAACAAATAACAAATGTTCGTAGAGGCGTAACGACAGTTAAATTAAAATTTAAAAAAACAATAAAAAAAACTGCTGTTCTTTTAATTGTCTTAAACGAATTTGAAAACTTGTTAAAAGATACCAGTCACACAGAGTCAATATTTGTAGAAACTATTTAGAGACTTAAGACAAATTTGTTAAAAAATTACTTAAAATTTCATAAAATTTATTTAAATGAGTAGAAAGATTAGAGGAGTTTGTATTTAAAAAGTGTTGAGTTGAGTTGCTTGTTTAACTATTTAACAAGCTAAAAACATTTATTAAAATTTTGGTTTAAAAAATAAAATAAATTTTCTGTTTTTGTAAGGTCATGATGTTTACGTTGTAATAGTTAAAATGTATTTATGTACCATTTTGTAGTAATAGTAAAAATAGATAAGAAAAAGTACCAAACTTAATTTAAAAAAACAAAAGTTTTTAAATTGAGCTTTTTTTTATACAAAAAACCTTCAGAAATATGCCATTTATATGGAGGGTTTCAGAGTCGAACCGAACCAGGTTATAAAATATTTTATAAAAAAATATATTTCAAAACTGGTGCGAAATTCTTTGCAAACTTTAGCTTTATTTAGTTCTGTAACGGACCAAACTTAAAAGTATTTCGTTCTTAGGCTAACGGTAATATACCCAAGTCAATGGTTTCAGAAATTAATGGCAGTTCACTTACTCAAACTCAAAATATTTTCGAATTTTCTTTTTTGACTGGGTTCGCTACAGCTCTGAGACATCCATAAACATACAACCAAAGTTACAAAGATTTAAAAAAGTCCCAGCAAAAACTTACATTGCAAAGTAATTAGTTAAAAAGCTAATATGCACAGCAAAAACTTGCAATTACTGAACAACTTACTTCTCAATGACTACTTCATACCATCTGCATTACCACCTTAAGCGAATGTGGTAATGACTTATTAAACTCCCTATTTCTAAGCGAGGGTGGCAAGTACTTACCTCCAATGTTAAAATAATTAGTAGGTAAATTTTGCTAAAATTTACCATTTATAGGAAATATTAATAAAATTTAATATTTATAGGAAATTATGTTAAAATTTACATTTAATAGGAAATTTTGCCAGAATTTACTTTTTAAAATTTTGCTAAAATTAACTTTTTAAAAGAAATTTTGTTAAAATTTACTTTTTATAGTAAATTTTGCTAAAATTTACCATTTATAGGAAATATCTCTACAATTTATTTATTTATAGGAAATATTAATAAAATTTAATATTTATAGGAAATTATGTTAAAATTTACATTTAATGGGAAATTTTGCCAGAATTTACTTTTTATAGAAAATTTCGCTAAAATTGACTTTTTAAAATTTTGCTAAAATTAACTTTTTAAAAGAAATTTTGTTAAAATTAACTTTCTAGAAGAAATTTTGTTAAAATTTACTTTTAATAGTCAATTTTGCTAAAATTTACCATTTATAGGAAATATTGCAACAATTTAATATTTATAGGAAATATTAATAAAATGTAATATTTATAGGAAATTTTGCCTAAATTTTAATTTAATTGAAAATTTTGCTTAAATTTACTTTTTATACGAAATTTTGTTAAAATTTACTTTTTATAAGAAATTGTTCTATAATTTCCTTTTTATAGGAAATTTTGCTAAAATTTATTTTCCAAGGGAAATTTTGCTAAAATTGAATTATCAAAGGAAATTTTGCTAAGCTTAACTTTTTATAGGAAATTTTGCTAAAATTAACATTTATAGGAAATGTTGCTTAAATTTAATATTTATAGCAAATTATGTTACAATTTACTTTTAATGGGAAATTTTGCTTAAATTTACTTTTTATAGGAAATTGTTCTATGATTTCCTTTTTATAGGAAATTTTGCTAAGATTTACTTTTTATACGAAATTTTGTTTAAATTTATTTTTTATAGGAAATTGTTCTATAATTTCCTTTTATAGGAAATTTTGCTAAAATTTACTTTTTATACGAAATTTTGTTAAAATTTACTTTTTATAAGAAATTGTTCTATAATTTCCTTTTTATATGAAATTTTGCTAAAATTTAATTTTCAAAGGAAATTTTGCTAAACTTAACTTTTTATAGGAAATTTTGCTAAAATTTAGCATTTATAGGAAATCTTGCTTAAATTTAATATTTATAGCAAATTATGTTAAAATTTACTTTTAATGGGAAATTTTGCTTTAATTTACTTTTTATAGGAAATTGTTCTATGATTTCCTTTTTATAGGAAATTTTGCTAAGATTTACTTTTTATACAAAATTTTGTTTATATTTACTTTTTATAGGAAATTGTTCTATAATTTCCTCGTTATAGGAAATTTTGCTAAAATTTACTTTTTATACGAAATTTTGTTAAAATTTACTTTTTATAAGAAATTGTTCTATAATTTCCTTTTTATATGAAATTTTGCTAAAATTTAATTTTCAAAGGAAATTTTGCTAAACTTAACTTTTAATAGGAAATTTTGCTTAAATTTACCATTTATAGGATATGTTGCTTAAATTTAATATTTATAGGAAATTAGGTTAAAATTTATTTTTAATGGGAAATTTTGCTTAAATTTACTTTTTATTGGAAATTGTGCTATAATTTAATTTTCAAATGAAATTTTGCTAAACTTAACTTTTTAAAGGAAATTTTGCTAAAATTTAGCATTTATAGAAAATGTTGCTAAAATTAAATATTAATAGGAAATTATGTTAAAATTTACTTTCAATGGGAAATTTTGTTTAAATTTACTTTTTATAGGAAATTGTTCTATAATTTCCTTTTTATAGGAAATTTTGCTAAAATTTACTTTTTATACGAAATTTTGCTTAAATTTACTTTTTATAGGAAATTGTTCTATAATTTCCTTTTTATAGGAAATTTTGTTAAAATTTAATTTCCAAAGGAAATTTTGCTAAACTTAACTTTTTATAGGAAATTTTTGCTTAAATTTACCATTTATAGGATATGTTGCTTAAATTTAATATTTATAGGAAATTAGGTTAAAATTTATTTTTAATGGGAAATTTTGCTTAAATTTACTTTTTATTGGAAATTGTGCTATAATTTAATTTTTAAATGAAATTTTGCTAAACTCAACTTTTTATAGGAAATTTTGCTTAAATTTAGCATTTATAGGATATGTTGCTTAAATTTAATATTTACAGGAACTTATGTTAACATTTATTTTTAATGGGAAATTTTGCTTAAATTTACTTTTTATTGGAAATTTTGCTAAAATTTACTTCTCATAAGAAATTTTGCTAAAATATACTTTTCAAAGGAAATTTTAGCAAAATTTTAAAAAATTAACTGTTAATAGAAAATTTTGCTATATTTAACTACTTATAAGAAACTTTGTTAAAATTTTCTTTTTATTGGAAATTTTGTTAAAATTTAGGTTAAAAACGAAATTTTTCCAGAATTTACTTTTTTAAATTTACTTGTTATATAAATTTTTTTAAATTTTCTAGTGATAGAAAATGTTGCTAAAATTTCCTTTTTTTAGGAAATTTTGTTAAAATTAAATTTTTATACAAAATTATATTTAAATTAACGTAATTTTATTTACAAAAAAAATTAAAATTATATACAATAGTGTGACCATATTGTACCGATTATTGTCTCGTTTTTGGTTTAGCCAACATACACCCTTTTGCAGTAGTTAAAAAGAGTTTTAGGAATTTGAAAATGCACCATAAATCTTTTAGGTCGAACATTTTTGATGAAAAATATTATTAAATTCGTTTTAAAATAAATTTATTTATTTTCCTAAACAAAAACTTTTCATGCTTAATTATATTTGCGTAAATCATAGAAATTATTTTAGAAATCTTTTTGACAAAAATTTCTATTTATCCAACTAAGATATACCTCAATAAACTATTTTCTGTTTCTTTTATTCATTTTTATAGCTGATACGTGTCTTTTGCCATAAATTGTTGCATATTCTCCACTCATTTCAAAAATAAACTCTAGTGGCAATTTAACAGAGAACAAAAAAAATCTCACAATAATTTATGTGCGTTTTCAAAGTTATTTGAAATATTTGCCAAGGGATCTAAATTCTTAAGCACTTTCGATCGTTTCTACTCAAAAAAAAAAAAATTTAAATATAGAATAACATAATATTACAAAAAAGACATTCAAACGAATATATTTCGTTATCTTTTTTTTATTTTTATGGTTTTATTGCCATGAATCATTTAGACCACATCAGCAGAACAAGAAAATTTTGTGTGTGTTTTTTTCGCAAATGCGTAAGAATGCGGACTGAATGCGTGTGACAAATAAAAAGTATCTATTTAAAAGTGGCAAGTACCTTTATTTTAATGTGGCGCCACCATTTATGATAAATGTTAAGTGAAAATAAAAACTCCATACAAATAATTCATATTTCAATACTTTTAACATGAGCACTTTGCATGCTAATTTCAAACTTTCATAATGTTCTAATATCAAAACAAATATAATTAGAAGACAAAACAAACTCATAAATTATATTTATGTGATTTAAGAAAAAAGTGAAGTGAATACGGAAACGTAACATTTTTAAAATATTTTTTAGAAAAAAAGTTTAAAATGTTGAAAAAAGTGAATAAACAAATTAATTTAATAATTAAAAAAAAGATGTTTTTGAAATAAAAAAGTTATGCCATTTCGGAACTTAAATTAAAATATGACGAGTTGAAAAAAATAACAACAATTACAAGATTTTTTCAAAATATAAAACGCATATGTATGTATATCAAAACTTTAAAAATAATTTTTATTTTGACAAACATATATATAATCCATTCTTTGCCATTGTTTAAACAAATTATGCGTGTTTTTCCACAATAAAATACTTACAATCTTAAAAAAATTACAAAAAATCTTTAAATAAAAATAACATAATATTATAAATTAATAAGTTTTTTTTTAAGAATAAATATACATAAATACAGTTAAACCTCCCATAAGGGACACCTCCCATAGCCGGAAACCTCTTATAACCGGTCATATTTTGTTTATCTAAGCTGTTTATTAATTTTTCATACAAAATGTAGTTTCATAACCGGACACTAAATTTAATTTTTTTTTTCAAAATATCTCTCATAAACGGAAAGAAACGTCGAAAGAAAATTTTATTACTAGTTTTTCTTTTTGCAACTCTAATGCTGGGTACACACTGTGCAATGCAATTACGCAATCTAGCAAATTTAATTAATTTTTATTCATTCGTAATATGCCAGATTGCGAAATTCATTGCATAGTGCACACCCAGCATAATATTTATTTGTGTTAATGGCAAACAAATTGGTGATTCCCCTGTTAACAAACAGATATTAAGGACAGTAATGACAAGTGTAGGGATTTTTCCCTTTTTGTAGGGACTTATTTAAAAAAAAGTACATGTATTAAAACCTCTATAATATGGCTAAAGTAAATATGTGGCGTCTTTAATAACAATGAATGAAATGTATTTTTTTTATAAGTGAAAAAATCTCCTGGCATCACTGGTTGAGGATCGCAAAGAAATTGCTGTTTATTGGGTGGAGTTGTTGGTACCGCTCATGTTGTCTACTTTAGAACCAATTAATATCTTTTGGAAAGCTGGGTTTTCGCCAGTTTGTTATAATCTTCAGATCTTGATGCCCCAGATGATAACCCACTTTAAACGTATGCAAATTTGAAAGAACTGTTCGGTCAATCAAATGTCGTTGACGAATTTTTAAAAGTATAGGGTGTCCGCCAGAAATTTTGGTAAACATTAGTCTTGACAGTTCATATTTGGCACTCGTGTAGTAGACACGTGGCAAATTTATTGTGGAAAATATTCGATAGACCAACGTGTTTTAATCGTTAAAACATTTTATCAATCATCGATTACTGTGACGATTAGAATGTTTTTCGGAGAACCAACGGGCCAACAAAACGCACTTTTTATCGTGTAGTGACTGATTTCGAAGAAAGAGGGTCTGTAGGTGATAGGCCCAAGCATGGACCACAACGTACTGCAAGATCGGCTGAAAACATTACTGCTGCTCAAGAAAGTGTTCAAAACAATCCATCAACCTCAATTCGACGCCGTGCTCAGGAGCTTGGTCTTCTAAGAACTTTGGCCACAATTTTGCACAAGGATTTGCATTTGTCTCCATTTAAGATTCAGTTGACACAAGAGCTTCTTCCAAAAGACCATTTACGCCGCCGTACATATGCCAATAGGATGTTACAGCTCGCCCCTGACAACCCCGATGTTCATGAAGAAATCGTAATGAGTGACGAGGCACATTTTAATTTTCATTTGAATGGATATGTGCTTATATAGAATAGTCAGTTCTGGACAATGGAAAACCCTCTAATAATTCATCAGTCACCTTTGTATTCATTAAAAGTGACAGTCTGGTGTGCAATTTGGTCAGGAGAATGAAAACGGCGTAACGGCAACTGTGAATGGGGAGCGATATTGTGATTTGATTGAAAACTTTTTAACGCCACAACTGCATGCTTTGGGCTTGATTAACATGTGGTATGAACAAGACGGTGCCACATCGCATAAAGCCAGGATTATAATGGAATTATTGCGAGACCTCTTTCCACAACAAGTTATTTCAAGAAATTGTGATGTTGATTGGCCTCCACGGTCGCCTGATTTGGCAGCTCCGGACTTATTTTTGTGGGGATATCTGAAAGCAAGGTTTATGCAAACAAACCAGAAACTCTTGAGCAACTCAAACAAAATATTTGTGGTGAAATGAATGAAATTCCGCGTGAAATGTGTGAGAATGCAATGAAAAGTGTGCTCAAAAGGGCTCGCATTTGTGAGGCTAACAGAGGCGGACATTTATCTGATATTGTATTCCATAAATAACTGCCGACATTAAATAAAACATTCATCAATATAAGATCCATTCTCTTTCATTTAATCAAAAATTATAAACAAACAAAGTAGTATATCTTCCCGGCGGACACTATGTATGTTATTGAAAGCGTTTGCACTGAATATGACTGTATTGTATTGAGATTAGTCAGTCTGAAGGCGAGATACATTTAGATATCTCGGATGCGCTAAATACGTATGTATGATGAAGCATTAAAACAAATTGCCCGTTTGATGCATTTTGTGGGAGACGTCTTTGTCTCTTTTCAGAATATCAAGCAAATTTCAAGTCATTTTGAAACTCATCAGCTAAAATTGAAGCCATCGAAGTTAAAGTCTACTCTAGGTAAATTTTTTCAACCGCAATAGACTAGACTGCCCTTGCTTTTAAGTTTTTATACACAAAGTTGCTAATATTAAAAAAAATATAACTTTTCAGCTGGTTTATAGGCTTTAAACAACCCACAGTTTTTAATATACTGGGGTTAGTCGGGCCATTATTTTACATATATCATTTAAGTTTTTTTTTTTTAAATTTTGAACGAAAAGTACTAATTTTAAAATATCGTTGTTGATTCTATTAAAAATTTTTAATTTTTTATTTAAAAAAATTACTTTTAAAATTTCTTGGTTCGAAGGATCAGTACTTGATCGCTGTTGTTATGATAACCGTGAGTAGAGAAGGCTGGATGGAAATGTGGAATTAGTAAATTCCTTGAGCCGATATAAATAAACAAAATATAGAATTAACTTTATTTTGTTTGCTCAGCAAAATGATACCCAATAGGAAAATGAAATGGAAAAAATAGAAAATAAAACAAATAAGTTAGAATTGTAGTTTGACTATTTATTTGAGAAATTCGTTACCTTCTTCGTTGGCTAGAAACAGAACAATAACCAAAATTTAGTTAAGCCAAAACGGAAAGAGCTATTTTAGGCATTATGCGAGAGAGAGAAAGGACGATATTTGCATCATTCAGCTTTCTTTTACATTTAATAAAGAAGGGAAAAGTTTTACGCACCACAAATATTAATGACCAGGGCTGGTTAAACACCCTTGGCATTAACAATCGCTTTAATTAAAATTAAATAACCTATCTAAATTTTTAACATCTATTAAACCTCTCTTATTCTTAGAGCACTTTTTAACTACGCCTTTACATTATAAATCATTCCTTTAAACATTCTGCTCGAAAAAAATATTTTTTCATCAATTCTTCCCGTTACAACCCTGCATTCAAATTAACTTTTATCCAAAATTCTATAGCATTTAAACAAAAACATAAATTATTGCTAAAAGGACTGAACGGTATTATTTGTTCAAAAAAAAAAAATTATCATTTACTATTTTACATATCATTGCTAAGAATAGGTGGTGCCCTGTCTCGGCCAGATATAATTTGCACACATTTTGTGTGAATGCGTTAAAAAAAAGTATATTTTTTTAGCTCTAGAATGACATGACATTTAATTGGCCTCATTGCATACGTTACGTTTGAAGTAAAAAAAAAACCAAGCAGCTTTTGTATGAATACAAAAAAAGAAAAACTATAAAGAATGCTTTAACAAAAGCATTGGAAATAGTATGTGCAATTAATAATTTTTCTTTATCTTACAACACACAAATGATACCAAACGTTAACATAAACTACAAACCCTTTTTCGCATGGAACTCAAAGGAATGAAAATAGTGAGGTCAGAGATTCTTAAACAAATTAAGAAAATATTTTAAATATTTAGGGTAACTAAAGATTGCATAAGATTTTCATCCTGGTTCGAAGGACCATGTCTCATAAACAGTTTCTTATTTAAGATTAAAAGACCATTTCTTAAACACACCTTTTAACCATTCAATAACCTAGAACCATGTGAATTTTTCTTTGTTCCTTAGATATAAAGAATAGCATTTTGTGTCACGCCCACTTATCCAGACCCACCCACTTTCTGGCAAATACTGTGCACTTTTAACCAAGCTATGTTTACCAAATTTGTAAACGTTATCTTTTGCCGTTCTTTAGATACACAGAATTTTATCTTGTGCCACGCCCACTTCCGCAATCCCACACATTTTTTTAGCAGATGCAGTGTATTGGCAACTATTCTATTTGTACCAAATTTGGAAAATATTACACTGACCGTTCTTCAGATGTACAGATTTCTACCTTTACCAGATGTATACTTCGGTGTAAAGCGCCATCTAGATGGCGTCGAAGCATAATATAGTACTCTTTCCTTCATTATACATCGAAAAAGACATATGCATCTTTACCTGATAAATGTGACGTAGTACGTTTAAATAAAGTTTATATTTGCATTATATAGACCAAAATCTACATGTTTTATAGGAAATTATTTTAAAAAAAATTTTCATCGCATACCTGTGTTATTTATATATCATATACGGGAATGGGACGAAAGACCATTTTTCAAAAATTGTAATTTTAAACTACTTACGCATATAAATAATACACACTTTTCATCTATTTTAGAAAGTTCTTTTAATCAAAATCTTCATTAAATGCATATATTTTCATATACTCTTTGTTTTGTTTAGGTTCGTAGGACCCATATTTTTCACAGTTTGTGGTCCGCTGCTGAAATATTTATATATTACTTATTTCTTTAAAGATAAACATTATTTTCCATTATTATTTTTTTTAATTGTTTCTGTCACTATTATGCAAACGATAACAATGCATTGTTTATTTTAATATTTAACGACAACTAAGACTGCAAATACTTATTTATTTTTAAATATAAAAACAATTAATATCTCTCTCATATGAAGTACTGGTACTTATTTAAAAAAAAAAAAACCAAAAATTATTTAATGAAAAAACGTGACAATAGATTACTTGTCATTTATCAAACAAAATTTTTAATTGAAATTTAAGATCAGATAGTAAACAGACCCAGATGTTAGCAAGGGTACTTAAAGAGGTGATATGGGTATTTTAAACTCGATATGATTTGTAGTAAAGACACATTTTTAGGGTTGTAGAGCACATGAAAAGATCAAAACAAAACATTTTTATATTTGACAATAGTGACAATAGTTTTGGCCATACTGGTTAGATATTGAGGATATCTTTTCAAATAGGTTTTTATATCCAGGCAGATTCAATTAAAATTATTCATAATTTATTCCTAATTAGTATTCAATTATGTTTTTTTTTTTATTTAATTAAAAATTTACTTAACATTTAACACTTTCCCCACCTAAACTCCCTTTTATCATATTCATCCTCATGTCGCCTCGTTTATGGTATTTGGCCTCAAAATGTCGTATATTGTGGTGCATTTTGCATTACTTAATGCAACATATTTCTATGTCTCGTTTAATTAATGCAAAAACAAAAAAATTTTTAGTGATAAAAATAAGTTTTTGTTTTCTTCATTTGCTACTATAAATTCTAAATTTTTTTTGTGGATTTTAAAGTTAATTATTTCTTCTTTTCTCTCTTACAGCACGCAAACTATGTACGCCAAGCAGCTGAAGATTATCTGGCCAGACGTCAGGCCCGCAACAAATCAATGACACGTTCGATAACTTCCGGCTCGGCAGGTCCCATATTGGCCATGGGCAATGTACACTATTTGCCAGCGGCAAAAAGCGGTACATTCTTTGCTCGCGACAATGTATCAAATTTTATAACTTGGTGCAGGTGAGGAAAGAAAATACTTTGGTTATGTTTAATCGAAAACAAATTTTAAAATTTTAAACTTTAAATTAAATACAGAAGAGCAATTTTGTAATGTTAAATTAAAAAAAAATATATCTTTACGTATA
The DNA here is from genome assembly GCA_943735925.1 of Pollenia amentaria. Lineage (NCBI taxonomy): Eukaryota > Metazoa > Arthropoda > Insecta > Diptera > Polleniidae > Pollenia > Pollenia amentaria. The sequence continues at coordinate 149,003,739 of OX031008.1, forward strand.
AACTCAGTATAAGATGCCAAAGTTAATTTACATGGTGTGATGGGCCTATTTCTAAAGATTTTTTTAAAACACGCAGTAGTTGCTAAAATTTTTGAATTGTGTTTGAACGCCCTATGTAAGGTTAGAAAGGCTGGTACGTAGTAAACTTCACACCCTCACCCGGAGACTAATATGGTCCATTGTGACCCCTTAATAAGTGAAAGAATTCTAGTATGAAAGAATAGGAGAACTAAAGAATGAAAGAACAGGAATAGAAAAAGTAGTGGAAGATAAGATATCGGATAGCCCAAGCAAAAACAACCCCACCGAACAGAAAACTGCCCTACATGTGCCCAGTTTCCTGCCGCGTAACCAGGTCATTCCCATTAGGAATCCCGTCAGATTCTCGAGCTCGCAGCCCGAGACATCTCCCAATTCGTGCAGGAATCTGCTACGCAGCCACCTCAGCCTGCTGTACTGTAGCCTGGGGCAGTGGCACAGAAAGTGCTCAACTTTTTCTAACTCCTCTGGGTCCTTACACAACCTACATATATCCGACAAGTCAGATCCCATTCCAACCACCATCGTGCCTATCATACAGTGGCCCGTGATAATACCTTTCATGGTCCTGACGCAGGCCCTTCTCTTGCCCAGCAGCGTATTCGAATTTGTCCTACTAAGCACCGGCCACAGCGTGCGCGATACCCGGCATTTCGTTCGGCCCCGCCAAACCCGCTCAGAACCTATTCCCTAATTCTTCCAAAGTAGAAGGCCATTGGAGGTCTGACCACCTGCACACTGTCAGGATCCTCTATTTCCGAGACCAGTCTCGCCAACTCATCAGCTATCTTGTTGCCGGTGATGTTGCAGTGACCCGGTACACAGCACAGCCGCTAACACATAATTCCCTAAGATTTCTCCTATAGCCCTTCTGCAATCATCCACTAGCCTGGAGTTCACATAACAGCCCATCAAGGCCCTCAGAGCCGCCTCGCTGTCTACATATATAGTGACCTCCGAGTCCCTAGCAATGTTGCCGCCTACCAATTCCACGACCCTAAGAACCCCCAGAACCTCCGCCTGAAATACGGTGCAGTCGTCAGGAAGTCTTTATGTCGTTCTGATGTCCAGATCCTCAATGCCCTTCATATTCGAGCCATCAGTGAAAATAGCAAATCCTCATACGTAAGGAATCCACCGAAGTGTACAGCCATCCTATTACTGACGGCCGGAGTCCCCAGATCCAACCTATCGACGATCTGCAAGCATAGTAGGCATTGAGACCCATCCATAGTCTCTCCTGAGTATCCCTTGAGTATTTTTGAACGCCATAAATACTTCAATTCTTATTTCTACTATTTTTTTTTAATTCCTACGCTAATCCCGCGAAACTCTTCGCTTGTCTGCAGGGACCAGAGTCTCTGGCGGGAATCGAACCCGCAACCCCGGTACTGATAGATTAGCTCACTACCAGCTAGACTACCGGGGCAGGAGGTGTTATTTATCTTAATGTTAATTAAAAAAAAAATTGTTAAGATATCGTTTGCAGGACCTGTTGTTGAAGATTAATTTTAAACATGCATTTAAATCAAAATGGTAAAAACATAAAATCAAAAAATATTTAAATACACGTAAAAAGCAAACATTTGTTAAATAATATTATTGTTGTTGAACACCTAAAATACTTAAAGATTTTTTTTCAACTAACAAAATCAGCGATTATTCAACTTAATGTGATATATGTATAAATAAAATTTTTAAGGTACGGTTCAAAGGACCAGTTGTCGAGATTAAATATAAACATACATTTTAAGCAAAAAAAATATTTTTCATTTATTAAGGAGCCCAAAAGATGAGAAATTATTTAAATCTGTAAAAAAATTCAAAAAAATTTTAAATATAGTTCGAAGGACCAATTGTAAAAAATTTCTTTGAGTGGAAAATAACCACTAATATTTACAAATCATTTAACCTTTGCTATTAAGAAGCTCAAAAGTTTTAAACAAGGAAATACAAGGGTTTATTTGATCCTGCATTAAATGACTTTTTGTGGCAAATCTATTTTAAAAATTCATCATGACAGACAAGTTAGAGTGCTATATTCGGCTGTGTCGAATGACTTTTTGGCCAAAATAATAATTATAACCAACATATTTTGACGGTTTTTTGTATTTCTCCGAAAATGCAAGAAATCAGATTTTAGGAATTTTTTTCTATCCAGAATACGGCCTGCTCGCAGGTCTATCTTTATGCTATTTCTGTTAGCCTGCTTCAGCCTTTTAAAAAATAGCCTTTTCTCGGGGGATATAAGTGCAACCAATGCCTGAATCGATGTCTAGGGCGCATACGAAAAATATATTGGCCAGTAACAATTTCCAAAAAAGAACGTTGGAGCCGAACTCACCAAACTCCACTGGAAGCGGATATACGCTGTCGAAGATTTAAATGGCTAAGGAAAAGAATACGAAAGAATGCAGGTGATATCACGCAATAGTCTATTGAATGTACTCTACAATGCTTCCGAAGATCCGGTAAGCCCGCCAATACTTGCAGACGAGCTACAACAACATGACGTATCCTGAAGGGAAATGTTGTCATTGGCAAATGAAAGATGTAAATGGAAGTCATTTGTGCTGGCCCTACATTCCACTGGGAATTAAAGGACTGAATACAATGTATATAATACCTGTAGCTTATCGGGGGATTTAAAATCGGCGGATCTCCTTATCGAGCGACTATTGCCCTATCTGATACCAAAGTATTATGTTCAAAAAGATATTTACGATTATTATAAAATAATTATTTACACAATTTAATTATATTTTCAACGTAACGTCTTATACCTCCCCAGAAGAAGTTTACTAAAATTCTTTGAACTTTATAATTTTTATTTTTAGCTTCAAATTGTATCGTGTGTACCTTAACAAATTAAATTAATACAATTTAATTAGTGTTTCGCGTCTCATGTTAAAGAAATAAAAGAGAGAGAAAAACATTTAAAAGTGTCAATAACTTGCCGTTGATGAATATCTGCTTTTCTTAATAGAACAACACTTATACTTTTCTTCTGACACTCTCTAATTTGCTTTAAAAAAACATGCAATAAAATAAAACACATTCCTAACGATCATTGCACTTTCAACTAGAATCTCATATGATAAAAAAAATCATACAAAATACGAAAAACATGCAAATTCTTGGCAATAATCAAATCACACCAAAAACAGCAATGAAAATTAAAAGAATCTCTAAAACAAAATGAAACTTTTTTCTAACAAGAAGAGTAAAGAAGGACGGATGGATGTTGATGTGCGTGAAAATGAAATGAAATTTCAATTAAATTTAGATCAACTAAATTAAACCGTATCCGCGTAAAATTCATTCACAGCAAATTAAGACAAACAAAAAAACCCACAAGAAAAAAAATCGAATGCCTCTACTGATTTGCTGGCACTTACTCACTGATGCTGCCACTAGTTACCAAAAACAAATACAAGGCCTATCTATTGCCTTAAACGAATTTAACGAATTGTATTCGTCAACGAATCGTCGTCGTTCCCTTTCGTTTGCTAAACATGAAAAAAGCACTTTGATGTGTTCGGCCTATAATGAGGCAATGAATGCATGAATGCCTCAAAATAAGTACTAAATGGCAGTTTGAACATAAATTTAAAAAAATAAAAAAAAAATATATCAAAAATAATCTTAAGATGATGGAAAAATCTTTGATAAAATTCTTGTTTTAATTTAGAAATCAAAAGTCAGCGGGAAGCAGGTGTGAAAAGAAGCTGAACAAATTAATTTGGTTTTGTTTTGCAATTGTTAATAAAATTAAAAATATCTCTAAACTTTTTTTTTTTTTTTTTTTTTTTGGGTTAATCTTCATCATTATTTCGTGATAATTATTATAAATATGTAACCTTAATTAGAATTTATTCTTTTATTTAACCTTCTAAAACAAATTCTTTTAACCTTTTAAGGTTTTTTTTATAAAAACAATAAAGATATTTCATTACCTTTTAAATTACTTGGTAATGAACTTTAATTATTTTCAATATTACTTAAAGCTAAAGAAACCCATTAACAAAACGAATTTAAACAAGTGAGAAGTATAGTCGGCCAAGCCCGACCATATGATACCCTTTGCAAAGAAGGGAATAAGAAAAGAAACTAAAAAAAAAATTAATTCTTGAAGAAATGAGTAGCAAATATGTAATGAACATTTGAAAGGAGTTTCTAAAAGAAATGTATACCTTCTAGATGACATATGGGCATTTCCATGTCATCGTACGTGACATTTGTACGCCTTCGGAGCGATGGAGTTTTTGCGCAAATAGTAGTAACTGGAAAACTTATTAATCATTATGTTTCTTTTAGAGGGTACTATATATGAAAAAAAAAATTATTACATTCGAAACCTTGTTGTCCAAAATACCTAGCAAAATAGGTGTATATCGTACGTGACATAAAACGGAAGTGATTTTGGGGTGAATGTAAAAAAATCCGAAAATCTGCGAATTGTGGGATGTATTTTTCCTTTTTTAAATTTTTTGCATTAAACCATATATTTTTCCGTTATAATCCGTAATTGGAAAGAAAAACAATTTTCTGGATGGTTTTATAATAAACCAAATGTAATATCGTACGTGACATACCGTACGTGACAGATTTTTCTCTTATAGTATTTACAAGATATGAAATATATTTTTGGGAAATATATGCATACAAAAACTTAAAACAATTAAGTCAGAAAGTATAGTCGGCCAAGCCCGACCATATAATACCCTACACCATAATATTTTAAAAACAAATTTTTGAGTGTCCCTATGGTCGCCGGAACAGAATTATGCTATGACGTTAAGAGTTATATAAAAGTTATTTGTGCCGAATATTATTCAGATATCTTCATCTATATAAGATTTTCTTGCCTTTCAGCGATTTTAGGAAGGGGGTATATATGGGACCTATAGTTAATTTTGGACCTACCATCACAACATTTTATCACATAGCACTTGTCGTAAAAGTTATTGTCGCCAATTTTTATGTCAATACCAGTATTTATTAGAAAGTTACAATATTGAAAGCTATTTTCTGGAGTAGTATTTGAATGAGTGCTATGGTCAAATATGGACCGATCCCAATTATATTTGTTTAGATCATTAAGACTGCAAAAAAATAATTTTTGATCAAATTTCAACCTAATACCAACATAATAAGATGATACATTTAGTTGAATTTATAGTAATACAATATCGTACGTGACGACGTTTAACAGCTTATAAAATTTTTATTATACCTATTTAAAAAAAAATTCCGGTCAATATTTTTTTGCAACAAATATCTTGCTTTGAACTTTTATTTTGAAACACGTACGACTGATCAAATACCAATGACATAGACAAATGATGTTTTCGCACCACGTACGTGACATTTGAATAGCACCCAAAGCAAACCAAAAAATATACCGCTAATTAAACTATATATTTGGTCTCTCCTCGTGAATTTGGTTCATTGTTGTTGTAACATTAATTTTAAGATATAATTCCAATGTTACCAGTATCTGTATTTAATCGGCAGAAAAGTGAAAATTGTTGATTGCAGTTACTAAAAATGAGTCAAAGAGGTAGTCAGTTTTAACTTTTATTTTTTGCTCTTTAAAAATTGTAATAAGCTCTAAACCCCTTTGCATAGTAAAGTTTGAGTGTTTTTTTACTTTCTACCATATTCGAAAAATAGTTTCAAGGCTATTTATTTTTTGAGTCGTGGTTGACATTCTCATGGAAATGCCCATATTTTAAAAGCCAGGATCTAAAATGTAATGAAATTTTTAGAATGGAGTATTGACGCCTTCAAAAAGGCCTGCCACTTGCAGTCCTTTCAATATTTGCCCTTGGGAACCTGGGTTGTCAGATTGATTTTGACCTTTTTCGCCAAATTCAACGAAAAAAATCGCCAAAATCGCCAAATCATTTATTTATTAGTTTTTGACAATAAAATATATATTTTTAAAATTTAAAATTTTTTAGTTTTAGAATTTATTCTATGAGTTAAATTGCCAAACGATAATAGTCTGGTAGAGTATAAAGTCATTTATAAAAAAAATTTAAGAAATAGAGCTATTACAAAAAAAAAAAAAAAAAAAAAAAAAAAAAAGCTTTATAAAATACATAACTGAAATTTAACTCATAGCATAAATTCGAAAAATGAAAAATGTTGAATATAATAAAGTTGCTTATGAAAAAGAAATAATTCCCAATATCTATTATTAAAAATATTTTTTATAAATCCAAAAAAAAAAATTTGTTCCGTATCGCTAAAATCCGCCAAAAATTAAAAAAAGTCGCCATGATATATATTTTGTTAAATTTGTATTTAGAACAAAGAAAAAATGATTAGTAAACACAAAAAAGGTACAATTTTTACAATAAAATATTTTATAGTAGTCTACTTAACGCAACAAAAAAAAGAATTTTTGGGGTTAGTATTAAACAAATGTTGGATATAAATTTGTATGTATTATATATCTAAAACGCTATACACTTCGCCGACAAGACTCCCTTTTTTTCTTCTTTTTTTAATACATTGTGAAGGTCTAAAATGCAACATGTACTATTTACATTCATATAACTTTTAACTCGTAATAAAGCGTTTAAGAGCTCATATCGTATTCTACTTCGAGGGTGAGTTTAAGTGGAGTTTTAAATTAGATAGAATATCATTATTAAAATTCTCTTTCCAATTAACAAACGGTATATTTTTTCTATTGTGTTCCATATACATACAAATGTACGTTAGGATTCAAAAAATCTTTAATATATCTTTTCCAACAACGAATTTTATCTGCGATAATAAATTGCCACATTTTATAATGGAAAAATGTTCATAAACTTTACATATATTAATTTTTTAAGGAATTCTACTTATTAAATTTTTCAAGAGCACCTTCAAAGGTGAAAAACAATGAAAAAGATTTTCATTATTTCAACATAATTTAGTATTAATTTAGTATTTGAATGCATCAAATTTCATACAATAAAATACTAGAACAAAAATAATATTATTTCTTGGTATCGAATTTAACAAATTTCAAAACAAATTCATCAAAAATAGCCAACAAAATCGCGAACTATTTTATAAATCGCCAAAATATCGCCATGTCGCCAAACCGAAATTTAGGTCGCCAAACAAGTTTGAAAATCGCCACGTTTGGCGAGAAATCGCCACATCTGACAGCCCTGCTGGGAACCACCATAAAAAATTCACATTTTTGGTACAAGAGCTGTCATAAATTGGCGACAAAATGCACCAATTCTCATTCCATTTTGTACAACTTCGTTTCTAACTTATTTATTTATATATTTTTTTTATTGGTATCTTCACCGTGAAATTGTAATTTTTATGCGATTTCTTTTTTATTAGATAATTTGCAAATTTGAGCGATTTTTATATTTATTTTTTTTTTTTTAATTTTAAGTCTTTACTAATTATCTTTAAAAGTGAAAACTGTTCCCCCATTTTTGTCATGTTTAATCACTTTTAATGATTTTATATAACTAAAATGGCTTCTTTTGTAAAAATTTTGGATATTATAAAAGCTAATTTTTGGCAGTTTTTTTAAACTAAAGTTATTAGTAAGTTTTGCACGGTTTTAGATTTTAAAAAAGTTTTTTAGTTCAAAACTATTGATTATGAGTTTGGGTTAATAAAAGATTTGTACTTTAATGAGGATTTGTAGCATATTTTGTAAAAAAAACGGAATTGGGCGTTTTTTTTTTTTTGTCATTTAATATTTGATTTAGCTGATTTAAGCGTGTTGTTCTTATAACAGTTTTATTGAAAATATTAATTTTTATTGATGGTTTTTTGATTGTTTTTAAAATTTGACTCGTTTTTGTTAAATTATCAATTTTTTTATTACGTCGCCGTAATACAACCTGGCGAGTTTAAGACAGTTTTATGGAGTTAACACTCTAGCGGAATTCACCCTTGATAGTAAAGTCCCTTGTAGACCTTGTTGATCTTATAATTTTAGTAAAAATACTAACATTTACAACACTGCAACAACAAAATGTATTAGACTTAAATATACTACGCTGTGGTTGAAAAATCCCACAAAAAGCAGTAGTAAACAAAGAGTGTGAATTTACCAGAATAAAACAGTTGAAAAAACTTTATCTGTCTCTTTTTCTCACTCAGCAAATTCAATAATTTACAATGCATACGAAAAAGACACTCACGCTTTAAATTATAAAATCGTATTAAATATAACAGAGTTGTACACTTAATACAAAGGGTGAATACCGCTTCTATTTTTGCCTTGGAGGTTTAAATTTGTTTTGTTTATTTTATATTATAAACTTAAATATTTGACTGATTAGTTAATAATCTGTTTTGTTTATATTTTTTTGTTTGGGTTTGTTTTTTTTTTTTTTTTCAGAAAAAGCCTTAAAATTATAGAGTGCCTATTATTCGAAACAGACGACCTCATTATGAGAAAAAACGAAAAACATGTTATTTTATGCCTTTTAGAAGTGGCCAGAAGGGGAGCTAAATTTGGTGAGTAAAAAGCAGTAAACAAATATAAGATTGTTAAATAAATCAAACATAAAGTTTCATCGTTAAAAAAACAAACAGCAGTGCTTTAACCACAAAATAAGTGTTTTTATTTATTATTTTGATTTAAAAATTTAATTCCTATCCTTATTCTCTTTTTTTTTGCAGGTATGCTCGCGCCCATGTTGGTACAAATGGAACGGCAAATTGATCGTGAAATCGCTGCCGATAATAAAGCCAACGGTATCGGTTGTGGCACACAAACCGAAAACGATGCCTTAATACAACAGACCGATATTGGTGTGGGTACCGAAACGGTCGGTACAGAAGCCGACATATTCGATGACAGTGATACAGAAAATGATGAAGATGATGATGAAGGTCCCATGTTAATGTATGGACCACAACCACAAATCATCACCAACGATTTGAAGAGTCTAGATGAAATGGTAAGTTCAAAAGAGCTGAATTGTTTACATTTACTTAAGAAAATCAAAGAAATAAAAGAAACTGAAGTACGGGATATTAAAAGATCATTTATATTTATGATCATTATATTACATTAAATTTATGGGGAAATATCAAAAGCTAGTGGTAGGTTAAATTTTAAAAGGGCTTGTAAATTAAAAGAGCTGTTAAGTGTTAATAATAGAGGTCAATTAGAGGTTGGTTTTTGTTTCGGAAAATTACTCAAATATAGTCCAAAAAAATTAAAATAATTGTGGTTTTATTGCTTTAAGTGGCTCTCTCAGTGTGTTGAAATATAATTTTTTTAATATTTATTTTTTTTAAATACATTTAATGTTTTTACTATTTATTTAACCTTGATGTTAGTGCTAGTTAGTTTAATTGCCTGTTCATCGACTTCGAACGAAGGCTTCGTTCGCTTAACATACATGTAAAACAAAAACAATATTTTATAATTTGTTTTTGTTTTAAATGCAAATTAAGCGAACGAAGTCTTTGTTCGGAAATAGATAAACGGCAGCAAAATTGATTAGACATTTGGTTATTTTAAGACAATGGTTATTGAGCATTAATCATCGCTTTAAACTTAAAACTTTAACTCTATTAATCTTAAAATATGACAAATTATTATTTTTATTATTTATTGTAATTCATTATCATGTGATTTTTTTTCATCCGACGTTTGTTTTAAAAAATTTACGATCGGGCAAAAACGACATGGTCACAAATCTTTTGATTTTTTTATGATCTTATAATGGGTGATTCAAATAGAGATACTTTTTTCAATAGCCTTTTTTTGACAGATCACGTGTGAGTCGTATCATGCTGTCATGTTATTTTTGTTGAATATTGTTTGGCATTTCATAATGGAAAGACTTACGCCTGAACAACATTTACAAATCGTTCAACTTTACGTTCTGTGAGGAATGTGTTTCGTGCACTTCGCTCAACTTATGGTCAACATAATCGGTCTACTAAGAGTACTATTCGCAACACCATCACCCATTTTGAGACCCACCATTCATTATTAGATAATATTCGACCGAATATACCACGTCCAGCACGCTTTGAAGAAAATATAGGGGCCGTAGCTGAGACAAAGACCGTGGAGAGTCGATTCGGCGCCGTTCACAGCAACTCGGACTGACGTATGGAACGACTTGGCGCATTTTACGTCGAGATCTTAAATTGAAAGCGTACAAAATAAAGCTTGTGCAACAACTGAAGCCGCTCGACCTTCCAAAGCGACATCGCTTCGCTCTATGGGCTCTTGAAAAGTTCCAAGAAAATCTGACGTTTTCGAGGCAAATTTTGTTCAGCGTTGAGGCCCATTCCTGGCTTAATGGGTATGTTAACAAACAAAATTGCCGCATTTGGGACGAAGAGCAACCTGAAGAGGTTCAAGATCTGCCACTTCATCCAGAAAAAACAACGGTTTGGTGTGGTTTGTGGGCCGGTGGAATCATCGGTCCATATTTCTTTAAAAATGATGCCGGTGGGAACGTAACCGTCAATGGCGCCTGAAATTGAAGCTCGTGATCTCGGCGACACTTGGTTTCAGCAAGACGGCGGCGCCACTCCCCACAAATCGCATCAATCAATGGATTTATTGAGAGAACACTTCGGTGAGCACATAATTTCACGTTTTGGGCCGGTTGATTGGCCACCAAGATCGTGTGATATCACACCGTAAGACTTTTTCCTGTGGCGATATGTCTAAAGTTTATGCGGACAAATCCGCTTCGATTCAGGCCTTGGAGGAAAACATCACGCGTGTCATTCGCCAGTTACCAGTCGAAATGCTCGAACGAGTCATCGAAAATTGGACTCAACGGATGGACCATCTGCGACGTAGCAACGGCCAACATTTGATAGACATAGTCTTCAAAAAATAAATGCCAAGGATTGTTCTTTCAAATGATAATAAACATTCTCCATTAAGTTTGAATTTTCTGTGTTTTTTAGGGATCCTCGAAATGGATCACGCTTTATAAAATTATTTTAATCTATTAGTTTTAAATTAAGACTTTCTTTTGCAATATGTTGAAGCAAACCGGTGGATATATGTGCCTTCTAGGTAGGCACATATTTTTCTTGGTTAACAAGAATTTTCAAGAAAAAATATTTTTGGGCAAGATTTTTTGATAACCAAAGAAAAATCACGTTATTTTTTTTTTTGTTTACAGTTTTCCTTAAAGAAAGCTGTGTAAAAAGCATTGTTGGGGGTAGTGCACTAAATATTGATATAAATCAGCATTGCACTATCACTTAATAAAACTGCAAAAAAAATGTGATGTTTTCTTTTCTACAAAAAATGTGACATTTTATTTAAAAAAATGCAATTTGGTGTTCGTTTCTTAAAAATGCTTCGCTCTCTAAAGGAGTGGCTTGTTTTATTCTAAAAAATGCACCCTTACTAATGGCATTAGGCATTGCACAATACGCTCCGTATAAATCGACAGTGTTGATAATGCCCTGTAAAAAGATGGCTTCTGTTTATTTAAAGGGTTACCAGACGAAGTTGGAAAAAAAATCGCTTCAATCAGGACAGAAAAAATTTTAAATTTTAATAGTTAGTTTTTCTTTTATTTAATAGTAAAACATAAGAAAGCATTACATTGTGAGTGATAGGTTGTCAGTGATATAAAATTTAAGTATAGTCGGTGTTAAAAAATTGTTTTTGAAAAAAAAAACGTCAAATCAAGAAATCTGAAAAGCTTGTTGTTAATAAATCATCAATCTGGAAAAGCTTTTTTCTTGTTTACACATTTAATAAAAAACAAACTAAAGAAATTGGAATTTCGTCATTCATTTTGTTCAATTATTTATTTATTTAATATAATCTATTAACAAATTTTGGTTTATGTCTATTTTTTTATATTTTGAAGAACAAACTTTTTGTCAGCTGTTAAAAACAGGGCGGTCCAATTTTGTGTTTTGTTCTCATCAAATAATAAATTGCATTATTACAGGGTCGGCAAGACGTTTTATATATGTACCTTTTAACAAGGTGGTATTTTTTTGGAGAAAAGAAAACCCCACTACACTATTTTTATATTTACACTATTTTTTACCAGCTTTAGTGATGATTGGAATTTTTTCACTAGCACTAAAAAAATTGAGTGGTATTGCACATTTTTTCACTATCACTAACGGTGATTGAATGCATAAAATCTGCACTCAATTCAAATAGTGCAAAATGTGTACTTGCAAACAAAATAGTTGCACATAAACAGACTCTCACTAAAATTTAAAAAATGTAATTTTAAATGCGCATAGTTTTTGATTCTTGTGATGATATGCATAAGCAAAGGAAATAAAAGAACATAAAATGTTGTCAAAATTTTTTAATTTCATGATTAGTGAGTTTGGTAGTTTTCAATTCCTCAGTCAACATCAACAAAATGATTGCAATAATTTTGCACTATCACTAACTGTGTGTTGAAACTGAAAAATTAGTGCACTACCCTCATCTATGGTAAAAAGTAAATATATATTCCATCGTTTTGTTTTATCATATTTGTTAAAAAAATCTATCAAAACTACGTTTCCTTTACTCAACACCAAGAATTTGACAAAACTGAGATGCTGATTTGAAACAGAAACCAGTATCAATACCAATAATTAAAAGCGTTAATCAGCTAAAACAAAAAGGTACAGAAAATTTTGGTGCAATAAGTGAGTTCATTTGCTTGTATTTTTTCGCTTTTAACTGCTTTAAACAATTTTGTTATGTTCTTAAAAGTTAAAAGATTTTGTTTGTTGTGCTTAATTCCCTTTTTTTAATAATTGATAAAAAAAAATACTTTCGTTATAAAATTAAAAAAAAGCGAGATGACAATTGATTCTCACAGTCCTTTTGGCGGTTTATGAGAATAAATATACGGATTGTATCAATGAATTTCCTTCAAAAAACGTGGAAAAGGACATGCATTAATGCAATTAGTATATTTCTTCTCATAAAGCGCCCAATGGAACCGTCCTATTATAACGGATCATACAGCCAAATCGATTATATAGATAGCTATATACATAGGCCTAATTAAATATCCAAACCTTTAACTCTTTTTATAAAATCGTACTGTTATTTTAAAAACTGGAGATTTATTACTCATTTTTTCTTACTTTTTATTGGTCCTTCCAATCCTCCTAAAATGTTGAACGTCTTAAAGAGCTTAATATTTTATTACTAAAAATTAATATATTGAAATATTCCAAATTATGGAGACCTCAACTATGCACTTTTCGTTATGAAAGCTTTTATTTTTTTATCTGCTCCATATCTAATACCAAAAAATATTAGTAGTGCTTCGGACGCTTAACCCTAATCATGCCGACAAAAAATATTGCAAAGCCTGCAAATCGCCTTTTTCTGAGCACAATCCTTTATTAAGGTAGAAGATGCATAAGGCGAAATAAAATCTTAATGAAATTGATTCTTATTATAATTCGTAGGACCATAATTAAAGTACTTCGAACCAGAAAACTTCCTAGAAGTGATAGTTAAAATAACAAAATTGTCTTATTCCAATTATTATTATAGCCATGTTTTTAAACCCATTAAATTTCATATCTATTATTGAAACATGTTTATTATATCATATTGAAAATTTCAACAACGACATAACTTAACTAAGCTGCACCATGGTGTATAAATATGCATTTATTTAAAATTTTTGGTTCAAATTTTAAAACAAAAAAAAAAGAATTAAATTAATTTTGAAACAATTAAGTATGTATTAGGGTATTCATACGGTTAACCGATTAATTAGTACCCGATTAACTGATCGGTTATTTTAAATTTGGCTTTTTTCGATTAACGATTAAGCCGGTTAATTCAGTCGATTAACCGATTAACCGATATAACAAAATTTTAAAGTTTTTGTATTATAACTAGGGAGATCGAACGGTTATTATTCGACCGGTATTAACCGGTTATTTTAGCTTTGCCCAAGCCGGTTAATTGAAAATGTCAATTTTTCGAATAAACCGGTTATTTTGGTATAATAAACCGGTTATTTTTAAAATGTGTAATTTATATAAACTTTTCTTACACTTGTTGTAAATGTACCCGTAAATTAATTATTTTCCTAATTAACTATTTATTGGGAAAACTTAAAATTTTTATGAAGAATGACAAAACAAAATGTAATAAAAGTCAAAAAAAAAAAATTATGAACAATGTAAATAAGCGTGTGCTTTCGTAAAAAAAAACGAAAAACAATTAAAAATACTACAAAAAAGAGTTCAGTAAAAAAGTAAATTGTGCGAGAGTATTGTAAATATTAAATATATTAATATTGTGGTTATTTTATTGAACTGTTTATGGTTTTTAATCTAAATTTTTAATAAATATATTTTTATATAGATGCTAACTCCGGAGATATTTCGAACGGGATTAAAAAGACACAATTAGTTGCTTGAAGTGCACTGAAATGATAAGTTGGTTTCCATGTCACAATTTATGAATAACCTTTCATTAGCCCACATGCTTGACATTAATGTGCTCCAAACAAAACTTAACTGCGTTCGACGTAGTTCTAAAGAGTCGACAAATAATACTTTATAAGTCACTGGGTGAAATATTCCGAGGACGGAATGACCGTTAAGGCACTAAAAATTTAGTTTTGTGGAAAATATTTTCAAAAAGCATGAAAAACAAATAATTTTTCCAACATTTTGCTTCAGAAGCACCACAAAATTTTTCTAAATCAATTGTTTAAAAAAATTTAATTGTTGCACAGGGCTCTAGCAATAATTTAACCTTTACAGATTTAAAAAAATATCAATTAGTCGACGAGTTATAGGCAAAAAATCATGTAAACAATATGCTGAAAATCGGCATTTGACTGCAAAGGTTGAAGGTCGATTAAAAAAAAAAAATTCAAACTAACATAAACAAACGCCGCGATACGGGTCTTCTAATTTAGCCTCTATTTTCACCCCTCACTATCAGAATCGACCTAACTTTTGCTAACCTGAATTTGTTCCACAGTGTTACTGGATTCGTTTTTTTTTATTCTATCGTCAAATATTTGTTAGGTCTTTTTTTGTTTTTTTTTTTATTATTCCTACACTAAATCTCGCGAAGCTTTTTGCTTGTCTGCAGGAGACCAGAATCTCTGACGGGAATCGAACCCGCAACCCCGGTACTGATAGACTAGCTCACTACCATATCTTTTTATTTTGTTTGTTTTTTACCTTTGTGAATTGTTTTGTTTTTATTCAAATTAACGTTTTATTTCAAAAACTTTTTTAATTTTTGTGTTTTTATGTATTCGATTTAAAACCGGTTAACCGGTTATTTTGAAAATGTTTAACCGAAAACCGGGTTTTTTATAATAGGAACTATTCGCAATATTCGAAAACCGGTTATTGAAAAAAGTCGAATAATCGATCTCCCTAATTATAACATATTTTTGGTCTTTTTATTATTTGGTTCGTCTGATATACAAAAGTTAAGTGTTTAGAAAATATTTTTCGATACAAACAAAGAAGGTGTTTAGTGATCTTCATTTTATATAAGTGTTAGCTGTCACCAGCTTTTTGTTTCACGTACTTTTAATATGTATGCGCCTAGTTATCGGTTTCTTCTCATATCTGGTCATATCAATCTTTTAACAAAATTACCCGAAACAATTAGAAGTCTTAAAAATATTTAAAAAAATAAAACAGGACTCAAATGGCATAATGCAAGATTTTATATTTTTAGTGAAATCCAAGAAAAGGACTGAGAACTTATGTATGGGCATTTCCAGCGAAAAGTTTACTTTTTGTAACGTAACACCAGAAAGTAATTACAATTGCTTCTCAAAAAATTTTATATGTATAATTTACTTTTTTATATTTTAGTGTAAAGCGCAACTAGCTCTACATTTAGTAACAAAAAGGATAGCATTTGAACAACATGGGCCTAATATGCAAGCTTATTTGCTTGCTGGCGTTACGTTACAAAAAGTGGACTTTTCGCTGGAAATGCTCATATTCTGTATTACGGGTTGCTTTTGATTTCTTCAACATCTATGTTAACCGAAAGATTTTTTCCAAGCCAAGTTTTATCAAAACCAAAGAAAATAATATGTTAAGTCCTAAACATTTAAACCAAATTATTTGTTTCAAAGATTATTTCATAAGATCTGGTTAAACTATTAAAATAACTAATAAAATGATCTTACTGCTTATTTTTTAATTAAATACATATTATGTATTAATTAAAAAATATGTATTACATATTAATGAATTATTTTTTTATTTGCTCGTTTTAGTTCATGAATTGCTATGTTTGTAATGTTATTGCTTTTTTGTACTAATAAGCGCCAAATAATAAATAATTTATGCATTTTTATTTATTGATATTACATAATTTAAAAAAAAATGTATTAATCGGTTAACCGATCAATAACAAAATTAACCGATTAAGCCAAAACCTCGGTTAATTAATTGTGCGATTAACCGATTAAAGCAAAAGTTTAAATGGATACCCTAGAATGTATGTTAGTAATCCAACGTCTTGTCTATCGGCAGGTCTTTTTCATAACTCTAGGCTTGTCAGTCATTCAGTCAGTCTATCTGCTGTCCAGCATGTCATGTCATAATTTTCTTACAGACAAACTCACATGTCACCGTTATCTTTACAATATAATTATGTATCATTTTATAATAATTTTTTTTTTCAAGATTTGTTGTTTTTAATGTGTGTTAAACAACGATTGGTCGATCGATCGAATGCTCGGTTGGTTACTGATCCATCTGTTTGTGGCCACGATCAATTTTTGTTGGTTGGTTGGAGTGTTGAATATTGTTTAAAAACAATTATTTAAACGTTTTTTTTAAATATAGCTTCAAGCAATTGTTTGTTTATTTTAGGAATAAATATTTGTTGAAAATGAAATGTATCTCCCCAAAGTGGGCCACCATGTTTTTTTTTTCTTTGTCAGATATTATCAAACATGGATTTTTTTCTTTCATGTTGTTATGACAATATTGTAGTTGCAGTTTAAATGCTGCTACTCATACATTTATCGATTATGTTATTTAATGGGTTTGAAGAAAAACCTTTAGAAAAGAAAATATGTATTAATAGATTTTAAAGGCACGCGCGCCCTAAACATAAAACGTGACTTTAATTCAATTTATTAAAAGAAAAAAAAAAATAACTAGACATTTTTATTAATTTAGTTCACTTTTAGTATTTTAGTTTTTGTGTTTGAAGTGAAATTATTTTCTTTTGAAAATATGTATATTACTGATTCGTTCGTATTATAATTATTTCTCTTGGAAAATATTACTGGTCATGATTTTATATTTCTTGGAAAGAAAACCGACTACTCTATTATTTTGAAAAATAATAACTTAAAGATTTCTCTTTATTAAGACAAAATAAATACGTGCTTAAATAAAGAATTTTGTTTTTTTTTTAATGAAATGGCCTACTAACTAGACTGCACTATAGAATGCACAATTTTAGAACAAACTATAAATTGGACTTTATCCTCAGAAAAAATTAAAAATTGATTTCAATAAAAACTTTTGTGATATTAATTAAAAAAAAAATTAAATTTGCGCCAGTAAAAAAAATTAATCATAATAATTAAACATTTTTTGATACTAACAACATTTACTGCAGTAATGTTGTTGATATAAGTAAACGTTTAATTCACTTGATTACATTTTTTATCGAAACTGATTTTATTTTTGATTAATGGTTTAATTGAAAAAAAATAGGCCATAATTTTTTCTGTGTACAATGGACTTTTTAATGGACTAAAGGCTGGACTATAAACTTTACTTAAGATTATACTATTGACTGGACATATACTTTATTATATACAGGGTTCTAGTTTGGGCTAGAGGCTTGACTATAAACTAGGCTGAAGATAAGGCTACAGGCAGCACTATTACATAAATCTAGAATATTGAATTTTATTTATTTTGGTATTTAAAGGTATTCAATAAAAATAAGTTTTTTTTACCAAACATAATTGCATTTGCTTGTGCATTTCTTTCACCAAATGGCAAAACCAATTTATAACATATTTCTAAAAATATATTGGATCTTAACTGGGTTATCTGCATATGTCAAACTTTAATAAATCTTAACCAAGTCTATGTGACAATTGTGGAAAAGATTTACATGGATAGCTGCCCATCATGGAGTAGACCATGATGGATCTTAAGCACTGTGTGACAAAAAATGCGTTTACCAACCACCCCCGATTTTGAGAGCAACCAGCAGACCTAGATATTACTTTGAATGCATAGTCCGGCAAAATTATAATGGCAGAATCTGTTGAGTAGCAACAGCACCTATGGATAATCTTCCCTCAGGTCGAACTCTCCCATAATTCGTGAAAAATCAGTCCTTTAGTGGGTTTTTTAGGATATCCCGTCCGACGACCTTGTGTCGTAAACCACAACCCCCACCTGATCGATGAAAGTATCTTTTCAATGAAAAACCGAAACTTCCGCAAGTGTAATCTTCCTGAAAGACAGAAAGCAGTTCCCGCAAGAAGCCTAATAATGGAGGCCTCAGCCAATAGTCAGTCCGGTGCCATGCGGTAGCCGGCTACAATCGCAAGAGATCGTGAAGATGCCCTGGGGATCTGGCAATTTTGGATTTTTGCCGAATCCCAGGTATAAGCCGCACCTGATTATGTCCTCGAGGATGTAACACCAAAAGGTATATGGATCATCCCTAAAGCCCCGGGGGAGTCTGTGGGACTGCACCAAAAGCTGCAAACAAAAATTATGATATTATTGTTGCTAAGATGGGATTTTGTTTTTGAACTTTTCTATAAATGTGTTCACCATTCGCACAGAAAAGTGTTTTATCAATTAAAAAAATGGTTAAAAAGTATTTAAATTTTATTAATTTTATTAATGTGAATCAATTATTTTTTTTTTTTTTTTTTGTTGAAAGAAAATTAAAACTTTTATTTTGATTTAATTAACATTTTAGTTGTTTTGAAATAAATTTTCAATTAAAATTTTTATTAAATAACAAAAAATCTTAATTGACTTTTTTCGTTAAAAATAAAATAATTTAAACATTTGGAATTGTTGTTGGAAATTGTCAATATTTATTTAAATAAATTAACACATTGTTTGAAATGGCAAAGTTTTTTAATCACTTTTTTAATTAAAATTAAAAATATCATTTATTGAAAATATTTTTTTAAAATTTTAAAATTGTTAGTAATCAATATCAATCATTTTGGTAATAGGTGCAAAGTCAACAACTAGTTTGCTGGATATTATGAATTTGGAATAAATTTGGTGATTGGAGAAATTTAATAATTTTATCTGTGCGACAACAAAATTCAACACCAAAAACATTTAAAACTTTATGTATAAAAGATTTTTAGTGAAGGACGACAGACAGTATTTTTCGCTTAAATGTATTTCATAATATGCACGTTTTTTGCTGCTTAGTCATCGTCCAGACTTACAATTTTTGTTGCAACAATTGTTGAGTTTATGGTTGAGAGAGGTGAGAAGATTGGGCAGGGGTACTCAGTTGCATGTACTCTGCAATTCTCTTTTTGTTTGAAGGTGTATTTGTTTTTATATACAAAATATAAAAAGGGCAAGAAAAAATACAAAAATTGCAGCACTAGAATTTCATTATCTGAACACTAATGCAATTTTGCAGGAGAATTTTTAAAAGTTTCACCAAAAAAATTGCAAGTCTGGATTTATAAACGGGAACTACAATTAAAAAAACTCGCTTATATGCGTATACTGTGCTTATAAAAAACTCGCTTATGGTGAAAATAAGATTTTTTTTACTTGCATCGACAGTAAAAACATTCAAAGTTGGATAAAAATGTATGCATAATATTTATGCATATAATTTTGGTGCGTTTTTTTTTTTTTTTTTTTTTTTTTTTTTGTATTCGACTTAAGTTTCAAAAGATGCTTGATATGCATATGTATAAGCGAATGCTTGAAACGCCATCAACATCAATTCACCGTCGCTCTCAACAATTGAACATTTCGGAGACATCATTGAGACGAATTTTGCATAAAGACCTTGGTATGATGCCATACAAAGTCCAATTGGTTCAGGAGTTGAAGCCAAATAACCATCCAATGCGTTTTCGCATTGCTAAGTGGGCCTGCGATCGACTTACGGAAGATGCCGATTTTGCCAAAAAAAAAACATCTTTTCAGATGAAGCTCATTTTGATCTTGGCGGGTATGTAAACAATCAAAATTGTCGCATTTGGGGCACAGAAAACCCGCACGCATACATTGAAAAGCCGATACACCCAGAGGCATAATTGGGCCATTTTTCTTCGAAAATGAGCAAGGAGTGGCCGTTACAGTCAATGGCGATCGTTATCGGGCCATGTTGAACGAATTTTTGTTCACAAAAATTAAAGAGGAGGATATTGGCAACATTTGGTTTCAACAGGATGGCGCTACGTGCCACACAGCCGAAGCTACACTCGATGTTTTGCGCCCTGTTTTTGAAGATCGCATTATTAGCCGCAGAGCTGATGTCGTTTGGCCACCTCGGCCCTGCGATTTGACACCGTTGGACTATTATTTGTGCGGTGCCGTCAAAGATAAGTGTTGCGCCGACAAGCCAGATACAATGACGCTTATAAGGACAATATTCATGAAGCCATTGGTGAAATACAGCTGCACAAAATCGATAATGTGCTTAAAAATTGGACCGATCGTGTAGGCTACTGCATGGCCAGCCGAGGCAGGCATTTGAATGAAATTATTTTCCATTATTAACCGGAAGGATTGTACTTTCAAATAAAAAAAGAAATTTGAGAACATATTCAGTAGTTTTTTTTTATACCATTTCCAAAAAAAAAAGTTATTTGGCGGACCCTTTAGAATCCGGGAATAACTTCTTTTCATAAGTATAAAGTCATTCCTAAAAATTTAAGGAATATAACTATTACAAAAAAGCATTATAAAATACATAACTGAAATTAAGCTCATAGAATGAATTCGAAAAATAAAACAAATAATATTTTTAATTATAATTAAAATTAAAAATATTATCAAAAAACTTTGCCATTTCAATCAATGTGTTAATTGATTTAACTAAATATAGCCTCAGGTTTTGACAATTCCCAACAACAATTCTACAAGTTTAAATTATTTTTTTTTTTTGTAATTTAATTAATATTTTAATTAAAAATTTATTTCAAAACAACTAAAATGTTAAAAAATCAAAATTAAATTTTTCATAATCTTTCAACTAAATAAATAATGGATTCAATTATCACATTAATTAAATTGAAATACTTTTCAAAAAATTTTTTTAATTGATAAAAATAAGTACTGATAATATTTTCTGTGTAAAAATAATCTCTCTAAATGGAAAAACCTTCCTTTTTCTTCCTAAAATAAATACAAACAATAATTCTCATTTCTTTCCAAATATTTCCTGTTCCCTTAAAAAACGACAATAAAACTTAAATACCCCATTAAAATGCATTTTATTATAAGACTAAAAAAATTGATGCCACAAACATGACTTTTCTCACCTTGGAGTATTTTCCTCACTACTATTCTGTGGCATTTCCCATGTTGCTGATGCATCTCATAATCTTTGATAAATCATCCAAGCCGTCCTCTTTCATTACTGTAATATCCCCCCATAGTTGAACTTTCATTTGAAATAATGACCCCAATTCATAAGAGATTATCAAAACGAAAACAAACAACAACAGCAACAAATATAATTTACCCAAATACCAACAAATTTATACGTGTTTTACACAATTCTCAGGTATTTTTTCCTACAAATCCAACAAAAACTATTAAAGCAGAATAAATTAGCAACAATCTAAAGAAAAATACGCATAAGTGAATAAGAAGGTGAAAATGTCAAACTAAAAGAAACCAGCGAAAATGCATAAATATTTTCAAAACAGCGAGAAACAAACAAAAAAAAAACTATTAGACACGACTGGGGAATGAGTAAGAAGAAAATGGTTCTTAGCGGAAAATAAATGAGTGTTATGATAGACATCTGGAGAACTTCTAGGGACTTAAAATGGCTGAACTGTAAATAAATACTTTATGCTTTTTCTTTACCTTCAACTTTAATGCTACTCACGTATCATACTTAAAAAAAGATTTTGAAAAAAAGTATAAGAATTAAACAGAAAATATTTTAAAATAGTTAGCAAAAAATATAGATAAGAAAAAAACAATTTGTTAAAAGAAAAACGTTTAAGGGGTATGGGAATGAAGTCTGCAAAAACGCTTTTTACACGTGAGTGCATAAATTATAATTATTACGACTTTTGCAAGAGTTAATGTTTTTTTGTGTGTTCTTGTTGTTATTGTCTATGACCTTATGTCACGATTTTTCTAAACTGATTTTTCTCCAACAACTAAAACAGCAACTTCTTCGTTTTTTTAAACACTAACAAGAAGAAAAAAGCCTACGAATATGAAAGACCGCAGAAAAAAAACTTTGCTGAAATTAACTACTGCTACTGCTTTACCGTTATAAGCCAAACATGGAGTGAAATTATAATGAAGGCGTTAGGCCACAATCGCCAAAATTAAAACTGTATTTAAATATAAAAAATAAGATACTAAAGATATGGACAAATGTGTTTCATATTAAGATGATGCCTTGTATTACATAAGAAACATTCTTTTAGATATGCATTTTTTTTAAAACATCCGCGCATGCGATATAAAACTGTAGTGCGTTTCAATTACTTTAAACGGACCGACAATCGATTGGAGTAGCGATGGTGTTATTCTGTAATTTCTTTTTAACGATAGTATACAGCAGTATTTTTGTGCTGTTTCTAAATAACAGGCAAGTGAGAGTAAAATTTATGTGAAAAGCACTCAGTTTTTTACTTTATTTTGACTACACAATCACTTGCCTGGCACTTGGGAACAGCACATTAATTAAATATCTTGTGGCATTTTTGTCTACAAAATGTAAAAATACGCGAATGCCAAATACTCAAAGCCGATTTCAACACAAAATACACTTTATCGATTTAATAAACACAACGTAAATTATTGTCGCTTAAATAACGAAAAAATACTACTTAAAGTAATAGCTGACTTCAACCAACAGCGAATATCGTTAAAAATTTTACTGAATAGGAAATTCGATAACTTTTCGTTATATTTATTTTAACGATATGATTATCGCAATAAAAGTTAGTGAATCGCATTTCTTATTATTTTAGTACATAAAAAAATTATCAACAAAACTTAAAATACCTCTCTCTTTCTAATAGAACCGTGCGAAAATGTGGTTTAAGCGAATTTTAAAAGTTTACACCTTGAGTAGCTTTGTTATTGTTATGACAGTCTCACCTCCCCGCGCTCTTATAACGGAGACTACAAAGCATCCAAAAACAGGTGACAATGTCCCCTTTCAACTGGAAACAACTGGTTCCTTCGACTACCCAATTCTTTACGGTTTTGCCAACCACAGTGTAGTCTCCTAAGTGGTGTTACGGTTTGAAAGTGTTGGTGAGCTGTTTTGCGAAAAACGTGATCCGGGAAAACTATATGGAGTCACTCTCCATCCGCGCGATCTTATCACGAAGTTGCTCCTCTTCTGCAAAGAGTATCTGCCGCCAGCAGATTTAACTTCACCCTAGATTAAGGCCGTGGTTTTAGTTTAAGTTATAAAACCAATATGATACCCAAAGGTTCCTCACTAACAACTAGTTCAGGAAACGTTAAACGATATAAAACGAATAAAAGTTCCACCCCATAGATCTTTAGGCAGCCACGATGTTTTGGCGATCAGATAATTTTAAGCGCCAGAAAAGCTGCACCGATAACCACGGAGAGTGGAACACCAAGAAATAAGTGCTTCTGCAAAACCTTAAGCAAGGCAATCAGAAGGACTACTTAGCCCTCTAGATGGGTAACAGTTCAAAACACTATTGTACTAAGGGCTACTGTTTACAAGTAACCAGATTGGATAGCCGTAATTTTTCTAGTGAGATCTTTATGAAGTTTTGTTGTCCAAGAGTTGAGAGAAAGGCTCTACCTCTAGATACATAACCACACAACCGATGGAAAGCTTATGCTTGATTATTCAACCATGCGTTCCCAATAATATTTTTGTCCGGACAAAATTTTTTTTATATTGAGTTTGACGTCTTACTTTTAAGAGAGAGAGAGAAAAATTATTTTATTCGGCAAGTTTTTTCTTGTTGAGAACAAAACGAACTGCGATGCCACTTTTTTCCAACTTGTACATAAAAGTTGAATCGAGCTGCCACATCATAGTGTTTTTGCATTTATATTACAACAATTGTTTTTTTTTTTCTGAATAATTAAATAAAAAAAAACTATATACAATTAAAACTAATAAAATCACTTTCCTTTTTTCGTCCATTTTCGTTAACACACTTTTAGAAAACAATTCAATATAAGTACTTTGTTAGTTGTGCTGCCATTTTGTATAATGTTTACATCTGTAAACCATATGGTAGCTTTGTTTTTCAAATTTTTCTTAATTTTAGAATCGTTTTGAAGAACACTCTCAGTAAAAATATTATTCTCATGGCAAAAATATTATTCGGAACGCACGGATAAGTTCACCTTTAACCCTGCAATTGGAAATTTTTAAATCTGTTTTTAGAAGAAAGTCCGTTATAAAAAGTATAACAGTATAGTAGGGCAAGCAGGCCCGTATAATTCCTTAAATTTTTCGAAACTATTGACAGATTGAATTTTAAGAGCTGGCCTTTTTTGGATTTTAAGATTAAATGAACCACTTTAAAAACACTTTTTTAAAGTTAAGTTTAATGGTGTTTTCTTTTCTACAAAAAAAATATACCACCTTGTTAAAAGGTACATGTATAAAACGTCTTACCGACCCAGTAATAATGCAATTTTTTATTTGACGAGAACAAAACACAAAATTGGACCGCCCTGTTTTTAACAGCTGACAAAAAGTTTGTTCTTCAAAATATAAAAAAATAGACATAAACCAAAATTTGTTAATAGATTATATTAAATAAATAAATAATTGAACAAAATGAATGACGAAATTCCAATTTCTTTAGTTTGTTTTTTATTAAATGTGTAAACAAGAAAAAAGCTTTTCCAGATTGATGATTTATTAACAACAAGCTTTTCAGATTTCTTGATTTGACGTTTTTTTTTCAAAAACAATTTTTTAACACCGACTATACTTAAATTTTATATCACTGACAACCTATCACTCACAATGTAATGCTTTCTTATGTTTTACTATTAAATAAAAGAAAAAATAACTATTAAGATTTAAAATGGTTACTGTCCTGATTAGAGGCGATTTTTTTCCAACTTCGTCTGGTAACCCTTTATATAAACAGAAGCCATCTTTTTACAGGGCATTATCAACACTGTCGATTTATACGGGGCGTAAATTGCAATGCCTTATGCCATTAGTAAGGGTGCATTTTTTAGAATAAAATAAGCCACCCTTTTAGAAAGCGAATCATTTTTAAGAAACGAACACCTTATTGCATTTTTTTAAATAAAAAATGTCACATTTTTTGTAGAAAAGAAAACACCATAAGTTTTTATAAACATTTATAAGTTCTATAAATATTCTAGAAGTGATAAATAATATTCGATTTAGCGAACGGCGTCCTGTTCCAACTCAATATAAGAATTAGGAGCAATTTTCGACAAATCGCTAGTAAATTTTGTAATGAAGTTGAGAGTTGGTTTTACTGAATTTTATCTAGATTCTTACATTTATAGAAATATATTTCTATTAAACTAAATTTTCGTAACGGCCTATAGATAATTTTGAAACAGTTTTCTTATTCAAATTTTGACTTTAAGCCATACGCAGTTATTGTAACAAAAAAAAAGTAATATTTTTGAAATTCTTTGTCGTAAAATTCATCTTAATAATAATAATTATAATAAATCGTTACAAAGATCAACGTAATTTCGGGAGGGCATTTGTATGAGACCTGAATAAAATTATTTCTATTGTATGGAATCTGTGGTCACATATGGATCGATTCACACAAAATTTGGTAATATGATTTAAGATGTAATACAACTTACTTAATTTAAACAAAATGCCAAAATAATAAAAATGTTTATGGTATCTAGGCTCTATATCGCGAGGACATTCGAAGAAATTCTCACCAATTCTTTACGGTTCGTCACACAAGAATAACATTGAATTAAAGCTACCTAATGACATGAACATCTTCCGCTGGACCAATATAGTTATTCTGAATACATTTGGCACTCTAGGACCAATTTATTTTAATGTATAACAAATTCCAACACAAATGCATAATACCCTTCCCAATTCAATTTTCTAGTGTTATCTAGTAAGAGTTGTATATTTGAGGACTTACGAATTTATGTTCTCAATAAAATTTTGTCAGTAATTATAAGTCGTAATGTGTCCCAAGTCTGGTTTCACACTATGAAAGTTTTGTTTCAGAAACTCTGAGTTTATTAGTGAGAGGGGAGAGAATAAAAGCATGTTCTCTTCCCCTTCTTACCAATAAATACAGACTTTCTTCAAGAAAGTTTTCATAGTATGATCACAGACTATAAAAGATATTTAACGCTTTTCGCTTTAAGTTTATTTTCTAGTTTTACTTAAACTTTATTATTTTTAAAGCCTAAACTGGTTGGTAGTTTTCATCTAAAAGTTTATTGCAAATTTTTTAATAAGCCAAGTTGATTTTTAACTTTATCTCATTAAATGTTTCACAATCAGACTAACGAACTTAGCATAATGTTTTTATTTTTCGTTAGACTAATGGAAATCTATGCAAGTTTCATAACTTTAAATTTTGTAAGTCTAAACGAAATGTTAATTAAAAAATATATAAAGTAAATTTAGGTTTTTATAAAATATATTTGAAACAAGATTTAATGACATTTTTTATCGTTTTTAGATTGTAATTTTTTTAATTAAAATATTAATTAAAATAATTAACACTATTCTTAACAAGCAAATTATTCATTTGTAAAAACGTATATGTCGAACTTTTGTTATACCCTTCACCACAGGTAGAAGGAGTATATAAGAGTTCGTTTTTAAATAAGTTTGTCATTCCATTGGTAATTTTAACAATATATATATGTATATGTATATATATATATATATATATATTGTATAAATAATGAATCCTTATGATAAGCGGTGTTGATTGAACTACTTCCGTCCGTATGTCCATTAGTCAGTTTGTCTGTCCATGTGTATGTTAAAATGGGTTTTTCGAAGACCCCAGATATAAAGTAAATTATGTTGTCTCATATTTATATCACATTTAGACCGGAATAGTTTGCTATTAAACTTTAACTAGATTTGTCCACAAATGGCTGAGGTATGAGCAAAAAAAACTACGACCGCCCCGAATTTCACCCATAAACCTTTACTCTTTAGAATCTTATCTTATAATCTATGTAGTTTTTCCTTAAATAAACTCAAATAAACTAGTTGTAAACTAATAACTGCCTTTTTCTTCCCGAAATAAGGGTTTCGGCGCAATAGCGCCCATGCTATCACAGATAGGTGGGCCAAATTGCTCCTTTATCTCACCTGGTGGTCATACAATTGTACTCCCGAACTTAAGGATTTGGTACGATTTTTATTTAGTCCAGGGACCGTAACAGTTATTCCTTTTTTCCTAAGTCTGATGTTAACAGTTATGTCTTGATTTTTTTTTTTTTGAACAAAAATAACAGTTATTTTATGATTTTTATTTTTTCGAGCCAAAATAAAAATTGTTCTTTAAAGAAATGTGCGTGTTATAATTATTTAGTTGACTTTAAATATTTATTTTACTACGCATATCACACATTTAAATAAATATTTAAAGACAACTCAATAATTATAACACGTGCATTTCTTTAAAGAATAATTTTTATTTTTGCTCGAAAAAATCAAAAGAGAATTGCTA
The DNA here is from genome assembly GCA_943735925.1 of Pollenia amentaria. Taxonomy (NCBI): domain Eukaryota; kingdom Metazoa; phylum Arthropoda; class Insecta; order Diptera; family Polleniidae; genus Pollenia; species Pollenia amentaria. The sequence continues at coordinate 149,031,635 of OX031008.1, forward strand.
TTTTTGTTCAAAAAAATAAAAATCATAAAATAACTGTTATTTATGATCGAAAAAATAAAAATCAATATATAACGGTTCTTTTTGTCCAAAAAAAATAAAAATCAAAAAATAACTGTAATTTTTGATCGAAAAAATAAAAATCAAAACTTTAAAAATAATAATATTTTATCATAGAAAAGTTCATTAGGATAAATATGTTATACTTGAATCAGTTTGACAGCATTTACTTCCATATGCTTTTTTTGTTTTAAAATTTCAAAATAACTGTTATTTTCGATCCCTGATTTAGACTATGGTGAAGAGTGTGTAAGATTCGACACAGCCGAATAAAGAATTTTTATTGTATTTCCATTGGTATCTATTTTTGTTATAGAGAAGTACACAGTTCAGTGTTGCCTAACAAGAATTCGGAAAATACACATGACTGTGTACCAAATTACACATTTGACGCAAAATTACATACGCAATTCCAAAAAATAGCTCTGCTAGAATGATTTCCCCTTGCAAAACCTTATCGATATTCCTTATTTGCAATTAAATCGTAATGTTTAGAAAAAAAAGCATTCTAAATTCTCTAGAATATTCGTACTTTTTTATAAAATAGCGCAAAAACAAATTTTAAAGAAATTAAAATCAAATTTGACAGTTTATGTTAAACACAGGGACCGTAACAGTTATTCTTTTTTTCATAAAAGTTTTTTGAACAAAAATAACAGTTTTTTTTTTTTTTTTTTTGAACAAAGATAACAGTTTTTTTTTTTATTTATATTTTTTTATTCAAAAATAACAGTTATTTTATGATTTTTATTTTTTCGATCAAAAATAACAGTTATCTTATGATTTTTATTTTTTTGAACAAAAATAAAAGTTATACTCTAACGAAATGTACGTGTTGTCATTATTAAGTTGACTTTAAATATTTATTTTATACGCATAAGAAATCCCAATGATGATCACATATTTAAATAAATATTTAAAGTCAACTTAATAATGATGACACGTACATTTCGTTAGAGTTTATGTAACTTTTATTTTTGCTCGAAAAAATAAAAATCCAAAAATAATTGTTATTTTTGTTCAAAACAAATAAAAATCATAAAAAACCTGTAATTTTTGATCGAAAAAATAAAAATCAAAAGATAACTGTTATTTTTTTCAAAAAAAAATTAAATAAAAAAATAACTGAAATTTTCGATCGAAAAAATAAAAATCATAATATTTTATCATAGAAGAGCTCATAAGGATCAATATGGTATACTTGAATCAGTTTGACAGCATTTACTTCCATATGCTTTTTTGTTTTAAAATTTCAAAATAACTGTTATTTTCGGTCCCTGGTTAAACATGCTATTTTTCTCTCCATTCTCGCCAATAAACTCTGACTTTCTGAAAGAAAACTTTCATAGTGTAAACCTAGACTTAGCAATACAGTTTGGCAGTAGAGTTTTGCTCGTGAAGATGGCAAGTGAAAAATTCAGGGTGTAAAAAATAATTTAAAAAAAAATTACAAAAATTCATTGTTCGAGAAAAAATCTGAAAAATAAATAACAAAAAAATTACACATGGGCTGCGCATGCAAGTAAAAATTACACATAATATGTGTAATTTCACATGGATTGGCAACACTGATACAATTGTTCATAAATACTTTTATTGCGCTGTCACTTTGTCTTCAATTAACTGTTTAAACAAAAAAAAAAAGAACATTTAACAACATTCAAATTGAACTGAGAACGAAGAAAAAAAAACTTATAAATGCAATTAATTACAGTGTTTTAGCACAAAAGCATTTTGGAAGATTTTTATTGTAATTGTGGTCATGGTTTGTCAAACTCATAAGTGAAGCATTAAAATGGAAGTGGGTTATGGCTGGCACTTAAAGATTGAAGGTGCTGCTGCTGGCTGCCTGCAATCGATGGCGGTGCATCATCATCTAAACATAAACAAAATGTTGTAATAAAAAAGCTTTAAATAATTAACTTGATGTTGTAAAACTGATAATTGTGATTTATTGTTAATGTCACATCATTGCGGTTTTATAGAAAATAAATTTTAAGAGAAAAAAAATCTATTGAAAAAATTAATAGTAAATTTAGATTTTTTTTTTTGGATTTTCGCAAATTCATCACACAATTTATTTATTTTACTCTGTGTACAGAAAAAAAATTGACTTTATCAAATATTTTTTCTTTTTTTTTTTTTTTTTTTTTTGTATTTCTAAAATAAAAGACAAGAGTGTAAGTAAAGTGAAAATTTGTTTATGGCATTTAAATGATCATTATTAAAAGACCATTCACTGATCGATTCGATAACGTTAAATCATCGTGTTTACGCGCGTTTTGTACGTTTCGTTTATTGTAGACTTAATAGTTTGAGCTTTAAGGCGTTTTTTTTTTCTTTTTGAGCTTTAAGGCGTTTTTTTTTTCTTTTGTGAGAGCAGTCAGTAAGTAGAAATAGTAGTAAGTATTTAAATACAATTTTTCACTATTACGTTTTTTTCTGGATTTTCAAAACTGATAAGTATTACAAAATTGTTAGTTAACCCTTTAGGAAGGAAGTTTTTAGACAAATGCATTATGACAAAATAGTGGCTTCTAACACTAAGTTGCTAAGAATCTGACCAACTTCCCTAGTATAAAGCTGATCCGAATCTTTTTTTCTAGTAAACAGTTGCTTAGAAATTGACCAATTTTTCAAAAGCAAAGTTGCGCATACCGATAATGTCACTAACTTTTGAATATATAATCTGATGCACTTTTCTGATAGAAAATTTGCCCAGAATTTTAACAACTTCTTAGTAAAAAGAATCTATGCGACCTTCTTAGTAAAAACTTTACCAGTACTGACCAATTTCTTAAAAACAAATATTTTTTAGCCAAGAAATTTTTATCAATTTTTTTAGTAAAAACTTGACCAGCATCTGACCAACCTTTCCAGTAAAAGTTGCCTAGATTTTGCCCAACTCCTCTTTAAAGATTTGCCACGAATATGAAATACTTTTCAAGTACAAAGTTGGTCAGAATTTGATCAACTTTATAGTATTAAGGCCGGGTTTTTGAGATGTGGATTAAGTTTAAACTTAGTTTAACGTAGTCTGAAACTCGGATTTTGGCGGCGAAATGTGATTTTTTTGTATTATTTCGTTAAAGACCAACATTTTAAGAAAAATAAACTGTTCCGTCAAAATGTTGTATACAAACTTAATAATGGCGGTACAAATCTGTTTTCAGATTAACCAAACCTTGTGTTTAACTGATATCTCAAAAACCAATCCTAAGTTGTCTAGAATTAGACCAACTTTTTTATATAAATAAATTTGCGTAAAGGTTGACAGGACTTTTTGAATAAGAAACTTCCCAGACTCTGATCAAACATTGAGATATACGGTTGCCTTCCTCTGCACGCAGAGAAAAAAATGGTTGAAGTATGATTAAAAATAACATATTATGGTCTTTGCGATGGCGACAAACCTGGTTGGTTTGCTTAAAATTCTCTGTCATTTTACTTAAATTATTGATTAAAATATATAAATTTGGGTAGTTGTATAAACAGTCAGGAAGAATGCCTATGAAGGCCATCACATGCTGGAAAAATAATTAAAGGCAATTTCTTATAATAGTGGAAGATAAATGTAACAGGAATAAATAGCCAACTAAAACATTAACATTGATCATATTATTATTAATTCGGATCATAATATGTTTACTATTGTCCAAATATTGCAAAATTGCCTAGAACGTAAAAGGTTGACCAGAATCTAACTTTTTTTAACATGAAAATGTTCGCAAAAAAACGGGTTAAAATCTTTTGTTAGCTTTAGAAGAAAACAAGGAAATGTTTTTCAACATCAAAACACCATATTTTACTCTCTTTTCGTCCTCTCCCCATGCACATGCAAATTATACAAAATATTTATGTAGATGTGTGTGTATATATGTTAGTGTGTATGTGTTGCTTGTAATTTGATTAATAAATTTTCATTTTGTTTAAAGATTTTTTTGTAACTCTCTTCTCGCTTAAATATTTTTTGGGTAATTCGTGTTGAAAGTTGATAGCAATTTGCCCAATGGCAAATTTAAGCAAGTCAAAACAAAAAATACAACATCAAAAAGCAAAACAACAACCAACAAAAAAAAAAATATTAAAAAATCTAACATAACTGTCGGTTTATTTGACTTAATCAAAATCCAAAGAAAAAAACTTTAACTGACTAAATAAAACATTCAACGCCGAAGATGGATGGATCGACGATGATTTCTTACCACTGCTGTTTTAGAAATAAACATCGAAAAACAACAACAGCAACAACAACAAATAATGATATTAAAGGCGGTGTTGTTACTCATCGAAACTGATCAAAAATAATAATGAGAAAACACAAAATAAGGCTTTAAGTCACACAATCTTAGCAAACATTTGCAGCCACACATCATCTCCAACGACTCCAAAACAGACAACAAACAATGGAAATTGCTAAAGCAACATCTTTAAATGCAACTCAAAAAATAAAAAAAAACAACCAAAAAAAAACTCAAAATTATTTGTAATCGTTAATCAGCTTAGAAAATCCTTTTTTTTCTTTGTCGAATTTTTAGTTTTATTTTTCCTACACGAAGCCTCCGACCCAACCAATGTTTGCACTTGGATTAAAGGTTTTTGTTTTTCAAAACTTTTTTTCTTTTCCAAATCACAATCAGTTACAAGGAGTCTGTTTTAGTCTTTATGGAATTGTAAACTCTTTTTATTTTTTATGTTTTTTTTTTTTGCCTGGTTTTAGTATCAAGTACCAATGCCAGAAGCCAATGTAAAATTGGTGTTTAAATTTTCGTGTAGTTGACTTAACATGCAAGCGATCATACATTCATATGAATTATAGCAACAACAACAACAGCAGCAACAATAAAATTGTGAACAATGAATTTTCAATTGTTGCTGCTGCTCCTGCTGCCCAATTGTAAATTCAAATTTAACACATAGATCAACAACATAACTCAGAACAGGGAGGTAGCGGAAAAGGGGAACATTTGTCAACGGTTCTAGCAAAAAGTTTCCTGAATTCAAGACCCTGACCAATTTTTCTAAAAAACTTTTGATTTCTTGTGAAAACAATAAAATCACTTTGTTTTTGTTTTTAATATGTTTTTTCTTTAATTGTAGTTGTACAATTAATGTTGGGAGAATTCCAACTAATTGTAGCGGGAAATGTAAGAAAAGATAAAAACTCATCACTGATTTATTGTTTGGTATTTTGTTTAAGCTTTGATATCGTTGCAAAAAATACTTTTTGAGTGTTTGTAGGTAATTCTCATTCCCTCTGTAGTCTTGTTTGCTGATAGCTTTGGCTTTTCTAAAATTATTAAGGAGAACGTTTCCTGATGATCTGGCCTAAGAAACCAGTGAAATGCGCATAGGAATAGCTTATCCTCCAACAATAAATTTCAGTATTTTTTATCAATTATTTAAAAAGGGAATTAAGCACAACAAACAAAATCTTTTAATAAATAATAGTATTCCCAAAAACAACTTTGATAATAAAAAAAAGTTATCCAGAATCATAGTTGGGGGTAGTGCACTAAATATTGACTTGAATCAGCATTGCACTATCACTAAATAAAACTGCAGAAAAATTAGTTTGCACTAGTTCTTACCAGTTGTAGCGATGATTGCTATTTTTTCACAAATTCAGTGGTATTGCAAATTTTTTCACTAGCACTAAAGGTAATTGAATGGAAAAAATATGAACTCAATTCAAATAATGCAAAATTTGTACTTGCAATCAAAAAAGCTCCATTTCACTCTCTCTCGTTTTTTTATATAAATACTCAATAGCACTTTTGCCACTTAGTAAATTTATGTATTTTTTTCTTTTTTGTTACCTTTGCAATAATAAATATATGTTATTTGTAAAACATTTTTAAATTAAATTTAAATTTTTTTCCTAACTACTTTTTTTTGTACTTCCAAGCAAAACACATTGCTGAAAAATGTTTTTGAAAATAAAATAAAATTTTCTTGAAGTTTCAAAATTTACATTAAACACAATTAATTTACATTGAAAACAAAGTCAAATTTGTAATATTTTTGTTTTTAATCATTTAATATTAATGTACTTCCCTATCTTGTTGCTTTTACTCTTCATGGGTATTTTTGTTTTTTTTATTTTTCCTAATGTTTTTCATTTCCTTCAACTGGCAATACTGACTTTAAAATAAATGTGTTTTTCCATGAACTTATTCGACATTTATTCAGAGGTTGTTTCTTTCAGAGTTGTTAGTGTTCATATTGTCTTGTTTAAGTAAACAAATTAACTTCATCTTACTCGTCTCTTAAATATCGAGTGTTTGTAGCTTTCGTTTCTCAGTTATTCATCTTATTGAATACAAACGAAGCGAGTACAAAATTATAATGAAGGTTTCATCAACATCATTATTAAGTTTCATGCAGATGTTTAATATTTAAAACAGTTTCATAGAAATGCGAAAAAAAATAGCTAATCTTCATCACACTGGGAGTAGCCTGGTTAAATAAAAATGTGTCATTTGTTTTCGGGCCTTTTTCAAAATTTTTGGATATAAAATCAATTTTGTCTGAGAGTTCTTTTTTTGGGACTTAATCCATTCCTTTTCGATAGACTGTTTTTGGGAGCTTTATATTATTTTTCTTTGGGAGTAATTTTTTTTTTTTATGGGATTTATTTCTTTTTTCCAGTTTTAGTCTTATTTCATTTATTTTGGAGTTACTTTCATTGCAAGTTATTAATGCTCTGGAACTTATTGTACCTGGGACTTATTTCGCGGTGCCTAAAAGGTTTAATGGAATCTGACTAACTTTTCTGGTAAAGAGCTATTCAGATGCTGAATAGTATTTCTTGTTGAGAGATGCCTAAAACTTCTAACCCACTTTTCTGAAAAGTTTGCAAGAATCTGACGAACCTTTTGTTGACACCAATTATTTGAGGAAAAAGTTAAGCAGACTGTAGCTTTTTATTATATTTGTAAGAAGGAGTAAAACATTTTCCAGATATCCAAGTAGAAAGCTTTCCGGTTTTTCTGCAACTGTAAATGTTGAACAGAATGTAATCAACTTTACGTTCTTATACTGATTTCGATTATATTTTTATTAAGATCCTTTGTAGAACTATTGTACCTCAACAGCAGCGATACACTCAGAGAAAAAACATGTTTCAATATGGCCACCTCCAACAAAACTATTTTAAAATAAAATTGTAAACATACTATGGTTATTTTTACTAACCATAATATGGTTGTGACTTCTTGATGGAGGACTAATTAAACAATAATATGGTTGTCGGTGACAATAATATGGTTTAATTTAACATAATATGTTTAAAATTTTCCTTAAAAATAGTTTTGTTGGAGGTGACCATATTCAAACAGGTTTTTTCTTGTATGAATTATTGTATTATTGTATGAATTCCACATATCGAGCCTTTGCTGCAATAGAGTCATTACTCAAACAACCTGATTTTTGAGCTAATGTATTGAATTCTTTAATTCCCAGAGGAACATAGGGCCGCTTACTAGCTAATAACGTGGAGTTAATCGCCATATCGTTTCTTGATATTTTGTAAAAATTTCATACAAATATCTTATATACTCAACTCTAGAAAGAAGAATTAAGGCCCTAATCATGTAAAACGCAACGCAACGCCAAAGAATAACATTGAAAGCACAAACAATGTCATAAATATTTTGTAATTTTGTTGTTGCTTTCTACAGAAATTCATGTACCGTTTTAAAATTTTCAACGCCTCAAGCAATGCAGCGTTTGAAATTTTAAAACGCAATGTGAATTTTTGTTTTGAAAGCAACAACAAAATTACAAAATATTTATTACATTGTTTGTGCTTTCAAAGTAATTCTTTGGCGTTGCGTTGCGTTTTAAGGTGCTAGAAAAATTTGAGGTATGACTCTACTGCAGCAAAGTCTCTATAACGGAATTCACCCTTGATAGTAAAGTCCCTTGTAGACCTTGTTAATATTATAATTTTAGTAAAAATACTAACATTTACAACACTGCAACAACAAAATAAGTTAGACTAAAATATACTACGCTGTGGTTGAAAAATCCCACAAAAATCAGTAGTAAACAAAGTCTGTGAATTTACCAGAACAAAACAGTTGAAGAAACTTGATCTGTCTCTTTCTCTCACTCAGCAAATTCATTTATTTACAATGCATACGAAAAAGACACTCAAGCTTTGAAGTATAAAATCGTATTAAATATAACAGAGTCGTACACTTAATACAAAGGGTGAATACCGCTTTTATGTTGTTGATGTTGTTAATTTATCTTCAATGTGTGTGAACACGTACGTAATAAAAGAGAAAACGCGGCGCACTGAAGTTGCCTGTCGCAGCTCTTAAGTCATTGAAATACCACGTCTCTGGATCTTATGTCTTAAGTTAGCGGTTATTTTTTTTTTTTTTTTGTAACTCGTACATTTGTTTCATTGTTCATTTGATAGTTTGTTTGTTTGTCCGTCCGTTGGGTCATAGAAATACCATTTTTGGTAGAAATCCATCACCATCACTAAGACATCTCGCATATCATCTCATCACAATCACCAACCGGTCAAACGGCCGATTCCAGCACAGAAGACCATACATTGCATTTTCCTACGAGTATGAGCCAAGTGTAAGAGAAAAAAAAGGCGAGATTGCCAATTACTGATGAATAGTTTTAAAAAACCAAAACTATTGTGTTGTAAAGGCAGAAAGTATCAAAATAGTTGGTGGTGGCGTTGGTGGTGTATGGCGCTGCTCGTTAGTAAGTTGGTATCTCGATAGATCGATGGATGTATGGCTGAGCTGAATGGTTGCATGGATTGTTTGGATGATAGATGGGATGGCTGTATGGTGTTTGGCTTGTTTTGGTGGTGTATAAGTGGCGCTTTAACATTTTTCGCGCAATCGTTTGGCATTTCTTTCGCGCCATTATGTAGCAAACAAACAAAAGCACCACAATAAATGACACATAATCATTGGAACACATGCGCAGTTAGATTTTGCGCCATAAACTATGGAACTTTTGCTGGGCTAGCGAGTTTAAGTAGTAAGTATGTGTGCAGTTCAGTTTAAGATGATACTATCGTCATAAGTGATCATGATGATGATGTTGTTGTTGTTGTTGGTTGGTAGATTAGTCAGTTGGTTGGCTGGTTGGTTGGTGATGACTATTATTATGAGGAGGACGCTGATGATGACGTTGTTTGATGGCTAGACAGCTATCAGTAAAACAGACATTGCAATGTTTATGTTGCAGCTACATATTTTTAAAATGTTCCAACCAACAACTAAAACTATCGTTTTCATTATAAAGATCAATAATACTACAACGAAATGTAATGAAATGAAATGCCATAAAACAGTTTCTTTGCATTTTTTATTTTTTTTTTTTTTTTTTCTTTTTCTCAACTTAATTCAACTTAAGTCATTCCCAATAACGTTATAAACATGAACGCGTTTAACCATAACTTTCGTTTTCATTTGAGAGTATGTATAAGTGCATCTGTAAAGTTTAAGACCCACCGACAACACACTCTCACAAAAAAAAAACGAAATAAAAACACTGAAATTCGATTACACTTTTGAATGGTTTAGGAAAAACTGTCGCTGATGGCGTGAGGAAATGTTAAAAATGTTTTGATTGTTTCAAAGGCAAAAGGCGATGGATGGATCATGTTGTTGACGATGATGTGTTGTGTTGTGTTGTTGGCGATGATGGTGATGGCAATGATGACGACGATTACGATATAATACGAAAATTGTTTTGTTGCATGAATGGTTTTTGCTTCGTTGTGGTGCATATCACACTATTGTGCCTTGTGGTTTTTGATTACATACTCCGACATATAGACAGACATAAATGGTGGTAAAAGTGGTGTTACACACTCTTTTCAGTTTTTTCTCTAGTTTACCCTTTTTGATTGTAGTTGTTTTGGTTTATTGGGATTTTCCTTACGTACTTCTTATGGTCTTAATATTTTGCCCTCGGAATCTGTTCACCATGTGTTATTTGATTTTGTATGATTCATGTTTATTTGTGTTTTAGGGATACCCTACATTCTGTGCATTACAAGTTAGGATATTCGTTCTAATAATTCGAGCAGATGTTTAAATTAAAAAGCTAAAGTAAACTTTTTTTGTAAATAGTTTTTCGGAGTCCGAGTAACGTTTTTTAACGACATGTTTTCGTTTTTAAACGAAGTTAAAACTAACCCTCTTGTGTATACAATGGAGTAGTTTTAAAACTACTCCTTTGTAATGCATAGCTGGGTTACGTGGTCCAGCCCTAGGACATCGCAATGTAAATTGGAGTATGTTTTTTCATACATTAGGTTAGGTATTGGAGTAGTCCTACTCCCTTATGGAGTAGTCCATACACGCATGTATAGAGTAGTCTCGTTTTTTGTAGGGATGTGGAGAGGTTATTATGTGTTTGTGCAAATGTCGGTAACACATTTTAATATACATATGCAGATTCTAGACCCACCTTTTAGTATACCAATTTAATCAGAATAAATGCCAGAAGCGATCTAACGAGGTCCGTCTTTTTATCCGGCTGGCTGGTTGTCTGTCCGAGTAACCCATGTCCGCAAAGTACAGGTCGCAATTTTGGAAATAATTTGATCAAGTTTATTGTCACAAGGTCAAAGCCTATTTAAAATGGTGAGGATCTGTTCTTAATTTTATATATGTAGCCCACATGAAAACTTCTTTCCGAAATATAGTTTTTTTTTTTTTGCCCATAATAAACCATCTTGTTTTGTAGGTTTAATTAGGTTCATAAATATTTAAAGGCAACCTAAATCAGCAGAACAAATTTTATTAGAATCGGTCCACATTTGACTACAGCTCGCTGATAGAAAAGGCGTCATAGCGCTAATGTATTTTTACATCAGTACTATGACAAGTGTCTTAGTTTTTGACCCCAAGCCACTTTTCATGATTGTGATGTCAGTCTTAACATCACTTGGCCAAATGTTCATCAGGGTCAAAAATTTATAATATGTCATCAATGGGATGACACATTGGCATCACAGAAATGACGAATCGAAGTCGGTTTTATAAAGCATGTCGTCCGTGCGATGACAAACTGTCATCAGATTAAGTCATTGTAATTGAATTATGTCAAATTGAAAGAATATCATTATTAACTTATGCGTTACATATGTTTGTTTTGCTGTATTCCGCCCTTTGTTAACATAACAACTTTCAATGATAAGACACCAGCAGCATGCCCGATATGGTTTTCGTTATAATTCTACTTTTAAAATTTGATGTGTTTAAATAAATAATTTAAAAAATAGGATATGGGAATTTTAGCTTCTCATTTTATTTTTTTAACATGAAAATAATGTTAATAATACACAAAATGTGGCATCGAATTGATGGCACTGAAGTCATAGCATAGATGACGCATAAAATATGACAAAACCTCAAATCTCAGCGCAGTCAAGAATGAAAACTTATCAATAAAAATTTTAATTAATTTCATGTTGTAAAATTCCTGTCTTCATAAAAATATTTTAATGAAAATTAAATTCAATGAACTTAAGCCTAATTAAAAAATATCTAAATTTGGATTAAAAACCATTAACAGTTCAATAAAATAACCACAATACTAATTATTAATTAATATGACAAAACTTAATGATAACGTTTGTCTTTTTGCCTTATTGATGCCATTTGTATTAACATTGAGGACACAATTCTGATGTTAGGGCATCATCAATATGAAGATACATCTTTCTATGAGTGAACAAATACACTTCCGAAAATATCTTATAATAAGTAACCATTGTAATAGCTTCTTTGTTATCTCATAGTAGTTATCATAGTAATAGTAGTAGATATTTTGATAATATTTAACACAAAAACCTCTAATGTGAATCTTAACCTCACAATATACTCTTTTTGGCGGAAACGTGATCACCCATGGGTCCCAAATGCTGTGGTATAGGGTCGGGCTTGACCAACTATACTGTCTTACTTTTTTTTGTATTACAAATCGGCTGCTTTACTATATATTTTTAATTTGTTTACAGTACATTAAGTATCGTTATTATTCACCAAAAACTTGTTTTGTGTCGTTACTACCGACATTGTTTACCGATAAAATTTGTTCAAATTTCATTACAGAATAGCTCTTAGCGACAATTATCGTTAACTAAAGATTATTGACTACTTGACGACAAATTTTTTTCGTTAAAAAGTTACACAGAAAAAATTAAAAATTGTCTCTAATCACCAAATTTTTACAAATTGTTGATTTCACACCTATTACCAAACTAATTATATTGATTACTACAAATCGTAAAATTGTGAACATTTTCTTTTCAATAAATGATATTTTTAATTTGAATTAAAAAAATGATCAAAAAACTTTGCCATTTCAAACAATGTGTTAATTTATTTAAATAAATATTGACAATTCCCAACAACAGTTTTACAAGTTTAAATTATTTTATTTTAAACGAAAAAAGTCAATTAAGATTTTTTGTTATTTAATTAATATTTTAATTAAAATTTTTTTTTTAAATCAACTTTTAATCAACTTTTTTATTAAATCAAAATTACATTTTTAATTTTCTTTCAACTAAAAAAAATTGATTCAATTATCACATTAATTAAATTTAAATACATTTTAAACCTTTTTTTTAATTGATAAAAAAAACTTTTTTCTGTACACAGAATTTCAGTACAGATCAGTAAAAAGTTGTTTCAATTCTGCTTTACTTTTTTAGTAAAAATTTTGTTCAATTTTGGTCAACTTTTCTAGTAAAAAGTTGATTTAAGCTGTAGTGAGTGCTTAGATTAAAGTCAACTTTTCTAGGAAAGAATTGCTTTTTGACAAAAAGTTGTTCAGATTCTGACCACCTTTTCTCGAAAAATCTGCTGTGTGTTCAGTTGTTCAGAAGCAGGAATACTTTTTACACAGAAAAAATTATTAAATTTCTCCTATCACCAAATTTATTCTAAATTCATAATATCAAGCAAACAAGTTGTTGATTTTGCACCTATTACCAAAATGTTTATATTGATTACTAAAAATTTTAAAATTTTTAAAAAATATTTTCAATAAATGATATTTTTAATTTTAATTAAAAAAGTGATGAAAAAACTTTGCCATTTCAAACAATGTGTTAATTCATTTAAATAAATATTGACAATTTCCAACAACAATTCCAAATGTTTAAATTATTTTATTTTTAACGAAAAAAGTCAATTAAGATTTTTTGTTATTTAATAAAAATTTTAATTGAAAATTTATTTCAAAACAACTAAAATGTTAATTAAATCATATTTAAATTTTTTCAGGTTAAAAAAATTATTGATTCAATTATCACATTAATTAAATTAAAATACTTTTTAAACCATTTTTTTAATTGATAAAACACTTTTTTCTATGTATTTTTATTTTATTTTTATTTATTTCAACTGTAAGAATTTTAAGAATAAAATTCTTTTCTTAAGTCCCAATTTATCAATTTTTCGCCTTGTTGTCCTTACTTAATATATATATATATACTAGGGTATTCATTTAATCGGGCTTTAGCTTTAATCGGTTAATCGTTCGATTAATTAACCGAGATTTTGGTTTAATCGGTTAATTTTGTTATTGATCGGTTAACCGATTAATAAAGTTTTTTTATTTCAATATATGAAAATTTATAAAATATTTATTATTTGGAGTTTATTAGTAAAACAAACCAATAACATAACAAACATAACAATTCTTGAACTAAAACGAGCATCCAAAAAATAAATTGTTCGATCGTTTTATTAGTTATCTCAATAGTTTATGGAGATCTTATAAAATAATCTTTTAGACAAATAATTTTGTTTAAATGTTTAGGACTTAAAAGTTATTTTCTTTAGTTTTGATAAAACTTGACTTTGAAAAAAAATTTCATTTATCGTAAATGTTGAAGAAATCAAAATCTTCCTGAATTTTTCTAAACATATAAAATCGTTCATTATGTCAATAGAGTCATGTTTTAATTTTTTTAAATTTTTAACACTTCTAATTGTTTCGGTTAATTCTGTTAAAAGATTGATATGAGTAGAAACAAATAACTAACAGCAAACACTTATTTAAACTGAACATCTTCTTTGTTTGTATGAAAAAATATTTTCTTAACACATACGAGGGAGGATCAATAAGTCCGTGACTTTTCGAACTTCCCTCGTAGTTATATGAAATGCAACACTGCTCCCATGAAGTACCACCTGTTAATAGACTACTGTCAAGTCTATTAACAGGTGGTACTAACAATGGGCTTCTCCGGGTGAACCGGCTCCGAAGAAGGCCAAGGTAAGTTTGTCTGCCAATAAGGTGATGGCAACAGTTTTTTCGGATGCACGCGGGATAATCCACATCGATTACCTTCAAAAGGGAAAAACAATAAACGGCAAATATTATGCCAACTTATTGGACCGATTTAACGAGGATGTAAAAAAAACAACCCCAATATCGTCGGTTGATAATTTAAATGTGGTATGTGGATTTTTTTGCGGTTTTGAGTTAAGATCGATTCCTTAGGTTTTCCGACCTGATCTTTCATTTGGCGTAATCAGTTTTTCGACACCTCATACGGTTTTCGAGATATGGAGTGTTGAGTTTTTCGTATGTGGTATTTGCTGAAGCAATTTTCAAATTAAATGTGTTCAAACTCAATTTACTCGAAACTATCGGAATCCACATACGACAATTTTCATCAAGATAATGCACGGGTGTACACGTGTGCAGTCTCAATGGCAAAATTACATGAACTGGGCTACGAATTGGTACCTCATCCGCCATAATCTCCGGATTTAGCCCCCAGTGACTACTTCCTATTATGAGATTTTTGCACTGCTGGTATTTACACTAGGCAGAAAAAGTCTAAGTTTAAATTAAATTAACTTAAAAGTTTGCTTAAAAAAAGTGCCAAAACGATAAATTTTCTAAAGAAATGGCTCGGTGAAAGGGATTAAGCTCCAACAATGAAATTATTGGTCAAACAAATTCCTATTTTATAGACCTCGAAAAATCCTATTTTTTTGGAAGGGATACACAAATTGGAGAAACGTTGGACTAAGTGTATTGAGCTAAAAGGAAATTATGTTGAAAAAAATGTTTTTTTTTGTAAAAAAAACTGTGTTTCTTTCAAAAAGTCACGGACTAATTGATCCGCCCTCGTTCCTTTTTTATATGAGACGAAGCATATAATTGAAAAAATATATGACATAATACTACACAAAATTAAAAATTTTGTTACATCGGTTAATCGGTTAATCGACTGAAATTAACCGGTTTAATCGTTAATCGAAAATAGGAAATTTTTAATTAACCGATCAGTTAATTTGGTAGTTATTAATCGGTAACCGAATGAATACCCTAATATATACATATATATTTTTTTTTTATATTTTGATATTTCATGTATTGATAATTTGATTTGGTGGTATTGCTCTTGCAAATGTTAAAGCTGTTATTGTAGCAAAATGCCAGTTGGGTCAGTATACTAGTGTTTGTTGTTCACTGTTGTATCTTGACAACACATTGTCGCCAGTAGGCATGTTTTTGCTGAATGATGAATAGTTTTCCTTTAACCTAAACTTTAATTTAATTTAACAAACCAAAAAAAAAGTAAACTGCAATACAACATAACTAAAAATATTTAGTTTTTGTTGTTATTGCAAACAACACCATACAATTTTCTGTATTGATAGGAAAAACAATAGTTACATTTTCCATAACCACCAATTATGAGGTAATGAGCTCCAAAGGTATACAATAACCAATCAGTCATTTATACGCTTTAGCAGCTTCAACTTAAAACAACAGATGGTGAAATCGTGGGATCATTTTTATATAGAAAACAAATTTATATGTATTTAGACAATACACATTATCTTTTAGGAGTAAAGTTATTAAAATAAAACACAATACTATCAGAAAGTATTGGATTTTCTTTTTTTCTTTGTAATGAAAGCCACAAATTTTAATTAGATAAATTATGACTTAATATCAGTTATGGCAAAAGATATTAAATTAAATGCAATTCAAGTACATAAATTTATTGCACTTTATACAATTGGTTTAAAGAAAAATGCAAGAGGAGAAAATTTTGGTAAAATGGATTTCCCTTTAGCAAATAGTTTTTGAAAAGTTTCTTTATTGTAATGCAGATACATGTAATTGGCTTTTAGTTGGTCAACCTTTTAATAAAAAAACTTTTTTCAGATTCTGGAAAACTTTTTCCTAGAAAATTTGGTCTAAGTCTATCTAAGTTGCTTTTTACACAAAAAGTTGCTCAGATTCTAGACAAATTTTTACTAAAAAAGCAAAAAAGATCCGTAAAATTATGAGATTTTTCCATTGCTGGTATTTACACTACGCAGAAAAAGGCTACGTATAAATTAAATTCATTTAAAAGTTTGCTAAAAAAAAAGTGCCGAAACGATAAATTTTGCAAACTCAAATTTAATTTTTATTTATAAATATTTTTGCAGCCTTTTAAAAAATACTACACAGAAAAAAATAAAAATTAATTACAATTAAAAAATTTGTGATATTATTATTACAGTTGTATATTATTTACACTAATTGAAAAAAAAGAAATAAATAAAGCGTGATCCATTTAGAGGTTCCCTACTTTTTTAAAGAAAAAAACACAGAAAATTCAAATTTAATGGGGAATGTCTATTATAATTTGAAAGAACATTCTTTGGCATTTATTTTTTGAAGATTGTGTCTATCAAATGTTAGCCGTTGCTACGTCGCAGATGGTCCATCCGTTGAGTCCAATTTTCGAAGACTCGTTCGAGCATTTCGACTGGTAACTGGCGAATGACACGCGTGATGTTTTCCTCTAAGGCCTGAATCGAAGCCCGCATAAACTTTAGACTTTACATATCCCCACAGGAAAAAGTCTAACGGTGTGATATCACAGGATTTTGGTGGCCAATCGACCGGCCCAAAACGTGAAATAATGTGCTCACCGAAGTGTTCTCTCAATAAATCCATTGATTGATGCGAAGTGGGTGCTGAAACCAAATGCCACCGAGATCACGAGCTTCAATTTTAGGCTTCAAATATTCGGTTATCATGGCACGATAACGGTCGCTATTGACGGTTACGTTCGCACCGGCATCATTTTTAAAGAAATATGGACCTACATGAAACTACACCAAACCGTTGTTTTTTCTGGATGTAGTGGCAGTTCTTGAATCTCTTCAGGTTGCTCTTCGTCCCAAATGTGGCAATTTTGTTTGTTTACATACCCATTGAGCCAGAAATGGGCCTCATCGCTAAACAAAAATTGCCTCGAAAACGTCGGATCTTCTTGGAACTTTTCAAGAGCCCATAGAGCGAAGCGATGTCGCTTGGGACGGTCAACAGGCTTCAGTTGGTGCACAAGCTGTATTTTGTACGCTTTCAATTTAAGATCTCGACGTAAAATGCGCCAAGTCGTTCCATATGCTAGTCCGAGTTGCTGTGAACTGCGCCGAATCGACTCTCCACGGTCTTCGTGTACACTCTCAGCTAAGGCCGCTATATTTCCTTCACAACGTCCTGGACGTGATCTATTCGGTCGAATGTTATCCAATAATGAATGGTGGGTCTCAAAATGGGTGATGGTGTTGCGAATAGTACGCTCAGTAGGCCGATTGTGTTGACAATAAGTTGAGCGAAGTGCACGAAACACATTCCTCACAGAACGTGAATTTTCGTAATAAAGCTGAACGATTTGTAAACGCTGTTTAGGCGTAAGTCTTTCCATTATGAAATGCCAAGCAATACTAAACAAAAACAACATGAGAGATTGACACGACTCACACGTGATCGGTCAAAAAAGGGGTATTGAAAAAAGTATATCTACTTGAATCACCCTTTATTATATATATACATTAGTCCGTATCTAAAAAAAAAAAGTTTCCCCGTACCACCTCTAATATAAAGTATTTTTGCAAGGAGGTTTCGAAAAAATTTTTTTGTCGAACGTGGGAGTCGCCTTTTTACATTTTTCGTTATATCTTAGGCATTTAAGGAAGTAATTCCAGCAAAAATATTTTTAAATTTTATTATACAAAAATAATTTTAAAAAAAATCAAGAAAAAATAAAATGTTGGAAATTTTAATCAGTCATAATTCGACGTGATTCAAGTTGGAAAATATATGACACATACATTTGTCATCGGTGACCGCCGTGGAAGATTCATGTACTACATGAACATAACACTCGGTGTTTTGTGAATGGCAGGGGTAAGCTGTGAAAATAATTAAGTTTAGCAAAGAAGAGTATCAAATGAAGTTATTTTCCTTGTGCTAACCCTATATTTGGATTATTTCGTTGGAACACTGTAATGTTTTCAGCTGGTCTTGCGTATAGAACTCCAAATATGGTGGTTCAGTAAATTCGAATTTGGTTCAATTGATCATGTCAACGTAAGAGTCACTCTCGAAGTTTATGGAATTATGAACTTGCGGACCACACATTTGACGAATGCATCCTGTTGCTTCATTAATTTTTTTAAGTATTTTTATACAATAAAATTTAAAAATGTTTTTGCTGGTATAATCGAATTACTTCCTTAGCAAAAGTTTAATAGTTTCTTGCGTGATTTAATTTTCTGACATTAGGGAGGTACATTAGGGTTGTACGAACAGAGATCTGGTAGATAAATACTAGAACGAGATACGTGAGGCCCTTAAGGCCACAACATTGGTATTCTTGAGACAAAAACATTGATATATCATACTTTAAGATCGGACTGTAAATGCCTAAGATATAACGAAAAATGTAAAAAGGCGACCCCTACGTTCGGCCAAAAAAATTATTTTTCGAAACCTCCTTGCAAAAATACTTTATATTAGAGGTGGTACGGCGCAATTTTTTTCCTTGTAAGGTGGTACGCTCTAATGTACATATATATCTAGTATATATGAATGTACTTACCTTTATATTATTTTGACATTTACACTTGTTACATTAATATCTCTTCTATGTCTTGAAATAAATAAGCTTAAACTTCTCTTTTAAATATTGAAATTTTATTTATATTTTTTAAATATTGAGGCAAATTATTGAACTAACTTGATTAAATTTTTTATTAAAACTGATTTTCTTTTATATTAATGGTTTAATTTAAAAAAAAAATGGCGAGAATTTTTTCTGTGTAGTATTATTAAATAAAAATGTTTACTATTAAATTGTTGTATAATTTATAAAAAAAATTGTTTTTTAACATTTATTTATTCATTTATACTGCTCAATAAATTATACAACAATTTAAAAAGTAAAGGTTGAACAAAATAATATTGATTTAATTTTTACTATTAATAAATAAAATGCAACAAAACAAAATTATAGTCTAAATAACGGTAAGAAAAAGTATGCGTACAAGTTCATGAAACGTTTTAAATATCGTTACCTAAAACGCAAAAGGCTCTATCTTTCATTTCGAAAATTTTACTATTTAAAATGATAAATTGAAAAATTGCATAAAATGTTTGTAATCGATTTTTCTTGTTTTGAAAATTGATAAAGTTGCATATTATGTAAACTGTTAGTTAGGCCTTTCAACTTTTATCATAAATATAATCTTTTGTAGATAGAGCCGTTTGTTTTTTGTTAAAAATTCGCTGTTTTTGGTCGGAAAATTTCAAAAATTTTGTGGACATTTGTGTTGATGCAATTCATCAATCAGCATCATCAACGAAAAAGTCGATTTTTCATTTATGGTAATATGGAAATATTTAACAATAGTGAATAAATAAATAACAATTTGTTAATAAATTAATCATTTTTTAAACTAATAACTAGTTAAGACAATAATGTAATTTTTTTCCAAAGAATGAACCAATTTGATGGTATTCCCACGTGATTTATTTCGCCATTCATTTTTTAAAACTTCCATCGACATATTTTTTGATGTTATGACATGCTGATGATTTTTCGCTACTCAAAGGGATAAATCTGATCTGATCTGCACACTAGGAACATACATGCAGAGAAAACCCCTGTTAGCAGTAAACATATTCTAAGAGCAACATATTATGATAAGATTCATGACTGTAGTCGAAATATATTACGATTATTATTAGAATTATATTATAATCTGAAATAATCATATTATGATTCAAAATATGACTACATTAATAACATTATAATCGTAGGTTATCGTTATATTGTTGTTCAATTAGAATTATTATATTTACTTTATAGAATTTGTATTCCTTTTCTTTTAAAAAAAACATAAAACTAACAAACAGTGGTCACTATTTTCGCAATTTCACATGAGAACATCATGTTTTTGTAATTTTATAAAAATGTTACAGTACTTTTCGCTTATAGACCACTACTATAGTTGCACAAATTTTGTGAACTATAAGCGAATTTGGACTATAAAAAGTTTTTTATTCGCCATTTTATGGATACAAATTATTTTCTTCAATAAAACCACTCAATATAACGCGTTTACTCTAATTTGGTACTTTTATGAAGTAACCAAAATTTGACATTTAAAAAAGTTGACAGAAAGGTAAATAAAAACATATTGCCAGTTTGTTAAAAAAAAGTATAAAAAACAGAGTGGACTGTAAGAGATTTTGTTTTTTTGCATAAAGTATTAGAAATGCATGCAAAGAAAATGTGGCTTTTAAGCAAAAATGGATTATAAGCGAAATAGAACTTAGAACAAGTAATTTGATTGAAATTCAAAAAACTCTGCAAGTGAATATGACAGTTTTGGCTTTAATCCGTTTTTGGCCTTTAAGCGGAATGTCCTATAAGCGAAAAGTACTGTACCACCTTCAATATATGTATACTGTTAACTCTGGTGTGATGCGAATACATAAGTTTCTAAAATGGTTTATAAAATGAACATTTACCGACCGCTTGTCAAGTTGTGTATCCGTATTCTCTATTACTCGATGCATTTTGCTTTTACATGATAAGATTTTTCTCATTCTACATTATATTTTTGCATGTCGTAACCCATTGTTTTACCACAGCTTTGCAAACATTGTCCTTTTTATTGTTATATTTTTTTTAAGAAAATTTTATTTACCAGAAATTTTATTTCAATTTATCAAAAATAATGTGGTTGACTTTAAAGTGTCAGTTTTCAAAGACCGAAAAAAAATTACAGCCTGGGCACCGATGTCGACCACTATCGTTCGCTTGCATTTTCAACGACAAACAGCTGATATACGGCCCACTAACAGTTTTCAGCACAACAAGTCGATCGACAATGCAAGCGACCGATAACGTAACAGTTTTCATACAAATTTGCGGTCCACTAAGAAATATTATGCGTCCACAAATGTCGTAATCAGTCACTCGTGTTGTAGTTGTCGACATAGGCATTTTGGTAAAATATTTAACCAAATTTTTTTTACAGACAAACACAATATATTTTTTTTATTATTTTATTTTTTTTAAAACACCACCACTTATAAAATTCTATAGGTTTTTAAAATAATTTTTATAAAATTCTATTCCATATATTTTGTTTACTGCTTTGTTTGGTTTTTTGTTTAATCCTTTGTTTTCTATTCTGATTTGGTTGTAGCCAGATTTCTATTTTTTGGCTTAATTTATATGTTTTGTTGATTTTTATTTTCAAACTATCGTTTTATTTACATATGTAATTGATGATGTGGCAACACAGTTAACGACAAGTCGAAAGTTAGTGGACCGCTTAAGAGAACGCTAATGAGTGACTTGTTGTCGCTCGCTTAAGTTGTCGATCGACATCGGGGGCCTGGCTGTTAATTTATATGACAAATATTAAAAAATTTTATTTATATGAGAAATATATAAAAAAAAAGTATATATCAGAAAATCTGAAGTAACGCCGATATATCGGCATCGGTATTCATTCGTTCCTTTCATATTATTTTTGTTCAAAAAAAAAATCTAAATTTTAAAAATCAATATATTTTATCATAGAAAAGTTCATAAGAAATTTTGCGACATCTACTTCTATATCCTTTTTCGTTTTAAAATTTCAAAATAGCTGTTATTTTCGGTCCCTGGATTTAGGACATATCATAAGACATATAAAAAAAAATAAGTTTCATGCAATGTGTTGGAAATTTTAACTCCTAACTATAAGAAAACCTTTTGTACGCAGACTTTTTCTGCCTAGTGTATATATAAAGCTGAAATATTTTAAAGAAACCCACTTTAAATTTACAAGTCCCTAGTGCATTTTCCAAAATAATACACAAATAAAACATTTATTATTAAACAAATTGTTTTGCATTTGAACTGCATTGCGTGAGTTGTTAAAATTTCAATATCCAAAATAAACTGAAACAAAACGAACCGAAACTTTAAAACTAAAACAACATTAAAAGAGAGTATCGTTTAGAAAATTATGCATCAACACGATTTAACATTAAAAACTAAATGTTTTTTTTCCTCTGAAACCTAAAAAATCGTTTTCTATAAAAATAAACGATCAAATTTGTTTCCTTGCAAAGATTTTTTTTTCTTTAATGCAGTACGAATGAATACTAAGCACTGAGGATTTTTCGGACATGAAAATAATTTAGAAATAGTCATACAATAAAATCCTTACGAAAGTTTTAGAAAATCGCCTACTCCTACATGAGAAATCATAGAAAATATAAAATTTTATGAACATGAACTAGAAGAAGAGTATTAATGCTATTAGTTTACAATTTACAATACGAGTTCATATGAGCACATAATCGTAATAGTAAGTTCGTAGTTAAACATTATTATTGTTTGTTAAGGCATATGGTTTAACTCTAGTTAGAATGGTAATAAAAGGAATGATTTGATTGAATTTTCTTGTATAACTTTTTGCTAACAAAAGACGTAGCAGGTTTTATCTTTCATTTTAATTGGATCATAATCACTATTTCCTTTATCATAAATTGCAATACTTTGCCTTTCCTTTAGATTATTTTTGAAAACAGACAGATCAGTTCTACTTTCTATAGTTTCTTTCATTATCGTCTAAAATTGGATGGCCTCAATAATGTGAAAGTTTAATCTTTTCAACTCAAGACAAAGTGGATTTGAAACTGAATTGTCGTGCTTTATAGAGATATCCTTTTTTTGCCGTTAAATTCTTCAGTAATATTAAACCAATAATCTGACTGGATATGGGTAAAAAGTGTTAGATGGACAGCTTTTCTGCCGCAAGACAATTTGTTCAATGTATTATACTGCTCAAATGGAGACATGTTTTAAGCCATGTTTTTTTTATCTTTAGACGAATTCGGCATTTTGTGTCACAATCGAATCTTTTAGGAATCAGCTTTAAGAGCAAAATAACCCCATATCGGGTATTTTATTTAGCTTTTTTGGTCTCGTTACCCTTTTTATATTTTCCAAATACCATTTTTAAAAAAAAGGGTATTTCTGGACACATTCTATTTATTTGTGGCGCTTTAAGTAAAGTAAGGCAGTAGAAAAATCCGTTATAGATTTTCATAAAAAGGAACATTTTGTGATAGAAAAATCTAATGAAGTTACTCAAATATTTTGCCACGATAACTGATGAAAACGTGTATGCAACGCAGTAGCTTATACGTGTAAAGGTACGTTCAGACTAATGAAATATTTGACGAAAATATTTGTTCTGATATTTGCTTCAAATTGTTTGAAACAAAAAAATATTTTGTTTAATGTTCAAACTAAGCTCAAATATTTGACAATTTTTGTTTGTTAAAACAGTTGGCAAATAGTTTCAAATAAAATAAATTAAATCATGTTTGCCATGCGTTCCGACTAAAATAAATAATTGCATCAAATAATTAAATAATTATTTAATGAAAGTGTTCAAAAATATAATATATTTCATAAATAGTAAAAATGAGCGCAAAAGCTTATTTATTTGTATTATTCTGTGGAGCAGCATCTCTTATAGTGTTAGAACAGGAAAATGTAAAAGAAAAAAACTGGAAGACAATGGGTAACGGGAACATGGCTAAAATTTGCAAGCTTGGAAACAAACCCTTACATATATTTGAAGTCGCTAAATCGGTTAAAAACCAAAATGTCGGGAAAAAAAATTTTGCAAAAATAGCGAAAATTCGCGAAAAATTTTGATATTTCAAACAAGCCATAAAATTTATTAAAAGTGCCTAAAACTGTAAGGAATGGCAAAAATTCGGTAAAAATTGCTAAATTAGCGGAAATTCCCAAAAATTTGCTAATAGCGGCATGATACCAAAGTTTAGTACTCATAATTATTAAAAATAGTTAAAGCTGCAATGAATCACAGAAAGAAATCGCTTATTTTGCGAACATGGCTACGATTCGTGAAAAATTGCAAACTTGGAAACAACCCCTAAAATATATTTGAAATTGCTAAATCGGTTAAAAAACAAAATGTAGGGGAAAAACAAAAAAAAAAAATGTTGCAAAAATAGCGAAAATTCGCGAACCATTTGAATATTTCAAACAAGCCATAAAATTTAGTAAAAGTGCCTAAAACTATAAGGAATGGCAAAAATTCTATAAAAATTGCTAAATTAGCGGTAATTCGCAAAAATTTGCTAATAGCGGCACGACAGCAAAGTCTAATAATTATAAAAAATCTTTAAAATTGTAAAGAATCCGAAAGCTTACCGGGAAAATTACTTATATCCGGAACATGGCTAAAATTATTTGTTGTTGTTTGCTCTTACAATTTTTTTGTATTATCAAATAAATGTTTGCTCAAAAATTACTAAAATATTTGATTTTTTGTGTTCACACTATGTTCACATTGGACAAATATTTGTTTGCCGGCAAATACTTTTATTTGCTCAAAATCAGCTGTTATTTTATTTGATACTCAAAAATATTTTGTGTTCAGACTACGTTAATGAAATATTTGATGTTTGCTTTCAAATATTTCATCAGTCTGAACGTACCTTAACATATTTTTACTGCTAACATTTTAATGCCATTTTTTTTAAAACATCACCTTCTGCTTGATTCAAAAAACAAAATTATTTCGATTTCATACATACAGACATATGTATGTATTTTAGTAGACATGAGGGAATTAAAAATGGCTTATAAAATTCAGGGTATTCCCCTTCTAAAAACGAACTTAATCACAGAGTTGACAAAAATATATAACCAAAATCTAAATTTAATTTGTAAAAATCTTACATCGTTTTCTCAACTCTTTTCCCAAAAGAAAATACAGTTGTTTCGCTCTTTATGTTCTACGAGCACATATTAAAAAAAAAAATATTTTACCTCTATGGAAAATTTATAAATCTTTAGATAACTCTCTTAAGAGAAACCGGTGCGATATATTAGAAAATATATATGTATATACATAAGGGATGTTAAAGTTGGTACAATTGTACTTTTTTTGGTACATTTTGACCTTCTAAAGTACCATGGCACTACCGTGACTCATTTTGGTACAATTAAAAAATTTGTCATAGTTCCCCCTTTTTGAATTTATTCTATTGCAAACAAATTATTGAGTCCTTTTCATTGCATTTATGTTGTACAAATCGTTAATGTAATGGGCTCTTAAATATGCGACTAGTATTTTGGTGTATAGAGGACTTAGTCCCGTTTTGCAATGTGGCAAGTGAAAGGCAGAAATACGAATTTTGTTGTTAAGGGGGCGACGCTGTATGCGTAACAAACTATAATTTTTTGCTCTCTAACCTACAAACTTCGTCTGTCTGCCTTTCACTTGCCACATTGTAAAAGGGAACCCACAGGCGAGGAAACATGTGTCAAAACCTGTGTTAATACTTTTGTTTCCTTTTTACCACAGACGATGACACTAAAAGCAAAACATCAGCATTGTGTTTTTTTTTTAATATAAAAGTACTACTTAACAAATATATGCGAAAAAAAATTTCTTATCCTGGTTTTTTGTTTTATTTTCATAACTTTTAACATTTAACGTCCCAAAATTCTGTAAAATGTTTAAATCTATTTATAAAATTTCTCCATTTTTCTTTGTTTTCAATGTTCGTCATTTTTCCTTTTTTTTTGTACAATTGAATTTTGATGTACTATTTTTGTTGTTTTAATAAATTTAAAAAAAAAACATGGTACCATGAAGGTCCAAAAAGTACATTTTGTTTTGGAAGTTGGTACAAAATTTAAGACCCCATTTAACATCCCTGATGTACATAATGCATGAATAAATTCATCATGAATCAAGGCGAATTGAATACCAGGTGGCCCTATGGCTACAACAATAAAACAAAACAACACGTAATTTACCTGGTATAACTTTACCAATCTGTCAAGCATTTTGTAACAACTTTCAAGCACTTTCAAAGACGCAGAAAATTAATGAAAGCCAACATGAAAACATAACCATTTTTGACACTTCGGATTTCAATTGCCATTTTGCCTTTGCCTAGCTGATGATGACGTAGGCTAATGAGGCCACCTAGTACTCATTTTGCCTTGATCATGAATAAAACTCCACAAAATGCTTAAAATAGTTGTTAAAGTGAAGTTTTAAAAAAAGCGTTTCTATTTACTTTACTAAAAACTCGCCTCTTTAGAGCTTTTTTATAAAACGCGCTAAGACGAAAAAAACGCGCAAATTGGCAATTAGTGAATTTGACAACTTTTTGAAGTAACATATTACAATATACATATTACTTTTATTTTAAGGCTGTTAAAGATATGTATATTTACTTCCGACTTTGTTTAAATAAGAGTAGGAGATTTCTCTGCCCCCGCCATACCAAAAAAAAAAAAAAAAAAAAAAAATACATATCTTTTTTTCAAATTAAAAACACTTCACTCCTTACCACTCCTGCCACGACAAACTGAAAATTTAACTTATATTTGCTAATGAAAAAAAATCCACCAAAAGAAAAAAAAAACTTTAACAATAATAAAAACTGTGATTTAAAGACCCCAAACAAACAACAATAAAAAAAACTCCCAACAGATGGACTCTACGAAGGCAGACTCCATCTACAAACAGTACATGAAATTAAACTACAACAAAGAAAAAAATGTGGAAGGAAAAAAACTAACAGGAGTACAGAGGTCAGACAATAAAGAAGCCGTTAATGTTGTTTGTGTTTTTGTTTTTCGATACAAATTCATGTAAGCGATTGTTGTTGCTGCTGCTGCTGTTGTCGTTGTTGAGCTTATTTGTTTGATTATTTGTTTAGACAATGATACATGTACGGAAAAGTACGCGAGATCTGTTTGGAGCGCGTGAATTTATGCAATACCCATGTTGATGGGTTCACAATTGCCAGTCTGACTGGCTGCCTTCCTCCCTGGCCAACAGCAGTAGTTGTTATTGTTATGTGTGCTTCTTCATACTGTAGAGCAATATACTACGCAGGAGCAGCAACTACTATAGCAACATTTTAGCAATGATGATTGTATTTCTGAACACCATTTCCAAATTACAGAAATATTACAAAAACAATCATAGATTTAAAAAAAAAAACTAGAGTTGCTACAATTGACTGGGGGTTTGTAATATTTACTTCTAAAGCTCGGAGGTGGTTGGAGTCGATACTCCTAAAATATTTTAAATTTAGTACTTTGGTTAACCTTCAGTGGGTCTATTAGTCGAACCTTAAGAACTGAGAATCGAATTGATATTGACTGTTTCGGGGACAAATAAGCTAATCAGAACACTAATTAGATCTATGAGTCTGCCCTCTAAAACTTAAGGTCGAATGCAATCCTGATATGTACCAGGTTCTAAGACATAATAGATAATGTTTCAAAAAATATTTAGGATTTGATTTCCGGTACTTATAGACCTCACGAGACAAATCAACAGATCATCTAAAGTTAAACGCATATATACTTTTTTCATCATAGTGTTAAGCTTCATATAATTTACATTGTGCAATACAAAGTTTAAAACAGCTTTAAGACACTTATGTCACGTTCGAGGCTTACCGCCGAGGAGCTTTATTGATCACATTATGGTCAACAATTTGATTAAAGTTTAACAAAGTTTTAACTTAGTTGGAGTCCCTAAGGGATAATAAAAAAACAGAGCAAATTAAACTCTCTTTTTGGTTTAAAATGTGTTTTAGCCAACAAACCTATAAATCAGTAAACATATAAACCATCATTAAACGCATAAAATTGGGCGTTTAAACTACCAATATATCCCATATGAATATTACAACATTTATGGTAGTGTTGCCACATATTACTTTTTAAAATACATATAATACATGGGACACTTATTTACAGCTGTTGAGTTTTAACTACATAAAAATTTAAGTTTAGTTCAACTAAAGCAGCGTTTCAATACTCACTGCTTTATTAGCCATAAGTCCTACTGACAACAAATTTATTTAATCTCTTGCAAAGTTGATGCTCTATTCTGAAGTCCCTCTGCCCAGATCCAACTAAGAATGGACGTTTTATTTCTCTTTAAATTCATTTAAGCCAAAATAGGTTAGATAGAAAGGACAGTCAACAATCATATGACACACTTAGACCCAATGATAAATTGTGATCCCATGGAGTCCCACTAAAAAGAACTCCCTCCGTAGAACAAACCCGAACTTCTAACAAAATGCACTCCAGTTTAACACCGGCGATACCGTACCATCCGTCAAAGATTGCTTATCCCATTTTGGCCATTCGCCTTCGCGCCAGCGCAGGACAGGGAAAGAGGATGTGTTTTATCGCTGCTGCGTCAGTAATCATAGTGTCTGGTTCCCGGTCACTGCGCTTGCCTACCGTAATATCAGATACCAGAAGTGACACGTTTCTTTTGGTCATCGATTGTAATAAGATGCCATGCCCGGCATTCATACAGGTCCACAATAGCCTGGCAGTCCTACAGCCAGCATTCGCGGCCCTTCTGTCATAAGCACTATCCTGTCATTCAGTTCACCGAGTTAAAAGTGAGGACTTGTTTTTCTCACCTGACGTAAAAAACAACATACAAACTTTGTTGGAAAAAGTAAAACACGACACTAATGCTCATTTTCTCAATGTACTGACAAACTGCCTGTTACTTAATGTCGACATAAATTTATAAGACCGATAAACTGACAGTTAACGATTTCGGATTTCTCAATATACCGACAAAAAACATTGTTTTCAGTTGGCAACACCTCTCAAAATACATGTAAAAATTTGGTAGTCAGCTGATTGAATTTATCTGTACGGTAAATAAACGGTAAATAAATAATTAGCAGATGGGTGCCGGTTAGCTTTGCGACAGAATAGAAGCAAATGAGACATTGAGAAAATCAAATTTCTTTAGTGTGCAGTTTTTCGTTGGGGAAAAAGATAATCGGCTAATGAGAAAACGGCGCACAGTGGCGCCCGTAGAGCAAGCGAGGTTGCAAAAATCAAAATTTTCATGAGTGCCGACGAAGTTTTGAATAAACCCATGTTATAGGAAACTTTTCAACGATTTCAAATATGCCACTCTTAATAATATCACATTTTTAGTTTAGAAGATATAACCGTTCAAAGTTGACCGACTTTCGGTTTTCAAAAAAACACACAATTTTTAGTCAATTTGTTGCGATTTCAGGTGTAATATCACGAAAAATAGGTAACGAATCGCCTTATTTTTTATTTGTATTGATTGATGTATTTATTAAATGTATAATGATAAAAAAAAATTAACTGTTTGCTTTGTGTTTCTCCTGGTAAATCACTATTAAAAACTATCCGTTTTTTCACTATTTTTCAACTTTGACGGAAAATAAAAAAATCTATATTTTTCTATATTTGCCATATTTGCAAAACCTGTTCTTTGATTATTTCTTTACATAATTCAAAAGGTTTTATCTGCCCGGCACGTTGGCTTCTAGAGGTAAAAAAGTTCAAAAAGACATGGTTGCAGAAATTGTATGGCGTCCATCCCTTATATGTTTTGACTGACAGTAGTTTGATCTAATAGTTTGAAAAAAACTACTCATTGAAATTAGCAGGTACGTACCTCACATAAACAATACTTTGGCGTACAAATGGTCAGGAACAATATTGACTTATGGTCCCTACAGGTAGGCACAAATCTTATTTGGACACGTGCATAATATCAAAATTGCATTATTTAGCCTAAATCCATATGTATGCAGGGAACAGGTAAATTTTTAGGCATGGTAGCATAAGCCTATTTATTGCAAAATTACTCTACGACTGAAAGTTGGCGCAACAATTACTGAAACCATTAAACAATTTAAGTACTGAAAACATGGCGTTGAACAATTTAAAATTATTTGAACTGTTTAGAAATTCAACCACACCAAAGTTTTTCACGGAAGTGAAAATTCTTCCTGAGAAGTTGACATTGATCAGCAAATGGGGCTGCGATGGATCATCCGGACAAAGCGTTTATAAGCAAAGGATATCTTTCGATGACGCTACAATATCGGACGGAAATATGTTTATGGCATCTGTTGTTCCTTTGCGGCTAAAATCGGATGATTCCCTACACTGGAAAAATCCACGTCCGTCATCAGTGCATTATTGCCGACCAATAATGTTTCAGTTTGCAAGGGAATCGGCAGAACTCATAAGGACTACGGTGAAGGACATTGAAGAACAAATAAGCAAGATTAAGCCTACAAAGCTGCAAATTGGAGAAGGAAAATATATTGAATGCAATTACGAGTTCCACCTGACCATGGTTGACGGAAAAGTCGTAAACGAACTGACAGGAACAAACTCAACAATGTCATGCCCGATTTGCAAAAAGAGTCAGAAGAACTTTTTTCAATTCAATTCAATTTATTTCATATATAATATGTTACATCTCAATTTTATATAATTAGTTGTAAAGAGTTTAAGATTAGTATCTTTTTCTGCTTAATTATAATATATTTCAATTAGTTATCATAGACAGAATTATATTGGAGGTAAAAATTTAGCAAAAACCTATCTAAACCCCTTTTTTCGTATTATTTTTATATTTTTTTTATCGATTTTATATTATTATTTGTCAGAAGAACTTTGGTAATTTAAACGATTCTACAAATGAGGAGAATTACGAATATGGAATGTCACCATTGCACGCAAGGATAAGGTGTATGGAATTCTTGCTAAAACTGGCATATACCCTACCACAAGAGGAGGAAAACTTCGATGAAAATACATCAATAAAGGATAAGGAAAAGATCAGAAAGAAGCAAATACAGGATGGTTTTTTTGAAACAAGTTGGACTAAAAGTAGACTGTCCCAAGCACGGATACGGTAACTCTAACGATGGAAACACTTCTAGGAGATTTTTTGAAAATGATGAGGCAGTAACTAGAATCATTGGAATTGACAATCAAATCGTGAAAAGATTGGGAACGATCTTGGATGTTTTAAACTGCAAAGAAAAGGTCAATTCTACAAAATATGGAGAATATGCGTCGAAAACTGCATCTCTTTTAGCAGAAATGTATCCACAGAAGAAGTTGACCCCGACCGTCCATAAAATATTGGCGCATGGCAAAGATATAATTGAGTACCAGCCTTTGCCAATTGGAGAGCTTTCTGAAGAAGCACAGGAGTCTCTTAACAAATTTTATAAAAAATATAGATTGCAGAACACATTCAAAGCATCAAGGGTAAGGCAAAATAAGGACCTCTTAAACATGTTGGCAGCATCTTCCGATCCACTTATTTCTTCCCTGCGGCATGTGAAGTCACGAATAGAGTTACAAAATAATTATAGTTTAGAAATTGTTAGTCTTTTAGATATACCTTCTCTTACGAATTGTGATGAATATTTTACAGAAAATTGAAAAAATAAATTTAAAAAAATAAATAATTTTTTTTTTAATTTGTTGGGTAATAATTTAAAACATAAAACCCTCAAGAAAAAAAATAAAAACAATCTAAAAATGTAAAAATAATTTTTTTTAGTTACCATAAAATTGATTTTTCTACTAATTTTAACTTTGATAACCCATAAGTAGGCCCCTACAAAGCGTAGCACCCTTTCCAAACGCTCATTTCATAGGCTGAACAGTTATCTATCATATGCTGTTTAAACTGTTCAATTATCTTATTCGGTTCAAAAGATATGATTTTTGCAACGAAAAAACTCAAATGGCGCCACTGTGCGGCGATAAGGCTGGATTTTTGAGATCATAGTAAAACTAGGGTTAGTGAACCTAAAAACAGATTTGTGCCACCATTAACAAGTTTGTAAAGAAAATTTTGACGGAAAACAGCTTAGTTTTGTTTAAAATGTTGGTCTCTAATGATATAATAAAAAAAAGTCTAAGTTTCAGAGCACGTTAAACTAAGTTTAAACTTAATCCATATCTCAAAACCCCGGCCTAACTGTTACTGAATATGTCGCTTTTTGGAAACGGTGCCCTGCATTTAGGTAGTCTCCTCGTCATTTGTTGTTTTTATTATAGATGTTTTTGTTATTATTGTTAAATGCTGTTTATATATACACGGGCCACTTTAAAGGTTCAACCATGTTACAATAAGGTAGCGCCAAACAAAGTGCACTTTATGTACGTATAAGTAGTTTTTACCTAAAACACGATCAAAGCGATACGAACATACAAGAAGTGAGTCT
This sequence comes from Pollenia amentaria, assembly GCA_943735925.1. Lineage (NCBI taxonomy): Eukaryota > Metazoa > Arthropoda > Insecta > Diptera > Polleniidae > Pollenia > Pollenia amentaria. The sequence continues at coordinate 149,064,143 of OX031008.1, forward strand.
CAGTCGTTTCTTCTAACCAACCATAAAAGACTTCTGTGGTAGATGTTTGCAGCTGATGTTGAGGACTGACTTTGCTTGATGTTGCAGATGATGCAGCAGGAGGGTTTTTCCTTTGCGTTGGATTTAAAGGCTGGTATTTGTTACTTTTCAACTCGACTCCAGAAAAAGACTACAAAAATAAGCAACACACATTAAGTTCTGACCTTTTATTTGACTTTTGTTTAGAAAAAAAAAACAAGAAACAAAACACACAAATGAAATGAATCGTATGGCAGTTTGTTTTTCTAAATGCCTATACCGCGGTTGTCTTTCCTTTAGTTACTAGGAAGTTCATTTATTTGGCTTTGGTTGAATGTCTGTCTGTCTATCGAACTGGCTGGCTTGGCTGGCTGCCTGTTTGGCTGGTGGTAATTCTTTTGCCGATTTGTTAAATTAATATTTATCCAACAACAATGTTGAATGAATTTTCGCCTTATCTGACATTTACAATCATGCAAAATTAATAGTTTTGCGTGATCGCTCCTAAGATGGCGTTGCCTCATTTTCTTTTTTGCTCCTTTGGCTTCTACTTCTTTCTAAGTTTTTAAAAAAAGCAAACTCTTTTAAGTCGGCACCTACAACTCTGTGTGTGTGTGTGTTTGTGTGTCTTTTTTTCTTTCTTTATTTTTTCTACATGATGGGGCCATCCAAATTCAATTCAATCCAATAATATTTGAGATTGTTTGTTTGAGATACTTTTGTTTTGCTATTGCACTTATGTAGATATTTTGATGTTTATTGAATTTATGGTTTTATCAAGAAAAAATTATATACAAATTGTATTCATTTATTGTTTAATATGACAGTAAAGCGGCTTAAATTCTTATTGGCAAAAGTATTTAGTGCCATTATTTTCAAAGAATTTTGAGAAAAGTGTTGAAAAAATTTTATTATTTTGCAGATAAAAAAAAATTTTAATGGTGGATCATTAGAAATATTCTTCAGAAGCCTTTGTCCTATAGAATAGCTTTTAAAAGATAATTTAGAAATTTTTGGGATAAAACTACATGCGTTTTTAAATTAAGATGCCAACAAAAATTCTTATGTTTTTTTACAAAACCATAATTTTCTTGTTATTAGGAGAAAAGGTTTTTAAATTTTCACATAAAGTTCGATTTCATGTTAATTTATTGTATCTCCCAATAATTAAGATTTTTAAAAACTTATCATTAAAAAATTTACACACAGAAAAAACCCGTCGAAAAGAAGGTTGATTTTACATTATTCGGCGGTGATTTTTCTTCATAGTTATTTCATGTTTATTTAATATAATTTTACAATAAATTGCGAACGAGATTTTTTTTGTTTTAAATAAATTTTAAATCATGTTAGTGTAACATTCCAGTAAAGTTAGACCAAAATGAGATTGATATTGATTGATATTGGGGAACAGAATAGTCGCTGTGGTACAACGTTACGAAAAGCGCTGCAAACTGTGCAAAGTTAAAAATGGCAGCTTCAAAGTAGTGTCAACAAAATACGAAGTTCGAGTCTTCGTTGGAGTTGAAGCCCAAAGTTCGAAATTTTTAACTTTGTTGAGCTACAGAGCATTCGTCAGCTTCAGCTACTACTAAAGGGTGCTTAAATTTTAAGGGCCGATGTTGATTTAAAAAAAACACAAATTATTTAGGAAATTATTGTCATTTCTTTTTCTTATGATAAGATTGGTATGGTTCAATTATGTATGGAACAAAATATAGGTCAAATGAGCGTCGCGACTTCGGCGGCACACCTCCATCCGATGGTCCAAATTTTCTATGATGCTGAAGCATAATTGAGGTTATATGCCGTTAATGTGCCGAATTATTTCATCTATAGCTTTTGAATTGTTGCTGGCTTATCGACATACACCTTTTCTTTCAAATAACCCCAAGAAAGAAGTCCAACGGTGTCAAATCAGATGATCTTGGCGGCCAATTGACATCGCCACGACGTGAGACAACACGGCCATTGATATTGTCGCACAAAAGAGCCATTGTTTCGTTAGCTGTGTGGCAAGTGGCACCGTCCTGTTGAAACCACATATCGTCCACATCCATATCTTCCAATTCGGGCCATAAAAAGTTCCTTATCATCTCACGATAGCGAACACTATTCACAGTAACTGCCTGACCAGCCTCATTTTGAAAAAACTACGGCCTGATGATACAGCCAGCCCATAGACCGCACCAAACAATCACTCTTTGTAGGTCCATTAGTTTTTCGACAATCACTCTTGGATTATCATTCGCCCAAATGCGGAACTTCTGCTTATTGACGAATTGGGTGCCACGGTAGGCTAGCTGGTAGTGAGCTAGTCTATCAGTACCGAGGTTGCGGGTTCGATTCCCGCCAGAGACTCTGGTATCCTGCAGACAAGCAAAAAGCTTCGCGGGATTTAGTGTAGGCATAATAAAAAAAAAAAAAAAAAAAAATACACTGAGGTGAAAATGTGCTTCATCACTGAAGATGATTTTTACAATGTGCATTTTGATTTAAAACGCCCATTTTCATAATAAGCCTGAATAACTTTAACGCGTTGCTCGATTGTGTATGCAGTTAGTCTGAAATTGAAAAATGTCAAATGAAAAAATTTGACGTGGTTCACATTCAACGTGTGGTTCACATTCAACATCTGCCCTTAAAATTTAACTACACTTAACAACTACTTTATTCTGTTCCAGGCTTAATGCTACGAATCATGAAACGCGGGTCCTTTAATTTTGTGCTCTCATTTCGACGTCATTATAGTAAAGAGATTTTGTAAACAAATATGCACATTTACTACTGTGATGACATGCGCAGAAAAATAATGTTTTTAAGATTTAAATTGGCTAACTTGTTTTCTTTGTTTCATGACTACGCGTTAACTGTTTGAATGAATGTTTTTTGTAGTTAAAACAACGTGAATGTCATGTCGAATAAATTTGATTTGAGTGTGAAATAGCAGTGAAAAGAAGTTTCAAAGACAACATTTGTATTTATTTTAGAATTATTCTAAACACTTATTCCCGGAATCAGATAGAGTAAAAGACTCCATAGTTTTCTCCATTATTCTACTTTGAATATTTTTTGTATTTAACTATATAATTTTAACTAAAAGAAAACGGGAATTTTTTCTTTTTTTTACAAATTTTTTTATATATGAAAATAAAAAATTTGTGTTTTTTTCTTGTATGTTGTTGTTTCTCCACAAAACAAGTGAAACAGGATTTTATGGAATCAATATTAGGGTATTCATTTAATCGGGCTTTTGCGTTTGTCGTTTATTCGCTCGATTTATTCACCGAGGTTTTGGTTTAATCGGTTAACTTTGTTAGATATGTTAAAATATGTTATAATACTACAAAAAGTGAAAAATTTTGTTACATCGGTGAATCGGTTAATCGACTGAAATTAACCAGTTTAATCGTTAATCGAAAAAGGCCAATTTTAAGTTAACCGGTCAGTTAATCGATTAACGGTTAACCGAATGAATACCCTTATCAATATTGAACAATGTTATTTTTACATTTTTCATTTAAAATTGATATGAAACAATGATCATTTTAAATGAAGTCCATACTTTTGCAGAAATTTACTATGATTTTTCAATCGACATTGTGCCATGTTAATTTTACATTGGTATTTTTTTTTCTGTGTATAATACTTAAGCTTTTAAACCTTTTGCATTAAAACTTTCAACGTTTCGTACAAACTATGAATCTGAGTTTTTACATTTTTGAAGAGCAAATAATATGTTCACACTTGGGTTCACATTACATTTGAGTTGATTAAGATGACAGTTGATTAATAAATAAAACACAACAACAACATTTATATGTATTTCTTTAAAGTATTAGAAATTAATAAAAGTACTTTAATAAAGTAATCAGAAGAATATTTCAAACAAATATGTAAATAATAAAACTGTAATGAATTTTTGGATTATTTAAAAAGCAAAGAAGAAATCGTGTTCGTGTGAGGTACGTTTATTGTGGCCGATGCTACATCATATTCAGTTTGAGGTATGTTCAGAGGATTGTATGTGTTTAATGAAACGTTTTAGTTTTAAACATGTCAAGTTGAAGTGATTAACAAATTACTTCAATGTATGTATTGTTAATCATCTCGATTTTGAAGTGCTAAGAGGTTAATCACGTTCGCGATGCTTAAACGCGTTTGAAAACCCAAGTGTGAATGAACATAGCATAAAAACACAAAAAAGCTTATTTCTTAAAGTATTTGCTTAAAAGTATTGTAAACAATAAATAATTTTTTCCTTTAATTTTTAAGAGCTAAATGCATTTTTTAAACACTGTCCCTCTTATGCAAAAAACAACTTAAAGTTCACATTAGTTAACCAACACATTAAGCACAGCAAAAGTGAATGTGATTAATGTGTTAGTTAACTTATGTAAACTTTAACTTTTTTTTTTTTGCATAAGGCAGTGTTTCTTTAAACTGTTCCCATTCAAACATTGGAAAAGCTTTACACAGAGTTATTGGTAAAAGTTTCTATAACTTTTCAAAATTTCCAAAATAAAAAAAATATTAGAAAGCTATTTAAAACGATTTAAAACATTGAACAAGTTCATAGCATAATGTTTAGACTTTAAAGATTTCAAAGCTGTTACTTTTTACAAGGTCAAACTAATTATTATTTTAAATTATTAAAAAGCCCTAAGGGAAAGAGAACTAACACCAAACTTGTCACGTGACTTGTCACTTTAACATGGCGATGTCATAGGAGGGGGTTAATTGGCACCTTTCTGACACTTTGTTGCAGGTCACTGAAATAACCTAAATGGACACATTTAATTTCAGATAAAATATTGCCTTTCGCACATATTGTCCCTAGCGAACCATTTTAATATGATAGATCCCCTCTATATAAAGTAATAGAACTAGAAAGAATCAGCCATTACCCGCTCAAAATCCAGTCACATGACTAGTTTTGTGTCAATTACCTTTCCTCTGGAGTAACTACACTTTAAACACATTATCACCAGTTAAGTGATATGTCCTGTCTTCCGCTATCACAGGTCGTTCCTTTTTATTTTAATATTGTATTCACTGGCCAAGGGATAATGCTTCAAAAAAAATTTCAAAATAAAAAAGGCTACATTTTAGGTAAAATTTAAGTTTTTTTTAAGATTTTTTTTTTTTTTGACAATTTAATTTAATTCAAGCTTCAGTTTTAATATTCAATATGCATATATTTAAAAATTAATTATTAAATATTAATTATTGTATTTTTGTATTCCAGGTCAGAGATTTAGTTGAAAAATGTACTTGCCCCTCACAATTTCCTATGGTTCGTGTGTCCGAAGGCAAATATCGTATTGGTGATACCAAAGTGTTAATATTTGTTCGGGTAAGTATCAACATCACAATAATCATCACAAACTTAAAACTCTTTGTTTTCAAACCATTACATTTTTTAAATCAATTGATCACCCATAAATACCTATAAAATATTTTTAAAAAATAAAAATATATTTCACCACAAATATGGACAAGTCTGTAAAAAATATTTGTTTGTTCTGCTTTTAAAAACAAATAAATATTAAATTTGCAATTGCTAATTAATATTTAAATTAAAAAAAAAAACAAATGGAGAAAAAAATTAAAACAAAAAGTTTAAAGATTATTTTCATTATAATTTTGCGTAAACATTTCACGAGTTTTAATACACGTCCACCTCAATCAAAAACTAAAAAAAAGAAAAAAAAAATTGTTTTGATGTAATTTTTGCATACCAGCACAATTTTATTGATTTTTTTACCAAATCCAGCCAGCAGCAATTGGTTGTCATTTAGATGACTGTCTGGCGAGTTTAGCAATTCGAATTTTTGTTCAATAAATATTGTGATATTATTACACAGCCAAACAATTTATTTGTACTTTATTGTTAAGCTCAGTTTTCAGATTTGGAAATTTCTTTATTAATTTAATAATAATAAAATTGTTTGTGAAAGAAATAAGGCGTCTTTGGTATTGATTTGGGTTGTCACGAACAAAATTCATTAAGATGTTTAAGAGATAATTGCAAAATTTACAAAATTATTATTGCAACAGAAATGTGATTTTGAAATAAATAAAATCAAATTTAAGTTGTAAAACTTTGAATGAATTGGTTTTAATAAAAAAAAGTTTGTACAAAATTTGTTTTTTGTAAAGCGTTTTGATAACAGTTTTCAAAAAGCTGAAAAATTCCCTTAAGTAAAGCTTTAGTTTTAGTTCTTTGAATAAAAATTAATTTTATTTTTGTTAAAAAATTATTGTAAACTTAGAAGCTTTGAAATGTTAGTATCTACCAACTGTTGCATATAAAGCTTTTCTTTAAAAGCTTACTGCATAGTTCAATATGTAAAAGTTTTTTACACTTTTTTAGAGTTTTCACAAGATGTAAAAATGTTTGAAATTTTTTTAAAGCTTTTTAAATTTATTCTATTCCAATTATTTTAAAATATTTAAAAGAAAGTGATTATTCATTTCAAAGTAATTTAAAGCTGTTTATGACAAATAAAAAAAAGACCATTTTTGTTTTAAAACTTTGAAGAGCTTTGGTTATTTTCATTACGTCTCCAAAAAGTTTTTTGTTTTAAAGTTCTAATAAATATAAGATTTTAAAGTTTTCAAAGCTTATTTAAGCATTCTTATTTTTAAGCCATTTAACCTTTTAGGTAAATGAAAATCCATTTGAAATAAATTAAAAGCTTCTAAAGGTTGTTATACACTATTCCACAATATCTTAAGTACTTTACGAAAATGCTTCCCTGATCTAATTATTGTTTGAAAATGTTCAAAACAAAAACTTATCATGACAGTGTTGTATTTTCCTCAAAATACGTAACGCTTGTGTGATAGTTTGAGGTACTCTTAATGAACAATGAAGAACAACTCGAAAACTTTTAAAATTGCTTGACATTTCCATTAAGTCCCAAAAAAGGCTTTTGTTATAAAGATACTCGTACATGTTAAAAATTTTTTAAAAGCACAAACAAGCACTTAATTATTTTTAAGTATGTACTCGTAGTTATTTCTTGTTAAGTTTATTTGGAAATAATAAAATAAACCTTTTAAATTCAATATTATGCGAAAGCTTCAAAAGGACGTTTTTACAAAGCTTTTAATTTATATTTAAGCTTTATATTTAAGCTTTTTATTTAAGCTTTATATTTAAGATAATATACAGATTGAAAGTGCTGGTTCACACTGTTCAAGTTTTAGCCGTCAAGGCTTGAGCTTTTAGGAGAGAAGGGAAAAGAGAATGCCCAAAAACTCAAGACTTGACTGCTAAGACTTGAACAGTGTGAACCAGAACAAAAAGTGTGACGACTAACTATCTCTTAAAGCTTAAAAATGCTTTTTATTGGATAAACGGCTTTTAAACGATTTCGATTTTGAAAATTTCGTTGTAAATAAAAAAAGGTCTTTCCCAATAATCTAAAAAAATTACCTAATAATGTTTCACGTAAAAGCTTTTTATAATAAATACGCGTAGCTTAAACTTAAATAAATCAAAAAAAGGTCTTTTCCGACATACAGCTTTGTTATTTTTTAAGCCTTTTACCTTAAAAATCGTTTAAAGCTGTATATAACAACAACATGAATAAATCCGTATTTGACAATGTTTGAAAGTATTATGAGGTTTTCGATGAAAAACGTTCAAAACCCGGATACAAAAATTTTGTTTCAAATAATGCAAAAAAGCTTTTTCATTAAGCTTTTTAACATCTTTTCCGACAATAGCTGAAATCTTATTTACAATTTTTTAAAAGCTTTTTTAGTCTGGTATTTTTACGACTTTGACAAAGACTATATATATATATATATATATATATATATATAAATATATATTTATAGTCTTTGCTTTTGAGGTGTTAAAAGCTTTTTAAACTTTCATTACTATTAAGTTAACTTTAACAGACTTTAACTTAAAAAAAACAAAGCACTAACAGCCTTTAAGTTGCAAAGCTTTTACATAAACATAAATTTATTCATTATTTATGTCCATTTAAAAAAAAGCTTTAAAATAAAATATGTTTGATAAAAAAAATATCAAAAATGCATCTTAATTAAAAACAATCTCTCGCTCAAAAGGGATTATATTAAACCTAACAACACCTGTAGTTAAACAAGTTTTCACATGATTAATAAAATGTGCTTTCAAAAACATTTATTAGAATGTCAATCTTGATATTAATTGACATTCCAATAAATATTCTAAAATGCCTAATGCTAAAAGAAATCAATTAGTAACATGCAATTCTTTACAAAATCCCAAACACTTTCCATCGTGTTTGAAGAATTAATCCACAACATGTTGTGTGTAAGATAATAAAATTTAATTAATTTAGCCCCACATCATCATCAGCAGACATCTTCAACCCTGTTGCCACAATAATGTTTATATGATTTATTGATAAATAATTACTTCCACATACAAATTAATTTTAGATAAAAATAAAAAATACGAGTAATTGTTAGCCATTCATTCAGCTAAACATTCATTAAAATTTACTGCTTTACACTCAGTACGAAAAATAACAAATTTGTATAATCCAGCTACAAGTCCTCATGTCTGCAGTAACACAAGCTCTAACGCTAATATCTTGCCGCTCTAAACGTTTTTAATAGAAAAAATATTATTATGCTTTAGCATAATACTCATTCATACTTAAAGTCGGTATCTCCTCTGGGTGATCATTCAATTTTGATTAAAATTAATTTGTATAAACAATTTATTAAAAAAAAAAAATTTAACTTTTTTTTATTTTTACTTTCTTATTCATTTTCATTTTGCAGATTTTACGTTCACACGTCATGGTGCGTGTTGGCGGTGGCTGGGATACACTCTCTCACTATTTGGATAAACATGATCCTTGTCGTTGCAAGGCCCAACATCGTTCTTCGGTGGCTGCACGTTTAATACCGCGAGCCAATCAACAAACAAATGGTATCGAACTACACAAGGCACAGGTGATATTTGAAAGGTAAGTTTATAGATGCGATAATGCTGCACAATTATGTACTCACACAAGACGATAGTAATTAAACCTACGTGTTCGTACAGTATTGTCAGATTAGGCGATTTATCTATTTATTAAGGATTTGATTTTGGAAATGGGGATAAAAACTTTGTTTGGTGATCAGGGAATTTGTGAGGGATTTTCACTTATTTAATTTTACTGCCATTTTATTTGTTAATAATGTTTTATTGAAACACAAATCGATTAATTTATAGAAAAACTGCATAAACAAATCTTATACATGGGCATTCCCATCATGTCGAACGTGACCGTACGAGGCGTCATACATATTTAAAGTGAAAAAAGTCAAAATAAAACGTGAGATCAACAAAGAAAGTGATTCTGAGCCGATCGGTTTACTTAAAGGTGGGTCTAGAACCAATATTTTAAGGTGTTACAAAAATCACCATAAACCCCTCTCCACTATGATGTGGTATAATCAAATCTCGTTGAAGACACTTAACTCATATTAAATATAGTCCCAGACGAGAAAATCGTTGTTGTTCAAGCTACGAGATAACTATCGGATGACAATATCACTTAGATAGTGATTTATAGGATGAAGGCGAAGATGACCAAGAACTGCAAATATCATTAAACAATGATAAATTTTAAAACAATGTGAATGCTACTTAAAGCTATGGAAGTTTTTTCTCCATTACGCACTTTGGGGGCATATGATAGATACCCACAACAATGTCAAACAGAAATAGAAGCCTCGGCAATCCGTTTGATGTACCGCTAGATATAGATGCAACCCACATATATTAGATAAAAAGCAGATCGAAACTGATTCTAGTCATGTGGTACAAGCAGAACAAGAAGTCTTTTGGGCCTTAGGAATCTAGATGGGTTAATGGCGAGACACCTTCAGAAATCATGTGGTACTTTTACTTTAAGCCTATCGAGAAATCCAAAGATATTTGATTAGGGTCTTAGGCAGATGGGTCTGACAGTCTATGCGTTAAAATTGCAACTTGCGTGATAAAACCGGTCAGTGAAAGGACCGTAACAGTTACAAGTGATATCAAAAAAGTTCTTTCATAACAGTGGGAGCACAGCCACGAATAAACGTTGTATGTTACAAAATTATTATTTTTCAGAAGAGTAAAAAACGTTTTTAACAGGCAGGATTTATTTATTTTTAATTTTTTTTTTTTTTTTGAATTATCAAAAATAATGATAACAAAAACTTTTATCTAAGATATCGAGAAATTTTTATTTTAAATTACATGCAAATTTACAGTTTTTAATTATTTTTTTTATGGAAAAAAAACGTTTCACATCCACAATAGCGATGTCATTTAAACCGTTTTTCCACTACGCAAGCGGCTTTTAAAACGTTATTCCACATTGCAAAACCAGTTCGTTTGCATCATTTTGTTATTTACTTACAACGTTTCTCCACTGGCTGACTCTTTGTATCGCATTTTGATGGCATTAAGGTGCATAATTATGGGTTACAAGAGAGTAATGTTAACGGTAATCTACAAATAAACAGTTTTTGCATAAAACGTTATTCGCGGCTTTGCTTCAGATATTTTTATCTAAACAGACATTTTTCAACGATAAAATAAAAAGTCGAATTAAGCTCTTAAAAAAAGAGTTTTATTTTAGACGGAAAAAATAAAACTCCACAAAAGAGTTTTATTTTCTGATGGAAAAAAAGAAACGTTCTCAAATAAGTTTTATTTTAGACTGAAGAAATTATGACGGCAAAAAAACTCCCTTTTGAAGAGTTTATTTCATCTTTTATTTTTTCGTTGAAAAATAACTCTTCATTGTGTTTTTTTTTTTTTCAAAACTATAGATTCTGAAAGAACACTTAAATACGAATATATTGGTATATGACAATATAGGTGCCGTTTGGTTTTTGAGTTTAAATTTTCTGGCTAACTGTTATTTACGGTTTCTGGAATAAAACTTTTACCAGAAGCTTTAAGAGTGAGAACCCTGAAACAGTAATAATTAACTCTATAATATAGAGTGTAAGCATCACTGGTTTATAAGAACTTCAGTAATCCAATATCCGATAGCGCTTATATCGTTCTGACACAAATAAAGTATTCCCCAGTCCAAGTTCTCTTTTATTCACCCAATTGCTTTACGCCTTTAATGTCCCTAAAATTTGGATTTTGAAGACCATAAGGTAACAATAGTGATTCTGGATATTTTCTTTAACATTTTGAATTGATATTTTAAACAGGATTTCAGCCCATATTTGGTTAACTTACAAGTATTCTTAGCAATTAATATTAATTTTCTTTTTGGAAATTTAAATTGGCCATGTAGGAATTTGGTTAGACCATGTTATTTCTCCGTGAGGTATTATAAGACTTATGCTTTACGAATAAGCTAAAAGTAATACCGACCATTTTAAGGGAATAACGTCATTCGATGCGGACAATATAAATTCGAAATTTGGCTCAAGAGGGCTTGTTAAAGATAAGTCAACAAAATTATCTTAATCGATTTTTTCGCTTTGTTGGCTTAAATTTCTCTCCTCTGCTATAACATGTAGCATATGTATGTACATATGTTTTACATACATATGTTTTACATACATATGTATTTTTATGGCGTACACATTTTGATTTTACTGCCTGTCAAATGCACGATGACTGGCATCTTTTTGTACCACGATTACATATGAGAATAGTATTTTGTAGTAGTTAAATGAATTTGACAAATAGGTTGGTTAAATCGGCACCTCATAAAATAAACATTATTACGATATTTATCAAAGACAACAATAACGACAACGTCATCTATATCAACAACACCAAAGGCGGATTCACACATTGGTTCTTATGTCCTATAGTTTTTTTTTCATATAGACGGGAGAGACACTTCATGTAAAGTTAATTTTTTTTTTTTTTTTTTTTTGAGAAAAATTTGGTTCGAAACAAATGAGTGAATCCGCTTTGACTGCCGTTTTGCCAAGCTGAATGCGTTTGTTGCAGACAACGCAATTACGTTGATTTAAATTAAAAAGTGATTAATTTTAATAAATTTATCTATAAAGTTTGTTTGTTACTGCTGTGATCTTTCTATCTTTACGATCTGTATAAAAGTCAGTCGGAACTTTTTTGTTTTAATTATTGGGGAGTGGTCGATTAAAGGAATGATTTTAGAATATTAATAGAAAATGGGTTTTAATAAATAGTTAGATATGAGAGTAAATAAAAAGTGAAATGTGTTATTAGTTTTTTTAAAACTATTAAATAGCTGGGTTATTTATTGTCTTGTCTTTATTAAAATTATGTAAACAAATTAGAGTTTTTCGCATTTTAGTTTCAATAGTAGAGTAGATAAAACAATGAGTAAATTAATGTATAGGGGGTCTGATATATAAAATTATTTTACTGATATGAACTACTTATCCTCTAAGTATTGCATCTTCGAAAGACAGATGTGGAAAAGATTTTCATGGATACCTGCGCTAGGGCCTACTGCATGGTGGCTCTAAGCCACTGGATGACAAATAATGCATTTACCAACCGACCCGGAGTGTGAAAGGAACCAACATACCCAAGAGATCAATTTCAGTGCATAATCCGGCAAGATTATAAATTCAGCTTTGGTTTAGGAACTGAAGCTATCAAATCTCCACGGCTTTGAAAAATGTTAATAGCATCTGTTAAGAAGCAAAAGCATCTAGGGATTATCCGAACTCTCCCACAAGCGGTTATTTTCACGATTCTTTTCAGATCCCCCTTTCCGCGATTTTGGGTAGTAAACCACAATAACCAAGAGATACCCAAAAGTATCAATTCGACGGGAAATCGAAACTTTCGCGAAGACAATCTTCATGAAAGGCAGAATGAATTTCCCGCAAAGAGCATACCAAAATACCGGGTATCAGATAGTATCTTTGGTCAACCGCGATCGCAAGAGATTTTACAGTTCTCTTGAGATCTGTGAATATTGGACTTTTACCAAATCCCATTGACTGCACCTGATTTTCGAGGATGTAACAACAAAAGGTGAAATATTTTTAAGGTTATCCCCCAAACCCCACGGGGGAATATAGCACAATACCTCAAGCTTGGTTTGTGCTTTAAATTTGCATTTATCCAAAAGCTTACGGCTTAGTTAAGTCATGTGACTTAAGACATATCTGTTGTATAAAAGATTTAGTAGATTGCAGTGCTTATTGCCCTCTATGTCTATCTATCTGGTACAATGGGAACCTGTAAACCTCTCGAAGTCCTGAAAGAAATGAGTTGAGGAACTTCAATGATTTCGATCGTATCGAAATCGGGTGAAGGGAGATCTTAATTATGATGGGTTAAGGGTTGTTGTTTTCTCGTAACCAAGGTTAAAGTTTGGCATTCTGGCCAGGTTTCTCAGTTTTGGGGATGCAAATTTCGTGAAAATCCCCATGGGATTTTTTGGGGAAATGTACTTTATTAGCTGTGGATTTTTGGGGATAATAAATAATTATAAATTCCATTTATGCAGTGGCAAGACGGATTTAGTCAAGATATGTGTACAAATTTAAGTCTTTTTTTGGCGGGTTAACACCATTTCAAGAGCTTGCTGAAATAGTTTTAAATATGCTCGTTCAAGAGAAGTTACAAGCGTAACTTCTGTTGAACGAGTCTTTTCTATAACGAAAACAACCATAATCAAAATTTGCAACAGAATGCAGTATGAGTTATTAAAGCTCTTCTTTAAATAACACTTTTAAAATAATGCAGGTTGATGTGACAAATTTATTCAATCATCTCAAATGCACTTTTTAAACAAAGAACATGTAAAACAAAGTTGCATTGGCTGATGAATCAGAAGATTGTGATACCCTAGTTTTGAAATGATAAATATTGACACATAATTATTTCTTTTTTACGTTTTTACGTTTCCCTTGTTATGTACATAGATACTATACACGTGTACGCAGATACTTAGAACTCAAGGAATAAATAACATTAGTTTTAATAATATTACACATATGGATTTATTTAAATAAATCAATGTATGCATAATTTTCCTTAGACATAATATGATGTATTTTATTTTTAATGGGGATTTTTGGGGATGAGAAATCGGAAATTGGGGATAAGGCTCAAAATAAAACTGGGAACCCTGATTCTGGCTGATATCAATCCGTGTTAATGTGTGTGAAGTGACATTTTCAAATTAATAATCATAGACACATTCTGTTAGGATAACAGAATAATGTTAACCACTTAACAGTACTTATGTTAACGCCTTTATGAGGGATAAATCCAGATTTCTGGAAAAGGAGTCAACGTGGGCGAACAAAACTTATTAGGGGTTGTGGACAATAAGTTTCTCATTGGTTTGTTGTCACCTAAAATTTTTAACAGATGGAGTTGGAGCAAAGTTGATGAAATGAATCCGGCTACTTGACATAAAAATTAAAACCATGATCTAAGCAAGCTTTATAAGCTTTTTAACTACACCACAATTTAATGTTTTCTGTCTCCACTGCATTGCAATCTTGATTGTATAACAACAACAAAAATAACAATAAACCAGATGCAAATTAAAACTTGACAGCCTGTTATTAGTTGTAAGGTGACAAGACGTCAACCTTTATGGCGTTCTCACTGTCTGCAACGATGTCATGTAACGTAAATTTAAATTTTATTACAAATGCAAAAAAATCTGTTATTCCAAAAGCCTGTGAATGTAAATTCAAAATGTATAAAAACTGAATGACATTTTAACGGATACAAGTCAATAAATTATATTAAATGGCGTTTAGAACAAAATGTTTAAAATATTTTTTCAACAAATTTGTGTAATGAATTAACACCTAAAAAGTGTTGCCAATTTCCATTAAAACAGCATTAACTAATGCTTAAAATACTTTTTACTGTATTAAAATTCTAACAACTAAACTGAACTGAAAACTGAAGGTAATTGACAAAAATATTACTAGCAATTTAATAGTCTACGAAAATGATAAATTTATTACTGCAAGCATTACGAAGTAATTTACAAAAGTTAATTGTCACTGCTGAGAAGGTTAATTTACTTCCACTATTCTTAAAGTTAAAATGTGACTAAAACGATTAGAAGTTAATACAACAGAAGACAAAAACAAGTCTTAAAACAAAACTAAAATCGCAGTTTTTAACACTCTATTAATGTCATTAATATCAAATTTCTTCTCCTTTTAGATCACCTCCAACAATCCGTAAAATGATTTCCAACATTAATTCAAATTCTACCAACGCAAATACCTCATTAGCTTCAGCAACACACTCTTCTTCGACCATTTCTCTACTATCTCCCGGCTATGGAGGTCTCAATAAAAATCGCAGTCCTAGTCCAACAACAACACAACGTCGTTACAACAACAACCACCAATCGGATCACAATTTGAATATGGATAAATTACATCCCTCGCCTAATTCTCTAACTTCACCCAATTTGGCCAGACGTTCAATGTCACCTAGTCCCAGACGTTTGACAGATATGCGTAAGAAGCAGTCGTCTTTGGAATCATATGGTGGCAATAGTGGTCCCAAATCTTTGCCCATAACGGCAGAGGTAGTAAATGGGGTGGGAGCTTATGACAATTTTGATCAGTCGTCGGGAGGCCACAATCCAAATGCGGATACAAGTGCAAATAATAGCAATAAATTTGAAAATATCAGTGATAATGGCAGTGAAATAAGTGACGAAGGTTATCGCAGTTTAGGTGTTATACAATCAAATGCCCAGAAGCGCGAGTCCCTGCACAGTCAGGCTTCAACAGATGACGCTGAAAATAATGGTGAGTATTTATAGGGAAAATCGGTAGAAACGTTCATAAAGATTAAAGTGTGGTCAATACAAAAGTTTCTTAAAAAAACGAATTACTATAAAGTTGTGCTATTTTACAACACGAATTTCCAATACTTCACCCAGAGAAAAAACATGTTTAAATATGGTCACCTCCAACAAAACTATTTTTAAATAAAATTGTAACCAAACTGTGTTTATTTTAACCATATTATGAAATGGCAAGCTGCTTTATTTAAGCATCTTGTTTTTTTAATTTTGTTTTTTTCTTTCTATCCTCTTACAACTACAATTTGTGTTGGAAAAAACCCAGCCAATTGTAGGGGAATGTAAGAAAGAAAAAATTGACGGTTTATTGTTGTGACTTTGTTGAAGCTTTGATATTGTTACATTTAAGACCAGAGTGTTTTAAAATTCTTATTCACTTTATGGTCTTACTTGTATAATATTTTTAGCTTTTCTAAAGTATTTGGAAAACGTTTCCTGACGAGCTGGCCTAAACAACCAGCGAAATGCGCATAGCAACGAGCTTTCCCACAACAATAAATTTCAGTGTTTTCATTTAAAAAAAATTGGGATTATTAGCACATCATTAATAAATGAATTAATTAATTAACCATATTATTGTCAACGAAAACCATATTGTGGTTAAATTAGTCCTCCATCCAGAAGGCACAACCATATTATGGTTCCCTCAACATGTTTTGGTTTATAATAACTAAAATATGTTTAACACTTATAATAGCATGGTTAATTTTCAACCATAGAATGTTGCTCTTGGAAAAGAGGAAAATACTATCGTTAATTTAAAAACAAATTATTGTCATAACATGCTTAGAGGCAACCATAATATGGTTATGGCTTCTTGATGGAGGACTAATTTAACCATAATATGGTTGTCGGTGACAATAATATGGTTAAATTAAACATAATATGTTTAAAATTTTGTTTTAAATAGTTTTGTTGGAGGTGGCCATATTTAAACATGTTTTTTCTCTGCGTGTTTTTCGACTGTATAACAATTTAGACTTACATATATCGTTTATGACTTCATTAATTGCTTTCGGTAATGCTGAATGATAACAGTGAAGCTGTTTCGTCTCGATGTTATGCATTGATCAAAATATAATTGTTTTAAAGATCAAAGTCGTATCTTACATTCTCTAGACTTCTGTCCCATCTCATGCAACTTCTTTTATATGATGATCACATTTTATACCAGGCAAATGACACGGTTAAGATTTTCTTTAGCGATTTATTTATCTAGCTACGTACGGCATCAATCAATCGTTTAGACTGATGTCAATACTCCACTTTATTCTAATAAATTTTCAAATACCCTGTTTAAGGCTCTTGGCAAATTACACCAATTCGATGCGTCAAAATTGGACGTTTTAGTCAACTCAAGAATAAAGTGCTTTCACAAATCAGACACTGAATTGCGATTAAGATGTAAATGAACAAGAAACTTCTATTTGGATTATCCTTAAAAGCATTAACATTTTTATCTAATTTATCTTTCCCTTTTTTTCTCTTTCTTTTGCAACAGCGCGTCATGATCAAACGTCAAGTGATTCTCAACTTTCGCCCAGCGAAGATGCAACAACATCACAAAAAACTCCTGAAAATAGCGAAAATATTTACACACAAAACGATGACATTTTAATGACGCATCATCATCACATTGACGACATTGGGCCACAATCATTGCCAGCTGTATTGAATGTGGCAACAATAGCCGCCAACTCTTTGCAACAACAGCAGCAGCAACAACAACAACAACAACAGCAACAAATTTCAAATAATAAATTTGAACAATCAGGTGTTTTTATCACAGACGATGAAATAACTGTCGATATTGCCACAAATACCGGCTTAAGAAAAACCGGATTCTCCAATAAAATCTTCGGTCTAAATGATGATGCTGCTGCGGATGATGTAACCGATACTGGAAATAAAAAACCACCAAATGTTACTAAGATGACAATAACTCAAGCAGCAACAACAAATAAAAGTAAAATACCATTTTCACCTTTAGCCACACCGCAAAGAAGACGTAGCATTGATAACAGTACTTGCAATACAGGAAGCCTACAGGATTTACACTCACGCACTGGTTTACCCGTCTTCAGTCGTGCTAAACCTGTGTATAGATCAGTAAGAAAACCTCCCACATCTATAGGGATAGTCAATGAGTCTAGAAAGAGTAAATCACCAGCACCTTATGGGACTTCCCACAATGTTGTGGGTAGGGATGTAACTAATACCTGGAGTGGCAGGAGTACCATGAATGGTGGACGCAAGCGACCAACTTTAACAAGTGATACTTTTACCTCTAACACAAACGGAGCTGCAGCCTCTCCCTTCGAACGCAACTCAAAGGCAAGATCTTCCCATGTTTTATATGACAGTAATGGAAGACGTATTAAGGGTTGCACCGCCTCTTTGACTACTTCTCCAACTAAAAATCATGCCAATTCCCCTCTGGCCCAACAACTGTTGGAAGCAGCCAGCAGTGCTAAGAATGATGCCCAAATTTTAGAGAAAATGAAAACTCTGCTCTTGCAATATTCCACAACCAATACTAAGGTACAAACTTCAACTACTCCAAAAACACAAAATTCCAACAAAAAACCGGATTATGAAGATTTCACTACCGCTTGGGTGCACAGCAATGGTAATTTGGAACGTTCCACCAGCTGTTCACCGCCCACTAAATCGCTCTCAAAGCGTAGTTCTGCCGCCAGCTCTTGTGGCAGTACTAATTCACGCGACATGTCAGTGGTGGTGTCACCTCGTCGTGAACGTGGCATGTCTAAGATTCCAGCGCCGGTGCGCCAACATACCGAACTTTACTAACAAAGAATGTCTCCACAAATCCGCCGAATAGTGGGATGTCAAAGATTACCTAGAAAACCTTAGCATTTAAGACAAATATCAGCATCTTCATCAAATCTAAAATAATAAAAGAACAGGGAAGTAATCTAAGAAAAGCATCTAAGTTGTGAAAGAGAAATGGAAAAAGAACGTATGTTTCTTGCAGTTTAACATAAAGAAAGCTTTAGTTGTTAGAATAAAAAGTTTTTTTGTATACAAGAAATTATGAAATAGTGATTAAATTGGTACAGAATTTAGGTAAATAATAAAGTAATTAAAGGTTTAGGAGATATACTTGGTAGTTCGATAGGTGATTAAAATAAATCGAATTGCTTAGTAACTTTCCCGAAATTAGTGAATACATATAATAGGAAATATACCATTTAGCAGGAATAAGGCAGAATTTTTAAATCAAATATTTTAAAATATGTTCTTAGTTAACTAGTAGTTAAGAAAAATAAAGAAACTATGTTATCTGATCTTTAAAGGGCCAAATACACTGGTCAAATGCTTGTCATGGTGGCGAATTCACTCGTGTATATGTGCTGGACGTAAAATTCGCCTTCATATATAAATTTTTTGATTTGCCATCCACCATCGTCTGTGTCAAACATAAAATCTTATTTTTACTAATACTACCCCAATGTTTGATGGGTATTTTGGTATGCGTATTTGGGCCTTAAGAACATACATGTTCAAAGGCAAATTGGGGAATTGTGTAAAATTAAGTTTTAAAAACTTCTTCAATTAAATGTTTAGTAACAATTTGGGAGCGATTAAAAAATCCCATGTAAAAACAGCTGAAGGAAAACGTTAGATTTGTAAGATATTAGAACTGATTTCAGTGTTGGTTTAAACTTTCTTGTAACTTCCCCGGAATTAGTAATTACGTAAAATAAGAAATATACATTAAATCAGGAATAGAGCACAGATTAGAAACTAATATCTGAGAAGTTATTCTTAATCAAAAAGCAATTTAGCAATATAATGAAAAAAAATTAGAGAGATTTTCCTAATTGATGACTTTAGGAACATGGATTAGTGAGCACTGATGATATCGAGCCCTTACCGCAAAAATAGCTTAAACGACATCCTAATCCATTTTCGTTTTTTTTTTATCAAATGAATTTATTGGTAACACTTGCATCATACCCTTAAATGTCAGGGTCACATAAGGTACCGTTACAAATTTATAGCAACAACCCTTTTATCTTAAGCGCCAGCCTTCATACAAAATTTTTTGATATATAATTAAAAAAGACCTTCTCCTGTAAAATTTTGTTTTTTTTCGCTTAAGCTTTTTGCGGTAAGGGCTAGATATATCAATAAATACGATATATCAATAAACAACAATAAGGCCTGGTTTTTGAGATGTGGATAAAGTTTAAACTTAGTTTAACGTACTCCGAAACTCGGATTTTTCCGGCGAAATGTGACCTTTTTTATATTTTATTAAACACCAAAATTTTAAGCAAAACTAAGCTGTTCCGTCAAAATTGTGTATACAAACTTAGTAATGGCGGCACAAATCTTTTTTCAAATTAACTATACCTTGTTTAACTGAGATCTCAAAAACCCAGCCTAAGTCTATTTAGTATTCAGTGTCAATTAACCAAAAAAAAAAAAAAATCCATTTTTGATTTTGAATTACCTTCTTCTGCCTTATTCCAACTAAAAATTAAAACTCAACTCGAATACAGTTGTCAAGAAACGATTGAAAACCGTTGAAACAAAAAACTTAGAGAGACTGCCATAAAATTTTTTATAACAAATTATAGCAACATATATGATAATCTAAAATAAAATCTTTTTAAATTCGCTAAAATCCCTTTACTCCTACACTTAAGACCCCTAAACAAGCATTTACACCTTAAACTTAGAAGCTAAGTTGGAAAAGTGAATTAAAACCCTCCACTTGGCCACAAAAATCAGGAAAAACCATTAAAATTTTTAGAAAAAAAAATTAATTAAAATAAATGCCTATAAAAACACCATATTTAGATTTTAAATATTTTCCAATAACAATTTTAATCACCTTAACAAAATTTATATAAGAAAAACATTTAAATAGTTTTCTAGAAATTTTTAACAAAGATGAAAAAAATCAATCCTTTTTTTCTAGGAAATTAAGTAGTAGTTTTAATAAAAACGAAGGTATTTTTGCACTAAAAAAATAAAAACTGAAGAAAATAGTTTAGAATTGGTGAAGTATAAAGAAAAAATTACACCAGCCTGTTTTAGATGAAAATATAAAGTTGGCCACATTTGCTACAACAAATACAACTCTGTTATTAAAGGTTGCCATACTAAAGATTTCTAAAACAGGTTGTTATTATTTTTAGATTTTTTTTCCATTCTAATTTTCTTTTTCTGAATGCTGCCTAAAAAATATGGGTTTAAGAATCAATTTATTTAAAGTATAATTTTTAAGCAAATATTTCATTAAAAGAAAAACAGCTTTATAACATGTTTTTATAAAAATAATTTGTTAATTTAAACGGTATTTTTAAATTCGTTGAAAAAAAAACGCAAAATTAGTTAGTCGATTAAGTTGAGAAAGAACGATAAATTTTTTAATATTTCTTTTTTTTTTAATAAAACTAGTTAGGGTTGTGAGTAAGTAAAATGCTGTAGAAAGAGAATGATGGATGAATATCCTTTTAATAACTATGACAAACTTTTTACATCAAACACATTTCTATAGTTAAACAAAATGATTTACAAAACTCTTAAGAATTATAAAGACACTTATTTTTTAAGCACTTTTTGTCTCAAGACACATCTTTTTTTATACCTTTTTTAATTTTTTAATTAGTTTTAAAGTTTCTTTAGTTTAAGACGATAAAATGGTAGAGTTTAGATTAATAAATGATTTGCAGATCTGTTAAGGGACTTAAAAATAATGGCATTTAAAAAAATCCTTTATTTAAATAGGCATTTGGCAAACGTTTTGAAAAAAATTTACTTTTTAAAAAACAACTTTTTTGCAAAAGTATTCTTCTTAAATATATTTTCTTCACAGACAACAATTTTTCTTGCGCATCTGTTGAGTTTGTAGAAGCTTCAGTAGACGAAAATTGTAACTCTTTCGATTCTCGTTTTCTTCCGCAGTATTAACTTTAAACATGGGTCAGAAAGCTTTTTGTATGCAAATTCGATAAAAGTACTTTTTATTGGAAAATAACATTATGTACTTTTAAAACATATGGTACGTTTTTGAAAAAGCTATAGCTTGACTTTTAAAAAAATATGTATGCATTTTATTATTTAAATGAAGTACTTTCCAAAAGACACTTTAAGACAACAAATCATTTTCTATATAAAAAAATACTTTTAATACAAAAATAACCCTTTTCTTACCGAAAAGTAAACTTTTTACGCAAAATGCTTTAAACACATTTTTAGGGTTCCTTTTCTGGTTCCTTTACTACCTTTGCACGCCATGTAATCTTCGGACGACCTATGCGTCGATTGCCCTGCTGGTTGTATGTCAGAGCTACTTTAATTATGGTATTTGTCGACCTTAAAGTTTGTCCTATCCAACCATATTTCCCTCTTCGGATGTCTTCATGAACTGGGTTTTGGTTTGCATTTAAAGCAATAAGTACTTTTTCTTCAGTAAGGTACTTTTACAAAAACAAATACTATTTATAAAAATGACACTTTTTTTACAAAAGAAGAGTACTTTAAACACAAAAATTTACCTTTTATCTAGAAAGAACTTTTAAAACCAAAAAAGTTCCTTAGATAAAATAAGGTACTTTTTTCTAAAAATCTACTTTCTTACTTGAAGGAACTTTTTCATGAAAATCAAGTTTTTTAAAGAATATATAATTTTTCTTAAACAAAAAAAAACCATTTTATACTAAAAAGTTGCTAAAAGGTATAAAGTACTTTTTAGATAAAAAGAAACTTTTCACACAAAAACGGAATATTTAAAAAAATTAAAAATGGCACATGTTCTCACACTAAAAGTTACTTATTCTGCAAGAAATAAATTATTAAGTGAAAAGGTTCTTTTAAGAGAAAAATATACTTTTTACACAAAAAGGTATATTTAACTGATACGTTTACTTTTTAGCCATTTAAAATTCGGTACTTCTTTCAGAATAATTAGCTTTTTATACTAAAAAAAAACAAGACTTTTTAGATAAAAAATTAATTTTAACAAATAAAATGTGAGAATTATTTCTTTTTATAAGTATTCAAAATTTTTTTTTATTTTTCGAATTAATTCCATGAGGTAAATTTTAATTTTATAGAGCTTTTTTGTAATATATTTTTTTTTTTTTTGCTTTATGTTTTGTAATAGCTTCAATGTTAACCAAAATTTGGTTTAAACAAAAACAGTATGTGAAATATTGAAGGAATAGAACTATTAAAAAAGCTTTATAAAATTAAAATTTACCTCATGGAATTCATTCGAAAAATAAAAAAAAGTTGAATAAAAAATAAATTTTTACACAAAAAATTATATATGCAAAAAAACTTTTTTACAAGTTCTTCTTTTTACAAGTTTAAAAAGTACGTTTTTTCAAAAAGTACTCTTTGTCAAAAAGTACTTTTTGTCAAAAAGTCACTTTTTCTAAAGTTAGTTAAAAAAATCCCTTAAAAGATCTGATTATTTGGTGCTTCATTAAACAATAACTCCCTTTTTTAAATTAATTTTTTATGATTTAAAATAGATTTGAAAAGAAGAAGTAAAATAATTTTATAAAAGTCAAAAATCCCTAAACAAATCTAAAAAAAAATTATATAAATTATATACAACTAAAACCCCATGTAACCTCTTTTTCCACTATATACTCCTAATATACTCAAATTTATATAAAAAAAATATTCAAAACTAAATGAAACTTTTTAAAAAAATGTATTAAAACTTGTCACAATATAAAACAAGAGAAGAATTTTAACAAAATATAAAAAAAAACTCTAACTGAGCACAACTTAAAAAAATAGTAAGAAAATATATTCTGAATTTCTTTTCAAAAAAAATATATTTTTAAAAATCCAAAATATCTCTTTAGCTGAAATTTTAAAAATCTGAATAAATATTTAAAAGAAATCAGAATATATATATAAGCAAGCTTTTAAAAAAACGACATAAGCCAAATAAAAATTGAAAATATTTAAATTAAAAATGTAAAATCAAATAACTAAAAGAAAAAAAAAGTTTTTTTTTAATTACTATAATTTTAAAAATAAATCAAATTAAATAAAAAGTATAACTTTATTTTCAAAATCAAACAAACATTTATTTACAATATTAAAACAAAATACAACACAAATCTTATTAATTATTGTATAAATTAATAAAAAAAAAAACAAAAAATATCTAAACAATTTAATTGTTATTAAACAAAAATAAATCATTATAATGTTAAAATTTAAAAACAACAAAATTTGTTTATAATTTTTAAGATTTTGTTTTACAAATATTTTTTTTAATTGAAATAAATTTTCTTTTTCTTTAATAATAAAACAAAAACTATTGTCAAATATGTTTTTTTTTTTATTAATATTATTTTTTATTTTTCATTGTTATTAAGTAAATTTAATATTAAATAAATAAAAAAAAAAAATTATGTTTGCAAAGGATGTATTAAAAATACATAAAAAAAAATAAAATAAAATTATCATTAATTATGAAAACAAATTATATTACTGCTAAAAAAAGAAAAGAACGCTGAAGCAAAAAAAGAAATGACTCTTGAGCAGATGGAGGACACAATTATTGTAATTATTGCAGTTTATTATTCATCTTAAATGATTAAAAAAAATACATAAAGAATAAATAGAACTATTGTGCTACACAATTACAACAAAAAAATTTAAAAATAATAAAATCCAAATAAAAAACGTAATAAAAATATATAAAAAATATTGTTTTTATTTACAACCAAAAAATTCATTTAGGTTTTATTTTTTATGCAAAAAGAACTTTTTATACAAAAGGTACTTCTTACATAAAAAGTTCCATGTTAAACCAAAAGTTACCTGTTCAGCACAGCAAAATTTACTAAAAATATTTTACATAATATATAACTCCGACTCCGATTCCAATCACTGAAATTTTCAAGTCTGACTCCAACTCCGAAACCTACTCTTACATTGATGATATTAGAAAATTTTTTTAAATGTTTTATGCCCAAAAATTTGGCGTCGGAGGAGCGAGTTTTTGTGGGTACTTCGACTCCGATTCCGGTACAAAAACCTCAACTCCGACTCCACATCCCTGCTTTTAACAATTATATACTTTTAATACAAAAACACTTCTTATAAAAAGAAGGCAAGTTTTAAACAAAAATGTACATCTTGAACAAAAATGCAATTTTAACACAATGTACTAATATCAAAAAAAAAAGGATTCTCATTCAAAAAGTTAATCTTGCACAATAAAGTACACTTCTCACGAGAAAAGGGTTTCCATTAAGCACAAAACTCTCTATTCACGCAAAAGTGTATTTTGAACAAGGAAAAAGTTTCCTGACGAGCTGGCTTAAGCAACTAGCGAAATGCGCATATAAACTATATTTCCCTCAACAAAAAATTTCAGTGTTTTTATCAAAAATGAAAATTAGGAATTTAGCACGTCATAGAGAAATCTTATTAATAATAAAATTTGTATTCCCGAAAATAACTTTTGGTTAAAAATGTTTACTCTTTAAGGTCTGAACCCACTTACAACTACCATTAATATTGGTAGAATTCCCACTAATTGTAGTGGGGAATGTAAGAAAAGATACAATCACTGCTTATTGTTGGTATTTTGTTTAAGCTGTGATATCGTTGCAAATAAGGCTTTTTTGAGTGTTTGTAATTCTCATTCACTCTGTTGTTTTATTTACTAATATCTTTGGCGTTTCTTAAATTTTTTTGGAAAATGTTTGCTCATGATCTGGCCTAAGCAACCAGTGAAATGCGCATAGAAACAGCTTATCCTCCAACAATAAATTTCAGTGTATTTATCAAGAATAAAAATAATGAATTAAGCACAACAGGTAAAAACTTTTTTTAATTTAAGGTAAATTTTTTTCAGAAATCACTTGTGCAAAATGTAAGTTTTTACGCAAAGTGTCACTTTTTATAATAAATGGCACGCAACTATCAAATAAACGTAATTTTTCATATAATGTAGGTCATAGGAAGATGATAGGTTAGGTTATGTTATGAAGGGTTATGCGCCCTAAGGCACACCTCCACATGGAGACCAATGCGGTCCATCCTGAATCCCTTCAAGATAGAGGAAGAAGAAAGAAAGAAGAAAAGAACTGACAGGTAGAGTTAAGATAAATAGTAGAGAACAGTACTCTCCCTGCCAAACCCCCCCCCCCCCCCCCCCCCTCGTCCCTTTTCACTAAGTGTAGGTTCGAACCATGTCTCGCGAGTTCGTCCGCTACCTCATTACCATCCACCTTGCAGTGTCCGGGTACCCAACACAGTCTAACTGTGAATAGCCCCATCAGCTGCTAGGAAGATGGTAAGCGGATACTAATATGACATTGTTGGGAGTGTCACAGGAGACTGACTGTCTTCCAAATTCTTCATGTGGAAGAGTTGTGCTCAGTAATAAATTTAAATTGTTTTCTTTATTTAAGTTCAAATTTGAGGCTGGTGAGGAGAATTGCATGAATGGCCTTCCTGAGGTCATTCATGCAATAAAGCTTAAGGGAAACCTGGCCAGACCAAACGGTTCGTTACAGAATGGCAATATTTTTACGATTCCCGGATCAACAACAAAGCGGATTACCTCACTCTTAATCACGGTGTGAAAACCTTCCTGTATTATGACCCAAAGGACCATCCCAATAATAAAAAACTCAAACGGCCAAATAAGTCCATCTCTACCATTAACCCCCTTACATCAACATTGTGCCGTATTTTAGGGGATTCCGTTTCCATCATTCACTTCACAAAAGAAAGAACTCCCTCCTGATGACATCAGAGGTCAAATTACGGCTTTCAATATAATTTGGATAGAATACTTGATCTTTCTCGAAAGATCTATTGATTATATGCGAAATTGGCCACATAGACCAAAGTGATGGACTTTAAAGTATATTTTTTGACGGTCCGAATGCACAAGCTTAAAAAATAAGTTCTGCCAAAACCAATGGATGATAGATCAAAGGCAAAAAGCCCCGCGACCAGATGTTCTTTTGTGCAGCCTGAATATTTCACCATGTGAGGTTCAGGCTACGTAAGAAGCCAATTTCCCTGTCTGGTGAAAGATCATAAATTTCAGTTGGAGTCATCAGTTGCCCCCAAAAAAAAATGTGAGACTGGCAGTTTCCAAGACGGGTCAATAGCAGAGCAGATGTTTCGTCATCAATCCCACAAAATATGCACATCATGGTATTAACATTATCCATTATAAACTGGTTGTATCTGAGACCACAGTAACTCGCTAACAGGCCAGTAGGTAACCTTAGTTCTTCATTTGGAAGCAAAAGTAGCATACCTGATACACAAATCTCTTCGATTGTATCGTGCCCTTAATTCGAAACGTGTTTATTTTTGCTGTATCGTCTTTTATTTCGACTCTGCTATAGAATATAGAAAAATTAAAGCTTTAAACGGAGCTGAAAAAGTAATCACCCCTATCGTGAATAATTTTTCCCTCGTAATTTGTTCCCTTTTCACGTATTTGCGATCATGAAAAACTCCCATGAAAAAATTAATTCATAGGAGAATAACGAGAAAAAAAGTTCGCGGGAAAAAATTCCCCTTATCGTGAACAATTTTTTCCTTCGTAATTTGTTCACTTTTCCCTTTGAATTTCTCACTTTATTTTTGCTGGGAAACAAAACATTTATTATAAGTAATTCTTCTCATAAATCGAATATTGAAGTTACAAAATCAATTTTAAGGTCAATTTCCATTAAAAGAGGCACAAACTTATACATATGTATATTGCCTGAGGAGCTATGAAGCTTTTCAAAGACGTGGTGGCAGAATTTTAGAAATTTTTTTACTACTTAAAAGCGCAATAAGCTAATATTGCAATCAAACTATCACTCCAATATAATATATTTTATTTTGTTTTTTTTTAACTTTTCTTTAAAATATACGTGTATATTTTTGAACAAACAATTTTTTTAACGTTTTTTTATATTTCTTCTTTTTGACATTCACTAAGAACTGATAGCGCGAAAAATTGTTCGCGGGAGTTTCACGATAGCATTTTTTCCCTTCCAGGGAAAAACAAATTTCATGGGAACAAAATTCCACTTGTTTTTAACGATAGGGGTAAATATTTAATATAAACCATATTCGGTACAACATTCAACAAGTCTTTAGGAGCTTATCATATATTAAGTATTGAACAGAACTTTCATAACATCCATTAATAATACATAAAACAAAAGTGAAAATTTCATAGCAAAAAAGAAGAGCAACAATTTATATATTTATGATATTTATGTCCTACATCACTTTAGGTTAAGAGGAAATTTTGTGCTTGTTCCGAAGTTTGATATGTAACTTCCCGCGTCGAAAAAGTTGTGAAACAAAATATTCCATCGTTTTTCGAAACGTGAGAAAAAAGTGGTGTCTGTAACACATTTGGAAAACTATCAAAATAGATAACGTCGTAAGTCCGATGTGAAATTACAGACGCACAGTGGCGCCCGTAGAGCAAACGAGGTTGCAAAAATCAAAATTTTCATGTGCGCCGACGAAGTTTTGAATAAACCCATGTTATAGGAAACTTTTCAACGATTTCAATTATGCCACTCTTAATAATATTACGTTTTTTGTTTAGAAGATATAACCGTTCAAAGTTGACCGACTTTCGGTTTTCAAAAATACACACAATTTTTAGTCAATTTGTTGCGATTTCAGGTGTAATATCACGAAAAATAGGTAACGAATGGCCTTATTTTTTGTTTGTATTGATTGATGTATTTATTAAATGTATAATGATAAAAAAAAATTAACTGTTTGCTTTGTGTTTCTCCTGGTAAATCACTATTAAAAACTATCCGTTTTTTCACTATTTTTCAACTTTGACGGAAAATAAAAAAAAACTATATTTTTCTATATTTGCCATATTTGCAAAACCTGTTCTTTGATTATTTCTTTACATAATACAAAAGGTTTTATCTGCCCGTACGTGCCCGTTTGGCTTCTAGAGGTAAAAAAGGTTAAAAAGACATGGTTGCAGAAATTGTATGGCGTCCATCCCTTATATGTTTTGACTGACAGTAGTTTGATCTAATAGTTTGAAAAAAACTACTCATTGAAATTAGCAGGTACGTACCTCACTTAAACAATACTTTGGCGTACAAATGGTCAAGAACAATATTGACTTATGGTCCCTACAGGTAGGCACAAATCTTATTTGGACACGTGCATAATATCAAAATTGCATTATTCAGCCTAAATCCATATGTATGCAGGGAACAGGTAAATTAAAAAATAAGCATAATGCCTGGATTAGTCTACGACTGAAAGTGGTTGCACGCAAGGATAAGGTATATGGAATTCTTGCTAAAACTGGCGTATACCCTACCACAAGAGGAAGAAAACTTCGATAAAAATGCATCAATAAAGGATAAGGAAAAGATCAGAAAGAAGCAAATACAGGATGCTTTTTTTAAGCAAGTTGGACTAAAAGTAGACTGTCCACTGTGCACGGATACGGTAACTCAAACGATGGAAACACTTCTAGGAGTTTTTTGAAAATGATGAGGCAGTAACTAGAATCACTGGACAATCAAATCGCGAAAAGATTGGGAACGATCTTGGATGTTTTAAACTGCAAAGAAAATGTCAATTCTACAAAGTATGGAGAATATGCGTCGAAAACTGCATCTCTTTTAGCAGAAATGTATCCACAGAAGAAGTTGACCCCGACCGTCCATAAAATATTGGCGCATGGCAAAGATATAATTGAGTACCAGTCTTTGCCAATTGGAGAGCTTTCTGAAGAAGCACAGGAGTCTCTTAACAAATTTTATAAAAAATATAGATTGCAGAACACATTCAAAGCATCAAGGGTAAGGCAAAATGAGGACCTCTTCAACATGTTGGCAGCATCTTCCGATCCACTTATTTCTTCCCTGCGGCATGTGAAGTCACGAATAGAGTTACAAAATAATTATAGTTTAGAAATGGTTAGTCTTTTAGATATACCTTCTCTTACGAATTGTGATGAATATTTTACAGAAAATTGAAAAAATATATTTAAAAAAAAAATTATTTTTTTTTAATTTGTTGGTTAATAATTTAAAACATAAAACCCTAAAGAAAAAAATAAAAACAATCTAAAAATGTAAAAATAATTTTTTTTAGTTACCATAAAATTAATTTTTCTACTAATTTTAACTTTGATAACGCATAAGTAGGCCCCTACAAAGCGTAGCACCTTTTCCAAACGCTCATTTCATAGGCTGAACAGTTATCTATCATATGCTGTTTAAACTGTTCAATTATCTTATTCGGTTCAAAAGATATGATTTTTGCAACGAAAAAACTCAAATGGCGCCACTGTGAGACGTTAAGAACACGCCAAGTGTCAGACACAGTTTAGTGAGATAAACAGCTGTTTGCTTCAACTTATGGCGTTTTTGTCATTCGAAAAGTTTCTCGACACGGGAGTTACAGAACATGACCACAGTATAGAAATCGGTCCAAAATCACTTGCCGATTCGATCTAACGAAGCACAGTGGGAGGTTGTAAATAAAAATGAAAATAGAACCGGATTCCCCTATAAGTTGACCGAATCGATGACTTAATTTCAAAGTAAATTTTAATAATTTGGTAGCATTGTTTGAGCGAGAATATATTTATGACTGCCAAAAGTGAGCGCAGTATGGCAGTTCGTTTGGCATATACAGCTCGATTCACTCATGCGTTCTGCACAATATTTTTGTCCGGACAAAATTTTTTTAATATTGAGTTTGACGTGTTTCTTTTGAGAGAGAGAGAGAAAAATTATTTTGTTCGGAAAGTTTTTTCTTGAATTGGTTCAATTTTAATTTTTGTTCGGAACAAAATGAGCTGAGATGCCAGTTTTTTTCAATTTGTACATAAAAGTTCAATTGAGCTACCACATCATATAGTGTTTTTGCATTTATATTATAACAATTGTTTGTTTGCTGAATAATTAAGTTAAAAATAAATACCTATAATTAAAAATAGCAATATCACTTTCCTTTTTTATCCATTTTCTTTAACACACTTTTAGAAACAATTCAATATAAGTATATTGCTTGTTGTTGTGCTATTTTTTACAATTGTTTACATCTGTAAACAACATGGTAGCTTTGTTTTTCCGGACAAATTTTCCGAAGTGGATGAATCGTTCTGCAGAACACTCTCAGTAAAAAAAATTATTCTCCGGACAAAAAAAAATTTCGGAACGCATGGATGAATCCACCTTAAACCTTTCGTAAGTTTTAATCAGGCTTTAAAAATCACCCTTTATAATAAAAAAAATTAAGCCCCATCTAGAACTTAATAGCAACCCTTCACCAATAGCTTCACATTTTTTCTTTTTTTTTTTGAATTTTTTTAATCTCTTAAAATGTAATTAAGAAGTCAAGCTTATTAAACAAACTCAATCAATCTGAAGTATGCAATTATGTGTTAATAATTTGAAAATACTCATATTCAAAACCGTGGTTAGAAAAAAAAATAGAAATTAATTTTTAATGACTTAATCATAATTAATAGAAAAATAATATTGAAAACGAAAATAACAACAGCAAACACAATTTCAATAAATTTACTTTAAATGCGATTAATTCAAGTTGACAAGGTTGTTTGTTTATCTCCTCATATGGACTCTTTTTAAATCAATTGCGAGAGTGGGTTACAATGGGATCTAATAATAAGAATTACACTGATCTGCATCTATATCTACAAGCTTTGGGGAACACCCAAACTCGACGCTCAATTTAACATTTGAACACTTTTGTATCTTATGCCGAGTGGCTTACAAGAGATCATTCGAGTTTTAAGTGGGGAAAATATAAAATAAATTTATTATCTTCTAACGACAATTAAGACTTAAAACATGTTAACAACGAAAATAAAAACAATATACAGAATTTTTTCAAACCAAACCAAACGTAACAAAACTTCCTAAGGTCAAGTTTCATATTTAGATGTTAATTTGTTCGAACATTTTTGTGTTAAGAAAGAACAAAAAAACGTTTAAATGGCTGAATTGTTTCCACAAAGAAACTTAAATAAATTTTGACAGATTAGTCTTTTGCATGGTTAAGAAGAGCGAGTATAATTTACGAAATGATGTAATAAATCAAATTTACACTTTTTAAAACAAGAGGTCGTTATATTTATTTTTTTTTTTTTTTTTTTTTTGGAATTTTTGGCATACGCATAACAAAACACAGTGGAGCAAAATCAAAAATTTTGGAAAATAAACCTGCTGTTTTTTAAAACTAAATAACGGTTAAGGATACATAATATGTTTGTATATATTCTTTTATTTGAAATCATGCGATAAACAAAAATTGCAAGCATTTAAAACTTTTACATATCCAAGATGTTGGGATTTGAAATCCTATAACTAAGATCATGATGAAAGGAGGGCCCAATAAAAATTTTCATGTTTTGCAAAGCACTAATGTTAAATTATAAAAAGTAAAGCGCACATTTATGTGCTACGCAGTAAGATATACAGAGGTGCAATAAGATGAGTTAACGAATTCTTAACAAATTTAAAAATAAATATATAACTTTTGAAGAGCCACGACATTCCCTTACTTGGAAGCAGCTTTTTAAGGGAGCATCATATTAAGAAGGACGGGAAAAAAAATCTGTGTGTAAAGCGGATCGTTACATTCAACAATTTTTATATACGCTGAATAAAGCGCTTTCTGTGTCAAAAATGTATTGCTTCAAAGTGGGTACTCGCTATATGAAATTCATGTCTTCCGTAAGCGATATGGTAAGCGAAACTTTTACGTTTATCCCTTACAAACCTGATTCGCTGAAAGCTTCATTTTTATTGGATATCTCTGTTTTTTCATGTTATATTTGCAGGTTATCTGGATGACTCAAACGAAATTTTATTCCTAATCATCTGTCAGTTTTTTGACAATATCAGAAATATCGATCTCAAGTTATAATAACATGTATTAGCAGAACCACCTTATTTCGAGCGAAATGTTGGTCTAGCCCATAAAAAACTAGACGTGATAGAAGCAATCTGTGAACAGGTTTTGATTCAGATTCAATCTAATTCAATTGAAATCACATATAAAAGTTCTTGCTCCCGACTTTTTCTGTTTTTTTGCCGACCAGTGTTATTATGTAATGATTACTGTTATGTTAATTTATCATTTAAAAAATGTTATTTAAAATTTTAAATAAATTGAACAAAATACGTGGAAAAGCATAATTTGGTGTACTGTACGGATTTTAAAAGAGGTACGAATTTTAAAAGAGGTGCCCCTATTTTTTTTGGTACTTTTTGAAAATATTCAACGGCAACGCTGACAGTAATACTCTATTAGTTATTTTTTTAAACCTTATTGCTTTGCTAGTGAATTGTATGTTTGTGGGAAGATGGTTCAAGAGATAAATGGTGATAATTCAAAAATTTATGAGAAGACGCTGTAACTCGATACTTAAAAGTTCTGATGAAACTATTTCTGGGTAAAGAGGTAAGTGTTAGCTTTTCCTGCAGCCTGTGTTCTTTAGTTGTTAATATTTTGTTCTCTGCCTGATTTCATGTCTATTATTCCGGCCGTTTAGTAATAACAGATTTATTTTTTAAAATGTAGATTCTACCCCACAGTGCAGTGAAGATTAAAGATGACCTAAACATGTCGTTATTTCAGTTGAATGTGTGGTTGAAAACAAAAATTGCCAGTGAATGATCATAAAATACCTTTTCATCGGGCTATTTTAAAAGGGAGCTTTAAAATACACAACAGGTGAATTTCGGTGTTATATGAGTTACAGCTGTCATGTTTAAAAGTGTTTATAAAATCGCATGTTTCGCTTCAGAATTTTTTTTTAATTCTTCTTTGGAGTAGCTCTTATTGCTGATAGAGATTTAAATTAATATATTTGTTAAAAATTAACATGCTACAAATTATTTTTTATTACCCGGAAATTTGATTCAGCATATACAAACGTATTTGTATTTATGAAAATGGAATCCAATCCTTTTAATACATGGGCCAATTGAAAAGTAGATGCAATTTTTGTCGCCGCTTTGTTGAAATATTTTTATAAATACAGACAATAATAACTGCTTTTAAAACATTGTGATTTATTATATTTATTTATTTACATAAAATAGAATGAATTTACAATTGCATTGAAATTAAATGCATTAGATTAGGCAAGTGCTTGATTTTAAAATACGAAAGTTGTATCAATAGTACGGTGAGTACGGTGTCATTCCATTTGCAAAATGAATTTCTTAGAAAAAATACTAAAAAGTGGTAAATGTATTGAACACAACTTTTAGGATTTCCCGCATCAGCATTTAAAATGTTAATTTTGTATTTTTCCGCCAACTACTCAAGAGTAAGGCCAAGAACAGACGGTGAAACGCAATTGCAATGAAACCTTGTTTGAAATTATTGGATTAAAACCAGTTTCAATCGTTTACCATAAAACCGTTACATAAATTGTGCCACAATGTTATAAAAATTATCAAAATCATTTCGGTTTTTGTGAGAACAAAAGAAACGCAAACACGAGTTCCCTGCACGCCGGTTTTAATACAACTGTACCCATGTTCTTTAACTTTGCTGAGAACTTCTCGCATCGAAAACGTGTGAAACAAAATATTCCATCGTTTCTCGAAAAGTGAGAAAAAAGTGCGTCTGTAATTTATGTCGAAAACTATCAAAAGCGATTACACTCGAAGCCGATATGAAATTGCAGATGTTAAGAACGCCAGTCAAACATATCTTTGACGGCGACCAAAATGAACTAAAATTGAAAAATTTTCAATGATGGCGGCGAAAATCCAACCGTCGCACAGTGGCGCCATTTGAGTTTTTTCGTTGCAAAAATCATATCTTTTGAACCGAATAAGATAATTGAACAGTTTAAACAGCATATGATAGATAACTGTTCAGCCTATGAAATGAGCGTTTGGAAAGTGTGCTACGCTTTGTAGGGGCCTACTTATGGGTTATCAAAGACGCGTCGGCTATACCAAAAAAAAAATGGTAAGTGGTACTTTAATGTTTGTTGATTACAAAATTGCTTTGAAAACATTCGTATATTTTTAGTGTTAAAATTTTGTCTCATCCCGTTTTAATGCGTGAGTTTATTTGACAGTTCAAAGCGGGAACTTTCTCACAAAAATTTTACACACACTTGTTTTGCAAATTGGCGTGTAATTTCCTTACGTGACAGTTATTACTCGCCAAAAGTGTTACAGACGCAGTTAAATGAGAAAATCAGCTGTTTGTTTAAATTTATGGCATTTTTGTTTCATTTCTCACATTTCAATCGAAAAGTTTCTCGACGCGGGATGCCTTTCAAACCGGTTTCGAACTGATTTTTGTTTTTATTCAGTAATATGCCTTTTAATTGAAATACAAAATAAGAATGAAAAGAATTGACATTCCCAGGAGAGTACTTCGAAGTGTATGAGCTTAAGAAAGGAATCTATCTGTCCGTGCCCTAAGCTACTACCTAATAGGACTAACCTTGGTGCAAATTTCCTCCAAATCGGAAGACATCGATTTCAAAAGTTGGGTCACTTGACATGAAGTCGCCCAAACATATATATATATATATATATATATATATATATATATATATATAAATATATAAAGGAAAAAAGTTGTCGTGTGCGTTTTGAGTGAAATTGACCCATATACTTCTTTATATACTAATAAGATGTCGTAGATATATTAACAATGAATTAAGTGCATAATTTGTTTTAAGTTGTATGCTAATTAGAGAACCTAATTAAGCTCATTTGTTAAGAAATGGCAACTGAGATGCATATATTTTACACATTTTCTTATACACAAACATACAAATTACCTCAGTTTGTCGAACCCCATCAAAAATTCTGAGAGCTTACCTGCAATTAAAAAAAATATATATTTAATTAGAATTATTATAGACACGAAAATAATGTTACAAAAGGCAATTCTTCATATTAGGTACATTTTGCAAAACGATTTAACCGCGGACCTCTTACGAAATTTTGGTTTTATGTTTAATAAACCTTTTATTGATCAACAATATTTTTTATGAATATGATGGTAAGACTATAATAATATACCGCAGAAATAGATTTTAAAATCGCTCGAAAGTGATAAATTTTTATCGTTTTGAAATCGAGCGATTTTCATCACATACCTAAATATTCCTTAAAAAGAAATAATACTTTTATTTCAATTGTAAAATAGCTTGAATAAAAATATTCATCCTGAACAGCTATTGCACTTATTTAAAAAAATTAAATACATAATTATAATGAATAATATATAAATATGTATATATTTATTCCTACTAAAACAAAAGTAAATTTATTAAAAAAAGGCAAATATTGGCGCGTATTGTGTTGTTTAATTGCCGCACAGTAACCCAAATATTATTGGTACACTTTTGTTATTTTTATTGACGCGCAGTTGCATATCAAGTAGTCACACGATTGCCGCAGCAGGGTTGCATTTTATTTGTAAAAGAGAGCACAATATTGTCCTCGATTGATACATGAGGCATTTGACTGTGCAGTCAAACGATTGGGGTATTAAAAAGTGTGAAAATTGAGGCATTGCGGCAATCATGTGATCCCAGCTTTAATAAGCAAATTGAAAAAATGGCTGAAATAAATAACTATAATATGGTAAACATTGACCATATTATTGTTAATTGTGGCCATAATATGGTTACATCTATCCAAATTCTGGAAAATGTTAACCATTTTATGGTTAAATTTGAACATAATATGGTTAATGTTTACCATTGTTGCTTTCTATAGGAATTCATATTGAATTTCTAAATTTCAAACACTTCATACTTTGTGGCGTTGAAATATTTAAAAAACAATATCAAGGCGAATTAATTTTTCAGGTGGCCTTGAAAGTACTTTTTATCTTACATAGAGAGAGAAATGTCAAAAGTTGCATGTGTTTTCGACATCTTGATCAACGAAAGCAACAAAAAAATACATTGTTGTGTTTTTGGTGTTGGTACTTGTTGTAGTATCGAAAGAATTCGCCTTGAACAATATGAATTTCTGTAGAAAACAACAACAAAATTATAAGATATTTTTGAATTTGTTTGTGCTTTCAATAAAATTTTCGGCGTTGCGTTGCGATTCACGCAATTAGGCCGTAAGTGAATTTTTCTACGAATATTTTTTTTACTTTCACGATTTTGAATTAATTTTGCAATTTGTTTGTTTGAAGTTTTTTTTTATTGTCAGCCCTATAACATCTGCGGTTTCATATTTCTTTCATAAAAATTCCGCAAAAAGTTGTTACACTTCAACGTTATGGATAAGTCGTGTTTAGGAACAAAATGATTTTGTTTTAAGAAATATATAAAGCATAATGGTAATAGTTTCAATAATATAGACAACTTCTTATACATATTTAAAGGTTATTCGGTATTTTTTAAAAATAATATTTTTCCACTTCCATTTCAGAAACTTTTTTAAGTCAAAAACTCGTTTCAATAATTCGTATTTTATAACCATAAATTAAATGTTGATATAAATAAATACAATATTAAAAATCATATAATTATTAATTTATAGTTTGCTAAGTGTGTCAATAACAATTATGAGAGATATTCGATACAAATAAATGCATTAAATGGCAATAAAGTTTTGAAGAGAGAAAAAAATCAGAAAAATAAACCTCCCACTAAATTGTATCCTACGAAAGATTGTTATGACGCCCATTTGTTTAAAAAATTAAGGCGCCAATTTGTTTTAAAGTGTTTTTCGAACACAATCAAAGTCAAAGAAATCAAAAGCAACAACATCAACAACTGACAATTACTCTTTTGAAGACAACAAATTTGTTTTAGCAACATTTTGTTAAAGCGGAACAGAAATGAAGTTGCAGCAACAGCAAACAACTGCCATAAAAATAAACGTTCGAATGTTGAGATATTGATGGCGAAGCAGATGCTGGTGGTAGTGCTTGCGCTGATGCTGCTGATTATGACAAATACATGGATGATGACTTCATCATCGTCAGCTTTAAAACACAACAAAGTCAAACACAAATAGACAGCCAGTTAGTTAGTTAGACAAGTCAGCATTACCACAAGTTCATGTGAAATTACAAGTAAATCCTTGGCTTTTAATTTACTTCATCTTCTTCATCATCATCTTTTATTATTTTTTCATTTTCTCTTTGTATTTTTTTTTTTTTTTTTAATACCATTGACCAAGCAATAGCAGCGGATGAAGGAAGGCTTGTTGGCTGGCTAAACGGTCGTCTGTTTGGCGTTATGTCGACAACAATGTTAATGGGCAGCTTATTGTTGCTGCATTACAAACTGCTGACGAAGATGTTATTGGTAGTGGTGATGACGAGAATCTTGATGATGACAACAAAGTCTAAACGGCGCAATGAATAGTTCAACTGTTCGGCGTTTGTTGGAAGCTGCAGAGTATGTAGTTAGTTGTTATTGCCACCATATCAAAAACATAATCTTAACTACAGGCAAGCAACAGTAATATGTACAACAATATTTACAGCAATAAAAACATTGACGATAAAATGCCAGCAACATTAATTAAGGGAACAACGACAACTAAAGCAAAACGATCGATTATAATGCAAATAATATCTAGCATGAGAGAAAAATTATTTTCCTTGGGTGTACCACAGGGCATCGGAGATAATTATACCTACACCACAAAAGTGCAGAGGGTATTATGCATTAGTGCTGATGTTTATAACACCATAAAATATTTGGCCTAGACCCACCTTTAAGTATACCGATCGACTCAGAATTACTTTCTGAGTCGATCTAACGATGTCCGTCCGGCTAGCTGTCCATGTAAACCTTGTGCGCAAAGTACAGGTCTCGATTTTGGAGATAATTTGATGAATTTTGATTCATATGTTCTAATTGCCTATTAAAAATGAGGAATTTCACATAGCCCCCATACAAGGTTCTTTCCGGAATGGATTCTTTGTGCCCATACGCCATCTTATTATGGTGATATTAAGATTAAATTTGGTACAAACATATTTTATTGCAATCTAAATTATCTAACCAAATTTTATTGGAGTCAGTCCAAATTTTACTATAGCTCCCATACAAATACTACTCCGCAAAATAACCATAACTGACTTATAAATGTTAGTATTTGCATAAAAATTGGCGCCAGAGACTTTACCGATGTCATGACAAAATATTGTGTTGGTGGGTCCAAAATTAAACGTAGGTCCCATATAAACGCCCTTCCTAAAATCCTTTAAAGGCAAACAAATGTTATATACTATAGATATAGAAGCACAATTTATGGCCCCTATTATGAGTTGCATTCGATAAACGATTTTCGCTGGCTATCGAACATCGACTATCAAATGTTAATTTGGTATTATGAGTTGGCAGCACTGTCGAAAATTTCGTTGTGCATCGAATTTTTGAACGAAAACAAATTTGCTTTCGACGGTGTAAATAATTTTAAAAATTTTTTTGAAAATGTAAGTTTTTGTTAATTTATTAGTCTTGGTGTGCAAATTCCACATTCTTAATTATTTTTGGTTATTTTATGCAGGTCTATAGCCGACAGTAGTAAGCATCAGTTGGAAAAGCTTGTTTCCCTTATGGTACAAAATCCTTTGTTGGCAAAAGGAATTTTTATAAAAGGTCAGGCTACAGGTACAGGCCAGTTCCAGTAAGCTTTCATCTTCATCAGATGAATCATCGTACCATAATTCCGTCGTAGTCATGATTTATATTAGTTTTTTTTTAAATTTGCTAACAAAAATTTTTTATTTAAAGTGACAGCTGATAGAAAATGTGCTACTGTGAATAAACTAAATCACAATAGTACTTTTTTATCGAATGTGTGACATAATACCAAATGAAAATTCGTTCGATCAACTTATTCGACTGCTGTCAAAAATCGAATTAAGTTCATAATAGGCACCTATAGCATTTTCAGTTAAAATAAAACATTTTTCAAATAAAACGAAACCTTTTTTAAATTAAACGAAATCTTTTTCAGAATAAACGAAACTTTATTCAAAATAATCGAAACCTTATTCAAATTAAACGAAACTGTATTCAAATACAGTTAAACATTTTTCAAATTAAATAAAACCATTTTTAAAATCTTGTAGGAATTTAGTTTTTTTTTGCTAAAGAAGCTGAAAGAGCTCATGTTGTTTTGCCAACCATAAAGAGAAGGAATATATACTCTAATTGCTACGACAGATAACACTGGCTTTGTTTACCATAAAGTTATTTCTGTATCCACTGTGAATTCGGACCGTTTCCAAGTATTTCTTCGGGAGCTCTTAGATAAAATTAAAAGCAGCCCAATGCTACAAAACTCATTTTTAATTAGAGAGTATGCCAGAATCCATAAATCCAAAGTAATATGATATATGGTGGACAATAGTGAATGTACATTAAAATGTTACCACTTTATTCTCCTATTCTGAACCCGATAGAGAAGACATTTTCAAAGTTAAAATTTCATGCCCAATCATTATTAAGTTATTTTACCACTGATCGTAATATTGTAAGTGTCGCCTCTTCATTAATGAGTAATTCAAAGAAATCCAAAAAATAAATTCCCTACAAATTTTAAAAATGGTTTAATTTATTTTGAAAAATGTTTAACTGTATTTGAATAAAGTTTCGTTTAATTTAAATAAAGTTTCGTTTCTTTTGAATATGGTTTCGTTTATTTTGGAAAAGGTTTCGTTTTATTTCAAAAAGGTTTCGTTTAATTTGGAACAGGTTTTATTTTAACTGAAAATGCTATAAAAGCCTGTAGGGAAAAGTATTTCTGAGATTTCGGAAGAAGCTTTGAGGTCACTCAAGTCGAATTTTTGCCAAAAATCGGGTTTGCAGGTCTTTATTGAGTTTTCTTCATAACTTTGTCAAAAGCCATGATTTTCTTCACTTATAATTTAAAAGAAAAATGTCCAAGCTTTATTTTGTAAAGGTTTTTGCAATGAATTTGCTCATTTAGGCATCCTACATTACAATTTTTCGTAATTTTTCCATAAATTTTGTAAATAACGCATTATAACTTTTAAAAGTTTTATAGAAATGAATAAAACTAACAATGCAGTTTAGAAGATCAATTAACTCTAAATAATTTAGAAAAAAGTATTTTTGAATTTGCTCTTACCGTTCCTGAGTTATACCGGTTTTCAGCTTTGTACCCAGTTTATGATATTACTCATACCCAACAAACAACCAAAATTCAAACGTTTAGCTCTGCTTTATAAAAAAATAATTTATTGGGTTTCTTACGCTATAGTCTATGCCCTGTAATAAAGTTTAAGAATCAGTTTCAGAAGAGTTGACATTGAAGTAAGTGTTATTCAAAGCCACACCTCGTTCTGCCACTTTTATATGCTAAACTTTGCATCTTGAAAATATTTTTTGGCTTCCAAATTTTCTGGATCTGTTTAGAAAAAAAAAACAATTGAAATATTGCAAGCTTCAAAAAAAAATAAGACTGGTTTTGGAATTGAACCCTGGAATATCTTTATTTTTAAGGTTGTCTTCTGTTAAAATTTACTATTTCGTTCTCGCTACTTGGCGTATGTAGATTTTTTGCCATTCAACTCAAAGTTGTGGTGTCGATATGTTCATTAATAAAACGCTAAGGTAGCCAATTTCGGGGTTAAGTACCACTGATGATCTAGCGCGTATTACTGCTACATTAATAATTTTGTAGTTATCCAAACGGTTTAATAGACTAAGATCATTGAGAGAAGTGTATCGAGGGCATTGGCAGAGGTGCGTACCAATTTTTGACATTTATTCTTAAAATAAATGAACCAAATTCTAGTAAGGCATCAATTTTTTCATTGATTGCAGCTGGTTTCGAAAAATGCATATTTTTAAAGAATATATCATTTTCTTCATCCAGCGAGCCCGATTAATAGCTCCTAAAGCGGTTACTGTTGGATAGGGGTTAGATCTATCACCCATAAAGATAAGACTCTGACGAGGTAATTCTTTTTATTTGTTTCTTTGTCGCATGTCTTCAAGCTGGCCTTTAATTAAATTGCTAATGGATCACACTAACATCAATGTTACAACTTCTGAAACTGATTATTGCAGGGCATAGAACTACATTGTTAGAACACCAATAAATGATTTTAGAACAAATCAAAACGTTTAATATTTATTTGTGTGTTGGGTTTGAGTAATAATATCATAACTTAGGTAAAAAGCTGAAAACCGGTATAACTTATAGTTTTACCACACAAAAATTAAGCTTGGACATTTTTCAATTATTATATCCTTATAAGTTAAGAAAATCGTGTGTTTTAAAGTTATGAAGAAAACTAAAAAGAAAAGGACCGACAAACCCGATTTTTGGCAAAAATTCGACTTGAGCGACCTCTAAACCTCTTCCGAAAAATCTGAAAAAAATCTCATTTTTAAATAAAACAATAGAAAAAACAACCCGTATTTTGTTTGTGCACAACATGATAAATATGTCAAAATCAATTGCTACAAAAACAATTGCATGAAAAAAGCGCAACTCTGCAAAAATTCAGCAGGCGTTTTGTGTATACCTTCTTATTGGACCATGCCTTTACTTTAACTTCTTTTTTTTCTTACGACAATGAAGCAAAGCAAGAGTGAAATTAATTGTGTACGTTTTTATATTAATAATTTGGTGCATCGCCAAACAGTGGCGTGTAGAGCAAAACAATACTTAAAAAACGTTAAAGTAGTTGATATGAAGCAAAATGAATACTTAATGTCTCAGAAACCATACAACAATTCGCGAAACAGATTTTGGATTCAGAAAGGGGCTACATATTAAAAATACATATACCTCATATCTAACTCAATTTGTTTAAAAATGGTCGGTAGGTCAAACCAATAATGAGCTGACGATATGTGATTTTTTATTAGAATAAAGAATAAAATCTATGATATATTTAAATCATACGGTTGGAAGCAAATTTGATTGTCACAATAAATCTCATTTTTTCTACATCCTCTAAATTCTTATCCATTTTGCTTTTCTCACAAGTCACTTGAACATTTTAGCTGCTTAAATGTTGATGTCTTTGTGGTGGTATTTCATTTTCTCAAATGGATCTTTCAGGTTGGCGGCCAGCATTTATCTGTAAGCTCGATGAAGTTTACAAATTAAGACATTTTAGCATTCTCGTGGTCACACCAAAAAAAAAAATATGTAAGATGAAGGAAGCGCTTCCAGTAAAACGGCCGAAAAGCAAAAATAGTCGGAAAAAAATTAAACCTTAAAAAATAAAGCAAAGCAGCAACAACCAATTTAATCGCCACTGAAGTGTTGTAGTTGTTGTTGTTGTCGTCGTAAGGGTAATGATGTTAATTAAAATGTACAACTGTTTGAATGAATGTTGCTGCTGCTGCTTCTACTGCAAACTGAATGTGTTGCTATTGAAATTCGATACTCCTGTGTTAACGGGCACTCATCGTCGTTGCTATTTGTTGCTGTATTATATTGTTGCTATTTGTTGTTATTGCTGGTTGTACTGATTTAACAACATGGATAACAAGACCGCAACTTTAAGCTTCAGCCAGCCAGCCAGCCAGCCAGCCTGCCTGCTTGCTTGGTTACTTGATTACCTCAGTGACTGGGGCTGGTTGGCTCGCTTAGCATCGCCTGGCTAATGGTTGCTGTCACACTAAAAACGATAAAAAACGTAGTGAAAAACTTATTTAGTATGAAATAAAACGAAATGTTGCACAAAACGAAGGAAAATAATTCTTCCAATAATGACGTTACATGTTCATACGTAATTGTAATTTATTGTTATGCAAGTGTGTAATTAATTCGATTATAAAAATGCAACAACACCAGCAACAACAAAAGCTTGCCGATACAAAACTGACAACAACACCAATAAAGAAAACATTTATTGTCCCTATAAATCAACAATGTCCAACCATTCAGTCACATTTTATTGCTGAAATTACAATTGTAACAAATAAAAGTGAAATGTAGTTTCTTTGAAGTGAGAAAATTTTCCTCTTATACATATTATAGAAGTAAGATATTAGATTTTTGACGGCGTATAAGAGATTATTAAATACATACACATCTTGAACCATTGTCGAAGCAGATTTGACTCTACTGAAAGAATAAAAGATACTCTTTTCCTATTATAGATTTCCACAAACTGGGAATTGACCAGGGGGGCTACTCTCTATTGCGACGCGAAATAAAATTCTCGCAAATCTAGTGATTAGTACTCTTTAATGCGTTTGCGCATTTGTCTTTCGCATCTTTTTCTTTTCGCAAATCATCATTATTTCTTTTATTTAAGCTTTCCAATTTAAATTTTTTTTACATATTTTGCCATTTCATTACTGGAAATCGGCGCTATCTTTGATTTTTATTATCATTATTGTTTAATTTTCAAACAATTTTGCGAAAGTGATAGAGAGTACCAAGTTGGCATTTAGCTTTCGCATCGAAATTGTATTCGCATCGCAATAGAGAGCAGCCCCCCAGGACTGTGGAGTCGTAAGGAAAAAAGTACTAACTCTGACTCCGACTCTAAACGCTTATGCCCTAATTATGTCAAACGCAACGCCAAGGAATAACATTGAAAGCACAAGCAATGTCATAAATATTTTGTAATTTTGTTGTTGCTTTCTACAGAAATTTATGTACCGTTTTAAAATTTTCAACGCCACATGCAATTCAGCGTTTGAAATCTTAAAACGCAAAGCGCATTTCTGTAAAAAGCAACACCAAAATATCAAAATATTTACGACATTGTTTGTGCTTTCAATGTATTTATTTTGCGTTGCGTTGCGTTGCGTTGCGTTGCGTTTAACATGATGAGGGCCTTAAATTCTTTAAGTGCGACTCCGACTCCCGACTTCAACTCCTAAAACAGCAGATATAGATAATGTGGTAAAATTTGGTCCAGTTTTGGTTCATATGGCCAGAAATAATATTGTGCAATTTTCCGATTATCGGTCCATTTTTACCTCAGATCCCTTAACAGCCTTTTGAAAAGCACTTTAAACGCTAAAATAAATTTCACTTCTGTATTGAAATTTCTTCCATTTAGATTTCTAATAACAGAAATCACTCTACAGGGTTTCGTGATGATTAGTCCATAATTTACCATGGGTCTATGAATTTCCCTCCTGAAAATCATTTTATTT
This sequence comes from Pollenia amentaria, assembly GCA_943735925.1. NCBI lineage: Eukaryota > Metazoa > Arthropoda > Insecta > Diptera > Polleniidae > Pollenia > Pollenia amentaria. The sequence goes on from OX031008.1 coordinate 149,109,116, forward strand.
CGGCATAAACTGTTACGGATCATGATATTTTGTACAAGTTAGTTCAGATTGCTAGAAATAAAAGCATAACACTGTTTGATTGTCGTCAAATTGGTTTAAACCGGAACCAATTTTTTACTGACTTCCGTTTTTATAAAGATTAGTTAATAATTTAAAGCTCTCATATATTCTAACTGTCGATAGAAGGTATCAAAGATTCGGCACAGCCGAATATAGCACTCTAGTTCCTATTTAATGCAGTACCAAGAAAATGATTCAGTAAAATTTTCAAATCGATATTTGAAATATTGTATCGCTAATTTCAAAGAATTTTTATTTTGGAAAATATTAAAAGTTTTTTTAAAATTTGTAATGCCGAAAAATTTTGGAGTCGGAGTCGCGAGTTTTTGTGGGTACTACGACTCCGACTCCGGTACAAAAACCTCAACTCCGACTCTTCAACTCCGACTCCACTGCCCTGGAATTGACAAAGAAATTATTTAATAGATTCATCCACCTCTTCCTAGTTGCATTGTTTTAATCTAATCTTAAAGTACCCTGTGTGAATTCATTCTACCAGTGTGACCAGATCTTAAAAATGTTTAGAGCTAAATCTGGCGTTAGACAGAGGGAGCTCGTAGAAATGGGCAAATCGAAAAAATATATCGATATATATCGTATCGATATTTTTTAAGAATAAAATATCGATATATCGATGTATTACGCTGAAATTATTACTAAATTTTAAAACGTAATATATCTATGTCAATACATATTTACATACATATGTACAAACATATTACAAGTAATTAAATCCAAACTTTTTATTGTTTCTTTTAATTTAAAATTTACTGCCTGTCCCTCTATTTCGAACGAAACTTTCATTTGCTTAACTTTTATTTAAAACAAAAAACAATTTTAAGATTTAGTTTTAAAGGTAAGTTATGCGAACGAAGTTTTCGTTTGAAATCGAGGGTCCGGCAGTTAATTCAACAATAAAAAAAATCAAAAAAAAAGTAAAGAATACAAAAAAATTTTTATTTATTCGCCATATGAAATTAAAAAAAAAAAAAAAATTAATTGGGATTATATAATGCCGGATTATATACTGCCGGTAAACGAAACTTGTGACACATACTATACAAGTAAACTGCCATATTTTATTTTTAATATATAAGAACATGCTCAAATAAAAAAAAACAATAGCGGTATTCACACCGAACTTGTTAATATGTTACTCGGTAGTTTGTTAATTTGTTAAAGTTACCAACTGTGAACGACCCCTTTTTAAAACTTTGTTAGTCTGGTAACTTTCATAGTAAAACAACTGATTTATTGTTCTGACACAATTTATTATTCTGGAAAAAATAAAACATGCCACGAGAAAGTGTAAAAAAAAAGTTACCAACTAACAACTATTTTATCAGGGGTGCCGTGTCGTTAATTTGTTAAATGTTAATCCGGTAGCGCGTTAAATATACAAAAACAAAATGCGTGTAAAAAAGTAACTATTAACGACTAACAAACTAACAAGCTCGGTGTGAATACCGCTAATATATTTTTTTTTTATTTAACATTCCAACTTTCATGAGTCTATTGCTGCTAATACGCCATAATTAAGGCGATTCTTTACATAATTCTAGGAACCCTTTCCAGAATATTTTTTCCGAGCTAATTTTTTTGTTGTCTTCTCTTAAAAAGCCGAGACAAAACTGAACTGTGTAATCTTGAATATGTACAATGAAAAAGAGCCGTTATTTTCTCAATATTGGTTAAAAAACATATGATGCAATTCTTAAAAAAAATCGATGTATCGATATGTGGGTATTTTTAATATCGGCGATATATATCGATTATAATATAATGTTTTGATTTATCGATATTTATTGCCCATTCCTACTCGCAACCCCCTGATACATGCAAAATTTAAACGATTTTATTTCTATTCTATACAAAATTTTTTAGATCAATTTATTATAGTTTAAAAAAAGTTGAAGTTTTAAAACTATTAGAAGAACGGTATAATACATGTACTCATAAAATGGTTAAGATGCAAACAAAATATCTTTACTCTAATAATATTTTGTTATCGCCATTTGAATAATAATTTAGCATCAGTTGTGTCGTTTGTTTTACATATCGCACTTGTTCCTCTAAACAGCGTCAACTCGAAATTTTTGGCCATATCTACCCACTGTAAAAATCTTAGATATATTTCTCTAGTATTTTGCCTAAAAAAAAAGGCAGTTTTATCCCCATTTGTAATATAAGAATACATATAAAAAAAAAAGTTTTTTGCCTCTACTGAAACTTTATAAATTTTGAGTTGACTCTGTTTCGAGAAACAAGTGCGATATGCCTATCGAACTATTTGTTATTCACTGGATAAACAATTTAAAAAAATACCGATTAAAAAAAACCAAGTTTAAAGAAATTAAAAAATAAAGAAATTGTAGGTACATTAAAAAAATTTTAAAGTGTCACAAAATAAAATATCAATGTTTAAAAAAATTTTAATATTGTTTAAAAATGGTGCAAAAATATTGGCCATTGTTCTGTGTTATTTTAGAGAAAAGGAATGAAAATTCTATAAAATAATTTAAAAATAATTGCTCTCTTATTGAAGCGCTCAATTATGCGCTTTTTCTCTTTAGTGCTTTAAAAACCACAATTTTTTTTTACTGGGTAAGCATAAATATAAATTAAAATTTTTTTTCGATTTTAGATTTATGTGCTGTTTCCAGGTGACAAACAATTTATTGTGTAGTAAAATTTATTTGAAAATCACTCAGTTTTTTGAGTGCCTTTCATAAAAATTTTACTAAACAATCAGTTGCCTGTCACCTAAAAAATGCACATTAATCTACATATTATTATTATTAACATGAGAATCTTATCATAATATGTTGCTCGTAGAATATGTTTACCACAACATTGTTTTTTCTTTGCGTGCAGTTTTAAAAGAGAATTTAAAAAAGATTATCTGCAAATGTTTCATAATCTAGATAAGGACTTAAGAAACCAAACCAAATTAATTTCAAATCCTACTGACCACCATTTTAGGATTCTTGAAAAAAAATGAAATAAAAACTTTCTCAAAAAATGATAAAAAAAAAATAAAGAAAGAAAAAAAAAATTGATATACAGAACATGACTGATGACAATTTCTTAGGGGTTTAGTCCGCTCTTTTAAGTTTTGGCATAAAATCATGATGCCACGATCCAGTAATTTAATGCAACAAAGTCAACAGCATCAAACAAAAAAAACAGCAAGAAAAACAACAAATAAATAACTTCTACTTTTTAAATCAACGTTCAATTTTCATCGTGTTTTTGTAGCACCTTCAAATACTACGAGTAACAACCACAACGAAGAGTTACAACTATAAAATAAAACAAAAAAAAAGACAAATGGCACAGATATTTGCAAATTTTCAATTGATTGCAGAGAAATTAACAAAAACAATAGGACTTTAAAGAAAAACAAAAAATTGGACTACATGTCACGTGCTATTTTTTTCGATGTATGTATGAATGTTCTTCTTGAATAAACAATTTAAAACAAAAAAATATTTAATGTATAAATACCCTACGATATAAACCAATTAAAATAAAGTTACCCTAATTTATGAATACAGTAAGATCAATGCATAAAACTAGATCATCCGAAAAGCTGTATCTAAAGGCCGCGTTAGCCGACCGTAAATTTAATAAAATGCAATGTAACGTACCGTAACGTACTGTAAGCTCGCTTGGCACTTATAGAACATGTAAGAACGTGTCATCTGTTTTTAAAAAACACAAACAAAAAACATTAGTACATATCAGGGACCGAAAATAACAGTTATGTATTTTGAAATTTTAAAGCAAAAAAAGCATATAGAAGTAAATACTGGCAAACTGATTCAAGTATACCATATTGATCCTTATGAGATTTTCTATGATAAAATATTAAGATTTTTAAAGTCTTGATTTATATTTTTTCGATCAAAAATTACAGTTATTTTTGATTTTTATTTTATTGAACAAAAATAACAGTTATTTTTTGATTTTTATTTTTTTGAACAAAAATAATAATTATTTTTTGATTTTAATTTTTTCGAGCATAAATAAAAGTTATTCTTTAAAGAAATGTACATACGTGTTATAATAATTATTGAGTTGTCTTTTAATATTTATTTAAATGTGTGATCATCATTGGGATATCTTATGCGCATTGAAATAAATATTTAAAGTAAACTAAATAATTACAACACGTAGGTATATTTCTTTAAAGGACAATTTTTATTTTTGCTCGAAGAAATAAAAATCATAAAATAATTGTTATTTTTTTTGGAAAAAATAATAATCAAAAATAACTATTATTATTGTTCAAAAAAATAAAAATCATAAAATAACTGTTATTTTTGATCGAAAAAATAAAAATCAAAAAATAACTGTTTTGTTCAAAAAAAATAAAAATTAAAAAATAACTGTTATTTTTGTTCAAAAAAATAAAATTCAAAAAATAACTGTTATCATCTGACTTTTATGAAAAAAGGAATAACTGTTACGGTCCCTGGTAGATATACATAAAACAACGCACACAGAGGTGGGCAATGATGGGCAATTAGATTTCGCTAAATATGAGCTTCATTGTGATTAAGAACCCGAAGTTTATTGAAAAAAGACGGTATTTATACTAAAAAAACCCCCCCTGGAGGAAGATATGTTTTCAATAGTAGAAAAAGTATTAAATTTTTTGTTTGTTTTTATATTTAAAATGCTTGAGTTAAGAAATATTTAGCGCCCTTAACTTTTTTTAAACTGATTTGAGAAACAGACTGTCAGATGATGATTACACGAATTTTATTGACTTAATAAAGTATACAATGGAATGGCATTCAACATTTGGAACCTTCCTTAGATATATGGAAGAAGAACTTATTATTTGAAGTTTTTATAAAATTTTATTAATTTTTTTAGGTTTTTAATGTTATTTTTGTTAAATTATTTTGAATTACTACATATATGAATCTTAATACTCGTAGTATGACTAATATTAATCTTATTTAAGTGAATAGGGTATTATGACTTTGTGCTGATGTATGAAACACATACATATATTTGTTGTCGTATATCGATCGACTTGGAATTAATATCTGAGTCGTCCGTCCTGCTGGCTGGCTGCCTGTCCATGTAGACCTTCTGCGCAAAGTATAGGTCGCAATTTTTAAGTTAATTTAATGAAATTTGGTTCATACGTTTTTTTTAAATTTTGAAAATCGGTCCGGTCCATAATTTCACATAGCCCCCATACGATTTTTTCCTAATAGAGTCTTTGTGCCCATAAGCCATCTTTTTACGTTGGTATTCAAAATTTTATGCTGGTAGGAAAAGCAATAAACGTAGGTTGTGTATAAGCACCCTCCCTTTAATCACTTTAAGACGAAAAAATAGCAAATAGATGTAGTAACCTAGATAATATTCGGCGTTACGAATTCTTATATTATAAGTCTTAACCTCATAACATAATTTTATTTTAATAGGTCCATAATTGCACATGGGCACCTTACGAAAGCATACTCTTAAGAATTTGTCTGTAAATACTGTGTTGTAGGGTATCTATTATTCGAAATTGACCGACTATGTTCTATTTTGTAAAAGTTTTTTTTATAATTAAAAGTTGATTGGATATCAGGTGAAATAATATTTAAAATTGGGTAATTCTGCGTCATCTCAAGTGTAGTTTTGAATTTTGCTGGTGGTAACACTGATAATTGAGAATGTTGATCAGGGTTGTCAGATTGCTTTTGACCTTTTTCGCCAAATTCAATGTCACAAATCGCCAATATCCCCAATCCATTTATTTTTTAGTTTTGACCATAAAATAAATATTTTTTAAATTAGATATTGGGAATTATTTCTTTTTATAAGCAACTTTATTATATTCAACATTTTTATTTTTCGAATTTATTCTATGAGTTAAGTTTCAGTTATGTATTTTTATAAAGCTTTTTGTAATAGTTCTATTCCTTAAATTTTTAGGAATGACTTAATAATAGTCTGGTAGTGTATAAAGTCATTCCTAAAAATTTAAGGAATAGAACTATTACAAAAAGCTTTATAAAAATACATATGTACATAACTGAAATTTAACTCATAGAATAAATTCGAAAAATTCAAATGTTGAATATTTTTTAAATTATTAAAAATATTTTTTATAAATTATAAATTTAGTAAAATGATTAGTGAACACAAAAAATTTAAAATTTTTACAATAAAATATTTTATAGTAGTCTACTAAAAGCAACAAAAAAAAAGAATTTTTGCAGTTATTATTGAACAAATATTGGATATGCATTTGTATGTATTATAAATCTAAAACGTTTTACACTTCGCCGACAAGACTCCTTTTTTATCTTCTTTTTTTAATACATTGTGAAGGTCTAAAATGCAACATGTACTATTTACATTCATATAACTTTTAACTCGTAATAAAGCGTTTATGAGTTCATAACGTATTCTACTTCGAGGGTGAGTTTAAGTGGAGATTTAAATTAGATAGAATATCATTATTAAAATTCTCTTTCCAATTAACAAACGGTATATTTTTTCTTTTGTGTTCTATAAACATCCTCATGTACGTTAGGATTCAAAAAATCTTTAATATATCTTTACCAATAACGAATTTTATCTGCGATAATAAATTGCCACATTTTATAACGGAAAAAAGTTCATAAACTTTAAATATATTCATTTTTTAAGGAATTATACTTATTAATTCTTTCAAGGGCACCTTTAAATGTGAAAAACAATTTTTTTGAAGATTTTCATTATTTCAACCTGATTTAGTTTTAAATACTGTTCATACCAGGGATGGATGTTAAATGGGGTTTTAAATTTTGTACCAACTTTCAAAAAAAAAATGTACTTTTTGGACCTTCACGGTACCATTTTTTTTCATTTATTGAAACAAGAAAAAAAGTACATAAAAATTCAATTGAACACAAAAAAAAAACTGGATGTATGAATAAAATAAGGTACATAATAAGGTACATTATAAATATATGAGATCTAAATCAGGCACTTATTTGTTTAGTTAATAAACTATTTGGAATTTGTACATCATAGCAGCATGAATTTGTCGATCTTAACCAATCCTTTGTTTGTATGAGACTTTATAATGTTCGCACATGTACTCAGTTTCTTTCCCTAGTTTTTATTGTATTTTGAAAAGAGAAAACTCTTCCCACATTTGCAGACGAATGTGGAATGGATAAACTTCCAGCAACGACTCTAGAAATGTCAGGAAACATATGGACATTCAGCTCATTTTGTAAGTTAGCTACTGCCGACCAAACACTACAAATGTTTTCAGTTTTTAACGACTGCAGTTGCTCGGCATCAGCTAAAGTTGTGAATTGATTATTGATTGAATCTAAATTTGCAATTATATTCGGAAATATTTTTACTAGTTGAGGTACAATACAACTTGTTTTACCTGAAATAAATTTTTCAGGAGAAAATTTATGGAACAACATTAAACTTCGTTGTTAAAGTTGACTTTGTTTCTCAAAACTTCGCAAAATATTATATTAAATTGTTTTGCATTGTCTTAATTTCTTTAACAATATCAATATTGGTATTATTTGTAGAAATATATAAAGCCACTTCTGTTCCGCAATAAATTTCAGGTTTTCACTAATCTTGCCTCGTCTGTGGGTACCATAAGTCCCCTTTTACAATGTGGCAAGTGAAAGGCAGACAGACGAAGGAAGTGTGTAGGCGAGAGAGGAAAAAAGTAAAGTGTGTCACACATACAGCGTGTCACTTGCCACATTGTAAAAGGGGCCTAAGCGCTCTGTACACCACAATTCTAGTCGCATATTTAAGCGCCCATTACATTAACGGTTTGTTGTACAACATAAATGCAATGAAAAGGACTCAATAATGTATTTGCTATACTAAAAGTTCAAAAAAGGAGAAACTATGACAAATTTTTAAATTGTAGCAAATGAGTCACGGTAGTACCACGGTACTTTAGAAGGCCAAAATGTACCAAAAAAGTACAATTGTACCAACTTTAACATCCCTGGTTCATACATATGAATGCAACAAATTTCTAGAAATTACCAGAATAAAAATAATATTATTTCTTCGTACCGAATTTAACAAATATCAAAACAAATTCATCAAAAATAGCCAACAAAATCGAAAACTATTTTATAAATCGCCAAAATATCGCCATGTCGCCAAATCGAAATTTAGGTCGCCAAACAAGTTTAAAAATCGCCACGTTTGGCGAGAAATCGCCACATCTGACAGTCCTGATGTTGATTGCTGTTTGTGCAAAGAGAGAGAAATAGTGTGACCATATTGAAAAAAATAATGCTAAAAATTAAAACAATCAAAACACAACTAAAAAACATTTTTATAGCAAAATATTTAGTATATTTATTTTAAATGTTATAGAATAAAAAAAAAAATTATTAAAGTAAAAAGTATGTAACTTTATTTACTAAAATACATCTAAACTGAAACTAAACATGGCCACCTTGTACTAATTTGTTCGTCGTTCGCCGGCGTATGAAATATAAATAAATCTATTGAAAAGTCGCCGCTATTATTGTGTGCATTTTCATATACGCCAATATGTTTTATTTTTGGCGACGAATATTCCTTCCTTAATTATTTTTAGTGAAGGAAGGAATTTACAACATGAAATGAGTTAACATTTTTTGATCTTTTTATTCTTGACTAAACACGGTAATGAACTCGGGTCAAATTTACATGTTTCGAGAATTGCCACATTCCTGTCATCAGAATTATTTGATGTTCTACCGTTTGCACCACTGCAGCGCCTGCCAGGCAATATTCAAACATCAATCTTTCCAGTCCTAAAATTCCTAGGAACTTGAAAAAAATATTTTCTGAGAATCAATAAAAAAATGTTTTTCCCGAACAGGAATCCAATCTAAGCCAATTTATTGCCATTTTCAAGTTATATTTTCAGACTAATTAAGAGATTCTAAATAAGATTTTGGATGAAAGCCCATTTGGATGTTATCAACATCATAACGGATGCCTTCTGTAGGGTGTAAAAACAATAAATTAAGGAAAAAAAAGCTCACAACACCGCTATATCAAAAAAAAATCGCCAAAATCAACAACTAACGTTTTTACTAACATACAAACATACATCATTACGTCCGACCGTCTGTCCGTTAGTTTTGGAGAGACAAGCAACCAACAGAATTTTAAATAAAAACAAAAGTCGTGATGATGAGGTCGTTGTCGGTCGTTTGTTAGATTTTTTCCATCGTTTAACTTTGACTTAAACGACTTATGTGGTGGTAGTGTTATTGTTGTTGGTGTCTATCGTTTTGGGTGACTGCCGGGAGCGATTTGTGTTTTAAACTTCAAACTTAACTTACTGTCAACTACTAAAAACATCACCAACAATGACAACAACAATATCAAATGTTTAACTTCTTATTCGTTTGTTTCTTTTTTTTTTTGTGTTGTTGTAAATGTTTATATCTAATTTGTTTACGTGTGTATATGTTAGTATTTCAGACTATATTTCGTTCATTTGCTGCAACGTCGTCATAACTCAAAAAAATACATTTCGAAATAGACGTGTTAAAAGTTTTTTAATTGCTCGCACTACTAAAGGTACGTTCAGACTGATGAAATATTTGAAAGCAAACATCAAATATTTCATTAACGTAGTCTGAACACAAAATATTTTTGAGTATAAAATAACAGCTGATTTTGAGCAAATATAAGTATTTGCCGGCAAACAAATATTTGTCCAATGTGAACATAGTGTGAACACAAAAAATCAAATATTTTAGTAATTTTTGAGCAAACATTTATTTGATATTACAAAAAAATTGTAAGAGCAAACAACGACAAATAGTTTTAGCCATTTTCCGGATAGAAGCAATTTTTACTGTAAGTTTTCGGATTCTTTACAATTTTAAAGATTTTTTATAATTATTAGACTTTGCTATCGTGCCGCTATTAGCAAATTTTTCCGAATTACCGCTAATTTAGAAATTTTTATAGAATTTTTGCCATTCCTTAAAGTTTAAGGCACTTTTACTAAATTTTATGGCTTGTTTGAAATATTCAAATGGTTCGCGAATTTTCGCTATTTTTGCAACATTTTTTTTTTGTTTTCCCCTACATTTTGTTTTTTAACCGATTTAGCAATTTCAAATATATTTTAGGGTTTGTTTCCAAGTTTGCATTAAACCCATTCTCTTCTACGGGGCAGCTGTTGGTGGCCGGCGCTGAAGGCGAAGAGTCATCAATCCAGTTTTGAACGTACAATGAGAATGGTGGCGATAGCTGTAACAGGTGCCATTAGAACAACCTCCTCTAAGGCATTGTTTACGATTCTAAACTGGTTACCACCAGACATTTTGGCGAAAAGGTTAGCTGCGAACGCGGCGGTAAGACTAAGGGCCACCGGAGCATGGAGAGATTATAATATCGGACATGCTAACATTCTGAATGATATTAATTGGAACATGGATGTTGATTATGTCACACCCGAGCCAATCTTTGATCCTGGCTTCACGGTAAGCATTGTGGATAACGTGGTCCACTATGATGACCTGCAAATCCCCGCGAATACGATTCGAATCTTCACGGACGGGTCTAAAACACTGTATGGTGTCGGTTCTGGCATATACTCCGAGCAGCTAAACTGGAGCATTCCTATAAGGCTGCCGGACCACTGCAGTGTAATCCAGGCCGAGATAATGGCCATCCACACAGCCGCGAAACGCATCCGGTACGGTGAAATATCTGGAAGGGATATTCACATTATTACCGATAGCAAGGCGGCCATAAGATCCCTGGAGAATGTGTTCATCACATCGAGAATTGTCCGAGAATGCCGGATGTCTCTGGAGGAGATAGCGAGACATTCACTGGTTACCCTTAATTGGGTCCCCGGACACGGGGACATACATGGGAACTGCATGGCGGATTCGTTGGCGCATGCAGGTACCACCTTGAATCGGGACGGTTCCATATATGTAGGTGCTTCACTCCCAAGGTGTAAGCAACTTATAGCGCATAAGTTTCATCTTATCGCCAGTCAGAGGTGGCACGATGAAACCACCTGTGGGGAAACCAGGAAAATCTGGCCCATCATAGATGAAAAAAAGGACACGGCGGGCATTACAGCTGTCCAGACATCATCTAAGAAACCTAACTGCGGTTATAACTGGCCACTGGCCAATTGGGAGGCACGCCCAGAGGCTGGGGCTCCCTTATAACGACTTGTGCAGAAGTTGCGGCGATGAGGAGGAGGAAGAGTCAACGGAACATCTTCTCTGTAACTGCCCGGCTTTCGGAGACTTAAGACTCAAAATGTTTGGTCGAAGAACCCTTGGGGACAAAACTTGTCTCTCTGATGTTGACGTAAATAGGATCCACTCCTTTATTGAATCGACCGGTTGGCTGCATGGGAATACTAGCAGCCAGATTTCATAGGACCCATGGGAGACGGCGTGATATGGTAACACAACGGGAACTAAGCAATGGACCCACGTGAGCTTGATCATGCTTGATCACGGCTGCCAATGGAACCTAACCTAACCTAACCTTCCAAGTTTGCAATTTTTCGCGAATTTTAGCCATGTTCGCAAAAGAAGCGATTTCTTTCTGCGATTCTTTGCAGCTTTAACTATTTTTAATAATTATGAGTACTAAACTTTGGTATCATGCCGCTATTAGCAAATTTTTGGGAATTTCCGCTAATTTAGCAATTTTTACCGAATTTTTGCCATTCCTTATAGTTTTAAGCACCTTTAATAAATTTTATATATATATATATGTGTTCCTCTAACTCCCATTGGAGCATAGGGCGCCAATAACAGCTGATCGCCAGCGGACCCGATTTTGTGCCGTTGATCTTAACTCGTTCCAAGATAGGCCAAGACTGTTCATCTCAGTTTCGGTGGAACGTCGCCACGTTGTACGTGGTCTGCCAGGTTGCCGGCCAGATTGTTGAAATGGGTTCCATCGAAGTGCCTGTTTGGCCACGTTGTCGTCGTTTCGTCGTAGTGTATGACCAATCCATTGCCACTTGCGCTTCCGTATTTCAATTTCTATCGGAATCTGTCTTGACTGCACTAACAGGTCGGCATTAGAGACTGTTCGAGGCCAGAAAATGCGAAGAATTCTTCTGAGACAGCGGTTGACAAAAGTTTGTAGGCGGTGGGTAATAATATTCGTAACTTTCCAGGTTGTGCATTGAGAAGTACCGATTTGACATTTGCTTCGAAAATTCTAAGCTTAGTGCGAAGACTTATTTTGTTATTTTGCCATATTGGGGCTTATATGCCTTGTTTATTCTAATAAATTTTATGGCTTGTTTAAAATATTTAAATTTTTCGCGAATTTTCGCTATTTTTGCAATTTTTTTTTTGTTTTTTTTTTTGACATTTTGTTTTTTAACCGATTTAGCGACTTTAAATATATTTTAGGGTTTGTTTCCAAGTTTGCAATTTTTCGCAAATTTTAGCCATGTTCCCCTTACCCAGTGGCTTCCATTTTTTTTTTTCTTTTACATTCTCCTGTTCTAACACTATAAGAGATGCTGATCCACAGAATAAAATAAATAAATTAGCTTTTGCGCTCATTTTTACTATTTGAGAAATATATTTTTATTTTTGAACACTTTCATTAAAAAATTATTTGATGCAAATATTTATTTTAGTCGGAACGCATGGCAAACATGATTTAATTTATTTTATTTGAAACTATTTGCCAACTGTTTTAACAAACAAAAATTGTCAAATATTTTAGCTTAGTTTGAACATTAAACAAAATATTTTTTTGTTTCACACAATTTGAAGCAAATATCAGAACAAATATTTTCGTCAAACATTTTATTAGTCTGAACGTACCTTTAGACAATAAAAATCGACACATTCTCTTCTAACGGGGAAAGTATAAACGATATAAAGTTGAATTTTCTACACAATATTAAGAAAAACATGCATCGCTGAAGGTAGAAGTGCATAGCACGCGTTAAACCGTCGATGTGTTGTTCTTGCGTTAAAAATCTTTAGCGCATGAAAAATTGCAAGGTATACAACGCGCGTTATAAAAGCCTTATCTTTAAGCTGTTTTTTATTTGTTTAACACTTTTTTATAGAATTCCAAGCTTCAGCTATTTTTTTATACAATACTGTATGTTTGATAAACTCTGCAGTAAGTTGTTCTTCCATGATTCACAAATTTGTTAAATTGTTCTTTTTTGTTGTCGGCTGATTACTTGTCAAAAATACACAACGCGTTGCCAGAAGTCTACAGAGCGCGCGAGCACTAAAGCTGGAGGTCCACACTACGCGTTACACGCCTTCCCGCAGTCTTCGCAGCTGCCAAAAAAGTAGAATCTGTGTAATTATATGTAACAAGTTGGATGCACATAAGCGTAGGATGCATTGAGGCGTTGAATGCAAAAAGTAGGGTTACTTTCTACTTTTGCAAGCGTCCAGCTTAACGCGTGTTAAGTACCTCTACCTTAACGCCAAAATTTCATTTTTTGAGTTACGACGATGTTGCAGCAAATGAACGATATAGTCTGAAATATATTTAAGTGTGTATGTATGTGTGTAGTTCAACATGGTGAACAGTCAACAACAATCATGACAATTTGTAGCGACAATTCAACACGGATACGATCGGTTTCACTAGCAACTACAAACAATAAAAGCAATAGCCACAATAACAACAAAAAAGTAAAGCAAACAGCAAGAAAAAAACAACAAACTAGCTGTCAACTAAACAACATTTGTTGATTGCAACATTAACCACCTATTTGTTGTCCTTATAAAGAAACAACTGCAACAAAAACATTGCAACTATCGTACGTACCCTTAAAATGTGCTTTTTTGCATTTTAAATTAATACAATAACAATTCGTTTAATCTGATTAATCAAAATGTTTTCAATTAATTTTTATTCAAAACGTTTTATGTCTTTCTGTTACACAAACTGACAAAGAGATAATAAAATCTATAGAAAAAACTCAGATTTTTGCCCACTTAGAGGCCAAAATGTTAAATGATCATGTGTTAGAAAAACACGAGCAAACATATTTAAAAAAAGGTAACAAGGAAAATTTTTACACCTTTAAGATTCAAATGTTGGACTAAGAAGAGGGTCGGACACAACAACAATGCAACAACAGAAAAAACAACATGCATTTTGTTGCTAGAATTGAGACGGTTAATGTCAAAATGCCTTTAAAAAAATGTAAATAAGCAAAACAAAGACAACAAACGTCAGAACATGAAGAAAAAAATGTACATATGTACGACACGGTGGTGTCGATACTACAACAAGTAACAACACCAAAAACACATCAATGTATTTTTTTTTTTGTTGCTTTCGTTTATCGATATGTCAAAAACACAAGCAACTTTTGAGATTTCTCTCTCGAAGTAAGAAAAAAAGTAGCACAGCTGTGGTTTCAACGCCACCTGAAACATGAATTCGCCTTGTATGTACTTATTTAAAATTTCAAAGACTAATTTGAAAGAAAGTGTTAAAAATCTCGGCATTAAAGCTAGCTTCAAATTCTAACAGGATAACGACCCGAAGCATTCCGCACATGATATGAAAATTGGGTGGTGTATAATTGTCCCAAGGTGATCAACACCTGCACAAAGTCCCGATCTCAATTTTATTGAACATTCATGGGACGAATTTGGACGCAGGATGCAGGGCGGGCTGTGTACGCCAAAACAACTCTTGAAAAGTGCTTTGCAGGAAAAGTGCAATAAGATTAGTCCCGATGTTTGGATAAAACTAATTAAGTCGATGCCAAGCCGTCTACATGCTACAATAAAATACTTTGTGGTTTTTTTAAGTATTATTGAATTTTTATTTAATGCCCGACTTTCAATGTGAGACAGAAAAGTGACTTTTCCTAGCTTTTACCTTCATGTACATTTTATAACCCAACATAGAACAAATATATTTTGTTGTTTATAAATAAAAGGTTTTTTGTGATAATATTGACAAAATTGAGATGTATTTTCTTTTATCAAAACAGAGATATAGCGTGCAGAAATATTTTCATGCGTCTGCCCGACTTTGTATGTGAGCCACTGTATGTAACAGAGCTGGAAATTAATCATTCATTTTTGTATTAATTCGCGAATCATTCATGCCCTGAATTAGCAAATTTTGAATTAATTCTTTTCACACAAAAAATGAATTAAATGAAATTTTAGTCAATTCAAATGAATTTGTTAAAAATTAATTGCAATTATTTTCCAATTCAAATGAATTTGTCAAAATAATTGCAATCCGTTTCCAAATGAATTTGTCAAAGTGAATTGCAATTCATTTTCAATTCATTTGAATTGAATTGATTTTGAATTTATTTAAATGAATTAGAAAAATAATTAGCAAATCATTTCCAATTCATTTCCAACTGATTTGAATGGAATTGATTGAAATTTGAATTGATTTTGTAAGTAAATCAGTAAAAGGAACACTCACAATATTATTACAGTAACGGACTGTAGGTTATTCAAGAAGTATTCCGTTCAGTCATTTTTAAATAAATAAACATTTACTGCCGTATTCATAAAAAACTAAAATGGATATGAAATCTGTTTTAAGAAAAATTTGTATGGAAATTTGGTTTTAAAATACGTTTGAAATCTATTTTATTTGGTATGAATACGGCAGATAAAATTCCAAGCAAATTTATTTTTCACTGATTCTAACATTTATTCAAAAAACTAAGTGCACATTAAAACGGATTTTCGGTTACATTTAATATTGTCAGTTGATTAAGTAAAAGTATTCTGCATGTAAAATTAAATGAAAATGAAATTTAAAACAACTGTAAATTTACTTAAAAACCGATTTACTTATTTTGCATTTAATTTTAACAGAAAAATAATTTAATTTTTACTTTCAAAAATTCAACCGCGAATTCCATAAAAAATTAACCACAAATTCCGTAAAAACAATTGAATTTTCAGTTATTTTATATAGTTTAACTACCAAAAAATAAGTTTTCAGTTATCTATTTATAGATCTGTGGCAAAGAGTAAAAGTGAAAAACGATTTGCTTGTTTTGTGCAGAAAATTCCCAAATTCTATTTGTTAAAATTATTTAGTTAAATACAGTAATCCCTTGATTTACGTCGCCTCGATTAGCGTTGTTTCGGCTTGCGTCGCCAAATTTTTTGTAACTTCTTAATTTAATTTGCGTCGCCTTTCGATTTACGTCGCCTTATTTGCTTATGTTTTATAAGCAAAAAGCGGGGAATCACAGTTTTTAGTTGAAATCTTCTTTTGAGGTTTTTCATGCGTGTGTAGCTATTCCTATCTATACATGGAAACATTTTTGTTTTGCTTGTCAAACACAACGGACAAAAATATGAGATCAAAAAACCTCAATATGTAGTGGAAAGAGTATTATACGTTTGTGATAAAGCTTGTAACACTTTAAGATATTGGCACTAGACCCTACTTTTAGTATACCGATCGACTAAGAACTATTTGAATCGATCTAACGATTCCCTTCCGTTCGGCTGGCTTGCAGGCTTTCAATGGAAACATTGTACGAAAATTACAATTGCAATTTTGGAGATAATTTCATGAAATTTGGTATAGGTACATGCCTATTTAAAATGGTGAGTATCGGTTCATAATTTCACATAGCCCCCACACAAGGTTTTTTTTTTTGAATAGAGTATTTGTTCCCATGAACCAACTTATTATGTTGGTATTTAGGTTAAATTTGGTCCAAACTTATTTCATTGCGATTTAAATCATCTTAAAAAATTATGTTGGAATTGGCTCATATTTGACCAAAGTTCCCATACAAATACTATCCCGAAAATATCTTTTTTATAAATGTAGGTATTGATACAAAATTTAGAAAAAAAACGGTAGCTTCTATGTCATGGCAAAACGTGGTGCTTGTAAATCCAAAATAATCTATAGGTCTTTCATATAAACCCCATAATCTAAAATCATTTAAACTAATATCATATATATGAAGATATGTATCTAAATAATATTCGGCATATTTTACATGGATCTTAACCTCATAACATAATTTTTTCTTGCGGGTCCATGATTGCCCATGGGTCCCAAATTTGAAAATTTGTATTTAAATACACTCTCTTACTTGTTTAATTCTGTAAATGTTTTGTAATTTGTTTATACCTTGCTTTAGACGTAATTTTTAAGTTTTTAATAAAGGTACCTTTTATGGAACACATTGAGCATGCTTAAATTCGATTTACGTTGTTTCGATGTACGTCGTCATTTTCCGAAACCAATTGCGACGTAAATCAAGGGACTACTGTACATCAAATTTTTAAAGTATAATTATTAAGAAAACCATATCGGGCATGCTGCTGGTGTCTTATAATTAATAGTTCTTCTGTAAACAAAGTGGCCAGTACAACAAAAGTAAAACAAACATGTATAACGGGGTAAGTAAATAAAAATAAATATTCTCTCTCTCTCTCTCTCTTATTAGAATAACAAGCGGACAGGCGTCTGGTATTTTTTAGAAATTCGAGTGAAATCTGTACCTATGTTCTGTAACTTTGGTGAGAACTTCTCGCATCGAAAAGATGTGAAACAAAATATTCCATCGTTTCTCGAAAAGTGAGAAAAAAGTGTGTCTATAACTCATGTCGAAAACTATCAAAAGTTAATACGTCGTTACGTTATAAATGTCATAATATTCCACTCGAAGCCGATGTGAGCTTGCAGACGCTGAGAACGCCAGTAACACATATCGTTGACGGCGGCCAAAATTACTAAAATGGAAAAATTGTTAATGACGGCGGCGAAAATACAACCGTCGCACAGTGGCGCCCGTAGAGCAAGCGAGGTTGCAAAAATCAAAATTTTCATGAGTGCCGACGAAGTTTTGAATAAACCCATGTTACAGGAAACTTTTCAACGATTTCAAATATGCCACTCTTAATAATATCACATTTTTAGTTTAGAAGATATAACCGTTCAAAGTTGACCGACTTTCGGTTTTCAAAAAAACACACAATTTTTAGTCAATTTGTTGCGATTTCAGGTGTAATATCACGAAAAATAGGTAACGAATCGCCTTATTTTTTGTTTGTATTGATTGATGTATTTATTAAATGTATAATGATAAAAAAAAAATTAACTGTTTGCTTTGTGTTTCTCCTGGTAAATCACTATTTAAAAACTATCCGTTTTTTCACTATTTTTCAACTTTGACGGAAAATAAAAAAAAACTATATTTTTCTATATTTGCCATACGTGCAAAACCTGTTCTTTGATTATTTCTTTACATAATTCAAAAGGTTTTATCTGCCCGTACGTGCCCGTTTGGCTTCTAGAGGTAAAAAAGTTCAAAAAGACATGGTTGCAGAAATTGTATGGCGTCCATCCCTTATATGTTTTGACTGACAGTAGTTTGATCTAATAGTTTGAAAAAAACTACTCATTGAAATTAGCAGGTACGTACCTCACATAAACAATACTTTGGCGTACAAATGGTCAGGAACAATATTGACTTATGGTCCCTACAGGTAGGCACAAATCTTATTTGGACACGTGCATAATATCAAAATTGCATTATTTAGCCTAAATCCATATGTATGCAGGGAACAGGTAAATTTTTAGGCATGGTAGCATAAGCCTATATATTGCAAAATAAGCATAATGCCTGGATTAGTCTACGCCTGAAAGTTGGCGCAACAATTACTGAAACCATTAAACAATTTAAGTACTGAAAACATGGCGTTGAACAATTTAAAATTATTTGAACTGTTTAGAAAGTCAACCACACCAAAGTTTTTCACGGAAGTGAAAATTCTTCCTGAGAAGTTGACATTGATCAGCAAATGGGGCTGCGATGGATCATCCGGACAAAGCGTTTATAAGCAAAGGATATCTTTCGATGACGCTACAATATCGGACGGAAATATGTTTATGGCATCTGTTGTTCCTTTGCGGCTAAAATCGGATGATTCCCTACACTGGAAAAATCCACGTCCGTCATCAGTGCATTATTGCCGACCAATAATGTTTCAGTTTGCAAGGGAATCGGCAGAACTCATAAGGACTACGGTGAAGGACATTGAAGAACAAATAAGCAAGATTAAGCCTACAAAGCTGCAAATTGGAGAAGGAAAATATATTGAATGCAATTACGAGTTCCACCTGACCATGGTTGACGGAAAAGTCGTAAACGAACTGACAGGAACAACCTCAACAATGTCATGCCCGATTTGCAAAAAGAGTCAGAAGAACTTTTTTCAATTCAATTCAATTTATTTCATATATAATATGTTACATCTCAATTTTATATAATTAGTTGTAAAGAGTTTAAGATTAGTATCTTTTTCTGCTTAATTATAATATATTTCAATTAGTTTTCATAGACAGAATTATATTGGAGGTAAAAATTTAGCAAAAACCTATTTAAACCCCTTTTTTCGTTTTATTTTTATATTTTTTTTATCGATTTTATATTATTATTTGTCAGAAGAACTTTGGTAATTTAAACGATTCTACAAATGAGGAGAATTACGAATATGGAATGTCACCATTGCACGCAAGGATAAGGTGTATGGAATTCTTGCTAAAACTGGCATATACCCTACCACAAGAGGAGGAAAACTTCGATGAAAATACATCAATAAAGGATAAGGAAAAGATCAGAAAGAAGCAAATACAGGATGGTTTTTTTGAAACAAGTTGGACTAAAAGTAGACTGTCCAAAGCACGGATACGGTAACTCTAACGATGGAAACACTTCTAGGAGATTTTTTGAAAATGATGAGGCAGTAACTAGAATCATTGGAATTGACAATCAAATCGTGAAAAGATTGGGAACGATCTTGGATGTTTTAAACTGCAAAGAAAATGTCAATTCTACAAAATATGGAGAATATGCGTCGAAAACTGCATCTCTTTTAGCAGAAATGTATCCACAGAAGAAGTTGACCCCGACCGTCCATAAAATATTGGCGCATGGCAAAGATATAATTGAGTACCAGTCTTTGCCAATTGGAGAGCTTTCTGAAGAAGCACAGGAGTCTCTTAACAAATTTTATAAAAAATATAGATTGCAGAACACATTCAAAGCATCAAGGGTAAGGCAAAATAAGGACCTCTTCAACATGTTGGCAGCATCTTCCGATCCACTTATTTCTTCCCTGCGGCATGTGAAGTCACGAATAGAGTTACAAAATAATTATAGTTTAGAAATTGTTAGTCTTTTAGATATACCTTCTCTTACGAATTGTGATGAATATTTTACAGAAAATTGAAAAAATAAATTTAAAAAAATAAATAATTTTTTTTTTAATTTGTTGGGTAATAATTTAAAACATAAAACCCTTAAGAAAAAAAATAAAAACAATCTAAAAATGTAAAAATAATTTTTTTTAGTTACCATAAAATTGATTTTTCTACTAATTTTAACTTTGATAACCCATAAGTACAAAGCGTAGCACCCTTTCCAAACGCTCATTTCATAGGCTGAACAGTTATCTATCATATGCTGTTTAAACTGTTCAATTATCTTATTCGGTTCAAAAGATATGATTTTTGCAACGAAAAAACTCAAATGGCGCCACTGTGCGTCGGCTATACCAAAAAATGTAAAGTGCGACTTCAATGTTTTTGATTACAAAATTGCTTTAAAAACATTCGTATATTTTTCAAAAATTTTAAAAGCAAAAAATTTAAACAATGAAAAAATCAGTCAAAAACAAAATACTTATCTCTTCCATGTTATTATTCATTGCATTTTGCATATTTAATATATTTTTTTAGTGGTAATATTTTTTTTCACCCCGTTTTTATGCGTGAGTTTATTTGACAGTCCAAAGCGGGAACTTTCTCACAAAAATTGTACAGACACACTTTTTCTGTAAATTGGCGAGTTATTTCCTTACGTGACAGCAATTACTCGCCAAAAATGTTACAGACGTAGTTAAGGCTAGATTACCCTATCTCACAAGCCTTACGTATTCCATAATACTTTGTGAGATGGAAATCTAATGAGTTTTGTTGTGACTGTCAAAAAATCTAATGTAACATTACAGTTTGTAGTCACACTATCACACATGAACATGCTTTTGTTAAAATGCAACCCTGATCCAATGAAAAGTATTAGCGTTTAGAAATTTTTCAAAAAACGATTTAGTCGTATGGGATGTCAAACTTTTTTCGTAATACTTGTGACACATTGCATTCACACTATCACACTTTGTCATATTACTTGAGTTTTTGACATGTATTAATACAAAGTATAATAGTGTAATCTAGCCTTTAAGAGAGAAACACAGCTGTTTGTTTCAATTTATGGCATTTTTGTTTCATTTCTCGCATTTCAATCGAAAAGTTTCTAGAAGCGAGAGAGGTATTATATAAAATTACTGAAAATTCATTTGTTTTTACGGAATTTGTCAGTTATTTATTGATAGATAATTTTAATAAAATAACTGAAAATTCATTTGTTTTTACAGAATTCGCAGTTTAATTTTTGGCAGTAAAAATTAAATGAACTGTTCGTTAAAAATAAATGAAAAATAAGTAGACCGGTTTTTAACTGAATATTCATTTATTTTATATTACAATTTCAGTTAATTTTACGTACAGAATATTGTGAGTGTAAGGATAAATGTCGTTTTGTTATTCAACTAATTTTTTATGTAAAAGACAGCAAGCATTACTTTCGTTTTGTGTATCACCTAGTAGGTATAGTCCAAAGATAAAAAAATTCTTAGATTTGAAATTCCCATGATATACTGGAATTGTCAGGTTGCCGCAAAATAGAAATTGAATTAATAGGTATCGGCGAAAATCCTATAAAAATGAGAAAATTTTGTTTATTTGCTAAAAGAAACTTTAATTTTTATTTTTATCAAATTGTGTGAAAATATTAATAAAGGTGGGTTAAGCTATCATTTTTTGTTAAAATAATCTTATATTTGTATATGTATTGTGAAAAAAAATTTTTTCTTTTTTTAATTTTTTAATCGAATTTTAAAGACTCTAGCAACTTTGAATCTCAACATACAACAGTTTTTGCTGTCAAAGCTGTGGTCGTTTACCCGAAATTCTTACTACTTCTACTACAATTAGGAAAATTTGTTTACTTTTTGTATTGAAAACTTCCAGCTGTAGTAAAATAGTAAATTGTAGTAAGTAAACGAACAGGCATATAATGTCTTTGTTTGAGTCGTCAAAAATAAATATGCAATCAGGGTTGTCAGATTAATTTTGAACTTTTTCGCCAAATTCAATGTCAAAATCGCCAAAACATTTATTTTTTAGTTTTTGACAAGAATATATGTATTTTTAGAATAATTAAAAATATTTTTTTATAAATCCCAAAAAAAATTTGTTTCGTATCGCTAAAATCCGCCAAAAACTCAAAAAAAAATCGCCATGATATACCTATTTTGTTTAATTTTTATTTAGAACAAATTAAAAATGATTAGTGAACACAAAAAAGGTGCAATGTTTAAAATATTTTATAGTAGTATACTTAAAGAATTTTTGCGGTAAGTATTAAACAAATATTGGATAAACAATACATTTGTATGTAGTTGCAGTTCTATTATATATCTAAACCCTATATACTTCACCGAGAAGACTCCCATTTTGTCTTCTTTTTTAGAATACATTGTTTTAAATACTGGTCATACATATGAATGCATCAAATTTCATACATTGAAATACTAGAATAAAAAAAATATTATTTCTTCGTATTGAATTTAACAAATTTCAAAACAAATTCATTGCTCATCAAAATTAGCCAACAAAATCGCCAACTATTTTATAAAATCCCATTTTCGCCATGTCGCCATATCGAAAATTAGGTCGCCAAATAAGTTTGAAAATCGCCACGTTTGGCGAGAAATCGCCACATGTGACAGCCCTGTATGCAATAAGAACAAATGAGAGATTTCGTTAGAATGAGAGTATATGAGCGATAACCAGGGAAATCATAATTATGCAATTGCATAGTTTTTCTTGTGCGACCAATGAAGGCAAAAACAATATATTTATCCGTTTTAGAGCTTTTTATGAATTTTGGCATCGATTTGTTAGTGCATATTTTTGCATATTTTACCCTTTACAGCATTTTTTGGATACTTTTGTAAAAAGAGCATTTTTACAGCATTTTTTTAGGTTTATAGCGCATATTTGATCTTTTTGAGGCATATTTTGATACATGTAAAATTTGTTTGATACATGTAAAATTTGTTTAGCCTTCTAGATCTTTCGCAGCAAATAAAATAAAATTTTTTTTTCAAAATTCTGTTTTTTCTGTTTTAAATGTCTATCTGTATACCCAACGTGTTGCTTCAATTTCGCCATCTACATTTAATTTTTACTCTAAAATTGTAAGCAGCTTGTCATTAAGGATAAATGTTATTTTAAACTTTAAAATTTTTTATTTACATCAGAAATAATTAAGGAAAAAGGAATTATATACGTTTTGGTGATGTAATGCATAGAAATCTGAACCAATCTTTTAGTATACCTACCGACTCAGAGTCACTGTTTAAAGTGATCTAACTATGTCCATCCGTCCGTCTGCCTGGTTATGTGCCCATTAGGGAGATCGATTATTCGACTTTTTTCAATAACCGGTTTTCGAATATTACGAATAGTTGCTATTTTAAAAAACCCGGTTTTCGGTTAAGCAATTTTTAAATAACCGGTTAACCGGTTATAATTCAAAACTTAAAAACACAAAAATCAAATAAGTTTTTAAAATAAAACGTTAATTTGAATAAAAACAAAACAATTGCAAAGGTAAGAAACCAACAAAATACATAGATATGACTTAGATCAAACCTAACAAATATTTTACGATAAAATCCAAGAAAAGTGGGACCAGCAAATTGATCAAACTTTAGCTAAGTTTTCAACAATTTTTTATTGATTTACTATACTTTATTTGTAAGAAGATATTTGTATAATGTAATTTAGAAACTGTTGAATGATATTTGATCTAGACAAACGTTTTGCAAAAGCAAATAAATTATAGGAATTTTATAAAGTTATTATTTGAAATATTCTCTCAAACTTATTTTGAATGAGTTTTAATTTGTTGGTGGTTAAGCTACGAGTATCTATATAAATTAACCATATTTTTCAAAAGTTGCAAGCAAAACCTCTTAGCCAGGATTATCTATTTCAAATTATTTTGTTTCAGCAATATAGAAACGAATAGTGAACTGAACATTCTTTTTGTGTAAAATATTTGTCAATTCGTCAACTACAATTTAAAACATCCCATGACATTGTTTGATATCTTCAATTTTGTTTTTTAGTTCTTGGTATTTTAATAAATAAAACTGGTAGAAATTTTTCCCATATTGTTGATTCCGCCGTAATGTTGTAGTTTTCAGCATGAAGAGATGCTAGAACTACTTAAGAGTTTTTAGTGCCTTAACGGGCATTTCGTCCTCGGCAACACAACGGGCTAATATTTCACCCAATGATTCATTTTTTTCAGCGTATTTAAGTAAATTATTATTTGTTGTCTCCTTAGAACTACTTCGAGTTAAGTTTCATTTGGATCCAATTAATGTCAAGCATGTATACTAATTAAAAGTGATTAATAAGTCGTGACATGGAAGAACTTTTGTAACTTATCATTTTAGGGCACTTCAGGCGTTCGAAAAATATATAGAGATAACCTTTATATAAGAATATATTTAATATTTAGAATGCTCTTGCACAAATTAATATTTACTTTTTAACTGCACACGTTTTTGTAGTATTTTGAATAGTTTTTGTTTTTTTTTTTCAAGAACAATCACTTTTATAAGCGATTTGTATTTACAGTGTTCATAAGGTTTTTTGACCTTTGTTACAATTTGTTTTGACATTTTTCATAAAAAGTTTAAGTTTAAGGCCAATATTCGATTAGAAAATACTTAAATTACAGGTACATCTACAACAAGAGTAAGGAAAATGTACATAAATTACACATTACTCAAATAACCGGTTTATTATATCAAAATAACCGGTTTATTCGATATTCGAAAAATGGTCATTTTAAAATAACCGACTTGGGCAAAGCTAAAATAACCGGTTAAAACCGGTCGAATAATAACCGTTCGATCTCCCTAGTGCCCATGTTATCTTTGTGCGCGAAGTACAAGTTGCAATTCTATCGATGATGTTGTCAAATTTTGTAAATACATTTAATTAGGACGAAATGTGTAAATGGTGAGACTCGGTCTATAATTGCACATATTCAGTATAAAAAAATTGTTTCCAAATTAGACTTTTTGTGTCCGCAAACCGTCCAATTATGTTGGTATTTAGATTAAATTCGCCGTAAAAATATTCTACTGCAAATTAAGTGTTTTTCGAATCCGCTGGCATTTGCCCAAAGCCCCAATCTCTAAATAGCTTTAACTTGCTTTTAAATGTTAACATTAAAAAACAATTAAGCGACCGTCCCTGAAATCTCTTATACTATAAAATCTCATATAGATATTAATATCTAAATAATATTCGGCACAAATAACTTTTTTATGAATTTTAACCTCATAATATAACTTTGTTTTTGTAAGCCCATGACAGAACATCGTTTTCTTATAGAGTCTAATCTCGAAAAGTTGTCTGTAAATACTTTTTTGTCGTGCTTTACCAATTATAATGTTAGGATTGGTTTTTTTTTAAAGCTAATGTTTTTAAATTATTGAATATTTTGTTTTCAATGGAGCAATTTTTAATTTTTTTTTTTTTTGCATATTTTTAATAGTTCTCAGGGCATATTTTCGAGTTTTTACTGCATATTTAATCCGCATAAAAAGCGTTTTTAAGAGCATATTTCTGGTTTTCCTGGTGATAACTGATAATTCAGATAAGTAACGGTGTGCGCTTATGCTAATTACACTATGTAGCAAATTTTTTCTTAAATATGTTAATTTTGTGTTTTTTTTTTCATTTTTCATTCCCCCTAGATATGCTCTTGAATTTGATAGATTGCAACTCGTTTTTAATTTCATTCATTTAAATTGAAATTCTTTGTTCCAATTCATTTGAATGAATTTAAAATCAATTCAATTCCAATGAATTTATAGAATGAATTGCAATTCATTTTAACAAATTCATTTGAATTAAAAACGAATTGCAACTCATACTACAAATTCTTTTGAATTGGAGACGAATGGAAATTAATTTCTGCCGCATTCGGTTGAATTGATTCAAATTTCATTCAATTCATTTTTGTTGTGAAAAGAATTAATTCAAAATTTATTTAATTCGTAACGAATTAAAATCAAAAAAGAATGATTCATTTACAGCTCTGGTATGTACATACATACATACATATATATGTGCATGGTAGAATAAGTGCAAGGTATAGTCATTTTTATATTTTTATATTTTATTTTGTGATTTTTAAATTTAGAATTTTGTTTTTGTTCATAATTTGCTTTTTTTTGTTCATTTTGAATTAAGAATTTTGTGTTGGTTCATACGAATATATATGTACATATGTATGTTAGAAGTCGGGCTTCAGCCACTTTAAACATAAAATCCACTTTATCGATTAAATAAACACAACGTAAATTATTGTCGTTAAAATAACGAAAAAAAAACTGCTTAAAGTAACAGCTCGCTTTAATCGACAGCGAATATCGTTAAAAATGTTACTGAATAGCAATTTCGAAAATTTTCGTTATATTTATTTTAACGATACGATTATCGTTAAAAAAAAGTTAGTGAATCGCACTACAGTTCTGCCCTTTTTACCGAACACTTGTTAAGAAGCCATATCACATTTCTTTAAATTCTTCTTGATGTTATTTGAAATATAGTGTGTGAAATAAACGATGAAATTAAGAAAATATTTTATGATAAACAATGTCTTTGGTAATGCCCAATATCTTTTATGACATCAAATATTTTAAAGGCATTGGAAAAATAATATTAAGAGGCATTACTATAATGCACATTTTATACACCAATGTAATTTCCTTTAATTCGGATTGTACGCTGCCTTTATGTTAAATAACAAAAGTTTAAAGTTTTCGCAAAATTATTTTGAAACAAGCAAGAAAATATAGTCGCTCAAGCTCGACAATATGATACCTTACACGACAGTATTTAAAAACAAATTTTTCAGAGTGTGCTAGCGTTGCCAATCTGTGTGTAATTACATATATTGTGTGTAATTTCTACTTGTATGTGTAGTCCATGTGTAATTAGTTTCATGTGTAATCTGTGTGTAATTTTACTTTGAGTTCAATTTTGCCATTATTTTTTAAAGTTATGTTCACACCTATCAAATATATTACGTCCTACACGTAACCACTAGTTTTATTATAAAAATTGTTTGATTTTGCAAAACGTTTGCTAGATCAAACATCATTAAACAGTTTCTAAATTACATTATACAATTATCTTCTTACAAATAAAGTTAAATAAGTAATAATTAATTTAATGTTGTAAAATTCCTGTCTTCATAAAAATAATTTAATGAAAATTAAATTCAATGAACTTAAGCCTAATTAAAATATCTAAATTTGGATTAAAAACCATTAACAGTTCAATAAAATAACCAGAATACTAAGTATTGTAAATAAAAATTGTTAAAAAGCCGCCAAAATTGTAGCGATTGCGATTTACAGAGCAACTATTTCAAGTCATAAACACAAATGTTAAGCGTTTTGCGATTGTCAGAACATGCCCGTATAAATATATTTCTTTTCGAAAACAGTCCAGTTTGGCTGACTGTGAGATGAATGGAATTAGAAATATAGATATTTATTTTGATCTTAAAAATATATTTAAAATTTTGGATCAATGCGCCTATTGCCGCCGAAGCACTTTACCAAGATTTGACACTCTTATAAAGTTTACATCTTAACAACTTAAGTGGTGAAAATTTCAGTCGGGAGTTAATTCGAAAATTCTGTAACAAACTCGCTTAGGGTCATACTTTTTAGACCCCTTTCAGACGCGGCAAGTTAGTTGCGCAAGTAACTTGCCGGGTATAACAAAGTTTGTACTCAATTTTTCCCCTTATAGCGACCTTACCGCTAACATCAACAAACCAAGAAGCTTGCCGATTCTGGAAGGGGGCTTAGCATTTTTTTTTAATATTTGAATCCCTACAAACTGTTATCAAGTTGAATCCACATTTAAAAGCAACTCTACAAGCATTTGACAATATACCACCCTGTTTTATTAACTGCTGTTAACATTTTAATTCCACTTTGTTTCCTTTGCAAACAGCAACGTTCGAATGATTTTCAAATGCGCCAAAAATAAAACAAATCTTACTTTTTTGTTTGCCTTAAATTACAAGCAATTTTAAAGGATCATCTGCTTAAGCTGAGTGAAATTTGTTAAACACAAATTATTTTTCTGAAAAAATTGTTTTAAAATAAGACTACTGTACTATGGTTGAACGCATTGAAGATTTAAATCTCCCAAATGCTGTCATCACACGTCTCATCAAAGAGCGCTTGCCAGACAACGCCAATGTTGCCAAAGAGGCTAGGGCGGCTATAGCCAGAGCCGCTTCAGTATTTGTTATATTCCTGACATCCACTTCAACAGCTTTGGCACGTAAACAGAATCACAAAACCATAACAGCCGCAAACATTTTAGATGCCTTAAAGCAGCTGGAATTTGAAAGTTTTATCGAACCTTTAACAAATGATTTGGAAACGTATCGCAAGGTGGTGAAGGATAAGAAAGAGAAGAGTAAGAAAGATACCAATACTGCAGAGAATGGTGATAAGGAGGCCGAGGCAACGTAAAAAAGAAGATATTAAATTTTGTTAATTTAAGTTGTATTTGTTAAAAAAAACATTGTAATTTTGTAATAAAAAAAGTATGTAGGTACATACAACTTACATATGTATATATTTTTTCAAGTGATTTGATGAACGAAGCTTTAATAATTGCCCAGTGTTGTACAGTAAGTAGACAAAGATTTGTCTAAACTGCAAATTTTAGTCGTACTCTGATCTATAAAGTAAATCAGGTATGATGAAAATTGATCGATTTTAAAGCGATCGTTCTTAGGAGGTGTGATGAATTTCGAGCGATTTTAAAATCCAATTCTGATGTACACGGGCATGTTCTGACAAAAAACGTTTCTGACTTGAAATCGGATAAAAGGTGCTCTAAGTCGCAATCAAAATAAGTTTGGCGGCTTCAAAATGCAAAAGTATGCTCAAGGGAACTAGAATATTTTTAAACAACTATTGCAGATTACATGCAAACCGCATGATTTTCAGAACACCATGAAAAAATCTGCCGTTTTGGCAGCACAATCTTTTTTATTTAAAATACAATTTAACAGATACATATACAATATAAAAATCTAGAGAATATGGACAGGAAGAAAGAGAAAAATTGTGTTGGAAATAAATTTTTAAAGGTACCGAAAACGATAATGTTATCGATTTTAAATCATTTTGTTTTCCGTCATACCTGAATGTTTAACTATTTTTTGTTAATAAATAAAACAATTTCCCTAATTACACTATGCTAGTTGAAAAAACAGATAAGCCGGGCACATAACGTTTTAACATAATTCGGGTACGCTGAATACAGTGGTGCCCGCGGTTTTTTAAGATTGGCTCTGGTTTTCGAGATATACCGTTATTTCGAAAATGGAGGAGGTTGCACAATATATGTTCGCGTAACTCAAAAACGGTTTAGCTTATTGAAAAAACTTAAAAACCGAAATTCCGGAATAAAATTTCCTTTAAGAAAAGTAAAACCTCTTTCTAATTTCCTCAGTCGTTTTAGAAACATAATTTTTTTTTTTTTTGGAAAAAAAAATAATTTTTTTAACCAAAATTTCGAAATTTTTGTTTTTTAAAAATTCATAAAAAATTGGAAAATGCAGCTATGCTTCTAATTTCATCCTCCATACATTTAATCATACATTTTATCCTCCTAGGAGTGAATCCTAGGCCTTAGAAATAAATGATGAGAATGAAAAATAAAGTTGCGCTGGTCATACATTTGGCCCGTCTAGGGGTATCTCAGGCGCTGCAGGTGCAAAATTTAAGGCTAGGGTTCTACGCGTATAAAAAACAAAGTTCCAAACAAAATAAGCTATAAGTGATTACAGTCTGTCTACAACTTTTGATTTTTTCAGATTATTCTTGTTGGACAACACAACACAAAACTTTAAAATAAATAAAATAAAAAAATGTAAACAAAAAACGTAATATCACAATTTAGATCACAATTAATTTATTTTTAAGTTTTGTGTTGTGTTTCCCACTTTAGAAATACAAAACTGTGATATAATTTTAAGAATAATGAAGACGGAAAGAAAAATGATAATTTACCAATAATAAAAATCATCCCTAAGGAAGTTGGAAAATCCCAACGAAAAGTGGGAAATACATTGATAAATGAGATAAATTGCCTTTTATTTAATTAAGAATAAAAACAAAGACCTAAAAAGCCTGTCCATAGGTAACTATATTTTCCAAATTTATGAATATTTTTAAAATGCATAGACCATTTTCTAACATCTGATTTTTACAAATAAGTAAAACGGATAAAAATAATTTTTGATATCAAATAAAATCCGCAATTTTCTTTTCCCCGCAAAGTTTTTAATATAAATAAAAGAGTATAATATTAATCAAATATGTATTGTAATTTTTATTTTTTTTCGCACTTTAACTTAAACAATTTATCTTTATATATGAAACATAACTTAATATGAAATTAATTATGGAGACATAAAAAATGGATTTTTTTAACTATGCAATGTAAAAATATAAAAAAATTAATCCAAATAAATGAAATGAACATACAAATTAATACCTATTAAATAATGATTCTTTAAGAAAAAAACAAATCAACAAGTAATGTTTTTATTTAAATTAGCTTGTCAATTCAGCATCAACATCTTGCCAGAATGGATCCGAAAATGTATCCGATTCATTATCATCATGTGCTACAGCAGGCGATGAAAATTCGACTGCCTCAATTGAGGGATCATCACATTCTATGGGCCATTCTTCATCTTGATTGGCTGATGAAGCCATCGATGTATCCTGTTCATTTTTATTACTTGCCCAATTGGCTTTGCCCAAGGCATTGACACCATCTAATGCACGCTGATATGTTGGTTCCATACTCAAAGCTATTGTATAATATTCTAAGGCACCGTTTAGATCTTTTTCTGCTGCTAAAATATCACCCAACATTGTGAACAGTTTAAAATGAGGATAATTGACCACTTGTTTCTTAAGCAATGTTATAGCCTCTTGGGTTTCACCTTCGGAATGGCAGAGTTCAGCCATTAAGGCTACCGCAGGAGCATAATGTTCATCGATTTCCAAAGCTTTGCTAACGACTTTTTTGGCACCTTTCTTAACAGTGGGATGAGTAGAATGAATGAGAGTGCGGGCAAACATCTGTTTAAAAGTTTTAAAAAAAATGTTATGCCTTAAATTACGCTGTGTCAAATTCTCTAAAATCTTACCACCAAACTCCTAGGAGATTCTCTAAAATATCTTACAGCCATAGCACACATTGTTTGAGCCTCTTTCGAACGCTTCATTCCCACATAACAATGGAACAAACCCTTGTAAACTTCAAAACGATAATTTGCTATACATTGTGCGGCTCTAAAGAAGTAAATAGCATCCTTGTGTCGTTTTATTTGCAAACATATTTTACCTCTTAACAACTGAGCCTCAACATTTCGTGGATTGACAGATAAAGCTTTATTAGCGAAAGATGCTGCTTTCTCCAGTTTTCCATTGGCGTAAAAACTTTGAGCCAAAACAAACCAATGTCCTGAAGTAAATTCGTGAATATTGGTCAACTGTGCTGTTAGCTTGTCAAGCTCTTGTAATTTTTGATTGTACTCAAAGACGACCGAAAGAGGCATTATGGCATCCCAGTTATAAGGATTTAACATGTAAGCAGTTTCCAAATAATGCTGGGCCTGTATGGAATTGCCATAATAATAGAAACATTTGCCAATTAAAGTGATCAAATGTTCATTTTGATGAAATTTAGTTTTCTCATTAATACTTTGGAAAGTTTTGGAGGCTTCTAAATGTTTGCGACTATAAAGCTGGGCATGGCCTTTTATCCAAGTGCTTAGCCATTCTATATTTTTGGGTACTGTGCTGGCTGCAAAGAATATTGTTTAAAAACAATTTGGAATATTTAATGCACCTATTATGGTTCACAACTCAACTTAGTTGAGTTAAAATAAAACTGCTAGCGATGAAACTGAAAAATTTCGACTGAACTAGAGTTGAGTTGTAAACCGTAACAGGGGCATACATTCTACTCGCTTACCATTAACAACCAAAGAATTTACTTCTATACCATCTACACCCAATTCCAAGAGGGCACCTATGGCCTCCAAGGTCATGGGACATTCACGCAGTACCTCTTTATAATTTAAAATCGCTTCTGTACTATTAGAGCCGCCAGATTGTATTAATTTGGCCAAAAACAAGTTTACTTTAGGTGTTCTAGCTTTGGCCGGCAAAGTCTGCAGAACACTAATCGCTTGCGTAGTCTCGGAGAGGTCATTGTGGCACTTCGCTAAACGATAACGGGTTTCGGTTTCATTGAAATGGTCATATGTTGTCTCTATGGCCGTCAAATGTGTTGTTTTAAAGCGGCACATAAATTTCCGCATCAACAGGGCTGCATTCAATTGTTTAATGGCCATGCGAAACTGTCGTTCCTGGTAGCAGGCATTGGCATGAATTAATAAAACCTGATATTCCAATTCAGGCGTAGCCAAGGAACGATCATTTTGCAAAAGTGTATTAAGCAAACTGGCCTAAATATTGCAAAGGGAAGAAGTGTTCAATGTAAACTCCACACAATTTTTCCTTATACTTACGGCTGTTATAACACTACTGTATAATTCATTATCATACAACTTTTTAATATTTGTTAATAATACAGTTTCCATATTATTTATTGTTTATTTTTGCAAAAAATAACAAAAACCAATTATTTTTTCTTTTTTGTTTGTTTTCACTGGAAAATACAAATTCTTCATCAGATTGTTTTAACAAAAACACTGTCGCTAAAAAGTGGAGTGAAATATTTACTACTGTTTATTATGATGGTCGTACCACATTCAGACGCACACAGAATTGCCAGATGACAATATTTTTTACAAAAGAAGTGGTGGATGTATTTGCTAATATGAATGGTTTGTCTTTGCTAAAGGAAAATGGCATATGACAATGGGCACGTTCATAAGGCGTAACTGTTGTGTAACCGTTTAGTGTTTGTCTTAGAAACGCATAGTTTAGCACTTCCGCTCAACACAACAGTTGGGTATTTGAGGCCATTTATTCCATCATAAAATTTTTTAGCTACCTAAAGTCAACATGTTGTGCTCAACCTCAGCCTTTATTTTTTTTTCAATTGTTTATGTTTATCAGCTGTTAATTTTGCATTATACTCATAATGCCGTTTCTAAGACGAAAATGTTCGGCTCAACAGTTGTCAACAGTTTTTTAGCAGTTGAGCTTAACAGCTACGCTTATGAACGTACCCAATATATAAATGCTCATCAAAACAACGGAAATAGTTAGCTGAAAATAACTTAAAAGAGGGAAAAGGAAATACAAGTTAACATAGTATTAGAAAGAGAATATTTTCAAATATTGCTTCCTTTTCCGTTTTTTATAAATTTCACACTAATGTAATTAAGTATGTTTTATCAGTGGGACTACCACTAAGTCTATGGTAGAATAATATCGAGGTATAGATAGTCATTAGAAAAGTAAATAAGGAAAAAATTAAAGCTAGCATTAAAAATTAAATCAATTAATTTGACATTACACGGGTAAATTATGATAACTCTCCCTACTGAAAATACTTGGTACTTATTAACTATGTATGAGAAAAAGAAAAAAAGGTTTTAAAATTTTTATATTTTAAACCAGGCGAATTTATTACAGGTGATCCTAAAACCTCTGCTGATAACTTTTTTTTTCTTTTGCTTTATAATTGTTGGATGTCAAAATTTTGTTTATTATCTTTATTTCTGTTTTAATTTGTTTCGGTTTTTGACATTGTACAATGATTTTACAAAAATAAATTGCTTGTGGTTTTTGTACGAGTTGTACTTGTTGTACTACCAAGATTACCTGGAATGAATTCGCCTTGATTTTAATCTATATAAAATTGCACATTAAATGCGATTTTATTTTTTCCACTTCTTAAATTAAATAAATGGTGAGAAATTATGAAAAACTGCATGAAAATTCAAACATATTCTTCGCATAAAATACACATAAATAGCAGTTTAGAATTGTGAACATTTTACAGGATCGTTATTTAAACAATAATCTTAGAAACCTTTTCAAATTACTCTTTACAAAAAAATCCTGTAAATTCCCTGGAATTTAAGGCACTAAAAGACACCTCAAAAGATTTTAGTTGCTGATAGGGATGTAACGATACGCCTTTTTAACGATACGATACCGATACTCAAAAATAAATATAGCCGATACCGATACAAATATTAAATTTAAATTCAAGGTCAAATTAACAAACCTCCAGTAAAGTAATTTCTTTATTATACAAAATTACAGTGTAAAAGATTATTAACCCTTTCAGGGTCAAAAATAATTTTTGGCGAGATAAAAATCTGAAAATAGTTTTTGCCTCATGCAGTTCCCCTGGTTTTTAGGGAATGCCGAATATATTCAAAATTGAACTTCAAATGTTCCCAAAAGAACCTACAATTTATTTTTGAAATATTTATTTTCAAGAAAATACCTATTTACGCATGTATCAATACTTAAAATTTTTTTTAATATCACCTGATCCCCGAAATTATTATTTAGTTTTTTCTTCCTAAATCTTGGGTACGACAATGCTCTCAATAATAAGAAACAAATTTAAAGTCTACTATAATAACAATTTAAAATATAAAAAGTGTCCCTCTTTCAGATAAAATAAAAAAAATATAATTAACTGTACATTTTTATGCAGTAAAAATGCGTAGATAGAGAGTATAATGCAATGTCGAATATATTCGACAAAAACACTGAAAGGGAGATAATTTCGCAACTTCGTTTGAAGAAGACCTGCAGTAAATAATCATCTCTCAGATGTGACTGAACTCATTTGACAATTTAAGTATATCTGCCCATGGTCTTAAAATTTGAGTATAATATTTAATAGCGACAGTAAACAAACGCATCTGCGTCTCTAGAAAAATTAGAAGATCTAAGGAATATTAAGAGTTCTTGTTTAGATGAACCACAGCGTAGGATGGACAGAGGATAATTTTTCTCCAAATTTTCTTTAAGGGTTTTCAGAAACGCTACAAAGGTCAGTTCTTGTAGACTTATCAGAACTTTTACTAGGTGTAGGGGTGACTGTGTCTTCAACGCTTTCGGAATGTAGAGTCATGTTGAGTAGCTCAACAAGACGTTTTTTCGATCTATTGTCTTTGAAATTTTCTAGCTTTGTATCGAAGGTAGAGAATTGTAGATAGATAATAGATTTGATTATTCTCTAAACACTCAAATATTTCATTTAGAGCTAATGCTACGTAAATCGCCAATTTTAGGGAATCTGAACTGTTCTGCATCTCAGTTTATTCATTTATCGTATTTTCTAATAATGTTCGAAGACTTTTAACTAGCGAAATAGCGTCAGAAAATGTAGCAGTGGCTTTGCTTATGGATTTTGTGGTATCTTTGAAGTAACCCAAAATTTGTAGCGAAATGATTTTGTTTTCACAAAAATCATTAAAAATTGGCAGATAATTCTTAGAACGTACAATTGAATGCAAGATTTATCAATGTGAGAACGTTTTACCATTATGGTAGAAAGCAAAACAGCTGATGATGCAGGTCCACACCAAACGTTCAATGCGTTTATGCATCAGTCCAAAAATTCGTAGTGTAAACGTGTGAAAAGTTACACTGCAAACGCGTAAAATGCATATACGTATCGAAAGCATGAATTATGATAACTTTCTACTTTAGTATGCGAAAAAAGGAAAAACGAGTGGTTTGGACCGACCTTCAGCTTAAGAATTAAAAGAAACAATTTATTATTCTGTTTGATTTTTTGCTATTAGTTGTTATGCAAAAAATAAGCATTGAAAATTAAATTGTTTGTTCAAAAAAAAACTATAAAAAAGTTTAGGCGTATCGACAGTGAAATATCACCGATGCATATCGCAAAAGTGAAGTATTGCTGATATATCGATATCGGTATTCGTTACATACCTAATTTAAACGCTAATTGATTTTTTGACATTCAATATTTTTGTTGAATTTTTTATAATCTTTATAGCGCACACAGGCACAACTCAAAAATGTTTAGGAGAGGCCTAAAACTGGCTTCGAAAACATGGTTGCAATTTTTAATCAAATTGAGTTTCACAAATTTTGAAGAAGAAAACTTAAAGAAGACAGTGACGCAATTTTCGTGGTCACTATAAATTTGATTTAAAAACTGGTTTATGAAAAAACGATAAATTTTAAGTTGTGCGTGCCTTTTTGTGATTTAGTGTTCGATATATAAAAATACATCGTTACTGACTAACTGATTCCTCATCGCACAGCCTAAGCGCCTTTTAAACCAATAAGCATAGAAATAAAGATAAAGATACCAAATTCGTAACTTATTTAAACAAATATATATATATAAATATGGGGCTTTTCGAAATTCGAACGTTTAAGCGGTGAATATTGTACCTATTTTTGTACTTTTTTTCAAAAATTTTTCTTCATTTATCTATCTATATAAGTGGTGCCCAAAAACACACAATTATAATTTTTTGGTACAATGGCACAATGCATCCTTCTTTTAACTCGCTTTTCTTTTCAATAATACAATTTTTATAACATATCTCCAGCCCTGACCAGAACTACCAAAATTTTCATTATTATTAATTTGTGTTCATGATGTTATACGTACTTAAATATTGAGTACATTCATACATTCCTGAAGGAGGTCAGGTATCAGTGTCTCCAACTCGCCACTTTTGTTTTGGTGACTCTGTCTAAACTTTTGTCTGCCTTTGACAAGAAAAAAAAGAAATAGTGGAGAGATTATGCGTTTGTGCTGATGCGTGTAACACTAAAAAATATTGGTACTAGACCCACCTTTTAGTACACCGATCGATTTAACGATGTCCCTCAGTCCGGGCGGCTGGCAGGCTTGCTGGTTTTTTTGTCCATGTAACCTTGTGCGCAAAGTACAGGTCGCAATTTTGAAGGTAATTTGATGAAATTTTCTACATTTGTTTCAAATTATAAAGCCTACTGAAGATGGTGAGAATCTGTTCATAATTTCACATGGAACCCATACAAACTTATTTCCGAAATAATGTTTGTTCCTATAAAACATGTTGGTATTTAGGTTAAATTTGGGCAAAACTTATTTTATTGCCATCCAAATTATTTGACCAAATTTTATTGGAAACGGTCCATATTTGACGATAGCTCCCATACAAATACTTCTCCCGGAAATAGCTTTTTATGCCATAACTTCCTTATAAATGTTGGTATTGACATACGAATTGGCTACAATAACTTTTACGTCAGTTGCTATGTATGTCATGAAAAAATGTGTGCCGGTAGGTCCAAAATTAACCAATCTCATATTGATGAAGATACATATGTATCTAAATAATATTCGCCACAAAGAACTTTCCCATGAATCTTAATGTGTGTGTAGATAAATACGAATTTAACAAGCACAGACATACACCACCATTTCTTAACAGCAACTGTTTGCAGTTAACATTGCATTTGACAGTGCTACTGCAATAGTAAAATTATATATCTGAGGATATTACATGGAAATGGAACCGGTTCCACATAAGAAAATAGTTCTTAAGAGGATGCTGGAATATCTGAAATAATTTTGAAAAATTCAGATTTGAAAAACCAAATTTTTTTACGAAAATTACTGGAGAGGATAAGTGGGCAATTTGGAAAAGTGGTGAGGGTTACACCTAACACACTATGTAGAAATGGTGGTCCAATGGGTCCTATATGGAACCATAGTAGTGGCATATCTGAAATAATTTTGGAATTTCAGAATATGAAATTTAAAAAAAATGGTATTTTTTATTTATCTTAAGCAAATATTGTTCATAAAAATATTTTTATTTTATAAGAGTTAAACCCGTCATATTTCCATACAAAATTCTGTTAATTAAAAGTAAATAAATTGAATATATCCTTTACAATAAGCGAAATTTGTACTTCACAGTTATAAATAACACAAAAAGGAAAAATTAAATTGTTTTCCGCTTTTTAGCTGTCAGTGGCAGGGCTGTCAAATGTTGCGATTTTGTAATCCTCTTGTTGATGGAAATTTACGTTTGACAATTGTTGTCAAAGGTATTTTTTTGTAAATTAAATAACCTGTCGAAAAACCATTAAATAAATTTACATACCGAAAGGTTATAAAAACAAAAATTTAAAATTTCTTAAATTCACGCCATTTTCTTACAGTAAATTCCATAATTTCTAAAATTATAGATTAATATATATCTCAATTTATTTTTGAAAGACCTTTAAAACTCATTTTTGTTTTTCAATATATTAAAATATTATACTGGAAATAATGTAAATTTAGAACATTTTACTTCTATTCAAGTTTTTAGAAACACATTAACTACTTTTATGTAGGAGGGCAGATCAATCGTGACTTTGCGACTTCCCTCGTTGTTATATAAAATGCAACACTGCTCCCATCAAGTACCACCTGTTAATAGATCTCGTGGATTTTTTTAAAAATGGAAAAAAGTGAATTTCGAGTGCTCATTAAACATTGCGAAAAAAAACAGTCAATCTAAAAAAAAGTCAAATCAATTAAGCTTGATAAATACTAGGGGGACTTTGCACCATCGATTTCAATGGTAAGAAGTTGGTTAACTGACTCGGTGGAAAGAGATTTAGCTCCAACAATGAAATTATTGGTAAAACAAATGCCTATTTTATGGACATCAAAAAATCCTATCTTTTGGAAGGGATAAACAAATCGGAGAAACGTTGGACTAAGTGTATTGAGCTTAAAGGAGATTATGTTCAAAAATGTATTTTTTTTTTGTAAAAAAAACTGTGTTTCATTCAAAAAGTCACTGACTTATTGATCCGCCCTCGTACTTTTCAGTTATGTTCTGAAATTGATTCCGCGTGATTTTATGCACTTTCTTCTTTCTACTTCAAGTATCTTTACTACTCTT
Source organism: Pollenia amentaria (assembly GCA_943735925.1). Classification (NCBI taxonomy): domain Eukaryota; kingdom Metazoa; phylum Arthropoda; class Insecta; order Diptera; family Polleniidae; genus Pollenia; species Pollenia amentaria. The sequence goes on from OX031008.1 coordinate 149,148,318, forward strand.
AAAATTAGGAAAAACTACGCTCATTTAAAAAATTTTTATTATCGATTAAAACAATTGATATCAAATCAATTTCAGAACATGGCCGTATAATATAAAAATAACCAAAGGTGATTTTTATATTATACATGGCTTTTCTGATGTTTAAATGACAGCATATGGTTGTTGCATCTACATGAGATGCAACAATGGCTCGCTCGAAAAGGGTAAAAACTCTACTGATGTTACACAGAAACAAAATAAAAATAATAAAAAATATACAACTAAAATGCCGACTCTCTGACAAGTACGTAACTCAAATGTCAGTGATACCTAACTCATGTTTGTATTAGAAAGATTTTTTCAAAAGTATTGGTGTTTAAAACAATTTGCACCACTAAACATAGTTGCATAAAATCGTATTGAGTGTGGCAAAATTTTTTTTTCTAAAATGAAATTTTCTTATTTATTTAATGCTGGCTGCATTTATAAACTTTTTAAAGCCATGTTTGCAAAATTTTTATTCTGCAATATCGGAAAATATTTAATTAATTTATGATTTCAAATATTATGTTCATACCACAAAATGCTACTCTGATGGCTTTAAGAATATTAACAAGTGAAAAAAATTGGTATAAAAAAAATTTATTCAAACATTTTTAGTTTGAAAAAAATAAAAACATTTTGCAAAAGCAAATAAGCAAACTGTGTTGAAAAAAGTTTTTAATTATGTGTTTGTGTCATAAAATTAAACAAAAAATGTTATATTGTGAAAAATTTTAAATAGAAAAATTTTAAATTTTGATTTGTTTTTGTTGTTTTTATGTGTTTTGAATTCACACAGAACGTATATGTGTGAGGGGTCAACTCCAAAATTGAGAACGCTCTCTCCAGTTGGCATACTAGTTGTATACTATGATTTAACGGGTGTTTCGTTTATTTTAGTTGTCAAATTCTAGTCGATAATGGTCTCAAGATTCCCCTTTATGCAGATGTTAAAACATTATTGTGCTTCCGGTTCTAAATCTGAATTAGTATGTTGAAATAAATATTTATGGTGCTTGTGATGTAGCTTTTAATGTATTTCATTAAAAGTTAATTAAACAAATATTTTAAATGCGTTTCATTATTTCAAAAGGCAACAAACTATTTTTTACCAAAATATTGCTTTGATATGAGAAACTCGAAATTAAAAGTTGTATATAATTGTTAACCAATATTTTATTCAGTATTACAACTTCGTTGTTAAATCTCCAATGGACATTGCCGTTTTTACATCAATTCTTAAACGGAAGCATTCATCAAATACAACTAAAAGGTATTATTAGTTACGTTTGTGAAAAAAGTGGAGATTGCAGCTTTTGCAGCTATACCCCTCATATGTCGTTATAAATATGCTTCGGCGGAACCTCTTACGTCTCCACATATTTAAAATACGTTTTTCGTATTTGGGGCATTTTTCCAAATATGTTTTTGATAAACTATTAAATATGTTTTCGTATTTTGACATATTTAAAATATCAAATTATTTAATAAGTATCTTCGTATTTGTTACATATTTAATGAAATTTGAAAGAACTTAAGAATTGTTTTACAAATACAGATACTCTAAGATATTTTTAGAAATTTTGGACAAACGGGAAGACATGACAAGATGGGACATACCTCATTTTACAGCTTATTACGCCCACATTTGAAATCTATTTCGCTTTTGGAGAAAAACCTTTGGGCCATTTTTAAAAAAATGTTGAAGTTCTCAGGTGTACTGGTATGGATTCATAAAATATATATATTCTGGGTCCTTATAAGTAGCGAAGTTGATTTAACGATGTCCGTATGTCTGTCCGTTAAAATGGGGTTTCCGAAGACCCCAGATATATGGGGCTACATTTATGTCGCATATAGTCCGGAATTTTTTGCTATTGAAATTCAGCAATATCGGTCTACAAATGGATGAGATATGAGCAAAAAACTACAACTGCCACTTCTTTTATCCAAAAATCCCTTGTTGTTGTTTTGTTATTTTATTTTTATGTATATCTGGAGATCGGCAGTAGCCAAATTAGGCACAAGCATATTGGTTATCAAGACGCAGCATCCTACAAAATGTGGGCGGGAATGAACAAGTGGGCGTGGCACTCTCCACACAAAAACATTATAGATTTCTGTATATTTGGAGAACGGCAAGAGCCAAAGTTTCCAAATTAGGTACAAGCATCTTGGTTATCAATTCACAACATCCAACAAAATGTGGGCGGAAATGAACAAGTGGGCGTGGCATAAATTTGAATTATTTATATTTAAAGAACGGTATTTTTTAATTTTCTATTATTTTTGCACCTTGGTGAAGGGTATATAAGATTTGGCATAGCCGAATATAGCACTCTTGTTTAATATAAAAATAATTTCTAACCTTAAAACCAAATTACATGTCATAACCTTCTGTTTTTATTTTTATTGCACAAAGTAAGTCCCTTTTAAGATGTGGGGTGTGTGTGTCAAATTATGTAAAACATTGTTTTTTTTTTTATAATGTGAGTGAAGATTTCGACGTAACATCTTACGTCTTCACATATTTAAAATACGTTTTTCGTATTTGGGACATTTTTCCAAATACGTTTTTGACAAGCTATTAAATATGTTTTCGTATTTGTGACATATTTCAAATATCAAATTATTAAACACATACATATGTATCTTCGTATTTGTTACATATTTAATGAAATTTGAAAGAACTTTAAAATTGTATTACAAATACAATATGTGGACAAACTGAAAGACCGTACAGGATGGGACATACCTCATTTTAAAGCTAATTACGCCCGCATTTGTAATATATTTTGATTTTGGAGAAAAAAAACCTCTGGGCTATATTTAAAACATTTTTTAAGTTCCCAGATGTACTAGTAGTGATTCTCTGAGGGATTTTTTAAAGTTTTGGACAAACTGGAAGACCTTACAGGATGGGACATACCTCATTTTAAAGCTACTTACGCCCAAATTTGTAATCTATTTTTCTTTTGGAGAAACCTCTGGGCTATCTTTAAAACATTTTTTAATGGGGTGTTTTACTTTTGTTGTTTTATTTTATTTTAACAATTTATTTTCTCCGATATTTCAGTTAACTTCGTTGACCATTTTCAAGGAATATAAAGGGTTAGTCTCTTTTACCGCGTCTTTTTTCACAAACCTAAAACGTTGAACACAACTAATCAACTGAGTTCGGAGAAAATAAATTGTTAAAATAAAATAAAACAACAAAATTGGTTTTTATTTATATTTTATCGTCACAAGACCTTAAGCCGAAACAAATAAATAATCAAACATTTTTTAAGTTTTTTGGAGAAAAAAACCTCTGGGCTATCTTTAAAACAGTTTTTAAGTTCTCATATGTACTAGTAGTGATTCTCTGAGGGATTTTTGAAAATTTTGGACAAGCCGAAAGACCTTACAGGATGGGACATACCTCATTTCAAAGCTACTTACGCCCAAATTTGTAATAGCTTGTGAAAAACATATTTGGAAAAATGTCCCAAATACGAAAAACGTATTTAAAATATGTGAAGACGTAAGATGTTACGTCGAAACATATTTAGTTCGACATATTTATCTTCACCCACATTTTTTTATACCAATATGACACAATAAAACACTTTGTGAATTGCCTAATACCCCAATAAAAACTTCGCTTACTTTTTAAAAATTAATAGCTTCTTTTACTCATTATTTAGTAGCTTTCCTCACTACTATTTCCGTTACATAGCCGCTACTACATAATCACTTGTTTTAACGTATATATAAGTCATTATCATAACGAATAAAAAAATTACTATCAACTTAATGATTTACAAAAGTGCTTCCAAAAACAAAGGAATAATTTTTTAAATAAATGGATTTTTGACATGTTTACAATTTGTTTTTATATTAGTTTTCTCTTTTTTACAATCATATTTATTTGACTTTGGTAACTAGTTACCCTTTAAATGCTTTAAATGCTAACAAGTACATTTTACCTTTTTGGAAGGTAATTTGTAACCACTTTTTTTTGGAACTTTATAACAAGGGTGTGAAGTTAAATACGCCAGTTAAATACGTCCCACATTTATTTTAAATACGTTCCACATGCTGTTAAACGAATTGGTAAAGCAAACAAATTTTCTTTTGTTAAACAAAAAACCATATAATTATTAAAATTAAAAACAAAAACATTTTTTCAATAAAAAACAAACTGAAATTTTTATTAAAAAAATATTTTTTTCATTAAAAAAGTAATTTTCATAGAAATTCACATTATAAAAGGGACAAATATAGGTTGATCCAATCGGTATTTCGAGAAGACATGAATCGGGGTAGCGGAAGACTGGAAGTAGCCTAGGGCTAGTAGATTCCAGGACTATAAGTTCTACGTCCAGATTCAGCCCGATATCGGAGATATATAATTTTGAAAATTTGTGTTTTTCATTGACTTAGTATGAAAAATATAGTCATTTTCAAGTCCAAAAAATAGATATTTCGAGAAGACATGAATCGGGGTAGCGGAAGACTGGAAGTAGCCTAGGGCTAGTAGATTCCAGGACTATAAGTTTTACGTCCAGATTCAGCCCGATATCGGAGATATATAATTTTGAAAATTTGTGTTTTTCATTGACTTAGTATGAAAAATATAGTCATTTTCAAGTCCAAAAAATAGGTATTTCGAGAAGACATGAATCGGGGTAGCGGAAGACTGGAAGTAGCCTAGGGCTAGTAGATTCCAGGACTATAAGTTTTACGTCCAGATTCAGCCCGATATCGGAGATATATAATTTTGAAAATTTGTGTTTTTCATTGACTTAGTATGAAAAATATAGTCATTTTCAAGTCCAAAAAATAGGTATTTCGAGAAGACATGAATCGGGGTAGCGGAAGACTGGAAGTAGCCTAGGGCTAGTAGATTCCAGGACTATAAGTTCTACGTCCAGATTCAGCCCGATATCGGAGATATATAATTTTGAAAATTTGTGTTTTTCATTGACTTGGTATGAAAAATATGGTCATTTTCAAGTCCAAAAAATAGGTATTTCGAGAAGACATGAATCGGGGTAGCGGAAGACTGGAAGTAGCCTAGGGCCAGTAGATTCCAGGACTATAAGTTCTACGTCCAGATTCAGCCCGATATCGGAGATATATAATTTTGAAAATTTGTGTTTTTCATTGACTTAGTATGAAAAATATGGTCATTTTCAAGTCCAAAAAATAGGTATTTCGAGAAGACATGAATCGGGGTAGCGAAAGACTGGAAGTAGCCTAGGGCTAGTAGATTCCAGGACTATAAGTTCTACGTCCAGATTCAGCCCGATATCGGAGATATATAATTTTGAAAATTTGTGTTTTTCATTGACTTAGTATGAAAAATATGGTCATTTTCAAGTCCAAAAAATAGGTATTTCGAGAAGACATGAATCGGGGTAGCGGAAGACTGGAAGTAGCCTAGGGCTAGTAGATTCCAGGACTATAAGTTCTACGTCCAGATTCAGCCCGATATCGGAGATATATAATTTTGAAAATTTGTTTTTTTCATGTAAATAGAAAATTTTCACTAAGAATACAAATATTTTGTTTGTCATTTTTTTAAATTCGCGAACTTCACTTAAAGAAATGTGTTTTTCAACTGAGTTTGCGAAATAATAATATTTCATAGTAGTTATGAATAGAAAAACAGAAGGTTTTGGGTATTTCCGCTGGTATATTTCCACTTTACATTAAAATTACCTGCCCATTATCACCATTATTTAAAAAAGGTTTGTAATGTACTTTTTTATTTGACCTATTGTAGGTCATAAAAAATTGCGATGCATAATAACAAGTGTACACTTATTTAAAAGAAACCATCAATAAAAAAGGGTTTTTTTTACTTTTTGTAACCAACAAAGTAAATTTCCACTTAAAACCACAAATATCATACTTTTGTTTCAGTGTGGAGAGAAAAGTTTTTTCCTTTTATTACTAAACATGTACTTTCGCCGAATTCCAATTTTTATTTGTAGTAATGTTGTAGGTAAAACAAGTAAAAGAACTATATTCGGCTGCGTCGAACCTTTGTTGCCCTCCAGCAAAAGTTAAAATATGAAGGCTTTATATGGGATCTATAATAAATTGAAGAGGTTGATTATTCCACATTCGACAGAAATGGTTTTTAATTTTTTTGTTTTGAAATTAATATTCTGCGGAAATAAAATTGGGAAAAAAATTCTAATATTACACCCGAAAAAAGTAATAAAAGGCATGATTTCGTCAAAAGTAGATTATTCCACTTCAAAATCACATTACCAATTACAGATATACAGTTTTGTAACAAAATATGATTAATCCCGATTATTTAAAGGTTAACCTCATGTAATTTTAATTCAAAATCAGATTTCTGGTACTTATTAGTTTTAGCAAGACAAGATTAATCCACATTGGATTAAAAAACATGATTATTGCTCTAGAGCACATAACAAAACTTGATTATTCCAATTAGCCGCGTCAAAACTAGATTATTTCAAATATTGGATTTATGCAAAATGTATTATTGCTAAATTTATGAATACTGTACAAAGCAATGACTTATCTTGTCGTCTATAATAATTTAACAAAAGTTCGGTTTAAATACATAGTTGCATTTCTAAAAAACTATTTTCTCAAATTGTGCAAAAACTCAAAAAGTGGAATAGTCAAGTTTTGAATAGAACCTCCTCAATTATGAAACTATTTATTTGATTTTCTTCAATAACATAACCAAGACCTTGGAACCATCATTTATGGTTATTACCAGGGCTTGGATTTACATGCACTAAAAATCAAAAATATGTGCTTATAACATGCGTTATAAAATGGAAAATATGCATTTAAAATAAGAAAAATATGCACAAAAAATATATGAAAAACATATCAAGTTATTTGTTTATATTATATTTATTAATAATAAAAATAATAATTCAGGTGACTACGTAAACATACATATATATTATGTCCTGTGGTTCCTATAAGGAACAAAGGGCCACATATATACATATATACATATTAAAATATATACACAAAAGTAAGATAAAATAAACTAAAAACCAACTTCAATCACTTGTTAATTCTTTTTAAAATACGTAATTAGATTTAATTTAAATTTCTATTAGTATCAACAAATAAAAGTTTTTTCAAAGTTCCAAAAACATAACTCTGATGATGCCAATTTCATGGGAAATATTAATTTTCAATTTTATTTTCATTATTAAAACCAAATAATCTTAAATTTTTTTTTAATTATTTCATGAAATTTTTTTTTTTTTTTTGCAATATATAAAGTATTAAATATTAATTATTTGATTTAAATTTCTTTTAAAAATATTAAAAATGCATAACAAAAAATTAAAAATATATGCACTTAAAAACAAAATATGCAAATATATGCACTTATAACAAAAAATGCAAAAACAATTCGATGCCATTTTCCTGCAAATCCTTTGGTATGGAAAAATAACTGATCTAAATTTATTTTGGATTACCGACTGCCAATATGCATTTGCATGAAAATCCATTACAAACTTCAGTTATTAATATAATTTACTATAATTAAATATAATTTACTAGCCCTAGGTTACTTCCAGTCTTCCGCTACCCCGATTCATGTCTTCTCGAAATACCTATTTTTTGGACTTGAAAATTACCATATTTTTCATACTAAGTCAATGAAAAACACAAATTTTCAAAATTATATATCTCCGATATCGGGCTGAATCTGGACGTAAAACTTATAGTCCTGGAATCTACTAGCCCTAGGCTACTTCCAGTCTTCCGCTACCCCGATTCATGTCTTCTCGAAATACCTATTTTTTGGACTTGAAAATGACTATATTTTTCATACTAAGTCAATGAAAAACACAAATTTTCAAAATTATATATCTCCGATATCGGGCTGAATCTGAACGTAAAACTTATAGTCCTGGAATCTACTAGCCCTAGGCTACTTCCAGTCTTCCGCTACCCCGATTCATGTCTTCTCGAAATACCTATTTTTTGGACTTGAAAATGACTATATTTTTCATACTAAGTCAATGAAAAACACAAATTTTCAAAATTATATATCTCCGATATCGGGCTGAATCTGGACGTAAAACTTATAGTCCTGGAATCTACTAGCCCTAGGCTACTTCCAGTCTTCCGCTACTCCGATTCATGTCTTCTCGAAATACCTATTTTTTGGACTTGAAAATGACTATATTTTTCATACTAAGTCAATGAAAAACACAAATTTTCAAAATTATATATCTCCGATATCGGGCTGAATCTGGACGTAAAACTTATAGTCCTGGAATCTACTAGCCCTAGGCTACTTCCAGTCTTCCGCTACCCCGATTCATGTCTTCTCGAAATACCTATTTTTTGGACTTGAAAATGACTATATTTTTCATACTAAGTCAATGAAAAACACAAATTTTCAAAATTATATATCTCCGATATCGGGCTGAATCTGGACGTAAAACTTATAGTCCTGGAATCTACTAGCCCTAGGCTACTTCCAGTCTTCCGCTACCCCGATTCATGTCTTCTCGAAATACCTATTTTTTGGACTTGAAAATGACTATATTTTTCATACTAAGTCAATGAAAAACACAAATTTTCAAAATTATATATCTCCGATATCGGGCTGAATCTGGACGTAGAACTTATAGTCCTGGAATCTACTAGCCCTAGGCTACTTCCAGTCTTCCGCTACCCCGATTCATGTCTTCTCGAAATACCGATTGGATCAACCTATATTTGTCCCTTTTATAATGTGAATTTCTATGAAAATTACTTTTTTAATGAAAAAAATATTTTTTTAATAAAAATTTCAGTTTGTTTTTTATTGAAAAAATGTTTTTGTTTTTAATTTTAATAATTATATGGTTTTTTGTTTAACAAAAGAAAATTTGTTTGCTTTACCAATTCGTTTAACAGCATGTGGAACGTATTTAAAATAAATGTGGGACGTATTTAACTGGCGTATTTAACTTCACACCCTTCTTTATAACTACTTACTTTTTTGATGTATTTACGTATAAAAATTATGACTTACTTTTGAAGTACCGTTTATTTAAATGTAAATTTTTTCTGATTACTCAACATAATGTATTTTGTAGGCGAAGTTTTTACTTGGATAGAACAAATTTGTATTGCCATATGTAGTTTTATGACAGTCATAAAGCCATAGAAAATACAACCAATAGGACACAATTGAACACTTTGTGAATTTCCTAACTATAACTTGGTTTTGATATTGACATATTTTAAAATTTAAAATGTTTTAATTTAACATACCTTTTTTTGTTGTTTTCATTTCAGGTGGATAAATGCTGATAAATTTAAATCCCAGTTTTAATGTATTTTATTAGATAGATACACATATACTTATAATTTTCATTGCACTTTCTATTAGTTGACCTAACATTTTGTTCTTTTTATTTGATAGATACACATATACTTATAATTTGCATTGCACTTTCTATTAGTTGACCTAACATTTTGTTCTTTTTATTTAGCGTACACACATATTAAAACAAATGATCTTTTTAATAAAAACTTATTTTTATTGAACTTTAAATGAGATTTTTTTATTAAAATTTTGGGCATCTTTCGTATAGATTTTTTATTTAAATTTAAGATACTATTTTTACAATTGATCTTTCTTAATTGGCCTTTAATAGAGCCGTTTTCAAATGCATTTTTACTTTAATTTTTTTAACACTTTTAATTTAACATGAGACATTTTTAATTAAATTTATTAACCTTAAAAAACTGCTGATTTTCTTTTGCACTTCTACTTAATACAACACTTTTTTTTGTTCGTTTCAGCGGCATTTAGGCTGGTAAACACAGCAAAAACATATTACATGTCGCTCATTTGCTACAACGTCTTCATAACTTAAAAAAAATACTAGGGAGATCGAACGGTTATTATTCGACCGGTTTTAACCGGTTATTTTAGCTTTGCCCAAGTCGGTTATTTTAAAATGCCCATTTTTCGAATATCGAATAAACCGGTTATTTTGGTATAATAAACCGGTTATTTAAGTAATGTGTAATTTATATACAATTTCCTTACTCTTGTTGTAGATGTACCCGCAATTTAAGTATTTTCTAATTGAATATTGACCAAACTTAAACTTTTTATGAAAAATGTCAAAACAAAGTGTAACAAAGGTGAAAAAACATTTGAACACTGTAAATACAAATCGCTTATAAAAGCGTGTGTTCTTGTAGAAAAAAAAACCAAAAACTATCCAAAGTACTACAAAATCGTGTGCAGTTAAAAAGTAAATAGTAATTTGTGCAAGAGTATTCTAAATATTAAATATATTTTTATATAAAGGTTATCTCTAGATCTTTTTCGAACGCTATTAAAAAGACTAAGTTAGGTTCTTGAAGTGCCCTAAAATGATAAGTTACAAAGGTTCTTCCATGTCACGACTTATTAATCACCTTTAATTATTATACATGCTTGACATTAATGTGATCCAAATGAAACTTAACTCGAAGTAGTTCTAATGAGACGACAAATAATACTTTATCAAAATATGCTGCCAAAAATGAATCATTGGGTGAAATATTAGCCCGTTGTGTTGCCGAGGACGAAATGCCCGTTAAGGCACTAAAAACTCTTAAGTAGTTCTAGCATCTCTTCATGCAGAAAACTACAACATTACATCGGAATCAACCATATGGGAAATGTCTACCAGTTTTATTTATTAAAATGCCAAGACCTTAAAAACAAAAATGAAGAAATCAAGCAATGTCATGGAATGTTTTAAATTGTAGTCGACGAATTGACAAATATTTTACACAAAAAGAATGTTCAGTTCACTATTCGTTTCTATAGAAATATATATATAAATATATATTTATATATAATGCTGAAACAAAATAATTTAAATTAGAGGTTTTATTTGCAACTTTTGAAAATATGGTTGATTTATGTAGAAAGCTTAACCACCAAAAAAGAGAGAATATTTCAAATAATAACTTTATAAAAAACCTATAATTTATTTGCTTTTGCAAAACGTTTGTCTAGATCAAATATCATTCAACAGTTTCTAAATAACATTATACAAATATCTTCTTACAAATAAAGTTTAGTAAATCAATAAAAAATTGTTGAAAACTTAGCTAAAGTTTGATCAATTAACTGGTCCCACTTTTCGTGGATTTTATCGTAAAAAACTTGTTAGGTCTATATCTAAGTCATATCTAAGTATTTTGTTGGTTCCTTAACTTTGCAAATTGTTTTGTTTTTATTTAAATTAACGTTTTATTTTAAAAACTTATTTGATTTTTGTGTTTTTAAGTATTCGAATTAAAACCGGTTAACCGGTTATTTAAAAATTGTTTAACCTAAAACCGGGTTTTTTAAAATCGCCACTATTCGTAATATTCGAAAACCGGTTATTAAAAAAAGTCGAATAATCGATCTCCCTAAAAAATACATTTTGAAATAAACGTGTTTAAAGTTTTTGATTTTCTCGCACCGCTTGGAAATAATAACGACACATTCTCTTCAAACGGGAAAAGTAAAAAAGATAAAAAGATGAATTTTATACACAATATTAATAAAAACAGAGAACAATTCTGCATCACTCACTCTAAAATTTAATTTTTTGAGTTATGACAACGTTGCAGTAAATGTGCGATATGTGGTTTTTACGAAAAAAAAAAACAGCTAACAATAATTTTTACAAAAACAAAACATGTATACAATACAAATACACACAGAGGCTATTCATGCTGTGGTCGTGCAAATTGCCAAGCAACAACAATACTAGAAAGAAGCGTTTTTTGTTTGCTCATTCCTTTATCAATGTGAAAAAACACTACGGAACAATAAAATATAGTGTATGTCTACAGAACCACTACTGTTTTATAACAAAAAACAAAACACTTAATAATGGTATACACAAACACTAAAAAAATACATTTCATTTCCGGGTGTGGGTACAGTACGCTAAATAATGTTCGGTTTATTTTCAAACATTGATTTAAACATGTATTTTTATTGTTTGTACTTTTATAAATAAGGTATAAAATATGCCAGTTTATTTCAAGATAATAAGGGGTGTAACGAACACCGATACCGATTTATCGGCGATACGACGATACTTTTTTTATAGATTTTTTCAACCAACAATTTAATTTTCAATGCTTAGTTTTTGCATATGAACCAAAGCAGAGCATAAAATCAATCAGAATAATTAATAGTTTTTTTTAATTTTTAAGCTGGAGGTCCATAGCACGCGTTCTATGTGTATGTTACTTTTTTACCTTTTTTCAAAAAGCATGCGAAGGAAGAAGTAAATGTCGGCAAACTGATTCAAGTTTACCTTATTGATCCTTATGACCTTTTTTATGATAAAATATATTGATTTTTATTTTTTCGATCAAATATAACTGTTATTTTTTGATTTTAATATTTTTTTTTTAACAAATATAACAGTTATTTTTATTTTTTTTAAACAAAAATAACTGTTATTTGTTGATTTTTATTTTTGAGGAAAAATTAAAGTTATTCTCTTAAGAAATGTAGGTACGTGCTATAATAATAAGGTTGACTTTTAATATTTTTTTTAAATGTATCATCATCATTGGGATTTCTTATACACATTAACTGCCAGGCCCACAATGTCGACAAGAACATTTCTTTCGCATATTTATATTGAAAACTATTTATATTGAAAAATATAAATATTCGAAAGAAATGTTCTTGTCGACATTGTGGGCCAGGCAGTAAAATAAATGTTTAAAGTCAACACAATTATTATAACAAGTACATTTCTTTAGAGAATAAATTTTATTTTTGCTCGAAAAAATAAAAAATACTGTTATTTTTCTTCAAAAAAATTAAAAAATAAAAATAAATGTTATTTTAGTTCAAAAAAAAAAAATAAAATTCAAAAAAATGAAAATCAAAAAATAACTGTTTTTTGATCGAAAAAATAAAAATTAAAAATAACTGTTATTTTTGTTAAAATAGATTCAGAAAGTAACTGTTATTATTGTTCAAAAAAAAATCAAATCAAAAAATAACTGTTACATTTGTTCAAAAAAATGCAACAACAAAATTACAAAATATATATTACATTGTTTTTGCTTTCAATAAAATCCTTTGGCGTTGCGGTTCGTTATACATGATAAGGTACTATTTTTGATAATTATATACAAAATTTCTGGTAAATAAAACTTTCTAAAAAATATAACAATAAAATGTGAAAAAGTTTGGCAAGCTTCGGATTTTCTTTAGAAGTTTTTAGATGTTTAAGGGATTTAACACAGAGCAGTATAAAGACTCACAAGCAAGTGCTACGAGTTTCACAACCTAGTTAGGCCAAGAAATTATGGAGCAAATCTCAAAAAAAAAATGTTAATGTTAATGCAGCTTTTTACGAAAAGAAATGACAAAGTTATAGGGGTTTTCCGCAATCTCCCACTGTGCTTAGTCATGAAATGTTCCCTCATTGCTAAATCTTGTAGGTATTTGCTCGTTTTAAGAGTTTCTGCTTTTTTATTTTAATTTCACTTAATTGTTACTTAAAAAGAATTGAGAGATACCTAAGATCTCATAAAGTTTTAAGAGGTGCAGATCATCTTTTTTACGGGCTTTGAGATTTGAGAATATTTTCCCCTGCAGGTCTGGTTGAAACGGATTTGAAAATCTTTCATTTCAGCAAAAGCTTATATAAAAGTTGTCACTGTATTTTTCCACAATTAGGCTGTTAGTATACATATATATACATATATGACCTAACAAATATATATATGTATATATATATATATTGGCTCCTCATGAAAAGCAGAGTTTATTCAACGATGCCCGCTTATTCGTCCGTCAGTACGTCTGTTGAAATGGGTTTTCCTCAGACTCAAAATATGATGGGGGGCTATTTTGTTTTTAAATTTTTTATCACATATAGTTCGGAATAGTTTCCCAGATCGGTCCATAAATTCCTAAGATATGAACAAAAACGACGACTGCCCCCAATTGTTAACCATAAAATTCAACATGTTTAAGTCTTCTTATAATCTTTGAAATTTCCCGATATAATGGTTTTGGTACTTAGCACCCATACTATATGAACTAAGTGAACCAAAAATAAAAAAACGGACCATTATTTCACATGGCCACACTAGTACGAGGATCCCGTACATAAGATTTGGGATTTTTATCAATTTCAGATATTTATATCTTAAGGTATGTTCAGACCTAACAAATATTTGACGAAAAAGTCCACAAAAAGCGTGACCAGAAAATTGATCAAATTTTAGCTTTATTTTTAACAATTTCAATTGATTTACTTAACTTTATTTGTAAGAAGATAATTGTATAAAGTATTATAGAAACTGTTAAATGATGTTTGATATAGCAAAACGTTTTGCAAAAGAAAATAATTTTTTTATAAAACTAGTGGTTCCGTGTAGGACGTCATATATTTAATAGGTGTGAACATAGCTTTACGCTGTTACTTTGCATTATAAAAAATTACTCTACTTGAGTTTTGTTAATTTTAACTTGAATTGAAATTTTATATGCGAATCGGTATCGCCGATATTTCTTTTTGAATATCGGTATATTATCGGCAAAAAGGCGTATGGTTACATTTCTAGTTTTAATCATCCAAAAAAAAATTTTTTAAATAAATAAACCTGCCTGTTAAAAACGTTTTCTTGCTCTCCTGAAAAATAATTATTTTGTAACTTAAAACGCTATTCGCGGCTGTACTTCAATTCTTGACCTTCAATACAAAGCTAGAAAATTTTAAAGACAACAGATCGAAAAAACGTGTTATTGAGCTACTTAGCATGACTCTGCATTTCGAAGGCGTTGAAGACACGATCACCCCTAAACCTAGTAAAAGTTCTAATTAGTCTCTAAAAACTGACCTTTGGAGCGTTTGTTAAAATCTTATAAGAAAATTTTGAGAAGGATGATACTCTGTCCATCCTACGCTGTGGTTCAGCTAAAGAAGAAGTCTAGATATACCTTAGATCTTCTAATTTTTCTAGAGACGCAGGATCCGCTTGTTTACTTCCGTAGTTAAATATTATACCCAAAATTTAAGTACATATCGCAGAAATACCGACTAAAATTTTCAAATGAGTTCAGTCACATTTGACAGACCATTTTCCACTGCAGGTCCGTTTCAAGCGGAGTTTTACACTGTTTTTTGTTTCAAAAACAAATTAATATGTATTTGTTAATTTTACCATGAATTCAGATTCAAATCGTTGTTTTTAAAATCATATTCAAATCAATTTTGAATATTAATAATCTCTTACACTTTAGTTTTGTAAAAAAAAATAAATTGCTCTACATGAGTTTTGTAAATTGTACCTTGAATTTAAAATTAATATTCGTATCGTTATCGCCGATATTTCTTTTTCAGTATTGGTATCGTATCGGTAAAAGGAGTATCGTTTCATCATTAATGTAATTCTTAAAGTAATTTAAAAAAAATTTTAAAATTACTTAATAAAACTTTCCAAACATACTTTACCCTGGTTTAAATTATCTAAAAAGAACCTAAAACTCTTATTTTAACTAACTATAATATTGCTCTTTCCTTTATCAAAATAACTCTATCGATTAAAACACTCAAATAATTTTCTCTTAAAAAAGCTAAAAAAAATCACTTCCATTTCCTTTTATCATCATCTTTACCAATACATTACACCAACACAAACCCCCATCTACGTTTCCTTATTGCCTTAAAAAAGCCAGAATACTTGTTGCTAAAAATTTACTACACTAACAAAAAAAAAATCAACCTTTTGCAAAAACAAACACACACGTAAACAATAGATACACACACAATACGAATGAACAAACAAAAGAAACGCAGCGACCGGCAAATAGTTTGCTAACATTTTAACACTTTTTTTACCAGTTTACAGTAAACTTTTCGTTACAATTTTTACAAATTAATATTAAAAGACAATTAAATTACATTTTTATGCAAAAATATTTCCAGAAACTGAACTTTTTGTAAATAATTTTATTGATTTACTTGATCACTACACTAATTGCAATTAAAGCACAACCGAAAAGTTAGAAGAAGACACGATTACTGAATTGCATAAATAAAGTTTGAGGTATTTGCATAACGATTGTTGCTGTGAACTGTGGTAAAGAGTAAAATAACCTCTGATGAGTGGTGAGATTAAATGGTTGAAAACAATTGCAAAATAGCGGTTAAAGTGAATACTGTGGGAGGGATCTATTGATGTTACATTTTAGATGTTATAAATATAGTAAAAACGAAAATTTAGATATTGAGTTAGGAATTTTATTTCAATAATATTTAAAATTATTTAATAAATAAATATTAAAAACAATTATTAAATAAAATTTAAGAAATTCATATTTACTTTATAATATTTGAACTTTTCAACTTTGTATTTTTATTTTAATTAAAATTATGGATGTAAAATTAAATAAAAAAAGAACAGTGGCATATAAGATATGCTTGATTTGATTTTATAATCCCTCCTAAAAAAGCTTTCAAGTATCGTGCCTTTTTAGTGAAATTTAATTTTTATTTGAAGGTATGTATTGGAAATGTAAATAAAAAATCCCCATTTTATTTATCTTAAAAAACTTTAAGATTTGTGATAATTTAGCAAAATTATTTGCAAAGGTAAATATAAAGCTCTGATTTAATGGTTATTATAAAAAATATATAAACAAAAAAATGTATGGTGTGGACATGGTTATTGTATATTGTATACATTTAAAATAATTTATCATAAAGGAAAAATGAGTTGACCGGGTTTTAAATGAATTTTCATTTGTCATATTACGTTGATTTTACATACATAATATTTTGAATGTATGTATGTATATTGTAATGGTATTCCAATTTCATTCCCAATATGTATTTTGTATTTTAAATACCCTGTCGCTTAAGTATTTTCAGTTTGAAACAAAATACATTTACTTTTAATCAGGGACTGCAAATAACTAATAATAATGCTACGTGTATAAGGAATACATCAAGATAATCCTTGTTACATGGACTACCTTTATATGCATTAATTTTTATTTTTGTATGTTTTATTAAAAAAACTTAACTTTGCCGATTATTTTCCGAGCTTTATTTATTCCTAAGGAAATAACAATATTTTTTAAATTCTATTTTTTGCCAAGAAAATAAAATTGATTTCTTGAGATTTTTTATTCCTCAAAAATAGAAATTATTTTTTAATTTGCTGTTTCCAGGTGACAAGCAATTGACTGTGTGGTAAAATTTCTATGAAAGTCACTGATTTTTTTGAGTGGTTTTCCATGGAAACATCTCAAATTTTCCTCATACTTATATCAATAAAAGATTATGATTAAAAATATCAGATTTTCAATTCTAAACGTTAGATAGCATCTGTAAACATTTATTGCTGTCAAGGCAATTAATAGCAACCCTCGTATTTAACTATTAGAGAGGAATAGTGAAGTCAAGCAACTACCCATATTATATAAATCGTGGTCGATGTCGACAAAAATTTTAAGTTCTTGTCTCAAAAAGTCGACGACATCAGTTTTATATTTTAAAAGAATTTTAAGTTCTTGTATCCTAAAGTCGACGACATCAGTTTTATATTTTATAAGAATGTTGCGTCGATTTCGACTTCTATTTATCGAAAAACGGGCAAAGAAATCCCATCTCTAATTATTTGTTTTATCTGACGTTTAAAAAAACAAACACATTTTTATAAATTTATGATGAAAATAAATTAACCAATGAACATTTACACAAGGTATACGCACTAGAAGAGAAGTTTTGATAGCTGTCCCTTTTTTTGTATGTAGTTTACATATCGCACTTGTTTAACAATAGTTTATCAACCCAAAATTTTTACTTTTTCACTTTTTGAAAAAAATCGACATGCCTTTAATGTAACATTATTATTTATTAAAAATAGTTTTTCGTCTACTGAAAGTTTTTAAATTTTGTGTTAATACAGTATTGTTGAACTTGTGTGATATGTACATCTTCGTAATGTCAGTTTGAAATTTACGGCCTATTTTAAGAAAATAAAAACACAATTTCATGTGAGAAATTATATACATATAAAACTATATAAAAAAAGAAACAGCCAGCAAAGGCTTTTATAGTGCATATGCATATCTTGTGCAAATGTACCTTTAAATTAACTTATTGTATTTTTTACAACTTAAAGAAAATAAAAAAGCTAAAACTAATCATTCTGATGGAGTTCGTGTGTTATTCAAGTGCTACTCAAAAGTGAGTATGTTGCCGAAGTTTAAAATTTATGAATTTTTTATTTTAAACGTTTTTAATAAATATGTATGTATGTTGATGTATTTTCTTTTAACTAAAATTTCATAAATTTGCATTTGAGTCGTTGCAATAGTAAATTTTTCTCAACGTCGACTTAGAAGCGCTTCGATACCAAACATATTAAAACTAAGGTATCCAAAAGCTAATTCAAAATATTAGTAATTGTGGGTGTGCCATGATGTGGAAACAAATATTTTATGTTATTATAGAAAAAATATAATTTTTGTAAATTTGATCAGAATTAAATTATGATTTCTCGCAAAATATTATCAAAATTGGGTTGAAATTTTTTCTTATATTAGGGGGATAGAAGTTTTCTTAAAGTTCGTTGTATTACTGTACCATTTATACCTGATGTATTAAATGTTTCCCCAGGCTCTATATTTTTAGTTAAATCCGAATAGAACTTGTTGGGTCAAAAGGGGTCAAAAAGATTTGACTACCATCAGAAAGCTAAAAGTATCCTCTTTAATCACATATATACTTTTGCAACTGTTTGGAACTGTCTGTAAAACACTTTTTTCATATGCATGAAATTACTCGCTTACGAACGTTTTCTTCTGAAAAATTATTCTGTAACTGATGCAGAATAATTTTTGAAAGAACACGGGTCCATAGAGGGTCGGGGGAGTGACTTGTAGACCTCTTAACTTGGTAGCCTCGGATATTCAAACTTTTAAAAAAATCGCCAAAAAATATATGCACATTATGGATGGCAGCAAAAATAGACTTAAGCTCACCAACAAAAAATATGCTTAAATGTTTAGGTTATCTCCTTTGCCTTTAAAGATATTCGGATAAAACGGATTTTTTGGGTGGATTTTTAAACGATTTTTCGAGTTTTTTGATCGGGATGATTATGTTTAAAATCAATCTGTTATCAATATTGGCTTAAACATTTTTTATATTGATAGGAAAGCAGACTTTGAACAATGGTATGTTGTATTATAAAATGCTTATGCATTTTTATATAAGTATGTTACAAGTAGGGGGTAACGAATGCTGATATATCGGCGATACTTCGGGTCTGATACGTTTTTTAAAGTTGTTTTCAACAAAAAATTTAATTGTCAATGCTTATTTTTTGCATAAGAACTAGGGAGATCGAACGGTTATTATTCGACCGGTTTTAACCGGTTATTTTTGCTTTGCCCAAGTCGGTTATTTTAAAATGCCCATATTTCGAATATCGAATAAACCGGTTATTTTAATAATGTGTAATTAATATACATTTTCCTTACTCTGGTTATAGATGTACCTGTAATTTAATTATTTTCTAATTGAATATTGGTCAAACTTAAACTTTTAATGAAAGATGTCAAAACAAAATGTAACAAAGGTCAAAAAACATTATGAACACTGTAAATACAAATCTCTTATAAAAGCGTGTGTTATTGTAAAAAAAAAAACAAAAAGCTATTCAAAATACTACAAAAACGTGTGCAGTTAAAAAGGAAGAATTTGTGCGAGAGTATTCTAAATATTAAATATGTATATTTTTATATAGAGGTTATCTCTAGAGATTTTTCGAACGCCATTTAAAAGAAAATGTTAGGTGCTTAAAGTTTCTTTAAATGATAAGTTACAAAGGTTCTTCCATGTCACGACTTATTAATCACCTTTAATTCGTCTACATGCTTGACATTAATGTGCTCCACATAAAACTTAACTCCGTTCGAAGTAGTTCTAAAGAGACGACAAAGAATACTTTACTGAAATACGCTGCCAAAAATGAATCATTGGTGAAATATTAGCCCATTGTGTTGCCGAGGACGAAATGCATTTTAAGCCACTAAAAACTCTTAAGTAGTTCTAAGCAGTGATGGGATTTATGGCACAATTGGGCCATTTTTGGCACTATTGAATGTTGTTGGCCCTATGGCCCTTCCGCTATTGTTTGGCCCTTTTTATATTAACATTCTTAGCTTTTCTAAAGTCTTTGGAAAAAGTTTCCTGACGAGCTGACCTAAGCAACCAGCTAAATGCGCATAGAATCTAGCTTTCCCACAACAATACATTTCAGTGTTTTCATTCAAAAATTGGGATTATTAGCACATCATTAATAAATGAATTAATTAATAATAAATATATTTTTTGGTTTTTAGGCTCTTTTGAATTTCAGGTGGCAATACAATCTTATTTGTAAGGTATATACGAAGATATATAATTTAATAATAAAAAAGTTCAATCTGATTGTGATTATTGAAACCGGAAATATACGATTAAAAACCATTTTATAATATTTTCGTATTGTAAACAAATAAAAATATATAGTCGGTTAAGCCTCCGCCACAGTATGTATAGCCAAATTTCAGAGTGTTTATGTTTGGGGCTCATGGGCAGTAATGAACCAACCAAAATAAAATTATGTTGTGTGGTTAAGATTCATTTATTTGTTCACTTAAAAAAAATCAACAAGTGCCCAAATATGCTTCAAAAGGTGGAATATACCATATTTACTAAAATACTCTTTTGTCTATGCAAAAAATCCTTTAAAGATTAAAAATATGCACTTACAATAAAGCAGAGTTGTAAATAATGAAAAATGCAAAACTTCAATTAAACAAGAGTTGAGTTGTAAACCGTAATAAGGGCTTTAATTTATCGTAAACTAGGAAATGTCCTACATTTCTTACAGTTCTAATACTATTCATACGCTTTTTTATATATTTTTGTTATCAAGTTTTATGTCTCAAACTTAAAAAAAAATGTAGATGTTAAATACGCCCTTCTAAATTAAAGTAACGATATGTAATAATAACTTACAATTATGTATTTGATTTAATGAAATGTAGATACTTTTTCCAAAATTTAAAAATTAATGCACAATCAAAACTTAAGCATTATCTTTTCTTGGATTTATTTGTTAGCTCTGATCTAAATTTTGAGTTGACTCTGTTTCGAGGAACAAGTGCGATATGTATTTTGTTGGTTCCTTACCTTTGCAAATTGGTTTGTTTTTATTCAAATTAACGTGTTATTACAAAAACTTATTTGATTTTTGTGTTTTTATGTATTCGAATTAAAACCGGTTAACCGGTTATTTAAAAAATGCTTAACCGAAAACCGGGTTTTTTAAAATAGCAACTATTCGTAATATTCGAAAAACGGTTATTGAAAAAAGTCGAATAATCGATCTCCCTAATAAGAACTAAGATCAATAAAACATTCAAAAGCAGAGCATAAAATCAATCAGAATAATAAATAGTTTCTTTTAACTCTTCAGCTGGAGGTCCACAACACGCGTTCTATGTGTATGCTACATTTTTGATATATAAGCTCTGAACGAAATATTTGAGGGTTTAGGAATAAGGAAATCTATTGTTAATCACCGACAGGGACCGAAAATAGCAGTTATTATGAAATTTTAAGACAAAAAAAGTATATAGAAGAAAATGTCAGAAAACTGATGCAAGTTTACCACTTTTACTTTTTTATGATAAAATATTTTGATTTTTAAAATTTTTATTTTTTTCGACCAAATATAACATTTTTAAAAAAAAAAATTTTACGAAAATAACAGTAATTTTTTTAACAAAAATAACAGTTATTTTTTGATTTTTATTTTTTCGAGCAAAAATAAAATTTTGAAAAATAAAAATTTTCAAAAAATTCAAATCAAAAAATAACTGTTACATTTGTTCAAAAAAAATACAATTAAAGCACAGCCTCGAAAACGTTATGAAAGCAACTCACAAAATGATATAAGCAAAATGGGTTTGAACGTGGAATAACGTTTTAAAGGCATTTTGCATAAAAGTTCTTATTATCATTAGTTTTAATAATCTAACAAACAAATTAAAAAAATAAATAATCCTGCCTGTTAAAAACGTGTTTTTGCTCTCCTGAAAAATAATTATTTTGTAACTTAAAACGTAATGCGCAGCTGTGTTCAATTTTTGATCTTTGATACAAAGCTAGAAAATTTCAAAGACAAAAGATCGAAAACACGTCTTTTTGACCTACTTAGCATGACTCTGTCTAATAGAACTGACCTTTGGAGCGTTTGTTAGAATCTTAAAAGAGAATTTGGAGAAGGAAGTGCAAGTGAAAAAAAGTCAATGCACTCACACTTTTTACTAAAACCATCACATGTTTAGTACTTGCAGCTCAACTTGCAGGAGAATTTGCTTGCAATTAAATTTTTGACACTTGCAGCAAGTAAATGACAAATATAGAAACAGTGTTACCGTGGATGCCTTTTTTATCAATTTACTAGTACTGAGTAAAATAAAAATTATGTTTATAGCCGACTTTCTATGTATTTATAAAATATAAAAAACATGAATATGAAGAATATTTAGAAATAACAAAGAGGATAATTTTGAAGGGAAGTTAAAACATTATTATCATCTTTTTATAAAAAAAATATATTACGAAATAATGTGTCTACAGGTAACGTTAAATATTGACTACTTGGCAACACTTCGTAAACAATTGAGAAATTGAAGTTTTGCTAGAAGTTTAGTTGTTGACGACATTTAAAAAATTAACTTGCACTGTGTTGTGTAGCCACTGTATACGTTTCTACGATTTCTGTAATATGTTTCGAATGAACGGAAGTTCATTATTTCTTATCTTTGTACTCTGAACTCTGTATTACGAAAACAAGCGTCAGTTATATATTGCTGATGACAAAGTGAAAGAAAAGCAAATAATGTAAGTACTATTTAAATTTTTCATGGTAAATAAAAGTTTAAAACAAACAAATTAATTCAAATAATGTTAGAGTTGATATAAATTAAATGATTACTAATGTTATTATTGAGAATGTTTTAATGTTTGCGCTCTTGAACTTTTCAAAAATATTCACACCTATTATGTAAGTCGTTGTCGACGTCGACATTAATTTTTATTTATCGTCACTACATCATGTCGACGTTAATTTGGTATTTTATAAGAAATTTTTGTCTACGTCGACAAGTTATCGAAAATCGGACAAAAAAAATCCCACCTCCAAGTTAATTTTTTAACGCTATTTATGCTATTTTCCGACTGTTTTAGTTTTTTTTAGCCGATTAAGCGATATCAAAAATTATTTTAGATTTTGAATTTTTCGCGAATTTTTGCCAGAGTTATTTTTTACTGTAAGTTTTCTGATACTTTATAGCTTTAACGTTTATTAATAAATATAAGACTTTGCTTTCATGCCGCTGTTAGCAAAATTTTGCGAATTTCCGCTAATTTTGCAATGTTTTACCGAATTTTTGACATTCCTAACAGTTTAAGGGACTTTTAATTAATTTTATGGCTTGTTTGAAATATTAAAAATTTTCGCTATTTTTGCAAACTTTTCCAAATTTCTGCAATTTTGCGTAGTGTTGTTGCTCTTTAGGCAATCGTCTTAAGTTAAAGACTTTCGCGAATTTCCGCTTTTTAGCAGTTTTCCGAATTTTCGCGTTTAATTTACTATTAAAATTAATGCCCATAACTTCATTTAAATTTGCAATTTTTTATTTTAACGTACTTAATAAATATAGTTACATTCTACTTAAAAATTCTTTAACTTTCATTTGAGTCGTCGCAAAATTTCCTGTCGACTAAAACAGAGACAATTCTACTCGACGTCGACTTAAATGCGCCCTAGAAAATATCTTGTGACTGTCAATAGTAATCGATTATTGTCAATAACGACTCAGAAAATATAACTACTGTTCCGATGCCGTCGACTCATGTCGACGTCGACTTTCATAATAGGGGAGATTAAATATAATTACATATAAAAATAGAAAGCAGTAAGAAATGGTTCACTTTTCCTTTGAATCTGCAAACCACAGGGAAATACCTACAATCAGTTTTTTTAACACAATTATAATATTTCTCGCACATTGAATAGGTACGTAGTATTTAATATTTCTTTTGGTTTGGGATGCTTTCGTCCATTTTGGTATTTTAATATCAATGCCACCAACTTTAATCAAATATCCCATTTATTTATAAATAAGACTGTGTCATCGTTTCGAACGAATTACGCAGGGGAAATTGCTTTCGAAAAATTTTACTTTTAGAATTGAAATATGCGTAGTTGCAAGCGGAGTTGCGAAATCGTCTTTCTCCGCAAAAGTTAAGAATATATAGGTATGTACTTTGTTTACTAAACAAAAATCTTAAAAGTATTTTAGATACCTAATTCACTGTTTTTTATTCCAAAAATAAATTAATATTTGTCAATTTTACCATGAATTCAAATTCAATTCGTTGTTTTTAAAATAAATTTTAAATATTAGTAATCTTTTACACTATAATTTTGTATAAAAAAGAAATTACTCTACTTGTGTTCTGTAAATTTTACCTTGAATTTAAATTTAATGTTCGTATCTGTATCGGTATCGCCGAAATTTTTTTTGAGTATCGGCATCGTATTGTGAAAAAGGCGTATCGTTTCATCCCTCATAATAAATAATATTATGTAAAATTACTTAATAAAACTTTCCAAATATACATACTTTACCCCGTTTTAATTGATCAACAAAGAACCTAAAACTTTTATTTTTACTAAGTATAATATTGTTCTTTCCTTTACCAAAATAACTCTATCGATTAAAACACTCAAATAATTTTCTCTTAAAAAAGCTTAAAAAAAATCACTTCCATTTCCTTTTGTCATCATCTTTACCAATACATTTCACCAACACAAACCCCCATCTACATTTCCTTATTACCTTAAAAAAGCCAGAACACTTGTTGCTAAAAATTTACTACACTAACAAAAAAAAAATCAACCTTTTGCAAAAACAAACACACACGTTCACTACCGTATAAACAATAGATACACACACAATACGAATGAACAAACAAAAGAAACGCAGCGACCGGCAAATAGTTTGCTAACATTTTAACACTTTTTTTACCAGTTTACAGTAAACTTTTCGTTACAATTTTTACAAATTAATATTAAAAGACAATTAAATTACATTTTTATGCAAAAATATTTCCAGAAACTGAACTTTTTGTAAATAATTTTATTGATTTACTTGATCACTACACTAATTGCAATTAAAGCACAACCGAAAAGTTAGAAGAAGACACGATTACTGAATTGCATAAATAAAGTTTGAGGTATTTGCATAACGATTGTTGCTGTGAACTGTGGTAAAGAGTAAAATAACCTCTGATGAGTGGTGAGATTAAATGGTTGAAAACAATTGCAAAATAGCGGTTAAAGTGAATACTGTGGGAGGGATCTATTGATGTTACATTTTAGATGTTATAAATATAGTAAAAACGAAAATTTAGATATTGAGTTAGGAATTTTATTTCAATAATATTTAAAATTATTTAATAAATAAATATTAAAAACAATTATTAAATAAAATTTAAGAAATTCATATTTACTTTATAATATTTGAACTTTTCAACTTTGTATTTTTATTTTAATTAAAATTATGGATGTAAAATTAAATAAAAAAAGAACAGTGGCATATAAGATATGCTTGATTTGATTTTATAATCCCTCCTAAAAAAGCTTTCAAGTATCGTGCCTTTTTAGTGAAATTTAATTTTTATTTGAAGGTATGTATTGGAAATGTAAATAAAAAATCCCCATTTTATTTATCTTAAAAAACTTTAAGATTTGTGATAATTTAGCAAAATTATTTGCAAAGGTAAATATAAAGCTCTGATTTAATGGTTATTATAAAAAATATATAAACAAAAAAATGTATGGTGTGGACATGGTTATTGTATATTGTATACATTTAAAATAATTTATCATAAAGGAAAAATGAGTTGACCGGGTTTTAAATGAATTTTCATTTGTCATATTACGTTGATTTTACATACATAATATTTTGAATGTATGTATGTATATTGTAATGGTATTCCAATTTCATTCCCAATATGTATTTTGTATTTTAAATACCCTGTCGCTTAAGTATTTTCAGTTTGAAACAAAATACATTTACTTTTAATCAGGGACTGCAAATAACTAATAATAATGCTACGTGTATAAGGAATACATCAAGATAATCCTTGTTACATGGACTACCTTTATATGCATTAATTTTTATTTTTGTATGTTTTATTAAAAAAACTTAACTTTGCCGATTATTTTCCGAGCTTTATTTATTCCTAAGGAAATAACAATATTTTTTAAATTCTATTTTTTTCCAAGAAAATAAAATTGATTTCTTGAGATTTTTTATTCCTCAAAAATAGAAATTATTTTTTAATTTGCTGTTTCCAGGTGACAAGCAATTGACTGTGTGGTAAAATTTCTATGAAAGTCACTGATTTTTTTGAGTGGTTTTCCATGGAAACATCTCAAATTTTCCTCATACTTATATCAATAAAAGATTATGATTAAAAATATCAGATTTTCAATTCTAAACGTTAGATAGCATCTGTAAACATTTATTGCTGTCAAGGCAATTAATAGCAACCCTCGTATTTAACTATTAGAGAGGAATAGTGAAGTCAAGCAACTACCCATATTATATAAATCGTGGTCGATGTCGACAAAAATTTTAAGTTCTTGTCTCAAAAAGTCGACGACATCAGTTTTATATTTTAAAAGAATTTTAAGTTCTTGTATCCTAAAGTCGACGACATCAGTTTTATATTTTATAAGAATGTTGCGTCGATTTCGACTTCTATTTATCGAAAAACGGGCAAAGAAATCCCATCTCTAATTATTTGTTTTATCTGACGTTTAAAAAAACAAACACATTTTTATAAATTTATGATGAAAATAAATTAACCAATGAACATTTACACAAGGTATACGCACTAGAAGAGAAGTTTTGATAGCTGTCCCTTTTTTTGTATGTAGTTTACATATCGCACTTGTTTAACAATAGTTTATCAACCCAAAATTTTTACTTTTTCACTTTTTGAAAAAAATCGACATGCCTTTAATGTAACATTATTATTTATTAAAAATAGTTTTTCTTCTACTGAAAGTTTTTAAATTTTGTGTTAATACAGTATTGTTGAACTTGTGTGATATGTACATCTTCGTAATGTCAGTTTGAAATTTACGGCCTATTTTAAGAAAATAAAAACACAATTTCATGTGAGAAATTATATACATATAAAACTATATAAAAAAAGAAACAGCCAGCAAAGGCTTTTATAGTGCATATGCATATCTTGTGCAAATGTACCTTTAAATTAACTTATTGTATTTTTTACAACTTAAAGAAAATAAAAAAGCTAAAACTAATCATTCTGATGGAGTTCGTGTGTTATTCAAGTGCTACTCAAAAGTGAGTATGTTGCCGAAGTTTAAAATTTATGAATTTTTTATTTTAAACGTTTTTAATAAATATGTATGTATGTTGATGTATTTTCTTTTAACTAAAATTTCATAAATTTGCATTTGAGTCGTTGCAATAGTAAATTTTTCTCAACGTCGACTTAGAAGCGCTTCGATACCAAACATATTAAAACTAAGGTATCCAAAAGCTAATTCAAAATATTAGTAATTGTGGGTGTGCCATGATGTGGAAACAAATATTTTATGTTATTATAGAAAAAATATAATTTTTGTAAATTTGATCAGAATTAAATTATGATTTCTCGCAAAATATTATCAAAATTGGGTTGAAATTTTTTCTTATATTAGGGGGATAGAAGTTTTCTTAAAGTTCGTTGTATTACTGTACCATTTATACCTGATGTATTAAATGTTTCCCCAGGCTCTATATTTTTAGTTAAATCCGAATAGAACTTGTTGGGTCAAAAGGGGTCAAAAAGATTTGACTACCATCAGAAAGCTAAAAGTATCCTCTTTAATCCCATATATACTTTTGCAACTGTTTGGAACTTCTGTAAAAAAACACTTTTTTCATATGCATGAAATTACTCGCTTACGAACGTTTTCTTCTGAAAAATTATTCTGTAACTGATGCAGAATAATTTTTGAAAGAACACGGGTCCATAGAGGGTCGGGGGAGTGACTTGTAGACCTCTTAACTTGGTAGCCTCGGATATTCAAACTTTTAAAAAAATCGCCAAAAAATATATGCACATTATGGATGGCAGCAAAAATAGACTTAAGCTCACCAACAAAAAATATGCTTAAATGTTTAGGTTATCTCCTTTGCCTTTAAAGATATTCGGATAAAACGGATTTTTTGGGTGGATTTTTAAACGATTTTTCGAGTTTTTTGATCGGGATGATTATGTTTAAAATCAATCTGTTATCAATATTGGCTTAAACATTTTTTATATTGATAGGAAAGCAGACTTTGAACAATGGTATGTTGTATTATAAAATGCTTATGCATTTTTATATAAGTATGTTACAAGTAGGGGGTAACGAATGCTGATATATCGGCGATACTTCGGGTCTGATACGTTTTTTAAAGTTGTTTTCAACAAACAATTTAATTGTCAATGCTTATTTTTTGCATAAGAACTAGGGAGATCGAACGGTTATTATTCGACCGGTTTTAACCGGTTATTTTTGCTTTGCCCAAGTCGGTTATTTTAAAATGCCCATATTTCGAATATCGAATAAACCGGTTATTTTAATAATGTGTAATTAATATACATTTTCCTTACTCTGGTTATAGATGTACCTGTAATTTAATTATTTTCTAATTGAATATTGGTCAAACTTAAACTTTTAATGAAAGATGTCAAAACAAAATGTAACAAAGGTCAAAAAACATTATGAACACTGTAAATACAAATCTCTTATAAAAGCGTGTGTTATTGTAAAAAAAAAAACAAAAAGCTATTCAAAATACTACAAAAACGTGTGCAGTTAAAAAGGAAGAATTTGTGCGAGAGTATTCTAAATATTAAATATATTTTTATATAGAGGTTATCTCTAGAGATTTTTCGAACGCCATTTAAAAGAAAATGTTAGGTGCTTAAAGTTTCTTTAAATGATAAGTTACAAAGGTTCTTCCATGTCACGACTTATTAATCACCTTTAATTCGTCTACATGCTTGACATTAATGTGCTCCACATAAAACTTAACTCCGTTCGAAGTAGTTCTAAAGAGACGACAAAGAATACTTTACTGAAATACGCTGCCAAAAATGAATCATTGGTGAAATATTAGCCCATTGTGTTGCCGAGGACGAAATGCATTTTAAGCCACTAAAAACTCTTAAGTAGTTCTAAGCAGTGATGGGATTTATGGCACAATTGGGCCATTTTTGGCACTATTGAATGTTGTTGGCCCTATGGCCCTTCCGCTATTGTTTGGCCCTTTTTATATTAACATTCTTAGCTTTTCTAAAGTCTTTGGAAAAAGTTTCCTGACGAGCTGACCTAAGCAACCAGCTAAATGCGCATAGAATCTAGCTTTCCCACAACAATATATTTCAGTGTTTTCATTCAAAAATTGGGATTATTAGCACATCATTAATAAATGAATTAATTAATAATAAATATATTTTTTGGTTTTTAGGCTCTTTTGAATTTCAGGTGGCAATACAATCTTATTTGTAAGGTATATACGAAGATATATAATTTAATAATAAAAAAGTTCAATCTGATTGTGATTATTGAAACCGGAAATATACGATTAAAAACCATTTTATAATATTTTCATATTGTAAACAAATAAAAATATATAGTCGGTTAAGCCTCCGCCACAGTATGTATAGCCAAATTTCAGAGTGTTTATGTTTGGGGCTCATGGGCAGTAATGAACCAACCAAAATAAAATTATGTTGTGTGGTTAAGATTCATTTATTTGTTCACTTAAAAAAAATCAACAAGTGCCCAAATATGCTTCAAAAGGTGGAATATACCATATTTACTAAAATACTCTTTTGTCTATGCAAAAAATCCTTTAAAGATTAAAAATATGCACTTACAATAAAGCAGAGTTGTAAATAATGAAAAATGCAAAACTTCAATTAAACAAGAGTTGAGTTGTAAACCGTAATAAGGGCTTTAATTTATCGTAAACTAGGAAATGTCCTACATTTCTTACAGTTCTAATACTATTCATACGCTTTTTTATATATTTTTGTTATCAAGTTTTATGTCTCAAACTTAAAAAAAAATGTAGATGTTAAATACGCCCTTCTAAATTAAAGTAACGATATGTAATAATAACTTACAATTATGTATTTGATTTAATGAAATGTAGATACTTTTTCCAAAATTTAAAAATTAATGCACAATCAAAACTTAAGCATTATCTTTTCTTGGATTTATTTGTTAGCTCTGATCTAAATTTTGAGTTGACTCTGTTTCGAGGAACAAGTGCGATATGTATTTTGTTGCTTCCTTACCTTTGCAAATTGGTTTGTTTTTATTCAAATTAACGTGTTATTACAAAAACTTATTTGATTTTTGTGTTTTTATGTATTCGAATTAAAACCGGTTAACCGGTTATTTAAAAAATGCTTAACCGAAAACCGGGTTTTTTAAAATAGCAACTATTCGTAATATTCGTAAAACGGTTATTGAAAAAAGTCGAATAATCGATCTCCCTAATAAGAACTAAGATCAATAAAACATTCAAAAGCAGAGCATAAAATCAATCAGAATAATAAATAGTTTCTTTTAACTCTTCAGCTGGAGGTCCACAACACGCGTTTTATGTGTATGCTACATTTTTGATATATAAGCTCTGAACGAAATATTTGAGGGTTTAGGAATAAGGAAATCTATTGTTAATCACCGACAGGGACCGAAAATAGCAGTTATTATGAAATTTTAAGACAAAAAAAGTATATAGAAGAAAATGTCAGAAAACTGATGCAAGTTTACCACTTTTACTTTTTTATGATAAAATATTTTGATTTTTAAAATTTTTATTTTTTTCGACCAAATATAACATTTTTAAAAAAAAAATTTTTACGAAAATAACAGTAATTTTTTTAACAAAAATAACAGTTATTTTTTGATTTTTATTTTTTCGAGCAAAAATAAAATTTTGAAAAATAAAAATTTTCAAAAAATTCAAATCAAAAAATAACTGTTACATTTGTTCAAAAAAAATACAATTAAAGCACAGCCTCGAAAACGTTATGAAAGCAACTCACAAAATGATATAAGCAAAATGGGTTTGAACGTGGAATAACGTTTTAAAAGCATTTTGCATAAAAGTTCTTATTATCATTAGTTTTAATAATCTAACAAACAAATTAAAAAAATAAATAATCCTGCCTGTTAAAAACGTGTTTTTGCTCTCCTGAAAAATAATTATTTTGTAACTTAAAACGTAATGCGCAGCTGTGTTCAATTTTTGATCTTTGATACAAAGCTAGAAAATTTCAAAGACAAAAGATCGAAAACACGTCTTTTTGACCTACTTAGCATGACTCTGTCTAATAGAACTGACCTTTGGAGCGTTTGTTAGAATCTTAAAAGAGAATTTGGAGAAGGAAGTGCAAGTGAAAAAAAGTCAATGCATTCACACTTTTTACTAAAACCATCACATGTTTAGTACTTGCAGCTCAACTTGCAGGAGAATTTGCTTGCAATTAAATTTTTGACACTTGCAGCAAGTAAATGACAAATATAGAAACAGTGTTACCGTGGATGCCTTTTTTTATCAATTTACTAGTACTGAGTAAAATAAAAATTATGTTTATAGCCGACTTTCTATGTATTTATAAAATATAAAAAACATGAATATGAAGAATATTTAGAAATAACAAAGAGGATAATTTTGAAGGGAAGTTAAAACATTATTATCATCTTTTTATAAAAAAAATATATTACGAAATAATGTGTCTACAGGTAACGTTAAATATTGACTACTTGGCAACACTTCGTAAACAATTGAGAAATTGAAGTTTTGCTAGAAGTTTAGTTGTTGACGACATTTAAAAAATTAACTTGCACTGTGTTGTGTAGCCACTGTATACGTTTCTACGATTTCTGTAATATGTTTCGAATGAACGGAAGTTCATTATTTCTTATCTTTGTACTCTGAACTCTGTATTACGAAAACAAGCGTCAGTTATATATTGCTGATGACAAAGTGAAAGAAAAGCAAATAATGTAAGTACTATTTAAATTTTTCATGGTAAATAAAAGTTTAAAACAAACAAATTAATTCAAATAATGTTAGAGTTGATATAAATTAAATGATTACTAATGTTATTATTGAGAATGTTTTAATGTTTGCGCTCTTGAACTTTTCAAAAATATTCACACCTATTATGTAAGTCAGTAAGTAAGAAAGTTTTGTCTACGTCGACAAGTTATCGAAAATCGGACAAAAAAAATCCCACCTCCAAGTTAATTTTTTAACGCTATTTATGCTATTTTCCGACTGTTTTAGTTTTTTTTAGCCGATTAAGCGATATCAAAAATTATTTTAGATTTTGAATTTTTCGCGAATTTTTGCCAGAGTTATTTTTTACTGTAAGTTTTCTGATACTTTATAGCTTTAACGTTTATTAATAAATATAAGACTTTGCTTTCATGCCGCTGTTAGCAAAATTTTGCGAATTTCCGCTAATTTTGCAATGTTTTACCGAATTTTTGACATTCCTAACAGTTTAAGGGACTTTTAATTAATTTTATGGCTTGTTTGAAATATTAAAAATTTTCGCTATTTTTGCAAACTTTTCCAAATTTCTGCAATTTTGCGTAGTGTTGTTGCTCTTTAGGCAATCGTCTTAAGTTAAAGACTTTCGCGAATTTCCGCTTTTTTAGCAGTTTTCCGAATTTTCGCGTTTAATTTACTATTAAAATTAATGCCCATAACTTCATTTAAATTTGCAATTTTTTATTTTAACGTACTTAATAAATATAGTTACATTCTACTTAAAAATTCTTTAACTTTCATTTGAGTCGTCGCAAAATTTCCTGTCGAATAAAACAGAGACAATTCTACTCGACGTCGACTTAAATGCGCCCTAGAAAATATCTTGTGACTGTCAATAGTAATCGATTATTGTCAATAACGACTCAGAAAATATAACTACTGTTCCGATGCCGTCGACTCATGTCGACGTCGACTTTCATAATAGGGGAGATTAAATATAATTACATATAAAAATAGAAAGCAGTAAGAAATGGTTCACTTTTCCTTTGGAATCTGCAAACCACAGGGAAATACCTACAATCAGTTTTTTCTTAACACAATTATAATATTTTTCGCACATTGAATAGGTACGTAGTATTTAATATTTCTTTTGGTTTGGGATGCTTTCGTCCATTTTGGTATTTTAATATCAATGCCACCAACTTTAATCAAATATCCCATTTATTTATAAATAAGACTGTGTCATCGTTTCGAACGAATTACGCAGGGGAAATTGCTTTTGAAAAATTTTACTTTTAGAATTGAAATACGCGTAGTTGCAAGCGGAGTTGCGAAATCGTCTTTCTCCGCAAAAGTTAAGAATATATAGGTATGTACTTTGTTTACTAAACAAAAATCTTAAAAGTATTTTAGATACCTAATTCACTGTTTTTTATTCCAAAAATAAATTAATATTTGTCAATTTTACCATGAATTCAAATTCAATTCGTTGTTTTTAAAATAAATTTTAAATATTAGTAATCTTTTACACTATAATTTTGTATAAAAAAGAAATTACTCTACTTGTGTTCTGTAAATTTTACCTTGAATTTAAATTTAATGTTCGTATCTGTATCGGTATCGCCGAAATTTTTTTTGAGTATCGGCATCGTATTGTGAAAAAGGCGTATCGTTTCATCCCTCATAATAAATAATATTATGTAAAATTACTTAATAAAACTTTCCAAATATACATACTTTACCCCGTTTTAATTGATCAACAAAGAACCTAAAACTCTTATTTTTACTAAGTATAATATTGTTCTTTCCTTTACCAAAATAACTCTATCGATTAAAACACTCAAATAATTTTCTCTTAAAAAAGCTTAAAAAAAATCACTTCCATTTCCTTTTGTTATCATCTTTACCAATACAATACACCAACACAAACCCCCATCTACATTTCCTTATTACCTTAAAAAAGCCAGAACACTTGTTGCTAAAAATTTACTACAGTAACAAAAAAAAAAAATCAACCTTTTGCAAAAACAAACACACACGTTCACTACCGTATAAACAATAGATACACACACAATACGAATGAACAAACAAAAGAAACGCAGCGACCGGCAAATAGTTTGCTAACATTTTAACACTTTTTTTACCAGTTTACAGTAAACTTTTCGTTACAATTTTTACAAATTAATATTAAAAGACAATTAAATTACATTTTTATGCAAAAATATTTCCAGAAACTGAACTTTTTGTAAATAATTTTATTGATTTACTTGATCACTACACTAATTGCAATTAAAGCACAACCGAAAAGTTAGAAGAAGACACGATTACTGAATTGCATAAATAAAGTTTGAGGTATTTGCATAACGATTGTTGCTGTGAACTGTGGTAAAGAGTAAAATAACCTCTGATGAGTGGTGAGATTAAATGGTTGAAAACAATTGCAAAATAGCGGTTAAAGTGAATACTGTGGGAGGGATCTATTGATGTTACATTTTAGATGTTATAAATATAGTAAAAACGAAAATTTAGATATTGAGTTAGGAATTTTATTTCAATAATATTTAAAATTATTTAATAAATAAATATTAAAAACAATTATTAAATAAAATTTAAGAAATTCATATTTACTTTATAATATTTGAACTTTTCAACTTTGTATTTTTATTTTAATTAAAATTATGGATGTAAAATTAAATAAAAAAAGAACAGTGGCATATAAGATATGCTTGATTTGATTTTATAATCCCTCCTAAAAAAGCTTTCAAGTATCGTGCCTTTTTAGTGAAATTTAATTTTTATTTGAAGGTATGTATTGGAAATGTAAATAAAAAATCCCCATTTTATTTATCTTAAAAAACTTTAAGATTTGTGATAATTTAGCAAAATTATTTGCAAAGGTAAATATAAAGCTCTGATTTAATGGTTATTATAAAAAATATATAAACAAAAAAATGTATGGTGTGGACATGGTTATTGTATATTGTATACATTTAAAATAATTTATCATAAAGGAAAAATGAGTTGACCGGGTTTTAAATGAATTTTCATTTGTCATATTACGTTGATTTTACATACATAATATTTTGAATGTATGTATGTATATTGTAATGGTATTCCAATTTCATTCCCAATATGTATTTTGTATTTTAAATACCCTGTCGCTTAAGTATTTTCAGTTTGAAACAAAATACATTTACTTTTAATCAGGGACTGCAAATAACTAATAATAATGCTACGTGTATAAGGAATACATCAAGATAATCCTTGTTACATGGACTACCTTTATATGCATTAATTTTTATTTTTGTATGTTTTATTAAAAAAACTTAACTTTGCCGATTATTTTCCGAGCTTTATTTATTCCTAAGGAAATAACAATATTTTTTAAATTCTATTTTTTGCCAAGAAAATAAAATTGATTTCTTGAGATTTTTTATTCCTCAAAAATAGAAATTATTTTTTAATTTGCTGTTTCCAGGTGACAAGCAATTGACTGTGTGGTAAAATTTCTATGAAAGTCACTGATTTTTTTGAGTGGTTTTCCATGGAAACATCTCAAATTTTCCTCATACTTATATCAATAAAAGATTATGATTAAAAATATCAGATTTTCAATTCTAAACGTTAGATAGCATCTGTAAACATTTATTGCTGTCAAGGCAATTAATAGCAACCCTCGTATTTAACTATTAGAGAGGAATAGTGAAGTCAAGCAACTACCCATATTATATAAATCGTGGTCGATGTCGACAAAAATTTTAAGTTCTTGTCTCAAAAAGTCGACGACATCAGTTTTATATTTTAAAAGAATTTTAAGTTCTTGTATCCTAAAGTCGACGACATCAGTTTTATATTTTATAAGAATGTTGCGTCGATTTCGACTTCTATTTATCGAAAAACGGGCAAAGAAATCCCATCTCTAATTATTTGTTTTATCTGACGTTTAAAAAAACAAACACATTTTTATAAATTTATGATGAAAATAAATTAACCAATGAACATTTACACAAGGTATACGCACTAGAAGAGAAGTTTTGATAGCTGTCCCTTTTTTTGTATGTAGTTTACATATCGCACTTGTTTAACAATAGTTTATCAACCCAAAATTTTTACTTTTTCACTTTTTGAAAAAAATCGACATGCCTTTATTAAAAATAGTTTTTCTTCTACTGAAAGTTTTTAAATTTTGTGTTAATACAGTATTGTTGAACTTGTGTGATATGTACATCTTCGTAATGTCAGTTTGAAATTTACGGCCTATTTTAAGAAAATAAAAACACAATTTCATGTGAGAAATTATATACATATAAAACTATATAAAAAAAGAAACAGCCAGCAAAGGCTTTTATAGTGCATATGCATATCTTGTGCAAATGTACCTTTAAATTAACTTATTGTATTTTTTACAACTTAAAGAAAATAAAAAAGCTAAAACTAATCATTCTGATGGAGTTCGTGTGTTATTCAAGTGCTACTCAAAAGTGAGTATGTTGCCGAAGTTTAAAATTTATGAATTTTTTATTTTAAACGTTTTTAATAAATATGTATGTATGTTGATGTATTTTCTTTTAACTAAAATTTCATTAATTTGCATTTGAGTCGTTGCAATAGTAAATTTTTCTCAACGTCGACT
The DNA here is from genome assembly GCA_943735925.1 of Pollenia amentaria. Lineage (NCBI taxonomy): Eukaryota > Metazoa > Arthropoda > Insecta > Diptera > Polleniidae > Pollenia > Pollenia amentaria. Next base: position 149,185,175 of record OX031008.1, read on the forward strand.
TAGAAGCGCTTCGATAGCAAACATATTAAAACTAAGGTATCCAAAAGCTAATTCAAAATATTAGTAATTGTGGGTGTGCCATGATGTGGAAACAAATATTTTATGTTATTATAGAAAAAATATAATTTTTGTAAATTTGATCAGAATTAAATTATGATTTCTCGCAAAATATTATCAAAATTGGGTTGAAATTTTTTCTTATATTAGGGGGATAGAAGTTTTCTTAAAGTTCGTTGTATTACTGTACCATTTATACCTGATGTATTAAATGTTTCCCCAGGCTCTATATTTTTAGTTAAATCCGAATAGAACTTGTTGGGTCAAAAGGGGTCAAAAAGATTTGACTACCATCAGAAAGCTAAAAGTATCCTCTTTAATCACATATATACTTTTGCAACTGTTTGGAACTGTCTGTAAAACACTTTTTTCATATGCATGAAATTACTCGCTTACGAACGTTTTCTTCTGAAAAATTATTCTGTAACTGATGCAGAATAATTTTTGAAAGAACACGGGTCCATAGAGGGTCGGGGGAGTGACTTGTAGACCTCTTAACTTGGTAGCCTCGGATATTCAAACTTTTAAAAAAATCGCCAAAAAATATATGCACATTATGGATGGCAGCAAAAATAGACTTAAGCTCACCAACAAAAAATATGCTTAAATGTTTAGGTTATCTCCTTTGCCTTTAAAGATATTCGGATAAAACGGATTTTTTGGGTGGATTTTTAAACGATTTTTCGAGTTTTTTGATCGGGATGATTATGTTTAATATCAATCTGTTATCAATATTGGCTTAAACATTTTTTATATTGATAGGAAAGCAGACTTTGAACAATGGTATGTTGTATTATAAAATGCTTATGCATTTTTATATAAGTATGTTACAAGTAGGGGGTAACGAATGCTGATATATCGGCGATACTTCGGGTCTGATACGTTTTTTAAAGTTGTTTTCAACAAACAATTTAATTGTCAATGCTTATTTTTTGCATAAGAACTAGGGAGATCGAACGGTTATTATTCGACCGGTTTTAACCGGTTATTTTTGCTTTGCCCAAGTCGGTTATTTTAAAATGCCCATATTTCGAATATCGAATAAACCGGTTATTTTAATAATGTGTAATTAATATACATTTTCCTTACTCTGGTTATAGATGTACCTGTAATTTAATTATTTTCTAATTGAATATTGGTCAAACTTAAACTTTTAATGAAAGATGTCAAAACAAAATGTAACAAAGGTCAAAAAACATTATGAACACTGTAAATACAAATCTCTTATAAAAGCATGTGTTATTGTAAAAAAAAAACAAAAAGCTATTCAAAATACTACAAAAACGTGTGCAGTTAAAAAGGAAGAATTTGTGCGAGAGTATTCTAAATATTAAATATATTTTTATATAGAGGTTATCTCTAGAGATTTTTCGAACGCCATTTAAAAGAAAATGTTAGGTGCTTAAAGTTTCTTTAAATGATAAGTTACAAAGGTTCTTCCATGTCACGACTTATTAATCACCTTTAATTCGTCTACATGCTTGACATTAATGTGCTCCACATAAAACTTAACTCCGTTCGAAGTAGTTCTAAAGAGACGACAAAGAATACTTTACTGAAATACGCTGCCAAAAATGAATCATTGGTGAAATATTAGCCCATTGTGTTGCCGAGGACGAAATGCATTTTAAGCCACTAAAAACTCTTAAGTAGTTCTAAGCAGTGATGGGATTTATGGCACAATTGGGCCATTTTTGGCACTATTGAATGTTGTTGGCCCTATGGCCCTTCCGCTATTGTTTGGCCCTTTTTATATTAACATTCTTAGCTTTTCTAAAGTCTTTGGAAAAAGTTTCCTGACGAGCTGACCTAAGCAACCAGCTAAATGCGCATAGAATCTAGCTTTCCCACAACAATATATTTCAGTGTTTTCATTCAAAAATTGGGATTATTACCACATCATTAATAAATGAATTAATTAATAATAAATATATTTTTTGGTTTTTAGGCTCTTTTGAATTTCAGGTGGCAATACAATCTTATTTGTAAGGTATATACGAAGATATATAATTTAATAATAAAAAAGTTCAATCTGATTGTGATTATTGAAACCGGAAATATGCGATTAAAAACCATTTTATAATATTTTCATATTGTAAACAAATAAAAATATATAGTCGGTTAAGCCTCCGCCACAGTATGTATAGCCAAATTTCAGAGTGTTTATGTTTGGGGCTCATGGGCAGTAATGAACCAACCAAAATAAAATTATGTTGTGTGGTTAAGATTCATTTATTTGTTCACTTAAAAAAAATCAACAAGTGCCCAAATATGCTTCAAAAGGTGGAATATACCATATTTACTAAAATACTCTTTTGTCTATGCAAAAAATCCTTTAAAGATTAAAAATATGCACTTACAATAAAGCAGAGTTGTAAATCATTATTCAAAAATGCAAAACTTCAATTAAACAAGAGTTGAGTTGTAAACCGTAATAAGGGCTTTAATTTATCGTAAACTAGGAAATGTCCTACATTTCTTACAGTTCTAATACTATTCATACGCTTTTTTATATATTTTTGTTATCAAGTTTTATGTCTCAAACTTAAAAAAAAATGTAGATGTTAAATACGCCCTTCTAAATTAAAGTAACGATATGTAATAATAACTTACAATTATGTATTTGATTTAATGAAATGTAGATACTTTTTCCAAAATTTAAAAATTAATGCACAATCAAAACTTAAGCATTATCTTTTCTTGGATTTATTTGTTAGCTCTGATCTAAATTTTGAGTTGACTCTGTTTCGAGGAACAAGTGCGATATGTATTTTGTTGGTTCCTTACCTTTGCAAATTGGTTTGTTTTTATTCAAATTAACGTGTTATTACAAAAACTTATTTGATTTTTGTGTTTTTATGTATTCGAATTAAAACCGGTTAACCGGTTATTTAAAAAATGCTTAACCGAAAACCGGGTTTTTTAAAATAGCAACTATTCGTAATATTCGAAAAACGGTTATTGAAAAAAGTCGAATAATCGATCTCCCTAATAAGAACTAAGATCAATAAAACATTCAAAAGCAGAGCATAAAATCAATCAGAATAATAAATAGTTTCTTTTAACTCTTCAGCTGGAGGTCCACAACACGCGTTCTATGTGTATGCTACATTTTTGATATTTAAGCTCTGAACGAAATATTTGAGGGTTTAGGAATAAGGAAATCTATTGTTAATCACCGACAGGGACCGAAAATAGCAGTTATTATGAAATTTTAAGACAAAAAAAGTATATAGAAGAAAATGTCAGAAAACTGATGCAAGTTTACCACTTTTACTTTTTTATGATAAAATATTTTGATTTTTAAAATTTTATTTTTTTCGACCAAATATAACATTTTTAAAAAAATTTTTTTTACGAAAATAACAGTAATTTTTTTTAACAAAAATAACAGTTATTTTTTGATTTTTATTTTTTCGAGCAAAAATAAAATTTTGAAAAATAAAAATTTTCAAAAAATTCAAATCAAAAAATAACTGTTACATTTGTTCAAAAAAATACAATTAAAGCACAGCCGCGAAAACGTTATGAAAGCAACTAACAAAATGATATAAGCAAAATGGGTTTGAACGTGGAATAACGTTTTAAAAGCATTTTGCATAAAAGTTCTTATTATCATTAGTTTTAATAATCTAACAAACAAATTAAAAAAATAAATAATCCTGCCTGTTAAAAACGTGTTTTTGCTCTCCTGAAAAATAATTATTTTGTAACTTAAAACGTAATGCGCAGCTGTGTTCAATTTTTGATCTTTGATACAAAGCTAGAAAATTTCAAAGACAAAAGATCGAAAACACGTCTTTTTGACCTTCTTAGCATGACTCTGTCTAATAGAACTGACCTTTGGAGCGTTTGTTAGAATCTTAAAAGAGAATTTGGAGAAGGATGATGATTTTCATTTCATCCTACGCTGTGGTTCAACTCAAGATGTTTAGATATTATACCTTACCCCCGTTGCCACATGCAAGTGCAAGTGAAAAAAAGTCAATGCACTCACACTTTTTACTAAAACCATCACATGTTTAGTACTTGCAGCTCAACTTGCAGGAGAAGTTGCTTGCAAGTAAATTTTTGACACTTGCAGCAAGTAAATGACAAATATAGAAACAGTGTTACCGTGGATGCCTTTTTTTTATCAATTTACTAGTACTGAGTAAAATAAAAATTATGTTTATAGCCGACTTTCTATGTATGTATTTATAAAATATAAAAAACATGAATATGAAGAATATTTAGAAATAACAAAGAGGATAATTTTGAAGGGAAGTTAAAACATTATTATCATCTTTTTATAAAAAAATTATATTACCAAATAATGTGTCTACAGGTAACGTTAAATATTGACTACTTGGCAACACTTCGTAAACAATTGAGAAATTGAAGTTTTGCTAGAAGTTTAGTTGTTGACGATATTTAAAAAATTAACTTGCACTGTGTTGTGTAGCCACTGTATACGTTTCTACGATTTCTGTAATATGTTTCGAATGAACGGAAGTTCATTTTTTCTTATCTTTGTACTCTGAACTCTGTATTACGAAAACAAGCGTCAGTTATATATTGCTGATGACAAAGTGAAAGAAAAGCAAATAATGTAAGTACTATTTAAATTTTTCATGGTAAATAAAAGTTTAAAACAAACAAATTAATCCAAATAATGTTAGAGTTGATATAAATTAAATGATTACTAATGTTATTATTGAGAATGTTTTAATGTTTGCGTTCTTGAACTTTTCAAAAATATTCACACCTATTATGTAAGTCGTTGTCGACGTCGACATTAATTTTTATTTATCGTCACTACATCATGTCGACGTTAATTTGGTATTTTATAAGAAAGTTTTGTCTACGTCGACAAGTTATCGAAAATCGGACAAAAAAAAATTCCACCTCCAAGTTTTTTTTTCGATTATTTTGTTTTTCATCATTAAAGTTAATTTTTTAACGCTATTTATGTTATTTTCCGACTGTTTTAGTTTTTTTTAGCCGATTAAGCGATATCAAAAATTATTTTAGAGGTTGTTTCCGATTTTGAATTTTTCGCGAATTTTTGCCAGAGTTATTTTTTACTGTAAGTTTTCTGATACTTTATAGCTTTAACGTTTATTAATAAATATAAGACTTTGCTTTCATGCCGCTGTTAGCAAATTTTTGCGAATTTCCGCTAATTTTGCAATGTTTTACCGAATTTTTGACATTCCTAACAGTTTAAGGGACTTTTAATTAATTTTATGGCTTGTTTGATATATTAAAAATTTTCGCTATTTTTGCAAACTTTTCCAAATTTCTGCAATTTTGCGTAGTGTTGTTGCTCTTTAGGCAATCGTCTTCCGAATTTTCGCGTTTAATTTACTATTAAAATTAATGCCCATAACTTCTTTTAAATTTGCAATTTTTTATTTTAACGTACTTAATAAATATAGTTACATTCTACTTAAAAATTCTTTAACTTTCATTTGAGTCGTCGCAAAATTTCCTGTCGACTAAAACAGAGACAATTCTACTCGACGTCGACTTAAATGCGCCCTAGAAAATATCTTGTGACTGTCAATAGTAATCGATTATTGTCAATAACGACTCAGAAAATATAACTACTGTTCCGATGCCGTCGACTCATGTCGACGTCGACTTTCATAATAGGGGGGATTAAATATAATTACATATACAAATAGAAAGCAGTATAAAGAAATGGTTCACTTTTCCTTTGGAATCTGCAAACCACAGGGAAATACCTACAATCAGTTTTTTCTTAACACAATTATAATATTTTTCGCACATTGAATAGGTACGTAGTATTTAATATTTCTTTTGGTTTGGGATGCTTTCGTCCATTTTGGTATTTTAATATCAATGCCACCAACTTTAATCAAATATCCCATTTATTTATAAATAAGACTGTGTCATCGTTTCGAACGAATTACGCAGGGGAAATTGCTTTCGAAAAATTTTACTTTTAGAATTGAAATACGCGTAGTTGCAAGCGGAGTTGCGAAATCGTCTTTCTCCGCAAAAGTTAAGAATATATAGGTATGTACTTTGTTTACTAAACAAAAATCTTAAAAGTATTTTAGATACCTAATTCACTGTTTTTTGTTCCAAAAATAAATTAATATTTGTCAATTTTACCATGAATTCAAATTCAATTCGTTGTTTTTAAAATCAATTTTAAATATTAGTAATCTTTTACACTATAATTTTGTATAAAAAAGAAATTACTCTACTTGTGTTCTGTAAATTTTACCTTGAATTTAAATTTAATGTTCGTATCTGTATCGGTATCGCCGAAATTTTTTTTGAGTATCGGCATCGTATTGTGAAAAAGGCGTATCGTTTCATCCCTCATAATAAATAATTTTATGTAAAATTACTTAATAAAACTTTCCAAACATACATACTTTACCCCGTTTTAATTGATCAACAAAGAACCTAAAACTCTTATTTTTACTAAGTATAATATTGTTCTTTCCCAAAATAACTCTATCGATTAAAAACACTCAAATAATTTTCTCTTAAAAAAGCTAAAAAAATCACTTCCATTTCCTTTTGTCATCATCTTTACCAATACATTACACCAACACAAACCCCCATCTACATTTCCTTATTACCTTAAAAAAGCCAGAACACTTGTTGCTAAAAATTTACTACACTAACAAAAAAAAAACAACCTTTTGCAAAAACAACCACACACGTGCACTGCCGTATAAACAATAGATACACACACAATACGAATGAACAAACAAAAGAAACGCAGCGCCCGGCAAATAGTTTGCTAACATTTTAACACTTTTTTTTACCAGTTTACAGTAAACTTTTCGTTACAATTTTTACAAATTAATATTAAAAGACAATTAAATTACATTTTTATGCAAAAATATTTCCAGAAACTGAACTTTTTGTAAATAATTTTATTGATTTACTTGATCACTACACTAAAGGCCATGTCAGATAAAACTTTTGCTTCGCGTTGCGTTACTGATTCGCTTTGACATCTAAGATAAAATATACATACTTATACGAAACATGTCACATAAAGTACTTTCAAAGCAGAGCGAAGCAAAAAGTAAGCCAACTCTCATCTTTTTGCGCGCTTTGACATTTGGCTAGAATAATTTTCTTTTTTTTTATTTTTTTTTTGCCAAATTCAATTCCAAAAAACCGTCCAATTAAATTTTTAACTTTAATTTTTGTAACAAATAATTAAATGTACAAATTACCAACCGCTTTTATAAGTAAACAAACAATGCGTGAGTGTTGTCAAAGTTTTCATTGTGGCATACACCTTTTGCTTTGCGTTTTTCTGCCAAAGGTAGAAACGTCACGCAAAGCGGCAAAGTTGTATCTGACACGGCCTTAATTGCAATTAAAGCACAACCGAAAAGTTAGAAGAAAACACGATTACTGAATTGCATAAATAAAGTTTGAGGTATTTGCATAACGATTGTTGCTGTGAACTGTGGTAAAGAGTAAAATAACCTCTGATGAGTGGTGAGATTAAATGGTTGAAAACAATTGCAAAATAGCGGTTAAAGTGAATACTGTGGGAGGGATCTATTGATGTTACATTTTAGATGTTACAAATATAGTAAAAAAGAAAATTTAGATATTGAGTTAGGAATTTTATTTCAATAATATTTAAAATTATTTAATAAATATTTATATAAAAAAAATTATAAAATAAAATTTAAGTAATTCATTTTAACTTTATAATATTTGAACTTTTCAACTTTGTATTTTTATTTTAATTAAAATTATGGATGTGGCATATTAGATATGATTGATTTGATTTTATAATCACTCCTAAAAAAGCTTTCAAGTATCGTGCCTTTTTAGTGAAATTTAATTTTTATTTGAAGGTATGTACATATGTATGTACCTATTAATTGGAAATGTAAATAAAAAATCACCACTTTACTTATCTTAAAAAACTTTAAGATTTATGATAATTTAGCAAAATTATTTGCAAAGGTAAATATAAAGCTCTCATTTAATGGTTATTATAAAAAATATATAAAAAAAAAATGTATGGTGTGGACATGGTTATTGTATATTGTATACATTTAAAATAATTTAACATAAAGAAAAAATGAGTTGATGTTACTTACATAATATTTTGAATGTATGTATGTATATTGTAATGGTATTCCAATTTCATTCCCAATATGTATTTTGTATTTTAAATACCCTGTCGCTTAAGTATTTTCAGTTTGAAACAAAATACATTTACTTTTAATCAGGGACTGCAAATAATTAATAATAATGCTTCGTGCATAAGGAATACATCAAGATAATCCTTGTTACATGGACTACCTTTAGAAATCACGGTCTGAATCTAGCCTTATATTAGGGGGATAGAAGTTTTCTTAAAGTTCGTTGTATTACTGTACCATTTATACCTGATGTGTTATTAAATGTTTCCCCAGGCTCTATATTTTTAGTTAAATCCGAATTTCAGAGGAATAGAACTTGTTAGGGTCAAAAAGATTTGACTTCCATCAGAAAGCTAAAAGTATCCTCTTTAATCCCATATATACTTTTGCAACTGTTTGGAACTGTCTGTAAAACACTTTTTTCATTTGAATGAAATTACTCGCTTACGAACGTTTTCTTCTGAAAAATTATTCTGTAACTGATGCAGAATAATTTTTGAAAGAACACGGGTCCATAGAGGGTCGGGGGAGTGACTTGTAGACAGACCTCTTAACTTGGTAGCATCGGATATTCAAACTTTTAAAAAAATCGCCAAAAATATAAATGAATTGGTAAAGCAAACAACTTTTCTTTTGGTAACCAAAAAAACAATATAATTATTAAAATAAAAAACAATAACATTTTTTCAATAAAAAATAAACTGAAATTTTTATTAAAAAAAATGTTTTTTTTTATTAAAAAAGTATTTTCATAGAAATTCATATAATAAAAGGGCCAAATATAGGTTGATCAAATCGGTATTTCGAGAAGATGAACCGGGAAAGCGGAAGACTGGAAAAATATGGTAATTTTCAAGTCCAGAAAATAGGTATTTCGAGAAGACATGAATCGGGGTAGCATACGACTGGAAGTAGCCTAGGGCTAGTAGATTCCAGGACTATAAGCTCTACGTCCAGATGCAGCCCGATATCGGAGATATATAATTTTGAAAATTTGTGTTTTTCATTGACAGTATGAAAAATATGGTAATTTTCAAGTCCAAAAAATAGGTATTTCGAGACGACATGAATCCGTGTAGCGGAAGACTGGAAGTAGCCTAGGGCTAGTAGATTCCAGGACTATAAGTTCTAGGTCCAGATTCAGTCCGATATCGGAGATATATAATTTGGAAAATTTGTGATTTTCATTGACTTAGTATGAAAAATATGGTAATTTTCAAGTCCAAAAAATAGATGTTTCGAAAAGACATGAATCGGGGTAGCGGAAGACTGGAAGTAGCCTAGGGCTAGTAGATTCCAGGACTATTACTTTACTACACAATCAATTGCCTGTCACCTGGAAACAGCACATAAGTTACTGTCTGCTTTTTGTTGACGAGCACAAAACTCACTCGTTTAACTTACATTTAAGACAAAATTTCAAAATATATATTATGAAAATACATTCTTTTGTGCCATATTGGTTGTTATAAAAATTTTTTTTCATATTAAAATACTTAGGTAACTCACAAAGTATTTTATTGTGCCATATTGGCTGCATATGCTATAATTTTATGAATGTGACGTCCATAAAAAATATAGCAAATACAACCAATATGACACATTGTGAATTTCCTAAGTGTTATATTGCATCGTATTGTTGCATTTGCTTTAATTTTATGAGTGTCACCTTCATAGAATTTTAGCAAATACAACTTATACGACACAATATAACACTTAGGAAATTGTATTACGAAAACAAGCGTCAGTTATATATTGCTGATGACAAAGTGAAAGAAAAGCAAAAAATGTAAGTACTATTTAAATTTTTCATGGTAAATAAAAGTTTAAAACAAACAAATTAACCCAAATAATGTTATAGTTGATATAAACTAAATGATTACTAATGTTATTAATGAAAATGTTTTAATGTTTGCGCTCTTGAACTTTTCAAAAATATTCACCCCAATTATGTAAGTCGTTGTCGACGTCGACATTAATTTTTATTTGTCGTCACATCAATTCGCCGATAAGAAAGTTTTGTCGACGTCGACAAGTTATCGAAAATTTGACAAAAAAAATCCCACCTCCAATTTTTTTTCGATTATTTTTGTTTTTCATCATTAAAGTTAATTTTTTAACGCTATTTTCCGACTTTCAGTTTTTTTAGCCGATTAAGCGATATCAAAAATTATTTTAGAGTTTGTTTCCGATTTTGAATTTTTCGCGAATTTTTGCCAGGTTCGCGATAAGACCTATTTGTAACTGTAAGTTTTCTGATTCTTTATAGCTTTAACGATTATTAATAAATATAAGACTTTGCTTTCATGCCGCTGTTAGCAAATTTTTGCGAATTTCCGCTAATTTTGCAATGTTTTACCGAATTTTTGACATTCCTAATAGTTTCAAGGACTTTTAATTAATTTTATGGCTTGTTTGAAATATTAAAAATGTTCGCTATTTTTGCAAACTTTTCCAAATTTCTGCAATTTTGCGTAATTTAGTTGCTCTTTGAGGCAATCGTCTTAAGTTCTTTAACTTTCGCGAATTTTCGCTATTTTAGCAGTTTTCCGAATTTTCGCGTTTAATTTACTATTAAATTTTTAAATTTGCAATTTTTTATTTTAACGTACTTAATAAATATAGTTACATTCTTCTTAAAATTTCTTTAACTTTCATTTGAGTCGTCGCGAAATTTCCTCTACATCGACTTAAATGCGCCCTAGAAAATATCTAGTGACTGTCAATAGTAATCGATTATTGTCAATAACGACTCAGAAAATATAACTACTGTTCCGATGCCGTCGACTCATGTCGACGTCGACTTTCATAATAGGGGTGATTAAATATAATTACATATACAAATAGAAAGCAGTATAAAGAAATGGTTCACTTTTCCTTTGGAATCTGCAAACCACAGGGAAATACCTACAATCAGTTTTTTAACACAATTATAATATTTTTCACACATTGAATAGGTATGTAGTATTTAATATTTCTTTTGTTTTGGGATGTTTTCGTCCATTTTGGTATTTTAATATCAATGCCACCAACTTTAATCAAATATCCCATTTGTTTATAAATAAGACTCTGTCATCGTTTCGAACGAATTACGCAGTACGGTTTAACTTTCGAACGGGAAATTGCTTTCGAAAAATTTTACTTTTCGAATTGAAATACGCGTAAGCCCCCAAGGCCTGATTCAAGCGAAGTTGCGAAATCGTCTTTCTCCGCAAAAGTTAAGAATATGTAGGTACAGTGAACTCGCGATAACGTGAACTAATTTTTACCAAGGCGGTTCACGTTTTCGATTTTGTTCACGTTATCGAATGCCAAATTTAAAAAAAATAACACCTCTAACTATTCAAAAATAAATAGATAAACAAGTATTTTAAAACAAATATTTTATTAATTTTTAATAACAAAAAATATATTTACAAATATGCAATAATTCATTTCACTTTGCATATGATAAATAAAAAAATAAATTTCTTATGAATATCACAAAAAATACACATAAAATTAACAAAAACTAATGGGGACATTTAATCGTTTGAAGAATGTTTATGAAGAAAAACATTGTATAGGAAAAAGTCGGTCATCTTTTTTTTTGATAAGTTATTTGTTCGATCATCTTTAACAAATTTTTTCCATTTTCGGAAGCTCAGAAAAACGTAATGTTTTACGCTTTCCGGTACCATAAAGAGAATTATTTACAAGATTTGTTATTTCCTATTTTTTCTTTTTAATGGAACAAACTGTTGAGTTAGCAACACCATATTTTCTTGCCAAGCCACTGACACTATAACTCCACGTCTACAACAGACATGATTTGCTGTTATAACATGATGTTATAAAAGCGTTGTTAAAACATTTGCATTAACAACCGTGTTATAACATGAGAAAACCTCCAACATGATGAGTCTATACTTAACACTAACATCATATTATTGTTAATGTTAAGCATTTGATGTCAGTTGTTGACTGGATGTAACCTTTTTGAAATAGTTCAAGAATATTTACTTTATCTTTCAAAGATAACAATTTCGGTTTTTAATGACATTTTTCACTTTCACGAATAAAAATTTTTAATAACTTTCAACTTTTACGTAGCGATGTCAAAAAACAACAGGTCAGCGTATAAATAAAATTAAGAAAAACAAACGCTGTAACATAAACCAATAAGTGAACTCAATTTGGGGATTTCCCAATTAAAAAAAAAACATTTTAAACAGCAAACAAAAATAAACAAAACCGTGTTCACGTTTTAGAGCTTCCAGATTTTGTACACGTTTTAGAATAGTCTGTGTAAAAATAAATTTGTTCACGTTTCTGAGACGTTCACACTTTCGAGTGTTCACGTTTTCGCGAGTTCACTGTATGTACTTTGTTTTCTAAACAAAAATCTTTAAAGTATTTAAGATACCTATTACACTGTTTTTTCAAAAATAATTTAATATTTGTTAATTTTATCATGAATTCAAATTCAATTCGTTGTTTTTAAAATCTTTACACTATAATTTTGTATAAAATAAATTAATCTACTTGAGTTCTATAAATTTTATCTTGAATTTAAATTTAATATCCGTATCGGTATCGCCGATATTTATTTTTTGATTGTCGGCATCGTATCGTGAAAAAAGCGTATCGTTTCATCACTCATAATATATAATAATGTAGTTCTTAAAGTTATTAAGAAAAATTTGTAAAATTACTAAATAAAACTTTCCAAACATACATACCTACTTTGCCTCGTTTTAATTGATCAACAAAGAACCTAAAACTCTTATTTTTACTAAGTATAATATTGCTCTTTCCTTTACCAAAATAACTCTATCGATTAAAACACTCAAATAATTTTCTCTTAAAAAAGCTAAAAAAAAATCACTTCCATTTCCTTTTGTCATCATCTTTACCAATACATTACACCAACACAAACCCCCATCTACATTTCCTTATTGCCTTAAAAAAGCCACAACACTTGTTGCTAAAAATTTACTACACTAACAAAAAAAAAACAACCTTTTGCAAAAACAACCACACACGTGCACTGCCGTATAAACAATAGATACACACACAATACGAATGAACAAACAAAAGAAACGCAGCGACCGGCAAATAGTTTGCTAATATTTCAACACTTTTTTTACCAGTTTAAAGTAAACTTTTCGTTACAATTTTTACAAATTAATATTAAAAGACAATTAAATTACATTTTTATGCAAAAATATTTCCAGAAACTGAACTTTTTGTAAATAATTTTATTGATTTACTTGATCACTACACTAATTGCAATTAAAGCACAACCGAAAAGTTAGAAGAAAACACGATAACTGAATTGCATAAATAAAGAATGAGTGATTTGCATAACGACTGTCGCTGTGAACTGTGGTAAAGAGTAAAATAACCTCTGATGAGTGGTGGGATTAAATGGTTGAAAACAATTGCAAAATAGCGGTTAAAGTGAATACTGTGGGAGGGATCTATTGATGTTACATTTTAGATGTTACAAATTAAGTAAAAAAGAAAATTAAGATATTGAGTTAGGAATTTTATTTCAATAATATTTAAAATTATTTAATAAATAAATATTAAAAAAAATTATAAAATAAAATTTAAGAAATTCATATTAACTTTATTATATTTGAACTTTTCAACTTTGTATTTTTATTTTAATTAAAATTATGGATGTAAAATTAAATAAAAAAAGAACAGTGGCATATAAGATATGCTTGATTTGATTTTATAATCCCTCCTAAAAAAGCTTTCAAGTATCGTGCCTTTTTAGTGAAATTTAATTTTTATTTGAAGGTATGTACCTTTTAATTGGAAATGTAAATAAAAAATCCCCATTTTATTTATCTTAAAAAACTTTAAGATTTATGATAATTTAGCAAAATTATTTGCAAAGGTAAATATAAAGCTCTGATTTAATGGTTATTATAAAAAATTTATAGAAAAAAATGTGTGGTGTGGACATGGTTATTGTATATTGTATACATTTAAAATAATTTATCATAAAGGAAAAATGAGTTGACCGGGTTTTAAATGAATTTTCATTTTTTTTATATTTCATATTACGTTGATTTTACATACATAATATTTTGAATGTATGTATGTATATTGTAATGTTATTCCATTTTCATTCCCAATATGTATTTTGTATTTTAAATGCCCTGTCGCTTAAGTATTTTCAGTTTGAAACAAAATACATTTACTTTTAATCAGGGACTGCAAATAATTAATAATAATGCTTCGTGCATAAGGAATACATCAAGATAATCCTTGTTACATGGACTACCTTTAGATGCATTAATTTTTATTTTTGTATGTTTTATTAAAAAAGCTTAACTTTGCCGATTATTTTCCGAGCTTTATTTATTCCTAAGGAGATAACAATATTTTTTAAATTCTATTTTTTGCCAAGAAAATAAAACTGATTTCTTGAGTTTTTTTTATTCCTCAAAAATAGAAATTATTTTTTAATGTGCTGTTTCCAGGTGACAAGCAATTGACTGTGTGGTAAAATTTCTATGAAAATCACTGAGTTTTTTGAGTGGTTTTCCATGGAAACATCTCAAATTTTCCTCATACTTATATCAATAAAAGATTATGATTAAAAAAAGTCAGATTTCCAGTCTTCCGCTACCCCGATTCATGTCTTCTCGAAATACCGATTGGATCAACCTATATTTGGCCCTTTTATAATGTGAATTTCTATGAAAATACTTTTTTAATGAAAAAAAATATTTTTTTTAATAAAAATTTTAGTTTATTTTTTATTGAAAAAATGTTCTTGTTTCTAATTTTAATAATTATATTGTTTTTTGTTTACCAAAAGAAAAGTTGTTTGCTTTACCAATTCACTTAACATCTTGTGGAACGTATTTAAAACAAATGTGGGACGTATTTAACTGGTGTATTTAGCTTCACACCCTTTATAAAAAAAAAGAAACAGCCAGCAAAGGCTTTTCTAGTGCATATGCATATCTTGTGCAAATGTACCTTTAAATTAACTTATTGTATTTTTTAAAACTTAAAGAAAATAAAAAAGCTAAAACTAATCATTCTGATGGAGTTCGTGTGTTATTCAAGTGCTACTCAAAAGTGAGTATGTTGCCGAAGTTTAAAATTTATGAATTTTTTATTTTAAACGTTTTTAATAAATATGTATGTATGTTGATGTGTTTTCTTTTAACTAAAATTTCATAAATTTGCATTTGAGTCGTTGCAATAGTAAATTTTACTCAACGTCGACTTAGAAGCGCTTCGATAGCAAACATATTAGAACTAAGGTATCCAAAAGATAATTCAATGTGGGTGTGCCATGATGTGGAAACAAATATTTTTTGTTATTATAGAAAAAATTTAATTTTTGTAAATTTGATCAGAATTAAATTATGATTTCTCGCAAAATATTATCAAAAATGGGTTGAAATTTTTTCTTATATTAGGGGGATAGAAGTTTTCTTAAAGTTCATTGTATTACTGTACCATTTATACCTGATGTATTAAATGTTTCCCCAGGCTCTACATTTTAGTTAAATCCGAATTTCAGAGGAATAGAACTTGTTGGGGTCAAAAGGGGTCAAAAAGATTTGACTACCATCAGAAAGCTAGAAGTATCCTCTTTAATTCCATATATACTTTTGCAACTGTTTGGAACTGTCTGTAAAACACTTTTCTCATTTGAATGAAATTCCTCGCAACATTTTTTCTCTCTTTTTATTTTACTGAAATATACGAACGTTTTGTTCTGAAAAATTATTCCGTAACTGATCTTCCCTCAAGCAAAAAAAAAAAAAATGTTCTTTAATCCATTACAAAAAATGACTTGGGCGTTAACGACAACGCCTTAAACAATAAGGGCGATTCCTCCGTTGTCGTTGAATTGTGAAGACGTTGACTTTAATAATAGAAGTGAATATTTCTTCTCTAATCTTTTTTCTGTGTCTAAAATTTACACATATCTAACCAAATTTTTCAAAGTGTTGAATCTTTTTGATAGCTCCTCTATTGAGTTTTCTAAAACCTTATTTCTGCTTTACCTTTTACAAAGTCATCCAAGGATAATAAATTCTATTTGTGAAATTTTTAAAACTATAATACTGTAATTCTCTTAAAATTAATTACCCGCCTTTTTTTAAATAAAAACACATTTTTTTATTTTTTTTTAATATTTTTCATTTTGAATTTATTTTCTAATAATTTCTTTTTCTTCATTATTTTTATGTTCAGATTTGTTTTTTCTTTTCATGTTTTCTTCGTCACCTTTATATTGTGGTTTTTTTTTGTTTGTTTTTTTTTTTTTTTATTAACCAACATATTTAATTATTTCTTTTTTAAGTTAATGTTTAAATTTATATAATCATTATGTATTTGTTATTTGTTTAAATTTTTTGTTGTTGTTGTGATTTGTATAGGGTTGTTTATTTATTTATTTAAATTTTGTAATTACTTTTACCAATAAATTGTTTATGTGGCAATAATAATAATAATAAGAAATTTTTGTTGTTTTTTCTGTTTATTTAAATATTTATCAATTTGTTTTTATTTATCATTTTGTTTATAAGTTTTTTTTATTATTTTTAATTATTGTTTTTTTATATATGTATATTTTTTATATTTAAAGGTTAAGTTTTTGTTTGTTTTTTGTTTTTATTAAAAAAAATTATATGATTGTTTAAAAGAAGTGAAAAAAATTGTTTTTAAGGGATTTTATTTATTTATTAGGAAAAAAACTTAAGAAAAATAACAATCTTTTTAAGGTAATAATTATAAATATAATTATTTGTAAAAAATTCTTGTTCAACTTAGAAAAACATTGACAATTGCTACTTATTTAGAAAATTAAAAAGAATTCATTAAAAATATCTTGTAATATTATTTACTTGTAAGGTTTATAAAAAATTATTATACATCTTTTTTAAATTAGAAAAATATATATAATTACAATGATTAACTTAAAACACAAAAAAAAAAAATAAAGGAAAATTAAAAATTTGTTTTTTTATAATATTTTTGTTTTTATTTTTATATTTTTAAATATTTAGGGAGGAGTGTGATATTTATATTATAATTACAAAATATTTTTCATTTTCATATATACTTTATAAATTTTTGTGTTTTTTTATATTATTACAAAAAGTTATTGATTTTCGTTATTATTATTGGTTTTAAAAAAATAATATTTTAATATAATTTATAAAGTTAAAGAAATAATAATATAATAAAATTATTTTAAGCTAAAAAGTTTTTAATTTTTAATGATTTTTTTTTTTTTTGTAGTTTTTAATATTTTTTTTTATTTTATATTTATAAACTAAATAACTATTTATTCATACTTTTTTTGTGGTAATTTTTACAATTATTTTATTGTTTTGTTTATAACTATTTTTATAATTTTATTTTTTTTAATTTTTTTCTTTATTTTTTAGTAATATTAAATTAAAGATTTCATTTCATTTAAGCTTAGAACTTAAGGCAAAATTACCAACTATTTTATTTCTTTTTTTTTGTATTTTTTTTTATAATATAATGTAATTATCAGTAATTTGTTGTTGTAAGTTAAATATATTTATACGAAATTATTAAGATTAGTTAAATATTTTGTAAATTATTAAAAAATAACCTAAAAAAATGTGTTTGCAGTAATTAATATAATATTAATGTTTATTATAATTATATTCAAAGTATAATAATTTTTTTAAACATATTAAAAAAATTTTCTTTTCTTTTTTTTGTAATAAAACGTTTCTGCGTATTTTTTTTTTTAATCTTTTTACAAAGTCTGTGTCTTAAGTTGTTTTAAAATATTTATTAGTGTTTATATATTTTTTTATTAATAATAAACTTTTATTAAAAAAAATTCTTTCATCCTCAAAATTGTACAATATGTATACATATGTTTTTTATTTATCATAATCTGTTTATGGTTTAGAGCTGGTGTGTAACTTAGTTTTAAAAGATCTGTGTTCTTTTTTATAATAATGTTTAATAAATTTCATATTTATTAGTCTTATTAGTTTGTTTCTATATTTAACTTTATTTCTTTGCTCTTACTGGTTTTCACTTTTTTATTAATTATAACTTAAATTTTTTATAATTTTTAAAATACATAATTTTATTTTGTAGGTTGTGTTTTAATAATTGTTAACTTAAATAGTTTTTACAAAAGTTATGAAACTTAAATGAGTAAATTAAATTTTTTTATATAATAGGTTAATTAATAGAAAACAGCCAACAGTTCCTTTATATATTTAAGTTTCTTTTTCGTTTTTCAACAAAAATTTTAATACAATTTTGAGATTAAAAAAAAATCCAATCCATCAACGTAGAAAGTAAATTTAATGGTAAATGAAACAAAACTCAAATAAAAAAAATGTTTCAAACAAATAAGAAATTAATTTATTTTCAAATTTAACTCGGATTTAGAAATTTTTATTTTTTCATCGGTCATTTTGATTACGCTTGAAAAGGAACAAACTTTTTTAATTTGCCTGACAAAATCTGTTAAAAACTATATTTGATAATTTTTTACCTTTTGTTAGATTTAAGAAACAATTTATTGGCAAATGGAAAAAAGGAAGAAGAAAAAAGAGCCATAAAGCGGCATTTTTTCTTAGATTAAACAAGAAAAAAGAAGACCTCAAGCTAGACAATTTAATTATACTTTCAAGAATTAATATTGTTAAGATGTGAAAAATCTTTTATTTTTCTTAAACAAATAAAGCTTTAAAAAACCTTGTTTAGACAAAATAATCGTTTATTAACTTGTCTATAATTATTTGTTTGTATACTCTAAATAAAGCAGTCTAAACTTTAATAAAAAAAAATATAAAGGACCGAAGGAACATTTTTTATCTTAAAAGTTTTTGTGATCGGCCATGTGTTTGGTTTTAAAATTGAAATTTCTTCTTTAACTGCTACGTAAACAAAATACTTTTAATGAAGACAATCTTGTTCAGACTTTAAAAATATGTTTTTTTTTTTTTTTTTAATTTTAAAAACTACTAAATTATTTATTTACACGCGATTATCCCGCAATAAAAATGTAGTTTCCCGAAATTTTGCAATTAAATTGTTTTAATATTATGGCCAATTTTATCAATTTATTTAAATATAAATGTATGTTTAAAATTAATTTTTCATGTCAAATAAAATTATATGAAAAACTATATTTAAATATGAATTGATATTTAAATAGAATTGCTGAACATGGCCATTCATAATTTCTATTAATTTGATTCAATTTTTTTATTATAAAAAAAAAAAAACAAAAAAATACTGTTATAAATTTAGTTACGAGTACATACATATTTATTTTAATATTTGTTCCTTAATACATTATATTTTTTTTAATTTCTTTCAGTCGCATTCATATCAAATTCACCAACCTCCTAACTTTAACATAATTCTCAAATATTTGACAAATTTAAATTAAACTTTGAAAACTGTTAGAAAAGAGATGATCTAACCCCTTCTTTTCGTTATTTTTTTTTTATATAGAACAATCAATTCTTTACTTCACAAAAAACACTTATCTCGGGAAAGGTTAAATTTCTGAGAAACATTTGTCAAATGTGACATCAACTTGTTAAATATAACGAGTGTATTCTGACACTCACACGATTTTCAAACAACATGTCTGTTGCAAAACGCCAAACTTGTCTGCATGTTCTGAAACTCACGCGTGTTCATTTAAATTCTTCTCAGCACTGCCTGCATACATTTTTTAGATCAGCTGCTTTTTAAAATTGCCAGTTAATAAGAAAACAGTATTTCTAATAAAAATTTTAATTTAATATATGTATATGTATATATATATATATATGTGCATATATATGTATATAAATATATATATATATACATATTTCAAATGTAATATATATATATACATAAATATATATATTTATATCTATATACATATATATATATATATATCTATATACATTGACAGTTGACTTTAGTACATGTATATACTGTTGTGATTTGAACTCTTGCGATTGCGTTATATCGAGATAGAGACAGCCTCTGAAAAACATTCGTCAAATGAAAACAAGGCTTTGAAAAACTTTGGACCGTAGGATCATTTTCAAATCAAAAATATTAATAGTCAGTTCGTTCAGTTAATCTTTATCATTAATAAGGAACATTTTATTTATCTTATATCGGAAAAAATAATTATCAAAAAAAAAAAAAAATATTGTTCGATGAAGAAACTTTTCTCCAAACAGTTTTTTAATTCTTCAGTTCAAAAGACCATTTGATTTAAAAACATCAATTTTTACATTAATATATATTTTGAATGATAATGAGTGAAAAATTACTTAAGGTTTAAATTTTAAAAGAATCATTCTATCAATATTTTTTTGCAAACTAAAGCATAAAACAATACAAATTTAGAAGTTTTAAAGATAAGCATATACATATGTAAGTTAAAATATATTTATTTAACTTATTTCTCTTTTTCAAATAAAATCTGTGTGTTTTTGAATATTTTTTATTTTTAATAATTTTTAATATTTTTATATAACAAGTTTAGAAGTGATACATTTTTATGAAAATAGATATAAATTAAAAAATATCAATAATAAATAATAAAATATTTTTGAATTCATGATTTTGTATCAAAATAAAGAGCAAAACTCAAAAAATGTTTTTCATGTGTCAATTTATAGTATTTATGTGAGGTATAGTTTACAAAGAAAAATACAAGAAGTTTAAAGAGAGTAAAAACATTTTTTTTAGATTTTGTTGTAATATGTTCATATAAATTATGCATTTGCTTTAAATATTTTTTATTTGTTAAATTATTTTAATATATATGTATGTACGTGTTTTTATATTGATTTTCATTTCAAAATTTTATATTTTTAACAATTTTTATTTTGTTTCTCTAAGTGTTGGCGAAAAAGTTAAGGAAGAGACAATCTTTGTATTTAAAATTCGGCTCTCCTGAATTGTGACTTTTTTGCTTTCCCAAGTTAAATAATTAGAAATAAATGCTTTCTTTTTTAGTAGAAGAAGAAAGGGAAAGATTAAAAAATTAAAGGGCCAAAAGTGAAAGAGATGGAAAAAATTTAATTGGTTTAAATTTTGTTTTTGCTTAAAAATAACGATTGTTATTATTGTTTGTATTGAGGTTGTTGTTATTTTTCATATTACCATTAAATGAGAGTTGTTGTTGATGTTGTTGGCGTAAGTGCTGCTGTTGCTGATTATGATGGTGAAAATGTGTTGGTGGCTGTTGCTGTTGTTGATTTTGAGCAGTTTGTGTATGTTCTATTGTTAAATCGTGAGTTTTATAAACATTACGTGAATAATTGTTGTATTGTTGTTGCTGGTGGTGTTGTGGTGGCAGAGAGTTTATATGGTGCTGTGGCATTTGATTTGTTTGATAGTGTTGTTGCTGTTGTTGGGAAATAGAGTGTTTGTGATTTCGTATACTTCGTGTTTGATCTTCAGCAGTCAAACGATTAACAGCAACTGGATATTGGTGATGTGGTTGTTGTGAGTGTATCGTATGCGTCTGGGTTTGTGTTTGATACCGTTGTTGTACCCCAGACGCCTGAAGTCACAACTAATCTTCATCACTTAATGCCTCATATTGGGCTGACAGTAAAGGTTTGGGTTCACTGGCCGAACCCACTTGACCACCAGGGCCCCCACCGGATGTAGTACTTACCACCGAATTCGGCCCACCATCATGGCATACACCACCACTTCCGCTCCCTCCACCATGTAAAATATGTGTAGGTTGTTTATGGATAGAAGAACCAGAACTGGGTGGCATCTGATGACTCACATTTAGACTCATTTGCGGTGGTGTCGGTAAACCGGCCACAGAACTGGGCACATTTAAAGCGCTATAGGGATAAGCATAAGTAGTAGCGGCGAATGTAGTTACAGGTGTAGGCTGATAGGCTGAACCTGCACCACCCATGTTAGAGGGATGAGAGTGCGAAGAATCGCTGCTGGCTGAACGTCTGCCACCATCGCGGTCATCATATTGATTGGGTGTTTTACGCGGCTCATGGGGATCTTTCATACGATGATCATTATGATGATCATGATGGTCATTAGTAGATGAACCGCCACTGCCTGATACAACACGATGGTCATCCTCAGTGCGCATGACTTCAACAATGCGGTTTTGTACATATTTCATGGTATCGAAAGTGTGATTTGGTACCACAGGAGGACCCGAATTACCAGCACTACCACCACTAGAAGATCCAACAGGACCGGAATTAGAGTCATAAGCAGAGCCACCTCTCATTATTGAACCACCAGCTTGTTGTTGATGTTGTTGTTGTTGTTGTTGTTGTTGTTGTTGTTGTTGCTGCTGCTGATAGTGATAGTCCTGAGCTTGTATCATAAATTCTTGCATGTATTTGCGGGGACTATTTGCCTGGGGCATGCGTATTATATTGCGATCGTCTCCCGGAGTGGTTGACCTACCACCTTGATTGGTGGGCGTGCCAGGATTTGAATTTGTATTCAACCCCTGCTGTTGGGAAGAGGGTGGGCCGCCTTTAGGACCAGCAGCTGCGGCAGCAGCAGCAGCTTCTGCCTCTTTTTGCACTCGCCTACTCATTTTCCACACATCTGTGGCAATAATTGCCTGCGGATCCTGCATGTAGGGCATGAAGTTAGTGGGGTGTGGAGGCGGAGCTCGTAAATGCATTGGATTGTGGTAATCATTTGATATAATTTTATCCGTTAATTCACCAAAAGTAATATTTTTCGTGCGCATTTGTGATGACTGGGACGGTGGTGGTGGGGCTTGAGATGTGGGCATGCCACTGGGTCCCCCACGCGAATTGCGTATTGACGTGGACTCGTGATGACCTCCGCCGCTGGACGAAGATGACGATGAAGCCACGGTACTGCGGTCATTGTCTAAATCAATATTTATAATATTAGGTGAAGAGGATTTGCCGTTGTTTTCGGCTGCTTGTAGAGAAGATATTGTGGCGTTTGTGGGATGACGCGGTGGTCCAATATCTCGAGAGTTGTACTTTTCAAAAATAAAACAATTAAAATTAATGCAAAATAAAATTAATTTAAAATAAAAAGTCGACTTACAAATCCTGTTCTCGATAATTCCCGATTGACACTCATGGCCGTGGGCTCTGTGCTGGTTTGACTTATTTGATGTTTGATTATAGCATCGATCAGGGTTTGGGCGGAAAATGTACCCTCTGTGGGTTGTTGGCCAGGATGGCTCCTATGATAGCTGTATTAATTAGTAAAGCAAATACAAATACATACAGATAAATAAGTACACAGTCACGCACAACGACCACAAGAGAAAAATATTTTGTTTATTAAAAAATGTTTAAAGTAAGACATCCTTTCCTTTTTATATAGGGGACAAAAAACTGTTGGCAAACCTTTTTTATCCATTGCATGGTTTATAAAAAAAATTTAACACTTTGAGAAAAATACTTACGGATCTCTTTCGCGATCTGGTATTGTACGTGGTGGTCCTGTTTCTGGAGGTGGTGGTCCACGTATATAATGTGGTTGGCCCGTTGCTGCTGCCACTGCAGCCGCTGTAGCAGCATTACCCGCATAAATACGCTCCATACGCCTGCCATCACGTTCTCGTTCTTCAACAGCGCGTTCTTGCTCACGCCTCTCCCTATCTCTCTCACGATCACGTTCGCGATCCCGTTCACGCAGATCTCTCTCACGATCTAAACGCTCAGCATGCATACGTTCAATACGATCTCTCTCCTGACGCTTCTGTTGCATGTCCCTTTCCAAAGCTGCATTATGCATTCGCTGATCACGTTTGGCTTGTTCCAGACGCCTTTGCATGTCAGCAGCCGCAGCGGCAGCATGTTGCTGCCTATACTGGTGCTGTTGAGCAGCAACAGCGGCTTGATGTTGTTGTTGGGCCGCTGCTGCTGCCTGTTGCTGATGATGATGTTGCATTTGCAAGGCAGCCATGTGATGATCACGATTCATTTGATAGCGAATAGGATCGTGATGAGAGGGCGGAGTTTGTTGTTGTGGTGGTTGGCCGGCAGTAGGTGGTGGTGGGGGACCAGAGGATCCTCCGGGACCAGGGGGAGCGGATGATTTGTCATCTTTTTGTGAGGGCACTGGCAATTGGGGTTGCTGCACAGCAACGTCAACGAATGATGAAAAGGCATCGTGACCGGCTAAAGAAAGAAAAGGATCCAAATGAGCATTCCGACGACCACCTGACTTTCTTTCTAATTGTTCACCGGCATTCTTACCTGGCGGATAATTGTGCGCCATCACTACATGCATACGACTTTGAGGGGGCGCTGCAGGTGAGGGTGGTTTAGAACCAGTATTGTGGCGCTGTATAACACCTTGCCTTGGCGGTGGTGGTGTGCGATGAGGACTAGGGGTACTTCGAAGAAAATAAATTCACACATGAATTTAAAGTTACCACAAAATATTTTACAAAACTAAAACTTACCTATTGGCATGGTCAGCCGGTGAGGCTCTACTCGAGTATTCGGCACGGCCTCTTTCCTTATCATAGTACACCAGTCCACTGGTAGAGTTGCGTGGTGAGGGTGATTCCTTTCCTGATGCTGGGGTACCTCCCGAATTTGCACTGCCACTACGTGGAACATTTCTTTGCTGTTGTCCCTGCATTTGTTGCGATGTTATATAGTCATGCATTACAATTTGTCTGGTACTCAATACAGGTGACTGTTCCACGGCATAAGGAGCTCTTGAATATGGTCCCACAGAATAAGCATTTTGGGGCGGACCCTGAGGCGACGATTGTTGAGGTGGTGGATGGTGTTGAAGTTGAGCAGGACTCTGCCGTTGTGAAGATTTGTAGCCATATTCATAAGCCCGTTTGCTATCCAAATGTGTGGGCAGATGTATGGGAGTGCCCTGAGTTATGCTACCTAATTTATTACTCTCTGATCCGGTCGCACCCGTAGGGGGAGTTTGTCTAAGTAAATTTTCAAATTTGGGACTTAAAGTAGCCGGTGAAGAATGCACAATAATCTGCTGAGCCGCATTATTCACAGGTGTGCCATGAGTTATAGAACCTTTAGGACCCACCAGCAGCTGCTGTTGTTGTTGCTGCTGTTGCGAGGGCGAGGGCGCCTGATGTGAATGTGGTGGATGTATTAATTGGGGACTTAATTTCGGTGGCATTTTATTTACACCACTACTGCTACCCACCGATTTGGTGTGTTGGCTCGACATTTGCATGTGGGATGGTGGCGGCTGTGTTGATGGAGGAGGCTGTGATGGTTGTCCCCTTTGGGAGGAACTTCCCACCGGTCCACCTGGTGGTTGAGTTATAGACATGGGAACAGGTACTTGTGACACATAAAGGGATCCGGGTGGTGGTACTTTACCCACTCCTACACTGGCTGGATGAGGATGGTAAAGGTACGCATGATTAGGCGGAGCAGCAATAAGGGGTGATGGTTCTGCACCACGATACATACTGGGTGCATTCCCCACGTGTTTAACACCTCCACTCGGAGGCGGCTGTTGATGTCGTGACGACACTCCACTGCCACTTTCACTTCCAACTCCCGATGTGGAAGAGGAAGAGGTATTTGATGAATTATGTGGTGAGGGAACATCTCTTGAGGGCTTCTTAATAGATAAGTCCAGAGTCTGCGGCTCGGGTTCGTTGTTACGTGAAGTTGCATATATTATGGTGTCAGGTGAGGGTGCTACCACATGGGGTGGCGTCAATGTTTTGCCCGCCTTTAGAACGGGTGTAATTGTGGCCTTGATATCATGTTGCTGGTGATGTAACATTCCATGCGAGGGTGGTGGTAAATGTTGTCCGGGCATGTAAGAATTAACTACCGAAAGGGTGGCCAAATTATCAGGATGTCCTGGAGTTGGACCGGCATTTTGAACAGGTAGTGGAGGCGGTTGCTGAGCTTGTGATTGTCGTACATTGAGGTTTTGTACGGTATTGCTCGAAGCTGAACCACCACTACCACTAACACTACCACCACCACTTACAATTAACGGCTGGCCATGAGCCTGGGGTTGATGTTTAATTGAACCATCATTGCGGTATTCTCTTACAATGGTTACGTCGTTATTAGAATTGTTGTTACTATTATTGTTGCTACTGTTTCCACTACTGCTGCTGGTGGAACTAGTACTGCTGCTGATAACATCGTTCCGTCTATTATTGTTACTACTTCCACTGCTGTTGTTAGGTGCTGAGTCCAATGTTAGTTGTAAGGGCGATTTGCCTATGCCCACCATATGTTGATTAGATATTTGATTCGCTTGGCTGGGGGGCTGGGTTGGTTTAGTTGGTGGTGGACCCTTTTGTTTCAGCGATCGTTCAATCACTTTGTACAGATAGTCATGCAAATTGCGTGACATGCCCTGACTTTGTTTGGGATCTTGTCCAACATTCGGAGCTGCTGATGCTGTTGCTGATAGTGGCATGGGACCGTTTACTGATGTTGGTAGTGGTGGTCCCAGACCACTGGCAGCTGAAACTACAACTGAGCTGCTGCTACCACTGCAACTATTATTCGCACTGTTGAGTATGACTTTGGGACTTTGACGATTGGCAGGAGAGTTTTCATTCTCTTCATCGGCGGTTTCGGTTGCCGAGGAGTCATATTCCTCAGAAGTCTTCTGTTTTTTGGGGGCATGACCCAGGGGCGGCAATAATCGCTCATCTGGTTTTGAAATGGACACAGAATTTATACCAGCCACACCTCCACTTATGGATGTAGTAGCTGAGGACGAAGTCGTATCAGGGGCCGAAGAACTATTGATTTCTACCGCGCTTATACCAATATTTTTATTTGCCGCTAGTTGGGATGTAGGTTTTTGTAAGAGATCCTTTGTTAGGGAATTATGACGTTGACTTTCCGGACTTTCAACCGAGGCTGTATCACTACCTCCCGGCTCGCGCTCATCGCACGATGAGGTACTTACATCCGATTCATCTCCATCCGTACGCCTTTCTTCATCAGTCAGATTGACATGAGGATCTAATTTCCTTCGTATACGCATAAGGCAAGCCGAACAACAACGAGTGGCCTGGGCAGGTATTTGAAATTCTTGCATAATGGGTTCACGCACCTCGAGAGCCAATTCATAGAGGCGTGCTGGTATATTGCGCAAACGTTTGGCACGATCTTTGGGATTGGGGCATGTGGGCAGAGGACAATTAGGATAACGTGTTCGTACCGATTTACATTGACATGTATTACAAACTCTAGCACCTGCCGGAATTGTGTCATCCGATATACCATATTGTTGGCCACGACCCTTTTTCAAAGGACGTGTACGAGGGCAATTCTCTGCTTTGCATACGAAACAAGTTGCAAGTTTGTCTGGAAAAGGAAAAGATTTAAAATTATCGTTAATAATTTGTTAACGTCTAAGTTATTTTTAAACATATGTATGTATTAAATAATAAAAAAAAACTTTTCATTTTGTTATAAACAATTTCATTTGGCAATCTTTATTGGCTACCACAACAATAGACATCAGGGAATTTGTATTTCTTTTGAAAAATTCCTAAAGCAAAAAACATGATAAGTAGGAAAGAGAAAAAAATCTTAAAGATTCCATTAAATTATTTTTTTTTACTTTCAGAAATGGTCCTTAGAGAATCATATTTTTACTGACTTTGATCTACTCATAGTGTTCAAAGAAGGATGGATGTTAAAAGAAACCAAATTTATATTTTAAAATTGAATTTGTTAAAAAAAAGCAAGTAAAAATTAAATTAATTAAAATAAAACATTACAATGAAATGAATTTTTAAATATGTTTGCTCGCAAATGCAAAAAAAAAAAAACAGGGAGGGAGCTGCTTGGTTGAATGTTTGGGTGGTCGACTCAATCAAAATCGTTAAATGCTTTTCAAAGAGAATTGGTGAGGGAGATGAGAAATGGAGAGAGTAAAGGCATTTACATTTACAGTTCAACATGTAAAAAAGGTCCTGCATATTTAAATGTACATAAGTATTTTTTATGTATGATGTCCACCATGGCCAACATTCAAAATGAAAATTGCAAATTATTGTGAGTGGTTTATTAAAAATTAAACCATTTCATATGATGAATCCAAAAAAATAATATGCATAGGAAAAGGATCAACTTAACAAGAGCTATAAAGGGAGCAAAGCATCAGGGGTCAGTATGAGATAGGAAAGATTTATAAAATGTGGTATGTAAGAAAAAGATATGGGTATGAAGACGAATAATAACTGAAGAAACGAATATAAAAAGATAATGTCGTAAAAGTTTAAAAATAACAAAATTCAAACATTTTGAAAAAAAGAAAAAAAGGAAAATTTATGAGTTTTGTAAAACGAAATTAAGTAATTTATATTTCCTGAAAACGGCCCGGCCCTATGCTCCATAAATGGATTTTCTTAAAATAAAATATTTTAATTTATAACCGCCAATTCCACCAAGTTCAGTTATAATTAACCATAACTAAAACTCAGTGTTGCCTCTTTGTGGCTAATTACCCGAATTTGGTGTGATTGTTACTCTCGTGGGTAGAGCGTGGGTAATTTCTTTAAGGTGTACATCAGGTGTAATTTGAATTTCTTGAATTTTTAAACAAATAATATAAGGATTTGATTTTAGCGATATAACTTATACCATTTAAGATATTGTTTATCTTAAAAATTTGCAGTATATTCAACCAAAGTCACTGTTTATTTAAAAAAGATTTCCATAGTTTATCAACCAAAAGATGGATAGTGATTGGCGCCAGATGGACAATAAGATTTCGATAAATATAAGCTTCAAAGTTATTTAAAGCCTAAAGCTTACTAGAAAAAAAAGTATATATTTATACTAAAAAAAACCCCTGGATATAATTCCAATATTACAAAAAGTAAAAAATTTTGTGTTGCTTTAACATTTAAAATTCTTTAGTTGAGACATATTTAGCGCCCTTAATATTTGTTAAGCTGATTTGAGAAAGCATTACAGGAATTTTATTTACCAAATAAAGTATAAAAAGGATAACCATCTAGCACCTTTTCTAGAAAAATGGAAGTAAAACTTATTATTTCAAGTTTTAATTTTTATTAATTTATTTGAGATTTTTAATATTTTTTTTTTATAAATTTTTTTAATTACTATATATGGATCTTAATATGACTAATATTGATCTTATATAAGTGTAATAGGTATTATGTTTGAGTTTATTCTGATGTATGAAGCACATACAAATATTTGTTGTAGTATTCCGATCGTCTTAAGATAATTTAATGAAATTTGGATTGTAAGTTTTTTTTTTAAATTTTGAGAATCTGTCTATAATTTCACATAGCCCCCATATGAACTTTTTTTCCTAAAAAAAATAGATTTTATTTCAACCTCAATTGTCTTACGAAATTAAATTTGGAATCAGTCCATATTTGACCAAGGCTCCCATACAAATACCACTCACGAAAATAGCTTGTAATGACATAACTGCTTTATAAGTATTGGTATGTATTGATAAAACAAAATAACTACTATGTCATGGCAAAATTTTGTGCTGTTAGGATTAGGAACGTAGATCATATCGTTAGTATAATTCGCAAAGACGCTAAGTCCACTTCTTTTCAAAATTGAGATTTTAATGTTAAACGGTAATACTATACAAAATACATATTTTACGACAACAAAAAGTGTCATTATGTAGTTTAAAGTTGTTGTAATTTTGTGGTTTGCAAAAACGCTAAGTCCACAACACTACGAAAAATAATTAAAGCACGTGCTAACTCCACGAATATTAATTCGTTCAATTGAATTTGGTGTTTTCTGTTCTATTTTTTCTAAAGCCGTGAAAAGTGGAGATCTAAAAAAAAAAAAAAAATACTTAAAAAAATATACTTTGCAATGTCCTGCTCAATGTGGCTATCAAACATGGCATTGATATTGAGCAAAAAATTCTTAAAATTGGCCATACGCAAATGGCGGCAACACAAAAGAAAGAGCTATGAAAAAAAGAGTAATTAACGAACCTTCAGAATTCATAGATGTTTGTAAAGATGCTCGAAAAAACCATAGACCCTATGATGTTATGTATTTAGATCATAAATTTTTCAAAACATTTGATAACGTTCAATTTCTTAGGAGTATCAGACCTGGGCGTAATAGAGGTGATAGTAAATTTAAAGATATTAGAGCTATAAAGTACACCCCAAGCAAAGAAATATATTTTAAAATTCGTTTTTGTGATGTATGGAAAATATTACCGCATAAAATTGATGATCAAATTGATCCTATAGACTTTGAAAATTTGCAGCAACTTTATCAAGAAAGAAGAAAAATTAGTGCCAGAAGGTATGAAGACTGACAATTTCTCAAATCAACCTTACCCAATGAACACCACAAATTTTACGATGATTTGGCCTCACCTTTAAATTTTTTCTATTTTAAGGCCTCTAGTACACGGCATGTAAAAAGCCACATGCGCATGTGGTTCTGACGTAATTTTGACGTCATCACACAACACGCAATGCTTATTGTGGCTTTGCATTGACGTCAAAATTACGTCAGAACCACATGCGCATGTGGCTTTTTACATTCCGTGTACTAGAGGCTTACGTTTTTCAATAAGAATTAAAATGAGCTTAAAAATGTATATAGATATATTTTTGTATCTTTTTAATAGAAATGAACTGAGCTAGTCTTAAGTTTCTGCTTTTTTTTTAAAGAAAATTAATATAGAAAATTAAATTAAAATTATTTTTAAAATTAAAACTGATTGTAGGAAAATGTGCAAAGTCCACAATAAAATGAGTAATTTTACAAAGCAAAAATGCTAAGTCCAAAAAGTGCTAATTTTCCTCCCAAGATTTTGTGAAATGGATTTTTGATCTAGGTCATTTAAAGAGAGCTATTTTGTAAAAATAATTGCGTTGAAAAAGTTTACAAATTTTAAAAACTGAAAAAGATACAATGTTTTTTGTGTCTCCTGTAAAATTTGAAAAAATGGACTTAACACATTTGCGAATTAGACTAACGATATGTAAACCCGCTTCCTGAAATCACTCTAAGATGAAAAAATCTCAAATAGATGTAGTTACCTGGATAATATTCAGCGTTAAGAATTCTTATTTTCATACAAAATCCGTTTCATAAAAAAAAAAAAAAAAAAAAAAAAAAAAAAAAAAAAAAAAAAAAAAAAAAAAAAAAAAAAAAAAAAAAAAAAAAAAAAAAATGGCGGACTGTTTAGTAAAAAAAATGAACAAACAAATAAAATTAATTAAATATATAAAGTTGATTATAAATAAAAGGCACTGCCCATTTTTAAATGCCTATTTCTCCTTTGGACATATCGCACTGGTTCCTCTAATGAGAGTCAACTCGAAATTTTTTTAATTTCCACTTTATGCAAAAAATCGATGACAGTGGTCATATATACCCACAGTAAAAATCTTACATCATTTTTTCTAGTATTTTGTCAAAAAAAATTCAATTGTATCCCCCTTTGTGATATAAGAGTACATATAAAAAGAAAACAGTTTTTTGTCTCTACTGAAAATTTATAAATTTTGAGTTAACTCCCTTTAGAGGAACCAGTGCAAGATGTGTGTGTAACACAAAAATTTCCAGTCAGCTGTTTTTGTTATGAAAAACAAATTTTGTTGGTTTTACTTAGCCTAATAATTTTTAAGTGCTAAATTTGTCGGAATATGTATACATACTTTAAATTTAAACAAATTTAGTAGGATTTATTTACCTAAATAATTTTTTTGTTTCATTCTGAATTAATAAGATTTTGTTTAAAATAAATGTTTATGTTATTATTCTAGCAAACACAAAACACGAATAAAGAAGCGGAATTTAAAATAAACTTCAATTAAAGTACACGTACATACATATGTAATTTTAAAAACAGTTTTGTATTACTTTTTTTTCGAATTTTAATTAACTGCATAAATTTATTTAAATTTTTTGTTATTTCATTCAATATTGTATAATATTTCGTGTGAACAATTATTTTTTTTTTTTTAATAAATAAAAATCTTTTAAATTTTTTGTATTTATTTTAAACTATGAAAAAATTCTTTACTTTTTAATTAAAAAAATCTGTGCTTTTTCAGGCTTGAAAAATCTCCCCCTTGATAAATGTACACAACAAATCCCACCATACGCAACAGTTTACTTAAGTTTAACAACAAAAAGATAAAGTCTATTAGCTTTACAGCACCATTTCCCCACCCCCTTTTATATTCTTGATAATAGAAGACATAGTAGAGGTTTTTTAATTTTCATTGAAATCAGAGCTTTTATTTAAATTTTAATGATATACAAATAATAAAAAAAACTGAAGACACAAGTGAAAGAGACAATTTTTTTTTTTATCAAAAAAAAAAATATTATATAAAATAAAACCCTCAATAAAGAAAGTGCTAATGGTAAGAAAAAGTGATGAATATTCAATGAGCAAGGGAAACAGATTATTATAAGAGAATAAGAAAGGTAATTTGGAATTTTGGAAGTAAGTTTTCTTTAAATTTAAAAAAGTTATTGTTAGGTTATGTTTTATTTTTAACATACATACAACATATTATGTACATACATTATTTTCTGTTTTTGTAAATAATTTAATTATTTGGTTTTTATGGGCAACCGCATATATCCATATTGCTTAATTTTAAAAGCTCTTTACATAGTTCTAAATTTTTCTAAAAAAAAGATGGACCAATTCCCATTTTTTAACTTAATAACAAAGATCAAAAAGTTCAATACCTAGTTCATAGTTTGATCTATATTGATTTTTCGGCTTTCGTGAAAAATTTGATTTTAAGCCATACGTGGTTGCCCATGAAAACAACAGAGTTGTCCATCATGTACTTTAGCATATACATATGCACTAGGGAGATCAATTAACGACTTTTTTCTAAAACCGGTTTTCGAATATTCCGAATAGTTGCTATTTTAAAAAACCGTGTATCGGATAAACATTTTTAAAATAACCGGTTTAAATTCGAATTCGAACACTTAAATCAAATAAGTTTTTGTAATAAAACGTTTATTGAATAAAAACAAAACAATTCCAAAAGGTAGGGGACCAACAAAATACATAGATATGACTTAAGGTATGTTCAGACCTAACATATATTTGACGATAAAATCCATGAAAAGGGTGACCAGTAAACTGATCAAACTTAAGCTTTATTTTTTACAATTCCTATTTATTTACTAAATTTTATTTGAAAGTACATAATTTTATATTGTAATTTAGAAACTGTTAAATGATGTTTGATCTAATAAAACGTTTTGCAAGAGCGAATAAAAAATTATGGGGATTTAATAAATTTCTTATTTGAGATATTCTCCCAAAATGTATTTTAAATGAGTTTTAGTTTGTTGGTGGTAAAGCATGTCTATATGAATCGGTAGACTTAAAACATATTTTTGAAAAGTTGCAAACGTAAAATCTTAGCTACGATTATATATTTAAAATTATTTTGTTTCAGCATTATAGAAACGAATAGTAATATGAACATCCTTTTTATATGAAATATTTATCAATTCGTCGACCACAATTTAAAACCTTCCATTACATTGTTTGATTCCTTCAATTTTGTTTTTTTTTTTTAGCTCTTGTTGTTTTAATAAATAAAACTGATGAAGTTTTTCCATATCGTTGATTCCGCCGGAATGTTGTAGTTTTAAGTATGAAGATATGCTAGAACTACTTAAGAGTTTTTAGTGCCTTAACGGACATTCCATATTCGGCAACACAGCGGGCTTATATTTCACCCTATCATTGATTTTTGGCTAGGTATTTTAATAAAGTATTATTTATCGTCTCTTTAGAATCACTTCGAACCAAGTTAAGATTTATTTGGAGAACATTAATGCCAAGCATGTGGACTAATTAAAGGTGATTAATACGTAGAAGAAGCTTTGCAACTTATCATTTTAGGGGCTTTCAGGCATCTAACTTTGTCTTTTTAATCCCGTTCGAAATTTCTCCAGAGATAATATTTAAACAAAAATATGTATATTTAATATTAAGAATACTCTCGCACAAATTATTATTTACTTTTTAACTGAATACTTTTTTGTAGTATTTTGAATTGTTTTTGGTTTTTTTTAGAAGAACACACGCTTTTTTAAGCGATTTGTATTAACATTGTTCATAATGTTTTAAGACTTTTGTTACATTTTGTTTTGACCTTCTTCATAAAAAGTTTAAGTTTGCCCAATATTTAATTATAAAAATAATTATATTACGGGTACATTTAAAACAAGAGTAAGGAAAACGTATATAAATTACACTTGATTAAAAAACCGGTTTATTATAACAAAATAACCGGTTTATTCGATATTAAATAGATATTTTAAAATAAACGGCTTGGGCAAAACTAAAATAACCGGTTTAATAACAACCGTTTGATGTCCCTAATACATATAACTATACATACATATATGCAAAATTATATAATTGCTTTTATTTCCATAATCAATTATTATTTTATTTACTTAATGGTTTCTATTGTTAAAATTCTTTAAAAAATAAAAAACAAATAAAAAAAAGCATTAACACCCCTAATTAACTTTTTGTAATGTGTGTAAGTGTCATGTAATCGAATAATATGTACATATATATAAATTTAATAATACAAAAAATGGACATGAACTGTACTCCTATAGTGCACATTAAAAGTAAACCAATCTTATATATGATGATGATTAAAATCTCTTGACAAATGGACAAATATAAAAATTGAATTGACATTAACATGACACAAGCAAACAAACAGAAAACCCAACCAAAAGTAGCTAAAGGCAGAATCAAAACTACACATGTAGGCATGTACCACGTATAAAATGGATAGTATTTGCATATGAATTTAAACATTGACACACACACAGATACATACATCCGATAAATATTGTTGTTATTGTTTTCATTATTATTTACTTTAATGTCAAATAAACTGCCAATATAAAAATTGATTAACACAAAAAAATAAAACCAACAATTAAGAAATAGAGATTTAAAAAAAACTGCTATTAAGTGTTGCCATTTCAGAAATGATGAAAAGAATACACTTGAATTCTAAAAACGGGTAAAAAATGTAAAAAATAAAGGGTTGAAAGCGCCAGGAGAACCAAATAATGATTTGAACAAACATTTTTAAAATGTGTTGTTTTGCTTTGCAAATAACACATTAAAAAGGGTAAAAAGATAAATGATTTATTTTGTCATCAATTTCAAAAAAATTTTTGTTTACTCCTAATATTTTAAAAA
Organism: Pollenia amentaria; assembly: GCA_943735925.1. Taxonomy (NCBI): domain Eukaryota; kingdom Metazoa; phylum Arthropoda; class Insecta; order Diptera; family Polleniidae; genus Pollenia; species Pollenia amentaria. The sequence goes on from OX031008.1 coordinate 149,220,589, forward strand.
AAACGTCCATTTTATTAAAAAAAAAAAAAAAACAAAATAAAGTGTAACATTTTATTAAAAAAAAAAACAAAAAAAAGTGTAACATTTTACGAAAAAAAAACAGTTTCATTTTAAATGTACTATCTGTTTCATAACTGTCATCATCGGGCCACAAAATGGTTTTAATAAAATACTCAGATCTTTTGTAAATTTGATTTAAATTTGTTTTTAGGTTAACACTTGAAGGCTGTTTGTTCTTGCTACAACAAACTTTTTTTGTTTTAGACCATATTTAATATGCAAGAATGATATGCAAGCTGAGTTTTAAGAAAGTCGATTTAAGACTTTGTTTAAAAAATTTATTAAGCCAAATGTTCTTTCGACTTCGGCATTTGAGTAAGGAAACGAAAGTATACGAATAATAAACTTAGGTAGTTCTTGAAAAGAATTTTCCCCCCAAAGAAGTTTTAAATTGTAGACCTCAATCCAAAATTTATCAGGGGCCAAATTATGGCATTCGATATCCATCGAAATAACAATACTATTCAAATGGAAATTTCGATCGTTATCGAAAGCCGTAATTTGCCCCCAGTTCTTTCCTTATATATTTTTGCATTGATAAATTCTTTAGGGAAATTTATATTTTATTTATTAGAGACGAATAATAAATGAAATTTTGTATGAATTCAATAAAACATATCGCACTGCTTCCTCTAAAGAGAGTCAACTCAAAATTGTTAAATTTTCACTTTATGCAAGAAATCGATGTACAGTGGTCATACCTACCCACTCTAAAAATCTAACATAATTTTCTCTAGTATTTTGTCAAAAAATTCAAGTGTATCCCCCTATGTGGTATAAGAGTACATATAAAAGGAAAACTATATTTTTTCTCAACTGAAAATTTATAAGTTTTGAGTTAACCCCCTTTAGAGTAACCAGTGCGATATATGCTTCGCTTTGTTTTTATTCAATTTAGCGATATTTCTGTAGCAATTCAAAATTTAAAGAATTTAAAGAAGTTTACCTCTTGGTTCGTGTACTTAAATTGCAACAAAAAGCATTTAGAGCGCCACAAAAAATGAGAAAGCATCAAAAAATATCCTATTTTAAACAGTATATTCGGAAAAAATAAAACGGTAAAGAAATTAAAAAAAGCGTCATAAAATACCCAAAAAAGCGTCCAAATGGCAACTCTGATGTTAACCACACTCTTGTAAAAAAAAAAAAATACTAATACAACAATGGAAGGAGAACGAGAGAGTTGAAAGAGGACATTATTGGCCAAGGAAATAAAAATGAGTAATTTTAATTAATTATCAGTTTAATAACTGGTAAGTAAGTTTGTATATGTGTTTGTGTAAACAACGGTTTTTCTTACTCTCGCCATGGATTGTTTCAGTTTTTTTATAATTTTTTTTAACCATAATTTTCAATTATTTTTGATTAAAAAATATAAAGTATGTATTAAAAACAAATATCGCTCATTTGCTACAACAATAGCATAAGTAAAAAATCACTAATACATAGTCAATCAGGTATTTTATGAAGTGCTCCTTATGCCATATGAAGATATTGTAAAATTAACTCTTTAAGAAAAGAATTAAATTTTCCTTTTAAATTTAAAACTTTAAAGTTGTTTTCTGTAAAACTAATATTTTTAGGTTATGACAATGTTGCAGCAAATGAGCGATTTATAAAAAATATTGGGTAAGAGAAAAAATATTCACATAATATCCTAAATTAAAAAAGATATGAATCTACTAGCGGCGAATAAAAACTGTTTTTATAAATTTAATTTTGTTTAGTAAGCAAAATCTGTTTATTTCATTTAGCAAAGCATACATTCTTCTTAACACATTATGTATGTATTTTTAATTGCTAAATTGAGTTTAATTATAATTCAACAGCTTTAAAAATTTTAAAATTTACTAAATATTGACAATTATTTTAATTCAGCACAATAGAAAACTTATTTGGTAAAGATAAAGCTGAAAAAAGTAATTTCAAGAAATTTAAAGTTGCTGAATTTAGTTAATTAAAATTCAGCTATAAAAATTTTACTTCAAACTTATTATTAATAATATTAATTATTGATAATATATTTAATTTTTATTTTTTTATTAATAATATTTTAATATGAATATAAAAATTGTTAATTTTAAGCATTTTTAATTGCTTTTAAATATTTCTGAAAATACAGCTTGCATATGTACATATGGGCATTTCCATGTCATCGTACGTGACAATTGTACGCCTTCAGAGCGATAGAGATTTTTCACAAATAGTAGTAACTGGAAAACATTTGAATCAATATGTTTCATTTAGAGGGTACAATATATGAAAAAAAAATATTTATTACTTTCGGAACTTTATTGTCACAAAATATATAGCAAAATAGGTGCATGTCGTACGTGACATAAAACGAAAGTGATTTTGGGTTGAATGTAAAAATATGCGAAAATCTGCGAATTGTCGGAGGTATTTTTGCTTTTTTTAATTTTTTACATTAAACCACATATTTTTCCTTTATAATCCTTAATTAGAAAGATGAAAAATGTTTCTGGATGGTTTTATAATCAAATTTTCTATTATAGTATTCATAAGGTATGAAATACATTTTTGGTAAAAATATGTATACAAAAACTTAAAACCAACAAGTAAGAAAGTAGAGTATGTCATGGCCAACCTTATGATACCCCTTACCATAATATTTTAAATCCAAATTTTTGAGAGTGCACCTTATTTTCGATCTATGGCCATCATGATCACCAGAACAGAATTATGCTATAAGGTTGTGAATTATATAAGAGTTATTTATGCCGAATATTATTGAGATTCCTTCATCTATATGATTTTTGTTTGCCTTTCACCGATTACAGGAAGGGAGTTTATATGGGACCTATGGTTAATTTTGGACCTACCAGCGCAACATTTTGTCATGATTTTTATGTCAATACCAACATTTATAAGCTATATCCGGGGGTAGTATTTATATGGGTGCTATAGTCAAATATGAACCGATTCCAATAATAATTGGTTAGATGATTAAGATTGAAATAAATAAAATAAGTTTGTACAAAATTTTAACTAAATACCAATATAATAAGATAATGCATTTACAGAACTTACAATATCGTCCGTGACGACCTTTAAAAGCTTATAAAATATTTATTAAACCAATTAAAAAAAATCCGATCAATATGTTTTGCAACAAATATCTGGATTTGAGCTTTTAATTTGAAACACCTGCGACTGATCAAATACAAATGACATAGGCAAATGATGTTTTTGCACCACGTACGTGACATTAGAATAGCATTTAAAACAAACCAAAAAAGTATACCGCTAATCGAACTATATATTTGGTCTTTCCTCGTGGATATGGTTTATTGTTATTGTAAAATTAATTTTAAGTTATAATTCCAATGTCCAGTATCTGTATTTAATCTGCAGAAAAGTGAAAATTGTTAATTGCAGTTACTAAAAATGAATCAAAAAGATAGTCAGTTTTAACTTTTATTTTTTTTTTTTTCTTTAAAATTTTTAATAAGCTATAAAAACCTTTGCATTAGTAAAGTTGGATTGTTTTTTTTTTTTTTTTTTTTTTTTTTTTTTTTTTTTTTTTTTTTTTTTTTTTTACTTTCTACCATATTTGAAAAAAAAACGTAAGGATTTTTATTTTTTTTAGTCGTTGCTGACATTCTCATGGAAATGCCCATATGTAACTCTAATTAAACTACATAACTCAAGTTTTCGTATTACAAATCTTAGAATAGTTTAAAAACCTTTAATAAATTGAACTTAAAAAATCATTATTTATATGGACTTTATTAATTTATTTTAATTTAGTTAAAATAACTAATACAGCTACATATTCGAGAAAACAAAAAAATGTACGTTATTACAGAAATTAATATTGTCTTCTTGTTTTTACATACTACCTAAAGCTACCTAAACTTATTAAAAAAAAAGTAGATTCGATTTCTGTAAGCTTAACAGACATATTTAACTAAAAAATCTGTAATTTTTTCCCCTACGCTAATGAAGTTGCTACGATCTTTTATTGTCTCTATTGTGAATTATATAGTACCTCAAAAGTAACTAACTCTGCAATTTATTTAATTGTATATACTGCAAGACTTCTATCCACTACCTAATACTATATTTTTGTATTTCTGCTGTGGTTGTCATTTTAAATATCATTTAATTAACACGATTTTCCATTAATACACATTATTTACACATAAATGATTTTCTGTCTTTTTTTTATTTTATTTATTTTTTATTTTAAATCCATCACTTTTATACAATGTACGTTGTGGCGCCTGCTTATTCCTCACATTTCCCTGAAAACTACACCTGCAATTGATAGACATATGTATATCGAAAATAATAATAAAAAAAATCCAATATTGTCAATATCAGCAAATTTGTCATAACCCTATAGTATAATAAACTACAAGAGAGGAAGAGTAAGGAGAATAAAATTATTAAATATCTACATGTGTATAAAAAAGCAATATATAACGGTAAATGCTTATAAAGGATAGTAGAAGGAAGAGTTTTAACTATATTTAGGTAAAAAGAAAGAATCCCCCAAATTTTCAAAAGCTTAAAACACATTTTTTAGCTACATATTTCCTCAAAAGCGACAACCAGATATAAAACAAGATATAAAAATAATTTTAAATCCTAAAACAATATACATATTTATAACTAAAAAAAAATTTTGTGTTTTTCTCAAGTTTTGATTTTAAAACATTTCTTTTGCATTTTTTTTTTTTTTCATTAGTAAATAAACATACATATTGCCATCATATGTTAGAGTTTATATTTGTCTTTTGAATATTTGTTTAGATTTGAACACAAAATAAATTTCTAATTTAATATAAAGTTTATTAAAAAAATTGTTAGTTATTGCTTTTGCCAATCAAATATTAGCAAATAAATGGAAAATAATTTTGCTGAATGTAAAAAATATCACAAATTGAGCTCATTTAGTAAAACATTAACCCCCATATTCATAGAAACATTTTAGGTTTATTACAGGCTTATGAAACGAATTTTTTATGAAAATTTTTTTAATAATCCTTTTATTAATCAGAAATATTTTTATGAATATGGGGGTAAAAAAATAATTTTTTTTTATTTCAGTTAATTACAAATCATATTTTTTTTTTCAATATAAATTAAGAAATATGTAAAATAATTTAACCATAATTATATAAGAAACTTATTCAAAAAAGTATAGAAAATTTTTTAAATTATTATAGACATAAAGAGCTTTTTACCTTAAGAAAAAATATACAGATCTTAAAACACTTATCAAGTTCTTATCTAGCTGATGCTATTCTTAGAACTGATAATGTAGTAGCTTTATAAAATTAAAATTAAACTACATTCACAATATTACCCAAAATATAGGATTTTTTATTGAAAACTTAAAACCTTTTATCAACTGAATATAAAAATTCTATAAAGTACTTTGCTTTAAATATGCTTAACTGCAATCGAAATAGCTGATCGAACAAATTTTCGTTTGTGATTATGGCCAACGCTACCGTTTTTGGTTATTTCTATCCAAATTGGTAATTTTTTTTTCTCAATGTGGAGATGTGAATATTTTTTTCATTTTGGTTACTTTTTTTTCCTAAAACAATAATACGTATTATTTACATGGTTGGTTATCGCGTTTTTCGATTTGAAGGATATTTTTTACGACTTCGAATAATGTGTACTTTGCACTACGATTTTCTAATTATTTATTTCAAATGAACGGATGTTTTTTATACTTTTTCGAAAACAAAACAATCCCTTTCAAAAAGCTACCAGATATTTTTATGATTTTTTTTAAGAAAAAAATTGCTAAATGTGGTTCTTGTTACTAGAAACGGCCATGTTCTGAAATTAAAATCAAATAAAGTTTTAATCGATGGAGATTGTCAATTAATTTTTTTTAAATAAATTTTAAGTTTTAATTTTACTTTGTATAACCTGTCGGTATGTATTTTTATGTAATGTTTTTCAGATAATGATTTTGCAATACTTTAAATTTATAAAAAAATACCTTTGACTGCCAATAATATGTACGTTCTTTAATACGAATTTGGTTATATTCGCCTTAATATTATACAATGATTCACAAAAAAATTTAAATTGAACAATTTTGAAACAGTAATAATAAGAATTAAAAATTACAATTTAAAAACTAAAGAAACAAGTTATACCCATTTTTAAATTAGTTAAGATATATGTAAATTAGAAAATATTCACAAAATATGCATAACGCATATCGCCAACAGTTTCCAATTTCGCCAAAACAATCTTAAAATCATTAAACCTAAATGTCCATCGCCAAAAGAATTAAAAAATAACATAACTACGACGTAATTGTGGTTCGATTTTTCGTCTAAAGATGAACGAACTGGTCAGAAGAAAAAAAGGTTCAGGAATGCTTCCAACATATTGAAAAAGGAAACCACTTCGTATGTAAATCCCCACTATATTTAAATTGGCAACAATTTTGCACTCAGGGAATTTCATTCCACCGTTTTACAGCCTGAACTTTATGCAAAGTACTTTTGCCAAAAACAGAGTTAAGGAAAACGAGTTTTTTCAATTGCTGCTTATGGTGCCCGTAGACGACATGTTTTTTACATCTGACTTGGCAAATTTTCCACTGTAAAATACATACATGTCGTGTGTTACCTTTAAAACATTGCATCTGTAAAAGTGAGACGCAAAGTCATATGACAAAATTTCAATTAGAGCGTGCTCTATCCTACGGGAAAGGGAACTAACACTAAACTTGTCACGTGACAGGTCACTTTAACATGGCGATGTCCTACGAGGGGGTTAATTGGCACCTGTTTGACACTTTGTAACAGGTCACTGAAATATCCTTCCAATTTCGGTTAAAATAATGCCTGTCGCAGATATTGTCCCAGATGAGCCATGTCAATATGATAGATCCCCTTCATATAAAGTAATAGAACTATAGAGAATCAGCCACTGCCCGCACAAAATCCAGCCACATGAATACTTTTGTGCCAATTACCTTTTCTCTGGACTAACTACACTGTAAACACATTTTAACCAGTTAAGTGATAGGCCTTGTTTTCACCTATCACAATTCGTTCCTTTTAATTATAAAATTTTGTTCACTGGTCACGGGATAAGTGCTTTAAGAGCAATTGGCACAAATTTCCCGCAGGCTATTTTCTTCTGACATCAGCTGTGTCAGAAATCTATGCCGGGACAAAACCGACAGCGGGACAAAACAGACATGCACAATTACGTGTCGTGTACATGCACCTTTACTAATTAATTAGTAAAGTGGTATTTGAACGGCCAAAACAAAAAAAATTCTAAATATTTACGTTTCCAACAAGTTTTTTTAAATTTTTTTACATCGTCGATAGCAAAATTGTTTTCGATAAAAAAAACTCGACGCGCAGCGATATTTTCGACAGTACTGTCAACTCATAATACATATTTTTCATTCGATTGTCGATAGCCAGCGAAAATCGTTTGTCTAATAATAGGGTCCTATTATAAAGTTTAAAAAGTACTAAGTATATGCCGAATTGTAGAAAAATACTATCTTCCAAATAGTTGAAATATGAACAATGAAATTTAAAAAATACCCGATTTAAATTTTTATTAAACAAAACTTAAGCACAAATCGTTAGATAGAAAAAAAAATTATTTTTAATTAAATAAATAAAATTCAATTAATTAATTTTCATATCATAGTAACTGACCTATGGATATTTTATAAATCTACAAAATTATATACGTTTTTTTTTAATTTCCAATGTCCATTCACTGCGGAAAATAATATTTTTGTGTCAACATCATCAACGTCATTGTCATTTCTTGTGTGTTGTGATACTGTGATGATGCGGAGATAAGTATCATACAATAATTTTCGCTTTACATATATATTGACACATTTTGTTTAAATTTAAGTGCATAAATTTATATGTTTATAAATTTTATATGTATGTATATACATTTATAACGTTTAATTCAATTTTGTATCTCCAATCTGCTGATTACATTGTATTGTTATTTGTTTTATTGATGAATTACATTTTAATTTGATATTAAATACAAACATATAATGTTTTCAATTTGCCCCTAACTCCGAAAACACTTCTTGGTTATATTTAAGGAGTATTGGGATTATGAATGTTAGAGGTTTTTATTAATTTTTGGTAGTTGAATTGAAAGTTCTGTAGAAATATTTCTCAAGAGTTCTTAAAATTTAGAAATCCGTATGATAATGTAAGCATAAATTTCGTTTAAAATATGTTAATTTTTGAAACATATAGTCAATTCACAAGGTATCCTAACATGTCATATTGTCAAAATGTCCTAATATTTCACAATGGTTTAAAAATATTGTTGTACGGCTCAGCCGCTCAGCGCTGGACTTTTCTGATTAATTACGACAGCACAATAAACACAGCAAGCAACGTTCTATTTATTTAAGACACTTTTTGTTAACAAACCAACAACAATATTTTTAAACCATTGTGAAATATTAGGACATTTTGACAATATGACATGTTAGGATACCTTGTGAATTGACTAATAATATCTATCAGTGCGAGGGTTGTATGTTCGATTTTCGCCCGAGAGTTTGTCTGGTCTGTTTCACTAGAATGGGCTTAACGTTTATGTTACTTTTACTCGGTACTGATCACTGACTTACTGACTTACTGGAAACTTCTTTGTAAGTAAATCACAACTATATTTAAATGGGTAACAGTTTTGTGCTCTGTGAAGGGATCCTACCAACTTGGCCTCCGAAATTTCATCCCACTGTTTTACAAGCTGAGCTTTTATGGAAATTTATTTTGTCCCAAAAGAAATTTGTACCATAACAAAAACAAGCTTTTCCAATAGCTGTTGACGACCTTAGACCTACATACATAGATTTAAAAGATAAATTAAGAAAGTGGTATTATTTTTTCCACAAAAACAAGAAAATTTACAAATCTTTAAATTTTTAACAAGTTTTTTAAATTTACTTGCAGCATTGAAAGCAAACCCGTTTCGTTCAAAAATTCGACGCACAACAAAATTTTCGACCGTACCGTCAACTGATAATAACAATTTTAATTTCGATTGTCGATGTTCGATAACAAGCGAAAATCGTTTGTCGAATGCAACTCATAATAGTGGTCCCTAGAATGTTTTTAAAACATTTTAGGTTTAAAAAATATACAACTGTAACTTTTCTTATTAAAGATTTTACAGTTTAAAAATTTATTTTTCCCCCAATACAATATCTATGTAAAATTTAATTGTAATTGCAAATTCATAATTATAAATTGTTGTTATTGGTAAACAATAGATTGATAATGATAAACCATACTATATTGATTTTTAATTTAATTTTAAATTAATTTTATTATTATTTCACAAAACAGTAAAACGTTTTTTTTTTCATAATAATTTCATTAAATATATAAGAAATAAATTTTTTTTTTAGCTATTTTAAAAATGAAAATTATATACATATAATAAAAATGTTAATATTTTCATAGCAAAATATAAACACTTAACAAAAAGTAGGGAAATTTTTTTTGAAATATTGTGTTTATATTAATGTATTTTATTATAATTAATTAAAATAAAGCAATTTTCATTATTTTATTATTCTTTTTTTTTTTTAATAAAGTGAAAGAGAGAAAAGAAAACAAAAATAACCATCAGAAATGAAATGATGAGGAACGATGATGTTGCTCTTCATGACGATGATGAAAATGAAATTTTAATGATGGTCTTACCTTCTCTTAAATAAAAAAAATTATATAATAAAATAAAGTTTAAGTACTTTTTTTATAATTATGATGAACCCTTTTTATGGGGCGAACGAAATAAAAGCAACAGCAATAACTACAGGGTAAAACTCATTAAAAATTTAAATATGCGTTACTAAATTAACCAAATTAAATTAAGTGAAAATTTAAAACGAAAAATGAGGAGGGCAAAATACAAAAATAAAACTTAAGCTTTAAATATAAACATTTGTTTATATTTGTTAAATAAGAAATAAAGTAATTTATAAAGTTTAAGCAAAAACAATTTCTTCATTTGTTAATTAATAGAAAAAAAACGAGTAAACAATTATTAAATGAATTGCCAACTTCTTTTTGTTTGTTAGGAATTCTACTCCCATTAACAGTCTAATTAGGGAGTAACTCACTCTACTTTACACCCATCACTGCTTATGAAGAGGGTTGGTTTGTTTTCCTAGAGTATCACAATATTTTTATAAATTTAAATTATTTGCTTTGATTTTTCATTTAAATATCATCTTTTTCTGTCATTTATTTCAATAGTCTTTTAAAAGCATTGAACTTTTGTTTGTGTTTTTTTTTTAATATTCTATCAATTTCCTTTTATTTTTATTATTAATTCAATCAAGAAAATTTGTTTGATTTTTTTTCTTTTAGTGGGTTGGATAGCGTATTAAATCACCAACAACGAGAGAAAAAAAAATCAAAAGACAAATTTGAAATTTTTCTTATTTAACTTTTTTCACAGTTTATAACTGGCCTCGTGTAAAGAATGGCCAACCCATGGTACAATAAAACAAGGTAGCCGCGAGATTACAACAAAGAAAAACAACAGGCCATTTTTATTGTTGTAATGAAAACATCTGATTATGCCACTGAGGATGCAACACCAAAAGGTGAAATATTATACTTAAGATGATCCCTGCACCCCCGTGGGGGAATTTAAAGGACAAATGTTATCTTGATTTACATCAGCACCGGCACTTTTGTCTAATCTCATGGTAGATCTCAGCCAAATGGTGTGCACTTACAAAATTCCCCTGTTTTTTAAACGTAATTTGCATACACAGGTCGCAATACGAGTGTAAAATCCACTTAAAATTATACACCCAATCCTTTGTTAAGCGCACTAAAACAGAGTTGTAAGCCATAATACAAAAACAGCAAAATTTCAACTGAAATAAAGTTAAATCGTAATAGGTCCAATAAGCACACTTGTCATACCCATTTCTTAAACTTATGTTTATTTAATAGGTATTAAGTCTTTAAGAAATCCTGTGTTTTTGCACGAACAAGGCTGCCAAAACCTTTTTTCCAGAGTTCTAGTGTCCCAATTTGACCACCCCAGTCCTGCATTAGCAAACATTTTAGCCAAACCAAAAAAGCAGCTGCTCAATATTATTGTAGTTACCAAGAAAAAATATTAAATAATTCCATTAGCTCAAAATTTCTTTTTCAAGAACAAAGAGCAAATAACGGCAAACATAAATCACAAAAAAAAAATTTACCAAAATATATATCATTTTTAATAATTTTAAACGCATTGGGAAAAAATTCATCCTTAAAAAAATCGAACTAAAAACTACTTAAAGAAAAAGTTTTTCTTTAAAACAAATATTAACAAAAAGCATAAAAAAAATTAAAACGAAAAAATCAAATAAACATAAAAACATTATTAAAGAAATTGAAGTTGAAAAAAATCTATCTTAAATGTCAAAGTCAACAAAGTTATGATAAAATCCTCACAAAACACAAGATATTAAGAAAACAACATATAAAAAAAACTAAATTAACCAAGTGCAAGTAATATGTTACTAACAATTTAAGCAATTCTGAGGGAAAGCTGCTCGCTCTTCTTCTTCTTTTTAATATACTGTTTCTTTACATTTACTGCAACAGCTGATCTAAAAAAAAAAATCTACGTATGCTAATTAGTACCTTGGGGAAATGTTCTGAAAAGTAAGCAAAAGTCTTGAGAAATATAATGATGCACGAAAAAAAACTAAATAAATCATTTGTAGTAAAAAAAAAAATATATAATAATAAAAAGATGTGTTAGCAGAAGGAAAAGAACTAAAGAAACCTCCCTAAACACAACAAGTAAGTGTTTTGAGAATTTTATTTAATTTACAAAATGGTGTTGATTTTTCATTTCTTTTATAAAATGTTAGTTAAAACAAAAAAAAAGATAATGAAAAAAATCTGATGTTTAATTAAACAAAACATACCAGTAATAAGACATTTTTGCCAAGTTATGCCAAAAATATTATAATTTTTTGAACTAAAGGGGTAAAAAGCGTATAGCAATATGAAAATAATATTCGTATTAACGAAGTTATCAAGATAATTGCAAAAAACAAATGTTGATTTAAGCTTCAGCAGCAGAATTTTATAAGCTTTAGAACCAATTGCTACTATTGCTGATGATTTTTGTTGAAATCGTTGTTGTTGTTTTTGTGATAATCAAAAGAGTGTGCAATTTTAATTGGTAACAATTTAATTACAAATGTAAGCAAAACTCGATATAACGCCAACATCAACAACAACAACAACGTCGGCGACTACATTTATAACCAGTAACAAAAAAAAACTTTAAAACATATGTATGTATATGTAGAGTCTACATTGTAGACTGAAATAAAGCGAGAATTAGAAGAGCTGAGGTTTGGTTTGTTTCTGCCATAGACAGCAAAATTTTAGCATAAGAACATACAAAAAGACACAGCCATACACACATATCTGTTCGTAGTAAAAGTCAAACAATATTTCGGTATACACAGAGCAGAAGTAGTAGTACTACATCATATTAACAACATTACCAATGAAAAGTAAACACATAAGGATAAACCAGACACATACATTGTTGTACAATGAAAGGAAATAAATCTCCCTCTCAAATTTAGTAGAAGCAAGTTAAAATCAGTGTTACCTATAGCAGAATTTAAAATGACACTTGAGATGAAGTAAAATTACCCGATTTTAATAAGATTACATCTAATATCAAACTAACGATTTATTTTATAAGACTTTTGCATGGAAGCAAAACACAAAGAATTTACTTAAAGAAGTGAAATTTTAATCATACTATTTATATGTAGTAACTTAAAATAAATTAATAAGAATAACATAAAATTTTAAAATAAATTAATAAAAAAAGATAATGAGTTATACTTCCATATTTGTTTATATATATGCATCTAGGGAAGGTTAAAAATTCTCATTGCCGTTATTTTGTATACCTTATGCACATAGAGAAATTAGTGTACATAATGGTATTACACGACAGTCCGTTTCTCATATCAGTTTTACAAAGAATACGAAATGTTCTCTCAACTAAAGCATTTAATAATGGTAAAATAGAAATAAAATTAATTACTTTTTACTATAATGGAAACATATATTCCCCCAGGCTATTTTTAAGTTTAAATATGTCCCTTTCACCAATAAACTTCGGGTTCTAAGTCACTATGAAACTCAAATTTATCAAAATCTTACAGCCGTATTCATAACGAAAATTTGGCATGAAGTTAGCACAAAGTTCATTCATAATATACTAACCAAACTCTGGCTAACGATATGCTAAACTCTTGTTAACGAGCTGCCAAACGTTTGCCACCTTGTGAAAAACAGGAGTTTAATGTTGAATAATTTTGTTTGTTTTTTTAATTCACCGTCTTTTTTTTAATTAAGTCCTTTTTTAAATTTATTTTAATTTAAAAACATTTAACATTTTTATATGGGGAGGCAAAAATAAAAAAAAATATGAAATGAAATAACAAAACCAGCGATGATTTATGCAAAACGTGTTGCATTTTTGAGCACTATAATGTGGCATCATTAATATTCAGAGTTGATTTATTAAAACTTAGCAGACGGATAAAATTCGTTATGAATAAACTCTGTGCTAGCAAGCTGCTAAGCTTAATCGGCATTCTAGTTAGCAGCTCGTTGTACGTAGTGTACAAACTGTGGCTAACTTTTTGTTATGAATACGGCTGTAAGAGTCCATTGTGGCGCCATTCATAATCAAGCTTTTAGGAATTCATATTAAACGACTGAAATCAAATCTTAATTTTATTTGGGTAAATACATACTTCAATATTTAATGGTCTACACTAAGATTCATATTCCGAAATGCCAATACATATATGTACATATCGCACATTAAATACATATATATATAGAGAAATTTATATATATATATATATATATATATATTCATATATTCATGTTGAAATTGAGAGGAAAGACTTCTGCAGGAAGGTTATTCCACATACGAACAAAACGAATTTTCCCTGTAATATTTTGCACGATTCACCGGCCAATCGACCATAAAAGTATGGGCTCTTAAGGAAAAACATATATTACAAACAAACGTAAGGATTTCTGGATTCCTTCTTTTATTAGAACACTTACCATTGTAGTAACGATAAAACAGGCAAATACAACCCACATTGCGACGGTGCTCAAGGGAGTTCAAAGTCTATTTTGCACGCGGTCGAGAAGCTGCAAAATATACTTTGAAGCACCGGCCTACACATGAGTTGTATTCTATACGCGCTCGGATATAGGTGGTATAAATAGTAAGGAGATCAGATGGAGTGAAGTATATATTACACCGTTTTAAAAAACCGAGGCACTTGAATGCTTCTTTCGACACCTTATATGTTTTGTCTATCCGACATCTCATTGCATCTTCATGCCCTGAACATCAAGAGATTCTGAAATTTCAATAATTAAACCAACCATTTATGCAGATGAGACACCCAGATCCGTCGCGCGTTTATGCTTTAGCATGCAACACTGGATATTTCGGGCATTAAACTCGAACCTATTCGCACGACTCCATTCAGAGATTATGTCTAGGCCAAGCGTATCATTCATGTTCTGCCTCATAGCCCCAACGTCGGAAACGCTTGTTCTATAAACAAATGAATACGAATGACAAAGGTTGCTGTCATCTGCAAAAGAGTAGATAGGGTTGGAAGTTTTGCATAGGACGTCATTAAGAAAAATAAGAAATAGAGTAGGAGAAAGAACGGAGCCTTGCGACACCCCTGAATGAAACTTGAACTCGTTTGACCAAATCCCATCTATATAAACTCGTATAGTGCGATCTCTGAGAAAGCTCGACATAAATCGAGAGAAATTATCACCGCCGCCAAATGCAACAAGTTTTGACAAAGAGTCACTATGCCAGCTAGACTCTGTCAAACGCCTTGGAAATGTCTAAAGCAATTACCTTTCTATAGCTAAAATAGTGAATGAAACGGCACCATTTTTCCGATAACACGGCCAGTAGATCTCTAGTAGAGCGACTTCTACGAAATTCATACTGGTAGGAAGTTTGACTCTAAAAATTTTACAAGATGCTGATTTACCATACTCTCCATAACTTTTGAAAGTGCCGAACAAATTGCAATTGGGTGTTAATTTTCAGGGTTTTTAGCCACTCCTTTTATAGGAATTGGTGTTACATTAGCAACTTTTCAGCAGACGGGTAATTCCCCGGCATGGTATAAAGTGCTGAAAAGATTTGCTAAGGGACGAGCTAGTATCGAAGAGCACTGCTTCAAGACCAGTGCAGCTATACAATTATTAAAGCCTAGTACTCTGTTCCAATTTGTGAAAAATGATCAGCAACATCTATTATTTCATGCGAAAAATTTGACATGTATCAATGTTACCTATCTCGAGAGTTTGCACAATTTGACGTTTTTAATCTTTAAAAGTATGCGACATTGTTTTGGATATGTAAACAAACCCCACAAGTATTTTACTAAAAAGTATTTTTTTAAATAAAAAATTAAGTAAAAATGAAAGTAAATATTGATGAAAAACTATTACCGGTTATGTTATTTATGTTTTGCAGTTCTCATTTTAATATTAAGTTTAAACTTTTTTCATTTGCTTAAAATTCCACGTGAAATAAGTGCAGCTTATATTATTTCGCAGTTGTAAAAAAAATGTTGCCAGAAACATTTCGCAACTTTTTCACAAATTAAACAGAGTACAACTCTATCAACATTTTTTCATAGAAATTCCGCACAAGTTTTTTTCATATGAGTTTTAACAGCATTTCACGTGAAATGTTGAACAGAGTACTAGGCTTAACAGGCAAAACCCAGAATTTATAAAACTTGTTTTTTATTTCTAAACCAGTTCACAAATCAAATCCATAGCGACCACGAAAATTGCGTTTGCGTTACTGCGTTCTTTAACTTTCTTTAACATTTGTGAAACTCCGTTTGATCAAAACATGCAACCATGTTTTTGAAACCAGATCTCTGCCTCTCCTAAACATTGTTGAATTTTGGGCTGTGGCTGTTTATGATTTAGTGTGCGATATGAATATTTATTTCATTTACGTTGAAAAAATAAATAAATTCTTATCTGCATATTTTAAATTACCCCTAATTTACAGCTGAAAGAGATTACCCACGCTCTGTCGTCGACAGTAAAAATTTGGGTTATCACCTATGAAGTGGCAACACAGGTTGAAATGTATTTTCTAAATGCATGTTGAGTTGATTGTGTTATAGTGATGTTGTATTTTATACATACGACTAGCGCAATCGGTAAGAGTTGTAAGTTCTAAAAGCTAAACATTATCTCATTGTTTACAGAAGTACACAATTGAGACGCACATGCACATGCATATACCTACTAACACTCTCCTCACCTCTCCTTTGGAGCAAATAGTCTAAATAAAGCAGAAATTAAAAGGAATTACAACATTTGTACAGGACTTCGGATTTGTATCTTTAATAATTTGGCAAATTTTTCTATTGGTAATACTGCAACTAAAATTTGCGTTCGATTAATCAAAACATTTTAAGTCGATTAACTCTTCGAGTAGGAAAAATAACTAACATTGATCAAAGAATAACTCGAGCAGTGTACATCGAATAATTGGCTAATCGATTAATATATATTTATTAATAAATTTTATAGTTTAGTTGATAATTTTATTTCTTGTTTGTTTAATAATAATTGCAATCCAGTGATCCATATGTATTTCTGTATCACAAATTTCGTACGCAATTTTTCTCCAGCTTTAGGAGCTGATAAATCGACTATTCAATAAGTCCCCAAGCATTTCAATGGATATATTTTCAAAAAGGACGCAAAATATTCTTTAAAAGAAATAATATATAGATGTGTTGTTGAAGACGGTATGTCAGAACACTCTTCAAAAACAAATCTTAAATTATTTCACCTTTTTTTAAATAAAGAGGTGTACTTTTAAAAATAAATGAAACTATTGATGATGGTAGTTTATTTTCAATCACAAAAGATGAATGGTCGGATATATTAACTCAAGATATGTTGTATTGATATAACTACACTCCCATTTGAGTTTAAAGTTTAATGGAAAAATTTATTTATTATGAGCTCCTTTTAGTAAAAACAATTTTTGATGTTTTTTTTATAAATTTATTTTAGTTAAATATTTTTTATTAAATTCTAAAACATATTTACCAGATGCGTGTTCAAGATCTTGGTTTAACGGCCTCAACGAGTGACGGATATCAATTCACGCGTGCAAATTTTCATCATATCGCACTTAATCAACAAGACGGTATTCACTCAACATTTTAAAATTTTCAGTAGATGCAAGATAATTTTTATTTAATATTGAACGCATATGAAAAACAATTTTAAAACCAAGCGTTTCATTTTTGAGGTAATACACTCACATAGCTATCCCGACATCTTTTGGGTAAAACTACAGTCGTCAAGTAATCAACGGAGGTACTAAAGTGAGAGGTATCTATTTGCCATAGTCTAATGGCTAATAAGTCAGTGAATGTTTAAACGCTGGTTTAGTTGAACTAAACTTAAATTTATATGTAGTTTTAACTCAACAGCTGCACAGAAAAAAATTAAAAATTGTCTTTAATCACCAAATTCATAGAATAAAGTAAACAATTTGTTGATTACTAAAAATTTAAAAAATTGTGATTTTTTTTTTTTTTTTCAATAAATGAAATTTTTAATTTTAATTAAAAAAATTATCAAAAAACTTTGCCGTTTCAAACAATTTGTTAATTGATTTAATTAAATATAGCTCAGTAGCTCGTTTCTGTATTTCTCGCATCGCAAATTTTCTCATATTAAGTGTGAAACAAAAAATTTCATCGTTTCTCGATTTGTGAGAAAAAAGTGTTTCTGTATTTAAATGCGAAAACAGACAACACAGATTCTGTTTTAACTGGAATACTTCCAGTAATTAAGTGTCAAATGCAAGCGAAACGTCAACGAAAGAAATATATATAATAAAAATAAGGCTGCCAGATTTAAAGATTTATCGACATTTTGACGATTTTTTTTGTTCCAAAATTGGCAAAGTGAAAATTTGCTGATTTTTTTCTAGTGACGATACAGTCTTTGAAATAAAACAATTTTAAATAGTTTTATATGTTTGTGTTTTAGGCACCACAGAAAACCGATATCTTTAAAAACAAGGCAGATTAAAAAATGTATCGGCAAAAGCAAAATTTCGAACGGAAATTGTTTAATTTTTATTTGCTTGGATTATTTAATACATTTGTTTGTGTGATCAAAAGATTAAACTATTGCCCCATTTTTCAGTCAATGCACTTTAGGAAATTTTTGCCTTTTACTTTGTCCAAAAGTGTTTATTTTATTTCAATATGATATTTTGTCACTCCTTTGTGTGATTTCTGCAGGGAAAAATAACAATCTGAAATTTTAAGCTCTTATCGGATAAAGGAAAATAAAATAAATAATTTTATTTAAATAGACCTCAAGCTTATGTATGTAAATATAAAATATGTATTTTACCCATGAACATAATGTTTTTTTTTTTTTTTTTTTTTTTTTTTATATATATGATAAAAATCGAACAAAATTCGTCAAAATTAATTTTAAATTTTCCGAAAATAATAGACGATTTTTTTATTTTTTCTTAGGATATTGACGTTTTTTTCACAAATTTATCTGGCAGCCCTGCATAAAACAAACAATGAAAGGCTAAAAAAATTTTAATAACAAAATATAACAATTGTGTTTTATATACTTATTTTCATCATTTAAATTCTTTCTTTTAAAATAAAATAAAATAATACACATTCTTGTGTACATACATACATAATTTGGGCTCCATTTTTTTTCTCGCATCAATTTCAAATATGACTTATTTTGACAGTTCTTGTGAGAAACTTTTTGCAAAATATTGTTACAGAAACA
Organism: Pollenia amentaria; assembly: GCA_943735925.1. NCBI lineage: Eukaryota > Metazoa > Arthropoda > Insecta > Diptera > Polleniidae > Pollenia > Pollenia amentaria. The sequence continues at coordinate 149,239,596 of OX031008.1, forward strand.
CTTGTTCTCACATACTTCCAATAATTGCTGGAAAATTATTTCAATGACAGATAATTCTCGCAAAGTAAAAGTACAGAAACACTTATGTGAGAAAAATCATTTTTTGTTTCATATTGCACTGTTTTTGTCATAATTCACTTGTTTCATGCTGGAAATTTTACGATGCGAGAAATACAGAAACGGGCTACAGGTTTAGATAATTCCCAACAACAATTCTACAAGTTTAAATTATTTTATTTTTTTAAACGAATTTTTTGTTATTTAATTAATATTTTTATTAAAAATGTATTTTAAACCAACTAAAATGTTAATTAAATCAATATTAAATTTTAAATTTTCTTCAACTATAAAAGTAATTGATTCAATTATATAACATTAATTAAATTGAAATACTTTTTAAACAATTTTTTTTAATTGATAAAAAACTACTGATAATTTTTTCTGTGTGTAAATCAGTGTACCTTTTATTATATGAACCCAGTAAAAACTTGGTAATGACTTGCAATTACTTAACAATTTAGTTTTCAATGACTACCTCATTCCATCTGCATTACATAGAAGTAGTTTAGTAATCCGATACTTGTTTATTAGTTGACTAACGAAATTTATAATTAATTCATAATGAAATTCATTTAAGGTTTAATTTGCACAAACCTAATACAAATTGATTTTAAAAACATATTTGTTCTTACAATTTGTTTTTTTTTTTTTATGTGTTGTAAATTAAGAAAAATTGATTTGGTTTGATTATCAAAAATTTAAATACATACTTAATTTATTTTAATATTTTATAATTAAAAATTGTATAAAAACTACACTACCCAACCAACCAAACGTTATTATAACGATATCCTCTAGGTGATATAAATTATAATATATGATATCGGTCTTATATCATAAGCGATAGTATTTAAATTGTACCATTCCTTAATATATTTAGGTATGAATATGTCCTTAATGCAGGGTAGTAAAATTTTGCATTAGAAAGTATATTAAATTAAAAACACAATTTGTTTGACAAATTTAGTTTTGTTGATACCAATATTAAGTACCTATTTGTAAGCGAAGGTGGTAAGTACTTGCCTCCAATGACATCACCGTGTTAAAATAATGAGTTAATGTATAAGTAGTGAAGAGTAGTTATTTTAACCTTTTAACTCATTACTTTGCAATGTAAGTTTTTGCTGGGAAATTTAAATAAAATTTGTCAAATTCATATGGTCTGTATTGGTAGTTTAAGCATATGAATACATATTGGACACTTAATCATAAACAGGCACTACTCAAAATTCAAAAATACTTTGGAGAGAAAAAAACATGGTTGCAATTTAAAAAAACATGGTTGCAATTTTTAATTTAAATTGAGTTTCACAAATGTTAAGGAAGACAGTGACGCAAACGAAATTTTCGTGGTCGCTATAGATTTACCCCCATATTCATAAAATATATTTTTGATTAATAAAAGGTTTATTAAACATATTTTCATACAAAATTCGTTTCATAAACCTGCTATAAACCTAAAATATTTTTTATGAATATGGGGGTTAATGTGTGAACTGGTTTATAAAAGAAATAATTATGTACGAGTATGAACGTTGCAATTTGTGATAACCAAAAAAAAAAAAAAGAATTCGCTACAGCGTATTGCAATCGGTTGTATTTCATCTAAAGAAGATGAGGACGATCTTATAACTGGTTTATCGTTCAAAATTCGTCACAGTTATATTTTTTTAGATTCCAAGAGTGAACATATTAACCATAATGTAGTCTCTTGTAGTAGAAGAAAACGAGTCCGTTTTTCTCCCAATAAGATAATCCGTGATAAGGGTCTGCAATATTTAGGATTTTCGACAGTATTGCTTCATGTAAAATTAATTAACTATAATTTCGAATACTATTACGTATTTCTTAATATTTTACTTATCCATAAAATTTTAAATATTGTTTTCTTAAAAAACTAGTTATTTTAATAAACATTTTTGTGACTTAAATTAAAGACTCAATTAGTTTTCATTACAACACATTTTTATTTTTGTTAAAATAGTGCTTTCTGCTTATATAAATGTTTGATGAAACTTTTACTTGTAAAAAATGCCATCAAAATTTTAAGTGTGAATATCTGGAATTAAGAAAAAATTAACATATTTACGATTTAGTCGTTGGTTTTAATGACATTGCAAAACAAAATTTATTTATTACTTTTAAATAGTATCTGGGAATTATTTCTTTTTCATAAGGTACTTTATTACATTCAAAGAAGATACGAGATAATAGTCTGGTAGTGTATAAAGTTATTCCTAAAAATTTAAGGAATAGAACTGTTACAAAAAGCTTTATAAAATATATAACTAAAATTTAGCTCATAGAATAATTTCGAAAAATAAAAAATGTTGAATATTACTGTTAAAGTTAACGAAAACAAAAGGAGTTTTTTTATCCTCCTGTGAAATTGTGATTTTGCAGACAGCACTTTCTTAATCTAAACCCTCGATGCGTTAGTTCATAATAACGAATTCTTTTATTACTTTAAAGTTCTGCTTTCAAAAATTTTAGATGAAATTATTGTAGAAACAAAAAACCATTTTATAATTAGTTAAATGCTTTAGTTTATGTACATTTAAATGTTTAAACGTATGTATGAAGAATATTTGCTTTTGCATTTAACGAAATTTTTACTACCAGCCATCAGTAGAATCACTAGTAGCAGCAGCTATAGTTTAAATATCATTTATTAATAATATTTTTAGTTGAGGTTGTTATAAACGAAGTTAAAATATAGTTTTCTAAACTGCAGCAGGGTATAATCATAATAAATATTTTAGAGTTAATTTGAAAACAAACATTTGTTAGTAGTGCTAGGTGGGGATGTGATAGGAGGAGGAGGTTTTAAAAATGTTCAGAGGTTATGTTTTCTCTTATAAATATAATCTAATATGCCATAACATGAATAAATTGAGGTAGTTTTAATAATTGCTTATGATATTGAGCGTAAGAAAAACTAAATATTTTGGAAAGTGAAAAGAGAGATGAAATAATAAACAAAAAAAAAACAAATTAAATTAAGACAAAATATAAAATAAATATGTGTTGAATTAACTTAATCGTTTGGAAGAAATGAAATTGTGGCATATTAAAGTATAATAAATAAATTTAAAGTTAAATGTCAAGACAAATACTACCTCTCCAATTAAATGCAACCATGAAATTATGCGTAAACTACAACGATGATTTAATAACACAGTGCAACACATAAAATGCAAAGGCCTTCTTCTCGTGTGGAATTTTTAGCTTCTGTTCGGACTTTAAGGCCTCATGTAAATTTTAAATCTTGATTTTTTCCGAAGAGCATGAAATTTTTCTCATGGCTATATCTCGGAAACCAATAGGAGATTAATTTTTCTGTCTTCGGCTCAATTGTAGTTATAGACTAGAAGAAAAAAACTAGCCCGAAAAAACTGCAACTTGTGCCTCAGAATTGCTAAAATGTCGAAAAAAAATGTTTGCTTTTGCAAAATTGTTCATACATTTCACGAAATTTCGATGTAAAATACTGCTAGAAAATTTGAAATAGCATTTTTCAGTATTATAATATTCCGAAGAATTATGAATTATATTATAAAGAATATTATTTCTGAATGTTTATTTACTGAATGGCTCACAGTTTGGCAGCTTTGGTGACAAAATAAATAAATTTAATTTTTCGACATTTTAGCAATTTTGAGGCACAATTTTTCAAGTCTTCTATAGCTACAATAAAGCTAAGGACAGGAAAACAAAATTCCAATTATGTAGTTTCCGAGATATAGCCGTGAGAAAAAGTGCATGCTCTTCAGAAAAATCAGGATTTAGCCAAAATATACATGAATATACAAATTGGGTTTTGTTCGTTACGATTAGTACTTCGAGAACTTTTACACGATAAGGAGTCTTCAAAAATGTTGCACTGTGTAAGAAAAAGAACAGAATTGGAGCAGTCTGTATTGTTTCTTTTTTTAAGTTTGTAAACTTTTTATTAATTATTTTGTAAGCCTTATTTCAAATTAATGTTTTAATTAAATTTTTTCTTAATTAAAACATTTTTGGTGAATCATATCAATTTCTCTCTCCCATATTTCGTATCAAACTTTTTCGATATAATTTTAATCAAAAATTCTTTTTGCGGTTTGTTTTGTAATTTTATTTAATTTGTTTTATTTCATTTATTTTTTGTCTGTCTGTTCATCCGTCTACTTGTCAATCGTTTATGTATCTTTGACATACATATAAAGAAAATTTTATGTGTGTGATTTTTATCGCTTGAGTTGTTTTTAATTACTGGTCAAAGCAGAAACATTATATCGGTTACACATTGCAAAACGTTTGAGCATTTTAGCTTTTTTGAAATACCTGAATTGATAGTTTTTCTTTTATCAAAAAAACTACATTTAACTTAAAAGATAATCGAATAATAACTAAATAATTAAATTAAAAGACAGTGTGGTTATATTGGTTAAATAAATTGTAGTAATTGAATAAAATGTTTGCAGGGGAAAACGGAAAAGAAAAAAATATAACTTGCATATCAAAAAAGTCAATAAAAGAACGATACTACAATTACAATATTAGACAGACAGATTTGATGAAATCTTTCTTATTTAATATGAAATTATTATTTATTTTTCCTTTTTATCACAAGCCTTTTTCTCCTTTCTTTTCCCTCTTTCTGAGCAACCATTTTTCAATTATATTATAATTTTTTAATTCATAAAAATAGTTTTTACATTAAAATTTCCTGCTTCTCGTAAAATAACAATTCCCTTAAGAAAACAAATTTCAAAAATATTTCATATGCTACTTATGAGGTTTTTTAGAACAATTTAAATGAATATAAATAAGGGAATATGTTCGTTGTATCCTTTTTACACATACGTATGTAAATATGTAACAGTATCCTTTATAAAGGGATTCACAATTATGGAAATTGTTTTATTACATTTGACCAATGATGATGCTGCGCTGCTTGCTCCGCTTCCATTACTGTACACACTAAATTAATATTGCAAACAGTGGGAGGAAGGGGGAAAGAAATGCAATGTTTGGTGGCAACAATTAGCGTAATTTGAATTTTGTTAAACATTTTATGAAATTACAAACAGCAGAGGGTAAAAAAGTGCAACGAGGTTTTCCGATCAAACATTTTTTTATTACTAGATCGCTAGGATTTTTGTATACTTCAAAGCAAGATTATATTTTAATACGATGAAAATACACCTAAATTTAAAGTAGATTCATATTTGAGAGGACCGATCTTTAATAATAACCTCATTTTGAACACTTTTTGACCCAAACTGTTAGGTTTGGTTACTTCCAAATATAACAAGGACATTTAAAACAATTACGTTTTAAAAACAACACTAATTTTGACTTTATAAGCCCCGTAACACAAACCGTTTTATTGCATTATTTTTATTACTGCAAAAAATGAGAATATGTTTTGTGTTCATGTGTCTATGTATAGGAGAGTTTGTGTATGCGATTAGTGGTATTTATTCAAGTTTATTTCTTTGTTATTATTGTTACTGTGAGAGGTTTTTCTGATGTTGTTATTGTAGCATAGGTATTATAACAATACCCGCCGCCATTATTGTGGGATATTTTTCGCGTATTGTAAGCACCCAGAACTCTCCCCTTCTCTAGGCAATTTTACAAAAACAATAAAGTTTTTATCGCTTTGCGAGCTCAAGAGTAAGAGTTAAAAAAAAGAGTCATTGTGTGTAGGCGAATATGTGAGTGGTTTTTACTGGTGTTGTTACTAATACCATTGATATTTCAATCACTTAACAAGTTTGAGCTACAATTTTACAAAAAGCGTGTGCTTTTTTTTTTGTAGTCAGCAACAACATCAGAAGCAGCAGTAAAACCACCAGCAATAGTTGAAAAATGGAGTCCTTGCAAAAAAAAAAGCCACGCTTTTATCGTATTTACCCATGATTTTTAGTGTTCAGTGTTATGTTTGTATGCCATCGTTTTAAAATTGTTGTTGGCGTTGATTGTTTGTAATTTTGTCTAATTGCTTCAGGAAGAATTCGAAAATTCAAAAGTTAATACATAAAGAGCAAGTCCACCAAAAAAAAATGTGTTGCTGTATTTAGTAGAAGAGTGAAAAAGAGTAATGTATTTTTCCCAAAAATTTCATTCACACCAGCTTCAAAAAGAATTACTAAATATGAAAATAACAATTTATTTTAATTGATATTTTGTTGGTTGTGCTAAGAAAGAAAAAAATCAAAAAGAACAAAAAATTTTTGCGCCTAAAATTCATTTTATACCTAACTCGATAAAAATGGTAAGGAAAAACTTTAAGAAATTTTTTTTAGCAATTCATTGTTTAGGTAAGGACTGAGTTGTGTATAAATAGTGAAACCGTATCTTATCCAACTTTTGAAAAACTTAAAATCACTCACAAAAAAACAACAATACAAGTCATTCACAAAAGTTAATAAAAAAAAGTTAAATGTTTTTTTTCCTAAAGTGTCCTAAATATAAATGGTGCTGCGAATATTTGTATTTGTATCGCTGAACATTCACCTATTTCATGATATTAGTATTCGCCGAATTCAAGCGAATACTTTACAAAATGAAGTTAAGAAAAATCCCTAATTAAATATGTGAAAACCCGCCTACATATGTAGCAGCAGCATCTGTAAAAAGTTTTTCCTCCAAACAACACTGAATTACTAATTAAAAGCGCAATAAGGGTGAAAAACACGAAATCTGAAAGTATGAGTATGAAGTTCCTTGGAGTTGACTTAACGACTTCAGGTGAAGTCTTAAATTTTTCACCATATAGAATAATTGGCTTTTCTTGTAGCCTTAATATACTTCAGTGAACACTAGGCCTACCACAAGATCCTTTGAGTCGTGGTGCCTTTGATCTTTATATAATAATAATAATAATGTAAGTAAGCTTTTCTGCATAGCACGCCGTCGCACAGTGATTCGGCTAGAACATGCTTGCGGGACAAAACTCATGAAGTAATTTCCAGGAGTCACTGATAACGACTTGTAAGCAACACCCTCCTCATAAAGGTATCTTATCAGGGGGTCAAAGTAACCCTTATAAGGGAGGTCATTTTCATTTGCAAATCAGTTGCATTTTATTCCCACTTGTGATAACATATTTTAAAATTGGTAGCAAAGTGAAACGAGTTTTTTGTTATGGAATATTCTGTTGAAGGTATGGACCCTATTACGACTTATATTTTTTATAAAAAATATGAATACTTTTGGTGTAACATCAATTTGGAAATGTATAGATAAATCCAGCAAATTTGAAAAATTTAAATTTAGCTTCAATAATGCCCATCTACATCATGCTGATAAACATTCAACTAGCAACCTGTGTGTAAATTTTCATTTAAATTGGACTAAGGACTCAAGGTCCTACCTTATATCCTTTTTCTTAAAAACGCTATAAAACCTACAAATAATATAAATATTTGGTACGTAAATGGATATTTGTAAGCTATATATTTATGCCTAATTTAGGAAGAATCGGATTATTGATGTGAAAAATACCAAAAACCATAATTTATTGCAAAATGGGTTAAACCAATAAGGATTACAGTACACATTTTTCAACTTTTTTTTTTAAATAGCTTAAGATGCCAGGAATATACATAAGCAATTGAAATAAGTGAAGAAATAATTTCGTCCCGCTAGCTTGTACTAGTCGAGACACTGTGCGTCGGCCGTGTGCAAGAACTGTCTCCTCTATGGCATAGCAAACACTGGCTTCGATAACTAAAGCTTTTAAAATAGGTAAAGCATTTATATAAGATGGCACAGGATGTTTAAGAAAGCAATTTAAACTTGTGGAGCCAAATAATGTATTATTGATACCATGCAAACATTTTAAAATGTGTTCCACCTGTTTTAAAAAATGGTAATATCAAATATAAAAATAATAATTTACCCTTGCTAAATATATTCCAACGAAAAGTATTTAAAAATATATTTTTATATTATATATATATAATATAAAAATATCGGCTGATTGATCATGGTTTGCTTTATAATATAAAATAAAACACGTAAGTTTGAAAGTGACCTTAAAATTTTTAATATCGTTTAAAAGAACGAACATTTTACGGAATTTACTGTTTAAAAATTATATCATGTAAATGTTTGTCATGACTAAGTCTGAGTTCTATTCGGAAGGTCCAATTTTGGGCGACTCGTTCGTCATAGCGACTGGTGTATCACACATAACACGAGTAATGTTGGCTTTCAAAGCTTCAATTGAAGTTGGCTTATTCCTGAAGACCTCAGCCTTTACATATACTGTTCGATCTATGTGGCCAATTTATCGTAGCAAAAACTGAAATTAAGTGCTCACTAAAATTATTTCTCAACAAGGTCATTGTTTCAAGCGCTGTATGTCTTGTAGCGCCGTCTGGGAACAAAATCAAAAGGATTGCACGGGTAAGCTAAATGTTTTTAGACGAACACTGTGATTTTTCTCGAATTTTTATTTTATTATGAATTTTAAAAGAACAACAAAACATGCCTTTTTTAACAAAATATATTATTTTTTTTAAAACTTCAACGATATCTCTGAAACTGCAGTGCAAATATAAAAACAATGTAGGCAAGATTCCGATTTTTTTTAACTGAATATGGTGAACCGTTTTCAAGTTATTCCAATATATGTAGTAAAAGTGCTTTAATTTTGGACATAACGGTGTATCGAGTCGAGTTGATAGAGAAAAATTGAGATTAGATTTGCAATCAGCTACCTCAAATTAGTAAAAATTAAGTTCCAGGCCGCAAAATGACTGTTCCCCAGTGCAATTGTTGGACGTCAAATGCATCCATTGAGATGCAAATGGTTTTTTTAGTATATTTTCTCGAAAACGACGAACAAGTTTGCGGTTAAAGCGAATGGCATTAAATACCGGGAAATTATTGAAAACTAGCCACTGCGTTCGCCCGATTTAACGGCTCCAATTTTTTTTTTGTTTTTTTTTTCCTAATTGGTAAAGTGTATGCGAACAAGCCAAGAGCCATCCAACAGCTTAAGGCGAATATAAGAAAATTTATGGGAAATGCTTTGGAAGCACGTCAGGTGGAAGCAGAAAACGGACATCATTTGAAAGATTTTGTCTTCAAAACATAATGTGAACTTATTTCCAAACTATAAATCTAATTTTCAATAAATAGCTATGTTAAATAAAATCAGAAAGAAAAAAGTTATTCATTAAATAAATCATAACATTACTTATGTTCCACCCTGTACGTTATATATTTTAATATTAAAAACATATTTTTAAACTAATTTAATTGCTTCTTATAAGCCAACCAATATTTATAACAGTTTTTCATACTCATTTCCTACGTTAACTCTATTTTACTCTTCTTTTGTTATGTTTTACATGGATAAATATTTCCTGTCATCTTTACTGGGGATTTATTTTTATGGTTGTTTTACCATCAATGGGATTTTTATAGTGCCATAGTTTATTTACATTTGCTTATTTTGTCGTTCTGTATTTTTTTAATTTTCTGTTTTTTTCGTTTTGTTTTTTTTCTTATTTGTCAATTATATTTCAATTGTGTTAAAAGGCGTAATTTGTTTTATCCCAACATTGAAGTTTTTTCTGTTTTTTTTTTTTTTTTTTTTTTTTTTTTTTTTTTTTTTTTTTTTTTGTTAACCCATCCTCACATAGCCACTCGTGCACCTGTAAGCCGTAAACTGTAAGCAAGTGTTATGACAATTGTGCTCTTTTGTGTTAAACCATTTTTATTATGACAAACAAACATATAACATGAGTTCATGTAGTTCATATAAAATGTTTGGCCTCTTGCAAACGGTTCTCACAATGCAAAAAATTAAATTAAAGCTTGAATACAGTCTATGACAAAAGTATGATTTCCTTTATCAAAATTATTTAAATTTTTCGTGTATACATTTGTTCATCAAATTTTGCTGTTGACTGTATTGTTGTATGTAATAATGAAATGATAACATACAATTAAAAACACTTTACATCAACGCAAACATAATCCTTTACTAGGGTTTTTTCATCCTTTTTTACAAATGTAGTCTTTCTTTTTATATTTTGTTTCACATTTCGTTTATAGTATGTGTAGTTAGTTCTGAGTATGTGTTTTTTTTTAATACAAATTGTGCATTTTATTTACACGTAGTAAAATGAGTAGGACAAAAAAAGGATTTGCAATTTGGATTAACTTAACAATTTTTTAAAGGATTTTTATTTTAATGATAATGGATTTTGTGGCAACAAGAGTTGGAAAAAGAAATAACGAACAACAAAACCTCAAAGCCAAAGGTCATCAATTTAAGTTAAACAATAAAAATTAAAGAGAATTAACAAAATAAAGCAAAAGAAACTGTAAATGAAAATAATTTAAATATGTATAACTTTGTATTTTTAAATGTTAAAACGTAGGTAATGTTAATTTCTGATAAATTAATAAAAAAAATAAATATAGGGGAAATTATCTTAAGAACATCAATACAAAGTCATATTGTAAGGTTGGAAGAAAAGGAATACCGAAACCTTAAAAAAGTATTGATTTTGTATTAGCATCAAACAATTTATTGTCAATTATGCATAATTTGAAGGACCATTTTGTTTAAACTATTAATTGAAGAATTCCGCAACTTCTTTAAATGGGAAAAGCTGTAGAAGTTGACAGGACTCTGAAATAACAAAATACATAAATTGTTTCCTTAACCGGCTTTTTTTAATGTTATAAAATAGTTAAAAAAATTAATTAAGATGAACGAGTTTCGCTTAAAGCTAATGTAGACAGACGATCAATGAAGATCTCTTGCTAAAAATCAGTCCCAAACCTTTTAAAATAATTACACTGAAAAGTTATAAAAATATATGTATTTTTTTTATTTTTTTTTTCTAATTTTTCTTTTATTAAAATTATTATTAAAATCTCAAGAAGTATAATGTGCTGTTTCTAAAAAGCAGGCAAGTGATTATGCAGTAACATTTATATGAAAAGCACTCAGTTTTTTTTTGAGTGCTTTCAATACAAATTTTACTACTAAATCAATTGACAGACATTTGGAAACAGCACATAAATTAGCTAATTAAAATTATGATCCATCAAAATTATCTCGTTTTTCCCGTCCCCTTAAACATTTTCACTTGAACATTTTTTCACTCGATTTATACCTAATCTGGACAATTATTGTGTCAAAATAACAATCAACAAATCAAAGGCACAATAAAATTGACTCTAGAGGTTGATTTCTTTTGTCAGAAAATGCCAAACAACAAAACAATCATGTTTTTTTTTTTTTTTATAAATAATAAATTTTTCAAAGGATAAAAACTACCAGCATAGCGAAAAAATCCAAAAACACACACAGTGTATTTATTTACATGTACGAGTATGTATGTTTGTACTACCAACCAACCACAACAAAAATAAACTTAAATGTAAACAAAGAATATAAATGAGAAAAAAAAGCAACAATTTAAAAAAAAGAGAGGGAGACAAAGAGAAAATTTTAATTTACTGTTATGTTTTGTTAAAGCAGAGGAAATAAAAATGAAAACAAGCTTATTTTATGGGAAGGTGGGAGGGTGGTATGAGTGGCATTAAAAACAAAAAGCACGTGTTTTATTATGAAAAGAAGCGAAAGAAATTTTAAAGAGAGATTTTTTAGTAATGAAATAAAAACGATGTGGAAATGGAACAAAATAACAAAAATATGTATTATAGGTAGGTATAATTTTATTAAAAAAGCAGGTTATTAATGAAAAGCATTATAATTTACATATTCAGTTGAATTAGAAAATTTTTTTAATATAAATAATAAATAAATACACTTTGTCAAAGAATTCTTTTCAAAATAAAAATATTTCAAAAGGTTAATAGGTATGAACTTTCTATTTCTTTTTATATTATTTCGTTAAACTAAATAACTCACATTCAAAAAAAAAAAATATTCAAGAATGAAAAAGTTGTTCCTTATACATATTTGACTGCTTATTAAAGGCTAGTTTACACGGTAATACAATGTATTACGACTTTGTTGAATCAAAATAATTTTTTCCGTGTTTAAAATAAAAAAAATCTGTTGTAAGTATGTTTCATGTTTCCGCAGATGGTATAGTAAAATAAAAACAGAGATATTGAACAGCTGAGTTAATAACAAAAAAGCAGATGGTTACTGTTTTACAATACTTACAAAAACCACATGAACATTTCCTGAGTGCTTTTGGTTTTTTTTTTTTTTTTTGTAATTTTATTAAAATGTTACCACGTTCAATATATACTGTTAAAAAACACCTCCGGTGTGATGAGAATACATAAGTTTCTAAAATGGTTTAGAAAACGAGAATTTACCGATCGCTTGTCAAAGTTTGTATCCGTATTCTACCTTACTCAGTAAATTTTGCTTTTCTTTCTCATTCTACAACATTTTTTTGACATGTTACAATATTGAGTTGTCTTTTAGCTAACTTATTTACAACTGACTTCTTAACTAACTCATAATTGGTACAGATTTGAGTCAGTTGTTTTTTCTCGATAAGCTGATGGAGATATAATACAACGTTGTACAAAAACTTTGGTAAAAGTTAAATAGAAGCAAAATTTCCCATATTCTATTTTTTAATATTATTTAGTTAAATATATCTCATTTGCAAAGTAGAATTATTATGAAAACCATATCGGGCATGCTGCTGGTGTCTTATAATCGAGAATTTTTCTATAGACAAAGTGGCAATACAACAAAAGTGAAAGAAAACATATGTATAACGACGGGAAATTTAATAATATTAATATTCTCTGGCTCTCTGGGAGGGTTTAGTGTTAGAATTACAATCTTGATTTAAAAAATATATAAAGAAAAAATACGTTAATTTCTTTTATTCTTTTATTAACTTAATGTACTCGCATTTTATCGCCCAGAAACTTACTAGTAATGAACTAACTTATGGTCATCTGAAAGTTATGCAGTGTGAGTGAGTACTGACTCGTACCGCGGGCATTGCGTATAAAAACTGAGTAGCTTTAACAATGCAGTTAGTTTTTGAGTCACCTGTGACTAACTTCTGATTAGCCATGAGTTAACTTTAAGCTAACTCACTTCTGATTAACCATGAGTTAACTTTAAGCTAACTCATTTTCCGACAGGGTACATACATACTTATACCTATAATACGAAATTTTAAGGAAAATGATTTGAGATGGAATGTTCTTTTATAAGTAGGTAGATTGTACATATATGTACAAACATATGTATTACATATATAAATTTTTTTAATATTATAATACTGACATAATTATTATTTTTTATAATTTTCGTTTGTTTAATAAATAAAAATTTTTTAATATGTACATATGTTCATGCAAACGTTTTTTTTAATTCCATTTTGTTGCTTTTAAGGACAGATTGTTTGTTTAAGAGTTTATTTTTTAAGAGTTAGTGACAAAGGTTGAAAGAGTAAAACACATAAAGAGAATAAATTCAACTTAAAGTTCTTAATACTCCAACAACTTCTAGTTATGCACATTTACAACCGCCAAAAAACGACAGGCTGGTATTTACAAAAAAAAAAAAGCAAAACGAAGTAGTTAAATTGAAATAAAATGAATCAAGTCCTCTTACAAGGATACAAAATAAAATGTATAAATAGACAACAGAAATGATGGACTGCCAACAGTTTTAAACGAATTATCAAGCAGATAACAACACACGCGGGCAAGAGAAAAATGAATAGTAAATCAAAAACGTATTAAAATTAAATTTAAATAAATTAGAAATATATAAAGTGAATTTTCTTTCTTGATGATAAAAAAATACAAAAAAAAAATCAAAATTACTAAAAAAATATAAAAAAAACACCGTAAAAAATGTTTACAAATTGGTTAACGGGCACTACAACTTTAACCAATTGCTCATCAAACGCTAATTCTTCTATAAGTCGTCTAACTGATACTAATAATCACCTATCCGCCAGTGCCAATTCAAATGTTCCTCCCGGATCGTTATTAGGTAGTCATAATATATCAGCTTTAAATACAAATATTATGTCTACACCTCCCGACATTATTTTAGAAGTGGGTCCTGCCCCCACAACGGTACGTTTTATGGCCCATGGATTAGTTTTAGGCATGCATAGCGGTTATTTACGTTCAGCTATACGTTTAGACGAACGAGGTGGTGCTGGAGTTTCGAGTGGCGTCGGGGCAAATGGTGTTTCGAATGTTGCGGATGTTATTATTTATTTGACAAATGTTACTCCCGAACAATTTGCACCGCTTTTGACTTATATGTATACCGGATATTTAGATTTAAATGTGGAAAATATATTTGGTGTTCTATTGGCAACACATGTTCTACATATGCCTAGAGCTTTGGAAATTTGTAGGTGTGTGCTAAAGTTGTTTTTACAAAAAAAAAGTTCGTTGTTGATAATTAATATTTAGGGAAAATATAAATTTTATATTTTGGTTTAATACAATACAAGAAGTAGAGAAATGTCACAATTCCTACGATTTTATAAAAGAAAACTACAACTATTTGTAGAAAATGTGATTAAAATATTGGTATCAACAGAAATCGTCCAAATCAAATTTAAATTATTTATTTCTTCCAGATAAAGTAAATTTAAGATTTAAATTTTTAAAAAAGTTAACTCTTGGATCAACAAATTTGTTTTGATTGAAAAGCCTATTTTTAAGAATTCTGAAAAATTGTTAAACAATAAACATAGTAGAAACGAAGGAAGTTTGGCACATAAGACAATTCTGAGTTTCAGTTTTAGATCAGGGTACACTAAACAGGGAAACGTATCCGCCAAACTGACGATTTGTGATAATATAACCTCAGTTACTCTAAATGTCCAATTTAAAAAAATAACCGCCAGAATTCCTCTCTCGAATGTGTGTTATAAATGTGCCTTGTGCTAGACGTTTCATTAGAACGAAGCCTAAAAGAATTTTACTTTATATTTATTGCAAAATATTAAGACATAATTAACAAGGCACTTGTTAATTATGCTGAAACAACCAAAAGTTTTGTACTTAGCCCGACATCTTAAGAATAATTTAAATCTTTAGTGGATTATTCGAATATAAAGATAAAGGCATCTCTGCGATTTTTTAACTTTTCAAAACAAAAAAAAAAAAATAGTTTTTTTTGTAAGACAAATTTTTTAAACGATATTTTATTTTTATATTACAGATATTTTTTCCAATTTTATTTTTTGGTTTATTAAGAGCAAAAAATATGTATGTATATGTTAGAACTTAAATAAACAATCGTTAAATTTCCATTATTCTTTGAAAAAAAAAAATAAGAATCTATTATTCTAATTTTCCCCAATGTAAAATCTTAATCCATTAACAATTTCAGATCCTATTTGGCCCGCGCTCAAACGGAAGGTTACTTTGGACCCAATAACACCTCAATGAACACCACAAATCCACATTCCTCTATTCCGCCCGCAAGTAGTGGGAAAATAATACGTCCCATTGCCAGTAAGCCACAATTAACAAATTTCGGGTTTTTGCCCATAAGCCATCAGCCTTTAGCTATTAACCCCTTAACAAACAACACGCCCCTAACGGTCTCAACAACTGCTTCCGCATCAGAAACCAAGAGCAAAAATAGTCACTTTGAAGATACTCAGAAAAATGAAGAAGAAGACGACATAGAAGTGGATGAAATAGACAAACAATCTTTAAACAACGAAAATCAAATACCAATAGCTGATGATGAGGATGAAGATGTTGAGGTATTTATAGATTCCAACTCGGAAGCAGAAGTGGTAGTGGAAACACAAATACAAAACTTATCATTTAAAAAATTAATGGAAAGCAAAAAGTCCCATAATGAAAGGGACTCTAAAATAAAACATCACGAGAAATCGCGACATAGAAAGTCATCGCATCACTGCAAATCGGAAAGACGTAGAAAGGGATCGTCAGGTTTACAAGTGGCTAAAGCACCCATACCTGCCTCCCAGCTAGATTGTTCGGAGGCTAATAAAGTTATTATAGATGTGGCCAGTTGTGATGGTCCAGTACGTTTTAAACGTATATTAAATACAGCATACGGTCATAAACCAGATGCCTGTAGTTCTTCTAATAATCATACAGGCCTAACAGGTACAATAATGCCAGAACGTTCTTTACAAAGTGTTTCTTTATCATTTCACCAGCAAATGGCTAAAACTATTAGCCAGCAACAGCAATTACATCAAACAGAAGAATCAGAAAATAGTGAAACTTCAAATGGCAGTATGGGGGCCTCAATAAGAAATTCCGATAAATCATCTAGTCGTAAAATCCAAACTGAAGTGTTTGTTTGTGTTTACTGTAAACACACATTTAAATCTCAGTATTGCTATCAAAAACATGCTAAACGCCATTTAAATCCTTTAACCCTACAAGCCACTTGTGTTCCTGAAGGCGGTAAAGTGGCCACAAAGGAAGAATCGTCAGTGAATGGAGAACTACAAATAACTAAACATGAAAATGTAAATACAACACGACCATTTTATGCTCGAAATTCCGCTCATTATTTAACAACACCCTCTACACATTCTACAGCAAATAGTGGTCCCAACTCGTTACAATCCTCTTCATCTTCCTCAACAGATTATTTAAGACGTGAGGTACGGCCTTTGGATATGAATGTTCAGTATTATCCTTGTAAAACCTGTGGCTGCAAATTTCCCAGTTATTATTTTGTACATAAACATCGAAAAATGTGTCATGCTGAGGAGGAGGTCCAACAGAATTCCAATGATAATAGTACTACGAATTCGACCCCAATAAGTAGTGGTGCTACTGCAACCACAACCGTGAATGCTGAGGAAGGTTTACACTCTCAAAGTAGTGACTGAATAGTAGTATTCTTATTAAAATGAATTTTTAAAACTTAGACATATCGAGCTTTTTGTTAGCATAAAATGTTAGTTTTGAAATATTTACAGTAATTTATAAGAAATGCACGAATTTATTTAAATTAAAAACAAAAAATCTGTGAAGTTTAAGAATAAAAAAAATTAAAGCGATATTTAAAAGTATAAATAAATTTTTTTATAAAGCTAAAAACTGCCTTGTTAGGAGAGAGGAAAAATGTACGACTGAAAGAGCGGCTATTTTAAAAAATAAGTTTTAAAGATACATGTTAATTTTTTTATTATATTTTCTCAAATCGTTTAAAGTTAGTTTGAATACTTTTTTTTTAAGTTTAATTTTTAATAAAACCCATTTAAAAAAATTGCGCTTAAAACAGAGTTAAAAAAGATTTTCGTCGTCAAAAATATATTTTATTTAAATGGATTCCACGAAAAACTTGATTTTTAGTTTAGTTTTTTACAAAAGATTTTGGTTATTTGCCATTTTGATAGATTGACAACCGAAACAAATGTAAATAAACAATTAACGCAAATAAACGAAAATAAATAAATTTAATAAAAAAAAATATGATTAAATTAGACTCCGTACGTTTACTTATTCGATGACCAAGAAGAAGTGAACGTTTCATCTACTGTACGACATTTGCGAGGCAATTCTACATATTTATGGTTAAAAAAATAAAATTTTTTCAAATTTCAAAAATCAAATTTCAAAAATCAAATTTTTTCAAAACTTTTGAGTTTGAGGTGAAAAACTTAGTTTTTAGCGAAAAGAAGTTTTTGTATAAAATCAAGTTTTTGTTGGAAATTAATCTCTATAATTTAAATCTGAGTTTTTGAGAATATCAAAATCAGAATTTTTTGAGAAAATTCGAAAAAAAAAAAATATTTTATAAAATAAATAAATATTGTTTATCAAACTAGGATTCTGAAAATTAGGCATCAAATTAAAATTTTTGACGAATGCAATAAAGTGAGAAAACTAGTGGCAAATTATGGCATTTGATATTTTAGACCTTGTGGATTTTGTAGGTCTTGTAAATCTTGATTAAAGACACGACAACAAAATGAATACATTTTAAAATTACTTTGGTTACGCCATCTACAATACTTATATTTAAAATGTGTGAATTTTTTTGTTGTCGTTAATCAAGATTTACAAGACCTATAAGATGTACAAGGGGTTTAATAGCAAATCGTGAATTCCGCTAATGTTTTGCGATAATCGGTTATATAAATAATCGGGTGTAAAGTAAAATAAAAGTTTACTAGAATAGTTTTAACTATTCACCATTTTTCAAAATATAAAAAATATTAAAAATTTAAATACATCGACTGAAAAATAAAAAGCCCTAAACTTTTACGAAATTTCAAAATAATTGTTTGCAATCATTCATTTCGTATACATTTTAAATTCTCAGCCTTTTAAAAAATTGTATTAGTAATAATTTCTTGGTGGACAAAGAAAAAATTAAAAAAGCATACTTTTTAAAAAATCTACCATGTGAAAACACTTAAACCAAATATTTGCTTGTATTTTTCAAAGCAGAAGCACAAAAACAAAGTACGCTGGCAATTATCTTAATAAATAAATTTCATTAAAAAAAAAGTAAGAAGGGGCAAACAGCAGCAGCCGCAGGGGTACAAAGAGAAAAGTAAAAAAATTAACGTTAAAATGCCTTAAATTATGCAACAGATATTCTGTGTCTTGCTAGCCCCACAATACCCATACACAAACTTTGTTTTAATGAAAAAAAAAAGATATTTATTCCAAGGTATTGATAGCCAGCAGCCAGGAATAAAATATATGAAAAGTTAACAAGTTAAAAAATTAAATAGCAATGCAATTTTTTCATGTGCTTACATTTCGGGAAACGATGGCGGAAGTTTGTGTTATAAATGCAAGTATTTATTATTTAAATAATTTTTTTTTTTTTTTGGTCGATATGTTTGCAAAAAAAAAAAGCAATTCATCTTTTTTTACCTTAAAGGAAGGTTGGTTGGTTTTTATTGGCCTGTACTGACCCGAACCGTATGCTGTCATCTTTTGAATTTCTCAATGAATAATTAATGTTTGGAAAAAAGGAAATCATGTTAAAAAAACAACGCCAACAAATATTCTTTAGTTTGTGAACCCCTTTAAGCTATGCTTTACTTTTTTGTTTTTATCCAACAACAGCAGCATGCGTTTTTTATGTTTTAACTCTTTTTTTTTTTGCTTAAATTGTGTTTGTTTTATTTTTCTTAATTTGTTTTAACAAGTACAATTAAACGAAGAGGAGGGGAACACAAGAAAGATTTAAAAACCCAAACTGGTGCAATGCGTTGATTTATTATTTTTATACTTTTTTTTAGATTTTTATTTTTTTTTTTTTTTTTCTTTTTTGTGTATTTGTTGTTCTGTGTACATCACAATGCACATAAAAATTCATTTATTCACTCATTTGTATCCCCTGTGAGTTAATTAAACTCAATTAAATAAATTTTTTTGTTGTTGCTTTTGTTTTTTCTGACTGCCAGCGTTAGTTTGTAGTAGATGATGTCTGTCATTTAGTTGATGTTATTTTTTACACTTCATCCTGGGGTTGGTTTTTTTTGTGTGTTGTGTTCTCCATGGAATGATTTTTTGTTTACTGATGATTTTGTTATGATTTTTTTACCTCCTTTTTTTAATTTATAAAAATATTAAACAAACACTTTTTGTAGCACACACTTCACACGCTGGAGTGGTAATAATGGAAAAATACTGCATAGTAATAAAGGTCATTTATCCGACATGAGGGTAAAAACATTGGTGATTTTGTAAAAGTTCTAAGCTTTTTTTAAGAGAAAAATTTTTATAAAACAAATTAGATCTGCTCCCGGATGCAAATTAAGTCGAGCCTCTGATAATATTTGAAAGCAATAGTCAACAATTTTATAGCATAAAGCGCTTTTTTTATCCCAAATATTTTTTTAATTAATTTTTTTTTTTTTTTTGGAATTTCGGTAAAAAAAAGAGAAGATTTGGTAACTTAAACGAATTAAAAAAAAGTGGTGATAAATGTATTACATTTTTCGAGTTCTATTTTTTCAAAGTTTATTTTCTTTAATAATTTCATAAATCACGGACACATTTTTCTAGCGACAAAAAAATCATAGAAAATGGGACTTTATCTTTAAAATGAATCAAAAATTTATAACTTAACCTGGATTAATAAGGAGATTATTGAACTACTTATTACGATAGTGAAAGAAGTTTACTTTCTAAAAGTTAAATTTTATTCAAAATTAGTAATTTCAAAATAAGTTTTTCGGACGAAATCATTAATTTTTTTAGTATCCGAATTGATTGGTATATTTCCAAATAAAATAAGAATAGTTGCCCAACAAAATAGCTTTTTAAATATTATATTTTTTTCAAATCGTTTAAAGGATTTTTAATTCGTGTATGTCATATTACCGTTGCATTAAAAACATTTTTTTTTCTTCTTTTAAGTTAATTTTTTAAATCAATTTATTACACAAACACTAGTTTTTTTACGTATAACATTTGAAGAATATAATTTTATTTATCCTTGATGGCATAAATGATAATATATATATGTATATATATTTTTTTTTTATATTTGATTAATTAAATTTTACTCTTTGTTTTTTGCAGTCATTTAAATTGGTATAATGACAATTGTCATTGATATTAAGTTATGGTTATAAATTAACATGAAATTTCAGATTTTACAATAAAACCGAAAAGAGAAATTAATTGTTCTTTTCATAAAATTATTAAAAAAAATTCCATATAAATTTCATGATACATATCGTCAGCTCATTACTGGTTTGGCGCATATGACATAAAGTCGTAGTGGTGAAAAACGAAAATGAAGGTTTAGATGAAGCTATCTAAAAATATACCCGATAGAATTTTTCTTTTTATATCTCCACCACTGCTTGCAGCATATTTTGTTTTGATTTTACTACTTTTTTTCTTATGGTAATGAAGCAAAGCAAGAGTAAAATTTATTTTGTACATTTTTGTATGATGAAAAAAATATTAAATAAACTTTAAAATAGTTTATATGGAGCAAAATTAATGCTTTATATCTCTCAGAATCCATAAAAAATATGTTTTGGATATATATATATATACCTGACTAAATTTTTTTTTAAATGGTTGGTAGGTCAAATCAATAATGAGCTGACGATATACATATGTATGTACATTGACTTTGATGAGCAGTGATGAGTTAACTACGAATTTATTTATAATTAAGATCGTTCGTTATATTAACAAAATTATTGTTGAAAACTATCAAAAATGCCAATATACATCCATGTCACAGAGTACAATTCCGTTCGGAATTGAAGAAAACATATTTGTTTATTGATAGAAAGTATATTTTGATAGTTTTTTGGTCTTTGAGACCCATACCGTTCATGAAAACAAAAATCGTTTCATTCCGCAAAGTTTTTTCGTAATTTTCTGAAGCACCAAAATACGGAATGAATTCCGTTTCCGAACGGAATTGTACCTGTGACATGGCTGATAATTTCTTGTATTTAAAAATTTCGGATTCAAGACAAAAAAAAACAACCATATGAACTTGAAGTTGGAAGTATTAATGATCGATTTGACGATAATCTAAAAAAAATATTAACGATCTTGGAACGAGATATGTATTTGAAAATTAAAATTAAATTTCATATGGGCATGTTCTACAAATTGAAATTAAATTTGATTTCCGTTATTAACAAAATCAATGTAGTTTTTCCTGCTTCGAAGAGTTGTTTTTGTACATATATTTGGTTCTCAAAGTATGAAGTATATAAAAATTAATATTTTTATGAGCTTTCTTAACAGGCTCATTTTCAAAATTTGTTCGATTTTTAATCCACTTTATTTCCATTTACAGAACAACCCGATATACATATATAAAAATTAAATATGTTTGTCTGTTTGTTGGCTGAACCGATTTTCCTGAAATGTTTACAGTAACATCACATATGGCCTGAAAATAAAAAAGACTACTTATTTTTTTCGATAGGCGCAGGCGAAGTGGTACCCCCATAGGATACCAATATTAAGTATCGGATATCTTAAGAGCCGCTGCACCCATTTTCTTGAATTGAAGTAAGATAGCTGCAGGGGGAGTGGTACCCCCATAGGACGCCAATGTTTAATATCGCATATATTAAGAACTGTTATAGTGTGATTGTTCCAACTTGGAAGGAGTTACTCTTAAGATAAAGTACACCTTTGAAAATTAAATTAAAGAGGGTAGGAGCAGGGGGAGCAATACCCCCTATAGGAAACATATATTAAATATCGCGTAACTGAAGAACTATTACAGCGAGAGTATTAAAACGTGGTTAAAGCCACTATTAAGTTTACTTTAAATTTTAAAATAAAAATGGGCGGGGTAGACGAAGCAAGAGCAATACCCCCCATTGAACGAAAATATTAAATACTTTATATCTGAAGACAAAAGTCTTCAAGCTTTGAAGGGCCGACTCTTATGGTAAACTTCACCATTCAAAATAAAAATATAATACAATATAAATGAAAAAGCGTATGTTTGTTTGTTCTCTAAAGACTCCTAATCTACTAGGCCGATTTTCCTGAAATTTGCACAGTAATTTTCTCATTACCCGGCGCTAAAAATAGGATATTAATGTATTTTTAATTTCATTTAGGCGTGGCACCAACCATATAATAAAAATATGAATAACCTTATATCTGGAGAACGGCTACAGTAAGAGTTTTCGAATATGAAACAAATAACTTGTTTTTGTCAGCAGCTTATTATTAGTTTTAATTTATTCATTTTATTTTTTATATATTTTTACTAAGAATTATGAATTCAAATCAATATTTTCATACTTTTTATACATTCCACCACCACAATTGGTGAATGAAGGTATACTAAGTTTGTCATTCCGTGTGAAACTTTTTTTTATTATACATCAAAGACCAAATAAAGTATATATATTCTGGCTCCTTAAGTAATTCTAAGTCGATTAAGCCCTGTCCAAAGTAGTTATCCAAAGCAGTTTGAAAATAAAATCCAGTAATATCGGTTCTGCAGGATCAGAGCTACGAATCAAAATGTGGAACCACCACCCTATAAAATTAATAATTTTGTTACAAAAACCAACATAAATGGTGGAATAATGCACGGAATGATATTACATTTTGCACAAATTTGTTTTATACGACTGCAAATCATATTGTTAAATTTCGTGAAGATCGGCCCATAATTTACACTAGGCCCCATATAAACCCTACTCCCGGAAACAGTTTAGTAGCCTAAAACCGTAATACATAATGATATCATAATTAAATTCGGCGCGTCACAGTTTTATATGACTAGAAATCACACTACTAAATTTCTTGAAGATCGGTCCATAATTTAACCCAGGCCCCATATAAACCATACTCTCGGAAAACAGTTTAGTACTCCTAAGACCACAATTAATAATGTTATCATAATAAAATTTGGTATATCACAGTTGTATAAGCCTAGAAATCCCACTACTAGAAATTGCACTAATAAATTTCGCGATGGTCGGTCCATAATTTACCATAGACCCCATATAAAGCCCGCTTTGGGAAAATAATTAAATTCGCCTAATCCGTAGCAGATATATATATAGCGGTAAAATTTGTCCAACTTAATGTGGCCATAAAAATTGTTATGCAATTTTGTAATATACGGTCCATAATTTACCTTAGATCCCTTCTTAGAAGCCTTCTGAAATTGCCTGTAAACGCTAAAACTTATTTCACTGCTGTATCGATTTATTCCAATAAGGTTTTTTAATATCAGAAATCAGGTCTTCAGAATATTGCGATGGTTGGTCCATAATTTAGCATATCGATGCCTTACTTTCTCAACCTCGTATCTTAAAAAAATACGGTTTGGACTTTTTCATATAAAACGATTGTTTTTTTTTTTGTGTTCTATTACTGCAACAACTTATTACTTCAATACTTTGTTTCAATTCTGTAATTATTAATAAATTATTGAAATAATAAGTTTTTGCAGTAATAGAACACAAAACAAACAATCATTTTATATGAAAAAGTCCAAACCGTATTTTTTTAAGATACGAGGTTGAGAAAGTAAGGCATCGATATGTCTAATATAAATTACCCCTCCTAAAAATCATTTTAGCTCGGCTAAAACTATTACTTTACTGAAGCCAGTTCAAAGTTCTAAAAAGAAACGCATAAAACTTTCTGATTGTCGGTCAATAATTTAATATACATAGGTCTAAACCACAACTTATTTTAATGCTGACGTTCGTTTTTGTAAAGATTGGTTAATAATATATATGAAGATATCATATAGAGCCCACTCCTGTCGGTGGAGGGTATCAAAGATTCGGCACAGCCGAATATAGCACTTTAACTTGTTTATGTTATAAACCCTTTTTAAAAAGTCAAAATAAAGCTTATTTATCAATTATATCAGTAAATGTTACAAGCATTTCGTCCCTAATACTATGTTCACACTTGGGTTTTAAAACATGTTTAAGCAAAATGTTGATTAAGTTAATCAAACCCGTTCACATTACATTTGAGATGATTAAGATGACAGTTGATTAATAAATAAAACACATTTACATTTTTTTTTAAAGTATGAAAAATTAATAAAAATGCTTTAATAAAGTTATCAGAAGAATTTTTAATCATATTAATGATAAAATTGTGAAAATTTATCAAATATTTAGGTACGTTTATTCTGGTCGATGCTACATCATACTCAGTTTGAGGTATGTTCAGAGGATTCTATGTGATTAATGAGATGAATCAGTTGTTATCATGTCAATTTGAAGTAATTAACAAATCACATCAATGTATGGTTCAAGGCGAATTCTAGTACAGGTGGTGTCGATACTACAACAATCCAAAAACAGCAAAAACAACACAGGGTTTTTTGCATTACATTGTTAGTGTTTACTGTCCAAAATGTCAACTATTCCTAACAAAACACTAACAAATCAAAACAAAGTAGCTCGAACTGTCAAAATCAGATGGCGTTTTGACACCACCTGTAGTTGAATTCGCCTTGGTATGGTTAATCATCACGACTTTGATGTGATTAGAGCTAACTCACATTCAAGATGCTTAAACGCGTTTAAAACCACAAGTGAGAGCATAGTATAACGAAGTTGAATAAATTTAAATCCATAATTTCGGCCACGTTCTGGAAATGGAAATCGAGTAAAATTGAAATCGAAGAAAATTTTCAGTTAAATTTTTTTTTTAAATTACCGTAGTTTTTCATGATTTTTAGAGTAATTCTAATAAATACAAGTGGTACTCACAGTATGACGTATAAAAAAGGGATTTTTTTATAAATCTTCGTTTTGAAAAATTTGTTCGATTTCAATTTCACTCGAATTTGATTTCCAGAACATGGCTAAAATTATTTGTATTTAAGAAACTCTGATAATAAATTAGTACAACTGTATGAAACTGATTTCATTCTACAGATCTCAAAAAAGTAACTTTGAGAAATTTTCTGAATATCTTGCGAATTGTTTTATGACTTTGCATTCATGTATATTTGTTGGTGATACAAATTTTGATTTCTTGAATAATTCTCAAGTTCTTGTTTAATCTGATCTTTTACAATGATCCGATTTTAAAAATTGCCATACTATCAATACTTGTCCTAGACCTGGTACCACCATTGATAATGTGTTCAGTAGTCTTGATGCGAAACTCGAAATTTGTTCTATTGCATGTGTTATTAATATCAGAATTGCTCCAACCATAAATACTAAGGATTATATAGATACGGTTCGTTATCGTCTTAATTATGAACACGTTGAAAAATTTTAATAGTATTCTGCTAATACCAGGTTTACTGGCAATCCTAATTATGACACATCACATTTGATAGATTGCGTAACAAATCTATTTCAACACTATATATAACTCGCACTAAGAAGGTTTTGCAGCTGAAACTAACATTTAAAAAAAAAAACAAAATAAAGATGTTATTAATATCTGCCTTAAGACAATTTATAAAAGCTTCGAGAATCCTAGAAAGAGTTGGCAATTTCTAAATCAGACTCTTGCGAGAAATTCTAAACCTGAAATGAATATAAGGAATGATGAAGGTAAAATAATTGTCAAAAAATAATTGTGTAACAAATTTGAAACGAGACATTGAAGATAGCTCCACTGATCATTATAATGCTTTTCGATATTTAATACTCGTATATACTCGGAAGCAACTCAGTCTACATCATACCACCGAAAATGAAGTCTATGATTTAATTACTCGTTTAAATTTTGATAAAAGTCCTGGAAGTGCTGGTATAACGACTTTCAATGACTCAATCGATTTATCCTGTTGCACTTAAAACTTACAAGATTATTCAAATTTCTAAGGAAGTTCATAGTAACGCAGTTCAGAAATTTAGACCTGTTGCAGTTTTATTCTATCATAGTCAAAATTTTTGAAACCATTTTGCATAGTCAATTATCAAAATTTTTGGAGGATGAAAAATTTATATATCCAAATCAATATGGCTGTGGTAAGGAGGCAGTGTTAAACGTGGGTAATCATATCTGTTATGGTGTAAAAAAGGATTCAATAGAGTTTGTGCAATCTTTTATGATCTTTCCAAAGTCTTTAATCTTGTAAAACACTTAATAATGATTAAAAAATAAAATTTTATGGTGTAAGAGGTAGTGAATCGTATCGTTTCAAAAGCCTTTTGGAAAATCGCAGGCAATATGTGCAGATTAACAATTGCAAAAGTTCAACGGATGGAATGTATAAATGATTTATGCCAAGCGTCATACCAATTACCACCAGTCGATATGTATGTAGTTATATAGTATACATACATTTCAGTATACCATAAAACAAAAGCATTTGAGAAACAGAAACAAATTTTGGTTTAATGTTCCTTGATTTTAATATATACAAATAAGAGTACAAAAATGTTGAGAATCTGATTTCAAAAAAATGTTAACAGAAAAGCGCTAATTCAGCGCTCTTTTGAAAAAAAGCGCTAAGAGAAAAATATGCGATTTTTTGACAGTTAAAATGCGCTAAATCTAGCGCTTAAAGCGCTAAATTGGGAACTATGTGCACCAGTATATAACACATCATACAAGCAAGTAGTTGTGACATTCACGTACTTTGCTTAATATAATTTAATTAATAATGAGTTGAGCTATTTTTTTTTTATTCGATTACTAAAATGATTTACGGATTTTTTAACTGCAAATATTTTTGTTATTTTCAGTCGGAGCGCACCAATTTGTTTTACCAGTGGTGTATTAGAGGATAATCTATCGTAATATGCAAAGCATTAGAGATAAGTTAGGGCCTTTCTATATTAAGGCAACGATATGCACTTCTCATTAATGATAATGCGCATAAAAGTTTTATTGAGCTTACCTTTACCATCGATCGTATTTTGATCGGCTGCAGATGATGTCGTTGTTATTGTTGAAGCAGTTGTAACTGCCGAAGTTATAGAAGTGACGGAGGAAGATAAGGAACAGGTTGATGTTATAGTTGCTATAGATGAAACGTGGCCAGATGAAATAGCATTTGGTTTTGTTGTAACTGAAGCAGTGCTTGTAGTCAATAGATTAACAGCACTGCCGCCAACACCACCAGCAGCAGTGACAGAAGCCACAATATCGTTTGCATTAACACTTGAGTTATTGTTGCTATTAATATTGGCAGGATTGCTATTTGCTGTTGTTGTTGCTGTGGCATTTTTATTTAGATTGTTAGAAGTAGGAGGTTGTTGTTGGTTATTAATGGTAGAATTGTTGGTGGAGTTATTATTGTTGCTATTGGTATTCGTTAAATTATTATTTGAATTATCCAAGTCAACAATACGTTTCTTTTTGGGATCACTGCAATAAAAACAAAATCAATTGAATATCATAATTAAAAATATTATTCCAAAATCTTACCTAACATCTGAGTTACAGTCTGTATTATTATTGTTATTTGCCCCCATTAGGCTTTCCACTTGTGCCACTTTGAGTTTTTGGCCCAAGAAATTGCCAGCCGTAGTTGAGGTAGTGGGCGTTGTAACATTATTATTGGCCGTTTGCTTCGTCGTGTTACTGCTTATGCTGTTGCCAGCATTATTGCTACTAGCACTAGTACTACTGCTATTGTTGTTATTATTACTACTGCTACTACTAGTATTGGAATTGGTTGTGGTTACGGCAGCTGTGCTGACGACATTGTCCTTAGTAGCATTTGTAGACGAGTTATTGTTATTGTTGTTGGCCAGAGCTTTATCATTGCTACTACTGTTGGCTGGTGACTTGACGTTGTCAGCGCTCAAAGAGGATGTGGCGTTGGCTGTTGCTGCCGCATTGGCAACTTGTGCCATCGCTGCTGCATAAGATGCTTTTATTCCATTGGGTGTAGCTGTTAAGGGCGGATGTGTAGTTGTTACATTTGATAACACAGTTGATGTTGAAGGTGATGAAGAAGATGCTGAGGCGGATACAGTAGTTGTTGCTGTTGCGGTTGTTATTGTGGTTGTGGGTATAGCTAAGGGATCTTCCTCTTTTGTAAAACTACTACTACTGTTGCTATTAATGCTCGTGCTACTTGTTGTTATAGCATCCGTTTTACTACTACTACTTTTATCACTTGTCGTTGTTGTTAAATTATTAGGATCGTTGGATTTTTTCTTGCTGATCTCTTTGGAATCATCCAATTTAGATTCGTCCTGTTTGCTGCTGGAAGCATCTACCGCTTTCGTCTTGGCTGCTGTTCCTGTAGATGCAGCGTCTGTGCTTGTGGTTGTTTCACACTTATCGCCTTGGACTTTTAGGGCTGTTCTTGTTGATGCAGACGATGTTGTTGCGGTTGAGGTGGACGTGGCAGATGTTGTGGTAGTCGTTGAAGATGTAGTTGCGGGTTTACTACCACTTATATGCGACGATAACTTAGCCGTGTCTGTGGTAGTGGTATCAGCTGTTGTTGACACCGAATCAGCAACTGGCAATGCTGCGGTATCTGCTTTATTAGATTTTGCATTAGAAGTCGATTTGGTTGCCTCTGCAGCTGATTTCTCGGCTGCCTTTTCTCGTTCTGCTCGCTCACGTTCTCTTTCTGCTGCTGCCGATCGTCCACCCGTCTTTTGCTGCTGTTCTCTCTGTAAGCGGGTAGTTACACCAGTTGTCAGAGAATCAATGATGCACTGAGTCTGTTGTTGCTGTGATTTTTGTAGGGTCTTCGAAGCTCTTGTTCTCTGCCGTGATTTTCGCAGCAGCTGCTTGTAATTTTCTGTCTTCTTGCTGAGGTAGTAATATCGTACACAGTCTTGTGCAGACTTTCGATCTAAGCTGGCAGCTATGGCGCCGAAATTCTTGGGATGTTGCAGGAATTTTTCTTTAAAAATCTCTTTTTCTCCAGCTGTCCAAACGTTCAGCTTGTCTCTTTCTTTATGAATAGCCACCATGTCCTCGATCAGACCGTTCTCATTGTGATACGCACATTTTCTTTGATGAGCATCGTACATTAACGGTGGTATAATGGCATATGAGCGCATTTTTCTCACCTCCATGGCCTGCTCTTGTAAACCATCCATGATTTCCTCATAGTCCGCTTCGGACTTGATGCGTGAACCCACGCGGTTAAAGCGCTCTTTGTCTTCGCGTTGTTTGCGCAACTCAGTAAAGACCTTTTCAAAAAATTCGCGATTTTTAGCTTCACGTGCTCGGCGCTTGGCGCTCGCTTCAGACTTATCAACGCGTTTTTGCCATTCTGCTGACAATTGAGCGTACGTCTCTGCCACCTTGCTGTGATGAGCCCATCTATCTCGTTTAATCTTGCGTACGTGTTCAATCAGAGGACCCTTAATTATAGCTTGGTGGCGTTGCAAAAGGGTGGTTAGATGTTCTACATCTAATGGTTGATTGTACAACGGCAGCAAATAACGTTCACCGCAGCTGTCTAGTATGGAATGTTGGGAGGCGGCCGTTTTACGGTTCGCCAAATAAATTTTTTGGGCCAGCGTTTTAGAACGCCACGAATTAGCAGCATCTTCTTCTGCATCAGCTTCAGCCTTTAATCTGGTCGCTTCTGCTTGTTCTTTTTGCTGTTTAGCTGCAGCAGCTACATCCAAAAGACTCTTCTCCTTCTTGCGCAGTGCTGCTAAAGCACTGTCAGCCCCAGTGATATCCGTGTCCACTTTTTGAATTTGCATTAACAGCTCCTCTTTGGCAGTGGGACCTCGCTCCTCAGCATTGTCTACCGGAAGCGTGGGTGATATAGCCTCCACCTGGGGATGATAGGCTTCTGTGGACGACGACGACGATGTTGTTGATGTCGTGGCGGTAATTGTAGTCGTTGAAATGGAGGAAGAGGTCACTGAAATGGGCGCTGATGAGGGCAACGAAGAGGAATTGGCCTTGACAGCGGAACTCGTAGAAGAGTTTGTTATGACATTCAACGCAGTATTTACGCCCGCTAAAGAAGTGGGCGTTCCACGATTAATAGGCGGTGTGTTGGCATTTGGTGGTGGCGGTAGCTGCTGCGTTTCAACTTTCAGTTGATGCATTGTCACTGGTTGCGATTGAGGTTGTGGTTGCTGCTGCATTGTTGGGAGCGGCTGCTGCTGTTGTTGTTGTTGCGGGGGTAAATGAGTGGGTGGCAGGACCGTTAAATGCGTGTGTAGAGGCAATGATGTGTGACCATGAACAGCAGCAGCATTTGCTGATCTTAAAGCATTTGCTTGTGCCTGTGTTAAACCTACAGCCGGTGAAGGTTGTCTCTGTTGCTGCTGCTGTTGTTGTTGTTGCAGCTGCTGTTGTTGTTGTTGCTGCTGATGATGTTGTTGCTGAAGATGTTGATGCTGTTGTTGTTGTTGTTGCTGGTGCTGCTGCTGTTGTTGTTGCTGATGCTGCTGCTGCTGTTGTTGTTGTTGTTGCTGCTGCTGTTGCTGACTAGGCGGAGGTGGTTGGACATTTTGTAGTTGATGTGTTGTAGGCAGGTGATTGGTTGTGTTTGAAGAATTGGTGACAACATTATTTGCTTCACTCAGTCGTAACTTTTTATAGGGCTGTTGTCCACCCGGATCGGGAGGACCTTGAGGAGGCCCATGTCGATTTAAAGACGCCACCGCCGCAGCTGCCGAAACAGCATTTGTCAAATACTCATTGGAATATTGTTGAGGTGGCTGGCGATGTGTGGGAGGCAAAAGTATACGCTTGCCGCCAATTATACTGCCACTATTGTTACCACCGACAGATATGGGAGGTGCTGTATTGTTGGCGTTATGGGGGGAACTTGTGCCGGGCATGCCACCTGTCGTATTCGCTCCCGTTGCTGGGTTTGGCGCATTGCTAAGCAATTGCGTCGATCCAGTCGATACGGTTTGATGTGTGGCAGGTGGATGGGCAAAATGCAGAGTATCCAAACCATGTGCAGCACTAATGCTAACACTGGAGGTTGGAGGTGGTCCTTGCACCACACCAGCTGTGCCAGGAGGTGGTGCAGCCGCTGCCAAAGCAGCAGCCACTCTATGGTAATCCTGTACCGGTTGTATTCTCGTATATGGATTTTCACGATACTGGGCACCTGGACCGGGTATTCCGTATGCACTCTGTAAAATGAACCGTTGTGGCGCTTCACGTACAGCATTGACATCGGTAAATTTGGCGTAAACATTTGCAGCAGCTTGTGAACCAGGACCAGGTCGAGGTGGTGATAAAGGACTAGCTGCCGATCGTGACGATTGTTGTTGCTGTTGTTGATGATGGTGCTGTTGTTGTTGTTGCTGCTGCTGCTGATGATGCTGTTGTTGTTGCTGCTGTTGTTGCTGCTGTTGTTGTTGTTGATGCTGCTGTTGTGCCTGAAGATGCTGTTGGTGCTGTTGATGCTGCTGCTGTTGTTGCTGATGCAACTGCTGTTGGTGATGATGATGTTGTTGCATTTGTTGTGCATGCATTTGTTGCTGCTGCTGTTGTACGCTTTGTGGATGTGGAGGCCCCAGGCCACCGCTAATCCCCTTCGTATACGATGACGATGTATCGGCAACAGGCCTGTAAAGTCAAAAAAAGAAGAATAATAGCCGATTATTAGATTTATTATGTAAACAAAGTGATAAGAGTATTTTCATTGTTCAGTAAAATAAAAGGTTTCTGCGAGTACTTTTCCACCAAAATCTAGTAACTGAATAATTCATTCAAACTACTTTAAAGAAAACACGACCAAAAAAGTACGGGAACAGAAAAATGGTGAAACCTAGTAGTAAAATCATGGAAACAGTTGATGGCAACTGCAATGAGTACTGCAAAATAAGTACAGTATATCAATAAATTCGTCGGAGAAACATGAAAATAATACAATTTTCTATTTTAGTTTTGAATTTGAATCTTTATTTTTAAGTTTCCGTAAAATTAGTTTGAAAAATGTTATATTTACACAAAGTTACAATAGCGGATTTCACCACTTTTATTAAGTGTACATCTCTGTTTAATTTAATACGATTTTATAATACAAAGCGTGAGTGTCTTTTTCTTATGTATTAATTAACATATAATAATATAATTAATGAATCTGCCGAGTGAGAGAAATAGAGAGATAGTTTCGTCAATTAGTGTATTTTACGTAAGGATTTCGGCCTTAAAGTCTATACAACTCAACTTGTGCAAAAACTGAAGCTGTGACTTAGTCTTAAGCTCCGGTTACTTGACAGTAACAGTAATGTTACCGTACAGTAAAAAAGTTAGAAAATCTATTTTCTACAGATTTAGATGTTACGATCTTACTGCTAACTATAATCGTTCTAATTGCTTTACATACAACAAAATGATTTAGCTGATTTGCAACGTTACTGTTACTATCAGCTAACTGGGGCTTTAGTCGTCAAGTCTTGAGTTTTTAGGAGAGAGAGAGAGGAAACGAAATGGCATTATCTCATCCCTTATCTCCTAAAAGCTGAATACTTGATGGCTAAAACTTGAACAGTGTGAAGCAGCACTTTAATTTGCGTGTTATTTTCAGTGAATAAGCTCTGAAGAAACTCAATGAAATACCGGTGTTTTATCGCAACATTTTCTTCACTGATGAAGCACATTTCCCGCTCAATGAATACGTTAATGAACAAAATTACCGTATTTGGGCTGATGAGCAACCCGAAGAATACCAAGAGATGTCATTAAAAAGAACGGTATGTCGTCGTTTATGGGCTAGTGGAATCATTGGTCCATATTTCTTCAAAAATGAGAAAAATCAGAATCTTACTGCCAATGGTAACCGTTATCGCATCATGTTAACGCACTATGTGCTTCCTGAAATTCAAGAACATAGTCTCGGTGAGCTCTGGTTTCAAAGAGACGGTGCTACGAGCCATACAGCGCGAGAAACAATGACCTTGTTGAGAAATCATTCTGGTGAGCATTTATTTTCAGTTTGCTACGGTAAATTGGCCACCTAGATCGTGCGATATCACACCTTTGGACTAATTTCTCTGGGGATATGTAAAGTCTGAGGTCTCCAGGAATAAGCTAGCAACGATTGGAAGCCAACATTATTCGTGTTATTCGCGAAATACCAGTCGCTATGCTCGGACGAGTCGCCTAAAATTGGACCTTCCGAATGGACCACACCAGACGTAGTCGTATCAATTTCAGAAAGTTAATGCCATAAATTGTTCCCTTTCAAATTGATGTGATTTATGATGCTTTATAAATTAAATCTCACGATGAATCACCCGATATATAAGTTTGTCATTCCGTTTGTAATTTCTACAATATTGATGTTAGACCCTATATATATTTAGTCCTTTTGCTCCTATAAGGAGCATAGGGCCGTAACTAGTTTGTTATATTCGGATTTGTCGGATGCAATAGCTTTAGTTTCCCTCCAGCTTTTACAAACTCTCGTCAAGTCTGAACCAATCTGCCGCATCGATGTATGAGCAGTTGATTCAAGGTACAAGTATCTTGGTTATCATGGGCATGGCATTTCCCGTACAAAGCCATAGATTTTTGTTTGTCTGGAGAACAACAAGAGCTAAAGATGAATAGTTTTAGGTTTACGGAAGGCTTCTTGATATGGGACCTTTTTGCACCGATTATCTCAAAATTACATGGTATTATTTTTGGCCATATAAAGCTAAATTGAACCAAATTTTACCAGAATGCCAATATCTCCCATAGTTTAATTTCAACAATTTCTCAGCGTGCACATTTTATGGAGCCTATGGTAAATTATGGACCGATCTTGACATTGTGGTTTCCAGTCATATAAAACTGTAACAGACCAAAATTTCTTGCAATAGCATTATTTGCTACGGTTTTAGCCGAACAAAAGTGGTTTTAGAGAGTGGACTTTATATAAGGCCAGTGGTAAATTCTTCACGAAAGTTGACAATGTGATTTCTGGTCATATAATACTGTAACAGACCAAAATGCATTACAATTGCGTTCTTTGTTTTGGTTTTAAACGTACTAGTGTTTTTCGAGAGTGGACTTTATATGGCGCATATGGTAAATTATGGACCGATCTTCACGAAATATTGTGCTATGATTACGAGTCATATAGAATGAATTTGTGCGAAATCTTATATATGTAAGTATGTGCATTCCGCCTCTATTTTGATAGTTTTTGTAACAATATTATCAATTTTTTTTAGTAATTGTT
Source organism: Pollenia amentaria (assembly GCA_943735925.1). Taxonomy (NCBI): domain Eukaryota; kingdom Metazoa; phylum Arthropoda; class Insecta; order Diptera; family Polleniidae; genus Pollenia; species Pollenia amentaria. The sequence continues at coordinate 149,274,136 of OX031008.1, forward strand.
AAACATTTTGATTCATTAGTCTTTCCCTACTGAACCGATTTTGCTGGAATCCTAAACTGCTTAGGACAACTAGAAACAATTTGACACCAATATTCTTTTTTTTTAATTCAAAAGTTTTATATTTTGATGACAGAACAGTTATTTTATTGCATTGATACCAATAAAGGTATGTTCAGACCTAACAAATATTTGACTAAAAAATACAAAACAAGCGTAACCAGTTGATTAATCAAACTTAAGCTTTATTTTTAACAATTTCTATTGATTTACTAAACTTAATTTGTAAGAAGATAATTGTTTTTTTTTTTTAGAAACAGCCGATACCGAAGCCGATTAATCAGTCGGACACAACTAACAACAAATCGCACTTAATCAACAAGAGGATATTAACTTAAAATTAAAAAATGTTCATTTGAAGTAAAACAATTTTTAATTTAACATTGAAGGCCAAGGCGAGTTCACTAGAAGGTGGAGTCAAGTCAACATATAGATACTTTTTTCGGTGGTAGATTTGTCAAATTTTGTATACAAATTAGTTTTTTATGTTAACAAACACTTTTTTCTACCAATATTTTCGATAACAGGACCACAAAAGCGTTGTTGTTGTAGAGTTGACCTCCACTTCTAGTAAATTCGCCTTGATTTAAGGCATATCAAAAACAATGTTAAAACCAAATAAATAAAAATAAAAATGTCGTGTTAATACCCTCTTGTTGATTAAGTGCGAATTGTATTGAATTTATAAAGTTAGTTATATATATTCATAGACTGAAGGAGCTAGGTCTGTTATGAAATTTCACGAAATGTCGCTTGCGGATCTTGGATGAGATAAGCATCGGTGTACTTGTACTTAATAAAAATCGTAATATGACACAGGCTGTGTTATTTTATCAAGTAGAGATTAAGAAAAATTATAAATAACCAATTTAATAAATACAGTTATCCCTTGATTTACGTCGCCTCGATTAACGTTGTTTCGGTTTGCGTCGCCAAATTTTTTGTGACTTCTAAATTTGATTTGCGTCGATATTTGATTTGCGTCTTCAGATTTTGTTGTGCCTTATTAACTAGATTTGCGTCGCCATTCGATTTACGTTGCCTCATTTGCTTATGTTTTATAAGAAAAAGCGGGGAATTACAGTTTTTAATTGAAATGTTTGTTTGGGTTTTCATGCGTGTGTAGCTTTTCCTATCTATACATGGATACATTTTTGATTTTCGTGTCAAACACAACGGATCAAAAAACACAATCACCCCAGTTATGAATAAAAATTTCCCGGAAATTTTTTCCCTTTGCCCATTTTTACAATATAATTTATATAGGAAAAATGGGAGAAAAGAAAAAACTCCCCGGGAATTTTTATTTATAATTGAGCTGAATATGTAGTGGAAAGGGTATTATGCATTTGTGCTAATGTTTGTAACACCTAAAAAAATTGTTCCTATAGGAACAATAAGCACTCAAATTTTAGAAATTCAAGTGCTTTAAAAATTGCTGGAATTCAGCTTTAATTTATGCCCAATTTTCAAGTTGAATTCCAGTTCATACAAAAATGTTTGAAATGATTTTTTTTAACTTTTGTATTGCTTAAGCTATCAAAAAAAAATATTTGTGAAAAAATATTTTTAAAATTGTGAATATTTAAAATATTTAAAAATTGTGAATAAGCCACGAAGCTCGTTAAGATGATGAATAATTTCATACACAATTTTTTTTTTATTCAATTTTTTAATTTGATTTGTAGGCTTGGAATTGTAGGCTTGATTTATATTGGTTTTATAGGTTTGATTAAAACTTGATTTCAATACTTGAATTCAAGTTTAATTATTATGTGTTTGAGGCTGGAATTTGACTGTAATTCAAGGCTTGAATTACACTGTATTTACATTGTTATGTTCGACTGGATTTCCAGTACCCATTTTGCTGGAGTATGCTATTGATTTACAGTGTAATTCAAGTATATTTCAAGGCTTGAAAATGGAAAACAGGACTGGAATTACAATTGATTTATACTGGAATTCCAGCAAAATTGCTTATAGACTATATAGACTATAGACTAAGAATCACTTTTTTAATCGATCTAACGATATCCGTTCGTTCGTATGGCTTGAAGGCTGTGAATGGAAACATTGTACGCAAATTACAGTTCGTAATTTTGGAGATAATTTCATTAAATTTGGCGTACATGCCATTTGAAAATGGTGAATATCACTTCATAATTTCACATAGCCCCCACACAAGGTTTTTTTTTCGGAAATTAGTATTTGTACCCATGAACGCACTTATTATGTTGGTATTTAGCTTAAATTATCTCATTGCAATTTAAATCATCTTAAAAAATTATATTGGAATTGGTCCATATTTGACCAAAGTTCCCATACAAATACTATCCCGAAAATATAATTTTTAAAAATGTTGGTATTGACACAAAATTTAGCGAAAAAAACACTTTAACGATAGATTCTACGTCATGGCAAAATGTGGCAATTGAAGATCCACCTCCACCCCCTCATCTTAAATCATTTAAACTAATCTCATATAGATGAAAATATCAAAATAATATTCGGCATAAAGAACTTTTACATGAATATTAACCTCATAACATAATTTTTTCTTGCGGGTCCATGATTGCCCATGGGTCCCAAATAGGTTACACTTTTGAAAAATTGTTTTTAAATATTCTTTCTTACTTGTTTAATTCTGTAATTGTTTTGTAATTTGTATATAAATTAGTCTTTCTTTGTTTTTAATAAAGATAAATTTTATAGAATACATATGAACATGTTTAAATTCGATTTACGTTGTTTCGATGTACGTCGTCATTTTCCGAAACCAATTGCGACGTAAATCGAGGGACTACTGTACCTCATTAATAGCATTGAAATAATTAGAAATTCTATAGAACGAGTGCAAAATGTAAACTAAATGTGATAAATACCAAATTTAAGTTTCGTGCAGTTAATTTACAAGAGCTTAAACTCATATGCAGATATTAAATATAAACCCAATTTTAATAATGTATCAATGAGAATAACAATAGACAAATTGAAGTGTTGTGGGCAGAAAAATATTGAATATTATAAATAGATCCCTTGAAGTGGGAGAGTTCCCGGAAAGTTGGAAAATACCAGAATTTAGGCCAATAAATACTCTAAAATAATTGAAAAAGTTGTGAAACAATAATTACGGCCAATTTCACCAAATTCAGTATAATAAACTATCAGTTATAGCTGTCAAAAAAACATATTGCTAAGAAGAAGCTAAACTGATAGTTAGTTTTAACTGAACTTGGTGAAATTGGCCATTAGAAAACTATTTTGCGCAAAAACAATGTATTTTCAAAATACCAGTCGGGGTTTTGAAAAAAATTTCGTTTGAAACAACAGTGAGCTAGCTATCTTATTAAGAAATGGAAATATGTGCAAAAAGATAAAAGGCAGAGCTCTTAGATTTCAAAAGAGCTTTCGAGACAATAGACAGAGATATTTTACTACAAACACTTTACTTGTATGGAATACAATGAACTGCATTAAAATGGTTTAAATCATATTTAACGGGCAGAAAGCAAATGGTTAAAGTTAATATTTTAAAATATAAATTTATAAGCAAACAATATGGAGTTTCACAAGGATCCATTTTAGGACCACTACTTTTTATTATATACATACACGATATGCCAAGTGTGTTACAAACATGTGAAATAGTTTTATATGCGGATGATAACTGATTTTTTTACGGAAGGAGATACAGATAAGCAATGCCAGGGCAACCTGATAAATGATGTATGTAAAATTTTAAATTGTTACTGAAAGAAGTATTTCAAATACTTCTTAATAAATCTAATCTAAAGCTTCTACGGGATCTTGAAGGCCGTAGAATAGTGAGTAATATTACTGGAGCCTCGGATATCACATGTACAGGCCTGTCACCAAAATCAGAATTGATTTCTGGAACATGCCTGAATATGTAGAGCCAGGAGACCTCCATTGGGATTTTACTTGGGGAAGATTATGGAATCGGTCTGGGGGAATAGAATGTACTGTAGAGTATAAATAAAGAGCATTATGGCCGATGCTAAGGAGGGCCGTTTCTTATTATCTTCTAGGTAGGAGCAAGGTCTGCGTTAAAACCATGATAGGCAGTATCACGGCTCACTGCATTAAAGGCAGCATGACGGTGGTAATGGGATCTGGCTCGTCGGACATATGTAGCTTGTGTGAGGACACAGAGGCTATAGATCAGCAGTCTGAGGTGGCCGGGTAGAAGGTTTATAGGCGAGTTGGGCGACGTCTCGGGCATGAGCCTTAAGAATCTGACCGAATTCGCAATAACTTGGCTGCATAACAGGCAGGACTGGACTTATGTAGGAATATTGTGTGCGCTAGTTGTTTATGTTTCTGGTCCGATATCTTCTTCCACTAGCTGACATTATGCTAGCACTTTTATTTCTTTATTACAATTATTACTAATACCTAAGGCGTCGCATTAGATCATAACGGCACCTGGGTGAGGGTGTGAAGATTAACTTCGCTACGGCCTTTCTACATAACCTTCATATATATACTTCTAAATAAATCAATCAATTATGATAAAATGCATAAATAAATTAAGAGGACAGTAGTTTTAAAATAAAATCCTTTGCTACTTTTTCTTTTTGTAATTTTTTTTATTTCTGCTTTTACAAGTTACCATAAAAAATAATAATAATAATAATAATATTTACGATAAATAAAAATATTATTATATTAATTTAAAAGTAAAAAAATAATAAATTTGCATCACTACTGAACAAAACGGTTGTGTTTTTAAAATGTTAAAAATGTGGTATCCATATCTGACGATTGTAAAACGTATTGTTCATATGCTACTTTATTGCTGAATCTAAAAAAAATTAAAAAATCTCTTCCACTGTTTCTGTTAATTATATGATTTTAATTTCAGCCTTCTAATTATAAATTTAGCAGTAGGATACGAAATCTAAACACTCTGATAATCTTAAACTTTTTTACTTCTACTGCTACTACTTCAGCAAATAGGTACTGTTATAAAAATGCGAAGGTACCAGTAGTAGCAATTAAAACATGAATCCAAGTTCTAAATTAAATTTCTAAAAAGGATATAGTAATTGATAATTTTCTTAAATATTAAGCATAAACAAACATTTTTTGTAAGAATTTTCTAAATAGTAATCATAGACAAAAATTTTTTGGAAGAATTAATAAATTAAAAAAAAATAATAATAATTGGTTACAGCTTATTTTGATAGTAAGGTTCTAGGACGTTTGGCAGATTTGGAAGGTCCCGACTGTTGTTGATTTTTAGCTTGTGCTTCGGCCAGCATTGCAACAGTACGCCGTAAATCATTTATTTCCGCCTGCATTTTATCATAAGTGGGTCTTTAAATGGAATAATAAAAAAATTGATTAAAGAAGATACAAAAATTAAAGGAAAAACATACTTGTCCACCCGATCGATTGAAGCAGGTGTAGGATTTACAACTGGTGGTGCTGGTAAAGTTCGTGTGTTAACTGAAGCAGCTGGGGCTTGTAAATTAGTTAATGGAACTGGTGTTATAAAGGATGCTGCTGCTGTTGGAGTCGTAGATGTCACATTTGAAGACATAGTAGGCGGATTTAGAGAATCACCACTTGTGACAGCAGTTATTTTTAAATTGGGATGCATTCTAACAGGAAGCTTAATAGTATTCTTCTGTGCAGCATTTTGGACAATAGGAGACTGTGCCGCCTGGGTTACAACGTTAACTGCTCCTGTAGGTGGTTGAGTTGGAACATTGCTATTAGATGTATTATTATTTAAGGTTGATACAACTGTAGTCATGGCTGCCGTGGCAGAAGAACCTTGACCCGACATTATTTTCTTTAACATTTGATCGGCACTTTCTTTTTGTGAAGTCAGCAATTTCTGCATCGTAACTGGATCATTCTCCGTTATTTTCTTCAAATATGTCTCATCTGTATCCACTACCACATAGTTAACTACATGAACATGCGAATTGGGAACTATACGATAAATAGCTTTTGCTTGTTCATCACCATTAGGATTTTTGATGTCCATAAGTCTAGCAGAACTGCCATCAACTTGAAAGACAGCAGTAAAACCATTAACCAACATCGGTTTATCTATAACAATTGGATCGGCTATGAATTGTGTTGTCTTACGTTTTGGCACCATCGATATAAGTTTATTGACATTACAATCGGGATTTTCACAACGTCTGTCGGAGGTCTGTAAATTTGGAGCCCCGGTAGAATTATTTTCGAGACCAGTCAACATTTTTGCTTGTTTCAAGATTTATTTAATTTAAATTGAGTTTGTTAAATAAAACAGCTGTTGTGGTGAGTTTCTTCAAACTGTGTGGAACAGCTTCTTCTTGTTTTAAACTGATGGTGGTTAATAAATATAACAGTTCAAGATGCACTGGTAAAATTTGATGAGAAAATCGCAAAACGAGCGATTGGAAAATTTTACAAATTATTTTAATTCTTGAATATGTTGATTTATTAGTTTTAATTTTTCACTTCTAAAAATTGACACGTGTTTTGCTGTCATAATTTTTTTGTAACTTAAATTCGAAAAATCTTTAGATTAATAATTTTCTTTAAAACATTTAAATAGCAATACATTTTCATTACACTTTTTTAAATTTATCAAATAACAAGACTACTCCACGTTTATCAGTTTTTGTAACTAAATTCGTGTTGTTTTTTCTAGCCGTACTAATAGAATATAAGCACAAAGGAAAATTAAACAAATTTAACTGCACTGACAAAACAATGGTGAATTTCTGGTGTACGCTCAATTATATCGAGAGCAAAAGAGACAAATATATAACCAACACTAACCGTTTGCTTAAAAATCCATGATGGCCGCTAAGTAACAATAAATTATCTACAATACATGCAATAGAATGGGAAACCACTATTTTCTGAAATATTAGAAACAAGTTATCTCTTTCAGTTTCGTGTATGAATTTTTGTTAGTGTTAGTAAATCCATTATGGCTGCTGTATTTGAAACGGTTTGTTTAAGAAGTATGATGTTGTAACTTAAAAGTTGTATTACTGTGGTGAATTTTTTAAACGAACATGTTGCTTATAGTTTGATTGGGTTTTAAATGATGTTGTAAAAGAACTTGGTTGTGTTGTTAGTTTGATGTTGCTGTTGAAGCCGTTTCAGTCTGATATGGTTGCATGTTTGATGATTTTAAAGTTGAATGAGTTGTAAAGGTGTTTTAAAGATTTGACAAATTTTGGAACTTTTTTTTTTTTTGCGAATTTTGATTTGAATTTAAATTATTTAATTAAAATGTTTAAAAATATATATTTAAATACAAAATAAGTAAAAAATTTCAAATAATTGGAAGAAGGTAGATAGATGCCTACCTATAATGCATAGGTAGGTAGATATTTTCTTAAAATTAAAATTAACAAATAAAAATTTCAATGTGCCGGTGTAAAAATTTTTCTATTAAAGCGTATTTTAATTAAGCTCTAGGCAGTTTTTATATTTATAAACAAAATTTATTTTTTTTAATTAAATCTTCTCAATATTTCGCTAACATTTGGTTAGCATCTTCAGAAAAAAATTAACAATATTTTTTCCTGAAGATGCTAACGAAATATACGCGAAATATTGAGACGATTTGATTAAATAAATAAATTGTTAAATTTTGTATATAAAAAAAGGCCTAGAGCTTAATTAAAATACGTTTTAATATTATTAAAAAGGTCAAATAAAACTAAAGATGCATACCTACCTATAGGTATAAATTTTTCCTATTACCTATAATAAAAAAATCTTGATAGGTATTTACACAATACATACACTAATTTACAGAGGAAAATATCTACCTATAATAAAATTCTACCAATATTCGAACATTTTAACCTAAATTAGATCGGAAAGCGTTCTTCATCTGAATACTTCTCATTTAGGTATTTATTTTTTTTTTTAATTTGCGTTCTACACAACAAACAACGTCGATTTATTTTTGGTATGCCGTACGCAACGTTAACGTCTGCCTTGATACAATGATGATAAGTCCTAATTTACATTATACGATTTTTGTCGTTGCGATTTTTACCTTAACGGCGAGAGGCGAGAGATGAATTAAAACGAGTACACAAGCGAGTGTACTCCTCGATTCGTTCTGTTCATTCATTCGTTGTGTCAACACATACCTATGTATACACAAGTTTTAACGGAAAAAATCGTACAATGTAAACATTATACTGACTTCAAAGAAGAAACGACAATAACGACAATAATCTCAACGACAAAAATCGTATAATGTAAATTGGGACTAAACTGACTCTTATTTTGTCGTCAGGCTTGTTGGTGTCGAAACATTTTTATTCCTTTTTAATTTTTCAATAATAATAATGTTGAAAATTGCAAAAATAGCGAAAATTCGCGAAAATTTTAAATATTTCAAACAAGCCATAAAATAGATTAAAAGTCCCTAAAACTATACGGAATGGCAAAAATTCCATCATAATGGCTAAATTAGCCAAAGTTAATTTTAAATAATTTGGATTTTTATGCTCTTGGGATATAAAGGGCTAACGATTTTTAATAAATACCTATTATACATTTCTATCATGCCGCTATTCGCAAATTCTTGCGAATTTCCGCTAGTTTAGCTATATTTTTTTATTTTTGTCATTTCTTATGGTTTTAGGGACTTTTAATCAATTTTTTGCAAATTTGTTTCGACATTTTTTCTTTAACCGATTTAGCGAGTTTAAATACATTTTAGGGTTTGTTTCCAAGTTTGGAATTTTTGGCGAATTTTAGCCATGTCCGAGATAAAAGCAATTTTTTCGTATGATTCTTTACAGCTATAACCATTTTTAATAAATATTAAGCTTTGCTATCATGCCGCAATTAGCAAATGTTTGCGAATTTCCGCTAATTTAGCCATTTTAATGGAACTTTTGCCATGATTTTAGGAAGTTTAAAGCAATTTTATGGTTTGGCGAATTTACGCTATTTTTGTAAATTCTTGCAATTTTTCGTAGTTTTGTTGCTCTTTTCGGCAATCATCGCCGTTATAAAGATACATTCAGGGTACTATTAACACTGTTAATTTATACTGGGCGAAAAGTGCAATGCCTTATGCCATTAGTAAGGGAATTTTTCAGGAAATTTAAATCAAGCTACCCTTTTTGAGAGTACAACGTTTTTTTAAGAAACGAACATCAAATTGCATTTTTTGTTAAAACCTGAAAACAAAACCAACCAACGGTCTAAATTATTAGAAATGTGCTTTAAAATACGATAAACAGTCGACATCGTTACATTGATGTTATAGAATACGAGTATTGTATCGAATTGATGCCGACGTCGATAATAATTTATGGTGATATTAAACGACGTCGTTAAATGGAATAAGGGTTAAAACCTTGAAAAAAGTACGAAAAAGCAAGAAGGAAAAAACATGTAAATAAAAATTTAACCAATACCATTGGTTAAAGATTGATATTTGACTATAGACTGGTAGAACGGTGGAACACAAAGAATTCTGATAATGGGAATTTTGTTATTTTCGAAACATGTAAATTCGACCCGAGTTCAATCCCGTGTTTAGTCAAGCTTTATCAAAAAAAAAAAATTAATTCATTTCATATTGTAAATCCCTTCCTTCAATAAAAAAAATTTAATGAAAATTAAATTTGATAAACTTCAGCCTAATTAAAATATCAAAAACTTTAAATAAAAAATTATTGAAAATATGAAATTGTATGTAGACGATTGCGACTAAGTGTTTGTACAATCGAGCAATCAATTCTAATTATAGTTGGTTAAGCATCTAACCAACCACTATAGATTAATATATATATGTCACAGTGTACAATTCCGTTCGGAACCGAAGAAAACATACATATGTGTTTATTGATAGAATGTATATTTTGATAGTTTTTTGGCCTTTAAGATACAGAAAACTTCTATTCCGTTCATAAAAACAAAAATGGTTTCATTCCGCAAAGTTTTTTCGTAATTTTCTGAAGCACCAAAATACGGAATAAATTTCGTTTCCGAACGGAATTGTACTCTGTGACATGGCTGATTGTCTATAAATTTGATTCGGCTTTAATCGAAAATCAAAATTGTCATCATTGCTGAAAAATTGTTACGGGCCATTATTACAACTTGCCGTTAGTTAAAGGTAGGATTTTGTTGGACGTATAACAAGTAATTTATTATCTTAACTTTACTTTAACCTACCCGGTAGGAGGAACATGCCTTTAACATATCGCTCTCACTTTAGATTAAAGCAAAGTTGTAATACCTACATAGTGAAAAACTTTCTATAGGTAACTAAGTTGGCACAAAATCCCACCTTTAACTAAAGGCAAGTTGTAATAATGACTATGTGTTGTTGCCAAATTTGGCGTTTAAATGCAAAAAAGGGCTATCCGAAGGTATTATCATTAATCGTGTTACCAATATGATAGCAACGAAGATAAATTGTTTGTTCTTTTATTTAATCATATGCTACTTTTAGTTAAATGCTTTTAATTTTAGACTATCCACCAATTACTGCTTCTTAATTTAAATACCTATAGAAGTAGCAAACGTACGCTTAAAACTTTGCTACCTATAAATTTTTATTCTGCTATGACTACTTACAACTACTGTAAGGAATATGTGAAGGTACCAGTAGTAGTAGTAGTGAAAATATACATACATTTTACACACATCCATTTGAGCCTGTGTATGTTAGTTAGTCCAAGTTCTTTACTTTTTTTCTTAGACTGGGTTGGTACTAGAGTATCCACGCAATTAATCGTTGTTCGATTAATCGAATCAATTTTTCGCCATTATTTGATCGAATAATTAAAATAGCCAATTTCAAATAACGAATAACTCGAACAATTTCTGTCAAATAATCGATTAAAATTTATTTCTTAGAAAATTCTACTTATATTTTTTTATTTTCAATATCTAACTAATAAAATACCTATACCTATACCTATACCTATTCTATTCTGAACATATTTTAGTCCATTTTTAGATGTGGGTGGTGTGAGACAAATCATGTAAGAAACAATTAACTACTTATTCCATACGTATGAATTTTTGTACTAAAATAGCACTTTTTCATAAATATTTAGTCAATTCACAAGGTATCCTAACATGTCATATTGTCAAAATGTCCTAATATTTCACAATGGTTTAAAAATATTGTTGTTGGTTTGTTAACAAAAAGTGTCTTAAATAAATAGAACGTTGCTTGCTGTGTTTATTGTGCTGTCGTAATTAATCAGAAAAGTCCAGCGCTGAGCGGCTGAGCCGTACAACAATATTTTTAAACCATTGTGAAATATTAGGACATTTTGACAATATGACATGTTAGGATACCTTGTGAATTGACTAATTGAGTTTGACGTTCATTGTAAAAAAATTGATCAGCATTTACAAATATGTAAACCATGCACTGTCATATAATGGGTTACCTATTTTTACCCGACCTTCAATTTCTTTATTACCTCTTACCATCCAAACGGCTGGAAGAATTTCGACATTTTAGGTATTGTTAGATTCGTCTTAAAAATCGAAGTGCCATTAGATAGGTAGTTGAAAACCAAATCACGGATTGTTGGCACAAAATAATAAATCGAATACATTGAGTGCAATTAAAATCGAATAAAATTTGAAAACGATCCAGTTTAAAAAGTTTCTTCATATTTTGTGTTCTTATCTTAACCAAAATTTCTCTTAAGTAGTGTTTACTACTTTGTTTATAATTTATTTTTATTTTATTTCCTTAAACTTGTTTCGGTCTCTTTAGCGCCTTAAAAATTGTACATAACAGCCAATTTACACTACAACGAAATCTAGTACTTTCGAGATTTCGAGCCAAATCTAATTGTTTTTGGCTAGTTTTCCCGTACAAAACAAAATCTACTACGTAACTAGATTTTGACGAAATCTATTCGAAATCTAGTAGTAACTATTGATGCAACTATGTTTTTCCCCATATAGCACTAATAACTACTTCCCTGCACAAGAAAAAAAATGACATTTTAACAAAAAACAAAACAAAAACAATAATAGCTGCTTGTTAAAATTGTTAAAACAAAAATTCAAAAATTTTGTAAAATAGTAAAAAAATGCAAATGACAAATAATATTGATAAAATAAATGAAGTTGATTATAAAGAAAATGTAATGCAAATTTTTAAATGCCTATTTCTTTATATGTAAGTATGTGTTACACAAAAAACTTTCAGTCGGCGGTTTTTGTTGTGAAAACCAAATCTCGCTAATGTCAAACAAGTATAATGTAAACGATCTAGATTTGGAGGAAGATTTCAAATGAAATCTACTAGATTTCGATGTAATGTAAATGCCCTATAAGTATGTTTTGTAGGAGGGTTTTTGATTTTTTAATTATTTATTTTATTTAAGCTTTAAAACTGTATACATGGTATAAATGAATTGTTATTTTATTGTTAATTGTTTAACAAAAGTTTTATTTTATGATTTTTTTCTGTTTTTTTTAATAAAATAAAACCTACCTATCAAATCAAAAAGACATGAAGGTATGTTTTTTCCATTGAATATAATTATTTGAATTATTCAAGTTATTCGTATTATTTGAATATATTAAATCTTATTCGATTAATCGAGTAAAATTAAAACTTAAAAATCAATTAATTCCTTACTCGAACAAAACCAAAAGTCAAATAATTGGATACTCTAGTAGGTACGTACATAGGTATTTATCTATTATAGGTATGTATTTAAGCACTGCTACTGCTACTTGGAGTCTAGTTTTTTAAACACTTTTTAAATTTTTAAACAAAATAGGTACATACATACCTACTGAGGGATCAACTTTAATAGCAATAACAAATTTAAATTTATCAATAATCAAAAAAAAAACTCTTTAAAGAAAGTAGTAAAACAAAAAACAACTACAAAAATACAAAATACGCCCAAAATTTACGACCCTGAGCACGACATCAACTCATAAAGAGAAAAAAAACAACAACAACAAAACTTTAGAAGAAAAATAAGAACAAGAAAAAAATTATTACAAAAGTTCCAGAAAAAGAAATGAGAACATTATTATGAACAGCAAAAACAAAACATCTAAGAAACGCAAAAAAAAATAAAAAAAATGCGACGTTGCGCAAAAGAAAAAAAATCTTGTTAAAGTAAAAAAAAAAAAAAAAATACCAACAAATAGGTATGTATGTATGTGTGGAGGTACCTTTAACACAGTCATGTATAGAATGGGTTTGCATGGACGGTTGAGTTAAACTTACATAGGTACAAATAGGAAGGAAAGAAAATAAGGGAATAACAAAAAAGTTAAAATATGTATGTATGTATGTATGTACATAATAACAGAATAGGAAGCAGGGCTGCCAGAATTAACGATTTATCGTCATTTTGACGATTTTTGGTTCCGAAATTAGCAAAGTGCCGATTTGCTGATTTTTTTCTAAAAAGTGACGATTTTATTCATTCTTCAAAATAAGATAATTTTAAATCTTTTCATGTTTGTTATTAGGCAGCACTGAAAAAAAGATTTTTGTTCTTTTCCATAAAAAATTTTATGGGCAAAAGCAAAGTTTTGAGTCAAGTAAAAACTCGTACCAAGACCATGTTTTTGAGATTGAGAGTTCAGTCGTGTGGGGGGCAAGTGAAGTAATGGACTGTTTTGGCTCATTTTTAAAACTTAATATATGAAACATTTTTAAGCCAAAGTTTATCCTCCTAGCTTATATGGGTGGCATGGTGCCAAAACTATAATTTCGTGAGGAAAGATTATTTAAGGTAAAAAAGAAAAAATAATAATAAATGTTAAGCAGATTTAACGAAGTTAAGGTTTACAGGTAAAAATTAGAGATTTATGGGTATACATTACAGGCAGTCGTGGTTTATTGTTCATATCTTAGGCATTTGTAGACCTATCTGGCTAAAATATAATAGCACACTATTCCGTACTATATCTAATATAAATGTATAGCAGTGTTTATATACGAGTCTTCGGAAGTCCCTTTTCAACAAACACATGGGTAAATTGTCATCGTTAAACCAACTTTACTATTCATAAGGACTCAGAATATACATTTATACTTTATAGGGCCTAACGTTAATATTGTAGCAATTACAAAAGGAATGACAAACTTATATAAAAACAAACTTGTATATATACCCTCTGTGGTGAACGGTATATAAAGTATCTTTTATTCTTAAGACTTTGAAAAAACCTTAGATTATTATAACATAGTAATTAAACCTAAAGGTTTACAAAACAAATTTTTTATGAAAATTTTTCTTAACAAACGTTAGTTATGTTTAACAAACAATTTCATAAACATACAGGGATATACATATGTATGCATATAATATGTTTTTGTTTGCTTGTTTTTAAATAAAAATCGAAAAACTTTGTTTAAAATCTAAAATTAAATTGTCCGATTTTTTTGACGATTTTTTAAACAGAAAAAGACGATTTTTTTATTTATTCTCAGGATATTGACGATTTTTTCACAATTTTATCTGGCAGCCCTGATAGGAAGGCTGTCGTAGAAACGCCTGAGTGGGTGGATGGGTGATTAAAGTTTCATGTAGTGGAACGTAAAGCTGTGTAACGTAACCAGTTTTTTTTTTTTTTTATTATTATCTCATTTTAACCCTAAACACACAACCTTCTAGCATAACCATTTTGGTTTCGACGAGCAATTTTTGGGCGTATAATATCGGGAGTAAATAGGTATTTATAAGTTTTTATTTCTAAGGCATTCGTATCTTTAGCAAGTACTTGGTTAGTAAATACCCAGCTAGCATTTGGATGTTAATTTTTTTATAAAAATCACCTAAATGGTTCCTCTTCTGAGATCACTTTTGATGATTAAAAACTGATTTATCACTTGAGCGATTAAAAAAGGATTCATACATATGTACCTATATGATTCATTAATATGTTCAAATAATGATTTCTAATGTTTTGAATTTAAAACTGGTTTATCACTAGAGCAATTGAAAAAGGATTCACATAAGATTCATTCATATGCCTAAAAAGGAATCAGAAAATTGTATCACAAATGATTCTTTGAGGTAATTCATCCGTAGGGTACCATTTTTCCACAACGAGAGTATCATTTATTTTCGAAAAATTAGCTCGTATGCGGGTAATTTGCTCTTGAAGCTGATTTCTAAAATATTCGATTAGAATCGGGTGCAGAAATCAACTTTATGCTCACCACAAATTTCAATCTTCCATTCTGAGGATGTAATATGTCCAGAATTTATGTGTATTGGGTTACCTTCCGCAAGAGTTCAGCGATAACTAAGTTGACAAGGAATTTAGCGACACGTGCCAAAAATAAGTAGCAATATCTGTTTGCGCGTTTCGTTGTTACGACGAAGGTTATGTATGTACCTTTCTAGCTCTTCATTTTAGTACATTAAGGCCCTAGTCATGTAAAACGCAGCGCAACGCCAGGGATTAACATTGAAAGCACAAAAAATTTAAAAATATTTTGTAATTGTGTTGTTTCTTTCTACAGAAATGTGTGTACCTTTTTAAAATTGTCAACGCCACAAACTATGCAACGTTTAAAATTTTAAAACGCAATGTGAATTTCAGAAGAAAGCAACAACAAAATTACAAAATATTTATGACATTGTTTGTGCTTTCAATGTTATTCTTTGGCGTTGCGTTGCGTTTAAAATAAGGGCCTATGGTTGCTCGACGAACTATTTAAAAAAATAAATCTAGCGAAACTATTTTTAAAGTAAAAAATCCACAGAATTTTTTTTAGTTAAGCATTTTTTTAAAAAATAAAGCATAAAAAATAAAAGTTCCTCTTCTCTCACAGAATTTTAACTAATTTTTGTGTTTCATCATCAGCTAACGTGGTTGAAAAAAAGAGCGTAATTGGAATGAATACAAATAAAAAAGTTGTTTGATAAAGTGTAAAAGAGTTTTGTCGATTCGACGAACAGTAACCATCAAGGGTTAAATGAAAATATATCCAGGAGGATCTACTCAAAAGCTTTCAAAAATATAGTGGCAAATCGAATATACGTATATGTATTTATATGGACATTTCCAGCGAAAAGCTGGACTGTGGAGTCTTAAAAAAATATTTAAAAATATTCCAACCGCTAAAAGTTTTTAAGTCCGACTCCGACTCAAAATCCGACTTTTACTCTAACCTTGATGCTTATCTGACTGGTCCTTAATTGACTTTAAGCTCTTTTTTTTTTAATGCAGTACCTTTTAAATGATTAAATATAGCAAGAAATTTTTTTTTGTAAAAATTTCAAATCGATACGACTATTTTTAATCTAACACGTGATTACACGCATTGAGCTTTACTATATGTAAAGTAGAAAGTTTTGGAGTTGGAGACGTCAGTTTATGTGGGTATTTCGACTCCGGTACAAAAAAAAAAACAACACCGACTCTACAATTCCGACCCCAGAACATATTGCACGTAGGTTGTGCAAAGTGTGCAAACGCTGCAAATATGTGTATTTTTGCATACACACGATGCAAATTGACGTATTTGCAGTTTGCTTCATTTTACTTCGTTTGCACTAAAAAAAAACCTTGAGCAAAAAAAGTAGTTTATAGTTGCTCAGTTGCAAATACATATGTGCAAACAACAACTATTGACATACGAACCACCATGAAGAAGATTTTTGACAACTTATGCTAGTGCTGCCACAAGTTTTTTGTGTTGCCGAAATAAATTTTTTGAAAAATAGTACATGTGCACAAAACATAAAAGTGGTATGCTCACGATCAATCACAATATCCAATGCAAATTTAAAAATTGCAAATTTGCACAATGTCCATCGTTATTAGCCTTACAATTTTAATTACTTGCTTGCGTTACATTACAAAAAGTAGACTTTTCGCTGGAAATGACCACCTATGCGTTTGTAAGATTTTACCCTTTTATATTTTACTTATTTCTCAATTCTCTATACCCGTATGTCCTTTTTTAATTTGGATATGCATCCATTAACTGGGTTTGTTCCTATTTTAACATTACGTCGCGTAAATAAAAGAACGCGTAGTCGTCTATGACCATGTATTTAATGCTAGAAGAAATCAAAATCTGAAAAAATAAAGTAAACACACAATTTAAGTGGAAGAAAAATTCCTCAATATGAAAAAAATCCATTAAAATACCAAATGGAAACATTTCAAGTTATTAGTAAACAAAAAATGTGAGAAGTAGGGAAAAATACGTTTTTGCTTGTTTGTTATACATATAATTCATTTGCTTTTTTCTGTTTTTGCACATATTTTATTGCGTGAGGAATGAGAATTATAAAGAGGGTTGAAGGAAAACTAACTGAAATTATATGAAATCAACATAAATTTTATGGAAATTTTTTGAATTGAGGTCTCGATTTTGGAAGTTATTTTTAGGTACGATGATTTTTAAAACATGTTTTTTATTTATTTTCTACCAAAATCTTTTTACATTTACATGATGACTTTTGAAACAAGTATTTTTTTATTGTACATAGCAAAATTTGAAAGGCAGTAAAAGAAAATGAGAAAAAAAACACCAAGAGCCGAAATAATTTTTGCCTACCCCTCTTCTTTTCTACCGAATTCATCCTCTAAAAAAAATTGTCTTAAAAATAATAATATGAATGCCGCCAAATTATTGTAAAGGATTTTTTATTAATCAGTTAAAAAAGAACTAAATCAACTTTTACTCATTTTACTTCGTAATTCCCTGACTCCAAGTTCAAGCTGTGGTTTATTTGCTAAAATTCCCAAACTTTAGAAAATTTAAATTTAGATTCCTTATGGCATTTTGATTTTATCATGTCCCCAAGTTTCGTCCAAGATTAACAGAACATAAACTAAAGAACTAGAATAATCTTTATTTAATTATTGTTAGTTAATAAAGGGTCCGCCAAATAACTTTTTTTTTTTTGAAATGCTATAAAAAAACTACTGAATATTTTCTCAAATTTCTTTTTTTATTTGAAAGAAAAATTTGGCTCTTCGCGCTTTGGTTTATCGATGAGGATGCCAGTTTCTTTCACTTTTTTCACAAGATAACGTACATACGGAGCTGACGGTGCTTTTCTTCTACCAAAATCCGTACGCAATTTTCGCACACATTCTACAACATTACCATGATTTTCAAAGAAATGTCGCAATATTTCCCAGCGTTGTTCAAGCATTTACACAACCATATTCGTTCAGCGGAAGTATAAAACTAATTATCTGTCAAATCAGACATGAGCTAAGTGTTACCATTCACGAAATAAGCACTAGTTGAAAAAAACGTTAGATGGCGGACCCAAAAAAAACGTTAGATGGCGGACCCTTTGGTTTGATCAACAAGAAGGTATTAACTCTAAATTTTTATTTTTTCACTTTCCAAAAATCGACACGTGTAATATTCATATCTACCCGCTGTAAAGTATCGTCTTATTTTGCCACCTTTTGGTAATGAAACGGTTGATTTAAAAATTATTTTGCATATGCCTTTGATATTAAATTAAAAATTGTTTTGCTTCTAATGAAAACTTTGAATTAATACGCTCTTTATGATCAAGTGCGAAATTTAACTACATTGACTACAAGTACTTGTTATTTTTAATATAAACCGCTAAATTGAAATTTTTACACACAATCATCTGACATGCCTATTAGGTAATGTTAGGTAGAAAGGCTGGTGCAAAGTCGTCCAGAGACTAATATAGTCCATTGTGACGCCTTAGTAATTGATAACGTACTAATAGTAAAGAATGAGGTAAATAAGGAGTGAAAGCACGAGAATGAAAAAATTAGTGGAAGATAAAAATCGGGCCAAAAAGGAAAACAACCCTAAAAAACAAAATATCCCTAGATAGTGCGCAGTCGCTTGTTATACAGCCAGGTTATTCCCATTACGAATCCTGTAAGACATCTCAGCCTGCTGTTCTGCAGCCTAGGGGTGCAACCAGAGTGGCCGCTTGTTGCCGAGCCGAGCCGACTGACGCTTATTGCGAGAACCAATGCGAGAAAACTGGTACTATAAAAATTAGTACAAATAAGCGCGAACAGGTCATAGTGGGCGCCGAGCTGGTCAGAGCGCAAAGCTAATTGAATGCGAGAAAACAGTTCCAAAGCGTATTACAGCGCCGAAAACATTATTTATGTTGTCATCTTGTTTGGAAAACATTTAAAAAAAAATTATAAACAAAAATTTAAGAAAAAGTTAATAAAACATGCAATCCAAAAATTAAAAAAAATAATGAAAATTAAAAAGAAAATAAAATAAAAATTAAACAAAAAAATAAAAATTCAAATAAATAATAAAAATTAAATAAAATTATAACAATTATAAACAAATTAAAAAAAACTTATAAACAAAATTTAAAAAAAAATGTAATAAAAATTTCAAGAATAATTGAAGAAATGCGTTAATAAGTAAAATTTTAAAACTCAATCTGTTTTTTTTTTTTTTTTTTTTTTTTTTTTTTTTTTAACAAAACAAAACTCAAATCATATTTACAGTAGACGCTCGTAAATTAGAACCACTTTAATTAGAACCACAAATAATAGATAAAATATCAGCGCTGATTCTCGCATCCAATATGCACACTCAAACTTGTTTCTCGCATGAACAAGTTCTCGCAATAAGCGTCAGTCGGCTGGGCTCGGCAACAAGCGACAACTCTGTTCGCACCCTAGGACAGTGACACAGAATGTGCTCAACTGTATGCAACTCTGGGTTTTCACACAACCTGCATATATCCGATAAGATTTGACTTTCATGCAATGGTCCGTGATAATACCTATCATGGTCCTAACGCAGACCTTACCCCTGGCCAGCAGCTAATCCGAATCGGATTTGAAGCCCGAGCCCTCAGCCATTTCATTGCCGGTTATGTTGGAGTGACTCGATACCCAGCCGAGCATCTAGACATACTCCCATAGGATTCCCCCAGAGCTCTCCTACAATCGTTCACTAGCCTGGAATTTACATTACTGCCCTTCACGGCCTTATGAGCCGCCTGGCTGTCCTCCTATGTAGTGGCATTCGAGCCCCAGCAATGTAGCTTCTGAAGGCCGTTTTACACTATCTCATAAGTCTTACGTATTTTGAACAAAATTTGTAAAAGCCAATAACAACTTTCCATGAGAGTTTTTTTTTTTTTTTTTTTTTTTTTTTAGTGTAAGGTAGCTCTTATCAGTTCTACGGTTTCAAGACCCCTAGAACCTACGCCTAACATACTATGCAGTCTTCATACGTCCTCCGTTGAGATCCTCAAAGCACCCATGTCTTCCATCTTCAAGCCATCAGAGAAAATAGCAAATCCTTCATATAATCTGCCCTGGCCCTCCCTAGTCGGCAATCTAACCCAATATCCGCGAGTCACCATGCGTTAAATTTCCTAACAGTCCTAGCTCCCTCAGTCTAATGCGTCCTCCACACGTGGCGACTTGTATATTCAACTCAATAAGAATATTCCTGGCTGCCATTCCTGTCACATACTGATCAATAGGAAGAAGATGTAGACTAACATAGATCCCTTTCAGACTCTGCAAGTTACTTGCTCAAGTCTTTTACGCAACTCTTAGGTTGTAGCTGTCAGCGGTAAACACGAATTAAAAATTAATAAAATATGCATTTATTACACAAAAAGAAACTGTTAAAACAAATCCATATACGTACAGACAATTTTTTTTTTTTTTTTTAATATCTACGTTTTAAAATAATTTAAGTACCGCTTACACATTTTAAATAGTTAACATAGTTTGTATCGTATTATTTTAACCGTATGTAACGAATTGTTATTTCTAACAATAAAACATTATTATCACATCGAAAAAAATCAACAAAATTTAATCAAAAAATGTTAAGAATTTTTATTAATAAAAAGTACTGCACAAATTCAACCTATTTAAGAGAAATTTTGTGGCATGCATTCTCTCTTTGTTGAACCAATTGTAGAAAGTGTTGTCAGATTTTTTCGAGCTCCATCGCCAAACCGGATGTCAAAAACCGCCAAGAGGCTATTTTGCTCAGTTTTTGTTAATTACTATTATTATTATTATTATTACTTTTTTTTTTTTTTTTTTAAATGAACTTTTAAAAAAAATTTTGTCCTCAATAGTATATTTATAATAATTTTTTAAGTTGTGTTTGAGTGATACAGCTTGCTTAGAATTCCACGCCTTAATTATAATGGTTGGACCTTACAATTAATTACGTAATACAATGTCATTTAAATGATGGCGAATAGATTGGTTGCAACAGTCGATCCTTTTAAGGCAGTTTTCAAATTCTCCAACGTTAGGAAGTTATCCGCGTAGACATGGACGTAGCCCCATGATCTAGATCAATCGTGTTATATGGCTCGTGGCACCGTCATGTATCATTTAGTTCATAATCTTCAATTGCAGGCCATAGTGGGCCGTAAGATAGACCTGATTGCTGAAAGCGCCGTAGAATCAACAAATTCGGACTATCCGCTACACTTTTACTAACAGAAGAAATATTTTCGGCAGTGCGCACATTTCGATGATGCACAGAGCTGACCACATCTGGAACGCTTCTAGTCTTTTAAAATTTCTTTATAATCTTGCCAATCCTTGCACAGAAGGACGATTTTGACGACCATAATTACCTCGTGATTCTCAAAAATTGGCAACGCTTAAACCACCACTTTGTACACAGTAAGTTTTAAGCTGGAGGTACATACTATGCATTTTCGCCTCCATGCATTGCATGTTTTTCATACCTCACTGGCTTTCTAGGCTTCAAGTTACATTGGTTAGGTTAGGTTCCATGGAAAGCCATCGAGAGACAGCTCACTTGGTTGGTCCGTTTGTGATACCCAGTGGTCCCCATCCTATAGAGCAGTTACTCAGATGGCGTCACTGCAGAGTTCAACTAATTCGTCTTCCTAATGAAGAGAAGAAGCGACCTAAGTTCTACCCTAGATAGATCCTCCAAGCAGACAAAAAACGGTTCTCCCAGGTATTTTCCCTGATGCACCTTTCCCTAAGACACTGACAAAGAAAGTGAAGCAGTTTCCTCTTCCTTCGTCATGACAACTTCTAAAGCAGTCATTGAGTACTAGACCCATTCTCCTAGCATGAGTCCTCAAAGGCCAGTGCCCAGTTAAAACTGATACCGCTATTCTAATTTGGTCCCTATAAAACTTAAGTACAGAATTAGTTCTCCGTTCATCATGGGTAGGCCACAGTGCTCTGGATAGGGAGCAGGTGGACTCACAGGTACATTCCATCTGTGCAATTCTATAAGACTCGCGCTTGATAAGTGACTTACAGTGAGCCGTTGGAAGGCCTACGAATTGATCAATGAATGTGTCATCCATGCGACCCCCACGTTTGGCCAGCTCATCTGATATCTAAATGTCCGAGCAGTCCGAGTGTCCTGGTATCCATATTAGCGTTACCATTGAATGCTTCGCAATTTCATTCAAATTCAAAGTCATCCGACATTTCAAGTTACATGCAAAGCTTTTTATGCGGCATCACCGCAAGCAAAAATTAAATTTTATTTGTCAAAATAAGCTGATTTGTTCGATAGCTGCTTGTGAGGCTTACAAAAGTTAACATTCTCTTCGCATTCCACCCCTCAAACCGTCTAACGCTTTTGTGCATGCAAGTTGCTTCGTAAATCATCATAGAGTCTACTTTTTTGACAGGTGCGTATACAGCGAAAAAGCTTAAAATGCATGGTGTGGATCTCCAGCTTAAGCTATTTTTACGCATTCTCCGAGTGTTAAGCGATTCATATTACCATTCACATTTCACATTAAAGACACTTCAAATGATTGATGTTTAACAGCTAACAGCATTGCCAGACTGTAGAATTTAAAGCCACTAAATGGATTACCCGTTACATGGAATAAATGTTAAATTAAAAACAAAAACAATGTAAGATCAAAAAAATTTACGTAGTTTGTAAAAAATGTCCACTTGTATGTACATTTGTATGTGCAAATATAAAAACAACACATACATATGTATGTATTTTTGTTTTTGTAAAATACATACATACCTGCTTTGTTTTCTTAACGTTGTTATTATTTGTTTTGACTCTACAATCAGGGTTGGGCAAAATACAATCTTTGCTGTATTTAAAATACAAAATACCTTTAATACACGACTAAAATGTACTTAAAATGCAAAATACATTTAAATAGAGTATTTATATAAATATAAATACGAAATGCAAAATGGGTACTAAATACAAAATACTTTTTTATATATTTTAAATCAATATTTTCACTCTGGTGAGTTCATCGGACCTTATTTCTTCAAAAATTTAGCATCAGACAAGGCGGCTTTATCTTGAAGAATAAATTAAAACGGCTAAAAAACATTTTATCTGTTCCTGATGAGCACTGGTGTTAAATTGTAAAAACAAACTTTTTATATTTATGTATATAGCTAACATTAATGGCAAGTCCTTGTATATTATCATTAAGAAAGCTGGCAAACTCTCACTCCAAATTTTTAATCCTAGGTAGTGCAGTGAATCTATTAACAAGAACAATAAAATAATCATCTTCTTTCCTAGTACTGCAGTTTCTACTGCTCGAAGACATTATTTCACGTTTCATGTAGTTTTCATCTAAAGCATTAATTTCAAGATTTTAAATTCTTTGCCAAAATAGCTATATTTTTTTCAGGTGCTAGTTTAGAAAACATGTCGAATATTTTTTCAAACCTCTTTTGTAATTGTTGTGTAACATAAACTTAAGCTATGTTCACATTATGAGTATTTGTCATGTGGAATGTCACTTTTCTACACACATGTAATATCATGTGTATGTCAAAATTTGAGTAATACATAAGGTTTATAATTTTCATGTTCAAATGTTGGTATGTATTTGGAGGTGTTCGGACGATATGTGCAAATTTAACATGTGAAAAGTGACAATCCACATGACAAATACACATAATGTGAATATGGCCTGTACCTATTTATACCTATTTATAGTAAATTTATTTTGAGACCAAAAGTATTTGAAATACAATATTTGAGCGACAAGTATTTAAAATACAAGATACATTTTGAGAATGTGTTTAAAATACAAATACAAAATTCGTTCCTATTTGCATTTCAAATACATACATATGAATGTATGTATGTATGTACGTATTTCAAATACCAGTGTAAAATACTGCCCAACCCTGTTTACAATTGCTGTTGTTGCAGTTGGTACTTGTGATGCTGATTGTACAACTTGCAACTTTTTCTCGACTGGTTGTGCTTTGGTCTGGTACGAAGTTGTTGTTTTTATAAGATACATACCGTTCATGTTGTAAAAAAAAATTGGCAACAATGCAGAAAATTTATTTTCTTTTTATCTTTTTTCATTGTATGTACATACATATGTACATATGTATGTACCTATGTGTGCTGGATTCTGTGTGAGCTTTCTATAAGTGGGTATATTTGTCTGCTTTTCTGCTCTCAAAACTTTTTTAAAGTAACAATAACAGCAAAAACTACAATAATACAACATTAATAACAATATTCCAGAATAAACAAGTAAAAAAAAATATGTTTACTTTTTTGTTGCTCTTATTTGAAAAAAAAAAAACAAAAATTTTTAATTGCTGTGGGAATCTTAAAGCGTTGTTGTCAAGTTTCGTTTTTAATAAAATTTAACAAGATTTTTAAAATTTAAGGGCGCATATTCAAAAATCATAACCAAAATCGTAACTTAAGGGCGGTACACACTATCGAACTTGAGTGAGTCAAAAATTTCATCTGTCAAAAGCCAACTATGTAGGTACAAGTAATTTTCTGTTTGGCTGTTGACTGACGAAAATTACTTCCGAACAAGTGAAAATTTGAGCAACATTTCGATAATAAGTACTCTGTTTTATAAAACATAAGGTAAAATGTAGTTCATAGATACTTAGTTATAGATCTTATTCACATTATTTTAACAGGGGATGCTTTTTTTAATTTGATGAGAATGAACAAATGTATCTAGCAGCCCTAAGAACCCGTTCATAATCGGCAAGTTAGTTGCGCAAGTCAGTTTTTCATTTACTTTTATTTTCTTTTGGCCTTGCTTTCATGTTTACACTCAGCAATTTAGTTTCGCGTTTTTCAATTTCTTTTTTTTACTTATTTTTTTTGTAATTTGTTGACGTTTCTTTTTATTTTTCATTTCTGCCTTCATTTAAATTGCGAAAAGAGATTTGAATTGTAAAATTTAGTTTAAACAATAAAACTTAAAAAAAAACTGTATTAAATGCTTGGACATTCTAATTGCATTCCACAATTAAGAACATCTATCATTAAAAATGCCGCAATAAAAGTTACCACAAACATAAAACAACTAAACAAAAGAAAACGTAAAAAAACTAAAAATATATGTATTCGTCTTCAAGCAAAAAAAATCATGGAAAAACAACTTGCCGTGTAGCACTAAGTCTGTACTCAAATTTCTTCCTCCAACCTTACCTCTGACGCCAACAAACCAAGAGTTGAGCAAGTCTCTTGCCGAGTGTGAAAGGGGTCTTACTGTGCTTTAAATTTCCTCGTGCAAACCCAATTTTTGTATGTATGATTATCAATATTTTGAATATTGAAAAAAAACATGTCAAATAAAAAATTTTATTAACTAAAATTCCATTGGAGGAAACAACACTCAAAATATTATGTAGCTAGGTTCCACAGAACAGCAGGCTGAGTTGGCTTGGTTTGAGATTCCTGCAGGAATTGGGAGATGTTTCGGGCTGCTTGTTCGCGAATCTGACGGGATTCGTAATGGGAATGACCTGGCTGCGCGGCAGGAGCCCGGGACTGGGAACAGTTTTCCTGTTTGGTAGGGTTGTTTTTGCTTGTGCTGTCCGATTTTTATATCTTCCACTATCTTTTTTTCCAGTGCTTTCACGTTTTACTTCTCCTACTCTTTCATACTAGATTTATTTCACTAATTAAGGCGTCATAATGGACCATATTGCTCTCTGGGTGAGGGTGTGAAGTTTGCTACGCACCAGAATTTCTTATCTAAACTAACCTAAGTTCCACAGAAAATTCATTTTAAACAACTAAAAATTTATTTAAAAAGCGGATCATTTACATTTCATTCAAAATAAATGAATTTTACATAAATTTTTGAATTTTTTTTTTTTTTTTTTTTATTTAAAGGCATACTCCGCAAAATTTAACAGTTATTGCTTGAAAAAAATATAATTTAACCGACTAAAAAATAAAACTACATAACAATATAGGGCTGTTTGGTGTCATTAATGCATCGGTGCAATCATTTTGAATTGTACTTTATTCTTTACGCCGACAGATTATTAAAAAAGTATTTTTGTACTTTATTAAGTGGGATGTTTTCTTCAAACATATTTTAAAACTACAGGGACATCTTAATCTCTCCAGCTTTAAAGGGTCAAAATGCTTGCCATAACACTTACAAACACATTTTCACTAATACTACCATAGTGCTTGATGATAAATGCTTGACCGTGT
Source organism: Pollenia amentaria (assembly GCA_943735925.1). Classification (NCBI taxonomy): domain Eukaryota; kingdom Metazoa; phylum Arthropoda; class Insecta; order Diptera; family Polleniidae; genus Pollenia; species Pollenia amentaria. The sequence goes on from OX031008.1 coordinate 149,300,627, forward strand.
ACAGTCCCCTTAATAAGTACATATTCATATGAGTGTCGTTGTCCTAGTAGAAAGTCGTTTTTAAAAATTTGTATTATGATTGAGTTTTACATCTATGACCAAGGCGAATTCATAAAAGGTGACCTTGGCTTGCTACGTAAGCAACAGCTGATAACTAAAGATGTGTCAAAATGGTATACCGTTCTGGTGGTTCTGTGGAATCTTTCATCAATTCTATAATTCTCACTTAAAATTATGAAATTTAAAACGTTTTTAAATTATTTCGACAATTAAAAAAAAAAAAACAAAATAAAATGTTTGTTTAAATTGTTTACTACATTATTATATTATTTTGATACAACGTAAAGGGGTCTGTACACGGTCAACATTTCTCATCAAGCTATATATTAATTAGCATTAGTGAAATTTTGTTTTTGTTTGTGCGACGATGCTAGATGAAAAATCAAAAAATTTTGATATGACGGCGAAAATTACGTCCAGCACACGTACACGAGTAAATTCGACTGCATGATAAACATTTTGACCGTGTACAGCAGTGATGCGTTTTGAGTTTTTAATTTTCGGGCCAAAATGACAATTTAAAAGGGCCAAAATACCTTTGATAGGGCCAAAATTTTTCCCCAGAAATAACCTTCGTATATTGTGGCCAAATAGAATCAGTGATGCTGGATTGTGGTAAAAAACAAATCAAAGCTAGTGCAATAAAATAAGTCGACGAAAATGGCGATGAATTGTCCATATATTAGAAGAACCAGCAAAAATGTTGCCCAATTTTGCGCTTACTTGGAACCCTAAAGGTAGAGGACGATCCGTAGCGTCCTTGAAAAAAGCCTGGAGGAGAGCTATTGATGAGGAGCTGCGTCCCACAAATCACAGTTAAGCGAATAAAATAATGAAATACAGGTGCACGGTTGAGGTCCTATTGTCGGAAAGGAGAAAAGAATAACAGAAGATAAGTTTTTTAACAGTCTACTACAGTGATTTTTGGTATTAACTTAATATACATACTTACAAAAATGAATTTTTATTTAAGACAAGATAAGTTTGCCAATACAATTTTGATTTTTTTTTTTTTTTTTTTTAAGAAACAAAACAATGTTGTAAATAAAATTCGTGTTTGAAACAGTGAGAAAATTACATTGAAAAATGTACTGAACGGTTAATAAATCGTAGTAAGTTGAATTTTGATCTAAAAGGGCCAAAATAGATTAGAAAGTACCACAGGGTCATAAAATTCTCAAAAGTGCCACAGATGGCCCAATTGTGCCACATTTTGCATCACTGGTGTACAGACCCCTTAAGGCTGATTTCTCAAAAATAATCAAAACATGCCCGCAATGCCTAATCTAACCTGAAAAAACTAGATACCTATAGAAAAAACAATTTTTTTAAAAATATAAAAATGGATAGGTTTAAATAATAAAATGTTCACATACATACTTATTTCAAATTATTCCAAGTTACATACATACTTATATTTATAACAATCTTCTTTTCCATGATTTTTTCTCAGTATCATACCACCAAAAAGAAAAAATTCTCTTTTTAAAAATCACCTTAAAGTAAATGTCTTACCTGAAAAGAAACAAAGGAAGTAAGAAAAATTAATAAGAATTCATTAATAAAAGAATATTAAGCATGTGAGCTAATTAAAATTAAATCAACAATGTTAATACCAATAATAACAACTTGAGCAACTACAATAAAAATGACAATAAACCCCATCAACCTATTAATGCCAACAACTGATAAAAACGAAATTTATAAAAACAAAAAGATTTATAAAAAAAAAAATTAAATAAACAAACGTTTTGAAAAAAAAACTAGAACATTTAAACATGTGTATGAAAAAATTTATCTGTATGTACCTATGTATGTACAAAAAAAACGATGATGACAAATGTCATTTAAAAAACATGACGTTATCATTAAATAAATATAACATTGTATAAAAATACTCTACTCTTTACCTCAAACACACATACACACATTTTACCAGAAATGCTAAAAAAATCTTTAAAACAGCCGCAATCCCACTCTCACACCCCTTAAACAGTCATTTATAAAATACACATAAGGTGTGTTCCACAAGACCTCGCCAAGTTCGGACTAATGAGATTAATATGGAAATTACTCTTTAAATTTGCCAAAGTTACCCAAAATTGTTGGAACGCAAAAAACTATTTTTGAAATACTAATACTTTTTAGGTTTTAAATTAAGATCTATTTAGAGTTTTTTTATTCCCGCACTTTTTGGATTCCCGGGAAAGCGGGAAATAAAAATCAAATTCCCGGGATCCCGGGATTCCCGGCCAACATTTTGTATTTATTTATTTACTTATTTCCCCAATGAAACTAATATTTCTTATTGGTTATTATGCTTAAAAGAATTAAACTTAGTATCTATTATATAACAAAACCCTAAAAAATGATAGATTCAAATTATTTTAAGACACTTAAGAGGTTATATTGATGCCAAAAGAATAATATAAATCAATATACGTATATACATTGTCAAATTCAGAGCTAATTTGCGTAATTAGAATGAAAGTATTAGTCTTACGTTATACAAAAACTCAACATTACGAAGTAGGAGTTCTTAAACAATTTTACCGTTTACCAAATTTAATAACATATATTTTACAATTGTATAACCCTTAATCAGCAGTGGTGTATGAAGGTATGTATACTAAGTTTCATTCAATGTGATATTTTTTTAATATTCATCTAAGGTCCCATAAAGTAGTTTTATTATTAGTCCTTTATTAATTCTAAGCCGATTTTGCCATTTGGTGTCAAATTGTTTCTAGATCTTCTAGGTTGTTCGGGATTGAATTACAGCAGAATCGCTTCAGTAGGAAAAGAGTTATGCACCAAATGTGGAACTACCTCCCTAAAAACTCAACTAAAACTAACATAAATTTGTGGCGAATTGCATACAAATTTTTACTTTCTACTTTTATAAGATTGAAAATCACTTGAAATGCCGCATATGAAACACAATCTAGGAAAACTATTTACTACGCCCTTAACCGCAAAGCTTTATAATAATGTTGTAAAATTTACATTTCAATTTGCTAGGACAAGAAATAAAATTTTGTGATGATAGGGGTATAATTTATCATGGGCCCAATATAAAGCCCATTCTCAAAAATTAGTTTAAAAGCCTTAAACTAGAAAAATTAAAAATTGTGGTGAAATTAAGTTGAATAAAACAAATAAAGACACGAGTCCGATATAAATTTACTAAAGTTTTAAAAAAAGATTTTCTTTAAAATTTCCCGGGAATCCCGCAATAAATTCCCGGGAAAGCGGGAATTGAAAACAACTGAAAATCCCGGGAATTCCCGGGACGAGAAATCCCGGGAACAAACTCTAGATCTATTTAAGTAATTTCAGACTCTCAAGTCATAAAATCATACAAAATAAAAAAGAAACATTTGCATCGTTGTTATTTTTTATATTTTACTAGCTTAACCCGGTGCGCTTCGTTACACTGACCCCGCACATTTTTATATTGAAATTTATAGTTTACTATAATAGTAGCTTTAACCACGTTTGAAGACTCTCCCTTTAATAGTTCTTCAGTTGAGCGATATTTAATGTATGCATCCTATGGGAGGTATTTCCCCCCCTGCGCCTACCCGCTTTATTTTTATTTTCAAAGTGTAGTATACCATAAGAGTGACTTTTAGAAAGTTTGAACATTCTCACTATTACAGTTCTTAAGATATGCGATGTTAAACATTGGCGTCCTATGGGGTATTCCTATACCCCCGCTGCTATTTTATTTCAATTCCGGGGCTCAGAAGATCCTACTACAAAAAGTTCAGCAAAATGCGTGCAGCGGCTCTTAAGATATGCGATAATTAATATTGGCATCCTATGGGGGGTACCAATTCCCCTGCCCCTATCGAAAAAATAAGTAGCCTACTTTATTTTTAGGGCTCACGTGATGTTACTGTAAAAATTTCAGGAAAATCGGTTCGATAATTAATATTGGCATCCTATGGGGGGTACCAATTCCCCTGCCCCTATCGAAAAAATAAGTAGCCTATTTTATTTTTAGGGCTCACGTGATGTTACTGTAAAAATTTCAGGAAAATCGGTTCGATAATTAATATTGGCATCCTATGGAGGGTACCAATTCCCCTGCCCCTATCGAAAAAATAAGTAGCCTATTTTATTTTTAGGGCTCACGTGATGTTACTGTAAAAATTTCAGGAAAATCGGTTCGATAATTAATATTGGCATCCTATGGGGGGTACCAATTCCCCTGCCCCTATCGAAAAAATAAGTAGCCTATTTTATTTTTAGGGCTCACGTGATGTTACTGTAAAAATTTCAGGAAAATCGGTTCGATAATTAATATTGGCATCCTATGGGGGGTACCAATTCCCCTGCCCCTATCGAAAAAATAAGTAGCCTATTTTATTTTTAGGGCTCACGTGATGTTACTGTAAAAATTTCAGGAAAATCGGTTCAGTAGTTTCGAAGTCTATAAAGCGACAAACAAACAAACATACATAATTCATTTTTATATATATAGATTTTTTTATATTAAGGAACAAGGAAAATATGTATGCACTTCCATATGTATTTACCACCTTAACGTTTTCATTAAAACCTTCCATTTTGCTTTTAAACATCTTTTTTTAATAAAAACTAAAGTTTTTACTTGCAAATTTTCTGATTAATTTATCAGTTTTATATGTAAACAAAAAACATCTGATTGCTTAATTCTTGTCTGAACTTAAGGCAGAATTAGTTTGTACGTTCTGTTCTGTTATGAATCAGCTGTTTTGTTTCTGTTCAATTTAGAGTCTCTGTGTGTGGTTTGTTTTTTACTTTTTCGTTCTGTTCTATTGAGGACAAATCTGTTGAAAATAGAATTGAACGTTAAATTGCGGTCAAAGTGTGTATGTATATAGTTTGTTGTGATATGAAAAAATTTTAATTATTTGTTTAATGATAGAAAAATATGTTCTAATTAATGATTTAAAAAGTGACTTATTTTTGAGACGAATTATTCATTATTTATTTTTTACGAAAAGTTTTTTTTTTAAATTTCAATGTTTTTCTTTTTATTACAAATTGTTTGTTACAGAAGGAAAGGAAACAGAACGGCAACAGAAAGTAAAAACTAATGAGGCCTTACCCAAAGAAAAAAGTGCATGCAAATTTATACAGGAAATGATAAAAATACTCTCTTAATTGCACATAAATTTTCAGCTGGAACGCTTTTCGATAACTTTGTGCAATTTTGGACTGTTTCGCTATTCATGAGGAACAGAGCTATTATTATACTAACAACAACAATAAATAATTTATACTTTTTTGTTTAAATAAAAGTTGGATTATTTAACGTTTTTTTAGAAAATAAAACGTGGTTAGTTATGTGGATTATTTAGAATCGTTATTAAAATATTTTATTTATTTAAGTATTATGTATTTATACGTATGTATGTAGGTAAATATTTAAATAATATGTAATTTAAAATAAATCTTTAACATACAAATTCCTTTCAAGGTAATTCTTAATATTGTGCTTTTGTGAGAGTAGTTTTATCTAGCAAATTCCTATTATAATAATTATTTTTTTTTTTTTTTTTTTTTTTTTTTTTTTTTTTTTTTTTTTTTTTTGTAATATGTTTTTCCGTGAATTGATAATCCCGAAAACTCCAGCATTACAAAATTGAAAGCCCGGGAAAATTTATCCGATTTCCGGTACTTTTTTTAAACCTGTCTCGATTCACATATGTACCTATTTTAAATGAAATAATACGGGTGGCAGCACTAGGGCAAAATACAACATTACAACAAAAATGGAAATGTCACCGAATGAATGCGGCAAAAATTTTAATTTTAAGCAAAAATAAAATTGTGACCCGGAATTTAATGAAATTAATAATTTTTATGCCAATTATTATTACATTATGGTCAATATCTACCATATTATACCCTACACCATAGTGTTTAAAAAAAATTTTTTTTTGAGAGTACCCTATTTGGGACCCTATGTGCCGAATTTTATTTAGATATATTTTTCTTTATGAGATTTGCCGGCAAGTGGATTAATAAGCAATTAAATAAGTGTGGGCCAAATTAAATCTAAATAACAACATATATGATGGTTTATGGGCACTAACTCTATTCCCCCACACAAACTCTAAAAGAAGCTTTGTGTGAGGGCTGTGTGAAATTATAGACCGGTTCTTCCATTTTTAAAATTCTTGTGACAATAAGACCCTATGTACCAAATTTCATCAAATTATCTCCAAAATTGGGACCTGTACTGTGCGTACAAGGTTTAAATGGAAAGCCAGGCCAGCCCGTACGGACGTACATCGTTAGATCTGCTCAGAAAGTGATTTTGAGTCGATCGGTATACTAAAAGTGGATCTAGGACCAAGGGTGTTATACACAGCAGCTCTCACTCATAATACCCTCTCCACTATTGTGGTGTCGGCATAAAAAGTACTAAAAAAAAGTTTTTTTTATATATAAATACAGTAGGTAACGGATATAAGAAAATAAAAAAATGTCACGAAAATGTTTCTTCTTATTTTTGTTTCTTTTTAGGGATGATACCGATACGATACCGATACTCAAAATAAAATATGGCTGACAAAACTCAAGTAGAGTAGTTTTTTATTATACAAAATCACAAACTTAAATTTGAATTAACAAAAAAATAAAAAACTATTTTACAAAAATAACAGCGTAAGAAATTAATTATTAATATTTAAAATTGACATTAATAAGATTTTTGTTAAAAAAAAAAGAATAAAAATATTCTCAACTTTTGCTGCAATAGCAGAATAACAGCATCGGATGAAAAGTGTCTAATCCTCCTCGGGTTCTCTTATAAGTTTTTCACAAACGCTCCAAAGTCTTTTAGACTTTCAGAACTTGTACCATCTGTAGGGGTGACCGTATTTTCAACACTTTCGAAATGTAGTGAAATATTCGAGCATTGTATCGGGGGTCAAGAATTGTAGATTAACAATAGGTTTAATTACTTTCTAATTATTTTTTTAATCTTATAAGACATTTTACATAAATTTTTTTTTTTTTATAAAAAGTTTTCTTTTACCGAATACTTTTTATATTTTATATTCTAATATTCTAAAAAGACAAGGCGCTTTTGGAATACTTTCTTAAAAGCTGTTTTTTCTGTAACGAGATGTTCTTATATCCGTTATCTACTGTAACAATAAGTGATGTAAAAATTAACAATTCCTTTGCCAAAATTGGTATCCTAAATTCGAAAATTCCTTCACTTATCAAGTCGCTCTTATTAAAAAAATATTTAATTTTTATTTATTTTTTTTTTTTAAATTAGGATAAAAGTTCATTAAATTAAATTTTCAATAAATTATTTTTATGAAGAAAGGAATTTTACAACATGAAATGAATTAAAATTTTTTTTTGTTGATAATTTTTCAAACAACCCCAATAAAAAATCTTATTTTGCGAAGCACTAATAGCAAAGTTTAAAAAGTAAGCGCACATTTATGCGCTATGTAATAACGAATACAGAGCCGGAATAAGGTAACAAATTCTTAACAAATTTAAAAAAAAAAATATAACATTTGAAGAGCCACGACCATCCAACGTGCATTTAATTTTAAAAACATTCTTTTTCTGCGCATATACCTACGTCATAGTAGTAAATGAGCACAAGCATGATCACACAAACACGTGTTGTGGTATGCTGAATGTTTGTTAACATTTAAATCTCTTTACTACGGTGACGTAAAAATTACGTCAAAATAAGAGTGAAAAATGAATGGACCTGCGCATTGCGCTATCTTGTTTTATTTTTTTCATGACTACGAAGCAGTTTTGTAAGGGAGCATATTAAAGAATAACGGTAACAACAAAAATCCAGTGTGTAAAGCTGATCGTTACATTTAACAATTTTATTTTATGCGCTGAATAGAGCGCTTTCTGTGTCAAAAATATATTGCTTCAAAGTGGGAACTCGCCATATGAAATTCATGTCTTCTGTAAGCGATATGACAAGCAAAACTTTTACCTTTCTCACTTACAAGCCTGCTTCCTTGGAAGCTCCATTTTTTATTGGGTGTGCACGAACTTATGTACATATGTATCTAGCAACTTTCATCTGATCTTAGTTGCTGTTACATATTTAATAAATTTTGTTCTTTTGAATTTGTAAATGGAGAATTTTCTATTTATTATTGCAACAGACATTTTCGTAAATTTTTTTTTACAAAATTGTGTAATATTTTTTGCAACAAACACATACATACATACGTGTACTTTATTAGAATACTAATAGGTAATGCAAAAAAAAAACGGAAATAACAGACAATAAGATGAAAGTGTTTTACTTCTATTTCTAGTGCTGCTTCTTAAGCTACTTTTTTTAGTTGTCTTATTTTTATGGCACACAAAGTGCAACATGAAGGAGGAAATAGACACAAGAGGTGAAATGCCATTCAATATTCACGTACATTTTCATTCCGATTGTAGAGTTAGAAAATTTGGCAACGTAGCATTACATTTTCCTGCTATTCTTTTATTTATTTATTTCTCTATCTCCAAAAGCTTAAATGTAAATTGATGTTACATATTTTTTACTACAATTTTTCTACTTGACTCGTTATAATTTAGTATACCAAGTAAAAATTTTATTCTAAAGAAGTGCTTGGCCATAGTTGACTGGAAAAAGGTAAAGACAGTTAAAAAAAAAGTTGTCCTCTCATTTCTTGCAAAAAAAAAAAAAAAAAACAAAAAAAAAATTGAGTGTTTCTTAAACCAAAACTTTTTTGTGATTCTATTGTAAATTTTTTTTTTTTTTTTTTTTTTTTTTGTTATTGTAAAAATTTTTTTTATTGACAATTTTTAGCACTCTTATTGGCAACGTTGCTGATTTTCATTGTAACTAAATAAAATAGATTATTTCTATAAAAAGATTTTAAAATTGGAAGAAATTGTTATCTCGGGAATTTTATTCAAATCAATAGTTTCACGGTTTGTTTAAGTAATCAGTTAATGATTACATTTTTTTAGGACATAACAATTTTTTAAATATAAATTATAAAGATTAAGATTAGATAAAATACCTATGTACAGTGGCTCAATAGTATAATAGTATAATTCAAGAAATGCCGCTAATCATTTATGCCCAAATTTACAGTCATTAGTTAATTATTAGTAAACTAAAAGATAACTATTGGTTAACTAACATTTCATATTTACAGTATATTTTAAAATTTCAATGTTAGGAGCAGTGTTTTTCTTTACATTTTTATTATTTCTCAATATGAAAAACTACCAAAATGTTATAGAAAACCAAACAAATTGGTGTAAATAATTTTTAACGGAAGAGCAGTTGGTTAAATAGTTTTTAACCAATAACATTTTATGGTTAAACTAATGTTTCACAAAAAGCTAGATGTAATATTTTAATGGTTAAGCCATTGCTATTTGCTAACTAATGACTGTAAATTTGGGCCTTACTGTCACTTTGCATTAGTAAAGAAAAATATAGAAAATGGCACCAAATGGAATGCAATCATCTGTTAAAATTAGGCAGCTAACAGTAATAATAAATTTAGAGGGTAAAACTGTAGAGAAATTGCAGAATTGGTTGCAAAAAGAGTAAGTCTGCAGCCCACGACATCGTCAAAAACTTTCGCAATGAGTTAAGGTTAGACAACAAAAGCAGAGAATGTCAATGAAAGATATTAAATGGAAGGTAAAAGCGGTCGATATTCAAAAAAATCAAGCAATATCTTTTTAAAACGGCAAAGGAACTTGAAAAAACAATACATTACATAAAAACGATTATTACGGAAGGGTTGCAAGAAAGAAGCCGGTAGCATACATTTTGCGGAAAATGTATCCTGTCTTTAAGGATGATTGCCTTTGCGGAAGTTTTACTTTTCTGATAATTACTACTTTAAAAGGTTTTACTTTTGTCCGGATGGGAACGGATGTATCCTTTTTTGACGAACGAATACTTTCACCGATCACGTAGTGGTTGTAGTTTTAAACCAAAATCGCGGGAATCGAAATCCTGAAAATCCTACTAAAGGGCTGATTTTTCACCACTTTTGTGAGGGTTCGGCCTGCGGGAGGACTACCCAAAGGTGCTGTTGCTACTCAACAGCTGCTCCTAGCATATTTTATAAAGCAGCAGAGCACTAAAATTAATACCTGGGTGTGCTTGTTAATCTCACACCCAGATCGTTTGAAAAATGCAATGTTTGTCAGCCTGTGGATAAGAATAACCATGGATTATGCGTACGCGGTAGGTATCCATGTAAATCTTTTTCACATCTGTGCGCCCAACCTAAAGGATTAATATGGTTCGCTCTCGAGTGTGTGTGCTTATTAACGATGATGTACTTAGATTTTATATTATAGTTAAGAGAAATACGAGTACCTATTTATACATTAAAAAAGTGTTTGGTAGTGTTTCCATTATTCGCTTAAAGTTTATTTGATAATAATAACTACGCATTTTTCCCCCAAAAAATTGGCAGCACAGCTGCAAGGAATATATATATATGCACATGATGGTATATGGCATCACTGATGACTGGCTAAAAATATATTTTTACATGATATAGTGTCGCCAACGAGTTTGTTAATCGTACATATCAACGACATCAATTTTTAATTTTAAATGTTTAAAAATATTTTATATCATCAAAGTTGTTTTTGGAAATACATAATTTTTCATTAAAAGATTTTGTTCGTTTTGCTTAATTCCCTATTTTTATTTTTGATAAAAAATACTGAATTTTATTGTTAGAGGATAAGCTGTTGCTATGCGCATTTTACTGGTTGCTTAGGAAAGATCATCAGGAAACCTCTTTCAAAAGACTTTAGAAAAACTGAAGATATTATACAAAAAAAAAACTGTAAAGCGAATGAAAATAACAAACACTGAAGTTTTATTTACAACGATATCAAAGCTATTGAAAAATGAACAAGAGTTGTACAAATAATGTCTCTACTTTGATTCAAATGTTTTTTTTTATTAAATATTAAGAAATATTTAATTATTTCATTATTAAATATGTTTTATTGAGTGCTATTTTGCAAAGTGCAATTTTGATAAAGTTTTCATTGAATCAAATTAAAAGTTTGTTGACCTAAAATTAAATTTTTAACAAACTGTGTAGATTTGCTTATACATATAGTCTGGACAACAAACATTCAAAATTGCCACAAATTGGCATCACTTTGTAGAAAAAGTTTAAAACACTTTAAGTGCCAGTTTTTTAAATTTGTGTTTAAATATTATTTTTCTTTAAGTTCTATTTATATACAAAATTTAGTTTTTCCAGTACTTTATTAAACTATACTTAAATTGTATTTACTTGAAAGGTGGAATCAATATCACAACATTAGAAAAACAACAGGCAAATCAAAAACAATTAGCTGTTTCTTTGAGGCCACCTTGTAAATAAAAACGCTTTACAAGTTTCTTTATTATCTTTTCGTTTTTGATATTAAGTAGTGCTACCATACTTTTATCTAAATTTAAAGTATTTTTCAAGAAGCACTTAAAAGCTGAAACCGTATTTATTTCGCTTTTAGAGAAAAAGCTAATCACGCCCACATTTGTAATCTATTTCACTTTTGGAGAAAAAAAGCTCTGTTCTATTTCAAAAAAATTTTCAAGTTCTCAGATGTAGTTGTACTGATTCTCTGAGAGATTTTTGGAAATATTGGACAAACTAGAATCCCTAACAAGATTCGACATATCTAATTTTGAAGCTAATTACGCCCACATTTGTAATATATTGCCAAAATGGCAGCATTGATGAGTACTTAACCTTCGCCTTACCACAATTACATTATAAGCGATGAAAACAAGTTTTCGTCATACAATTTTTTTTAAAGACGTTTTCGTCATGAAATTTTTTAATTTTTTTTTTTTATTTTTAAGAAAACATTTTTTCAGTGAGTAAAAATTTCCCATCAACTGAAGCAAATTTAAGAAGTTATTAAGGAAATAAAACCAAAATGGTCACCCGGGTGGATACTGATTGGTAAGGCGAAGGAAGAGAAGCGTTGTCAGCCCCTTTTGTAGCTAATCGCTTTAAATACAACTCTGCTTTTTTCATTAAATTTAAAATATTCATCTTTTAGCTTTTATTTTAGCAAATCCCATATTTGTTTCTCTTATTTTGTACAAAATTCAATTTCCCATTGTTAATAAACAAAATGACTTACATATACATTCATATATAAAAGATAAGACTTCATTACATGGAGTATAAAATGTTAAGAGATACAAAAATATAAAAAAACAAACAGACAACAAAATGAATTATTTTTGTTTTCAGAAATTACTTAAGGCTATTAATGTGCAGATTTTTAGATTTTTGTACAATATTAACACAAAAAATATATAATTAAAATGGCTTATAGGGAATTTGCTAAAACTTAAGTTTAGAAAATTTAATTAGAAACAAGAAAATCTTATAATTCCGTAGTAATATAAAATTATACTGGCATTAAATTTAAAGTAGATAAGAAAAACATGTGCGATTTAAATAAGAAATTAGAAGAAAAAACAGAAAATTCTATTTGTCCCAGATTAAGAGAAAGTAATATACTTGCATATCTTCACCTAAAATGCAGAAGGGCGTAACAGCAAAAAACTTCGAAATATAATTTTTGATTGATTTTTGTTCGTTTTATTAAACTACATGTTCATAAAAATTTTAGAACCCTGTGATCAAAAACGGCGACTTTATTAAAGAAATTCAAACGCCAAGTACACCTTATTGTTATTGATTTTGTAGTTTTTTGGCTTCTTCTGTAAAAAAAAATATAAAGTGTTATTACGCCCTTTTGCATTTTAGGTGACGTTGTGTTCGTATTAATATAGGTACATATTTATTTTTTCTGAATTTATTAAAAACCTTTAATTTAATACAAAAACTACTACGCAGTTAAAATTAAACCCGCAACTAATTTTCTTATCAATTTTGCAATCATCTGAATTTTGTTTTTATTTACTAAATATAAATATAAATAAATTTAATGATTTTTTCTGCGGAAGTTAAAAAATTATTAAAAACTAATTTTTATTAAAAACAAAAAAGGGTAAAATAAACCACACAAATGGCTTGACAATGGCTTTGCGTTCGCCAATAAACAACACAAATATATTTCGTACAAGCCTTAATTTTTCATTTTTGTTTTATTTTCAATGAATGCAGACGACAATAGTGCTATCGCAATTTTGCTCGCTATTTGTTTTAAAGGTAGGAGAAATAAGAAACATAGAAAAATGATTTGGAGTGCAGACTGATTTGAACAACGAGCTGTTTTGTAGCAAACAATGCTGCTTTAAGAAATTAGAATTTACGACTGAAAATTATTTCAATGTTTAATCTTCAACTTCTTCACACTTCAAAGTTTTCGCTGAAATTATTACGTTTAGCATTAGATACCACAAAAAAATTTACAACTAGCCAACAGTCTGCCAAATATTAAACAGTAATTACCCCAATTAACAACATAAGATATTTGTACAAACTTAAAATTTGGAAATGTTTGCCAAGCAATTTGTATAGTTTATGTTGCCCTTTAAAAAGCTGACTAAACGTTAATTATATTTGGAGGTAGCGGTACAAATGTTTAAATTTTTTCAATTGATAGGTACCTATGATAAATAAGCAAAAAAAAAAAAGGCGAATTCACTCGTGTACGTGTGCCGGACTTAATATTCGCCGTCATATCTAAATTTTATGATTTTTCATCCAGCATCGTCGATGGCACACATACATACAACCACATTTTCACTAATACTTCCATAGCGCTTGAAGAGAAATGCTTGACCGTGTACAGACCCCTTTACAACACTGAAAAAATAATTTCGATTCGTTCAATATCGACTGAAAGAATTAAAAATAAAATTGCTTTCGAATCGAAAAAGTATTCGATTACGACTGCCAGAATTAGCTCCCGGATTATAATTAATTAGTTTTGCTAAATTCAAATTTGATTAAGTTCTAAAACTTAATTTTTTTTTTAATTTCTTAAAAGTTTCTTCTAAAAACATCTGCAAACTATGGTCGGTATGTATTTATGTATAAGTAATGAAATAATTATAAAAACAAGCAAAAAAAATTAAAAACAAAGTGTATAATAAGAAACAACAAAAAAAAAACTGCTGCTACAGCTACTACTTTTACCATAATCAACTAAAAACTATTTTAAACATTTTATGTAAAAAACAAACATTAAGAAATAAAAATCGATAAAAACAATATAAAACAGAAAATTGCTGTTGCTGACATTTTAAACAACAGTAGCAGGCAGCAACAATAACAACAGCAAAGCCAACGACAAATGTATATCGTTTCGTTATCGTATTTTATTACGGCTGTTTTTGTTGTTTTTGTATGTAGTATATGGTATATGGTAAAGGCAGACATAATGGAGATATATGCAATGATTTTATTATTCATGTTACAGACAACAACATTTTGCTATAAACATGCCAGTATACATACAGACATACGTAAAGTTCCATTTATTTACATTCATATATACATATATGTATGTATGGATATGTATATATATCCAACACACCTAAAATACTTTTATACATGCATATGTATGCATTAAACACATACACTCTGTACATATATACTAAAAAAAACCCCCATAGATATTGTTTTGTATTTACATTTGTTTGTGTGTTTAGTTATCCTTTATATAAAACCGGCTTGTGGGAGGCTTATTTTACCTCTCCCTACTTGCATATACATATATACAATACTCATCTACATATGAACATGCACAAAATGTTTGTTTTTATGAAATTGTTGTTGCTATTAAAATTGTACTGCTTAACAAGGTCTGTTGCCTTTGTTGTTATTTCTGAATAATTGAGAAAAACTGAAAAAAACAACAACACCATACTACAGAGTAAAAAATCAATTGATAGAGCGCATGCCCTAAAATAGGAAGAAGGATGCCATACATAAAATTTTTCAAATTTTAATTGTTTAAAAAGAATCTGGGAATTATTTCTTTTCCATAAGTTACTTTATTATATTCAACATTTTTTATTTTTCGAATTTATTCTGAGCTAAATTTCAGTTATGTAAAGCTTTTTGTAATAGTTCTAAAATTTAAGGAATAGAATTGAATTTAATTGTTTAAATTTAAAAATATAAGAAATTGTAGATGTTTTTAAACTTTTTAATGGGACTTTAAAACAAAAAAATTCCAAATTATAAAAAAATTATTTTAAGAAGTAACTTTAAGATCACAATTTAGTTACAGAAAACGAAAAAAAGAAAGCATAAATTATATTTTAATTTTTTGTTGCAAACTGTTGCCAATATTGTTTTTGCAAAAGTATATTTTATCGGCCTAAGTTATAAAAAATAAAAGAGGTTAATAAAGGGTTTATGAAACGGATTTTCATACAAAATTTACGTGTTTTATTTTTTATAACTTAGGCGGTATATCTTTAATGGTTTTTAGCTCTAAAAAATTAAAAGCTGATTTGGTTTTAAAGAATCTACAAATTAGGAGTTACTAATTTACGTCAAAATTAAAAATTGTTCATTAAAAAATTAATAGTTTTACGGCCAATTTCACCAAGTTCAGTTATAATTTACTATCAGTTATAGCTGTCAAAAACATATGGTTAACTGGAAGTTAAAGTAATAGTTAGTTTTAACTGAACTTGGTGAAATTGGCCGTTAGAGTTATTAAATCATAAAATTTAAAAAAAATTATAAAAAAGGTAATTGTTTTGCAATAAAATGTAGTTTAAATAAAACAAAAATAATTTTAAACTAGGGATGCCAATGTTGAAAAACTTCGATATCCCAAAATCCCGTTAAATCAGGTACCGCGGAAAATCGCGGAACTTATTTTTTTAAATCTCGAATCCCGGGATTTGCGACAACCAGTCCTGTGTGAAAATAGTTTATTTTCCAAAATCGGAAATTTTATAATTTGAAAAACTAAAAAAATTAACAGTAAAAAATCATGAAATTTTAAGTAAATGGCATCGATTTGTTAGTGCATATTTTGCTTTAAATGTATATTTTGCATATTTTTGTTGCATATTTTTAAAAACAAAACTTGTTATATTTTGCGATGCACCGTGGTGTTGCAGAAGATATAAGAGGCAACTGCGATGATATTGATTTTTTGATTTCTTATGGGAAAAAATATTTTGCAAAGCACCTCGCGATTTGCCGCATATTAAGAGAAGTATCCCGATTTATTTCTTCCTCTACAGCCTATAACAACCAGGTGGGAAACGTGGTTGAAAGCAGTTATGTATTATGACAATTTAAGGATGTGGTGAAAGGATTCGATGGTTACGCAGCTTCAATAAAAAAAGCTAATTTATCATATATATAACACCTCAGATAATATTTGTGCCTTCAAATTATGGATTTATCTCTGAGACTATTGTGAATTAGAGAAACCAAATCCATTGAGAAAACAAATTAAATTAATTGATAATGCCATAAATAAAATGAATTCAGTGTAGGGTAACTTCAGTAAACAAATTCGTACTAAGCTTGATAAGGTTTTAAGAAAAATGAAGGATTAAAAATAATAAAACAAACTAAAATGCTGGCATTTTTAATTTAAATTTTTACGAAAAAGGCGTAGTGGAAAATTAATATGCCACAAAGAAACTATCAGCATTTAATATTGTACCGATCACTTCCGTCGCGTTGAACGGTCATTTTCAATGTTTAAAAGCTTTTTTAAGCTAAGCTGCCTTGACTTTGCATTTGAAAAAATTAAAAAAAAATTATGTATTTATAAAAACAAAATTTTTTCTTTTTGTTCTTAATTAAATTTATATGAGGTATAAATATCTATCTAACAAGGAACTTAATTTAATATTTTTCCAATTTTTAGCACATTTTTTACATTTTTAGTGCATGTTTAATACGCAAAGCATGCGATTTTACCTGGGCCTTGAAAATTACTTAAATCAAATAAAAACAATAAAATATTTTAATAATTTTCGAAAAACTAATGGCGATCTAAAAAAAGCCTAAAATTTTGAATAAATCAGGGACCGCAAAATGATATCAAAATAGTTCTTTATAGCAGTTATTTTGTGAATTTAAAGCAAAAAATCCATCTAAAACAGTTATTTTTCAACGTGAAAATAAAAGATCGAATTAAACTATTTAAAAGAGAGTTTTATCTAGCCGGCATAAAATAAAACTCATATAGGAAGTTTTGTTTTTACCGTAGGAAAATAAAACTCATTTAATGTATGTAATTTGAGACGCAGACCGTGTCGCTGGTCAGAATATTACAGTTTGTAAAGCAGTGTAATCTTATCAGCTTGCATTGCAATTAACTAAAACGTCATTAAAAAAAGACGAAAAAAAACTCTTTCAAGAAGTTTTATTTTCTGATGGGAAAAATAAAACTCTTCAAATATTTCATTTAGTGGCAAATTTAGGGGGTTACAAATTCTTATTGGAAAAATTAAGGGGGCATAAGTCACTTGTTTAGTCCGACGCCGAAGATCGGCCAAATTGTCTAAATTCGGCCATACTGAAGACAAAGCCTCACATGTATATATTAGCAACACCTAAATCTCAAATTAAAAAAAATTATAATATCACAGCGACTTACAAAGTGTACAAAATGGCAAGGAATATTAATTATATCCAAACAACAAAGTATTTTAATTTTGGTATATTCAAAATTTTGAAAATTCCCGTATATTCAAATTTTAAAAATCACAAGAAATTGTAAAGCTTTGCATAGTTGTATATAAATCAAAAATCGCATTTGCATTAAAATTGTTGATTATACGAAAAATAATTCAAAGTCCGAAATTAAAAAAAAAAAATAACAGCCGTACCTAAACAAGAGCGTTACGGCTGTTCGTGCTTACTAAGACCCTCATAAAAGAAATAAGAAATGGAATTAAAACCGCTAGTTTGACCTAAAAATAGCTAATTTGCCATTATTTATTATTAAACGATAAAAACAGGGTTGTCAAAACAACAAATACAACCCTGCTTACGCACTGTCAAAATCGGGTTTTCAATTGCAAAGCGTTGAGCGTTGCAAGGTCCACTAGAAAAAATCAAAAAAGAATAATTCAAGGACAAACCCGAATTTGTCCGAATTGAATAATTGAAATATTTTGTTAATCCCTTCACCTTGCTTTGAGACATTTGTCATATTACAATGTTTTAAATATTCTAAATTTGTATGAGAATATTTTTAAAGTAAGGTGAAGGGGGATAATCCAACAATTTGTAAAAAAGTTGATTTAACGAAAAAATTAATAAATTTGACTAAAAATTGTTTAAAACTACCTGAGAAATATTCTTTATTTCTTAAAATAAACTGGCATCATTGTACAGTGAATTGTTTACATATATGTAATTGCGTTTTTTTTTTTTGACACCTTTTTACTTTAAAGAGCTCTTTATATGATAAAAGTGCTTAACAACTCTGTTTATGTATGACTAACATCGAAGATGCTGGATGGAAAATGAAACCAATTTAGATATAACGCCCAGCACACGTACACGATTTTAATATCAAACATTTTGATCGTGTATACACTTCTTAAAAAAACTCCTTGAGTATGGCAATATTAATGTTTAAAAAAAAACGGTAGCTCAGTAGTTTAAATTAGGGCAGCTAAGCTTTTGTTGACACTATGCACACTTTAATTTGTAGCTTTTTCCAGGAGTTATATTATTGTTAAAAAAAAAACATCAACCAAACATAATATTGTTACTTACTCAACCATTATTAGTAGCATTTTTGAGAACATAGTAGTGTCTTAGTTTCTATTGACCTACCAAAAGCTTTTGATCAGGTTCAACACTCTATTTTGGTTACTTAATTGAACAGTGGTTTTTCATCGTCGGCATGAAGGTTTATTTGGCTGGTGGCAGGCAATTTTTGTCCCTAAGTGGTTTGGTTTCTGGTCTGCAATGTCTGAGGTCAAGTGTTCTACAGTGTCCGGTTTTAGTAGTAGTAGTAGCATTTGCTGACGACATTCAATTACTGTGGTCTGTCGATTGGCGATCACAAGTTGAGTGGTCGGATGTTATTAATCGTATGGATGCTAACTTTCTCCAGGCGAATTCCAGTAAGACTAATGTAAAATTAGCACTCAGGTTTTTGAGTTTTCTACATATAAATTTAACTACACCTTTAATCACTCGTGTTGTGAGAGCAGCACATAAGGCGATGCTTTTAAGATTTAGTAGACGTGGCATAACTTGGATTTGCGGATTTGTGGTGGTGCAGTTTATATTGTTAGTCAGTTAAGATGTCTTGGTGTGGGAATAGATAAGAAACTGTCTTCTGACCCTTATACTGATAAGTGAGTGCAGATAAATACGCCGAGTTAAATATGTTTTATGACGTAAAACGTTACGTCATTTCAGATACGCGTATTTCAGCTACGTTTTAAATTTTGGCCGGTGAATCTGGCAGTGTTTTTTTTTACCTTGTGACCAAACCAAGACAGATTACGCAACGGGAGGAGCTTCAAATTATAGGTAATTAGCTCCACTTTCGTAATCTTTAAATAATTTTTATGAAATATAAATTTTTCTATTTTTAAAAAATTCTTTAAATTTTGGCTAGTGTATCTGGGAGGGATTTTTTCACTTGTGACCAAATCAAGTAAGATTACAGAACGGAAGGGTCTTCGAATTATAGGTAATTAGCTCCACTTTCGTAATCTTAAAACAATTTTTATGAAATATAAATTTTATAGTACGGTCAGTAGGCCAATTATGTTGACCATAAGTTGAGCGAAGTGCACGCACGAAACATATTCCTCACAGAACGTGAATTTTCGTAATAAAGTTGAACGATTTGTAAACGTTGCTCTGGCGTTAAGCCTCTAGTACACGGAATGTAAAAAGCCACATGCGCATGTGGTTCTGACGTAATTTTGACGTCAATGCAAATCCACAATAAGCATTGTGTGTTGTGTGATGACGTCAAAATTACGTCAGAACCACATGCGCATGTGGCTTTTTACATGCCGTGTACTAGAGGCTTTAGTCTTTCCATTATGAAATTCCAAACAATAGGTGCGTTTGAGTACTTTTACAGTAAAATGCAGTAAATGAGTAAACTTAAAAATTTGCTCTCTCAAAAAGCTGTTGTCCAAAAAAGTACGCGAACGCAAAATTTGTAAAATTTCGTAAAATAAAGGCAACAGCTGATGGCAAATAATTAAAGTGTTGAAAAAAGTTTACACTTTTGACTACTTAACTCGTTTTCTTATCGGTACTCGATTAAATACTTTTAATAACACGAATATTTTTGGAAAATACAAACAAATTATTTTATGTAATCTTTCATATTTTTGTTTTTTTATTTTTTTTTGAATTTGCTAATTTGTGTCCGGCTAAATTTGATCAATAGTACACGAATACTATTTTTTACTATTGATAACTTTAAAAACAAGGGCTATTCTAAGTACCCGAGTACTTGACACTTTTACAACTCCAGAAAATTAACATAACAAAACAAAGTTTCAAAAGTTGGTATTTAGCCATATAAATTCTTCACAAACAAGTTTAATTAATTAATATTAATTCATTTTTTGTTTTTATTTTAGTTTTATTTCAACTTTTCTTTTTTTAAACAATTTTTTCACAATTTGTATGGCTTTTGTTTGCTACTTTTGTTTGTTTACCTTTTAAAACATATGTTTTTTTGTTTTACTAAATTTTACTGCAAAAATTTCTGCAGTAAAAATTTGTAAGTACTCAGTCAAAAACTGTCACTTTACGCTCTCAATTTGTGTTCTCATTTACTGTAGTTTGTGTACGCGAACGCAATTTAGTAAAATGCAGTAAAGTTCAGTAAAAAATATTAAAAACTTTTGTGTTCTCGAACGCAGCTAATACTATACAAAAATAACATGACAGCTTGACACGACTCACACGTGATCTGTCAAAAAATTACTATTGAAAAAAGTTTCTCTACTTGAATCACCCCCTTATAATTTTAAGTATTAGAATCAGACAAGTTACATAATGTGATTAATAAATAGTAAATGATTATAAAAAAAATTAAACAATTTATAAATATAATAATAAAAAAAAAAATTATATGAAAAAAAATATAAAAATAAAACACAAAAAAAATATAACATCATTAATAATACTTTTTTATGATTGTGTTAAAAGTTTAAAAGAGTGAAAAAGTCACAGTATATTACCATACAACTGCAAGAGTAAATTTTTTAACTTAGTTGCTATGCTAGTATTTTGCAAATTAGCAGGGAAGGGAGTTGGTTCCAGAAGCGAATTGCTAATATAAAAAACTGCTTTTCAGATTTCGTATTATTATGCCGAAATTGGATGATGCCGTTACCTCTCGATGATCTAGTGAACTGTAAGATTTCAAAAAGGTATTTCGGCATTTTTGTCATAATAATTTTGTGAAGCAGAACAAGGTTTTTTATCATTAAATAAATATTAAATGTTATATTGAAAATACGAGTCGAATACTGAGATATATATATTTATTTATTTATATATATACATATTTATACTATTTAAAATATCAAACAAAAATTTCAGTTACAAAAAAATAAATGATTATTATTATATATTATTTTTCTTTAAGTGCTTTTTAAATATGTACGAAGTTAAGTGTTACGGTACTTTCTTCATGATGCTTAAATAGCTAGTAAACTGTACATGGTGTATTTACTTGACAAGGTGGCCTCAATACCACAACAATACAAAAAAAGCAAGCCAGCAAAAAACAATGTTTTTTTTCCTTTTTTATAAAACAGCTGTTTTATGACATTTTTTGATATATAGTAGTGCTACTATACTTTCATCTAAATTAAATAATATTATTCAACAAGCACTTAAAAACTGAAACTGTATCTTAATACAACTGATATTTAAATAAAAATTAAGCAAATGCCTCTTAAAATAGTCTTTAAAAGGCAATAGTTGGCTATAAAAATATGTTTTGCCATATTTGACGTATATTTATTCGCATACTTCTTCACCTAGAGCTTAAGTAATGAAAGAACCACGTTGTTTTAAATTCCTATGTGCAAAGAAAATTATTTATGTTATGTATACAAACAAATTTATATTATATACCAGATAGCAATCAACATAAAATACGATAAAAATCATTTACATACATATATACTTTAACTTTATTCCTTAATTTTTTTTTTTTTTTTTTTTTTTTTTTGGGCCTTTACATTTAAGCCCTGGGAATTTCTTTTCATTTCCTTTAGTTCTTTTTATTCTTTTCACCAGAAATAAATAAATCAGCATAGCATAAGCTTCTTAAAGTATAAAATAAAATAATATGAATGAAAAAAAGAAATATGAATGAAAAAATAAAATAATCTACTAAATACCTTCAAAAAAAAAGTTAAATAGTTGAAAAGTTCTTCGAAAAATATATATACACATACATTTATATATATACATACATGTATATATATATATATATATATTTCATATTAAATTGGCAAAGTTTTGGATAAATTCAAGTAAGGAGAAAAAGAAATGGGAGAAAAAATTCAAATAAAATTACCAAGAATGTCAAATATGTTGTAAGAATTAGTTTTCAAGTCGTACAAACTTTCGCAATATATCGAATTCTAAACAATAAAGTTTGTTAAAGTTTATTAGCAAAAGTTTTTATGTTTGACAAAAGTTTTATGTTTATGTACAAGTGAAAGAGAGGGAGACAGAGAAACATAAAAAACTTAACTTTATATACAATTTGTTTTTAAATACTTAAAGCCAAAAAAAATTTATATATATTTTTTTTTTTTTTTTTTTTTTTTTTTTAACCTTACTAGTCAGTGATGCAAAATGTGGCACAATTGTGCCATTAGCGGTACTTTTGAATGTTTGAAGGCCCTGTTAAAATTTATTTTGGCCCTTTCAGGTCAACATTTTATTACTGTTTTGAACCTTACTTTTTACTTTTTACTTTACTTTTTTTTGCCAAAGAATTAATGCCGATTAATCGAATAACACTATATATATGTTTTTTTGTCAAATGTATAATTTTTTAAATTTTTAAATCAAATAAACAAACCAAATGTATGGTCCGTTGGAATTAAAAAAAAAAACAGTCATGTTAAGTGATTCACATACATGGGCGTACTGCTTATGAAAAAAAGATAAAATACATCGCGATTTTCGCGTTTTATGTGAATTATTAGAAAAAAAATAAATTAGCATTATTTTAAAACAGATTCAATTTGAAAAGCAGAAGATTATTTCCCACCTGAATTTGTTTGAAACCCCAAAACGAAAATATGTATTTAGTTAAATATCTCAATTAGTAGGTCGCAAGAGGTCAAGTTTTATATACCATTGGATGCTTTTATAATTTTATTTATGAGGTCTTGGAGCAAAGTACAAAGAGATTCGAAAAACTGAAAAAAATACCTTTCTTAAAAATGATCCCGCTGACGGATGGTCAACGCTAGAACAAAAATATTTTGGGAATCATCATAAAACATATCATGCATTAAACACATTCGAGACAGCAGGCAACACGAAGGCACGACTACAAATGCTGCAGGTTGCAACTGTAGTCGCGTAATCAGCAACTGAATTATTTTGAAGACGACAGCTACAATTGAAAAAATATAAACAGCTGTGTTTTTTATTATGTATTTACATTTCAGTGGTGCCACTATCATTTTTAATTTTTATAAATTTAACAACATGCATAATTGCAGACTCGTACACAAACTTAATTTAAGCCTACAAAAATATAAATACTTATTTATGATAAATTTGTTAACGTAAAAACAAATGAATTTATTAAAAAAACATTTAAAATATTTTAATTTTATTGTTTTTTGAACTCATAAAGAATATCATCTTCATGGCAGGTTGAATAAAAAAATCCTAATATACAGTATAATCGCGAAAAAGTAAACTGAAATGTCCTAAGGGTTGTTAACTTTTCCGTCTTATTTATTAACTTTTCTAAATTGTAAAAAAATGCAATAATGAACATATGTTCCTATATTTTTTTTAATGACTTAGTTTTCATCTGTACAAAAAAGAAACTTAGATCTAATTTGTACCGGATACAATTTATAATTAATAATTATACAATCAGTCATGTATTATGTGTTAGGTGCTACATATGACGTTTGTCAGAAAATTAGTTCTTCAAAAATTTTCAGATAGCGAATTCTGGGTATTTTCTAAACATTTGCCAGCCATCCATTACTGACATTATTGTCTTTTCAGGTTGCAGTTACACGAACTCGCGCTAAGCTATTGGTTTTGAAATTAGAACAGTAATTGCGCAAGTACGTTTTCCTTGCTTCAAGAAAATATTTGTACAAACTTGCTTTAAGATCGGCATATTTTGGTCTATGTAATGTTTTCCTGTATGCTTTTTCCTATTTATTCTTCAAAGCCTCTGAAATTTTGTGACGTTTCGTTTTTATTTTTGAGATGGGAACTTCAGATATACAATAATACAAAGCCGATAGTTTTTCTTTAATGTATCTCTCAATTTCGTTTAAACTCTCAACTTTCAGCTTAAAATTTAATCTAATTTGTTATCGTTTGTACAAATCAGTACTTTTACTAATACGATCTGAAAAGTTAACTTAGAGTTAACGTTTAGAGCGGCACAGAAGCGCTAAAATTTGGTTAACTTGACCGCAAGATTACGGTATCGCGATTCTACTGTAATTTTTTGGTTCAACGCACTAAGTTTATGAATTATAGGTCGTAAAGGTTTCAGAGCACTTTATCAATAGTATAGAAAGAAAAATATAATCTGAATCTTTAAAGTATTGGTATCATAATAAAGTCTTTCGAAACACAATTCATATGATGTATTGAATATACCGATTTATTAACCCCTTAAGAGGATTTATCTTGAAATTTTGTCGATATGTATAATAATATTTCCTCAAATATAATATGTTATAGAGAACACCCCAAGTTTTTATATGCTATATTCTTAGAAACTCCAACATATAAAATTTTAAAGTTATTAGGGTTAAAAAAATTTTATTTTGGAAAACTTCACAATTTATTTATAAGTTTGAGTTAAAATATATAGTGGTAATAGTTTATGCACTTGTTACATATTGAAATACAGTAATATGTAAATGTTTGAAAAGTGTTCCGGAAGGCTGAAAACCCGCAATACAGAAAAACTTTATTAATCAAAGTCCTAATAACTTTGGTAACATGTGTATATTATTGTTAAATAATTATTATTAAATCGACATAATTTAAAGATAAAGCAAATTTAGTAAAAAAGTCAGTCAAGAAGTATGGGCATTTGAAATGGTACCCATACTGCTAAAACTAAGAGCGTTGGCATGACAAACATCTTCCTATATAACTTCTTTTAAGGATACTAAAAAGTAATAATAATATCAATTTGGGGGTGAGCCGCGCTTATATTCTTGTTTCAATCCGGTTCTTTGCTGTTTAACCAAAAAATTATTATTATATATTATAAGCACTAATTCTTCTAATTTTTGATTATATTAGCAGCACTCTTTCTGTTTTGTAGCGTACAAAAATAGAAATTAGTTTAATTTGACTACAACGACAAAATTAGCATAGACAACAACCTGCAGCCATTTTGCCGTGTCGTCGTTAAAATAATCATTTCCATATACACACATGTATTCTATTGTTGACATATTGAAGTCGGTAGTCTGCTGTCTCGAATGTGTTTAAAGCATTAAGCTTTATTTTCAGAGGGGTAACAAAATCACTTTATTTTTGAGTCGCTCTAATGAACATGAATTAAATATTTTATGACATATTTTAAAACTTATGTTTTATCAAAAGTAGATTAAAATATTTAATTTATCCAAAAATATCACAAAACTATTACCCCGTTTATACGCATTTCTTATTTGCAATTACAGAACACCTATTATGAGATTACAAGTCAGAATCGCAAATGTTTTGCGATTGTCAGAACATGCCCTTATAGTTTATTTTATTAATTGATTTAAAAACGTACTTAAACAATTTTATAATCAAATTTTTATTAAAATAAAAAATATTTTGGTTTTTTTTTTTTTGTATATTCAATTTAGTCTTTAAAGAAAATACATTCTAGGCATCAGAGGGGGCCGCGAAAAAATTACAATGGATTCATAAACACGAATTTGATGGGAACCGCTGGTGTAAGGCAACATTTCAACACAAACAAAAACATTTCAGCACTACTTTAGTTTTGTTTATACTCTGATTTCTGTCTTATTTAAACTTTTTGCGTTTTAATTTGCTCACAATTATTTAATATGGTTCATTTACTAACAAATGTCATTCATTAATTTCTTTATTCAATATTTATAAATTAAATTGAAGCTGATTTTTATATTTTTCTAGTTAACCAATAAAAAAATCTACAAGTCCGATTACTTATTTACAAAAATAAAAACCCCCATTTGCACAACAACTTTTGATTAAAACTAATTTGATTATTTTTTTCTTCATTTTCTGTTGTTGATTATGACATTGTGTTGTGTTACTGCTGCTTTCAGTGGTGACAGAAGGACAGATACAAAATGTATCCTTGTTTATATAAAATCATATTCATATGTATGTGAAATTGTATGTATGTATATGTATTTGCTAAAAAGGAGTTCGGAGTAAACAATTTCGTTATGTAAATATCAATAAATTAATTTTTGGACATAACATTTGTTTTTGTCTGTTACATACATTCTTATGTATGTATGTATATAGAATACACGCAGATAACATCCATATCTTTACATATTCATAAATATAGGGATTTGTATATACAAAAGTTTTTATATACATATGAATGTATAGATATATAGGTATATGTGTGTGTGTGTCTGTGTGTAGATAAATAAACCAACTGAAATTATGGCTTTAAATGGTTTTTGTTTGTTTAATTTTAAATCTTAAATGAAAATTGTATCATATTTTTATCGCTGCGTTGCCAAATTTTTACCATTTTCAATAAACTATAAAAAAAAATTTTTTAAAGAGTATAACTAAAGGCCGTTAAGTCGAAAAACGCCAATGTTAAAACGTCATAACATAACTGGAGCAACACTAACTTAAAATTATATGGAATTTTTAAAAAAGTTTTATAAAATTAAACAAATGTTATCGGATATTAATACATACCAACAATAATTTAGATTTTAAATATTCCAACTTCAGTAAATGTCTTTGTTAAAACATTATGCAAATATTCAAACACATTTTGACCATATGCGTTTGTCCAACGTTTATTTATTTTTCGCATCAGTTCACTTGCGTTCTTAATTGCCGTATTATCTTTCTTTGGAAAGCAACATTTTTAAGAATTTGCAGTGATTTCAAAAAAACTCTTTTTTTATTTGCTTATTAACACAAACAACACATGTTTATTATACCCACAACACGATAGTGGAGCGGGTATTATGCGTTAGTGCTGATGTTAGTAACACCTTAAAATGTTGGTCCTAGACCCAACTTTTAGTATACCGATCGACTCAAATCACGTTTTGAAGACCATAACTTTACATAACCCCCATAAAAGCTTCTTTCCCGATAGAGTCTTTGTGATCATAAATGGCATAACTTCCTTATAAATGTAGCTTTGATTTACACTTTAGCCACAGTAGCTTTAACGATAGCTACTACGTATGCCATTCCTAACTATTAGGTGTGTAGGTCCAGAATTCAACAAAAGTCCTATAAATTTCATATGGATTAATAAATAATATTCGAAATAAAGAACTTTCACATGAATCTTAACTTCATAACTTAATTTTGTTCTTCCACTATTGCCCATGGGTCAGAAATAGCCTGGACTCTCTAAAAATCTCTAAAAATTTCTCTAAATTCTGTGGTGTAAGGTATCATAATGTGCGACTTGACCAACTATACTTTCTTACTTGTACCATTAATTTTGAAAAGTAAAAACAGAAAGCAGTTCCTAAGAAATCTGGTCATGTTTAAAAGTGGGCATGTGTTAGTGACTGTGTGCAAAATTAGTACAAATTCAAAAGACAAAAGAAAAGGTTATTGCTATTCTGGTCTCTGTCAGTAATGCCAGATGTTTTAACGGAATTTAGTTTTAATTAATTAAAATAACTGCCTGGCCTACAATGTCGACAAGAACATTTCTTTCGTATATTTAAATTGAAAACAAAAACAAATTTTAGTTTTTTGTTATTGTTTTCAATATAAATATACGAAAGAAATGTTCTGGTCGACATTGTGGGCCTGGCAGAAAATTTATGTATGTACGTACGCACTTGATTATGTTAGATTTTGTTTGTTTGTATTGATGGAATATTGTCTGTTAAGTTTCAAACGAAATTTTTAAAAGTTTTATTGACTCTACAAATCAGTTTTTGATGTGTAAATAAAATAAATTAACTTTGTTTCCTTAATGCATATTTCGTGTAAACAGGTTAAAAATAATTCTGTTACCAGTTTAAGACTGTACGCAAAAGTTATATATCGTCACCTAAAATGCAAAAGAGCGTAACAACACTTTTTTTTTTTTTTTTTTTTTTTTTTTTTTACAGAAGAAGCAAACAACTTTACAAAATCAATAACACAAGGTGTACTTCGCGTTTAAATTTCTTTAATAAAGTCGCCATTTTTGATCGAAGGGATCAAAAATTTTTTGGGAACATGAAGTTTAATAAAACGAAAAAAATCAATCAAAAATTCTATTTCGAATTTTTTTGTTGCTACTCCCTTTAGCATTTTAGGTACCAAAAAATTTTCCATACAAATTTGGGTGAAATATCACCCATTTGGGCGATTTTTCGTAGTTATTGGGTAATAATTAATTTTTAAAATAGTTGAGAAACATTTTTAAGCAATTTTTCGTTTTCTTTTTTGACAAGTTCTTTAATGAGATATGTAGTAAACAATAACGGCGTAATATCTAGTAAAACAACTTTTGTTTTCAGTAATTGATATAGAAATATTTGTTATGTATTATTCATTATTTTCAAATCCGGACTCGCCAACTAAATAAAAGTTTAAGTTGCGAAGACGGTGTTTGTTACACCATAGAGGGGAAAATCCTTTCTCCCGCTTGATCCTTGCTCCCGCTTGAAGGCCGGCTATGCAGTAAAGCTTTAGTTGGCTAGTCCGGATTTGGAAGTTCGGAATTTTGGATTCGGGATTTTAAGTTGCGGGTATATGACCCCAATAAAAATTAGTATGAAGGTAACTTCTTTGTAAGAATTATTAAAAAAAAATAACAAAGTTATTTTCGGGCTTTTCACCATTTTTGGATATAATATTTCGTTTACGTTAGGCCATTTTTCTTTTGGGCGATTTTTCTCATATTACTTTGAGCAATTTTGGTTTGGGAGATTTTTGCTGGCTGCCTTATTTTTTATCATAGAAGTGTTTCCGAAAGTCACCGTACTTCTTTGAAAGTTTGATTGATTTTGACAACAACAACATGACTTAGAATGAAAAAAGGAATCCGGCTAAGCTCAAAAATTTAAAGATCAAGCTTTTAATTGTAAAAATATTGTAAGGCTCTTCTTTTTATTTAAAAGCATTGAAATTAATTTAAAAAAAAAAACTAAAAAATATTTGATATACTCGAACAGTTTGCACTACAACTCAAAACTATTTTTTTTTTTTTATAAAAAAGGTTCTCCGTTATTAACATACCGCACTTAATCAACAAGAGGGTATTATCTCAAAATTTTTATTTTTCCACTTTTTCGAAAAAATCTACACGCTATATTCATATCTGCCCGCTGTAAAAATATCTTGCTATTTTGTATACTTTTTGGTAATGAAACGGTTGGTTTAAAAATTCATTTCCATATGCCTTCAATGTTAAATTAAAAATTGTTTTGCTTCTACTGAAAATGTTTAAATTTTGAGTTAATACCCTCTTGTTGATTAAGTGCGATACATATATATGTATATATATATATATATATATATATGTATATGTACATACATATACATTAGACCGTCTCAGTTTTTATACTTTTTTCGAAATTCCTTCATGAACATCGATTTTCTTTATCTACTATAAAAACCAAGAATTTTGGTGTATAACACTTAAATATTGATGAATGGGAAGTGGCCTCTCAAATCGCAAAAGGCCTTTTTTTAAAAAAATTGAAAAATCTTGATTTAGTAATTTACCTCAAACTCAAGCGGTTCTGAATGGATTTGAACAGCATTTCATGCATTAGAAAGCTTATTAAATTTCCTAAATGTTTCTTAAAGCAACATTGACATTTCGTTCGATGGTTTTTTATTCATAGCACTACAAATTTAGATTTTCAAATACAAACTTAACATTTTTTTTAATTTTTGCTAACCTTTTCATATATAAAAGTTGAACGATGCACAACTTTTATATTCTGTAAATGCAGTATGGTAGACAATTTTAAAATACCTTTTTCCAAAGACTTTAGAAAAGCTACAAATATTATACAAATAAACCTGTAAACCGAATAAGAATTTTAAGCTAATTTTAAAAATTGTGTTCATTTATTGCGGCATAAAAGATGGTGCAAAGAGAAATACAAAAAGCGCAGCTTTCGAAGAAAGAGACATAAAGAAAGCACTATCTACCGTCTAGTGACAGCTCTGTATAGGAATCAGTGGTACCGCTGCCATCAAGGCTAATTTATGTATTAGATCACCTCAATATGTACTACAGAAATAGGTATTTTTTTTTACTTTTTCTGGTTTGAAATAGTCAAAATCCCTAACAAAATTTTAATAAAAAATGTATTTTAGAAGTTTTGACAATTGAAAAACATAGCCAGCTGATCCAGTGAACACACCTGACACATGAATGCGCCTTGGATGGCATCAGCCTAATGCCTAGTACTCTGTTCCAATTTGTGAAAAATGTTCAGCCACATTTATTATTTCATGCGAAAAATTTGACATGTATCAATGTTACCAATTTGCACAATTTGACGTTTTTAATCTTTCGAAGTATGCGACATTGTTTTGCATATGTAAACAAAACCCCATGTATTTTACTAAAAAGCATTTTTTAATTAAAAAATTAAGTAAAAATTAAAGTAAATATGGATGAAAAACTTTTACCGGTTGTGTTATTTATGTTTTTCAGTTCTTATTTTAATATTAAGTTTACACTTTTTTCATTTGCTTAAAATTCCACGTGAAATAAGTGCAGCTTCTTTTATTTCGCAATTGTGAAAAAATGTTGCCAGAAACATTTCGCAACTTTTTCACAAATTAAACAGAGTACAACTCTATCAACATTATTTTATAAAAATTTCGCATAAGTTTTTTTTATATGAGTTTTGACAGAATTTCACGTGAAATGTTGAACAGAGTGCCAGGCTTAACCGCAGAAAAGTGTTTCTATTCTATATTTTTTTTTTTTTAATTTTTTAACATTGCACTTTCAATTTATTTATTTTTTTCTTAAGTTATATTTTTGAATTATAAAATGATTTATTTTTGATTTTTAGCTATTTCACCAATTTTTTATATACCTACCTACATACATATACATACCTACATAAGTATGGTATTTTTATCCAAAATTTCATTTTCAGTGTTTTTTCCATACATCATAGAATGTTTTGTTTTTCCTATAATTGGCTTCCATTATCATTTTTTAATTAAAGTCCTTATAAAAAAAACATTAGCCTCGAAAATTGTATTAATCATCAAAAGAAATTAAACTATGTAAGTACCTACCTAATAAATAAAATATTTAAACAAGAAATGTAAATAAAAATGAAAAATGACCGGTTTGAACTGCATTTAATAAAATTTAAAAAAAAAAAGAAACATAAGGAGAAAAGATAACTAAAATATCAATTAAGCAAACAGGTTTTAAATTTCAGAATAAATAACTAAAAAAGAAAAAAAAAATACATTAATACAAAAGTCACAAAAAAAAGGTGCAAAGTTAAACAACACTTGATATGAGCTGACAATTTTTATATTAGCATTACTTTTTGTAGCTGCCCTGGCGTTGTTGTATTTCCAGTTTAATTCACAATAACTTGATGTTTTTTTTTTGTCTTTTTTTTTTTTTTTTTTTTTGTTTACTTATTTACAACAAGTAAGTCAGGTTTTATATTAATACTTTTTTTATTTTTATAAAATAAAACTGAGTAGCTTTTTTTTTTTTGTTGTAGTTATTATTATTATTATTTTTTTTCACATACCACCACCACAACAAACATTTCACCGGTAGTTGGTAACCAGATCCAAAATCTTTTATACGAAAAAAATATGTATAATAATAAAAACACACCAACCAGTGACAGCAACAACGTGAAACCAACAAACCAAACAGCTCCACTCAACTCAGCCAGCCATGCCAACCAACATTAAAATTGACAACATTTTACCCTTCGTGTTGTTGTACTCGTATGTTAACGTTGGCATGTTCAGAAGGAGGCCACTATAACAACAAAAACAGCAACAATAACACGCAAAACAGAATGATGTCTTTTGTTGTCATCAACATCATAAATTTAAAAATGTTTTTCTTGTACTAATATCACATGAGGAGTGAGTGAATGCATGCTGCGTGTGTGTGTACATTGATTGCTGAGGTTTACTTTTTCCTTTTCCTCCCCCTTCTCTACAATTTCAAATTAAATGCATTGTGCAGTGTGACCATTTTTGAATTTTTGCAACAAAATTTAGCATTACAAGTTTTGATTTAGCTCAAAAATGTTCATTTAGCATTTGTCATTTTTTTTTTAATTTTTTAAATTTGGACTTAATGTTTTTTTTTTATTTTTTATAAAATATTAAAAGTTTTGACTAAAAATAGGTGCAATCAACTGAGTTTAGTTGTGAACCGTAATAGGGGCTCCTATCTTACCTTAACTGTTTGGTAAAAAAAAAACCGAAATCGGAATCTTAGGAATGTCCGTATCATGTGGATTCTAGAAATTATTTTCCATTTAATTATTACGTAATAAAAGCACAAGGAAATTTTGCATTGTAATGAAAATATGCATATACATATGTATATCTACTATGTAGTTGCATTTAAAAATTAAATATTTTCCATCCTAAGATAAAAATTCTATGGTATGAATGTTAATCCAACGAAAAATCTGAACAAAATTTTTGCTCTAAACTGCTAAAAAAAACAATAGTTTTAATTTTAAAACTTAAACTTTTCTTAAACTACAAATCTTTTAAATTGGAGCAAATTATAGAAATAAAATCGTTTGTATTTTGCTTATTTCAGAGGTCTTGCTTTAATCTGATATTTAAAAAATGTCCGCATTATTTTTTTAGCATTTTAAAAACATTTTTAGGATTTTTTGGCCTTGTCTGCCAGATTTAACTGTTAAATATTTTAAGATCGGGTCACACTGGCTATGAGTGTGTGTCAGTCAGCAAAGTTGCACTTGTTGTGTAGTGTTGCATAAAGAAAAAAAATAATTTTATGTTTTTTTGCGTTTCTTTTTTTTTTTTTTTGGAGCCACATGAGATGTTTCGTTCTCCTTTAACAAATATTGTTGTGCGGGTCTTGTTTTTTTTTTTTTTTTTTTTTTTTTTTTTTTTTTTTATTGTAAAGTACTTGACACTTAACACCACACGCAGAGAAAAAACATGTTTAAATATGGTCACCTCCAACAAAACCATTTTTAGACAAATTTTAAACATATAATGTTTAAATTTAACCATATTATTGTCACCGACAATCATATAATTGTTTAATTAGTTCTCCATCAAGAAGCCACAACCATATTACGGTTGCCTCTAAACATGTTATGGTTAAATATGACAATAATTTGTTTTTAAATTAACATAGAATTTTCCTCTTCTTTAAGAGCAACATGCTATGGGTAAAAACCAATGCTATTATAAGTGTTAAACATATTTTAGTTATTATTGACCAAAACATGTTCGGAGGCAACCATAATATGGTTGTGTCTTCTTAATGGAGGACACATTTAACCATTATATGGTTGTCGGTGATAATAATATGGTTAAATTAACCATAATATGTTTACAATTTTCTTTAAAAATAGTTTTGCTGGAGGTGAACATATTTAAACATAGTTTTTCTCTGGGTGCATGTAGGTAGGTATGTATGAACATACTTACATATATACATACCTTAAGAGTTGGAGTTTTTCTTTAAAAAATAATTCTTTAAAAGGTTTATTTTCTATTTTCGTTTAATGAAATGGTTTTAAACTTCCCAAGTCATTTATGAAATTCAGGTACAATTTTCACACTTTATTAATCTGTGACGTTTAGTTTTTTTATATGTCTATCAGCTTTTTAACATTTAGTGGTCGAAATCGAGAAGAAAGCTTCTTTAAAAACAGCTTAAGGCCATTTACACTATAACATAAGTCTTAAGTAAGACGAAAATGCTTCCTTGATCTTATTATTGTTTAAAAATTTTCAAAAAAAAAATAACTCATGACAGGGTTGAATTTTCCTCAAAAAACGTAAGACCTGTATGAAAGTGCAAAATATCCTTTAATGTCACCTTATTATTGTGGAAGTTTGAGGGGAACATGTTTCCCCCGCAATTAGTAGTAGAAATTGATTTTAAGGCATTATAGAAGGTGTTGAGAACAAAAAATTTATTTTTACGCATTTTCTTTTGGAATGAACAAACACATAATTCTATAACGACGCACAGTGATTCGTTTTGACTTTTTCAGTTGCAAAAAATCATAACTTTTGATGTAACCGAGATATTTTAAAAATTTTAACAGATATTGAAATATGTTTGCCTTTTAAAACATGTATCACATTTGTTGCCACGGTTACAGAGGGCACCAAAAATAGCAGTCAAATATGAAAATATTTTCGATACAAATTCTTATTGTTTAACTTATTCAAGATGTTTTATTGTTGTCGTAAATGCATGTTTTTTTAAATATTTGTAATACCTTACATAAATATATTTTTTAACGTATTATCTAAAACTGTATTTGTATCCCTACATCACAGAGGAGAGGGTATTATGCGTTTGTGCTGATGTGTGTTACATTAAAAAATTATTGGTCATAGACCCACCTTTTATTAAACTGATCGATTCAGACTCTAGATTTACTACGTACCTCATTATGTTGGAATGTACCTTAAGCTTAGCCCACAAATTTTCTTACCAATTTTTTTACCCAGTCTATATTTTACCATATGCCCCATACAAATACCACTCACGAAAATAGCTTTGAGTGCAATAACTTCCTTATAAATGTTGTTATTAATATAAAATTTGGCAACGATTACTTGTATAATAGCTACTATGTATGTCATGGCAAAATGTTGTACTGGTAGGTCAAAAATTTATCATAGGTTCCCATATAAACCCCTTCTCCAAAAATCGCTTTAAGGCAAGCAAATCTCATATCGATTCACACACCCAGACACGATATTTTTTTTTAGTGGTTGTGTATAAGGGCACAACCCTTAATACCGTTCATAACTATTTTCAAGAAAGTAACAAACATTATGTAGTGCTCTGTTTTTCGTTATAAACAAAATTGTAGTGATTCTGTAGACATACCTTATATTTTAATGTTCTATAGTTAGCAACGCTTCTCACTAGTATTGTTGTTATTGTTTGGCGATTTGCACGAACACAGCACGACTAGCCTGTGTATGTTTTGTGTTATTTTTGCGTACGAAGATCGCAAACAGAGAAAAAAAATTTTTTTTTTTAAGGTATTTGCTACACAAACGAATGCTATTAGCATTTGTGTTTTCCACATTTTCACTGCACAGAACACTTAAATGTTTATTTTCGAACAATGTATGAATGTATTGAAATAATATTCGGCACAAAGAGCTCTTAATCATATTTAATGTTACCCGCTCCATGATTGCCCATGGGTAGCAAATAAGAGTACAACACGTAAATATTTCTTTATATACTGTGGCGCAGGATATAAAGAAATATTTACGTAGGGTTTAAAGAAATATTAGTCGGCTGAACCGACTATACTCTGTAACTTGTTTATCTTATTTATTTATGAGTTAGGCTGGGCTTTTGAGATCTCAGTTAAACTAGGTTTATTTAATCTGAAACAGATTTGTGCCGTCATTACCAAGTTTGCATAAAAAAAATAGCATGTATTGGCTAACCCAAAAAATGTCATTTCCCATGTAATTATATTAACAATATAGCAAAACGTTGTTAAATAGGTATTTGTTGTTAATTTTAAAACTATTCCCTAGAGTTAATTTATAATATTTAGTACTTCTAATATTGCGAGTAGTGTTGAAATTTGATAAGAGTATTTATGCCCTTTTTAGACGTGAGAGAATTTTTTTTTTTTTTTATTCCTACACTAAATCCCGCGAAGCTTTTTGCTTGTCTGCAGGAGACCAGTCTCTGGCGGGAATCGAACCCGCAACCCCGGTACTGATAGACTAGCTCACTACCAGCTGTTAGTGAGCTTGAATCTTTACAAATATTTTGTTGTTAATAACGAGGGTCAAGAATTCTTCTTGAAATCCAAAGTACATTTTTGTTTTTCATTTCAAAAAAAAATGTACTTTGGATTTCAAGAAGAATTCTTGACAAAAAGTACGAAAAAACAGAAGTTAGGAAGAACATGTAAATCAATTAAAATAGATAATCATTCATTCAAAAGAAAATTTCGATCTACCAAGGTGAAATACCATTTGGTTTAAAGATTGATGTTTGACTATTGACGTCATCTGAAGAGATTGTGTAGTTACAATCGAAACTAGTCTGGGCAACCTGTCCGTGAACGCCCAGGTTCAAATCTCAGCGCAGTCAAGAATGAAAAATTATCAATAAAAATTTTAATTAATTTCATGTTGTAAAATTCCTGTCTTCATAAAAATAATTTAATGAAAATTAAATTCAATGAACTTAAGCCTAATTAAAAATATCTAAATTTATACAATATTTATCAGTGGGAAAAAGTTTTACCAATTTGGTGCAAAGCAAAACGGCTAAAACTGCAGGTCCACAACAAGCGTTCAGTGTGTTTATGCGTCAGTCCAAAAAGTAGTAGTGTAAAATTTTATTAACAAGTTACACAGCAAGCGCGTAGAATGCATATACGTATCGAAAGCGTGAAATAAGATTGCTATCTACTTTAGCATGCGTCTTGAAATAGGTAAAAAAAATAAACATACGCGTAGAACGCGTGCTGTGGTCCTTCAATTTAAGAATTAAAAGAAAGAATTTATTATTCTGTTTGCTTTTATGCTCTGCTTTGAAGGGTTTATTGCTCTTAGTTGTTATTCAAAAAATAAGCATTGAAAATTAAATTGTTTGTTCAAAAAAACTATAGAAAAATTATCGTCTTACCGCCAGTAAAATATGGCCGATACCGATATATCGGCAAAGCCGGAGTATCGGCGATATATCAGTATCGGTATCGGCATTCGTTACTTCCCTACTTTCTAACCGATTGAACAACAAGATATTTGTACTTGATCAGTGAGATATTTGTTGACATTTGTGATAATTCAATACCCAAAATATTTTAGTAATTTTTTTTATTGTTGCCACGCTTTTTACCAAAAGGAGAAGCTGTGCGACAATTCAAAATGGAAACTTTTTTTTAATATAATAAACATTTTATTAGAAGATAAGACATTTTTCTTAAATAAGCGCAGAAAAAAAATCTTAAAAAGTTAAATATCCAACACGTGTCTTGGTCTGTTTATTGTCAAAAAAAATATTGATGTTCATTAAACTTGCAAATTTAGTAACAGAGAATTTAAATAACTTTTTCCTCGAATGTTTATTAACTAGAAACTAATACAAATGGCGCCAGATAACAACATCACATAACTAATTTTGTTGTTGAAAATCTACGAAGTATAAAGTGGGTGGAAGGCAGGAAAGAAGCGAGTATACATAAATAAATGTATAACACGCTTTTTTTGTTATTTTTAATGTCATCATTGGTTGTCCTACTTATTCAGGCATGTGGATAAGGGCTTAATATTTGGTTAAATGCTTCGAGAGAGGGAGTTATGTAGGAATATATGGATTTAACAGTAAACATCACCATCATACGTTATCTTTGAAATGTTGTTTATTTTGTTTGGGTTTCAAATTGTTTTTTTATTTGTTGTTTATTATAATTATTTTGTTTTTGTTATAATACACAACAATTTTGTTAAGGACTTCAATTGAAATTGGTTTTGTTGGGGCGATTTTTTTTACTTAACAGCGTTTTTGAATAGATAAATTTTAAGTAAAGAACAATTTAAAGCTAAAGCTAACGATTTCATATTTCAGTAAGATTCTAATATGGCAATTAATTTATTTGTTTTATGTTACAAGGCAATTTTTGGTATTTGGTCAATTGGTAGAACTAACTGTCTGTTTTTAGAGGAAGAGAGCAAAATCGGTTCGTTAACATATTAAAATACAACAGGCTGTTCACAACAGTGCTATTTGGAGTAAAATAGTACTTAACTTCTTAGCACTTTAGAACACTTTGTGACTTTGCTAAATATGTTTTAAAAAATTATTACAAATTCGTAATATTGTTCTGGGCAAAATTTTTTAACGTTCTCATCATTGAAAATGTGTGTGCTGGTAAAAAAAATTGTTTCTTTATTGTGAACATCAAGTGAAAATGTTGCTGCCACTGTGAATCTGGCCCTTTTTCGAAATAAATTTTCTTTTCTATTTGTTAAGGGTTACAAATACGAATACTATTATAAATTATACTCCAACTTAATTTAATGCGCAATAGTAACTTAGAACTTCAGCCCGTTGCACACTAGGTATTTTGAAATACTTTTTAGACCAAAATTAATTTCAGTCAAAGTTTTGGACCGATATGGCTGAAATTTGGAATTTAAGAGTTACTCATATGCTGGAGTTTTTTATTTTTGTAATGGTTAAACATTTTTAAGGGTTGTCACCATATGAAAAAAAGTAACAAAACTGAATAGCTCGAAAACTAACGGATACATTTTTTTTTTCAAATTTTGTACGATGAAAAAACGCAAGAGGCTAAAAAATGGCGAAAAACGCTTTTGCTTAAAAAAATCATTAATTTTTCCGTGAGCCTTGTGCCACCTTAACGACAAATGTTATGCAAAAAGTTTGTAGCTTTTGCTTTAACGAAGCCAAATCTTTTTTTTTAACATTATGTAAATTAATTTCACTGATAATTACATTCCAAACATTTATTTTTTCCACAAATCCCAACATTTGAAAGTTCGCTATATATCAAGCCTCAGCTTAATATAAATAAAGATTTCTTTTCTTAAAACTTTTCATCAAGGAAAAACCAGGCAGTCCACGGTCAATATTATCAAAAGCTTATGCTTTATGGAAAAAGTCATTTATTTGAGGTTAAGTTAGAATTACAAGTTTTGTAAACAAAAGTAATAATGTCCACCAAAACATTTTGGTTTTTTTTTTTTTTTTTAATTACTTACCATCCCCTCTCTTCACCATATTATGCACAATTTACTTCTTTTTGTTTAATATCTAATAAAAAAAAAAACGTTTTAATTTATATAAAAATTACACTTTTAATGCTGCACTATGAACGTTGCTTGCAAATGTCAACTTCGACTGCCCATACATATACATATGCACTTATTTGGTCTTTCTTAATCGAACGTCATTAGCAGGGCCCGGAATTTTATGCAGTTAAAATCGCGGTTTATGCGCATAAAACATGCACTAAAAATAGAATTAAAATTCTTTTAATACACTTATTAATGATAAAAAAAAAAACATGAATATAACAACAAGAAAAACAAAAATAAAATAAAAACGTAAAAATGCAGTCTCATAAACGAAAACAAGGGAGAATAAACACAAACGTATAAGTTAAAATAAAGTATAGCACAAAAATATAAAGAAACCCCAAAAGCAAAATAATCACTAGATAGAAATTTGAACCAAAATATGAAATGAATTAAGAATAATAAGAAACATTTTTTATTATATAAATACATAATTTTTTTTTTAATATTTTCAAATGTAAAGTTAAAGCTGCTTGGCATCAAAAAGCTTTTAAACATTGAAAATTACCATTATACGCGGTACATGAATAAATGCTGACAGTCGTTATTGTCCGCTACGCTGTTTTCGTAAAAATTTAAATTAAATATGCCAGCAGTTTGTTTTATTGTTTTGAATCCTTAATTTTTTTAAAAATTTTATCAAGCTTGATACGAATTTGTTTACTACAGTTACCCTCCACTGCATACACTTTATTTATGGCATTATCAATTTTGTTTCTCAATAGATTATATTTCTCTAATTTCACAATAGTCTCGGAGATAAGTCCATAATTTAAAGATACAAAGATTATCTGAGCTTTTATATTTGAAAAATTTGCTGTTTTTAATGATCACCATCGTCGAATCCCTCCACCACATCCTTGAATTGGTAAAAGTTTTTAGTATAATACATAACTGATTTAACCTACGTTCCCACCTGGTTGTTATAGGCTATGGATGAAGAATTTAATCGGGATACTTCTCTTAATATGCGGCAAATCCCGAGATGCTTTGCAAATATTTTTTCCCATAAGAAATCAATAAATCAATATCTTCGCAATTGTCTCTTATCTCTTCTGCAAGACGGTGCATCGAAAAATGAAACAAATGACACAAGTTTTTTTTTCCAAATTTGCAACAAAAATATGCAGTGCCAGCAATATATGCAAAAATATGCATTTAAACCAAAATATGCATTTAAACCAAAATATGCAAAAATATGCACTAGCAAATCGATACCATTTTACTTCAAATTTCATGATTCGCAAAGTTATTTAGTTTATGTTGATCTCAGACTGACGACAACAAATATGCATTTGCATAAAAATCCAAGCTTTGGTCATCAGCAAAAACATTATTGCAAAAAATTATTTTTGGCCAAGATTTCGGGTCATATGGCCTATAGTGCGTTGTAGTGAAGCCGCATCCCACTGATAGATCAGACCAGTTGCGAACTACCAAGTGGCCTACCCAGGTATCCAATTTGTTTTTTAATGATTTAAATTGTTTTAATTCAAAAATAATATTTTGCTGCTATTTATTCTTTTAATATACATACATACATATGTATATTTGTATCGGGTGTTTTTTTCAGTGGTATAGAACTTCGAATTGAAATAAAACACAATAAAATCGTTTTAATGACCATCAATTTGGCTTTATTGGAAGGATAATTTTATGCCATTAATGTTTAAATATGATTTCAGGCATGTGGCCGCCGCGGCTGGCTCGAATAAAGCCAATTCTACAGGTCCAATTTTCAACCACTTTTTCGAGCATATGGGGCCGTATGTCGGTTTCTGGTTTGTTGGCGTAGACGAGCGACTTCATCACATAGAGTAAACGTAGTGCGAAAACGATCCATGGTTAACCGAATTAATTGCTCTGATGGACGATTATGTCGACCATAAAATGGACGGAGCTTGCGGTAAACTTCGCGAACTGAACCGTTATTTTCGAAATAAATTTGCACGATTTGCAAGCGTTGTTGTTTTGTCAACCTGTTCATGATGAAATGGCAAACCAAACTGAACATAAATGACATTAGAGTTGACAGATTTGACCACAAAATTCCAGTTTTATCTCTATTCGAAAAACAAACCTGTAAAAAAACACCCTGTATATAATGAAAATCCATGCGTGATTTGATTTATTTCGTATACATATTTTTCATTTTAAATTGCTTGTTCTAGATACTTGAAATACATATTCATTTAATATGTATTAAAAAACGCATATACACACGTTTTAATTACATACTTTTGAGTGCGTTTAACACGCACCTCATATGCAATAATTATTTTTTATTTTATTGTTTAAATCTCAGTAATTCCTCTAAATAGTTTTATGTAATTTTATTAAGCATATACATATATACATATATATATATATATATTTACTAATAGTTTATGAGTGAAAAGTGTGGATAAAATTGCGTGAAATAAATTTCTAGTTGTTTTAATAATTTTGTATTAATTTATACAAAATTTATACATAATAATAAATTAGTTATTATTAAGGTTAATTGCTTTGGGAATAAATTAAAACAAAAATTTTGTATGTTTACAAATTGGAGGGGTGAAAGGGTAGTTTACACATATTTTATTACATTGTGGAAATGTGAGAAATTTATAGAAATATTTAACTTGTTGTTAAAAAAAAAATTTTTTGAATTTTAAGATAATAACATTTTTTGTTTTAGTTTTATGATTTTAATTATATGAGAAGTACAATAACCTTAAATGGAAAATTTGTAGAATATGTTTTTTTAGATATTCCATAATCGGATATTTGTTGTTGTTTTTTAATAATATTTATTAATACATACTCATGAGTGTTGTTGGAATTAGAAACAATTGTTCAAATAATACATTTTCTGTGTGAATTTTGTAATTCAATTTGCTTACCTGAAAATAAAAAAAGAGATATAATTATAATTTACTCAACAAATAACTTAGAGATTTAAAATAGATTAAATAAACAAATAAAATAAAATTTTTTACACTTGGGAAAATAAATGACAACTTAAAGCAATTTAAAATAAGTAAGAAGGTATAGCCGGTCTAGCCAGATTATATGATACCCTACACCACGGTATATAAGAACAAATTTTTGCAAGTGTACCTATTTGGGACCTAAATTTTAAAAATGCATAGCTAATGTAGCTACGCACAGAAAGAAATCAATGTAAAATCGTCTGAAACAAGGTTAATTTTATATTTTTCGGTAATGAGTTTGCTTCACAGTCACTTCATGTTAATTCAGCATGATTTTTTAATATTGCGAACAACAAAATTTGTTTGTTTTAATTTACTTTAATTCATGTTAATTTAACTTTCAGTCAAATTAAAACATAATGACATTTATATTTTAAAGTTTAAACAACGTGAATTTCATTTTGAATCAATTTGATTTGAGTGTGAAATAAGAAGAAGCTTCAAAGGCAACATATGTATTTATTTTAGAATAATTCTAAACACTTATCCCCGGAACTAGAGAGAGAGAGAGAGAGAACATATTATTATTTATTTTCCTGTAACAACATGTTTCACTTTTATTGTATTCGCCTTTGTTTACATCAGCAGAATGACCCAATACGATTCGTCATCATGCTACTGTGAACATTTGATGTATTTAACTAAATAATTTGAACAAAAAGAATGCGGGAATTTTTCTTATTTTTATAAATTATTTTAAACAAGATAATTAAAATTCATATTTTTTCTGAATAATGCTATTTTAACATTTTTTTAATTAAAGTTAATATGAAACAATGACCATTTTAAATAAAGTCCATACTTTTGCAGAAATTTACGGTGGCATGTCTAACGTCCAGTGTCATAGTGTCCATGGACGTTATGACACTCCAAAAAGTGTCATAGTGACCATGGACACTGCGACACTTTTGAAAGTGTCATAACGTCCATGGACACTATGACACTTTGCAAATGGACATTATGACACTTTCAAAAGTGTCATTAGGTCCATAATTACTAAAGAAGTTAAATACAAAAAAATGATCTGCATACACGCAGAGAAAAACATGTTTCATTATGGTCCCAACCAACAAAACTATTTTTAAAGAAACTAATTTAACCATAATATGGTTGTCGGTGACAATGATTTGGTTAAATGAAACATAATATGGTAAAAAAAAAATTTTTAAATGGTTTTGCTGCTTTTTCTCTGGGTGTTTGTTTTTAGCGCAAGGATTTTCTCCTCCATGGTATAACAAACACCGGCTTCGCTAACTAAAGCTTCTCTGCATAGTCGGCTTTCGTTCGGAAACAAGGCAGATATTAGAAGCTTTACTTAGCGAAGCCGGTGTTTGTTATACCATAGAGGAGAAAATCCTTGCGCCCGGCCGAAGGCCCGCTATGATCCCAAATTTGTTTACATTCTTGCTTGTTGTGGACATTATGACACCTTGCAAAGTGTCATAACGTCCGCGGACGCTACGACATTTCTTTGATTGACGTTATGACACTATGACACTGGACGTTATGACATGCCACCAAATTTACAATGATTTTCAATCAACATTGCGCCATGTTAATTTTACATTGCTATTTTTTCTGTGTGTATATGAATAGGGATCCATCTATGTTTTAAATTTCATTAAAATCTGTTAGAACGCTTATGTGTCCATATAAATATGGATCTATCTATGTTTTTAATTTCATTGAAATTGGTTTGATAGTGGGCACAAAGACTCTATTCCGGAAAGCAGCTTGTATGGGTATGGGGGTATAGGAAATTATAGACCGATTCCTCATTGTGCCAATTAGAACCTATGCACAAAATTTCATTAATTTATCTTCAAAATTGCGAGCTGTACTTTGCGCCCAAGGTTATATGGACAGCCAGCCAGTCAGTAAGCCGGTCGGGCATCGTTAGATCGACTCCGATTCTGAGCTGCAGAAGATTGTTTAA
Organism: Pollenia amentaria; assembly: GCA_943735925.1. Taxonomy (NCBI): domain Eukaryota; kingdom Metazoa; phylum Arthropoda; class Insecta; order Diptera; family Polleniidae; genus Pollenia; species Pollenia amentaria. The sequence continues at coordinate 149,345,020 of OX031008.1, forward strand.
CTTTAAAGTTTTTAACGGGTTGTGTATTTTTGACAAGTAATCAGTTGACAATATAAGAGAATAATTCAAACAAACTTGTGAATCATGAAGAATACGCTTATTAAAGATGTTAAAAAACATACAGTATTGGTGAAAAAGGAAACCAGGACTACAAAAACAAAAAGCGCCGAGTCTGTGATTCTATCCATTTTTCAATGTGCAAAAATTGTTTATTTTTCACAAGAAATAAGTCGTTCACTTTACATGGAATTTATTTTTAAATGTAAAACACATTGAACCACAAAGTAACAATTTAACATTAATCGCCATTTTTAATGTTAACAGTTATATTTCGGTTTAGTATTGCCAAGTTTATTTTTGATTTAAATTTAACATGTTATATCAATTTGAAATCAAATTAATAAAGCATTTGATGTCAAATGTATATTTTAAAATAATTATTAAATTTAATTTAAATGTTAAAATCCAACAATTGAAAAACGTTTGAGAATTTTGTTTGATGTCGAATGATTAACTCATTTCATATCAAAGGTTTGAATTCGTGCTTGTTGGGTTATTATTAATCCACGAAATTCATATAAAAGGTTCTCAATAATTGATAATCATCTAGTTCTATTCAATGCTGCTCATTTTACGTATTCCATAATACTTTGTAATGCAGAAATCTAATGAGTTTTATTGCGACTGTCCAAAATCTAATTAAATATTGCAGTTTGTATTCAGACTAGGGATGCCAACGGGAAATCCCGAATCCCAAAATCCCGGGATTTTTCGGGATTGATAAATCCCGAATTCCGGGATTTATTTTTATGAGTCCCGGGATATTTAACATATCAACTTTTATGAACAAAACTGTTCGTTTTTATTGAATTTTTATAGTATATTCAAAAAAATTATTAAAAATTATATTTGAGTTATATTTTTTATTGGAAATAATTCTTATATTTGAGTTTAATTTTTGTGTTTGGAACACAGCGAGTATTTAAAATTTTAAATTTTTGCTTGATATATGACGACTATTTCTGGATTTTTGTATTTTGCGTAATAAAATCCATTATTTTAAGTAGAAACAAAATTTGCAGACTCACATCTCAAGCCTTTATTACAAGGATTTCAAAATCCCGAGCCCCGGGATTTTTAAAAATCATTCCCGATTGGCATCCCTAATTCAGACACATGAAAATAATAATTGTACTTGCTTTTGTTAAAGTGCAACATGTTTAGAAAAAATTAAAAAAAAAAACGATAAAGTCGTATGGGATTTAAAATTTTTTTTTAGTAATTCAAGCTCGAGGCCAATTATTTGTAAAAAAAATATATATTATTTATTCTTTATTATTTGTAACTAATTTCTTGATAATCCATATCCACTGGATATCAAAATATTGGAGAAAATAGATAAATAAATAATGTATATTTTCAAAGGTCAAAGAAATAATATTAATTTAGTAATACTTGTAATTTTTTTACACATTGCATTCACACTATCACAGTTTAATATATTACTTGAGTTTTTGACATGTCTTAATACAAGAAGGGCCCTGTTTCTCAAAACTGCAAGTTACAAATCTACAAGTAAAACACATTTGAAACAAAAACAAATATTGTAAAATTGTTGCTTTTTTAATGTATTTTACACGTAGAATTGTAATTGTAGTTTTGAGAAACCGGTCCAAGTTATAATCGTGTAAAGGTCCCGTAAAACAAAAAATAATTCCCAAGTACATGAGAGTAAGTGCCCCATATTAGTCTTCACTTTCTGAAAGAAAACTTTCATAGAGTAAATCGAGACTAACGGACAAATGTTACGTTCAAGAGGACAATGTAACCATAGTGTTAAAGAAAAATTATACTATAATTAGTATTGTGGTTATTTTATCGAACACTTTATCGTTTTTTAATCCAAACTTTTATATTTTAATCAGGCTTAAGTTCATCAAATTTAATTTTCATAAAATTATTTTTAATGGAGAAAGGTATTTTACAACATGAAATGTATTGAAATTTGTTGATAATTTTTCATTTTTGACTGAAGCTGGGATTAAACCCACGGACAGGTTGATTTGACATGTTTCGATAGTAAACACACTATCCATTCAGAAATCTTTGTCCTTTAACACTCCCCGCCATTGACGAGGACTGGCAGTCAATAGTCAAACATTAATCTTTAAACCAAATTGTATTTTATTAGTGGATCGAAATTTGTTTAATACATACTAATATTTGCACACACAAAAACACCGCCAAAATAATCAGCAAATATTTCTAAGCGCAATAGAGTAACTCATTTAAATAAATCTTCATTGTACCAGCCAATGCCACATAGCAACAATGTTTACCAAATAACATGTTACTAAATACATGATTCTAAAGTATTTTATTTTTTTTATTTCCATTATATTATGGAATTAAATTTTTTTGTTGTATGTAATGCTAGTAGAATTGTTTCTCATATTTTTCATTGGTATCTAGTATTTGGAACAATAATAAGTAGTATCTGTTGTGTAGTAGTATTTCTAACAAACAACAATCAATTTCCATTTCTATGAATCGATGTTGTGGTTGTTGGAATTTATTACAAAAAAGATTGTGTAATTAAAAAAATTATTATTAATTTTAATTGAATTTACTGTTGTAATTAAATACCCTTGAAAATTTAATCAATGTATTTTGTATTTGATATAACTAAATGGAAAACTTTTTATTTAATAGGTTTCAGGGTTTTTTTTTTAAAGAAAAAATCTTTTTTTGTTTAAATTTATCATTCTTTTAACCAGAGAAACCGTACCCGTTTTAGAGGTTTTTTTTCAAAATTTTAACATTTGTTGGTGCATATTTCTACATATTTTACCCTTTGCAGCATGTTTTGTCTTTTTTAGTTTACAGAATTTTTTGCAGCGTTTTGTAAGCTTATAGCGCATATTTCAAATTTTTTCTTTTTGCAAGTTTTGATTCTTGTTTGACTTTTTAAACGCGTAGCTTTTCAGTTTTAAATCTGTTTTATATCTGTGTTGCAATAATTGCGAAATCTTAATATTATTTTCACTCTAATTTGTACGCCAAATCACGTTGCCATCTATATAAATATATATGAAAAAAATTAATGTATGTATTTGATTGGTTGATTTTTTGTATGTTTGTATCTTATAGCCGCCTGCACTGCTAATCCGATCTTTATGAAACTTTTACAGTATATTGCTGATGGTCTGCAAGGAGCTTTTGCTAGATAGAGAACGCCAAGAGCTAAAGTTTCCAAATTTAGTTCAAATATCTCGTTTATCAATGCAAAATTTTGGGCGGAATTGGATAAGTGGGCGTGGCACCTCACATACAAAGATATTATAGATTGCTCTAAATATGACAAAGTTTCCAAAAATACACAACATCCGAGAAAATGTGGTGGAGAAAAAATAGATTTGTTTAAATCTAAAGAACGGCAAGAGGAAAAGTGTTTGTGGAACATATTAACCCTCTAATTCCACTTTAAAAGGATAATTTTTGACTGTATTCTGAAAAATCGTAAAAACATCCATAAAAAGGGGGATGGCGGGGATGAAATGTAATACAAAAACGCTGGCCAAGAAATTCTACTACACATGTCAGAGGGCACCAAAGCCCCAAACCTAGCACAAGCAACAAAAACAGCCAAACTCAAGAGTCAATAAAAATCGGCTGGGTTGTCCTGTTTCATTCATTAAACCTACAATGCACAGTGGGAATATTGACATATTGTTAAGGGTCCGCCATCTAACGTTTTTTTCATTTAGTGCTTATTTCGTGAATGGTAACACTTAGCTCATGTCTGATTTGACAGATAATTAGTTTTATACTTCCGCTGAACGAATATGGTTGTGTAATAGCTTGAACAACGCTGGGAAATATTGCGACATTCCTTTGAAAATCATGGTAATGTTGCAGAATGTGTGCGAAAATTGCGTACGAATTTTGGAAGAAGAGAAGCACCGTCAGCTCCGTATGTTCGGGTATGTGGCGGGTATGTAAACAAGCAAAATTGTAGCATTTGGGGCACAGAAAACCCGCACGCATACATTAAAAAGACGAGTCTCTGTTTGGTGCAGATTTTGGTCCAGAGGCATAATTGGGCAATATTTCTTCGAAAATGAGCAAGGAGTGGCCCTTACAGTCAATGGCGATCATTATCGGGCCATGTTGAACGAATTTTTGTTCACAAAAATTGAAGAGGAGGATATTGGCAACATTTGGTTTCAACAGGAAGGCGCTACGTGCCACACAGCCGAAGCTACACTCAATGTTTTGCGCCCTGTTTTTGAAGATCGCATTATTAGCCGCAGAGCTGATGTCGTTTGGCCACCTCGGAGCTGCGATTTGACACCGTTGGACTATTATTTGTGGGGTGCCGTCAAAGATAAGTGTTTCGCCGACAAGCAAGAGACAATTGACGCTTTAAAGGACAATATTCGTGAAGCCATTGGTGAAATACAGCTGCACACAATCGATAATGTGCTTAAAAATTGGACCGATCGTGTAGGCTACTGCATGGCCAGCCAAGGCAGTCATTTGAATGAAATTGTTTTCCATTATTAACCGGAAGGATTGTACTTTCAAATAAAAAAAGAAATTTGAGAAAATATTCAGTAGTTTTTTTTTATAACATTTTCAAAAGAAAAAAAGTTATTTGGCGGACCCTTTATATCAAAGTTAAGGAAATTATGTATAGATTTCAGAAAATCATATAATTTTTAACAATTGTAAAATTCTTTAATGACATTTTGCAAAAATGTGCGAAAAAGTGTTTTTTGAGTTTTTGTCAAAAATAATTTAATTTTATATTTTTAATTTTTCTTTTTCCATGACAATAGCGTCGCAACCGGCGTATGTAATATAATTTGATCTAAGACGACGTAGATACGCTTCTATATTTGCGCCTGCTATTGTGTGCGTTTGTATAAAATTGTATACATTTTAATTTGACAGCCTATCTACGTCGTACGCTACTACATTCATACGGTGCAATTAGGTTCCTGCGGTAATGAATATCGTATTTCTTTTAAGAAAACTACCGGAAACGCTTCGTATTTCGTTGTTAGGTTTAACAGAAGAGCTGCTATTTTTTGCATTTGCTCTTTCTGAACTCAGCAAATGTAATAAAACAAACATATTTGTGAGTTTTTAGAAATTGCATTTAGTGCGGAAGGTTTTTCTGCCAAAGTTACTACCAAACACGGTTATTGTTACTAATTAGGTATTGGCTATCACGCGGTGAGAGGTAAATTTCTTGAAAAAAAATTGTGTCATAACCCTAATGTACATATTTAATAGATTATTTTAAATTCTATAAATTTATTGTTTTCATTCTACTCTTTTTAGGCCTAAAAATTAAGACAATGAAACTAAAATTTAATATTTTTGCAAAATCACTCAGGCATGAAGGTTGTTTCCTAAAGATTTCTAACACAATGTAGCAAAAAGGTAAAAAAAAATCATAGTAAATTACGCTTTTTATCATATTATACTACTATACTTAAATAATACAATACACATAAATATTGTTTAAGAATAATTTAAATTAGTAAAAAAAAATTATTGTACATATACATATATTTTATACAAAATCAAGGTTGTAACTTTTCATATGTAATAAGATTTTTTTCTTAGTTAAGTAAAAAAAAAATTTTAAAATTTTAAACATAAAACTAACCATTAAAAATTGTAAACTCATCTTTGGTTCATTTATCTGTGTTATTGTTTTTCTTAAAGTTGCCAGATTTATATATTTGCTAGCTTAACCGTGCGCTTTGCTACCCCCATCCAAATAAAATTTTTTTTTTTTTTTTTTTTTTTTTTAATTCCAATTTTATTTACAATCTATTTTACAATATTTAGCAAATTCGATAATTTCAATAAAAAAAAAAAAAAATATCACATGTGTTATTAAACTACAATAAGCTTAATAAACTATATATACATACAGGTGTTGAACATTAAAAAAAGTTAATTTTTTGCTTCATTTTCTATATTGGAGATCTAATACATGAAACCTATTCAGTCTTCTATTTTCATCTGTTTCATCTCATACGGAAATCGCCAATGGGTTTTGGTGGTTGCTTAGTCTATTTATATACCTACAACTATATCTGTTTATTTCACTTAGAATAAAGGCTACTTTTAGATCCCTATGAATCTGAACGTTGGTCATAAACCATGGAGCGCCGGAAATATTCCTTAATGTTACAAGCGTATATGGGTGTTTCCACTATAGATGAACTTATACTCATGTATTTAGATCTAAAAAAAAAATCTTTTGATATTTCAATTTGTAATAATCAATGGTAAATAATTTATTTTATTTAATATGAAATTCAATAGTTGAAAAATTATTTATGAAAATTAAAATCTTAATGAACAAAAAAAAATTGAAAACTTAAATGATTAAAAAAACTTATAAAAAAATTAAAACTTAAATTTTTGTAAAATATAACAAAGTATTTTCATACCCCTACAACTACTCCCCCTCCACTTAAATGATTAAAAAAACTTATTATAAAAAAATTAAAACTTAAATTTTTGTAAAATATAACAAAGTATTTTCATACCCCTACATCCACAAGTAAGTCTACTTTTTGTAACGTTACGCCACCAAGCTTTTTAAATTGTTTCTCAAAGAATAATTTATATATTACTAGCTTAACCCGGTGCGCTTTGCTACCCCCATCGAAATAAAATTAGTAAGATTTTTTTTAAAAAGTAAAGCATCTTGGACTAAATTTGAATGATTTTACAGTAACCGTTCAACAGATATACAGAAATTTCAAGTGTCTTCGTATGGGAGGTGTCGTGCCTACTTTTCCCATTGAACCTACCTTTTGAAATATGTTGTGAGTTATAATCTTAGCTATTTGTACAAAATTGGAATACTTTTACTATTACAGTACTCCAAATACGTAGAAATCTTTATTGCGATTGTATGGGAGGTGCCACGCCCGCTTGTCTAATCCAGCCGACTTTTTGGCAGATGTCGAGTATTTATAACGAAGCTGTTTGATTCATTTTGAAAACTCTTACTGTTACCGTCCTCTTGATATAAGGTTATTCATATTTTTATTGTATGTTTGGTGCCACGCCTACTTGAAAATTAAAATATATTAAAAGCCTATCTTAAGCGCCAGGTTATCAGGAAATTACTGTGAAACTTTCAGGAAAATCGGCTCAATAGCTTAGGAGTCTATAGAGAACAAACAAACATACGCTTTTTCATTTATATATTATACTAGCTTAACCCGGTGCGCTTCGCTACACTGGCAAAAAAAATAAGAAAAAAATCTTCTATGAGGGGTACTGCTCCTACTCTGTCTACCCCGCACATTTTTATATTGAAATTTATAGTTTACTATAATAGTAGCTTTAACCACGTTTGAAGACTCTCCCTTTAATAGTTCTTCAGTTGAGCGATATTTAATGTATGCATCCTATGGGAGGTATTTCCCCCCCTGCGCCTACCCGCTTTATTTTTATTTTCAAAAAAGTGTAGTATACCATAAGAGTGACTTTTAGAAAGTTTGAACATTCGCACTATTACAGTTCTTAAGATATGCGATGTTAAACATTGGCGTCCTATGGGGTATTCCTATACCCCCGCTGCTATTTTATTTCAATTCCGGGGCTCAGAAGATCCTACTACAAAAAGTTCAGCAAAATGCGTGCAGCGGCTCTTAAGATATGCGATAATTAATATTGGCTTCCTATGGGGGGTACCAATTCCCCTGCCCCTATCGAAAAAATAAGTAGCCTATTTTATTTTTAGGGCTCACGTGATGTTACTGTAAAAATTTCAAGAAAATCGGTTCGATAATTAATATTGGCATCCTATGGGGGGTTCCAATTCCCCTGCCCCTATCGAAAAAATAAGTAGCCTATTTTATTTTTAGGGCTCACGTGATGTTACTGTAAAAATTTCAGGAAAATCGGTTCAGTAGTTTCGGAGTCTATAAAGCGACAAACAAACATACAAACATACATAATTCATTTTTATATATATAGATTTTTATTTTGAAAGGTGTAGTTTACCATAAGCGTGGGTACTACAAAAGTTGAAGACTTTTGTCTTCAGATATGAAGTATTTAATATTTTCGTCCTATAAAGGATATTGCTCCTCCTTCGTCTATCCCGCCCATTTTTATTTTGGAATTTATAGTTTAACCACATTTGAAGACTCTCACTGTAATAGCTCTTCATTTAAGCGATATTAAATAATTGCTTCCTTTTGGGGGTATTACCCGCCCTGCGCCTACCCACATTATTTATATTTAAGGTGTAGTTTTCCATAAGAGTGACTCCTACCAAGTTTGAACATTTTCACTATAGCAGTTATTAAGATATGCGTTATGAAACATTGGCGTCCTATGGGGGCAGCACTTCCGCTGCAGTTATTTTACTTCAATTTCGGTGCTCAGAAGATCGTACTACAAAAAATTCAAGAAAATGGGTGCAGCGGTTCTTAAGATATCCGAAACTTAATATTGGTATCCTATGGGGGGTACAACTTCCCCTGCGCCTGTTGGAAAATAAGTAGCCTTTTTTTATTTTCGGGGCTCATGTGATGTTACTGTAAAAATTTCAGGTAAGTAGGTTCAGTCGTTTAGGAGTACATAAGCCAACAAACAAACATATTTCATTTTTATATACGAGGGCGGATGAATAAGTCCGTGACTTTTTGAATTTTTTTCTTTTATCGAAAAACCTGTTTGTCGCTGCCATTCTTACTATCAATTTTGTAATTTGATTTACATCTTATAAATACATAAATGAATGTTTATATGTATGTGACGTAGAACAAAAAGACTTATATTTATACATATATATATATATTCATGTATGTATATACTCGTGTGTATATACTCGTATGTATATATATGTGTATAAACTTACTTATGTATATAAACTTTTTTTTATTTTACTAAAAATATATACATGCAAACACACATATCGTTAGCTAAAATGAAAAAAACGTAACTAACAAAAAATCGAGTTTTTGATTGACTAGCATAAATGCCATTAAACTACAAGTCTTGAACAAATTGCAAACCTCTGCGATCAAAAATTACGCTTTTTTGAACATAAAAACAAAGGGATGTACTTACAACGTTGTTTATTGGATAAAAGCAGAACGCAATTACTCATTTTTTCTCCTAACAAATATACGTAATGGTTTTCTCTGAAAATTGTTTGAAAAATTCCATGCACGACTTATCAATGCATCTTTTTCGGACGTAAGAAATAACCGTGTTAAAAGATTTAAAGTTTTCATTTTACAAAGTTTTTTGCTTCTACTGTAAAATTATATTTTTGTAAGTTACACCTTTTTGAATTTTAGCTAACGATATGTATATGTTTTTTTCCAGCAATAAGTAAATAGAAGCTGGAAAAAAAAGGTGGGAGTATCGTAAAATTTAAAAAATGTTTACTGGTTTTTGTTTGTTGCCTTGTCATCACATCTTTTATTATTATGTATGAAGTATTTTTGTCAGATGCCAGCTCTGTGCTTCTGTTTAAAACTTTGTAAAAATTTTATTTTAGATAATTAACGTAATATTTATAGAGAACTTCTCAATTTTTATTCTTGTAATACTGGATAAATAGAAAATTATAGCTGGATTTCTCAAAGTTAAATAATGAAGTTGAAATAGTCTAAAAAAAATTTATTGGTAGTATAAAATTGTCCCTTCCAAACAAACCTGTTTAAACACATTTAAAAAAAAAATTAATTTAACTTGCTCTGATTTATAAGCCCTTAAATTGAATTAAAGGGATAGTCAGTTTAACCTTTTTTTTTTTGTCTTTAAAAATTGGAATAAGCTATAAGTACCTCTCTGCATAGTAAAGTTTGAGTGTTTTTTTCTTTTCTACCATATGTCAAAAAAGGTTGAATGGTTTTTATTTTTTTGTTGACATTCTCATGGAAATGCCCATATGCACATATTCAGGTATATGATATTTGAGATATTGAAAACGAAACGATTCAAACCCGATAACATCGTTTTGAACATTTTTAGCAATTGATTTGTAATACAGTTTCCTCCTTTTTCTGTATATATTCTTTTAAAATTTATATTAAATATGTTAATTAAACTGTATTTTGAACAAAAATTTAACAAAAAAAAAAAAAGTTTAGTTCAGAAATTTTGTTTAAAATCACTTGAAATTCTTCACGACTTTTAAAAACGATCGTTTTGAAATCGATTGTTTTTCATCACATACCCTTACATTATTTTAAAGAAAAAGAAAACAAAGGACGCTTACGAAAGGTTATAAAAGGTTGTTAAATTTAAAGGGTCGATGTTGATTTTGAATAAAACACAAAGTATTTAGGAAGTTATTGTCATTTCTTTTTATTATGATAATATTGGTATGGAACAAAATATCGGCCAAATGGCCTCGACGGCACACCTCCATCCGATGCTCCAAATTTTCGATGACGCTGAGGCATAATTGAGGTTCTATGCCGTTAATGTGCCGAATTATCTCATAGCTCTTGAATTGTTGCTGGCTTATCGAACATACACCTTTTCTTTCAAATAACCCCAAAGAAAGAAGTCTAACGGTGTCAAATCACATGATCTTGGCTGCCAATTGACATCGCCACCACGTGAAATAACACGACCATTGAATTTGTCGCGCAAAAGAGCCATTGTTTCGTTAGCTATGTGGCAAGTGGCATCGTCCTATTGAAACCGCATATCGTACACATCCATATCTTCCAATTCGCGCCATAAAAAGTTCGTTATCATCTCACGATCGCGAACACCATTCACAGTAACTGCCTGACCGGCCTCATTTTGGAAAAAATACGGCCCGATGATGCCGCCAGCCCATAAAACGCACCAAACAGTCACTCTTTGTGGGTGCATTCGTTTTTCGACAATCATTCTTGGATTATCATTCGCTCAAATGCGGCAATTTTGCTTATTGACGAATCCACTGAGGTGAAAATGTACCTCATCACTGAAGATGATTTTCACGATATGCATTTTGATGTGAACGCCCATTTTTAGAATAAGCCTGAATAACTTTAACGCGTCGCTCGATTGTGTATCTTTCCATGATTCAAATTGAGTTAGTCTGAAGTTGAGAAATGTTAAATGAAATGCAGAAAAAAAACTTGACGTTCAGATGTGGTTCACATGCAACATCGGCCCTTAAAATTTAACCACCCTTTTTAAAGCTTGTTTTAAGAACTTTGCGGTCTGACGTATTTCGTTCTTTCGCCACAATTGTGTTTCTAGCATAAAACCGACATTGTTAAGATATTAACATTTAAGTATGTACATATTTCTAACAAATGTGTAAAATATATAAAGGTAAAAGTGAATACAATAACTTTTTTACGGTTTACAAATTAGATGTATCACATCTAATGCATCTAATTTGTAAACCGTAGGCAATTAATTATTTAAATTTTGTTTGTGTTGTGTGCTTTCTTATGGCATTTTGCCATAAACTTAATAGAAAACAATTAATTTATTTGATTTAAATATAATTTAATAAGAAATAAAAAAAAATTTCTCTGTTTTTAATAAATAAAACAGAGAAATTGCAAAAAGAAGTACATACTTTGTTAAGAGATAAACAAACTTTAACAAATTATAAAAAAAAATAAAAAATTATATTTGGATGGTATACAAAAATTGTATATTAATGTACGTATGTATGTATGTGTAACATAACAAATAAAGCAGATATGATTTCTTTTAATAAAAATTAAAAAAAAATAGAATTTAATATATTTTGGGTGTGTTTTGTTTTTTAAAAAATAATAAATATATAAGCTGGCGTGTGTTCCTAAAAACAATATAATGCTTTAACAATATTAACAGTCTAAATTATTTTGAAAATGATAAGTAAAATGTTTAATGTCTTAAAAAAGTCATACTAGTATTTCCGACAAAAAAAAAATTCAATATATATAAAAAGTACAATAGTAAATATAAAAATGTACATATAAATATACCCAGCTAGCATAGGCTGTTTGTTAGACGATTATGTTCAATATACAACTCCTAAAAGAGTCTTCTGATGATTATCTGACGAGTTACAAAAACAAAAACATCTAATTTTTTTTTATTTTTAATTTTTTTTTAAATTTTTGACACGCTCGTCTTTTAATCTTGGAATAAGCCTTTTGAGACTCTCTGTAAGAGTCATATAAGAATTATTGAGCTACCTAAATAAGAGCGTTTTTGAAATATGAAAATTCTATTGCCAATACAATTTCAATAAAACAAACCGCCCTAAGGATCTGTAAAATAAGATTTTCCGGCAGGATGGTGTTGATTTCCCGACCTTAAGGTTTGTTTGATATAAATTGTATGAAAATTATAAGTTTTGACATGAAAAACACGCTTGATGCCCTTATTTAGGTAGCTCAGTTATACGGCTGAGCATTTCACGAGTTGTAAAATAATCCCTTTATGAGTCTCATACGACTCTTGGCATGATTTTTGAAAGACTCGTTAGATAATCTCTACATACATCGTAAACGATTCCCTCTACGATTAATATAAGCGTCCTCCGCTGTGTTGTAGAAGTATCTCACAGAGGAATCAGCTTGTGTAACAGTTACTCCCGTGCGAGGAATCGTCTACAATTAAAAAATGAGCTCGTCGACGATCAAAAACACTCGTCATGAGATTCCCAGTAGACTCCCAGACGATTGAAAATGCTAGCTGGGTAAATATTAGTACAATATAAAAATGTTTGCTTAAATACCCAGCTAGCATAGGCTGTTTGTTAGACGATTATGTTCAATATACAACTCCTAAAAGAGTCTTCTGATGATTATCTGACGAGTTACAAAAACAAAAACATCTAATTTTTTTTTATTTTTAATTTTTTTTTTTAAATTTTTGACACGCTCGTCTTTTAATCTTGGAATGAGCCTTTTGAGACTCTCTGTAAGAGTCATATAAGAATTATTGAGCTACCTAAATAAGAGCGTTTTTGAAATATGAAAATTCTATTGCCAATACAATTTCAATAAAACAAACCGACCTAAGGATCTGTAAAATAAGATTTTCCGGCAGGATGGTGCTGATTTCCCGACCTTAAGGTTTGTTTTATATAAATTGTATGAAAATTATAAGTTTTGACATGAAAAACACGCTTGATGCCCTTATTTAGGTAGCTCAGTTATACGGCTGAGCATTTCACGAGTTGTAAAATAATTCCTTTATGAGTCTCATACGACTCTTGGCATGATTTTTGAAAGACTCGTTAGATAATCTCTACATACATCGTAAACGATTCCCGCTACGATTAATATAAGCGTCCTCCGCTGTGTTGTAGAAGTATCTCACAGAGGAATCAGCTTGTGTAACAGTTACTCCCGTGCGAGGAATCGTCTACAATTAAAAAATGAGCTCGTCGACGATCAAAAACACTCGTCATGAGATTCCCAGTAGACTCCCAGACGATTGAAAATGCTAGCTGGGTATATTCTATTTAAAAAAAATGAATACATTCATATACATATATTTTTAAATGATGTTTGAAATTTTTTCTGTTAAGTCATTATTATTTTAATTTGTATGGCAACATTGTGCATAAAATACAGTGTGAGAGAAGTGTAACAAAATGAAAAAACATGACATCAGTTTTGCTTTATAGCGGGTGAAATGGCATTAAAAACTAATTAATCGGCAGAAAAATTTATTTATGTAGTAGAGCGTCTGTAATATTTGCTTATTTATATTTAAAAAACTCAGTTAAAGTAATTTTTTTTTTCATGAATAAGTTCATTAGGAGATGCGTAAAATTCTACACAAATTGTTTCAAGTCAGGCGAAGTAGTGGGCTTCGAAGCGCTGTTGCCAAAATTCAGCTGTTTTCTAGTCAAATCTAGCGACTTTAAGTCAAGCTTTGTGAGAATAATTACGATTTAGCTATTAGCAGGAAATCTAACGATTTATTATTATGGTTTTGTTCGCTTTTAATACAAAAGTTACTTTGAAATAAGAAAAATGGCCAAATAAACAACACAAACGTTTACACAAACATGTGAAAAAAGCATTTCTCCTGCGCTGTTTACTAAGAACCGAAGCGAACTCACTTTACAGGTGTTGGTGAAAATATAACTGAGGAATTTTTTTTTTTTTTATTGTTGTACTTGCTGTAGTGCCATGAATTTATAGTTATTCATACGTTATATTCTTATTTCTATAAACATATATATATACTTTCAAGCCTTATTCACAATGGAAGCAGCCATTTCGTTTTCCATATGTCTCATTCTTCTCCGACGTGTTTCATAAAAATTCTTTAAGTTTTTAGTACAAGAATGAACTAAAGTTTTGTTAAAAAACTGAAAACTTGTTTACGACCAACTTGAAAACTTGTTTACACCAACAAATAATATGAAGTTATAAATGAAGTTTATGATCATTTTAATAAGTTTTTAATACAAATAAGAATTTGATCTCAGCAAAGCCTATAGCGTAGTCCTTATATTTTTTGTATTTATTTTTGTATGTATGTTTCACATGCTTCCTTAATTCTATTTTTAAAAATAGCATTTGATGATGCATTACCAAATTGTTTTCATTCATACATAATTTTATCAAATTAAACGTAAATTATTGATTTTATTTGCAAAATAGTTGTTTTAGGGATTTAACGCAAAAAATTGTTTTATGAATTTAGCACAAAATATTTTAATATTTCAAATATTTAATATTTAATTTATAATAGCGATTTATGGTTAAGTTTTTTAATAAACTAAAAATTTAGCTATTTTTCCTTCTGTTTAAGCGATATTCTTTGAAAATCGGTTGGCAACAGTGCTTCGAAGTATACTATAGGGAGAGCTCGACCCTAATATATGGCAAAGACTTAAATATTCAAAGAAAAAATTATTAAATTTCTCCAATCACCAAATTTATTCCAAATTCATAATATCAAGCAAACAAGTTGTTGATTTTGCACATACTACCAATATGATTATATTGATTACTAAAAATTTTAAAATTTTGAAAAAATATTTTCAATAAATGATATTTTTAATTTTAATTAAAAAAGTAATCAAAAAACTTTGCCATTTCAAACAATGTGTTAATTTATTTAAATAAATATTGACAATTCCCAACAACAATTCTACATGTTTAAATTATTTTATTTTAAACGAAAAAAGTCAATTAAGATTTTTTGTTATTTAATTGAAAATTTATTTCAAAACAACTAAAATGTTAATTTAATAAATATTAAATTTTTAATTTTCTGTCAACTAAGAAAATAATTGATTCAATTATCACATTAATTAAATTTAAAAACATTTTAAACCATTTTTTTTAATTGATAAAAAGTTTTTTCTGTGTTACTGTAGTGTGTTCTACGAAGAAACACGCGATCAAGAAATATGTTGACTAGCCCAGATTATCCGCCGCCTCACTACTACTGTTATTGATATTTATACAGTGTGCCGCATCGCCATTATGGCCTTGGCATCCGCATCGCTGGGAACGAGAACGGCATTTAGTAGCCGCTGACCTCTAGTAAGCGGAAAACATTAAAGGTGCGGGCTTTAATTGGAAGCTTTTTCGATTCAAAAGTAATTGCTAGTTCAGCATCGACTGAAAGAATTAGAAATAAAATTGCTTTCGAATCGAAAAAGTATTTGATCACGACTGCCAGAATGAGCCCTATGTTAAGATTTCTAGACTCGGCCCCAACTTTAGGCTTCCAGGCTAACTTTCCTTTGCTACAAATTTGAACATCGGAGGTTGACTATTGATACTACAAACGAAAGATAGGCAGTCAAAACTGATTGTGGGATAACCTGGCAATTGTAAGCACTTATGGACGGCAAGCCAACCATAGACTAGAAGAGGTGTGTAATATTTGTTATCAGGCATGCACAGCGTCTGAAACTATTCCAGCGGGAAAATAAGGAATTATTTATATAAATAAAAAAAAAAAATAATGTATTATTTTCGAAAAAATTATAATACTTTCATTGGAGTCGAGAAGGTTATTTAATCTGACAAAAAAATTATGCATTGATTACCACGTACAGAGAAAAAAATGTTTCACCAATTAAAGCATTAATCAAAACACAATCAGTTTTAATTAAAAATTTAATCAAGTGAATTAAAAGTTTAATTGATACATTCAGCGGGGAAATAAGGAATTGTTTATATAAATAACAAAAAAATAATGTATTATTTTACTTCATCTGACAAAAACATCATGAATTGAGAACCACGTACACAGAAAAAATGTTTCACCAATTAAAGCATTAATCAAAACTACAATCAGTTTTAATTAAAAATTTAATCAAGTGAATTAACGTTTAATTGATAGATTAATTTGTTTACTGTTGCAAGTACATAGTATCAATTATAAATTTAATTCACTTGATTAAACGTTTATTTCACTTGATTAAACGTTTAGTTCACTTGATCAAAGTTTTAATTAAAACTAATTTTATTTTTGATTAATGCTTTAATTGGTGAAAAAATTTTTTCGGTGTATATTTCCACATTTGTAGAATAAGAAATGTATTGAAAACAAAATACGTATGTACCTTGTAATTTTTCAATTTTTTTTTTTTTTTTTTTTTTTTTTTTTTTTTTTTTTTTTTTTTTTTTTTTTTTTTTTTTATTAATTTACGGCCAACTAAAAGTAATTAGAGGTGGTTTCCGAAGTTTTTTTTTCTGTAAAATACGTAAAATTGCCATTAACCAAAACTTTATTTATAATTTCGTTTATATTTTTAGGGCTGGGTTTTTCAGATGTAGTTAAAGTTTAAACTTAGTTTAACGTACTCTGAAACTCGGATTTTTTTGGCGAAATGAGATTTTTTTTTAATTATTTCTTAAAGACCATAATTATAAGCAAAACTAATGCTAGGAACACAACTGGGACGAACGACGAATTTCGCCCAACACGACGAATTTTTCCGTAAAAATTCGCTGAGTAAATTCGTCGTATGAAGCACAATAACGACGAATAGCTGGCAGCTTTTATAATTGAGAAAGTTGATTACTGTTTGTGCAAAGAGTGAGAAATAGTGTGATCATATTCAAAAAAATTATGCTTAAAAATAAAAACATAATCAAAAACACAACTAAAAACAATTTTTAGAGCAAAATACTAATAAAAAACAAACAATTATTAAAGTAAAAAGTAACTTTATTTACTAAACTACTTCTTAACTAAAACCAAAAATGGCCACCTAGTACTGATTGGTTCGTCGTTCGCCGGCGTATGAAATAGAATTAAATCTATTTAAAGTTCGCCGCGTCTGGCGAATTTTCGCCGGCGCCCGGACACAAACGTCTTTTATGTTTGGCGACGAATATTCGCGGCCAAAAATTCGTCGTTCGCCCCAGTTGTGTTCCTAGCTTAAGCTTTGCCTTTAAAATTTTGTATACTAACTTGGTAATGCCGGCACAAATCGGTTTTCAGATACCCAAACCTAGTTAAACTGAGATCTCAAAAACCCAGCCTAAGTCATTAAAGCTGTGTATTTATTATTAGAAAACTTGATTCTTATTGTTTTTTTTTTAGCAGACAAACTCAAATTGCTGTGCTTAACAAAAAAAAAATTATACATACATACATACAATAATACATTAAAAATAATTTATATGATTTTATAAAAACTATAGTTTCTTTTTTTTTTATTTTATTTTTTATATGCTTGTATGTACATAATTTAATTTTTTTTCTGTTGAGTTGTTAATTGGTGGATGGTTAAAGTTTGTTCAGTGTACAATACCAATTTATATTTAATTTTTTATGGTTGTTTTAATGCTGAGTTCATGGTCACTAATAAATAAACTTTAAATTATGCTATGAAACAAAACAATTAAATAAATGACAAGATTTTGGCATAACTGATATAATAAATGTACTTTTTACATAAGTGACGATCATTTGATTTTAAACTTAAGCGAAGAATAATATAAATTTTTGCAAAAACAGGATCTTTCAATAAATTATGGGTGAAATTGTAGAAATAAATGTCATTTAATCGGAATTTCATCTGGTAACACCGTAACCATAGCGATATTGTGTGGGTTTAACAAAAATTTTCGTTCGAAAATATAAAACGCTAACTAAAGTCTCCTGCGCACCGGTTTCAACGCAACTGATTTCCAATTCGTTTCAAACCGCTTTCAAAATAGTCGCGTCATGTGCGGTTCAAATGAGTCTATGGCATAAACTCAAACGAAACTCGAAACTAACTAGAAGTTACAGTTTCGTTGCAGTTGCGTTTCACCGTCTATTCTGTAACGTTGAGAACAAATGAAAAGCAATTAAGAGCTTCCTACACGACGGTTTAAATGCAACTGATTTCCAATGCCTTTCAAACCAGTTTCTAATTGGTCGCGTCATGTGCGGTCTTTCAAAGGAGTCTTCGTCATAAACTAAAATTAAACTAAAAAAAAAAAACTAGAAATTGCAGTTTCGTTGCAGTTGCGTTTCAACGTCACTTCTGGGTCTTAGTTTATTCATAAGGTTGGGAATTGTATAAGGCAGGGGAAAACGTATCGAAACGTTAAACGATTACGAACACGTGAAATCAAAAATTGTAGATAAAGGCCCAGAACAGACGGTGAAATGCTACTACAACGAAACCTTTTTTAGAATACATATTAGTTGAAACCTGGTTTAATCGTTTTCTACACATCGCATAACCTAAATTGTACCACAATGTAAGGAAATTACCACAATCATTTCGGTATTCTTTGAGAACAGATGAAACGCAAACACGATGCGAAAGTTCGTTGCAGTTGCGTTTCAAAGTCTGTTCTGGGCCTTATTGAACAACATGAAATAATGGTGAGGTAGAGAGTGAAAGAAAAATATTAACTAAAACTTTGAATTTCTATGTTATTCTACCCCCTTTCTCTGTAGTGCTGCCCCTGGTAAGGGTAAGTTTCCCATCCTAGTCAACTATTACATATATAGGTAACGCCCTAAAATAATGATTTGCCTTTAAAGTCACACACTATGATCATATTTTATGAATAAAGCGTGGTCCAGCCAGGTTGCTTAAGCTTGGTAAAAAAAAAAAGCTTGCCAAAAGGAGCAATTATCCGGTTGAATATAACAATGGGCCTATTCTTAAATTAGTTTCCCTGAATTTTTCCATTAATTTCATCACAGTTGACAATGTTTAAACACTATTCCGACCATATTTTGAAACTTTCGAACTGTAGCCACCAAACTTTTATTATTTTTAAATGATTGTTCAATACGGAAGACACTTTGTTGTATACTTTACTGCACAAACGGCGACAAATTCAAATATTGCGTTAATATACATGAATACACATTTTGCCGAATTAGTGTTATTTGATTTTTTAAGTTCAAATCTTAAAGAAAATTAGGAAAAGTTGGCATGAGTTAAACTTTAACTTTTTTATTAAACACTTTTTGGAAACTTATTTATTGTCCTAAGTTATTTAAAAACAAAAATCATAATCTGTTGCTACATAAGAATTTGGGTTAATGACTGTGTAATAGCAACCTTAGGCATTATGGCACCTTGAATGGTTTCAATGATTTTTATAGCTTTTCCTTATTTTAACACACACACATACAGAAATACTTATTATAATTTAAAAATTACGTGTTTTCTAATTCATCTTTCTTCATATAAATCATTTCAAAATTCCTACGTGTCATGTATATTCTAAAAAGAAAATACATTTTCTCATAAATATTAGAAGTTAAAAACGATTCACATATTACATACACACACACTCTGATGTAATATGAAACGTTATGAATAATGAAAAATATTTTAAGTTTTTCTGTTTTTTTTTTTTTTTCTTTCATTACAGACTAAGTATGTACTTTATAACGCCCACTTATGGCAAAATATCGCCCTTTATTTTAACGTTTCCCCCCACATAAAAGTCATTATTTTCTTCAATACAAAATAACGTTATGTGGGAGATCAAAATGTATGTATGTGAGTTTTTGAGAGGAAACATGTTTATGTGTGAGTATGTTTGAGTACAAAATGCAGTTTTATTGCAGCTTATTTTTTTTTTTTTTTTTTGTTTTGTTTTAATATTTGTAAGAAAAAAAAACACTACAAGTTAATGAATATTTGTCTGCAAGTGTGTTTGTTAGTTTATGTACATGTGATTTTTTCATTTATTTTTTTTTTTTTTTTGTGTAAAAGAAAAAAAATGAGTCATTGTACTCATTTTGTATTGACTCAGTGGCAGTCATTCAGTCAGTTGGTCTTTTTTTTTTTTTTTTTTTTCTTTTTTAAGGCACTTCAAACAAATACATATTGAATCTTTATTTTGTTAGTATTATTTTTATTTTATTTATAGTGAACGCCTGGTTGTGCAAAACGCAAAAGGGGGTCAAAAATATGGTTGCCAGAGAACAAGGAGGGAGAGAGATGGGAGGGTAAAGAATACACAAAATATAAAGTTTATAACCAGGAGAGTCGGAGCTGGGACAGGGGAGAAAATTGTTATTAAATTATAGCAACGCTAAAAACTTTAGTTCAAGATCCATACGGAAGTGACAATGACGATATTTGTTTTTGTTGTTTATTTTTTGCAGTTGTTGTTGGCTTTGTATGTATGGGTGTGTGTTTTTTTTTTTTTTTTTTTTTTTTTTTTTTTTTTTTTTTTTTTGTTAATTATTGTAATCAGTTGTTTGGTTTTATACATATGGATTTATTACAACTTTTTTTACTGTTTATTTACATTCTGATATTAGTGTTTAGTTATTAATATCTACTGAAATTGTAAACATTTGTTTTATCTTTTATACCTACCTATTTGTGAACTGCAAATATCAAAAACGAAATGCTTTTAATACGTTTTAAATAAATACTAGTGGAATTTTTTTTCTAATTCTTAATTGTGTTTTATAAACAATGAATTAATAAAACGTCAAAAAATTTAAATGGAAAATCGAAATAACAAATTTGTTTTTAAAATTATAAACTATAGCACGAATATAATTGATAATTTAAAAAATTATAATTTATATTTATTTAATCTATTCTATATAAATTATGGCTTTTTGTTATAACGCCATAATTTTGACAAAGTGTCAAAACTTTAAATACCTACTTCCAATATTTTAAAGAGTTTTTTATTTTGAATTTTCCTTCCCTATGAAAAATCGGTAGACATCTTCAGAGAAAAGAGTATAAAACAGTTAATCCCACAATATTTATTGATACATATTTATTTGTACTCCCGCCAATTTCTTATACATATATAATTTTTTTATTGAGTACATTATTACTTTTTAAGCATTGGCAACGTTGGTCTAAAATAGGTACCATTTACATTACACCCAACTCTACTACACATTACGAAATTTCAAGCAAAATCTAATTTTTTACCATACATACATATGAACATATTAGGGATAAATAACTACCCGATGAACTGATCGGTTAATTTAAAATGGGTTATTTTCGATTAACTTAAGCCGGTTAATTTCAGTTTTATTTATTATACTTATTTTTGTGGTTTGTACAATGGTGGTAAACAGTGGTTGAGGATGTTGATGGGGAGCCGAAGGATGACTGGTTGGTTTGGTAGCTCAATAGGAACTAACTAGCATACAAAAACCCGAATTAAAACTTACTCAAACGCGGCGAATATTAATAAAAAAAATAGGAAATCATTCACAATAGGCTAACTCAGAGCCGGAAACGCTAATACAATCATGTTTTACTTTAAGCAAAGGTGTTTAGTGAACTTCATTTTAAATACAAAAGTGTTGGCTGTCAACAGCTTTTTGTTTCACGTACTTTTAATATGTATGTGTTTAGTTACTTGATTCTTCTCATATAAATCTTTAAACAAAATTAACCGAAACAATTGGAAGTGTTAAAAATTTTAAGAATTAAAACAGTACTCTAATGACATAACGGAAGATTTTATATGCTTAGAGAAATCCAGGAAAAGGACTGAGAACTAAGACATTCTGTATAGTGGGTTGTTCTCGATTTCTCCAATATCTACGATAAATGAAAGAATTTTTTTCAAGTCAAGTTTTATCAAAACTAAAGAAAAATAATCGCTTAAATCCTAACCATTTAAATCAAATTATTTTTCTAAACGACTTTTTTTATAAGATCTCCTTAAACTATTGAAATAACTAATAACATCGTCTCACAGTTTATTTTTTAATTAATACATTCTTGTATTAATTAAAAAATGTGTTACATATTTATGAATTATTGTTTTGTTTGCTTAAGAATTGTTATGTTATGGTTTTTTTACTAATATACTTCAAATAATAAATAATTTATGCATTTTTATTTACTGAAATTACTTAACTTATGAAAAAAATTCTATTAATCGAGCGATTAGCCGATTAAAGCAAAAGCCCGATTAAATGAATACCCTAGTCTTTATATCGTTGTTCTATTTTTTCGAAATTGATTTTTTTACACAAATACACCTTGGTAAAAAAAATTAAGTACAATAGTATCAAATTTAACTATTTTACAAGCAATTTTACAATTTGATGCATACAGGGGGGCTACTCTCTATTGCGATTCGAAAGAAAATTGTAGAAAATCTAGTGATTGGTACTCTTTAATGCGTTTGCGAATTTGTCTTTCGCATCTTTTTATTTTTTTCTTTTCGCAAATCATCATTATTTCTTTTATTTAAACTTTCTAATTTCAATTTTGTTTACATATTTTGCCATTTCATTACTGGAAATCTGCGTTATCATTGATTTTTATTACCAGTATTGCTTATTTTTCAAACAATTTTGCGAAAGTGATAGAGAGTACCAAGTTGGCATTAAGCTTTCGCATCGAAATTGTATTCCCATCGCAATAGAGAGTAGCCCCACAGTTTCTATTTTTTTCTCCTCTAGTAATGTTGCAATTATATGAGGTAGGGCCTTTCTACCAGTGTTTCCAATGAAGAATTCGGAAATAACACGTGACTGTGTCCCAAATTACACATTTGAAGCAAAATTGCATACCTATACAAAACGAAAAAAATTGCTTTTATAAAAAATTTGGCCTTTTTTTAGTGAACTTAAGAAGAGGCAAAAAATTGGGTGCAAAGAAAAGAAAATGTATAACAATAATTTCACGCGTGTATGAACATATTAAAACGTTTCAAGTCGGATGAAAAACCTATTGGCATATAAAGAACCTTTGGTTTAGCACCTACAGTAAAAACAATTTGCACAGATACAGCGTTAAAAATCAATTATTTGAAGATAGCTCGAGTTAATTTCAAATGACATTTTACTTTTTATTTAATGTTTATTTGAATATAAATAAAGGAATTAAAATAATTTCGTTTTATGAAAATGTTGGTATTTGTTCATATTTATTTCTATATTTCTTTTTAAATACATAAATATATTTTCATTTACTTCTTTATAATAATTAAACCCACTTTCTGAAATAAATAGAATAAAACTTTTTTCAATTATACAACGCAAGACCAAAATGTTTCAAGGTCAAAGCGTTTGAAATTTTTAAATTGTACTTAGCATTTTATTGGAGTCCTTCAGTACTTTGTAATGCGAGGGCGGATCAATAAGTCCGTGGCTTTTAGAACTTCCCTCGTAGTTCTATGAAAAGCAACACTGCTCCCATCAAGTACCACCTGTTAATAGACTACTGTCAAGTTTTGAGCAAGTTCCGTCATTTCCTTTGCGTTTAACAGCTGTTTAAAACATACAACCACGTGGATTTTTAAAAATGGAAAAAAGTGATTTTAGAGTACTGTTTTTCAAAAGGGAAAACAATAAACGGCGAATATTATGCCAACTTATTCGACCCATTTAACGAGGATTTAAAAAAAATGACCCTATACGGCAAAGAAAAGTTATTTTTTCTTGACCTATCCTATCTAATCCTATTTTTTGGAAGGGATACACAAATTGGAGAAACGTTGGACTAAGTGTATTGAGCTAAAAGGAGATTATGTTGAAAAATAAATTTCTTTGTAAAAAAAAACTGTGTTTCATTCAAAAGTCACGGACTTATTGATCCGCCCTCGTACTAATAGTACTGAAAAAAAAAACAAATAAGTCTGCACATTTGGCAACGCTGTATCTATATCACATCGTGTACTTGATTAAGACAAAGTTGCCGTTTCGATGTATCAAAAGTATTGTTGCCAGCTTTATTCCAGGATGGCATTATTTTAAATTAGTTTTATTATCATTCAGCGTAATTGGTCATATTCCACATTCCCTGATAATGTGTGATGATTCTGCTCTAAAAAGTAATTTATTTCAATTGTACACAATCATTCATAATCATCATCCATAAATTGTGTATGTTCATCATCTTCTAATGCAATAAAAATTTATTTGCTTACATACAACTTTAAATACATCCTGCATCCATAGCTGCCAGATAAATTTGGTCGTAAATTGTCAAATTGACTAAACTTAATCGTCATTGAAAAAAAACCACTAACTTTTAATAAGTTTTGAAAATTTGTTGTTAGTTTCAACATTTTTTATTTTTCGAATTTATTCTATGGGTTTAATTTCAGTTATGTATTTTATAAAGCTTTTTGTAATAGTTCTATTCCTTAAATTTTTAGGAATGATTTTTATTTTTAGTTTCCGTTGCTAATAAAATTTTAATATATTCTGCCTGTTTTGGAAATTAAAATAAAAATTTTCGTTTAGAAACTTATTATTTAAGCAACCAAAACTTTTTCAAAAGTATTGCCATTCATAAGAAAAGTAACAAAATTAACTAAAACTAAGAGATATGGAACACCTATTTTACACGTCAATAATCCTGGTAAAGTGCTTACAGAGAGTGATTGTAAAATGAATCTACCAAAACAGTACTAAATGTTCAAAATGAGCTTTTAAAAAAAGGCATAGTGCTAAAATAAATTATATTTTGTATTATGAACAGCTAAGACATGAAAATTACTGCCAATCAAATAAACGAAAGTATCTAAGAAGCTAAAATAAATTGTGAAATTATATTAAAAATTCTTATAAAGTGCTGTTCGGAAATTAATGGCATTTGAAAAATCGTCAAATTTAGGGTAGAAATCGTCAATAGACTATTTTTGTACCCAAAAATCGTCAAATCTGGCAGCTGTGCATGCATCCAATTATGTTTTTTTTTTATTAGTTTGTTTGGCTTTTTTTTTTTAATAATGTGTAAAATAAATTTAGATTGTTTGTTTGCAATAAAAGAGTAAGTCAGAAGAAGCAATAAAATAAAAATAATGCCAGAGAAAAAACAGAAGAAGAAGAAGCTTTTTTATTTTGTTTAGTTTCAGTCTTTCGCTAATAGAGAAAAATGATGTCAATAGACTTTTGCAAAACTCAACTGAATATATAACAAAAAAAAGCAAAGACGCATGATTTCGTTTAATTTCATTTTCATTGTTCCTATTGCTTAATTTTTTTAATAAATTGTATACAATTTGTGCCAACGGTGCACAGTGGGATACGTGTGTATATGATAATTTTTTTTTTTTTTTTAATTTTTAAGGTTATGTAAAATATGATTTCAAAATTTTATTGTTAATAGATTTCCTAGTCCATTAAAATTAATTAAGAGATATTTCTCTCAAAAATATATTTAAAATGGGTTTCTTCTTTTTTTATTTTATTATAATTTCTCATCTTACTTTTTCCCATTATTTCAAAAACAAGTTTTTATGGATAATTTTAGTGATTTTTTTTTTTTTTTTTTTTTTTTTTTTTTTTTTTTTTTTGATTTGTAAATGAATAAACCTACAAAAGTCAGTCTGTACAAATGTCTTACGTTTTGAGACAAATTTCAACTGTACTAAATAAGGAGGTTGTCAATAATCTCAAAACTTTTAAGATATGTACTAATACAAAAAAACAATTTTTACAGCTTAGAAGGTTCCAGAAGCTTCCAAGCTTTAACCGAAAAACTGAACATAATACCTAATACCTGCAAACTCTAATTGTAGCTATTAGATCCGAAATATTTCATTACTTTCTGTAACATTGAAAAATTTATTATTTTCTACTAATTTTAAAGGATATTTTTACTGAATATATTTTCTGTTTCTAAGTCTATGTTAAAAATACACTAAACTCCGCCATTTTGCTTGACTAGAAGGATGCCAATAGTTTCGACTAATTAAAGGTTTAAGATTACTATTTGATCTCCACAGTATTCCAGGAATGAAAAAGCAATTCAGATAGGTAAAAAAAAAGGTTGACTACTTTCGTTTCTAAATTTTCATTTACCCTGGATAATCAAACCAAACTCTTAACTCTTTATGCGATTCATTATTCCAGTTCCAAGACCATTTTTTTTTTTATAAATTTTATTATTTAAACTCACAAAATTGAATTTCCGCAAACCACATCAAATGCACTCTGAAAATCTATTAATTTTCCCAATTTTATAATATATATTTTTCTTTTTATTCACTAACGTCATCATCTATTATTATAAAAAATTGCTGGATTGTGTGTGTGGTTTGTGAAAGAGTTTTCAATGGTTAAGACATATTTAAAACTACATACATACATACACATATGTACATGCATACTGCAGTCAATATAGTTTAGTTAAAATAATACAATAAACTGTGAATTCATATGGAAAACCCGAAGGGGACATATTTTTAACATGAATTTATAGTTCTAAATATTGTCAGGGTTGTGTGCAAGTGAAACATATTTGAACAAAAAATGCGACAATAAAGAAGAGAAAAAAAATTTATTTAAAATTTTAATAAAATCCCATTTATTTGATAATTGTTAAAAATTCTCTCACAATTCCAGCGTTGCCGATTTTTATGTAATTATCCAAAAATTAAACAAAAAAATTGTTTAAACTCTTTTTAGATCTTTAACTTTTTGTGTAACTTCGCTTCAAAATTATTTCAGGTAAATTTGTCAATCAAATAATTTACATAATTCCATCCAAAAAGTATTTCACTTCGTAAATTTGCAACCAAACATTTGTATGTATGTATATTCTTTTTCAGTTTTGACAATTTGTATGTTGAGTTTTTTAGGCCAGATGTGGAAAACTATCAAGCCAAAGCACGTATTGAAGGTGCCTCAATGGCTTTTATAAGCGATATATTATTAAAGCGCACAAGTGGGTTTTTTTAACTGGCTTAAACGTCCACCGTATTTAACAGCTCCTGAAAGGTTTTTTTTTTTTTTTGGGAATATTTGAAAGAAAAAGTGTGCATAAGTTGCCCAGCCAATAAACATCCCCAAATAAAAACCAACATTCGAAATTAAATTGTGGCCATTACAACCGAAAATTTGCGAAAAATTATATAAAATATTTAAAAAAAAAAACACGTATGTTTGAAATACAAAATTGCTACCATTTAAACGATATATAATTTTTAGTAGCTTATCAAAAAAAAAAAAAAAATCGCCAACTATATTTAAAAAAAATTTATTATTCCATAAATAAAAAAGTAATCAACAATTAAAACTAAATCTGTAGCTCATTCTGCGCCAACCTGTATATATAAATAAATTGGCAGCATATCATTTCATTAAACACCAAATTTTCTTTATGTAATTTATATAATTTTGGATAATTTTGATGCTTTGTGTGTGTAAAATTGAATTTGGATTCTGGCAACACTGCACAATTCATTTACAGCCTCCCCGACCAGATCTTAACATTTTAAACAGCTAAATCTTGCATTACGCAAGGCCAATTTCAAACACTTCATATTTTATGGCGTTGAAAATTTTAAAAAACAATATCAATTCCTGTAGAAAGCAACAACAAAATTATAAAATATTTTTGAATTTGTTTTTGCTTTTAATGAAATGTTTGGCGTTGCGTTGCGTTTTACACAATTGGGTCCTAAATTATTAGACAATCCATAATTTTTACACACACATATTTTTAATTAATTTTTTTTTTACATAACAAATTGACCATTAGCTCGATCAAATAGAAATAAAGATTTTAAATGCTAAAAGACCTCTGATGTAGGCAAAATACAAAATTATCAAAATTATAAATTCTACAAAAGTTTACAGCAAAAATTTGTTTCAAAGCATTTGGTTGGATTAACTCGAAATGCCCAAACATACACTGTAGAATTTTTATCTTGGGGTCAATAAATTCAATTTTAACATTACAATATAGAATTTTTTATACTTTCATTCGTATGTTATAAAAATATGGAAAATAAGTTTCAATCAAAGTGAATGAGGTATTTCTAAAGTTCCCTTAAGGTTTAATTTTTTACAAAACAGGTAAATTCCTTTTCACACTTGTCAACATCTACCATTAACATGCGAAGATGTTAAAACTTTCCCATAAGAAATGCAAAGAGCTAAACACCTACATTTTTACAATATGTTCCTATCTCACTGTATTCCATTCTACATTTTCCGATTATTTTATTGTCATCACTAGAAAAGTGGAGAGAAAATCTATTATTGTGCTATCACTGACAAAATGGCATTTGTTTTGGAAGCAGCGTTACCATTTGTCAAGTTTTTCCTTTTTTGCAAATCTTTTTTGTTTAATTATAATTTTATTTGTTTTTTTTTTTAATATAAAACAAAATTACTTTCAAATGCATTTTGGTGTTTTATTTTAAAAGTTTCGCACTTTTGTAGAAAAAAAGTATGTAAAACAAATTTTATTTCTTCCAGAAATGGTGACATTTTTGATTGCTAGTAGATATTAGATGTTTCAAGTGGGAATGCATGTTTCATATTTTCAACATCTTCCATGCGTTCCTCCAAAATGTATACAAGTGTACAGAGGGTATGTATAATACGTTTCTTAACATAAAAATAATCCATTTTCATACGAAACTTCGTTTTGAGTGCAACCATTTGTAGTCAAAATTTATAATAATTTATAATAAAAAAATCAAGTTATCAGTAAAACTATTCCATCAAAGTTTTAAAATAAAGCTAAGAAAAGCTGAAAACTTTTTATAAAAATGCTAAATAAAATGACAAATGCTAAATGAAAATTCTACAGCTAAACCAACATTTGTAGAGCTAAATTGATAAAATAATCACACACAGTTTTGCCAGAGAAATTTCGAGAGAGATACATTTTAGTGTCCAAAAAGATACACTTTTTCCCAAAAAGATAAATTTGAAAATCCATTTTTAGCGTTTACTATTTTTATTTCATATTTAATGAATACTGTTAAGAATAAATAACAACAAAAAATCGTACACAGAAAAAAGTGTTTTATCAATTAAAAAAATGGTTTAAAAAGCATTTTAATTTAATTAATGTGATAATTGAATCAATTATTTTTTTAGTTGAAAGAAAATTTAAAATTTAATTTTGATTTCATTAACAATTTAGTTTTTTTTTTCAAATAAATTTTGATTAAATAACAAAAAATCTTAATTGACTTTCTTCGTTTAAAATAAAATAATTTAAAAATGTAGAATTGTTGTTGGGAACTGTCAATGTTTAATTAAATCAATTAACACATTGTTTGAAATGGCAAAGTTTTTTGATCACTTTTTTAATTAAAAATATCATTTATTGAAAATTTTTTTCAAAATTTTTAGTAATCAACAAATTGTTTGCTTGATATTATGATTTGGTATAAATTTGGTGATTGGAGAAAATTAATAATTTTTTCTGTGTACATAGCAATTTACTAGAAATTTTTTTCAAACTTTTAATAAAAACCAATTGATTAATAGTATAAGTCCTTTGTTTTGCTTAAGCCCAAAGCGGTTTTATGTCTGTTTCTCTCTTTTGTTTTGATATTATTTTGGTTAAAAAAGATTTCTTTCCACATTTTTATTTGAATGCGGAATCGATAATATTCCTTTCTTAGATTTTAATATAATAATGTCAGCAAGATCTCTAAATTGCGAATTTATCAAAATGTTAGTATCTTTTGGAAACATTTCGACTAATAGTGGTACAATACCAATAGTTTTCCATTGACTACATTTTCTGGACAAAATTAACTAAACCATTTTAAAGATTTATTTTCAAAAACTTAAATGATGAGTTACCATATGAAATTACTAAAACTGGGCGAATTCCTAAATAAGCCATTGGTGTACAATCTTTTTTTTTTTTTTGGTTAGGACCAGCACTCAGGGGATGACCCCTACTATTGCATTGCATTGTGTTATGGTTATGGGAAGGACCACAATTGTACCAATTTTTCATTCCCAGATTGCTACCACCGTTTACGGTGCCATTACACATGCAAGAAGTGGCATGCGACTGTTGTATACCTGTTATAAACGAAAAATTGTTCGAAATAGTCGAATCTCGTGTCATTTGCTTTTCTGTTTACACATGCCACTGCCAGTTCATTTTCAAAATGTCGCCGACGTCAACTTGAGAAAAAAATTTTTACTTCTCAAATTAAAAAAAAATTGTACCAGAAAACAAACAGTTACCATACAGGTACCGAGTTCGTCGTGTAGGCAAATTTTTAGGGAAATGGTTTTCATTTACTTATATGGAGGATTTCATGTCAAGTGAACCAACTTTTGAAATCGATGTCTTCCGATTTGGATGTATAGTGGGTTATGTGGGATGCTAGTGGGTTATGTATAAAAAAAATAATTTCTTAGTCAAGACGTCGACGTCATATGCTAAAAATTGAAAAATCCTCGTCTTGACTTAGAAATTATTTTTTTTATACATAACCCACTCGCGGCCCAAATAGCGACCAGAACTAACTTAAAGGAAAAGACCTAAGCTTTCTTTTGAGAAAAAAAAATACCCTTTTCAAAAAAAAAATAACAAATAAGTTTTAAATTAAAAAAAAATAAAATTTAAAAAATACAAAAAAAAATATTTTTCGAAAGCTTTAAGAAATAGCTATCTAATTTGTTTAGGACAAATTTTGCTAACACCAATAGATAATAAGTTATATGGATGATAAAGAACACCGGTTTGGCCAAAATGTCAAATTTTGACCCCCTCTAACTCAGAAACCGATTTTGTTAAAAATTTGTCTCTAAACTACTAATCAATAGGACTAACCTTGGTGCAAATTTCATCCAAATCGGAAGACATCGATTTCAAAAGTTGGCTCACTTGACATGAAATCCCCCATATATGTATATTATCATTATTTTAACAATAACAAGAGTGTATTGTGTTATTCGAACTGGCAGTAGCATGTGAATATGCTTAGTTAGGCGAATTCGCCATGATTGCATGGAATTGGGAGGGAGTACACTAATAAGTTTTGTGGCCTCATGTACCTGCTTATTTTGAACAAACTTTGGTGAACAACAGCGACGGAGATCGTACTTATCATAAGATATTTGTTTATACCTTCAATATCGATTAAACATTGTTAAGACGATAGATTTAGTAATAATCATATAAGTAGGTAGAACATTTTCCAAAATTATTTCTTAAAAGACAACCAGTCACATAAAAAAATCAATCACCTTTATTGCGTTTGGCGTAGTTGAAAAACGACAGCTGTCGTAGTTGCACTCGAATTTAAAATCTTATGCTACCGTCTAAAATTTTCAACAAGCTAAATTTTGTAAATAAATCATAATTTAAGACTTCGCAAAAATAAAGGATTATGAAACAGCCTGTTAAAGAACTATCAATCAAATCTTTCAAAATAACAAAAATAAAATTCAAATATAACTTTTTGGTGAATTAAAATAAATATATAAAAATAACAATAATTATTAAATTTCTGTTAATTTATTATGTTAAAATGTCAAGTATAGCTTTTTATTCATCCTCTGAAGATGAAGAAACGCGTTCATAAATGAAACAAAGAAGCAGCTAAGACAGCAAGCGAATATATTTGCACTTCCTAACACAAAAGTTTGCTATGACGGAACGGGATGGGGGACAAAGACAATTCAAATCTTTGGGAACGGCGTTTCACTCTTCTTTAATATTTATGGCCTTTTAATTTTTATAGAGGGCTTTTGCCAAATAATAATTTTTGCTCTTTTATTTTGACTAATTTGGCTGCAAAACAGTTGAAATTTTTACGCTAAAATACACACATGCATTAGAACAAAATCACCTTTTATTGCAGTTTACATTTTAATCTTTTTATGAATTTTAGATTTTCGGTTAAATTAATAGTTGAAAATTAGAATTAATTTACTTTTACTTTACTGGAACATGTCTGGTTAAATATATTTTTGCATACTCACATTTTATATTCTTCCATTGAACTTATATTTTAATAACTTTGAGCAACGTCGTGAGCAAATATTTTAACGACAATTTTTTACACTTTTGACAGACAAATACGCCAAACACGGTACTGTTTTAACGTCGTTATTGTAGTAGATTTGAAAACTGTCGCATTCATTGGCGTTTTTAGCCAATCACGGTACCACTTTTAAAAAAACGACTAGTTTTCACCGAAAAAACGTCAAACACAATAAAGGTGAATAACTATCGTCTAGCAAAGAAACGAAAGAACAGCCAAATGCGTATCCTATGACATGGATTCGGTTTCAGAACTATGGATCTATTTTCTACACTTATTCTATTATTATAAGAGCAGGGTAATTACAACCTACAGACAGTGTTGCCAGAACGTTAAGAGGTGAAATCAGCAAAAAACAATAATTTTTCATCAAAAATCTGGAAACTCTGCGTCAAGATTTTAAAAATGTTCAATAAATTTTAAAAACAAATTTATTACATTTTAAATATAATTTTTTTAAAAAAAGATATAAGAATTCCAAATATTTTTTGAAATCGATAGTTTTCAAATCAAAATTCAGCTTTCCTGAATTTCAGCTTTTCAGTACTTCTGGTAAATCTAAGTGGCCCTTAAATTATAAGGTATAAAAAGGGAAATAGTTTTTTTAACTGTCAACATAGAAAAGTTTTCAAAATTTGTTCGATTTCAATTTTACTTGAAAGCGATTTTATGAACATGGCTAATAATTTATGGATATTTTTACATATAAAATATCAATCCAAATTTAATTACTCAGGCTGAGTAAGGATTTATCACATCTTTGTAATTTTAAATAACAAATTAAAAGTTAATTGCTTGACATGTTATTTAAACTAACAAAAGTGTTATTGGGAATTTACAAGAGATACAATATTGCAATTATTAAAGATATTTATACATAAGTTCATATGAATATATACGCACGTGTTAAATCTGATGACATAAGTCCGTCGATATTCAAATATCAGGATAATGCAAATTTTAAAGACGTGATTAAAATTCTTACTAATGTATCAATTTCCAAACTGTTCGACAAGCGTGTCTAAGAATTGAACTTTCATTTTAATTTGTTTAATTAAGTTTCTTTTTTCTTTTTGAGGTATTAAATGTATTTTCATTTCAGTTTATTAAAAATACGTTCCGGCTTTTAAAAAATTCTCAATCACGTTTTTTTTTTTTTTTTTAAATAAACTCTTGGCAATGCATTACCATTGCAATGGTTGATATATGCTCGATAATGTTGTTTTAAAGCTCTTGAACTGTTGTGGGATTGTTGCTATACACTTTCGATTTCAAGAACCTCCACAAAAAATAGTCTTAAAGTGTCAACTCTCACGTCTTGGTGGCCAATTCACTCCTATCTACGAGAAATAAGGCGATTTCGAACTTTTCCTTCAAAAGATCCATGTGGCACCACATGTTGAAACCACATATTCTCTACGCATAAATCATCAATTTTCCGCCTCAAAAAGCCCTGTAGCGATTTCCATTGGCCATTACTACCTCAAATTTGGACACCCAATATATATTTTTTTTTTTCTTTATGTCTTTCTTCAAAGCTTTTCTTTCGCAACATTGTTTCGAGTGATGTGACAACCGTTATATAGTTTTTTCCAACGCAATCTTTTTTATAATTTTCTGTACTATAAATGCAAAAAACTCCGAGTAACGAGAATATCAACAATTAACAAACACGAGTTTTTCTGTTTTCTTCCATGAATGGTTGATTTTTTTCGTTTTTTCAATCCAAGAAGTGAAAAAAGTACAAACATAAGTGACAAGGCAAAGAAACTTTCCACCGATCTAAAAAATTTGCATTTTAAACCAAAAATCGTCAAATCTTCATTTTGGTAATTTTGGGGAATAAAATCTGCAAAATGCAGATAAATCTGCACTTCTGGCATCGCTGCCTACAGACTTTAAAAAATTAAACTCTTGAAAATACAGAAGGAAACTTCTCATACACAACCAGTTAAAAAACCGATGAGGAAATTCGTTGGTTGTAACGAAGAAACAAATGCGTTTCCATTTTCCTGTTTGTATTAAAAATAAAAACATTCTTATAGCATTTTTTTTTTTTTTTTGTCACTTGAATATTTATAACAAACCTCATATTTATTATAATGTTTATAGACTTGCTCATTGTGTTTCTTGCTTTCTCTGAACTTTTTTTTATAAATTCTAGTTATTTTCGTTTTTTTTTTCCTAATGATTTTTTTTTTTTTTTTTTTTTTTTTTTTTTTTAAATTGATTATGAAAGAATATGGCTGCCAAACAGCACAAATAACGTGAGTTCACGTTATTTATTTTAATTCTAGTAAATAAAAAAATCTAAATAAATTTTTTCATTATTTATTTACAATGATATTTGTATGAGAGTGAATGTATTTTTTCTAGACGCTGACGTTTGGCTTTTTTGTCTTTGTTGTTGCTGCATGAAAAGTACTTTGTGCGATTTTTCTTTAATTGCTTTTTTTTTTCTTTCTTTACGATTTATAGTATTTATTTTTTGGGGTCGTTGTAGTGCAAACGACAGTTGAAGGTGATTTTATTTATAATAATCACTTTGAAATCACACACTATATGATGGGTGCGATATTGTCTAATGATGTTGATGATTATGCAAAAAAAATTATTGAAAAATAATTATACTTGAAATTGTATGGCTTAAAAAGGAAAATACATAATACATTAACATTTTATTTAGAAGTCGAATCTAATTTTTTTTTTTTAATTAAATACTACGTATGCATATTAATCCAAATTTCGATATTTTAATCAGGCTAAAGTTCATTGAATTGAATTTTTCATGAAATTATTTTTATGAAGAAAGGAATTTTACAACATGAAATGAAATGAAACTATATATTTCAAATAATAATGTGGCAAAAGAGAAAAGTGCTTAAGTTTACTTAAGCTAACTTTGAGTGAATGGCACCTTTGAGATCCTCACGTCCAAAAGTACACATTAAAAAGATTCAATTATTTCGTACAAGTTTTTAGGAAGGTATATTTAAATTACTTTTTGCTTATCTTTTTTCAATGTGCAATATCATTTGGAATACGAGCTTAAGTTTGCTTCTGATCTGTGACAATAGGAATATTTAAGAATAAAAACTTTAAAAAAGTAGTAAATTTTCAATAATCACCTCTAAAGTTTAAAATTGCTTTCCTAGAAAACTAAAAAAAAAAAATAGAATTAAGCACTTTTTCATAATTGCCACATAATGATAAAGAACGACAAAGTACCTATATAATCTTATTAAATCACAATCTTAACACCCTTTATGTTTCCTACAAAAAAGTGAATACCCATACTACTTAGATACATATATGTAGTTGTATGTTTCAGTATGTGCTAGTTGCAGTTACAATATCACTTGTTCATTGTCGCAGTATGACTAAAACTATTTTTAAAATAGTATTAAAATATTTTTGCTGTTGTACCTTTTTATCGTTGTTGTTCTTGTTGTTTTTACAGTTACAATTTCAATTGCCGAGTAATGTTTTTTAAAAATCTGTCTGTTTATTTCGCAACTGGGCACAGTGACAATAAGCAGTTTATTTTTTTAATACTTTTTGTTTCAGTCATTTTTATTTTAGTTTCGTATTTGTTTTCTATTATTTTTTAAACACCTCGCCATTTAAATGAAAATAATAAAAATGTGAATGTAACATTTCAAAGTCTTTGTTTTTGCACCTTCTTACTAAAAATAGTTTTAAGTTTTTTTGTTATTGTAATGACATGCAATAATTTACTTTTATAGGGTTTCACATATTTTTTTAGTGTTGTAACAAAAAAAAATTAAATCTATTTTTGAATTGCTATTTTACACTTGCAACTATGTTGCAAGAGGAATTAATCAATATCAGTGTAGTGTTCGTTTGAAGTGGGGCAAAAGAGAAAAAAAAATAAAGTTGTAATTTTACTTACGGTTTAAAATTATTATTTGAAAGGGGAAGTTCAAAATATTTACCTGTAAATAAATAAAGAAATATACAACATTTAATAAATATAATTTCAATAAATGTTAATAAAAAAATAGATAAAATAAGATTTGTAATATATAAATCAATGGCACTCTCGATATCAACTGTTAGAAATATCAAGGGGCATTTAATCTATCGATAGCATTATGACAGAACAACGATATAGCAACAGAAATATGTTTGCTTTATTTGTGGATTACCCAAGTGTACAGATGGTGAGCTAGTCGAAAAGCGAACATCCTCTAGATGTGAAGGATTGCTATCGTTTATACAAAACAAAAAAAACAATCATCTATTATTTTCACATCTACAACAGATACAATTATAAGCGTAAGACAATACATTGATAAAATCTGTTTTGCGTTGAGATTAAAAGCCAATTTCAATTTCTTTCAAACGTGTCTTTAAAAAATCTTACAATCGCTGCTACTCAACTACCTTGTTGGAAATAAGAAAATATAGGCGAAGTCGCCTTAAGCTAAATAACATTGAATTCCTTTTTTTTTTTTTTTTTTTTTTTTTTAAATTTCTTACCAATTAAAGCATAGTACTCTGTTCAACATTTCACGTGAAATGCTGTCAAAACTCATATGAAAAAAACTTGTGCGGAATTTCTATGAAAAATTTGTAATAGAGTTGTATGTACTCTGTTTAATTTGTGAAAAAGAAACATTTCGCAACTTTTTCTTTTTTTTTTAGTAAAATTAAATTGCTAAAAAATATATCATTGTCAATAGTTTCCCATCACCGGCACCAATAATCACATGATACTAAAAATATAAAAATAAATCTTTGTAATTTAACAAATTTTTAGACAAGCAAAACTATTCTTTAAATAAATTATTAGTTCCAACAAAGTATAAATTTACTTTAGAATTTATTTAAATACTCTAGGTTAGCACATTTTTCCACGCTACCAGCTTGTAAATACAAAACTATATGGAAATTAACTTAAAAACCAAAGGAGCTAAGTTAAGTCGCACTGACATCTGGCAATAAAAAAAAGAGATTGAGAGACGCAAACTCGTTTTGGCTGTCTAGAATTTTTAGCGTTTTGTTTTCTGTATTGTTTAGAGCTTTCAAATGAAAGATTGCTTGGTATAAAGATCCTTAAAAGGGACTCATGTTTTATCCATCTTTATAAAAATATCAATTGATCATTCTTAATTAAAAAAACACCTACATATACGATATGAATTACCAATCTAAGCAGTGTTGCCAATTTAGCCATTTAGTGGCTAGATTCAGCTTTAGTTAAAATTTTCCTCTTGTTAATGCAAATGATTTTTATAATAAAAAAAATCCATTTTATCGATAATTTAAACTTTCGTTTATCAAAAATTTTTCTTATGTTGAATTTTTTTTTTTTTTTACTAAAGATGTATTAAATCAATATATGTGCGATTTCAGTGCAGTAAATAAATTTTGTAAGTTTTTTAGGAATATTGGTTTTGTTAATAAAATCTTGTTTAGCCATTTTTTAGTCACTATCTAGCCATTTTTTTATTAACAATTAAGCCATTTTTAGAAGTGAAGAGTTGGCATCACTTAATCTAAAGCACTTTCGACCTGATCGGTCAACTTTATATCACGAATTTTTTCGCCATTTTTAAGTGTAGTGACCTTAAATGCCCGTTCAGAATGTTTGACTTTCCCAGTAAGGCCTGCAACAGAATAAATTAGTCGTAGTTGAAACTGAAGCTAACGAATGAAATTAAAAATTTCGAACTTTGCGCTTCAATTTAAACTGCAACGACGACTACTACAACTACGTATTCTATTGCCACTACTTTCAAACTGCCGTTTTTAACTTTGCACAGCTTGCAGCCCTATTCGTAAAGTTGGGCAACAGCGACTATTCTGTTCCCCACTTTAGATCCAATAAAATCACTTTTGAAGGAAAAACAGCGAATCCTCTAATGATTTTTCGCTAACTTTTTGCTCCTCCCCTTCCCTTGAAGTCATATCAAGCTAGTCCCATCAAACATTCAAGTTTTTAAACTCAAATAAAAGTTACCATTTTTAGGTTAAAGTATTGGGTTCAGCCATTTTCCCATGACGTTTAAATAATATTAAACTCAAAAACCTGGATTTTTTTTTAACTGTTTCTATTAGGTTTAAGCGAAATCAAATAATCTGTGAGTCTTCCTTGAGGTAGCAGTTCCAATATTTAGGTAATCTAAATACCTTAAGCTCATCTCGCTCGTTAAATTTGCATGTCGCTAAGAGATCTACGCAACGAGATATACTAATAATAATTGTATAAGTTCTAACTTTAAAGATTTATTAAACCCGTTTCATAAACCTTTTATATACCTGTTTTATTTTTATAACTAAGGCCGTATATATTTACTACATAAAATTCTTTTTTATAAAAACAATTAACCATATTGATTATCAATTTGTTTATTTTTGCACTTTTTTTTGTGTTTTTTTCTTTTGTTTTTTTATCCGGCAACAATTAACATGTATAAGCCTCTGGATTTCAAAGTAGGCGAGAAGAGATATTTGGAGGAACATAAATAATTATATTCACTCATTTACACAATATAATCGAAATAAAAAAAAACATTTAAAACAAACCAGTCTGCCAGTCAGACAGGCAAACAAAAACGTCAATATATCGTTTAAATATTTTATATGTAGTATGTATGTATGTATATATATATACTTATGTATGAATGTACATTAAAATAATTTTAAATGTTTTCGATTGTGTTTTTTTTTTTTTTTTTTTTTGTTATTCGCAACCTTGACCGTTGAGAAGCAATTTAAAATACTAAAAATTATAAAAAACATACAATTTGTTTGTCTGTAAATAAATTGTTTGTATGTAAAAAAAAATTATATAAATAATGACTCTCTTATTTACATTTAAACATAGAGTGTAAAAGCTGAGTTAGGCGAACGTTGCCGTACCGTATGAATCAGCTGTTCGTTTTTGGTATATGAAATGCAACACAAAAGCTTACTGCTTACTGAATATCATATCGTTGTTACGTGACATTTATAAAACAGTGTGGGGCTGCTTGAATGTTAAATTAACCCTCCGATGAGTGAGAAGGTCCCTAGGGAACTTTTTGCCTTTTCAAACTGAAATTACTCCTACTTCGGCCACTACAAAACTTTTTGTACTTTTTCAGTATATTAATATACTTTTCTACACAACAACTTACAATACAAGATATAAATAATCATATACCTATACAAATAAGTATATGCTTAGATGTATAAAATAAACAAATGCAATTACTATACAAGGGGCATAAGTGACATATATTAACGGCTTTAAATGGTACTAACACCTTGTATTAAGATAAATAGCAAACTGTAAAAAATTTTACTAAAGTTATCGATAAAAGAAATTAAGTTTTGTAAAAAAAAAATGTAAAATTGTTCAACTTAAAATTCACATTTCAAGCTTGAAATATTAAAAGCGTTGCTGAATCAGCGGCTTATTGGCAAATTCAACGATTTATCGCCTTTTGTTTGTTTTGATTTTTGTTTCTCATTAGCAAACAGTTCACAACATTTAATAAAATAAACAAAACCAAAACACATGGAAAAAAAACTAAAAAACTTCGTTTACATTTTTTTTATAGTTTGCTCTTTCTAACATTTACTGTTTCTTTTTATCAATTCTATATCAATTCAATGATTAAAAAATTTAGTGTCCTAAGGGCATTTATTATACATACACAAAATACTGCTTTAATATAATTTAAATCATTATGTCCTTTTTCTGCACATATATTTATATAAAACAACATTGATTTTTTGTTTATGTATGTGAAAACATACGACACGTTTTCAAATGTTCTCAACGTGTTAACTTTACGGTACGGTACGTTACGGGTACAGCAGCGCTCGGCTAACGTGGCCTTAAGTTGTATTCTCAAACCTTTCATTAATCTTCTATAACCATTCGCGAAAGTAATTACCAGCGTTGAAAAAACTGCAGTCAAAATTGAAAAACGGCCAATTCTTCCACTTCCTCATTTGTCATTGGCAAAAAAAAAAAAAAAAAATGCTGCTTTTACTGCTGATTGAGTAAACAGTCACTGTCAAACCAACTCAATAAGCGAAAAGTTGTACACAAATTTTTGTTTGACAGTTTTTGGGTTCGACTGCAGTTTTTTAAGCCGTTGCCGTTGAAAATTTTCAAAAACAAAAGGGTCATAAAGAGGGTATTTCAAAAAAAAGGCTAACGTTTTTGCAAAACAAGCAAAGAAAAAGTTTCCTAGTTTTAGTAAAAAAAATAATTTTCAAAATGTAGGCTGAGTTCCAAAACATCATAATACTTTGCATCACAAGTCAAAAATGTATATTCAAAATTAACGATTCACAGTTTTCCTACCATGTACGCATTGAATACTTTTTTGGTGCACTTTGGGACAAATAACAATGTATCTACTACAATGTATCTAATCTAAACAGTTGCATTGTATTAAAAAAGAGAGTGGCTTTGCAACCGACATTTTGGAACTCAGCCGTAATATGTATATAATATATTAATTAAAAAATATTTTAATTAAAATCTTACGACAATAGAACGAAACGCCGTAAACTTCCGAAAAAACAATCAATTTACCCACAACTCCGTTGTTAACGTATTTGTTTTCATTTCAAAATAATATTAAAAAAATTTTAATTTATAATTATTTAAGCTTGAGGTCTTTTATTTATAAAAAATATTCAGGTATGTGATAGAAATCGATTTGGAAAACGAAACGATTTGAAACCGATAATATCGTTTTTAGAATCTTTTAAAATTGTGTTTTTATACATATTCCTCTTATTTTCTGTCCATATTCTTTTAAATTGTGTATAACATGAGTTAATTGTACTGTATTTTGAGCAACAAATTTAAATTGTAGTTCAGAAATTGATTTTAAAATCGCTCGAAATTCATCACACCTTTTAAAAACGTTCGTTTTGAAATCGATCGATTTTCATCACATACCCGATTATATTTATTTATTTTTTCAATATTTCGCTAACCTTTGGTTAGCATCTTCAGGAAATTAACAAAATTTTATAAAACGAAAAAACAAACAATTACAAAATTATGAAAAAATTATTTGTCATAAATTAAATTCAAAAACCTTTTTGTCAAAAAAAAAAAAAAATCAAAAACAACAAAAAAATAAAATATAACTAAAGAATAACAATTCATATAAACTGAAAAAATTTCTTATCTATAAACCTAATTCAAAAACTATATTTACAAGAATAAAAAAATAGTTTCACTAAAGAAAATTCCTATAACATATAATTTTTAACTAAACTTGTTTTTATCTTACATACTTATTAAAACTATATGTATATCGTGACCTAAGGTCAAGAAGGTCCTAATATTTTTATATAATTTAGGTGCAAAAATTGAACCCTCTTGTTCCAAGGCTGCGATTGGTATAATTATATTATATCTAATCTTTTATCTCTTAATAACTAAATTCCTATAATTATTCTCTATATGTTCTGTGTCTGCTTTAAAATTTATTCTTTGTGTCATTGGTGTATTAATTAGTTGTAACATTTCTAAAATATATCTGCGTTTGTAGTTAGTTTCAGTGTTTAAAACCGATGCTTCTTCAAAATTTGGGTTCCTAAGGTAACAATTTGAATAAAACAGTTCACAGGTATATGACAACTAGTGCTCAAAAATGTTTACTTTATATTTATTTGTTGATATTTAGTAATTCCATAAATTCTTTAATAATATAAATATTTTTTAAAAGTAATATTTTGGTTTTTAATCTGCACTATATGTACATATCGCTCATTTCGTGCAAGACCGTCACAACTCAAAATTTGAAACTTTACAGGAGAGCCTTTTTAAGATTCCAACCTATTATTTT
Source organism: Pollenia amentaria (assembly GCA_943735925.1). Classification (NCBI taxonomy): domain Eukaryota; kingdom Metazoa; phylum Arthropoda; class Insecta; order Diptera; family Polleniidae; genus Pollenia; species Pollenia amentaria. Next base: position 149,387,012 of record OX031008.1, read on the forward strand.
TTACCTTCTCCTTCACTAAAATACAGTTATAAAATCAGGTGATTCTTTTTTGCTACAAAGAAAACCACATGTACAAGAGGAATGCCAAACACAAACTGAAATGTGACCTTGTTGATGTTAATTGCTCAAGTTTGTTACGAGAGATCATAGCGGCACAAGCATCTGTACTACCGTTATTTTTTCGATAATTCTCTCCGTTCTTAGATCAACTTGTAGAGATTTAAGAGAAGAACATTTCTGCATTACTAACTCGAAAATGCCAAATTTTGAGTTGTGACGGTCTTGCACGAAATGAGCGATATGTAATACATACATTCATATATACTTATTACCGTCCTTCCAAATTGGAACATACGGCTATAATCCGTTCTTCAGTTGTTGTAAAATATATTCAAATGTCGTAAAAAATGTTTTTAAGAAAAACCCTCTACGTACATAATTAAAGTTTAGTCTTTCAGCTTCGTTTTGAGCAATTTTGCAGAATAATGCATAGACTTTCCGACTTTAAACCGAAACTTTTCTATTTTAGTAATTATAATTATGGCTTTATACATTTTGTCATTGATCTAACTTTCTTAAAACGGAAATTTGTTGATCATCGATGATTTTAACAGTTATGTCCTTAAATTTAGAAACAGTTTTAAAATAATGTGTGTTATCCTGGGTCTAAAAACCTTAAAAACGTTTAAGACTTGTAACTTTTTTATACCCTTTAACGAAGGTAAAAGGCATATTCTTATGTATAAGTTTGTCATTTCGTTTGTAATTTGTAAAGGGTTGCGTAGAATGATGTGTGTGAAGTTAAATTCGAATTTATAACCCAAGACACAAACCACCGTTGTTAACATACTACGATTTCTTAGCTAACATTGCACTGTTACGTACTTAACAGACTATCTCTTAACAATAAAAAAATTAAAAAATACAACAAATGTAATAAAATACCACTATCCCACTATATGGAATCGATAGGAAGGAAAACGTTCTATCGAATGAGGGTAGTGGTAGTTCTGAAATAATTTCAGAACTTTAGAAATTTTATAAAAAAAATTTGCAAATCTAATTTTGCATGTTTCTGAGAGGGATGAGTGGCGACTATGGAGTCCACGGAAATAGTACCACTATCCCACTATATGGAATCGATAGGCAGGAAAACGTTCTATCGAATGAGGGTAGTGGTAGTTCTGAAATAATTTCAGAACTTTAGAAATTTTATAAAAAAAAATTTGCAAATCTAATTTTGCATGTTTCTGAGAGGGATGAGTGGCGACTATGGAGTCCACGGAAATAGTACCACTATCCCACTATATGGAATCGATAGGCAGGAAAACGTTCTATCGAATGAGGGTAGTGGTAGTTCTGAAATAATTTCAGAACTTTAGAAATTTTATAAAAAAAATTTCCAAATCTAATTTTACATGTTTCTGAGAGGGATGAGTGGCGACTATGGAGTCCACGGAAATAGTACCACTATCCCACTATATGGAATCGATAGGCAGGAAAACGTTCTATCGAATGAGGGTAGTGGTAGTTCTGAAATAATTTCAGAACTTTAGAAATTTTATAAAAAAAAATTTGCAAATCTAATTTTGCATGTTTCTGAGAGGGATGAGTGGCGACTATGGAGTCCACGGAAATAGTACCACTATCCCACTATATGGAATCGATAGGCAGGAAAACGTTCTATCGAATGAGGGTAGTGGTAGTTCTGAAATAATTTCAGAACTTTAGAAATTTCATAAAAAAAATTTCCAAATCTAATTTTACATGTTTCTGAGAGGGATGAGTGGCGACTATGGAGTCCACGGAAATAGTACCACTATCCCACTATATGGAATCGATAGGCAGGAAAACGTTCTATCGAATGAGGGTAGTGGTAGTTCTGAAATAATTTCAGAACTTTAGAAATTTTATAAAAAAAAATTTGCAAATCTAATTTTGCATGTTTCTGAGAGGGATGAGTGGCGACTATGGAGTCCACGGAAATAGTACCACTATCCCACTATATGGAATCGATAGGCAGGAAAACGTTCTATCGAATGAGGGTAGTGGTAGTTCTGAAATAATTTCAGAACTTTAGAAATTTTATAAAAAAAAATTTGCAAATCTAATTTTGCATGTTTCTGAGAGGGATGAGTGGCGACTATGGAGTCCACGGAAATAGTACCACTATCCCACTATATGGAATCGATAGGCAGGAAAACGTTCTATCGAATGAGGGTAGTGGTAGTTCTGCAATAATTTCAGAACTTTAGAAATTTTATAAAAAAAAATTTGCAAATCTAATTTTGCATGTTTCTGAGAGGGATGAGTGGCGACTATGGAGTCCACGGAAATAGTACCACTATCCCACTATATGGAATCGATAGGCAGGAAAACGTTCTATCGAATGAGGGTAGTGGTAGTTCTGCAATAATTTCAGAACTTTAGAAATTTTATAAAAAAAAATTTGCAAATCTAATTTTGCATGTTTCTGAGAGGGATGAGTGACGACTATGGAGTCCACGGAAATAGTACCACTATCCCACTATATGGAATCGATAGGCAGGAAAACGTTCTATCGAATGAGGGTAGTGGTAGTTCTGAAATAATTTCAGAACTTTAGAAATTTTATAAAAAAAAATTTGCAAATCTAATTTTGCATGTTTCTGAGAGGGATGAGTGGCGACTATGGAGTCCACGGAAATAGTACCACTATCCCACTATATGGAATCGATAGGCAGGAAAACGTTCTATCGAATGAGGGTAGTGGTAGTTCTGCAATAATTTCAGAACTTTAGAAATTTTATAAAAAAAAATTTGCAAATCTAATTTTGCATGTTTCTGAGAGGGATGAGTGGCGACTATGGAGTCCACGGAAATAGTACCACTATCCCACTATATGGAATCGATAGGCAGGAAAACGTTCTATCGAATGAGGGTAGTGGTAGTTCTGAAATAATTTCAGAACTTTAGAAATTTTATAAAAAAAAATTTGCAAATCTAATTTTGCATGTTTCTGAGAGGGATGAGTGACGACTATGGAGTCCACGGAAATAGTACCACTATCCCACTATATGGAATCGATAGGCAGGAAAACGTTCTATCGAATGAGGGTAGTGGTAGTTCTGAAATAATTTCAGAACTTTAGAAATTTTATAAAAAAAAATTTGCAAATCTAATTTTGCATGTTTCTGAGAGGGATGAGTGGCGACTATGGAGTCCACGGAAATAGTACCACTATCCCACTATATGGAATCGATAGGCAGGAAAACGTTCTATCGAATGAGGGTAGTGGTAGTTCTGCAATAATTTCAGAACTTTAGAAATTTTATAAAAAAAAATTTGCAAATCTAATTTTGCATGTTTCTGAGAGGGATGAGTGGCGACTATGGAGTCCACGGAAATAGTACCACTATCCCACTATATGGAATCGATAGGCAGGAAAACGTTCTATCGAATGAGGGTAGTGGTAGTTCTGAAATAATTTCAGAACTTTAGAAATTTTATAAAAAAAAATTTGCAAATCTAATTTTGCATGTTTCTGAGAGGGATGAGTGACGACTATGGAGTCCACGGAAATAGTACCACTATCCCACTATATGGAATCGATAGGCAGGAAAACGTTCTATCGAATGAGGGTAGTGGTAGTTCTGAAATAATTTCAGAACTTTAGAAATTTTATAAAAAAAAATTTGCAAATCTAATTTTGCATGTTTCTGAGAGGGATGAGTGGCGACTATGGAGTCCACGGAAATAGTACCACTATCCCACTATATGGAATCGATAGGCAGGAAAACGTTCTATCGAATGAGGGTAGTGGTAGTTCTGAAATAATTTCAGAACTTTAGAAATTTTATAAAAAAAATTTCCAAATCTAATTTTACATGTTTCTGAGAGGGATGAGTGGCGACTATGGAGTCCACGGAAATAGTACCACTATCCCACTATATGGAATCGATAGGCAGGAAAACGTTCTATCGAATGAGGGTAGTGGTAGTTCTGAAATAATTTCAGAACTTTAGAAATTTTATAAAAAAAAATTTGCAAATCTAATTTTGCATGTTTCTGAGAGGGATGAGTGGCGACTATGGAGTCCACGGAAATAGTACCACTATCCCACTATATGGAATCGATAGGCAGGAAAACGTTCTATCGAATGAGGGTAGTGGTAGTTCTGAAATAATTTCAGAACTTTAGAAATTTTATAAAAAAAAATTTGCAAATCTAATTTTGCATGTTTCTGAGAGGGATGAGTGACGACTATGGAGTCCACGGAAATAGTACCACTATCCCACTATATGGAATCGATAGGCAGGAAAACGTTCTATCGAATGAGGGTAGTGGTAGTTCTGAAATAATTTCAGAACTTTAGAAATTTTATAAAAAAAAATTTGCAAATCTAATTTTGCATGTTTCTGAGAGGGATGAGTGGCGACTATGGAGTCCACGGAAATAGTACCACTATCCCACTATATGGAATCGATAGGCAGGAAAACGTTCTATCGAATGAGGGTAGTGGTAGTTCTGAAATAATTTCAGAACTTTAGAAATTTTATAAAAAAAATTTCCAAATCTAATTTTACATGTTTCTGAGAGGGATGAGTGGCGACTATGGAGTCCACGGAAATAGTACCACTATCCCACTATATGGAATCGATAGGCAGGAAAACGTTCTATCGAATGAGGGTAGTGGTAGTTCTGAAATAATTTCAGAACTTTAGAAATTTTATAAAAAAAAATTTGCAAATCTAATTTTGCATGTTTCTGAGAGGGATGAGTGGCGACTATGGAGTCCACGGAAATAGTACCACTATCCCACTATATGGAATCGATAGGCAGGAAAACGTTCTATCGAATGAGGGTAGTGGTAGTTCTGAAGTAATTTCAGAACTTTAGAAATTTCATAAAAAAAATTTCCAAATCTAATTTTACATGTTTCTGAGAGGGATGAGTGGCGACTATGGAGTCCACGGAAATAGTACCACTATCCCACTATATGGAATCGATAGGCAGGAAAACGTTCTATCGAATGAGGGTAGTGGTAGTTCTGCAATAATTTCAGAACTTTAGAAATTTTATAAAAAAAAATTTGCAAATCTAATTTTGCATGTTTCTGAGAGGGATGAGTGGCGACTATGGAGTCCACGGAAATAGTACCACTATCCCACTATATGGAATCGATAGGCAGGAAAACGTTCTATCGAATGAGGGTAGTGGTAGTTCTGAACTAATTTCAGAACTTTAGAAATTTTATAAAAAAAATTTCCAAATCTAATTTTACATGTTTCTGAGAGGGATGAGTGGCGACTATGGAGTCCACGGAAATAGTACCACTATCCGACTATATGGAATCGATAGGCAGGAAAACGTTCTATCGAATGAGGGTAGTGGTAGTTCTGAAATAATTTCAGAACTTTAGAAATTTTATAAAAAAAAATTTGCAAATCTAATTTTGCATGTTTCTGAGAGGGATGAGTGGCGACTATGGAGTCCACGGAAATAGTACCACTATCCCACTATATGGAATCGATAGGCAGGAAAACGTTCTATCGAATGAGGGTAGTGGTAGTTCTGAACTAATTTCAGAACTTTAGAAATTTTATAAAAAAAATTTCCAAATCTAATTTTACATGTTTCTGAGAGGGATGAGTGGCGACTATGGAGTCCACGGAAATAGTACCACTATCCCACTATATGGAATCGATAGGCAGGAAAACGTTCTATCGAATGAGGGTAGTGGTAGTTCTGAAATAATTTCAGAACTTTAGAAATTTTATAAAAAAAATTTGCAAATCTAATTTTGCATGTTTCTGAGAGGGATGAGTGGCGACTATGGAGTCCACGGAAATAGTACCACTATCCCACTATATGGAATCGATAGGCAGGAAAACGTTCTATCGAATGAGGGTAGTGGTAGTTCTGAAATAATTTCAGAACTTTAGAAATTTTATAAAAAAAAATTTGCAAATCTAATTTTGCATGTTTCTGAGAGGGATGAGTGGCGACTATGGAGTCCACGGAAATAGTACCACTATCCCACTATATGGAATCGATAGGCAGGAAAACGTTCTATCGAATGAGGGTAGTGGTAGTTCTGAAATAATTTCAGAACTTTAGAAATTTTATAAAAAAAATTTCCAAATCTAATTTTACATGTTTCTGAGAGGGATGAGTGGCGACTATGGAGTCCACGGAAATAGTACCACTATCCCACTATATGGAATCGATAGGCAGGAAAACGTTCTATCGAATGAGGGTAGTGGTAGTTCTGAAATAATTTCAGAACTTTAGAAATTTTATAAAAAAAAATTTGCAAATCTAATTTTGCATGTTTCTGAGAGGGATGAGTGGCGACTATGGAGTCCACGGAAATAGTACCACTATCCCACTATATGGAATCGATAGGCAGGAAAACGTTCTATCGAATGAGGGTAGTGGTAGTTCTGAAATAATTTCAGAACTTTAGAAATTTTATAAAAAAAATTTGCAAATCTAATTTTGCATGTTTCTGAGAGGGATGAGTGGCGACTATGGAGTCCACGGAAATAGTACCACTATCCCACTATATGGAATCGATAGGCAGGAAAACGTTCTATCGAATGAGGGTAGTGGTAGTTCTGAACTAATTTCAGAACTTTAGAAATTCTATAAAAAAAATTTCCAAATCTAATTTTACATGTTTCTGAGAGGGATGAGTGGCGACTATGGAGTCCACGGAAATAGTACCACTATCCCACTATATGGAATCGATAGGCAGGAAAACGTTCTATCGAATGAGGGTAGTGGTAGTGCTGAATTTATTTCAGATATTGTAAGTTCTAATGTTTCACGTCAACCACATATATTATAAAACATATAACATTTCTGGTAAAAAAGTTGTTAAGCCTTTTTAAATAAAACATATTAATGAAAATGATAAATGCAAACTTTGCAGCTTAATCAAATTTGTAATGTTAAATTTAGCAGCAAAAATGCCTACTAAATGACTACTTCTTAATGATATATATATATGTATGTAATTGATTTTTATTTATGTTTTAAACTATTTAAATTGAAATTGCATATAAATTAATGTTTATTACCATTCCACAAAATCAGAATTCCCATACCTGGTTTAATTTCATGGTATCAAATAATGTGAATGGCAATTTTTATAAAAGAAGAAGAAAGGAAATAAATATGTACATATGTACAAAAGGGGATAGAAAAATTAAATTTTGTAAATTTTTAGTTAACCCCCTTTAGACGATCTTTACGCGTTCCTCTCGCTCTCAATCTATATACATATCGTTACCTTAATATAAAAAGGCCCCAACTCATTATTTTTGGAAATCCGTTTTTTTATTGATTATTGTAGAATGGTTGCTAATACACATTCTATTAAAATTTCAAGCAAATTAGATTAAAAATAAAGAAGTTATAAGCAGAATACAAAAAGCGCTAACTCATACACACAATTTTTCTAAAGAAAAAAAGGCCTAACTCATACACACAATTTTTCGAAAGAAATACATATTATGTATTTCAATCTGAATTCCTCGTTTAATTTTAATAAAGATGTTTTTTGACAATGGTTGTGTATCTATATTATTTCAGCTTTTATTAAGTTTTTTCCTTCTCCTGTAAAAAGTGTTTTTGATGAGTTGGGGCCTTTTTATATTAAGGTAACGATATATAAAATTGAAACGTTACTGACTGACTGACTGACTGATTCATCATCGCACAGCCTAAACGCCTGAAGCTAAAAACTTAAAATTTGGACCAGGGGTTGGTCTCTTCCCAAATCGATCCACTAAGACGGGATTTTTGGAAATTCGAATGTTTAGGGGGTAAAAAGGGCAAAAACGGTTAAATTCGGTAACCTTATATCTCTAAAACTAAAAGAGATACAAAAAAAATGTAATACTTGTCGTTGTTCTTTAGAAAAATAAGCGGACAGGTGTCTGGTACTTTTTGGAAATTCAGCCCTTTAACGGAGTAAACGGGTAAAACCTGTATTTTGGTACTTTTTTGTCACTCCATCTATCTTTTAAACCCATAAACATAGAAATAAGGGTTATATCACATTTGAAACTTATCTAAAAAATCCAAATACGAATTTGGTACTTTTTCGAAATTCGGACGTTTAAGGGGTAAAAAGCGTAACTATTTTTGGTACTTTTTTACAAAACATTTTTTTTATTCATTGACATATACGTATTAAATTATGGGCTCCAACTACAATATTGAAATTTTTTTATGCTTCAATGGGGAGAAAAAAGTACCATAAAGGGGAAATACGGGAAATTTTATTTCTTACTTTAGGTTTTAGTTCCAACTGACAATTTTTTTAATTATCGTTAATATTGGACCTAGAAACATAAACTTCAACATGCAATGTCCTAAATGGATAAGAACCTCTAAGGGTACTTTTTGATCTTTAACTGGTACTTTTTTAATTTCCGTTAGTATTAGACCTAGAAATATAAGACTAAACATGCAAAGTCCTGAGTGAATAAGAATTTGTTAGAGGGATCTTTTTGGTACTTTTTTATTCTTTAACTGGTACTTTTTTAATTTTCGTTAAAATTAGACCTATTGACATAAAATCAAACATGCAAGGTCCTGAGTGAATGAGAATTCGTTAGAGGGGCTTCTTGGTACCTTTTGGTCTTTAACTGGTACCATTTGAAGTTCCGTTAGTATTGGACCTAAAATCATAAAATTCAACATTAAATGTCCTGAGTGGACAAGAACCTATAAGAGGGATCTTCTTAGTACTTTTTCGTTTTTTAACTGGTACCTTTTTCATTTTCGTTAATATTGGATCTACAAACATAAAATTAAAAATGCAATGTCCTGAGTGAATGAGCATCTGAAAGAGGGGCGTTTTGGTACTTTTTGTTATTTACCTGTTACTTTTTGAAATTCCGTTAAAATTGGACCTATAAACATAAAATTAAACATGCAAGTTCCCAAGTGAATGAGAATCTGTAAGAGTGGCTTTTTGGTACTTTTTCGTACTGTATTATTTGCCAACAGGTACTTATTAAATTTTTGTTAGTATTGCAGCTACAAACATAAAATTAAACAAGCAAAGCGTTGAATGATCATCTGTAATAGGCAATTTTTGGTACTTTTTGTACTTTATTTTGTGCTTTTATTGTTAGTCATTAAATAAAAAAGAGAACAGGTGTCTGGTTCTATTTCGAAATTCGGCTCTTTTAGGGAGTAAAAGTGTAAAACCTGAATTTTGGTTCTTTTTTGTCCCCCATCTACCGTTTAAATCAATGCACATAGAAATAAAAATTATTTAAAATTCGTAACTTATCTGAAATATGCCAAGTGAAAATGTTGTTCTTTTTCTGAATTCGAACGTTTAAGGGGTAAAAATCGTACGTAATTTTGTTACTTTTTCCAAGATATTTTTTCTTCATCTATTTATTTTCATTGCACAGCCTAAACGCCTGAAGCTAAAAAGTTGACATTTGGACCTGAGGCAGGCTTCCCGCCAAATCGATCACGCTGACCTCATATCTGCTAAGCTAAAGGAGATACAAAAAAATTTAATACTTATTGTGGTTCAATAAAAAAGGCGGTGAAAACGGAAATTCGCTAACCTCATATCTGCTAAACTAAAAGAGATACCAAAAAATTTAAACCTATTATTGTTCATTAAAAATAAGCGGACAGGTGTTTAGCACTTTTTTGAAATAAGGAGTAAACGGGTAAAACATGAATTTTAAAACTTTTTTGCTATACCATCTATATTTTAAACCAATAAATATTAAAATAAAAAATATATCACATTCGTAACTTATCTAAAAAATACAAATTTGATGCGTTTCGAAATTCGAACGTTTAAGGGGTGAAAATCGTACCTAATTGTGTTATTTTTTTCAAAACATTTTTCTTCATCTACCTATATAATATAAAATTGTAATGTTACTGCATGATTCATCATCGCACGACCTAAACGCCTGAACTAAAATGCTGAAATTTGCCCGGGAAGTTGGCCTATCGCGAAATCGATTACCTATGATGGGAGTTTTGGAAATTGTTATGGTTAGAGGGTAAAAGAGGTTAAAACGGGAAATTCCCTAACCTGATGTTCATTAAAATAATAAGCGGTTAGGTGTCTGATACTTTTTGGAAATTAGACCCTTTTGGGGAGTAAACCTGTATCTTTAAACTTTTTTGCCACTACCATCTATCTATTAAACCAATAAACATAGAAATAAAAAAATATGACATTCGTAACGTATCTAAAAAATACAAATAAAAATTTTCGAAATACGAACATTTAGAGGTACAAATCGTCCCATTACAAAGTAGCGGGTTTAAACCTAGAAACATAAACTTTGGCGTGAAAATATGTCCACATAAGAAAAAGGGGCGCTAACGAAGTAGCGGGTTAAATGCTAGTATGTAAAATAAACTTATTTAATCAAGCTGGCCATTTTTTGTGCAAGTAAGTTGCCATCTGCTCCCGCAAAACTGGAAACACGCCTTTTATTTTTAATAAAAACAAATGTCGGCATACTTTGTACTTTATAAAAGTCGCAAATATCATGGAACTTATCAACATTTATTTTGTTAACAATGACACCATTAATGTGGACACCATGTTAATAAAAATTGGTTTGTCTTATTCGTATTAAAATTGAAGTCAGTTTTTTAAAGAATTACTAACGTTTTACTTTGGATTTTGGTATGCAAAATGAGTGCCTTATTTTTTAAAGAAATTTAAACAAATGGTTATATTTTAACAAGAGGTAGCCAGGTAGTTAAGATTAAATTTAGGGGGAAATCCGAAAGTTTAGGGGTGAAAATCTTACCTAGTTCTGGTAATTTTTTTACAAAACGTTTTTCACCATACAGGTATTAAATTATGGACTCCCACTTAAATATTGAAATTTTTGATCGTTCAATGATGAGAAAAGAAGTATTAAAACCGATAAATACAGAAAATTAAATTTCATTATTTTACTTTTCCGTTCTACATGTGATATTTTATGAAATTTCTATAACATTGAACTTAGAAGTATAGGATTATAGGTGCAGGGCCCTGAGTAAATACAAAAATTTTCTAAAAATGTTAAATGAAATGCTAAGTGCTAAATGAAAATTTTGCAGCTAAATAAAAATGTTTAAAAAATGTTTGAACTAAATTTTGAGTTGTCCGACTTTTTTTTTGACGATTTTTTTGCAAATTAATATGGCAGCCCTGAGTAGCAATTTTCTTTTTATAGTTAGGGGATTTACATATTATGTACTTGTGGTTGTATTTTATTACAAGAAACCAGGTATGGGAATTCAGATTTTGTGGAATGGTAATAAACATTAATTTATATGCAATTTCAATTTAAATAGTTTAAAACATAAATAAAAATCAATTACATACATATATATATATCATTAAGAAGTAGTCATTTAGTAGGCATTTTTGCTGCTAAATTTAACATTACAAATTTAATTAAGCTGCAAAGTTTGCATTTATCATTTTCATTAATATGTTTTATTTAAAAAGGCTTAACAACTTTAATACCAGAAATGTTATATGTTTTATAATATATGTGGTTGACGTGAAACATTAGAACTTACAATATCTGAAATAAATTCAGAACTACCACTACCCTCATTCGATAGAACGTTTTCCTGCCTATCGATTCCATATAGTGGGATAGTGGTACTATTTCCGTGGACTCCATAGTCGCCACTCATCCCTCTCAGAAACATGTAAAATTAGATTTGGAAATTTTTTTTATAGAATTTCTAAAGTTCTGAAATTAGTTCAGAACTACCACTACCCTCATTCGATAGAACGTTTTCCTGCCTATCGATTCCATATAGTGGGATAGTGGTACTATTTCCGTGGACTCCATAGTCGCCACTCATCCCTCTCAGAAACATGCAAAATTAGATTTGCAAATTTTTTTTATAAAATTTCTAAAGTTCTGAAATTATTTCAGAACTACCACTACCCTCATTCGCTAGAACGTTTTCCTGCCTATCGATTCCATATAGTGGGATAGTGGTACTATTTCCGTGGACTCCATAGTCGCCACTCATCCCTCTCAGAAACATGCAAAATTAGATTTGCAAATTTTTTTTTATAAAATTTCTAAAGTTCTGAAATTATTTCAGAACTACCACTACCCTCATTCGATAGAACGTTTTCCTGCCTATCGATTCCATATAGTGGGATAGTGGTACTATTTCCGTGGACTCCATAGTCGCCACTCATCCCTCTCAGAAACATGTAAAATTAGATTTGGAAATTTTTTTTATAAAATTTCTAAAGTTCTGAAATTATTTCAGAACTACCACTACCCTCATTCGATAGAACGTTTTCCTGCCTATCGATTCCATATAGTGGGATAGTGGTACTATTTCCGTGGACTCCATAGTCGCCACTCATCCCTCTCAGAAACATGCAAAATTAGATTTGCAAATTTTTTTTTATAAAATTTCTAAAGTTCTGAAATTATTTCAGAACTACCACTACCCTCATTCGATAGAACGTTTTCCTGCCTATCGATTCCATATAGTGGGATAGTGGTACTATTTCCGTGGACTCCATAGTCGCCACTCATCCCTCTCAGAAACATGCAAAATTAGATTTGCAAATTTTTTTTATAAAATTTCTAAAGTTCTGAAATAATTTCAGAACTACCACTACCCTCATTCGATAGAACGTTTTCCTGCCTATCGATTCCATATAGTGGGATAGTGGTACTATTTCCGTGGACTCCATAGTCGCCACTCATCCCTCTCAGAAACATGCAAAATTAGATTTGCAAATTTTTTTTTATAAAATTTCTAAAGTTCTGAAATTATTTCAGAACTACCAATTTGAAATTATTTCTAAAGTTCTGAAATTATTTCAGAACTACCACTACCCTCATTCGATAGAACGTTTTCCTGCCTATCGATTCCATATAGTGGGATAGTGGTACTATTTCCGTGGACTCCATAGTCGCCACTCATCCCTCTCAGAAACATGCAAAATTAGATTTGCAAATTTTTTTTTATAAAATTTCTAAAGTTCTGAAATTATTTCAGAACTACCACTACCCTCATTCGATAGAACGTTTTCCTGCCTATCGATTCCATATAGTGGGATAGTGGTACTATTTCCGTGGACTCCATAGTCGCCACTCATCCCTCTCAGAAACATGTAAAATTAGATTTGGAAATTTTTTTTATAAAATTTCTAAAGTTCTGAAATTATTTCAGAACTACCACTACCCTCATTCGATAGAACGTTTTCCTGCCTATCGATTCCATATAGTGGGATAGTGGTACTATTTCCGTGGACTCCATAGTCGCCACTCATCCCTCTCAGAAACATGCAAAATTAGATTTGCAAATTTTTTTTTATAAAATTTCTAAAGTTCTGAAATTATTTCAGAACTACCACTACCCTCATTCGATAGAACGTTTTCCTGCCTATCGATTCCATATAGTGGGATAGTGGTACTATTTCCGTGGACTCCATAGTCGCCACTCATCCCTCTCAGAAACATGCAAAATTAGATTTGCAAATTTTTTTTTATAAAATTTCTAAAGTTCTGAAATTATTGCAGAACTACCACTACCCTCATTCGATAGAACGTTTTCCTGCCTATCGATTCCATATAGTGGGATAGTGGTACTATTTCCGTGGACTCCATAGTCGCCACTCATCCCTCTCAGAAACATGTAAAATTAGATTTGGAAATTTTTTTTATGAAATTTCTAAAGTTCTGAAATTATTTCAGAACTACCACTACCCTCATTCGATAGAACGTTTTCCTGCCTATCGATTCCATATAGTGGGATAGTGGTACTATTTCCGTGGACTCCATAGTCGCCACTCATCCCTCTCAGAAACATGCAAAATTAGATTTGCAAATTTTTTTTTATAAAATTTCTAAAGTTCTGAAATTATTTCAGAACTACCACTACCCTCATTCGATAGAACGTTTTCCTGCCTATCGATTCCATATAGTGGGATAGTGGTACTATTTCCGTGGACTCCATAGTCGCCACTCATCCCTCTCAGAAACATGCAAAATTAGATTTGCAAATTTTTTTTATAAAATTTCTAAAGTTCTGAAATTATTTCAGAACTACCACTACCCTCATTCGATAGAACGTTTTCCTTCCTATCGATTCCATATAGTGGGATAGTGGTATTTTATTACATTTGTTGTATTTTTTAATTTTTTTAATTTTTTTATTGTTAAGAGATAGTCTGTTAAGTACGTAACAGTGCAATGTTAGCTAAGAAATCGTAGTATGTTAACAACGGTGGTTTGTGTCTTGGGTTATAAATTCGAATTTAACTTCACACACATGCGTAGAATGAGCTATATTATTTGTTATCTTGATAGTTTTTGTAATTATTATTTTTTCTTTGTATTTTTTTATTTTTTTTGCATTTGGTGAAGAAGACTTGGGAATAAATAACTATACAATCGAACAAAAATAATTACCGTTGAATCGTTTAAGTTGGTATTTATTCCCATATCGCGAAAATCGCGATATATTTTATCTATTTTATATTTTTCATATATAGGCAATATGGGTATCAAATTGTTTGATCCGTTTTATAACCCTGGATGATGTGAGCTAAATTAAAGTTCTTAAATATAAATTTTTTTTAATAAAAGATATTAATCTATTAATATTACTCTATATGACTGGTTATTACACTGCTGTCGCAAAAATAATAATTGCTGGATTATGTCACAGTTTGTTTTTAATTAAAAAATTAATATTTAAGAACTTTAATTTAGCTCACAGCATTCAAGGTTTGAAAACGGATCTTTTGCTTATCACCAGGTTATTATAATTGTTAAATCAAACAATTTGATACTCATATTGCCTATATATGAAAAATATAAAATAGATAAAATATATAGCGATTTTCGCGTTTTATGTGTATAATTACAAAAAAAAAGGATATTAACATTATTTTAAAACAGATTCAATTTGAAAGGCAGAACATTACTTCCACATACGTAGAATTTGTATGAAAACGCAAAACAAAAATATGTATTTAGCTTAATATCTCAATTAGTAGGTCGCAAGCGATCAAGTTTTAAATACCATTGGATGCTGCTTTAAAAACTCTTTTTGATGATACCAAATTTTATTTATGTCGTCTTGGAGCAAAGTACAAAAAAAATCGACAAACTGAAAATAAAGACCTTTTTTAAAAATGGTCCAGCTTACGGATGGTCAACGCTAGAACCAAAATATTTTGGGAATCATCATAAAACATATCAAGCTTTATTTTCAGAGGGGTAACTAAAACACTTTTTTCGGCTCCATACAACTTGAGTGGTCTAATGTATATCCATCGATATTTTATATTATCAGCTGTTAATATTTATTTTGTACTGTTTTTTTAATCAAAATTTTAAGTTATTTATTTTTATAAAGCTGTTATGTCCACTTTTTAGGATGTTATAGGGTGATTCAATTAGAGATACTTTTTTCAATAGCCTTTTTTTGACAGATCACGTGTGAGTCGTGTCATGCTGTCATGTAATTTTTGTTTAGTATTGTTTGGCATTTCATAATGGAAGGACTTACGCCTGAACAACGTTTACAAATCGTTCAACTTTATTACGAAAATTCACGTTCTAATGTGTTTCGTGCACTTCGCTCAACTTATGGTCAACATAATCGGCCTACTGAGCGTACTATTCGCCCATTTTGAAACCCAGCATTTATTATTGGATAATATTCGACCGATTAGACAACGTCCAGCACGCTGTGAAAAAATTATAGCGGCCGTAGCTGAGAGTGTACACGAAGAATTTTCCATTAAATTTGAATTTTTCGTGTTTTTTTTTTTTTTTTTTTTTTTTTTTTTTTAAGTAGGGAAACTCAAAATTTATCACGCTTTCATAAAAACTTAAATCGTATTTAAATACAGATTGATTTTTTGAGTATTGTTTGCAATAATAAAAATAAAAATGGAACAAAATTACTCTGTTAATAAATAAATAAATAAATAAGTAAAATACAAATTTTTTTTTGTTCATATATGCACTTATATAAATATGCATATATATTTATTTATTGTTTTACGGCATTCAAAGTAACTGATTAATTAATGTTAATGGACATTATTGATAATTATAATTTATAAAAATTTATTTCAATTACACATTTGAACGTACTTCCTTTTAAAGTTGTTTTTTTTATTTTTAATTTTACTTTGCCTCTGTGCATAGAGTACGTGTTGTGTTTCATGGGAAAATAGCAAATATGTACATATGCATGTTTGACATTCTAAACATTGTTGTCAATGAAGAAAAATTTTTATTTTAATTTATGGCGTTCTTAATTCTTAATGTAGAAAACTTGATGTTGTTTAAAAGTTTATCGGAAAATATATGGTATTAGTGTATGTAGATTTTGTTATTTGAAAAAATTGTAAACCAAAAATAACGCATTTTTCGACATGTTCTCATCCCCTTTTCTCCACTTACACTGCAGCAACACGGTCTAGATTTTCTTGATAGTCTTTTTGCACACACTGTTTGTAAAACTGTATATAAATTGAAAGCTGTGACGTAGGCTGCACGCAATTTTTAAGCAATTTACTTTTAAGATTTCATTAAGAAAACAATTTATACACCCAACGAAAAATGTGCTCAATAAACTTGCCAAACAAATGGAAAAGTAAAATTAAATCTCGTAGTCAATTTAAAAAGTGTGAGTGTTAGTAAAAAAAATGAGAGTGAGAAGAGCAAATTAAAAGAAATTGAAAGACAAAAATTGACCGTGTAGCCTCCAAGAAAACAATAAACACAGACTTTCTGAAAGAAAACTTTCAATGTGTGAACATTGTTCAGAAAGTCCATAGAAAAAATTTTCGCAAATTTTTCTCCAATTAATGCATTAGTTAAAAATAAAAACAGTTTTGATTAAAAATGTAATCAATTGCATTAAACTTTTTATCAAGTGAATTAAACGTTAAATTAAGTGAATTAATCGTTTAATTTATACTACAAATTTGATTACTGCTGAAAATTTAAATAACTTTTTAATTAAGAGCACAAATTTTTTAATTAAAATCAATTTTTAATTCTTTCTGTGTCATAAGGGTTACGTTTAGCCAAGTACTCTGTTCGACCTTGGGAAAAATTATGAGCAACATTGATTGTCTACACGAACATTTTGACATGTATTACTATTATCTATCTCGAGGTTTTGCAAAACTTAACGGTTTTATTAATATTTTATTTTGTATTTATTTATTTTTAGAAATGACATAAAGCCTTTAAGGCCAATTTCTGTCACCGAAATATTTTGGCAATACAATTTAATATAAAATTCAAAAAATATTTATGGTTAAGTTATACACAAATACATATGTATACTTAAACTAACTCTGCCCACAAAGATACAAAACAAGACGAATTCACACCACGTGACCTTAGTTTGCTGTATACCGTTGTGGTGGCTCTGGGGAATCTTTAATAAATTCTATAATTTTTACTTATTATAAAATTATAAAATTTAAAACTTTTTTAAATTATTACATTTCAAAACACACAATTTAAAATTAAAAACAAAATGAAATGTGACAGCATATAATTTTCACACACAGCCAATTTGTTTACTACAGAGTTTTATTATTTTGACACAACGTTAAAGAAGTTTAACAGTGTTGTATCCGTTTTCAAAATAAGACCACTTTTTATTAATTCGCCTTGATACAATGAATAAATATGAACCATTTATAATTACTATTTATACATAGTGTAAAATTTCAAGGCATATGGTTGGTAATGTAATGTAGATTAGCGTATTGGCTAAAAAGTATACAACATTGTTTTCTCCATTTTTTTGTCATCCTTTTGTATCGCTTGTTATAAAAACCACAACACAAATACAATATAAAAACAACAAATAAATGATCAGCTGTTGCTGAAAATTCCGAGCAAAGCAATATCTATCGGCTGCACTTATTTCGCACGGAAAACAAAAATGTTGCTAGAAACATTTCGTAAGTTCTTCGCAATATACACACAACTCTATCAACATCTTATCTTTTCGTATGTATTTCACAGAAATTTTTTTTTATTTTGTTTGACAACATTTCGCACGAAATACGAAATACATATTTATATTCAAAAAAATAAAAATCGATAACTGTTATTTTTAATCGATTTTATCATAGAAAAGTTCATAATTCTTTCGGAACATGTAATTTTAATGATCAAAAGATAATTTTAAGCATATTTAACAAACATTTTAACAATTATTTTTTTATTTATGAGAAAAAAATGGTAAACAAATTTTTATAAACTTTTGTCGTTATCATAAATAATTAAGATAAAAAAAGAAATCTTGGCAGTGTAACTACTTTTTTACTTAAATCAATTAGTACAACAAATAGGTAAAAATATTTATGTTGAAAATATGTACATATTCGTATAAAATTTATGAAATAAAAGCAAAAAAAAATATTTAGGGTTTTATGCAAATTGTATGTATTTTCTGGCTGTTAAAAGCCTAAGTTTTTATATGTTATAATTTTTGAAATATTTTTTGGCAACAAATACACATTTGTTTAATTTCTGTGAAAAATAAAAAAACGCTGCTTTTGTAAATTTATTATGTCTTTCTGTTTTTTTTTTTTTTAGCTTTTTTGAAATTTTGCCAATATTAAGAAAACAAAATGAAATTTTTAGATTTAAATACACTAAATAAATTTTTAATACAATTTTAAAACTGAAAAGATACAAAAAAATTAATTAATGTAAGTGAGGGTGAATTTAAAAAAAAAATATTATTATATCACTATTAAAATAGAGTACACATATATAATTAAAATGTTTTACATAAGTTTTTATTAAAAGAAAAAAATTTGTGAAAATTAGTTTCATATACATATCGTCACCTAAAATGCAAAGGAGCGTAACGGAAAAAAATTCGAAATGGAGTCTTTGGTTGTTTTCTATTCGCTTTATTGAGCTCATATGAACATTTAATAAAAAAAAATCAAATTGCTAATGATTTTATTCAAAACTGGAAATATTTATATTTGTATTTAAACGAAAATTTGCATTACTAAAATATTTTTTTTTTTTTTTTTTTTTTTTTTTTTTTTTTTTTTTTTTTTTTGTTATAAACATTTGGACAAATTTTTTTATTATTTGTTTAAGTGTTTGTATATAAGTTAGTAGCATTTAAAAATAGTTCATTGCCTTAAGGCCGGCCATTTTAAGACACACAAACCTAATGAATATTTATGTAAATTATTATTTGTGTTATACATTAAAAATTTTAAAATTGCATTGTTGTTATATATTTAAAATTAATATCACGTATGGCTGGCTAATCAACATTGTCTAAAAAAAAAAAAAAAAAAAAACAACAAAAGACTGCTTTTTTAAATTTAATAAAAAAAAATCTTTAATTTTTTTGGTTGTTTGTATACCGTTATGTTTAAAATGTTCAATACGAGTTTTAAAATGTTTTAAATTTTTTTTGTTTATTTTTTTAACAAGTAATTTAAATAACATATAAATATACATACATATACACACATACTTATGTATGTGCATTAATATTTTCTTATGTATAAGTTTAATACGAAACAGAATCAAACTTTCCGTCATATATTATAAAAAAATGTTTGAAAGCAAATAAAATAAATTAGCAAATTAGCATACATATTGTTTAAATTTTTTTTTATGATTTAGTGTTAATTAAGAGCGAATAAAATTGAAATAATTTAAAGTTTATGTGGTTTTATAGGTTAAATAAAAATCTTATTTTTCAAAGATTATGTTGGGAACCCTGTTATGTGGGAATTTAGTACAGTGTTGCCAGAAAGTAGATTTCTTAAAATGATTAAACTAGATAAACCTAAAAAAAATGTAATTATGCGTGCTTTTGCTACTAAGTTGGCAATGCTGATTCTGTAAAAAAGCTTGTGTTACATTAAGTTGGTTTTAGACGACAGGTATGTATGTTGGCTTTGTCAGATGTAAGCAATATGTAATTGCGCATGCCTGTCAAAATTTACAAATACAGAAGAAGGTTTATTTTTTTTTTGCTTTACACGTTCGTACTTTATATTTAAATTCGCTTTAAATTGTATTTCAGTTATTTAAAATTTTGTAAAGAATATGTGTAAATAAATAGATTTTAAGGTTTATTTGCCGCCTCAAAGAAATGCGTTGCTGATGTCAGATAGTTTGTCAGTTCAAAATAGAACAAACTCTAATTAAAAATTTTAACACGATGTCTCTCTGTCTCTCAAAAGTAAGATGTCAAACTCAATATAAAAAAAATTTTGTCCAGGCAAAAATATTGTTCGGTATGCATTGGTGAATGGTGCTTTATTTACTTCACTCACAAATGATATACAAATGGACAAGAATATTAATATGTATGTATGTTTTAATGAAAATGTGTATATTTTGGTCAAAACAATACTAATGCATAACATTTTTAAGTGCTAAAATTATAAAGTATTTTGAATATTAAAGGTCGCTTCACCCATGTTGTTTTTTATACATATATATTTTCACGTCTTTCTTTTTGAGAGAAAATATTTTTTACGAACAACTCTCAGTTTGAAATAATTTTTTTTTTTTTTAAATTTTGTCCGGAAAAACTAGAACTAAGTTGCCAATAGGTTATATTTGTACCCCCTTATGCAAAAAAAAAAGTTAAAGTTCAGATTAAGCCCAGCAAAAGTGTATGGACTTAAATGTGTTGGTTAACCAATGCAAACTTTAAATTGTTTGCAAAAGGTTATTCTTAAAAAAACCTAATCCGTCGGTGTAACAGTATTAGATTTTGTGGATATATGGCAGCTTTGAGTTATTTTCCGGACAATATTTTTAATTTTTTCTATTCAATAAAACTATTTTTCATACTTTCACAATAAAAACCTCACATACTGACAACAATAATTATTTTTTTAATGATCTATTCAAAACATTAAAAATTTATTTAAATTTAATTTTAATTTATTATATGTACCTATATCAGTGTATTATTTTTAATGATATCATAGTTAAGCGACGCAACACTTAAATTCTTTTCATTGAAGTTCAAATCCTATCATGAGGAAGGATTTTCAACGTAAATAAAATCGATTGATAAAAACAGCGACTACAATTTTTTTATATAAATATATTTATTTATAAACATTTATATATTTTTTAACACATGCTTTTTTTATAGGTTAAATAGAATATTATATGTGATTACTCATTATCTAATCTTAAAAAAAAATAATAAAAATGTAATCTTATAGGTACTGGTTTTTATTTCACTGCACTCAGACAAGAAAATGAATTTACTTACATATAAATAATAATAAATGTAGATAAGATATAATATATAGTTAAACAAAAAATAAATTTAACAGGAATTACGTGACCCATACAAAAAAAAATTGATAAATTGAGAAAAACAAATTATTTAATTTTTTTATGGAAAATGTGTAATAGTGGTACAATGACTTATTTTATAAATAAAATTGAACAAATAAATTTTTGAAAACCTTAAATGTTAAAGAAGCCTTTAGCTTTTCAGAATATTTTAAAGTGTTGCCGATTATGTTTTATATCAAATTGAATGGAATTTATAGAAAAAAAAAATAATATCAATACATTGAAATAAATTTGATTTATTTTATTATATACTTTAACGGCCAACTACACCATGCTCAGTTTTAATTAACGATCAATTATAACTGGGAAAAACATATTGTTAACTGGAAGTTTAAATAATAATTAGTTTTAACTGAACTAGGCGGAATTGGCCGTAAATAAATTATCGGCCATGTTCTGGAAATCGAAATCACGTGAAATTGAAATCAATGAAGATTTTCAATTGAATCGCATGCTTACAAAAGTAGTAAATAATAAAAAAATATTTTAAAAAGGTAGTAAACTATGAGGTAGTTTATTATATAAAAGCCCATAATTTACTACTTTTTTATTATATTATTTTATTATTTTCATGCTGCAAAAAAATAAGCTGGAGAGCTGCTTAAACCATATTTAATAAGCCTGGGTATTTTGGTAAATATGTATGTCTCTTTTTTCGAACTTGTCATTCACCAATAATTGATAACCTAGAGTTGTATTCATGATTTATGACATGTTTTGGAGCACAACTAGTTTTTGTTTAAGTTTTTCGAACATAAAAAATGTATGGGAAAACAAGTAGAAAACACGTGATTTGCTGAAAAACTAGTTTTGTAACCAAAATATGTAAGTGGAATCGTCCTATTACGTCCTTTTTCTTCGTTGGGAATTTCCTTAAAAAGTCATGTTAATAGCGGGTTTAAATAAAGGTCTGGTAGCTCTGATTTTGCATTTCAAATGTTGTGAGATTTTTTTTTTTTTTTTGTGGTTTTGCATTTGAAGTGCAATGAAAAATTACCCCAATATCAAGGAATTAAAAATGGTCCCAAATAAAAACCCAATTATTTACTTTGGAGCTATTTTTTATTTATCAATATGTAATGCAAAATTTAAGAAATAAGATAATATCAAAATACCGCATTCTTATACCAAAAAGCAGAAAATCCTTGCCGTATATGCAGAGATGCTTTAGTTAGCGAAGCCAGTGTTCATTATGCTATAGAGGTCAATCTGTCTGTTAAAATGTTAACTAAATTTATTAAATTACTATTTAATTTTAATGCAGTTCGAATTTGTTTAAACCATTTATTTTAATGGCGCAATACACCACACATAAAGCAATGCCAAGAGTTCAGTTTGCCATGTCATCATTTCATGGCATAAGCACGGTGACTATAACTACTACTACTGAGTGCGCCATTAATGGGGTCGGTCGTACACGAAAAGTGTTTGCAAAGAGAAGCAAACAAAGTAGCAGCCAACAAACAAAGGAAACATATTTTTGGTTATGACGGAATTTATGATGTACCTACACGTGGAATTCTTTGGAAAACAAAAACATTTTGTTCAAAAAAGATGATCAGAAAAATACCAATTCATGAAATTTTTAGTAGAAGAAGCAAAAAAAAAAAGAGGGATGCACCAACATTTCATTTGCCATGTTGCCAAAATTCATTTATTACGTTTCCTTCATGTTTTCTTTCCACTTCACCTCCTTATTTTTCTTAGAATAAAAAAAAAAACATCACTTGAAGCGAAAGGAAATAAAAGATTGTGCCAACTTTATGCGTTTTTTAGTTTAAACAAAATTTATGGCACTTTGACAAATTTTTTGTTCGGTTTAATTCCGTTTCTGCTATACATACTTATGTACATACATACATATGTATATAGTATTTTTTTGTTTTTAATACTATTTTTTTATGTCGGCTAAAAACAGAATTTTGTAGTAATTTTTATATATATTCGGTATTCAATTTATTTATCTTTTTTTGTTATTCCTGCAAAAAAAACTTTTAAATAAATAAATCATTTGTAATGCTTAAGATGATGGTAGTCGTTTGCTGTTTTTGGCAAAAATTTGAAATTAGAAAACAATTAGGCAAAAAAGCAGTTTTTTAAATTTATTAAAATAAACCATTTTTTTTTTTTTTTTTTTTTTTTTTTTTTGTATTTTCCCTAACGTTAAGTACTTGTGAAATTCAGGCATTTTGCATCATTTTCTTAAAATAAAAAATATGTGAAATATTAGGGAAGTAAAAAGCTTTTTAAATTGAAATTTGACTCAGAATCACATTCGAAAAAATGTTTAATACCTATAATAAAGATAATTTATGAAAAAGAAATAATTCCCACATTCTATTTTATAAACTTACACAAATTTTTTATCAAAGTTACAACAAAAAGGATAGAAGTCCTTGTACAAAATTTTTAAAAACAAATTTATTTAATAATCGTTTAAAAACATTAACTTCTTGTCGTTATCACAGTCGCTATATTCTCTTCATCGTTCATTATCTTTTAATGATTTCAAAATATGGCAAAACTTTTTGGATTATTTTTATATTTGATTAATTTTTGTAAGAATTCAAAAGAATTTTTAAATTTTAGTTCAAAATGGTTCTGATAGATAATAGACTTCATTTAATGTGTTGGTGTTGCCGGAGATCTAACGTCACAAATAAAGCTTTACTGAAAGTTCATAAAAGAATATAAAAATTGTGGCGAATCTCTGATTCTAAGAACTTTATTCAAATAAAGAATACCTATTTGGAAATTACAAATTTACTCATACATAGGATTAAGCTCATTAACCGTACCAAAATAAACCCTTTTTGTAAGAAGGTAGAACCACTGTTGGCAATTTAGCATTTGTAATGCTAAATAAAACGTGTTTTTAAACTCAATTAGCACGAAAAAAAGGTGTTATCATTTAGCACTTTTTTCAGCATTTTCCCAAAATTATTTAGCACTTTTTTTATAATTTTTTAGTTTAAGTGATAATTTTTTTTATTTTCCATAAATTTATTATTAGATATGCAAACATGTACATAAATATTAACCCCCATATTCATAAAAATATTTTTGATTAATTAAAGGATTATTAAACAAATTTTCATAGAAAAATCGTTTCATAAATCTCCCATAAGCCTAATAAAATATTGTTTATGAATGAAGGGTATATTCTGTTTTCTTTTTCAGAAATAAAATGATATTATTTTTAATATTTTAAAACTAAATTGTGAACGTAATGGAATTTAATTTTTTTAGCCAAGTTAACTACTAAATGTGATTTAATATAAATTTTTTAAACTGATTTATTTTTTTATACACTACAGAACAATTTTTGCATCTATTTTGTTTTATTTGTAATGTTAAAAAATTATGTGATTTGTATACCCTCTACCAGAAGTGGTGAATGAGGATATACTTAGTTTGTCATTCCGTGTGAAACTTTTTTAATATTCATCTAAGAACCTTGATGCTTGTGTTATTCTAAAGCATATAGTACACGGCATGTAAAAATACACATGCGCATGTGGTTCTGACGTAATTTTGACGTCAATGCAAAGCCACAATAAACATTGCGTGTTGTGTGATGACGTCAAAATTACGTCAGAACCACATGCGCATGTGTATTTTTACATGCCGTGTACTATAGGCTTAAGTCGATTTAGTAATATCCGCCTGCCTGTCCGTCTGTTTGAAAAATGCTTACTTTCAAAAGTCTCAACAAAAAAGTAACAATTTTGATGTTAAACTCTTTCTTGTTCCCCAAGCAGTTGGGGACTGAAATCTACCTGAAATCGGCTTAGTAGAAAAAGAGTTATGGATCCAAAAAAATTTAAATCTCTAAAAAATTTAAATTTTTGTTAGAAAAATTAAAAGTTGTGACAATTCTCATTAAATTTGGACAAATTCGTTTTATATGACTGGAAATCGCACTAAAATTTTTTTAAGATGGGTCCATAATTTAACATTGGCCTCATGTAGAGCGTTCTTCGTAAAATCATTTAAAAGAGCATTAAATTCTAATAAAATTGTATTAATGTATTGAGATTTTGTTTAATTTAATTTTTTTAAATATTTTTGATGAGCGATTTATAATTTACGACCGGTTCAACATAAAATGTGCTCCTGAAAATCACTTTAATGCGCCTAATAATATATCTGAAACAAATCAAAATATTTTATTTAACTCAGGCAACGAATTTTAATACTGTAAGGTCAGGTTTTATGAAGATTGGCTTATAATTTATAGATCCTATAAATTATAAGCCAATTGTTTGCTAAGTTTAGATGCCAACCGAATCTATTGTCTGAAAAATATTTTAACAATATTCATTATCTGAACATACCAACATTTATAAAGCCTCGCTTCAGCGATGAAATTACATACTTTTATAAGAGCGTCGACTTTATGCCAGGGACCATAGTATTAAACTATTATGCCGACTGGAGAGAGCGTTCTCAATTTTTTTTATCTTTTATCACACATATATTTAGGTTCTGTGTGAATTCAACACACATAAAAACAACAGAAACCAAATAAAATTTGAAATTTTTGTATATAATATTTTTCACAATAAGTATAACGCTTTTTGTTTAATTTTATGACACAAACACATAATTAATAATTTTTTCCAAGACATTTTGCTATTTGCTTTTGCAAAATGTTTTTATTTTTTACAAGCTAAAAATGTTTAAATAAATTAATGAACTTTTTTGACACTAATTTTTTGCTGTTGTTAATATTATTAAAGCCAGCAGACTAGCATTTTGTGGTATGAAAATAATATTTGAAATCATAAATTAATGAAATATTTTCCGATATTGCAGAATAAAAAATTAACAAACATTGTTTTTAAAAGTTTATAAATTAATAAATACATTGAAAATTGTTTGAGCTAAGAAAATTTTATTTTAGAAAAAAAAATGTTTCCACATTCTATACGGTTTTATGCAACTATGTTTAGTGGTGAAAATAGTTTTAAGCAACAATACATTTGAAAAAATCTTACTTATACAAATATGAGTTAGGTACCACTGACATTTGAGTTAGGTACCGGTCAAAGAGTCGGCATACTAGTTGTATACTATGTCATGGACAGTACTGTTAACTTGTTTAATAAAATATTTCTTCATTGCCACATCCGCAGTTTTATCAATAATCAAAGAAAGTTTTCTTTACTATTCAGAGTAAAATAGAGTTAAGCCCAAGGCATATTTAGCAAGGTGGACTCATTTGGGAGAGCATTAGTAAAAAAAACCCCCCCGAATTGTCAAAATTGTCTCCATATAAAACAAAAAAAAAAATTAACGCAAACATGCACATATTTTAGCTCAAACATACGAAATTTGACAATTTGGTATTTGTGCTCTTCCTAATGAGTCTACCTTGTGAAGTGTGCTTTGGTTTAGCCTACCATCCGACCATACATAAAAAATATCCGACCAAATTTGGTGAGAAAATACTAAAAATGGCAATACTGGCCAATATAATTTTTAGTACGTCTTTTTCTCCCTTTTTCAGTGTTTTTTAATTTTTGTTTTGTTTCCCTTTTAACTTTAAATATTTTTTTTTTTTTTTTTTTGTAGCACTTACCTATGAATTGGCGATGCACCAGCTGGTAACCTTTGTTGTTGATAAGCCGACATATTTGCTGCTTGCTGTTGTTGTTGTTGTTGTTGATTAGACTGTTGTTGTGTATGTTGAGAATGATGTTGGGGTGGTTGATTGGACACAGGTCCATTATCAGAATTTTGTGATTGTTTTTGTTGTTGCTGTTGTTGCAATTGATGATGGTGATGAAGTTGTTGTTGATGATGTTGTTGTTGTTGTTGCTGCTGTTGATGCTGTTGTTGTTGTTGTTGTTGTTGATTTTGACCACCATTAGGTGGCGGCTGTGGACCACCGACCTGTACTGATGAACGGATGGCTGCTTCCATTTCATGCCGAAGTATCAATAGTAATTAACAATTACTTTAACAGCTGATAAGTGATCTCAAGCAACAACATGATACATATAATCAATTACTGATTGATTTATTGATAAATTTATTTAATATAATAAACACACACAGAAACTCCCCAAGCTATATTTTAAAGCACAAACAAATTTTACGTTGAAGATAATTGAGAATGTTGCAGAGATTTTACAGAAAAAATTTTCTCAACAAGCAACAACGTTACTTTTAACTAAGAAATATTAGCGTTTTTTTATTCCTGTTATTTAAAGGTGGCGATATTTATTTTTATTGAATTTAACACATATTTTCTTGGTTATTTTTTTTATATATTTTTAAGAACTTTTAAACAACTGACAGCACTGCAAGCAACATGTATCGAAAAATTTTTATTAATTTTTTTTTTTTTTTTTTTTTGCTTTTTATATTTAAAAATGCTCTGCTTTTAGCTGGTTTTTACTCATTTAAATTTAATTTTATTTTTTTAATTTATAAATAAATAAATTATATATTAATTTTTTCACTTTATTTGTTAATACGTTGCATAATATTGAATATTATTTTTATAAGATTAATAAATATATTTTTAGCTGGTATAATTTACTTTTTTTATATTATTATAAATTAATTCAGAAACGCTTTAGGTATTTTTTTATTTTTTTTATTTTGCATTACACTTATTTCTTTATTTTTTAGCTTTAAGCCTTAAAAACTATTTAATTTATTTTAAAGAAATTTTTTTTAATTTAACCCCTTTTTATAGATTTATATTTTCATTATAATTTCAATATTTATTATTTTATAATTAAAATTATTCTTATTTTATTATTAATAATATTACGATTATTATTTTGTTATACGATTTATATTTTTAAAAAAGAACACAAGTTTTCTCCAATATTATTAATTTCAACATTTTAATTATTTTTATACCTATGAGAATTTTTTTTTTTTTTCTTATAAAAAAAAATGTGGAGAATGTAATCAAAATATTTTCACATCCTGCAAAAATAAAAAAATATTATATTAGTAATTTTTCAGTTAAAAAAAACCTACGAGACACTTTTTTATTAAAGGCTTTTGAATTCAAAGAATTTTTAAAAAAATGTTTAAACGTTTTATAGCAGTTAGTTTTTTACACTTAATTTTTCTTTATTTTTTTTTATCGTTTTATAAGATATTTTTTTTTTTTTGTATCCACTATCGCCAATTTTCTAGCTAGCAATAAATCTTGCTAGCGGTCTTTCCATATCATTTCGGAGATACATTTTTTGATCTAAGGGCGTGTGTGAAACTGTAGCAAAGTATTAACGTAAAAATATATTTTCCTGTAAGGGAAAATATTTCATGTTTCTGCTCTGTGAAATGACATTTTTTTGACTATATAGGTACATACAACTTTGACGTTTGTTAAAAATAATTTAAAAATATTTATAAAAGAATGAACAATTTAGGAAAATATACATCACAACACAATGGTTTGCAGTATGCAAACTTGACTTCAGGGCTTGTGAAATTTTATTTACCTCAGAAGTGTTGAAATTTTACTTCCACTAGAAACTTTGCTACCGTTTCACACACGCCCTAAGTGTTTGAAAATTTCAAATTTTTTTCACAAAGTAAGTGATAAAATTTTTTTTCTAGTTTCATTTATAAAGTAAGAATTTTTTTCTGTTATTATTGAATGCGTTTTCGCTATAAAAAAACATATACCTAATGACAATTTTTGTGTTACATTATATGAATGTAAAACTTTTTAATGTTTCCTATAATCACTGGAACTGTTACATGTTGTACAACTTCAATGGAACATTATTTATTTACAACTATTACTTACTTTTATCCTTAATGTGCTTCATTACCAATTTTTAAAACCAATTGATCGGTTTCAGCACACTATTATGGTTTGCAAACAAACATTGACACCACTAATTACTAATAATAACGATACTTACTAATAAAAATTATAATATTTACTATAATTTCCAATTTAATAAGTCATAATTTTTATGTTTTGTGTTAAAGAAATCTTTTCTCGAAATTATAAGCGGTACGTAACATGACCAGGAAAACCGGGAATATGCTCTAAAAAATGGCTTATTTGAAAACAAAATATTTAACGACTTAATAATCGGACATGCTCTGAAAACCGAAATCAAGTCAAATTTAAATCGAAGGAAATTTTCAGTTAATTTTTTTTTTAAGTGACAGTAGTTTTTCATGATTTTTAGAGTAAATACCCAGGTTAGATAACAGTAGTAGTAACGTTGCAAATCAGCTGCTTTGTTTTGTTGTATCCCTGCGCGAAATGTGTGCCAATTGTTCCAACAAAACTGGTGCTGGGATTTGTGAAAACAGAATAAAAACAAAAAGAAATAACTAATGACATGTGAAAGGAGAACTTATCACTAAACTGGTATATTAAGTTAGAAAAAAGGTAGATTTTAAATATTGTATTATTTTTGTTTAAATAATTTTTTATATAACTTGGGTTGTTAACGGAAAGCTGGTTATCAGGTTATGTAGTTATATTAACAGCAACAAAATTTATTAAAAAAAATTTAATAAATGTATTTTGTTGTTGTGAATATAACTACATAACCATATTACCTGATAACCAGCTTTCCGTGAACAACTAAAATGATTTTTTTTTTTTTTTTTTTTTTTTTTTCATTTATTACTACCGTTTTTGTATGGTGTTCGTTCAGTCAGTATTCACCGGTTTTTTATGGTGCGATACATTTTTATGGGACTTTGTGCTTAAAATAATTCTATGAATTTTTTATTAAAATAATACCAAGGACTAGCATTGTAGTAACTAACACTCAACACGTTTATTGAGAATAGATGTGATACTGGTGAAATGGTGGCTGTTAGGTGGCAATTGACCCCCTCTAATGACAACCCCATATAAAAGTGGTAGGTCCCATTCATATAACGTGTTAGCACTAGGACCGGTCTCTGCTACCAAATATCCTATTACGGGACTATTTTAGTATCAATTCGCTTCCCTCTAGAGATATAAAGCAATAAGAACGTAAGTCGATTTTTCTTTCCTTTTTATTGTTCGCTTACATTACTGTTAGTTTCAGCGAACTGGGGCTTAATTCTAATAAATAAAGATAGAGACCAGTTCTAGTTCTAACACTTTATATGATGGGGTTGTCATTGGAGGGGGTCAATTGACAACTACCAGCCACCATTTGAGAAGTCACACATATATTCTCAATGAAAGTGTATAGTGTTAGTTACAAGAATGAAGTATTATTTCAATAAAACAAGTTCTAAAACTAAGCTTAAGAACCAAATTTTAGATAATCCAAAAAATGTGTCGCACCACCGGTGAAAACTGTACTGTAATTCATTACTTTTTCTACCTTTTGGTTCTTCATATACCAGTTAAAGGAGTGGTTCTTCTTTCGCTGGACGTGAGTTCTTTCGTTTTGTGCTTGTTATATGTTCACAAATCCCAGTACCAGTCTATTGGATCAAGTGGCACAAATTTCCAGTAGGGATATAAAAGGGATTATTTTTATGAACCTTTTAAACAGGATCGTTTTGAAAATTGGTTCGTTTTCAATGTCACTCGAATTCGATTTCCAGAATATGGCTGCAACGTTCGAATCGAATTCCTTTGAAAACTTATCACTAAGCTGCGTCATTTTAACTCACAGACTTACTTTATTTCGAAATTGGCAAAACCTACCGCAGCGACCTGTGTACCTTACAAAAAGTCTATGCAACGACTGAGATGTCTGAAGGGCACAGCCGCGGATTCATCCTAATTAACACGAAATATCCATATTTCGAAAGTACATGCGTAAATTTTACGCAGATTATCTTTCTAGGGTTAATAAAAATCATCTATTCGCTTGTTAGGACTGTGAATTGTTTTCATGTATAATTTTTGGCATGCTGTTCGAAATAACGACCACCAAACACGTTATAAACTGATCTATACTTATATATTTATTAAAACTTTTTGGGCTTTATTATAAAACAAGAAGAATGGAAATAAAAGGTGTATTTTTCAAAAGCTTTTTATTTAAAAAATAGTTATAAAAGAAAACCAAATTAACGGTTTGTACAAAATAAATCTAAAACTTTTCTACAGCTTAGAATAACTATGAATTAACGAGTTACTCCAATGAGACCAAATAAAAATATGCAAATTAAAATATTTTTTGCATTAATTTTTACAAGTGTAGGAGGTAACTAAAAGTATATTAACAAAAATATATCCAAAAATGCAAGATTTTTATAAATTTTTCCGCGGCAGATTCCGCACATAAAGGCGTAATGTGAGTTCCAAGCTTCTCATTTTTTCCACTTCATCCGTTTGGTCTTCGCAGTAGATTTTTTAATACATTTGGATTCTTTACCCAGCACAGAATAGTTACCAATATCCACTTCCATATCGCTATATTCTGCATTTGGTAATTCTTCGTCACTAAGCTCTCTTCTACCAACCAACGCTTAATAATATTAATGTAAGATGTCAATTTGGTTAAAACAAATAGCAATTCTTTAATTAAAATAATTATTTTAATATAAGATGATGTTTTTTGCTAAAGATAATATATATCCCTTCATTAACCCTAGCCTTACCAATACCCCCCGGGTGACCTCTTGCTTTTATATCTTTCATAACTTACTTTAATTTTCTTCAGATAAAAGAAAATTTGTACTCACTTAACAAATTGCTTAGTCATCGTCCAGACTTGCAATTCTGGTTGATGCCATTTTTTTAAATGCTGCTTTAAAATTGCACTAGTGTCCAGATTATGAAATTCTAGGCTTACAAATTTTGTACTTTTATCTTGTTCTTTTTATATTTTATATATATGTAAATACAAATACAGCTACAGCCAACTTCAAGTTAAAAAGTGTGAGATTTACGAAGCAAAACAGAATTGCAGAGAACATGAAACGGAGAACCCCTCCCCAATCGTCTCCCTTCTCTCACCAATAAACTCAAGAATTGCTGCAACAAAAATTGCAGGTTTGGAAGATGACTTAGTTCTTAAAAATAAAAAATAATAATACAGTCTTTGGTAAGGCTAATGTAAAAAAAGTGCCATAATCACTTACCTGGGGTCTCCCAGATTCTAAAAAAAACACTTTTATACAGTCCTATCTCGATAATACGGACAAGCGATTTTTCGGGCAGATTTTTAATACAGAAACAGCTATAAAACGGAGAGTATCACTTTTTTACTCTATAATCTGGACAGAAAATTTGTTTTTTTTTTTCTTCTTCTTTTGTTCATTCATGTGATGATCTTTGTAGTATAAAGGAACTTTTTACAGTAATTTCGTGTCTACGTCTGAAATTTTGTTTTATTTATTTAAAGGATATTTGTTGTCAGTAAGTTTGCAAAATTTTTGCAACTTATCAAAGTTTAAAATAAAACTTTCTTAATATTATTGGACATTGTAGAACAAAGAAAGTACAAACAAAAGATCGCATAAAAAATTAATATCTATAATCCGGACAATCCTGTAATACGGATTTGTTCAGAATTAAGGGTGTACGGATTATCGATATAGTACTGTGCTCGTGTAAGAATCATCGACGGTCACAGAAATGATAGTATGGGTAGACAGCGAAAGGTACATGGACACGTGACCAGTTAAATAGCTATAACCAAAACCAATTTTGCTAGAGTCTGAGAGACTCCAGGTAGATATTAAAGGGTTACATTAGTAACACCCCAGCTGACTGATCAACTAATTGCCAACCAGCCTGCCGGGACTCACAGTTTTAGTCTTAAATTTTTTATATGAAAATAACAAATTTAAAAAAAAAAATAGTTTGGAACACTGTTAAAAGGGTTACAATAATTAAGGTACTGACAGGTACTCCATGTCTCCATTAAGTAGTTCTGTTGCACCTCTGTTACCAATCTGTTAATATCATTTGGAAAAAATGGTTTAAAGAATTTAACAAAAACGAACAGGTTTAGAAAAATAAAATATTTTTTTCACTTTTTGCTTGCTAAATTTTTGTATTTTTATGTATAACTTTTATTACTTTACAGTTTTTTAATAAAAAATAATAATTAATTATTTGCCTGCTTTCTCAAGCGTTGTAATGACTACAATAATTATAAAATTTTACCAGGTTTTATTGCAAATGAAAAAAAAGACATTAACTGGAACAGAAAAACACTGAAAATAAACAAGAAGAGATAACAAAAATTAGTAACATTATAAAAAATTTAGAAAATTAAAAAAAAAATTTGTAAAAACTAACTGAGCACTATATTTGAAAACTTTTTTGGTTAAATTATGCCAGTAAATTCTGTAAAAATATTTATTTCACTCAAGCACTGTTCAACCTAAAACAGGTGTTACATAAAAATTTATAAAAAGCTGATTTTTGTAAATAATATTACATATTTGCAATTTTAATAACAGATGTCTTGTTACATTTAAAACAAATATCAAATTAACAGTTTTAAAATAAAAATTTATTTTTTATCAAACAAGGACATTTTCAGGAAGGAAAAAAGGTTGGTTTAAACTGCAGTTAAAGGCCGGTATTCACTATCCTATTAAGTCGCACGATATGTCAAAAAACAATCGTGTGTGCTCATAATGTATGACAGTGTGGCTTAAAAATTAATTGAGTGACAGATTTTTTGACAAGTTGTAAGACTTGCAAATGTTTATGAAAATGTTCATAAAATTATAGATTCTATGCGATTAGAGCTTAATTTTTTTGTAAAGTAGCTGAGTCATTTGAGTTTGCACATTTTTTGTGGGATAGTGTGGCATTGACAAATCTGCTGTGCAGACATTTTTTTATTACGGATAGAATTCCGTCAGATTTTCGTGTGAATGAATCGTACGATTATGTAGGATAGTGAATACCGGCCTTAAAGGGTACATTACACTATCACACAAGTCTGCCTATTTTCACAAAAATTCTTCCCTGATAACAACTTGTCATTACAGGGTTGTATTTTCCTCAAAATATGAAAGATTAGTGTGATAGTGTAAAGTAGCCTTAATGGACAAATAAATTGATCAAATTACTCACCAAGCGCTATGGTAGTATTAGTGAAAATGTGTTTGGATGTGTGACACCGACGATGCTGGATTAAAATCAAAGTATTGAAGATATTACGGCGAATTCACGCACAGCATTGAATTCGCTCACATGCCAAGCCTTTGACCAATGTATTTGGCCGTTAAAAAGCTGATCATTTACCACGTTCTTTTTACACAGTTCTAACCGGATAAAACTGCATGGTTAAACGCCAACAACGAACATACCCACGTACCAAGCGTTTTTTAAAGTAGTTTAATGTGGTGTTTATAGAACACGAGCGCCTTACTCGTCCGTTCAACTTTCATTAAAAATAAAAACAAAATTTCGAAATTTGTTTTTGTTTTAAATGTTATTTGAACGGACGAGTAAGGCGCTCGTGTTCTATAAACTACACATAAGTTTTATATGTATATTTTACGTGGTGACATCATGGTACAACAATAAAAACAAAGGTGCTACTCAAATGCCAACATTTGGTGCAATTTTTATGCATAATAAAATAAACAGCTGGCCTTATGATGTTACCTTGTGTTCGACACTAACAAACCCCGTTCTCTTTAACCGCGAAACCACATACACGAGCTACGGGTAAAACTGTACGGTTAAAATGGCATAAAAAGAACGAAGTGTATGACCAGATTAATGCTACGTTCATACGACGATATAAACCACTTGTTTCGCTTTCTGAAACTAGATTGCCAAACATGCTGTTAATACGATTCATTCTTGTTTCATTTTGACATTTTTTTTTTGTGTTGTTAGTGCGATTTTATTTTAAATAGATAGAAATATAAGTAAAAATTAAAAATAAATTATTTTATACTTTTATTATTTAACAATTATCACTTTATTTTATTAAACAATAATTCTTATTTTGTTTTTTCTTTGTTTTGAGAGCTAGCTAACGATAATTGTTATCAAAATTGGAGATGGTAGTACATTTTTCCTGTTTCGCAGCATCTTTCAAAATGAAACGACCTGTTTCGCTCTCAAAACTTTGTATGGCAAAACCGAATGTTTGGGGCGCGAAACAGGAATGGGAGAGCGAAACACGAATATCGATGTCCGTGTATAACATGGTATAAGTGTCAATCTTCCCTGCTTATCGTTTTATTAAGAGTTTCCAGCTGTTAAGAACGGTGATGCCAACTTAGCCCTTTCGGTCTAGATTTAGAGCTTATTTACGTACCTGACAACATTTTTAGATCTAAACTAGAAAACATACATTTTCGAACTTTTTTGTTATTACAATTTATACCTTTAATTTGTTTTTGCTGCGGCTAGCTTAAACTTTTAGTTTTCCTGGCTATATCAAGTTGTAAAAAATTTCTAAAGAAATTTAATACCATCGAAGATACGGATAAGTTTTGGATAAGTTGGCAATTGGTAACAATCCATTTATTAAACTTTATAGTTTTGCAATAAATATATTAATATATCGCTAATCTAAAGCTGAAGTTAAATAAAGTCTAAAACGAGATTACAGTTGTTGTACACAGAAAAAAGTTGTTTATCAATTAAAAAAAATTAGAAAAATAATAAATTTTGCTATTAAAGTTCATAATTATATGCCAATAATTTGAATATTATGCAAAAAGATATTATGTTATTAATAGGTTATGTTAGGTTAGGTAAGGTTGCAAGGCTGGTGTGAAGTCAGCTTCACGCCCTCACCCAGAGAACTTTATGGTCCATTGTGACGCCTTAGTTCGATAGAAGAGATAGAGAAGTAAAGGGAAATAATAAGTTAAAGTAGTGGAAGAGAAAAAAGGAGAAACAACCCTCGTTGAATTAATAAATAAGACAAACCTCTAAAAGTTAACCCTATTTTGACCCACGGCCTTCATGGGCACGCCAAAAGAAAATTATGTGATTTTTGGAAGGACATAAAATGTATTATAGAAAATTGTATATCAATACCAACATTTATAAGAAAGTTATGGCTTTAAAAGCTGTTTGCGGGCGTGGTATTTGTATGGGAGCTATGGCCAAATATGTACCAATTCCAATAATATTTGCTAAAGATATCTCAGGTTGCCACAAAATATTTTTGGGTCAAATTTAATAAAATACCAATAAAATAAAATGGTTTGTAGGCACAAAGGCTCTATTCTGGATAGAAGCTTGCACTAGAGCTTTGCAAACCTTTGGACCGCATCTCTTCTCGCCATTTTTAATAGGCTTTATCTTTGAGTTTAAGTCAGAAACTGTAGTTTTTCGTAATTTTAAATTAAAAATTATTTTATTGTTTTATTTAATAGATTTATATCCTAAAGAGCATATGATTACGATAAGAAGCAGTTTTTCTAGATTAAAATTACTGATACGAAACGAAAGAGTAAACAAAATTCAGTTAAACCTATAGTATAATAAGTACCAAGTTTGTTCATTAGGGAGAGTTGAAATTATTTACCCATGTAATGTCAAATTTATTTGATTTTTGACGTTTGTTTTAATTTCTTTTTCCTTATTTTCTTTTGTTTGACGTTATATGGCTTTTTCAAATTGAAAACAAAATTTCACATGATTTTACCTTGTACTTATTCTACCATGGTTAAACCTAATCAAAAACTCAAAATTAATTTCTTTTACTTACCAATGTTTTTTTTCTGTCAGTTACTTAAAATTTTATTTCGTTATATTGCCAGTGCAGCAAAAAATGGGTTAACACCTTTTTGCCTAACTTCAAAGAATTAGAACTAATGTACCAAATTTAATAGAATTATTTCTAAAATTGCGACCTATACAAGGCCTCAACTGTGCTGCGGTGGTGGGTAAATTAAAATGCAAAACAATTTTAATATTGCCATGTCAAATATCATTTTAAGCTAAAATCTGAGCTTATCTTAGAAGCAGTTGTATGTATTATATACTAATGTTTTATAAATTTTATGAAATAAATATCAGTCACGGTTTTATGAAAGTGCTAAAATCTTAAACACGATATTAAATAACATTCGATTTTTCCTTCCTCTCTCTATACCAAACGTTTTAATAATAATTAATTTTGTGATGTGTTGACAGGTATAATTTACACTTTATTAAAATTTATTAGTTTGCATTCACTAATTTGTTCCTAAAGCAGAAGAATTTAAAGAAAAATATTGGTGTAACTAATAAATTTTGCCTATTTAGTAGAATTTTAAACAAAATATCATAAGATTAAACATCAGTTTGCAACACCATTACAATATAAGTATCTACATAAAGCGTGATCCATTTCGAGGTTCCCTAATTTTTTAAAGAAAAAAACACAGAATATTCAAATTTAATGGGGAATGTTTATTATCATTTGAAAGAACATTCTTTGGCATTTATTTTTTGAAGATTATGTATATCAAATGTTTGCCGTTGCTACGTCGCAGATGGTCCATCCGTTGAGTCCAATTTTCGATGACTCGTTCGGGCATTTCGACTGGTAACTGGCGAATGACACGCGTGATCTTTTCCTGCCTGAATCGAAGCGGGCTTGTCCGCATAAACTTTAGACTTTACATATCCCCACAGGAATAAGTCTAACGGTGTGATATCACACGATCTTGGTGGCCAATCGACCGGCCCAAAACGTGAAATTATGTGCTCACCGAAGTGTACTCTCAATAAATCCATTGATTGATGCGATGTGTGGGGAGTGGCGCCGTCTTGCTGAAACCAAATGTCGCCGAGATCACGAGCTTCAATTTCAGGCATCAAATAGTCGATTCTCATGGCACGATAACGGTCACCATTGACGGTTACGTTCGCACCGTCATCATTTTTAAAGAAATATGGACCGATGATTCCACCGGCCCACAAACCACACCAAACCGTTGTTTTTTCTGGAAGTTCTTGAATCTGGCAGTTTTTGAATCTCTTCAGGTTGCTCTTCGTCCCA
Source organism: Pollenia amentaria (assembly GCA_943735925.1). Classification (NCBI taxonomy): domain Eukaryota; kingdom Metazoa; phylum Arthropoda; class Insecta; order Diptera; family Polleniidae; genus Pollenia; species Pollenia amentaria. Next base: position 149,425,272 of record OX031008.1, read on the forward strand.
AATGCGGTTATTTTGTTTGTTTACATACCCATTGAGCCAGAAATGGGCCTCATCGCTACACAAAATTTGCATCGAAAACGTCGGACCTTCTTGGAACTTTTCAAGAGCTCATAGAGCGAAGCGATGTCGCTTGGGAAGGTCGAGCGGCTTCAGTTGTTTCACAAGCTTTATTTTGTACGCTTTCAATTTAAGATCTCGACGTAAAATGTGCCAAGTCGTTCCATACGTCAGTCTTAGTTGCTGCGAACGGCGACGAATCGACTCTCCACGGTCTTCGTGTACACTCTCAGCTACGGCCGCTATATTTTCTTCACAGCGTGCTGGACGTGGTCTATTCGGTCGAATATTATGCAATAATGAATGCTGGGTCTCAAAATGGGTGATGGTGTTGCGAATAGTACGATCAGTAGGCCGATTATTATTGACCATAATTTGAGCGAAGTGCACGAAACACATTCCTTACAGAAGGTGAATTTTCGTAATAAAGTTGAACGATTTGTAATGCCAAACAATACTAAACAAAAATAACATGACAGCATGACACGACACACACGTGATCTGTCAAAAAAAGGCTATTGAAAAAAGTATATCTACTTGAATCACCCATAATAAGTTAGGTCTGTGCCCGTACTTTAAATTGGGATCCCGAGCAATCCTAATGTTACCGAAAAGCGTTCCCGTACTCGAAAATTGTGTATAAGCGTTTTTGAAAGAAGAAATTTCTTCTTCTTCAGACAAAAAATAGTCCAGTCTTTTTCTTCGATTGGGTAAATTGACAAACAATTTGTTTCTAGTTATATAAACAATAATGAAAGAAAGATAATGACTTGACTCTACACATACATACATATAAAATAGTTAACGTCTGATGTGTTTCTTTGGGATAAAAAAAATGGTTTTGGTCGTTCCTGTGTTTTTGTACCTCTCAGTGAGTAAAAATTTATTTTAATCTCATTTCACCGAACTTTACAAGAAAAGTAAAGAAACAATACAATTGTATGTCATAAGATTGAATATTTGGCATTATCAGATAATTTCAAAAGAATAGTTAAATAAAAAATTTTCTCAACATCTTATCCCCATAATATAACCGAATGTAGGCGTTTGAAATTCAGATTTAACTTTTAATTTTAAGCTGAACCTTTTTTAATTTTTAGCTTACGCTTAAGCTTTTGAAGAAATTTGTTTAATTTTACCAATTTTTTTTTAGTTATTTTAAAGCTAAAGTCATAAATAAAATATAGCATACAATAAAAAAGAAAAAAAGTCAGCATTTTAATAAAGAAATAAACCGTTTGCCAATAAATAGTAGAAAAAAGCAATAACAACAAAGTAGCAATAAAATAATGTCGCCATTTTTTATTTCTTTTGACTGTTTTGTCTTTTCTAGACGTAAGCCGCCATTTGTCCTCATTTTTATAAATAATGTTTTCATCATAAATATTTATATTTATTTTTGTGATTTTTACAATAATTTTTTTAAAGATAATTCTTGTTAGACATACATAACAATTTTTATTAAGAAATAAATTAGAAAAAAATAACAATGGAAACTTTCTAGCTGTCATAAACAGGGCTGTCAGATGTGGCGATTTCTCGCCAAACGTGGCGATTTATAAACCTATTTGGCTACGAAATTTTGTGTTTAGCGACATGGCGATATTTAAAAACGTGTTCGGTTATTTTGGCGATTTCTAAAATACATTTTGGCTTCTTTTTTTTATTATTTATATGGAAAATTAATGAATACAGGAAGAGTTTTTTTCTTTGGAGTTTTTAAGTAATTTTAAAATCACAATAGGCATTCTAATACATATTTTAAATGATAAGCTGATAGTATTGCCAGATAATTCTTGCAAACATTTAAAAAAATGTTGCTATAGTAATTTGGAATAACGTTTAAGCTTTCTTAGATTTACAGAAATTCTCCCTATCAGAAGTTATATTTTGTTCAAGTATTTAAATTAGAGATGTAATCAATAATAATACCGATACCGATATAACGGTATTGGGAATATTTTGCTGACAATACGACGATACATTTTATATTTCTTTCTGGAGTATTTTTGAACAAACAATTTAATTTTCTATGCTTAGATTTTATCAAAAAAAAAAACGTCTTTTGAGGTACTTAACATATCTCTGCATTCCGAAGGTATTGAAATCACCCTATATCGCCCTACTGGTGGTACAAGTTCAGATAAGTGTTAAAGAACTGGGCTTTGGAGCGTTTGTGAAACAAATTATAAGAAATTCGGAGAAGAATAAGTCTCTTTCTATTCTATGCTACGATTCTGCTAAAGAAGTTTAAAGATACCTTAGATTTTCTCATATTTCTAAAGACGTAGATCCGCTTGTTTTCGGCCGAAATAACATGCTAACTCAAACTTGAAGAAAATGGCTCAGAAATTCTTAAGTTTTCCAATTAGTTCTGTCGCGTCTGACAAATTTTTTCAACTGCAGGTTCTTTGTTGTTTTTTTTTTTTATACAAAAACCTTATTATTATTATTAAATTTTAAATATCTTCTTAAACTATAATTTTGTATAAATAAAAAACAAAATACTCTACTTGAGTTTTGTTATTTTTAACTTAAATTTAAATTCAATATTTGCATCGGTATCGCTATAGGCAATATTTTATTTTAGGTGTCAGTATCGTATCGGCAAAAAGGCATGTCGTTACTTCCCTAATTTTAATATCCCTAATTTAAAAATGCAATATATCGAGTTAAAACCATTTTTTATCAATTATCTTGACTCTTTACGGAAACACTAGTCAATTTTTTATTTATTTTGGCAAATAAATTCTAAATCGAAAACTGAACGTTTCGATTTCACATGAAGTCGACTTTTCAAAATGTAAACGATTATAATGTATACTGGGGTAATATGCAAAAATAGTTGAATTTATCATTGATATTAAGTTCTGTAAAATAGTATCAAGCATATTTTTCAATGTGGTGTGCTGAGCGAATATAAGTCGCAGTTCTTTATACTTTTTCCCTCGATATGTAAAGAAATAAATTCCATTTTTTATTAATATTACTTATGGCCTATTTCACCAATTCTACTTAAATATCAATTTATATTTAAATATAGTTTTTCATATATTTTAATTTTTATTTGACCTGAAAAACGAATTTTAAACATAAATTGATATTTAAATAAACTGGTGAAATTGGGCATTAGGCTACTAAAATATATAAATGGTGGTAGGGTGGGTAAATTTTAAGGCCGATGTTGATTTTGAAACACAAATAATTTAGGAAATTATTGTCATTTCTTTTTATTATGATAATATTGGTATGGTTCAATTATGTACGGAACAAAATACAATATACTCGCGACATCGGCGGCACACCTCCATCCGATGGTCCAAATTTTCGATGACGCTGAGGCATAATTGAGGTTCTATGCCGTTAATGTGCCGAATTATCTCACCCTTTAGCTCTTGAATTGTTGCTGGCTTATCGACGTACACCTTTTCTTTCAAATAACCCCAAAGAAACGAATCTGGTTAGAAAATACCTGTTAAAACTAATTCATGTAATAAAATTGTCTAGAAAACTGTGTTGACTTCAAATATTGGATATTGGCATTTTCTGAGTCTTATTAATATCCAACTACATACATGCCTACAACTTTTATGACAATTATGCTTTATTTCATATCGTGCCGAACGTTACATTATGTTTCGATCAAAAACAAAATTAAAAAATTTTTATATTTCGTCTTATTTTCTCATAGAAAATAACGCTTAAAAAACTAAATTTTTTACAATCAATTTGACTTATTTTTCATAATATATACCTATTTTGCAACATTAAATTTACTGATCTTACAAATGTTAAGTTCTAAGACTTTTATTTTAAAACGTTTAGAATAGTACAATAAAAACACACTATTAGAATAAGACTATATGGAGAAAATTTTAAAAAAGATAATATTATCTTGTTTACATATTACACATTTGGCTATTTTTGGCAAACTTTTTTTTACAAAAAATTTATATCTATAAATAAACTTTTGGAGATGTTTTTTTTTTTGGCGATTTTCGACTATTTCCCGAAAAAGTGGAAAAAAAAATCTGTCAGCCCTGGTCATAAAGCCCTTTGACATCCATAAACTAACACACATCCAAACACTATTTATTATTAGTTAATGTTAAAAATCAAACAAAAACAAACTTTTTGGCCTTTAAAAATGCTGTGACTCATCACTAAAAGAAGAATTAAAAAAAAAAGAAGTTGGAAAATCTCCATGAATTTTTTGTACATATTTGTTTTAATGTCTTTGTTTTTATTTATATTTATTTAATACCAAAACGTAATAAGTTGTTTGCAGTTACCAACCCGTGATAGGTTATTTCAATTTAACTTTAATTACAATCAAGACGTTAAGCGGCACGCGATTTTTCATTATAAGAATACCTATAAGGAAATTTTTTAATATTGAATAAAGTTTTTTTTTTATTTTTAATTAAACCAATCAATAAAATCTTATTTTTTACGAATTTTTTTTAATAAACAAACTGCATATGTATATGTATCAATGGACTTTCATACATTTATTTTTGATAGTCATACCTATATAGAATAGGGTGGACCAACTTGGACTGATTGATTGGCATTTTATAGCCATTGTGATGCTTCCCTTATTCAGCCAATTTTATTTTATATTGAAATATCATCCTTTGAATGCTACGCAGCGATGTTCTGGAGATTCCCATATGAATTGAAAGTCGACGGGTAGTCGTCTCAGATGGATCCGTGCGGGCCCTTTCTTCTACAGCAATGCAGTATTACTGTTATCTGTGTTGTTACATTAAATCGTCATAAGAAAATTTAACTTGCAAATCAGTCAGTCAAAATTGTATAGTTAGGTACTACTTTTCTAAAATACTTTTAACGCAGGCTCAGATTTGTCCTAACGGAGTATTTAGACATCTGATTATGGCACTCGTGATCGAATACTATTTCGATTCGAAAGCAATTTTATTTATTTTTTCAGTGTTGTACAGCTTTTATTTGAGTTTCCACAACACTGAAAAAATAATTTCCTGGTACTTATACGATGTGCATTGTCCACATGAACCTACTTCTATTTGTATTTGTTACTTATTATTTTTATTATTTACTAATTATACATGTATAAAGAATTTAAAAAAAAGTAATATCTTTATTTAATAACATAATTAATTTTTTATGAGTTTTACATATGTATATGAAAAAAGTCTTAGAACTATTGTTGTGTAGATTGCCCCTCGTTCAACATATTTTATGTGCAGGTGCAGGTGCAGTATCGATGCATAAGTGTTGAATTCTCTGTACAAGCTGGATTGTTACAGGAATGGCAATAGACCCATTCCGCTGGCGTCCGTACTCAGAACGGCATCGGCGACATGCCGTTCTGTACGTTCTAGAGGCAAACGACGGTGCAGCTCCTTCTGCCGGTCTTGATAATATTTAAAAAGAACAGATATATGTAGTTTTTCTGCTTTTGAACATCAGAATTGTTTTTTCTTAGCTTACATCAAATGCCTCCATTGCGTTCCGTATTCTTTAATATGCGGTTGTTTAGATCTCGTTCCTCTATGTTTGGTAGTGCCAATTGTTTTGTAAGGATCAGTAGGAATAACCGTCGTTTGCCAATTCTTTTTTATTGGCTTCATTTCGTTGTATAAAATAAATGCAGTTAATGCAGCAATGTCCCCCATATTATAAAAGTGGCCAGCGGTTTGGTGAGGGCTTGCATGTATGTATATGTGCCAAGCATCTGGTCCACTGTATCAACGTCCGATTTATTGGCGTTGTATTCCAAAATATCAATCGGCTTCTGCTTCAGAGTTTGCTTGTCCACACCGCAAGTATAATGTCGTGTTGGCAGCAAAATTCCACTTTGTTCTTCTTGGGCACATATGAACATAGTGCAATATCGCCTTCGTTGAAGCTGGACAATGTGCTGTTTTGGAACTCCCATTGTTCAAATGTCTTATTCTAGCGCCCTGTTCCAACAAATGCAGTTTTCTTCTTGAACAAAGAACGCGCCAAATCCAAAGTTGTGAAAAAAACTGTCAGTATAAATTGTGCGGCCTGCATCCAAATATCTCTCCAAAAATTAAAGTACAACATTCTGCCCTTGATTCACCTCTCGTGTCTGGTCATGCAATTCCCCAGAATAAATCATTCCTATGACGGGATAAAATTATTTCGAGTTGTTAAACCACATCTTTATACCATACTTGACAGGCTTCGATGGAATGTATTGTGTGAAGCGGGTGCGCCCTCTGTATGGAAATAACTGCTCATCAACGTTCACTGCATCATGCGGAGTGTAGCCAAGTTAGACTGCGACATTTGCCATATACTATCAATAGCCGCAGTTTTGCTGTCGATTAGTCGCTGCTGTCGCGTATTTCCATTGTTGAATCGAAGGCATTGTTTTATGCACTTCATACGATCTAATGATAATGCAGCTTCGTATATTGGACAACGCGTTGGTCCCCTTAACTCTGCAAGAGGTTCGCTATTCGATTAAGTGAGTCCAGCATACAAAATAATAGCCAAAAAGGCATCGAACTCTTTTAAAGTAATTTTTTCCAATCCTTTGTTTTCGTTGGATTCGCCAAATTCCTGCAGCTGTTACTTCCCTGCCTTTCCGATTTGATTCACGTATTACGCGCCATTTCTTCGGTAATGAGCGAGCGGAATATGGTAAAGGGATCATATGTAGTTCCTACTGGTCTCGTAGTTCCTCCTTGCGTTATCGACCACTTTAGTTGCACGAGTACGGAAAGTCGGTGGTGCATTTTTAGTCCATTTGGTGCCAACTTTGGAAATGAAGTAATTGTCACTGGTTTGCGGAGCATCAGTTTCTACCTCTTCATCAAAATCTTCATCACTTACTATGTATATCTTCATTGATGTATAAATGTGTGGGTCTGTTTTCGCAGTCGTCATCATCCACACCTTCGAGACCAAATGCAGGAAATAAAGCAAGCCAAAAGAAAGTGCATGTATTAATGATTTCTGGATATGTCAGTACAAAGTCCCATCGGAACTTTTCACACGTTCCCGTACTAAACACCCTTAAATCTCAATAGAAACTAAACCACCTATTCGTCGGGTCGCCTTGAACTTTCAAAACGATTCTAGATAAAATTTCCTTAAAATACATGTGGGGTTCGGGTATACTTCCCATGGACCATCAAGGAGTAATTTCAGTTTAAAAATGAAAAACGTCCCCAGGGACATTCTCATCCGTCAGAGGGTTAAACAAGTTGATATAAGAGAAATGCCTGATTGCCAAATTTCAACAATCGTTCTAACACACAAACACCAACGCGACGGCGATGATGATGATGTTTATAATAATGATGTTGCTGCTTCTGTAGAATAAAAAGTGTTTCCTTCCAACAAACACAATTAGATATACTTATGTACATACATACATAATGATGAAATAAGAAAGCTAAAAGGCAAAAACGCGTAACGAGTTCAAAACACAACAATACACTTTTCAAAAGTGTGTAAAAACCAGCGTTGCCAATTTCTGAATTCTTTTTATAATTTTTGAATGATTGTGGGTGCATGCATACATACATACATACATACATACATATATATATTTGCTTTTGTTTAGTTTTACTAATTAGCAATTACAGACATCAATAATAATATGTCAGTTACTTGGTGGTTACACGTTCATGTTTTGCTTCAAATTTTGTTTCACAATGTAATACACTTAGGCCCAGGGCAGATAGTGAAACAAAACTGCAGCTTCTGGTTATTTTTTAGTTTTATTTAAGTTTATGCCATAGACTCCTTCGAGAAACCGCACCTGACGGACGCGACAATTTTGAAATCGGTTTAAAACACATTGTTTATTCGTCTTAGGGGTATTTTTCTTCATAATGTAGGACTTCTATTGCGCCTCTTTCTTTGTCGAAGATACAAATACATACATACATATGTATGTACATAACCACAACTTCTTCATCACTTGAATAAAGCCTATAGTACACGGCATGTAAAAAGACACATGCGCATGTGGTTCTGACGTAATTTTGACGTCATCACACAACACGCAATGTTTATTGTGGCTTTGCATTGACGTCAAAATTACGTCAGAACCACATGCGCATGTGTCTTTTTACATGCCGTGTACTATAGGCTTAAGACATTTTGCAGAAGTCTGTTTCAAAGAAAACTAAAAGAATTGTGTTAATTTTAACAAATTTTAGTACAATTTAATTTGCGGTGGAAAATATAAGTGGAAACGATTGAAACTGGTTTTAAGCCAATAATTTCAAAAGGGGCTGTTGCAGTTGCGCTTCAGCGTCTGTTGCGGGCCTTATACATACTTTTTCACTTATACATTCATACATTTAAAAATTGACGTGAACTTGCTCTAATATTCAATTTCCATCGTGGGTTTCAATTTAAAGGCAAGAAAACAGCTGATTGCAATTTTAACGAACAAATTTGTTGTCTTTATAAATTGTTTCCTTGATGACATCTTGAAAATAAATTGCGTGCAGTCTACGTTACTGCTTTAAAATTTTGTGAGTTTTAGCAAAAAAAAAAAAAAAAAAAAAAAAAAAAAAAAAAAAAAAAAAAAAAAAAAAAAAAAAGACAGAAACAGCGCTATTCCAATGAAGCATTGGTATGCGGACAATTTGAAATGAAAAATCATATGACAATGTTGTTATATCCTTTATTTTTAAAATGACGTCATAAACATGTCAGGTCGCTTATTCTTTATAAAAAAAAATTTACTTACACATTCTTAATGTCATTTGTAAGTGTGTTAAATAACTAAAGTCCTTTATAAAATAATGATCTTTGCATTGCTAACGTAGTTGATTTCCTTAGCCTGAAGTCTTCCGCATTTCGTAGTTGTTATGGTTGTACTTCACCGCCATATTTGATTTGGTACATAGACATTTTGGAGCATTACCGTGTTTAATTTTATGGATAGTTTATTTATATTCAGAAAACTAAGAGCATTGAATTTAAGTGGTTGTTCGACATTTAACTATTTAAGTGTATCAAACATAGCTCTTATTGATGTATATATATTTCATTTTAAAATAGTCCGCAATGCTTTATTTTGTATCTTGTGTACTCTATCCACTTCTGATTCATTGCAGCATGTATAGGTTTATTATTTTTGATCCAAATTAAAAATGAGTTTTTATTATCGTATTGTAAAGATTTATTGCCGTCGTTATTGTCACTTTATTTCTGATTCTTTTGAAAAAACACTTTTCTGCATAAGTATTCAATATGATCTTATCAATTTCATTTCTCGGTCTATTATGGATCCAAGATATTGTACATATATTTTCAACTTTCTCTATAACTTCATCGTTAATTTTGAGGGTTGTTTTACTATTCATATTTTTTCAATTGATTTTAATTTGCTAAGTTTTAACCAGAATAATTTGAAAGAATTGGCGATGAGATGTATTTCGAATTAATTTTTGTTTTTAATGGTACAATGTGGTAAATGAGAATAAAAACAGTATTTTCTGGTTTTAGGGATCTGTTTAAGTATAAGAGTTTAACAGTTACAATTTCATTTTGTCTCAAAATTATTGTCATTGTCTTCAAATCTTAATGTAACATCAAGATTGCAGGAAAAACTCGAGATAATTATGAGGATAAATTACTTTAAAAAAATTTCAATTTAAATCTTCTAAGATTTGGTTTGAATAAAGGAGAGATTACATATATTAATCGTTCTGAGCAAACCCTTATCTTGGAAGTCTTAAGCCAAATTTCAACATGGTTCAACAATTTTGATAGTTTTTAATTTGTTTGCCAAACTTTATAGCTTTCCTTTTAGCATTGGACTAATACATATTTTGGAAAATTCTCATAATGCTGGCACGTTGCGACATGTTTACAATTTATTCAAATTGTACAACAAATTCTAACGTTTGAGTTGTGATTGACCAATGGTTCGCCATCGGCTATATCAAAAATCATAAAAATTTTGATATTCGTTCAACTAACAGTCAACTAAGCTATTAAATTAGTACGTTTGATTTCGATTTTTGCTTTCGTTTTTCATTTTCATTCTTGGGTTCTGAAATATTAAGCATAACCTTTCCTCCATATCAACTACTTTAAAGTTTATTAAGTATTGTTTTGACCTACACTACACTGTTTTGCGAATGCTGGAAATTCCCCCATACAAAAACGTACGTAAAACAAGTTAGAGTGCTATATTCTGCTGTGCCGAATCTTTGATACCCTCCACCGACAGGAATGGGCTCTATATGATATCTACATATATATTACAAAAACGAACGTCAGCATTAAAATAAGTTGCAGTTTAGACCTGAATTAAATTATTGACCGACAATAAAGCAATTTTATGCGTTTCTTGTTAGAACTTTGAACTGGTATGAGTAAAATATCATGATTCGTAAAAGTTTTAGCCGAACAAAAAAAGTTTTAGGAAGGTAATTTGTATTAGACCTATGGTAAATTATGAACCAATCATCCCAAAATTCTGAAGACAGATTTCTGATATTACAAAAAATAAATTAGAATAAATTTCAATACTGCAGTAATTAGTTTTAGCGTCAGCAGTGAATTTCCCAAATTTGCATAATATATTTCCTGGCCATATGAATTTAAGTAAGAAATTTTACCGCAATATCTATATCTGTTATGCTTTTAGGCGAATTTAATTATTTTCCCAAAGTGGGCTTTATTTGGTTTTCCGAGAGTAGGCTTTATATGGGCCTAGGGTAAATTATGGACCGATCTTCACGAAATTTGGCAGTGTAATTTCTCGTCCTATAACACTGTGACGTACCGAATTTCCATTTGATATCCTTATTTATTACGGTTTTAGGCGTACTAAACGGTTTTCCGAGAGTAAGGTTTATATGGGACCTAGTGTAAATTATGGACCGATCTTCAAAAAATTTAACAATGTGATTTCTGGTCCTATTAAACTGTGACGTACGAAATTTTAGTATGCTAGCGTTATTTATTGCGGTTTTAGGCGTACTAAATTGTTTTCCGCGAGAAGGGTTTAAATGGGGCCATTGGTCAATTATAGACCGATTTTCACGAAATTTAGCAAATTTCAGTCGTAAAAAGCGAATTCGTGAAAAATGTTATGTCACTCCGTGCATTATTCCACCATTTATGTTAGTTTTTGTATCAAAATTATCAATTTTTTTAGGGTGTTGGTTCCACATTTTGATTCATAGTTCTGATCCACCTGAACCGAAGTTGCTGGATTTCAATCCCAAACTACAAGTAATTTGAGACTAAGTTTGTTCTTTTTATTTGCGTTTTACGGAAGTGAGCGTGTTTTCAATAGACGGACAGACAGACGGACATAGCTAAATCGACTTAGAATTACTCACGGTGCCAGAATATATATACTTTATGGGGTCTTAGATATATTATAAAAAAAATCACACGGAATGGCAAACTTTTTTCACTTTAAATGAAATACTATTAACTTCTAAGTTCGTTAAGTGCGTTCACAAAAATTTAAATTTTTCTTCAAAACATATGAAAGAAGCAGTGGTGGAAATACATATGAAAAAAATTCTATCGGGTATATTTTCAGAAAACTTCATGTAACCTTCATTTTTATCCACTAGGAATTTTTGGCATATGCGCCAAACCAATAATGATCTGACGATATTTAATAGGTATAAAACTTGAAAATGCAGTTTTTTTTAAATACGTAGCAATGGTAAACAGTTCCTTTGTTTAAAAAATATATTTTGATAAACACATATGTATGTACATACATAGGTACATATGTACATATATATGTTCCTATTTGCGGGAGTTTTAAAAATAGGTAAGAGGGGAACACGGTTTTTTTTTATTTTTTTTTTTTTTTTTTTTTTTTTTTTTTTTGAAATTTTAACTGCAGATCCAATATACATTCATACCTATGTACGTACCAACGCAGAATATGAACAAGTTTCCCGAAAAAAAATTTGTGTAATTTAATATCTATGATATAAAAAATGTTCACTGAACAGCTAATTTTTGTTCAGTGGTGGTAGCACTGTTAAAAGCAAACATACAAACACTACATCACAACGGCAAACATACATATTTAATACGGAGAGTAAATGCATACATGTTTAGAGAACTGACAACAAACAACAAAAATGCCTTGTTGTCAAATTTCATTTCATTTGAAGACTATTATTTAATTATAAAAATAGGCTTAAAACATCAAAAAAAATAGCAACAAATCAGTGTTGCCATTTTAGAAATGAAGAAAAGCATCAAGTGTATTATAAAAAATTTAAGCAAAAACTTTTAAAATGTGTTGTTTTGGTTTGCATATAGGTACCACATTAAAAAGGCTATAATTAATAAAAAAAAAACTCTAAAAAGGTATATGTATTAAAGGGTATACATTTTTTAAATAAATGATACCTATTTCATATAAGAGTAAACAAAAACTTAAAATCCAATTACAATTCATAAAAAAGAAGAACGGTTTATTGACAAACAATTTCATTTACGACCAATTTCACCAAGTTCAGTTATAATTAACTATCGGTTATTGCTGTGAAAAACATATTGTTAACAGGAAGTTAAAGTAATAGTTAGTTTTAACAGAACTTGGTGAAATTGGACGTTAAAATTACATATAGGTACATATGTAGGTATGTATCTGTTTCATAACCGTCATCATTGGGCCGGGCCACAAAATTGTTTCAATGAAATACTCAGATTCTACTAATTTTATAATAGTTTGTTTGTATGTTAGTTTGTGGCTCAATTACGCGAAACTATTTAATGGATTTGCATGAATTTTGATAGACGAATGGCTTATATTCAAATATAGGGTACTTTTTAAGAGGGAAATCGGAGAAAACATTGGTTCTATTTTACTTTTTCTCTTTTTGATAAATTTGGTATGCAGATTGCATATGATCAGGATTAAAGTATACGAATGATACTTTTTACGGGATAAAGCAATAATAATGTATAACATTTTATTTGTAATATAAATGTTAAAAATTTTAAAGTATTTTGAATACTAATAAAGAATGATAATAATAATAATAAAACTGGTACTTTTAAATGTGTTAAAACCGGGATAAAATTGGTACTATTTTGTTTTCAATAAATTTTATGCACATACAGATAGATTACAGCCTAATATGAGGAAAAGATGGTACTCTTGGTACTGTTTCTCTTTTCTCAAAATGTATTATAGAGATAAAATGTGGCCCAGATTAAAAGAGAGCGTACTTTTTAATAAAGTATAGAACTAGTATGCCAACTGGAGATAGCGTCCTCAATTTTTTACTTTTCCCTCACACATATATGTACGTTCTGTGTGAATTCAAAATTTTTTTAAAGTTTTCACAATAGGTATAACACTTTTTATTTTATTTCATGACACAAAAACATAATTAATAATTTTTTCCAACACATTTTGCTTATTTGCTTTTGCAAAATGTTATTTTTCACAAGCTAAAATTTTTTAAATAAATTTTTTTGACGCTAAATTTTTCTGTTGTTAATATTATAGCTTTTGTAGTATAAAAATAATATTTGAAGTCATAAATTTATTAAATATTTTCCGATATTGCAGAATAAAAATTTAACAAACATGGATTTTTAAAGTTTATAAAAGCAGCCAGGATTAAATAAATTCACAATTTTTTGAACCAAAAAAATTTTATTTTAGAAAAAAATTGTCGCCACATTCTATACGATTTTATGCAACTATGTTTAGTGGTGCAAATACATTTGAAAAAAATCTTACCAACAAAAGCATGAGTTAAGTACCACCCCTGATATTTGAGGTAGGTACCTGTCAAAGAGTCGGCATACTAGTTGTATACTATGCTTTTTTAAAATGTATAACAAAAAATTTGACTTTTTCTCATCCTGATAAATTTAGTATGCGGATTACATAAGGTCCAGAGGACAGTATATACATATTTAACCCTGAAAGGTTGCTCTTCATTTTAGTAAAATAAAGTTACTCTTAGCCGAATCAACGAACTTTTAAAAAAAACTAGCGGAACGATTTTTTTAAGTAAAAAATCAACAACATTTTTTTTAGTTAGGCATTTTATTAAAAAAATTTAACTAAACAAAGCATAAAATATAGAAGTTGTTTTACTCTTTCAAAATTTGATAGGTACGAATTTTTACTCATTTTTGTGTTTTAATTTGAATACACATAAAAAAGATATATGATAAAGTGTAAATGAGCTTCGTCGATTCGACGAAAAGTAACTATCTAGAGTTAAAGACCCCTTGCTTTTCATATTGACAGTTTAACGGCGGTTGCTTAAGATTATCGATTGCTCAAAATTTTATATAGGTAGTATATGTGTTGGTGAAAATAATTAATTACTATAATGTTTTTAATTGAAATATTTTAACATAAAAAAGTATAGATATAGAAAACTACAAAGTTCTATAAATCTTTTAATAGGATAAAACCTTTTTTAAATCATGCTCTAATTTCACGTGAATGAAGACACGAGTAAACGCTAGTAGGCATTAAATAAGTTTGAATTGAATAAATTTAAAGGCAATTCGTAATTGCATCAACAAATTTTGTTTTTATAGACCGTTTTTATGTATTTAATATGCAATAATGAATTGGGTGAGCTTAGAGAAAATCGCTTTCTAATCTTTAGTTTAAACAACTTATAATCCAAATGTTCTTTCGACTTCGATATTTGAGTAAGAAAACGGAAGTAGGTATACCATCAAACAATTAGCTAGTTCTTTAGAAGGATTTTCTCCCAAAGAATTTTTAATATTGTGGATTCAATCCAAAATACATTAGATTTTTCATTATTTCCATTTTTACAAGGAATCATCAAAGAAATATTGTTTGAAATCAATACCTTTCCGCTTCGTGTTTTTTTTTAGCAATACCTATTTTTTTCAGCAATTTAAATTTGAAGAAAGTTTACCTCAAAGTTCTAGTACGAGGTAAGTATTTTGTTGCAAAAAATCTAAATCACATAGTTGTAAAAAAGCACTAAGAAATTAAAAAAACGCCAAAAAAAAATATGCTTTTTACAAAAGGAAAAAATAAAATGGTAATGAGAACCAGTTTCATAAAATATCCGAAAAGCGTTAAAATGGCAACACTAAGCAAAAATTCAAACTACGCCAACATCATTATCGTCATCAGCAACACAAACAAAATTAAAAAATAACAAATTGTAATACCTACAAAAAGTATAAAACACACGTACTGAGGCACATATGTACATATGTATGTAAGTAGGTACTTTTCTAAAAAGGAAAAAAAGAAGCAGCATTAATTTACGACTGCAAACATAAACATTTGATATAAAAAATAGCCAAGAAGAAGAATAAGAATATGTTGCCGGGGCGCACATGTACAAATAATGACATGGTGGTATAGGTACATACATATGTATATATGCTTGTGGATATGTAGGTATTACGATGACGGCGTAAACGACAATATTGATGATGACGAATTAACGATAAAGACCTACAACCTAAAACATACATACCTACAACAACAAAAATCATCATTAACATAATAATAATAGCAACAACAATAACACTATCAAAATATAAAGACGAAAGTTCACAACAAACACGAAATCAAAACTTTGATATGAAATGACTAGGTATTATACCTAGGTAGTATGATTCTCAAACAATTTTAAATTTTTGGATTTTAACATTTGACATACATACATACATATGTACATACATAGGTACCAAAAATGTTTTAGCAATTTAAATTCAAATTGAAGTGTTATTCTCAAACAAAAATAAATTAGGCAAAAATAAACTTTGCATCACTAAAGCGAAAAATTAATATAAA
Organism: Pollenia amentaria; assembly: GCA_943735925.1. Lineage (NCBI taxonomy): Eukaryota > Metazoa > Arthropoda > Insecta > Diptera > Polleniidae > Pollenia > Pollenia amentaria. The sequence goes on from OX031008.1 coordinate 149,441,119, forward strand.
ATTTCAAAGGTGGGGTTTAAGTTAAATGTGTTTTAAGCTCAAGTTAGATGTGACATAACCATAACCTTACAAGACAGCAGTTTAAACCAACCCTATGGGCAGCACTATACCTATAGGATTATAGGTGACTTAACAAACGGCATAAACTAATTGGACCTTTACAAAGATACAGTTACGGTTATAGTAGGTACATAAGATTTACAAATTTTAAAAATTACTTTTTAATCATTTATGGGATTCATAAGGTGTGCTATCAAGTCATAACGTCATAATGTCCTAAATAATATTTTACAATTGTTAAAAAAAAATATGTGTGTGAAGATAAATTCGAATTTAACTAGCAAAGACGCAAACCATATTTTTTAACATCGCCCATTTTGCAGTTAACAGAGCAATGTTAAGCACTTAACAGTCATATTTATATACTACGGAGACAAATAATCATGATTTGAATGACCATTTTGGACAAATATGGAGTTGCACACACATAACACCATATAGAAATGGTAGTCCAGAGGGTCCTAAATACGATTCCAAAAGTCACATTTCTGAAATAATTTTGGAATTTCAGAAAATTAATTTTGAAAAAAGTCTTATTATTTTGAAATTTCTGGAGAAGATCAATGACCATTTTGGACAAATATGGAGTTGCACACATATAACACCATATAGAAATGGTAGTCCAGAGGGTCCTTAATACGATTCCAAAAGTCACATTTCTGAAATAATTTTGGAATTTCAGAAAATTAATTTTGAAAAGTCTTATTATTTTGAAATTTCTGGAGAAGATCAATGACCATTTTTGACCAATATGGAGTTGTACACATATAACACCATATAGAAATGGTAGTCCAGAGGGTCCTTAATACGATTCCAAAAGTCACATTTCTGAAATAATTTTGGAATTTCAGAAAATTAATTTTGAAAAAAGTCTTATTATTTGAAATTTCTGGAGAAGATCAATGACCATTTTGGACATATATGGAGTTGCACACATATAACACCATATAGAAATGGTAGTCCAGAGGGTCCTTAATACGATTCCAAAAGTCACATTTCTGAAATAATTTTGGAATTTCAGAAAATTAATTTTGAAAAAAGTCTTATTATTTGAAATTTCTGGAGAAGATCAATGACCATTTTGGACAAATATGGAGTTGCACACATATTACACCATATAGAAATGGTAGTCCAGAGGGTCCTTAATACGATTCCAAAAGTCACATTTCTGAAATAATTTGGAATTTCAGAAAATTAATTTTGAAAGTCTTATTATTTTGAAATTTCTGGAGAAGATCAATGACCATTTTGGACAAATATGGAGTTGCACACATATTACACCATATAGAAATGGTAGTCCAGAGGGTCCTTAATACGATTCCAAAAGTCACATTTCTGAAATAATTTTGGAATTTCAGAAAATTAATTTTGAAAAAAGTCTTATTATTTTGAAATTTCTGGAGAAGATCAATGACCATTTTGGACAAATATGGAGTTGCACACATATAACACCATATAGAAATGGTAGTCCAGAGGGTCCTCAATACGATTCCAAAAGTCACATTTCTGAAATAATTTTGGAATTTCAGAAAATTAATTTTGAAAAAAGTCTTATTATTTTGAAATTTCTGGAGAAGATCAATGACCATTTTGGACATATATGGAGTTGCACACATATAACACCATATAGAAATGGTAGTCCAGAGGGTCCTAAATACGATTCCAAAAGTCACATTTCTGAAATAATTTTGGAATTTCAGAAAATTAATTTTGAAAAAAGTCTTATTATTTTACAATTTCTGGAGAAGATCAATGACCATTTTGGACAAATATTGAGTTGCACACATATAACACCATATAGAAATGGTAGTCCAGAGGGTCCTAAATACGATTCCAAAAGTCACATTTCTGAAATAATTTTGGAATTTCAGAAAATTAATTTTGAAAAAAGTCTTATTATTTTACAATTTCTGGAGAAGATCAATGACCATTTTGGACAAATATGGAGTTGCACACATATAACACTATATAGAAATGGTAGTCCAGAGGGTCCTTAATACGATTCCAAAAGTCACATTTCTGAAATAATTTTGGAATTTCAGAAAATTAATTTTGAAAAAAGTCTTATTATTTTGAAATTTCTGGAGAAGATCAATGACCATTTTGGACATATATGGAGTTGCACACATATAACACCATATAGAAATGGTAGTCCAGAGGGTCCTAAATACGATTCCAAAAGTCACATTTCTGAAATAATTTTGGAATTTCAGAAAATTAATTTTGAAAAAAGTCTTATTATTTTGAAATTTCTGGAGAAGATCAATGACCATTTTGGACAAATATGGAGTTGCACACATATAACACCATATAGAAATGGTAGTCCAGAGGGTCCTAAATACGATTCCAAAAGTCACATTTCTGAAATAATTTTGGAATTTCAGAAAATTAATTTTGAAAAAGTCTTATTATTTTGAAATTTCTGGAGAAGATCAATGACCATTTTGGACAAATATGGAGTTGCACACATATAACACCATATAGAAATGGTAGTCCAGAGGGTCCTTAATACGATTCCAAAAGTCACATTTCTGAAATAATTTTGGAATTTCAGAAAATTAATTTTGAAAAAAGTCTTATTATTTTGAAATTTCTGGAGAAGATCAATGACCATTTTGGACAAATATGGATTTGCACACATATAACACCATAAAGAAATGGTAGTACAGAGGGTCCTAAATACGATTCCAAAAGTCACATTTCTGAAATAATTTTGGAATTTCAGAAAATTAATTTTGAAAAAAGTCTTATTATTTCTTATTATTTATCGTAATTACGCCTAAATTTGTAATCTATTTTGCTTTTGGAGAAAAAAACCTCTGGGCTATTTTTAAAAAATTTTTTTTAAAATTTTAATTAGCTTTAAAATGAGGTATGTCCCATCCTGTAAGGTCTTCCAGTTTGTCCAAAATTTTCAAAAATCCCTCAGAGAATCACACATCTGAGAACTTACAAAATTTTTTAAAAATAGCCCAGAGGTTTTTTTCTCCAAAAGCAAAATAGATTACAAATTAAGGCGTAATTAGCTTTAAAATGAGGTATGTCCCATCCTGTAAGGTCTTCCAGTTTGTCCAAAATTTTCAAAAATCCCTCAGAGAATCACTACTAGTACATCTGAGAACTTACAAAATTTTTTAAAAATAGCCCAGAGGTTTTGTTCTCCAAAAGCAAAATAGATTACAAATTTAGGCGTAATTAGCTTTAAAATGAGGTATGTCCCATCCTGTAAGGTCTTCCAGTTTGTCCAAAATTTTCAAAAATCCCTCAGAGAATCACTACTAGTACATCTGAGAACTTACAAAATTTTTTAAAAATAGCCCAGAGGTTTTTTTCTCCAAAAGCAAAATAGATTACAAATTTAGGCGTAATTAGCTTTAAAATGAGGTATGTCCCATCCTGTAAGGTCTTCCAGTTTGTCCCAGATTTTCAAAAATCCCTCAGAGAATCACTACTAGTACATCTGAGAACTTACAAAATTTTTTAAAAATAGCCCAGAGGTTTTTTCTCCAAAAGCAAAATAGATTACAAATTTAGGCGTAATTAGCTTTAAAATGAGGTATGTCCCATCCTGTAAGGTCTTCCAGTTTGTCCAAAATTTTCAAAAATCCCTCAGAGAATCACTACTAGTACATCTGAGAACTTACAAAATTTTTTAAAAATAGCCCAGAGGTTTTTTTCTCCAAAAGCAAAATATATTACAAATTTAGGCGTAATTAGCTTTAAATTGAGGTATGTCCCATCCTGTAAGGTCTTCCAGTTTGTCCAAAATTTTCAAAAATCCCTCAGAGAATCACTACTAGTACATCTGAGAACTTACAAAATTTTTTAAAAATAGCCCAGAGGTTTTTTTCTCCAAAAGCAAAATAGATTACAAATTTAGGCGTAATTAGCTTTAAAATGAGGTATGTCCCATCCTGTAAGGTCTTCCAGTTTGTCCAAAATTTTCAAAAATCCCTCAGAGAATCACTACTAGTACATCTGAGACCTTACAAAATTTTTTAAAAATAGCCCAGAGGTTTTTTTTCTCCAAAAGCAAAATAGATTACAAATTTAGGCGTAATTAGCTTTAAAATGAGGTGTGTCCCATCCTGTAAGGTCTTCCAGTTTGTCCACATATTGTATTTGCAATAAATTTTTTAAGTTCTTTCAAAATTCATTAAATATGTAACAAATACGAAGATACATATGTATGTATGTATTTAATAATTTGATATTTGAAATATGTCACAAATACGAAAACATATTTAAAAGCTTGTCAAAAACATATTTGGAAAAATGTCCCAAATACGAAAAACGTATTTGAAATATGTGAATACGTAAGATGTTACGTCGAAACATATTTAGTTCGACATATTTATCTTCACCCACATTGTACCTATTAGTTCAATAGTTTTATTTTTTCACTTTTTTGAAAAAATCGACATGTAATATTCATATCTAACCGCTGTAAAAATATCGTCTTATTTTCCCTACTTTTTTGTAATGCAACGGTTGGTTTAGAAATTATTTTTCATTATTCTTTAATGTAAAATTAAAATTTGTTTTGCTTCTACTGAAAATGTTTAAGTTTTGAGTTGATACAATAGGTATTATTAGTATGGTTGACCAAGTGCGATGTGTAAGTTTATTGTACGATCGTGGTGCTACGCAGAGCCATGACAACAATCCTTAAAAAGAAGCCATATATTTTTCGACTTTACAAGAATTTGAACAAGAAATTAACGCTTTTTCATCTTTAAGCAGCAGTTATGGTGCCGAATGTTTATCTTAAAGTTTATTAAAGTAAATAACAAATTTACTTGCACGCCCACAATGTCGATATGAACATTTTTATCGCATTTTTAAATTGAAAACAATAATAAAAAACTAAAATTTGTTTTTGTTTTCAATATAAATATACGAAAGAAATGTTCTTGTCTCCATTGTGGGCCAGCCAGTTAAATTAAAAAAAAATGATTTATATTCCACATTGTATACCTACCTACAATCCATATTTGATATACATTTGAAAATAAAGTTTGAAAGTAAGTTGAAAATAAAAGCATTTCTCAATTTAAAAATAGCTGCCCCTTTTTGTTTAGAATGATATTTAGAACGATTATCGTTTGAGAAAAAGTTTAATTTTATATTATTATCAATTTGTTGGGTAAGATAAGATACCTATAAGCCGAGTAATTGTACTCGTCTTCGTCGTTGTAGTTGTTCGCAATGCCATCATTCACAGTCACGCAAACACTTACCCATACTTGATTTTCATTAAAAGCTTGAATAAATACCTGTCTGACAGACTGACATTTTTTAAAATGAAAAATATCATGGTCAAACAAATATGCGGACTCGCTATCTATTAAGTGTACAACCCTGTTATATTTAATACGATGTTATACTTCAAAGTGTGAGTGTCTTTTTCGTATGCTTTGTAAATTAATGAATTTGCTGAGTGAGAGAAAGAGACAGATATAGAGCACCTAATGTCGTCATGTACCAGTAGTCGTCATCTTTTGCATTTAAACGTGAATAAATAAGAAATGCGGTTTTTACATTCTTAAATTGAAGTTTGTATAGTAAGTTTGTAAATCTTTCGATTTGCAATAATTAAATTGGAGTAAAATGAGTTTTATTGCCAAATTGTATAACCTTAAGTTTTTTTTTTTTTTTTTTTTTAAATTTGTGTTAGAGCCAACTTATGAAGGTAAATAACCATATTATTATTATTATTATTATTAGAAAATTTACTACAATAAGGTTTGTAAAGATAGAAAATCTTTAACATTTTGTCATAAAAATAAAAGAATTACCAAAAAATAATTTTTTTAAGTTTATTGGGTGCCGGGATTGGGAACACTGGTAAATAAGTTTTTTTTTTCTGATTAAACTCAAATTTGAGTGAATTGCTCATCAATCGCTCCTCTTGCCTCTGGGATAACAGAAAATGACTTTTAAACGAGATTACCCAGTAGTCGGCATGAATTAGTAAAGACGAGCTATAGTCACTGAAGAAGCCATCAGCATAGGGTTCACTGATTTAAAAACCATATCATCAAACAAAATGCTGTGTATGTTTTAGTTGATCCGTCCAGAATATTTAATAGCAATAAGACAATTCGCAATGGTTGAATTTCAATATGTAAGATTTTAATTTGAAATCAAACAATCAATTTTTCGGATATAAATGCAATCAGTTTTATTAATTCAATTTATGTGTTAATTGATTGCAATAAAATAATGCATTCAAATTCAGTAATTGCAATAAAAATAAAGTCAGAGTCAAAATGTTCGTTTCCTTCATATGAAACTCCTTCTTAGAGAAATAAACCTGACTGTGATAATTTTGAAATGCAAACAATATCAACTTTTTGTTTACGAACGATTTATTCCAAGTGTATATTATTTAGTTGGACTTTTAGTAGTTGTTTTATTTTCTGAGAAATTAATTGCAATCGCATGATTTTAGTTAAAGCTTGATTGCAATCGAATTGATTGCATTCAATGATATGTATGTAAAAAGAAATAATTAAAAAAGATTGCAATTAAAGTCTTGCAATCTTACAAATAAAATCAGGTTGGTTGTAATCATTTTGATTGCAGTCTTTTACAGCTCTGCCTCCAACAAAACTAGTTTTACCAAAAAAAATTTAAACACATGGTTAATTTAACAATAATTTTATCAACGGTGATTTTGGTTTAAATAGTCCTTCATCAAGAAGCCACAACCACATAATGGTTGTCTTTGAAAAGGTTTAGGGCAATAACAAAAAAAAAATTTAACACTTATAATAACATGGTTGATTTTTAACCATAACATGATGCTCTTGGTAAACAAATAATTGTCATATATAACCATTACATCAAAATATGATTGTGGCGACAACAATATGGCTAAATTAACCATAATATGATTTAAAAGTTTCGTTAAACATAGTTTTGTTTGAGGTGACCAAAGTATTGAATACTTTTTTCTCTGCGTGTAGTGCATACATAAACCTATTAATTTACATATTAAGCATTTAAGTAAGTAAAAAGCATAAATGTTTAGTAAATAAACAATTGCATTCCTGTACGAATTATTTTTTTCTTTTAAAAATAGCCATGCCGACAGATGCCGAAGACTGGTACATCGTATGCCGACTACTGGCAAATGAGCTACACATATTTTAGAAAAAAGTAAACTGCTCAAGTTTAATAAAGAATGTGTCTAAAAACTGTTATATGAATCGAACATATACATATTACTGAACTGTGGTGGCTAGTTGCCATCCCAGTATCACGTTTACATACGTAAGGGCACCAGTTTAAAAATTACAAAAAAAAATAAATTAAACTGCCGACTACTGGTACACTTACCCTATGTAAATATGTACCTACATAAACAAAAATGCATTATAATTCATAATACAACACACACAGCATTTGATGTACATGGACAAAAGAAGGTTTTCAAATTAAACATTTAATCCAATTTTTTATATTTTAATCAGGCTTAACGTATGTTCAGACCTAACGAATATTTGACGAAAAATCCAAAAAAAAACGTGACCAGTAAATTGCTCAAACTTTAGCTTTATTTTTTTACAATTTCTATTGATTAAGTCAACTTTATTCGTTAGAAGATAATTGTATAATGTTAGTTAAAACTAGTGGTTAAATGTAGGACGTCAAATATTTAATTGATGTGAACAGCTTTAAGTTTATTAAATTTAATTTTCATTAAAGTATTTTAATGAAGAATGGAATTTTACAACATGAAAGAATTAAAATTTATTGATAATTTTTCATTCTTGACTGAATGCGTAATTGAACTCACGGATAGGTTGATTTATAAGGTTTCGATAGTTACCACACTATTTCCTCAGTAATCTTTGCCGTTTTACACTCAACGCCATTGACAACGGCCATAATATTAATTATAAAACATTTAATTTAGGCTTATTAGAGGTATTTACGATACTTTTCATTAATAGATATTTTTTTTTTAATACCTATTTAACAAAATCCCATTAGCTTTTAATTTACATTATTATTTCTTATAAAATCTAGCAATTTTCTTTTGAATATGGGCATTTCCATTGTGACGGAACGTGATATTTGTACGACAAAATGTAAAAAAATTAAATGAAGAAGTCAAATTAGTAGAAAGTTTTTTTTATATTACAAAGTAATAAAGCAGCATTGTATTCAGAAAAATATTTACAACAATCAACCCTAAGGATTTCAAGATATAAGCAAACATATACGCCGGCGTGTCGTTATAAATACAGAAGTGGATTTTGACTTGCATTACAAAACTGCATAAGTCTGCGAATTGAGCAAGACATTTAGCATAAAACCTTTTTTAATAAGCTTTGGAATTATTAAAAATTTAATTATACATATACAATTTTTGATAAACGATTTAAATTACTTCTGGCATTACGTTACAAAAAGGAGACTTTTCGCTGGAACTTCCCATATTCATATTATTGTTTATTTCAACTGTTTACATCTCACATTATTTATTGTATATCTATATGCATTTGTTTATTTTATACAACTAAACATATATTTGTATATTGTCGAGAGTAATTATTACTAAAAAAGTACAAAAAAAAGAGCGAATATACCCGCATTCCATTTTAAATACAATCAGCCCTTCACTGTCGTATCGAAATTCTATTTTCTATAGGTTTGGACGTTACAGTTACGTATCATTTCAGTCAAGTAAGCATTTACATTGCTTTTCATATAACAGAATCGATGAGCTGACACGGTTATATTTACAATTCTACATTCACGGTCAGCTAATTCTGATTCAATGCTTGGTAGTTACCTTCAACACGTTAACGTGTCATATAGTGTTGAAATGCGTTAAAAAAAATTCATAAATTTTATCTTTGGTTATTTGTAGGTTTTGTAAAATATATAAAAAAAAGTCGTTTACGTTGATATCTAGAATGTTCGCTCTATTAATAAATAAATATAAAATTCTTTAAAAACGTATGCGCAAAAACGGAGAATAGTTTTAACAGGTTCATCCGCAGTGCAACGTCACATTTACGTTCAAGTACATACATATTTATAGGTACATAAGCTAATAAGGAAAACGGAACGTATACTTTTACGTACAAGTAACGAAGCCTTTAGCAAAAAAAGGCTTCGTTACTTCGTTACTTAAAATAAACTCGAATCGTTAATGAAAAATCAGAATAGTAAAATAATAATCATAATAATTGTCTATGTGGTTGTTGTTATGTTTTTGCACTTTTGGTTTTTCGCAAGGGTGCAACTTGTGACGTGTATAACCTTAATAATAATCGGATTATATAAAACATGTTTGTATATAAGTATGTCTAGTACATACTTATGTATAAAAATTTAATTATTATTTTAAAAATTGAGCAGAATAATTTAATTATTGACAGATTTTATATTGTTTACTCAACGTTTTTTTTTTCGATTTGTACTTCCCAGAGCTGTAAATGAATCATTAATTTTTGAATGCACTGAATTATCAAATTTTGAATTAATTCTTTTCACACAAAAAAAAATGAAAAAAACAACAAGTGCAATATTTACGAAAATAAAAGCGCCAGTGGAAAAACAACAACAAAGTAATGTTGTTTATGAAATCAAGTGTAAGGGAAATGACAAAGAACAATGTAATCAAACATACATTGGAACAACAAAGAGGGCGTTATCCATAAGGATCGGAGAACATAAAATGGACATTGCAAAACAGAAGGAGAACACAGCATTAGCCATGCATATGATTAAATCTCAACATGTACCAGATTTCCAACAAATAAGGATATTAGACAAAGAAGGCTCTACAAGAAAACGATTTACTAAAGAAAGCTTAAGGATCCAACAAAACATAAAAAATACGATGAATCTAAAAGAAGATATGAACAACATTTGTGCAAGTTATCGTGTCGCCATAAAATAAGTTGTGTTGTGGAAATATGTTTTTTAAAAATAACTCAATGTTTTATGTTGTTACGTTATATATGTTAAATGTAAATTTTGTCATTTTGATGTAATAATATAAAAAATGTAAGTTTTCAATGTTATTTGTTAAAAAATTTTGTTAATAAATGTTATGTTTTTATTAAATAGACGTATCCCCAGAAGAAGTCGACAAAAAATCGACGAAACGTCGGGAAAAAATGTATTAAAATTGTGTTTTAATTACATTAAAGGTTTTAGGCCGTATTAGCTTGATAAGGAAATACAAATGAATTGAATTAAATTTGAGTCAATTCATATGAATTTGGTAAAATTGAATTGCAAGGCTTTTCAATTTTTGTACTGAATATTTTCATTATGGTATAAGAAATTTCCATTTATCATTGATTGCAACTCATTTTTGATTACATTCAATTGAACTGCAATTAATTGTTTTAATTCATTTGAATGAATTCAAAATCAATTCAAATTAATTTGTAGAATGAATTGCAATTCACTTTAACAAATTCATTTCAATTGGAAACGAATTACTTATCATTTTACAAATTTTTTTGAATTAAATACGAATTGCAACTCATTCTACAAATTCATATCAATTGGAAACGAATCGAAATACATTTGAGCCTAATTCTTTTGAATTGATTTAAATTCCAGTCAAATTTTTTTTTTTTTTTTTTTGTAAAAAGAATTAATTCAAAATTTATCTAATTTGTAACGAATTAAAATAAAAAAATAATGATTCATTTACAGCTCTGGTACTTTCCTGCTAATATAAAGGAAATTATTTCTAAAGAAGTTTAATTAAAAAGCAATAAAATAAATTTATCTGTTCTATATAATTGCTCCCATTAAGAACAATGAAATTTCATCATTACACTTAAAAGTTTCAAACATAAACAAGAATTGCTTCGATATTTGCTTGAATTACTAAAAGAGTAATTTGTTTATCTATCAAATGTTACAATTACAAATTATATAATTTTTTTTTTTTTTTGGTACCCTCACTCTCTCACTATTTATGTTGTAGGTGAGAGGTAACAATTCAAGAAGAAGGTTATTCCAAATACGAATAAACATCTCGCTATCTCGAGTCTTAGATTAGAATTTTAAAATGTTTTAATGCAGAATCCCTAAATATCGATTATATTTGGTCATTCATTGGACAAAAAAAAACTTACCATTTTTTTTATTCATAAAAAATACAACTTTTGTAGCCTTTTTCACGGAGTTTAGCTAACGAGAGATAATCACTAGAGCCGAAATATTTTGGGAAACTTCATAAAACATGTCAAAGTTAGTTTTTAGGGGGGTACATCAGCAACATTTTTTTTGAGTGGGTACATACATATTTAGGTAGTAAATATTTTCCTTAATCCCGAATACCGGGATTCAAAAAAACCAATCCCGAATTTTGGTATAAAAGGTAAAATTGATCAGAACAAGATTAATTTAGGTAGAGGCACAAAAAATCCGAAAATTCCTATTTCGTTTGTGAAGCTGAATAACAAATAAATGACACATACACATATAAATTAAACATAAATGACTCGAAAAAATTCTAACAGCCGTATTCATAAAAATGTTAACCTGCCCTTTATAAGCAAATAATCCCTTAAAAGTCTGTTTTAAACATCGCTTAAATAGCGAATTTTTGAAATTACATTTTTGCTTTGTGCTGATTGTCATTTTGGAAATTTTTTAATAAATTTTATATATTAATTATATATAATGAAATGAAATTCAAAAATATATTATTAATATATTCTTGAATTTCACAAATAAAAGTACAAAGTAATTATAATACATACCTATATAATATACAAAATGAACTAGTGATATGTAAACGTTCAACACAAATAAAATAAAACTCGTTTTTTTATTACTTTTTTTATCAGCAATAAAATCATCATCAAAATTAGTTAGTTCGTTTTAATCTTTATGTTATTTATTTTGTTAAGGTCTGAATTAAATTGAGATAATTTAATTTATACAATTCATAAAAAATTAAGCTCAGGATTTATTTTTTATTCCAAAAATAATAACATCAGATTTTTTCTATGGGAGTGAGCAGACTTATGTACAGATGTATTTTTAATTTTTGTCTCTTAATACTTTTTTGAGCTCAATAATACTTAAAATATCGAGTATGTACATATATGTTTATTTAATTATATAGAAGTAAGACTCAAATTTCTATCTATTTTTCGGTGCTGGATTTTAAAGGAAAATAGCTATTTCAAAACTTCTTCGGTTAGTCCAAAAAACTTTCCTTTTAATTTCTATTAAAAATATTATATTAGAGATTCAATTGGCATATATTTGAAGAAAATATACCTATAAGGTTTTTTTTCAAATAAGTGGTATATCTTGGTACATATTAAGGGCTAATTTTTATCGACGTCTTAATGGAGGCATTTTGGCTTTCCACAAAATAGACTTAAATGTCTGAATTAGAAGCCTAAATTTCAAGAAAAGTACGATTGTTTCGCAAAAAGAACGTTAGCAAACATCTTCAATACTGATCGGAATTATGTACGAAATATGTAACTCCCATCAATCGTGGGTACAACAATGTGATGAAAATCATGAAAACGAAGAATATTGAATTAAAAACACTAAAAGAATAGAACTCAACTCAAGTACAGCCGCAAATTATACTGTAAATATGAGCATTTTTCTTAAATTTTAGGCACTTATGATTTAATTAGGATAACTATTTGTCAAAAATCTTTTTAACAAAGATCTGTCGCATTTGAAGTCATGACTAAAATACTAATGCATTCAGAAAATGTAACATGTTATTTTTTAATTTTTTCTTTGCTATTTTTTTCAATTTCAAACTTAAAAACGCCTGAAAAGTATGTACCTATGTATTTAAAAAAGAATTCGAAATCATTATTCTTTTAATTTTAAGGATTTTAATTTTATTCACTAATTAGGGAAGCTTTCTGAAAAACTTTAAAATTAAATTGGAAATATTTTTGCTTAACAAAATCTAAACTTACTAGCTTATGAGATTTGATTTACAAATCTTATTAAAAATATTCCTAATAACTTAATAGAAATAAAAATAAATAAATTATAAAGAAGTAAAAAAAAATAGTTCGTAATGAAAAAAAAAACATTATTTAAATGTAATTTTTAAAGGATTTAAATCCAGTTTCCAAAAAAAATCATTTGCAACAAAATGGTAACACACAATTGTTATTATCCAGCTGTGAATGGCAGTTGTTAGAAAAAGAACAGTTGAATGCTGCAAAACAAATTTATACAAATAAAAAAAAGAAACAAGATTGACAGTTCATCATTTAAAGTGGTTACTTTAGAAAAAAAGAGAAAAAAAACAGAAAGAAATCCATTAAGAAATCTACAGCTGTTCAAACTTCCCCTTCTTTATTAAACTCTTTATTCGTTGTTTTTATGTTGTTTATCTTTGCAACTGCTTGTGTATTTTTCTATCTACGTTTTAAATGATGATAATGATATTTGTTTATGATTATCATTAAGTTGTATTAATGCACATTGTAGGTATATATGTATATATGTACATACATATACACATTTATTTTGTCGTAGTTGGGCTTGTTGTTTTAAATTTTTTTGCTAATGATGCTAAATGCGAGTTGAACTCATTTGCAAAAAATCAGACAGATTTTTTATGGTTTGGTTTTTTTTTAAGAAATTTAATTCATTTTTTTGTATTTGTATTTGTAACACGTAGTTTATTTGTTGTATTTTTTTTAATAGGTTTAAAGAAAGAAACTAAAAAAATACAAAAATTGGAATGGTCAGTCAACTAACGAGACATAGAGAAGAAGTGTTTTTTTTATTTCAAGTGGCGGAAATAATTTTTATGTGGAAATTGAGAAGTAAAATAACGAAATATGTTTGTATGTATTTAGGTATACCTAGGTATATAAACAATTTTAATACAAAAAATTATAAAAGTTTAATAGACGGTTTTAAAAACCAAAATAGGGAGAATGTAATAAATAACAACAACCGCAAACGAAAAAAAAAATAATATTTAATAGGAGAAACAGAATAAATAAAGAAAAAGCCAAGGTGACTGGCTACCTATACAAAATATACAATTTACAACAACTAAATAATAAACTGCAATAAAATATCCAACAATAGAAAAATCGATGCTAAATAATTGCTAAACAAATTTGAAAACGAATAAAAACCTCAAATAAAAATAATAATTTCTTTTGAATTTTTTTATTTCACTTTTTCAATACAATTTTATAAGAATTAGCTTTTTTAAATTGGGAAAAACAAAATTAAACCATGTTCTTTATAGTTCCCTGGTGATACTCTCAGAGTATGAACATTTTAAAAATCAAATATCCTATAAAACATTTCTTAAAATATTATTGAGAATTTGGGACAAACGATGCGTTTTTTTAAGAGACCGGATTTGCATTATGACCTTGATTAGAGAAGCAGTCATATCTTCAAAATTTTGTGGATATACTTAGGGTGTTCCACTGGAAAATTCAAAGTCATGTCTATTTTCTAAAGCTAAAAAATCATACTTAAGTTATAATACCCTAGACTTTTGCGCTGTCATAGAAAGTTCTTCTCTGGGGAAAAAACTTCGGATTGATAAAGCTGTTGCTGAGTTGACAAACTTTGATCAAGCGAGACTCGGTTCGTTTCAGAGCGAACATCGTTTTGCAGTGCAGGTTAGAAATAACGGTCCCAAGGTCACAGAGTTGTTGCATGATTCAGTTAGTCGTCATGTGCTTAAGGGTGTTGTTATCGCTCAGTGTTCAAATCTCCGTGGGATTAAGCAGTAATCATGGTTACCCACTATTTGACACTAGCGAAACGCTGGTTACTTAGTATAAATCAAGGGTTTTTAGCTGATAAACAGTTGGTAATTAAAAATTGTTTTCCAACGTTAGACAAAGCAAAGAATAGGAAATTGAAGAAGACATGTGGTAATGTTTAATCATTGACAGCCAACTCAATATTTAGAAAAAGAATTTGTTTTCGTTTTGGTAAAGCAGAATGTGTGTGAAGATAAATTCAAAAGTTAAATTCATTTTTTAAAAATATCGCATGCGATAAAAAATATTTAAAAAAAATATCGCAAGCGATAAAAGAATATTATAAAGAAAATACAAGTATTTATACGAAATTTTAAGGTTTTTATGAAATATAAATCGTTTTTTATCGATTTTTTTTTATAATTAATCTTTAAATTAGTCTTTTAATATTAAAATTTATGATTTTTGAAAAAATATGAGTTAGACTGAAATTCTTATCAATGAGTTCCGTGCTGGATATGGCCACTGTGTCCAAACCCTTCCATCTCAAGGAATGAAACCTATTAGAAAATGAAGCCTTGGATAAGGCTACCATAAACTATAAACACTATATCCAAATTGTATTTGTGAAAATTTTTATACATTTTTGAAAATTTGACTTAGAGTGAAATTCTCATGAAAGTGCTCTGTTCGGGATATGGCCACTGTGTCCAAACCCTGTCATCTCAAGGAATCAAACCTATTAGAAAATGAAGCCTGTGGATAAGGCTACCATAAACTATAAACACTATATCCAAATTGTATTTGTGAAAATTTTTATACATTTTTGAAAATTTGACTTAGAGTCAAATTCTCATGAAAGTGCTCTGTGAGGGATATGGCCACTGTGTCCAAACCCTTCCACCTCAAGGAATCAAACCTATTAGAAAATGAAGCCTATGGATAAGGCTACCATAAACTATAAACACTATATCCAAATTGTATTTGTGAAAATTTTTATACATTTTTGAAAAATTGACTTACGAGTGAAATTCTCATGAAAGTGCTCTGTGAGGGATATGGCCACTGTGTCCAAACCCTTCCATCTCAAGGAATCAAACCTATTAGAAAATGAAGCCTGTGGATAAGGCTACCATAAACTATAAACACTATATCCAAATTGTATTTGTGAAAATTTTTATACATTTTTGAAAATTTGACTTAGAGTGAAATTCTCATGAAAGTGCTCTGTGAGGGATATGGCCACTGTGTCCAAACCCTTCCATCTCAAGGAATCAAACTTATTAGAAAATGAAGCCTATGGATAATGCTACCATAAACTATAAACACTATATCCAAATTGTATTTGTGAAAATTTTTATACATTTTTGAAAATTTGACATAGAGTGAAATTCTCATGAAAGTGCTCTGTGCGGGATATGGCCACTGTGTCCAAACCCTGTCATCTCAAGGAATCAAACCTATTAGAAAATGAAGCCTGTGGATAAGGCTACCATAAACTATAAACACTATATCCAAATTGTATTTGTGAAAATTTTTATACATTTTTGAAAATTTGACTTAGAGTCAAATTCTCATGAAAGTGCTCTGTGAGGGATATGGCCACTGTGTCCAAACCCTTCCACCTCAAGGAATCAAACCTATTAGAAAATGAAGCCTATGGATAAGGCTACCATAAACTATAAACACTATATCCAAATTGTATTTGTGAAAATTTTTATACATTTTTGAAAAATTGACTTACGAGTGAAATTCTCATGAAAGTGCTCTGTGAGGGATATGGCCACTGTGTCCAAACCCTTCCATCTCAAGGAATCAAACCTATTAGAAAATGAAGCCTGTGGATAAGGCTACCATAAACTATAAACACTATATCCAAATTGTATTTGTGAAAATTTTTATACATTTTTGAAAATTTGACTTAGAGTGAAATTCTCATGAAAGTGCTCTGTGAGGGATATGGCCACTGTGTCCAAACCCTTCCATCTAAAGGAATCAAACCTATTAGAAAATGATGCCTATGGATAAGGCTACCATAAACTATAAACACTATATCCAAATTGTATTTGTGAAAATTTTTATACATCTTTGAAAATTTGACTTAGAGTGAAATTCTCATGAAAGTGCTCTGTGAGGGATATGGCCACTGTGTCCAAACCCTTCCATCTAAAGGAATCAAACCTATTAGAAAATGAAGCCTATGGATAAGGCTACCATAAACTATAAACACTATATCCAAATTGTATTTGTGAAAATTTTTATACATTTTTGAAAATTTGACTTAGAGTGAAATTCTCATGAAAGTGCTCTGTGAGGGATATGGCCACTGTGTCCAAACCCTTCCATCTCAAGGAATCAAACTTATTAGAAAATGAAGCCTATGGATAATGCTACCATAAACTATAAACACTATATCCAAATTGTATTTGTGAAAATTTTTATACATTTTTGAAAATTTGACATAGAGTGAAATTCTCATGAAAGGGATATGGCAACTGTGTCCAAACCCTTCCATCTCAAGGAATCAAACCTATTAGAAAATGAAGCCTATGGATAAGGCTACCATAAACTATAAACACTATATCCAAATTGTATTTGTGAAAATTTTTATACATTTTTGAAAATTTGACTTAGAGTGAAATTCTCATGAAAGTGCTCTGTGAGGGATATGGCCACTGTGTCCAAACCCTTCCATCTAAAGGAATCAAACCTATTAGAAAATGAAGCCTATGGATAAGGCTACCATAAACTATAAACACTATATCCAAATTGTATTTGTGAAAATTTTTATACATTTTTGAAAATTTGACATAGAGTGAAATTCTCATGAAAGGGATATGGCAACTGTGTCCAAACCCTTCCATCTCAAGGAATCAAGCCTATTAGAAAATTAAGCCTATGGATAAGGCTACCATACTCTATAAACACTATATCCAAATTGTATTTGTGAAAATTTTTATACATTTTTGAAAATTTGACTTAGAGTGAAATTCTCATGAAAGTGCTCTGTGAGGGATATGGCCACTGAGTCCAAACCCTTCCATCTCAAGGAATCAAGCCTATTAGAAAATTAAGCCTATGGATAAGGCTACCATACTCTATAAACACTATATCCAAATTGTATTTGTGAAAATTTTTATACATTTTTGAAAATTTGACTTAGAGTCAAATTCTCATGAAAGTGCTCTGTGAGGGATATGGCCACTGTGTCCAAACCCTTCCATCTCAAGGAATCAAACCTATTAGAAAATTAAGCCTATGGATAAGGCTACCATAAACTATAAACACTATATCCAAATTGTATTTGTGAAAATTTTTATACATTTTTGAAAAATTGACTTACGAGTCAAATTCTCATGAAAGTGCTCTGTGAGGGATATGGCCACTGTGTCCAAACCCTTCCATCTCAAGGAATCAAATCTATTAGAAAATGAAGCCTGTGGATAAGGCTACCATACTCTATAAACACTATATCCAAATTGTATTTGTGAAAATTTTTATACATTTTTGAAAATTTGACTTAGAGTCAAATTCTCATGAAAGTGCTCTCTGAGGGATATGGCCACTGTGTCCAAACCCTTCCATCTCAAGGAATCAAACCTATTAGAAAATGAAGCCTATGGATAAGGCTACCATAAACTATAAACACTATATCCAAATTGTATTTGTGAAAATTTTTATACATTTTTGAAAAATTGACTTACGAGTCAAATTCTCATGAAAGTGCTCTGTGAGGGATATGGCCACTGTGTCCAAACCCTTCCATCTCAAGGAATCAAACTATTAGAAAATGAAGGCTATGGATAAGGCTACCATACTCTATAAACACTATATCCAAATTGTATTTGTGAAAATTTTTATACATTTTTGAAAATTTGACTTAGAGTCAAATTCTCATGAAAGTGCTCTGTGAGGGATATGGCCACTGTGTCCAAACCCTTCCATCTCAAGGAATCAAACCTATTAGAAAATTAAGCCTATGGATAAGGCTACCATAAACTATAAACACTATATCCAAATTGTATTTGTGAAAATTTTTATACATTTTTGAAAAATTGACTTACGAGTCAAATTCTCATGAAAGTGCTCTGTGAGGGATATGGCCACTGTGTCCAAACCCTTCCATCTCAAGGAATCAAATCTCTTAGAAAATGAAGCCTATGGATAAGGCTACCATAAACTATAAACACTATATCCAAATTGTATTTGTGAAAATTTTTATACATTTTTGAAAATTTGACTTAGAGTGAAATTCTCATGAAAGTGCTCTCTGAGGGATATGGCCACTGTGTCCAAACCCTTCCATCTCAAGGAATCAAACCTATTAGAAAATGAAGCCTATGGATAAGGCTACCATAAACTATAAACACTATATCCAAATTGTATTTGTGAAAATTTTGATACATTTTTGAAAATTTGACTTAGAGTGAAATTCTCATGAAAGTGCTCTGTGAGGGATATGGCCACTGTGTCCAAACCCTTCCATCTCAAGGAATCAAACCTATTAGAAAATGAAGCCTATGGATAAGGCTACCATAAACTATAAACACTATATCCAAATTGTATTTGTGAAAATTTTTATACATTTTTGAAAATTTGACATAGAGTGAAATTCTCATGAAAGGGATATGGCAACTGTGTCCAAACCCTTCCATCTCAAGGAATCAAACCTATTAGAAAATGAAGCCTATGGATAATGCTACCATAAACTATAAACACTATATCCAAATTGTATTTGTGAAAATTTTTATACATTTTTGAAAATTTGACATAGAGTGAAATTCTCATGAAAGGGATATGGCAACTGTGTCCAAACCCTTCCATCTCAAGGAATCAAACCTATTAGAAAATGAAGCCTATGGATAATGCTACCATAAACTATAAACACTATATCCAAATTGTATTTGTGAAAATTTTTATACATTTTTGAAAATTTGACTTAGAGTGAAATTCTCATGAAAGTGCTCTGTGAGGGATATGGCCACTGTGTCCAAACCCTTCCATCTCAAGGAATCAAACTTATTAGAAAATGAAGCCTATGGATAATGCTACCATAAACTATAAACACTATATCCAAATTGTATTTGTGAAAATTTTTATACATTTTTGAAAATTTGACTTAGAGTGAAATTCTCATGAAAGTGCTCTGTGAGGGATATGGCCACTGTGTCCAAACCCTTCCATCTAAAGGAATCAAACCTATTAGAAATTGATGCCTATGGATAAGGCTACCATAAACTATAAACACTATATCCAAATTGTATTTGTGAAAATTTTTATACATTTTTGAAAATTTGACTTAGAGTGAAATTCTCATGAAAGTGCTCTGTGAGGGATATGGCCACTGTGTCCAAACCCTTCCATCTAAAGGAATCAAACCTATTAGAAATTGATGCCTATGGATAAGGCTACCATAAACTATAAACACTATATCCAAATTGTATTTGTGAAAATTTTTATACATCTTTGAAAATTTGACTTAGAGTGAAATTCTCATGAAAGTGCTCTGTGAGGGATATGGCCACTGTGTCCAAACCCTTCCATCTAAAGGAATCAAACCTATTATAAAATGAAGCCTATGGATAAGGCTACCATAAACTATAAACACTATATCCAAATTGTATTTGTGAAAATTTTTATACATTTTTGAAAATTTGACTTAGAGTGAAATTCTCATGAAAGTGCTCTGTGAGGGATATGGCCACTGTGTCCAAACCCTTCCATCTAAAGGAATCAAACCTATTAGAAATTGATGCCTATGGATAAGGCTACCATAAACTATAAACACTATATCCAAATTGTATTTGTGAAAATTTTTATACATCTTTGAAAATTTGACATAGAGTGAAATTCTCATGAAAGGGATATGGCAACTGTGTCCAAACCCTTCCATCTTAAGGAATCAAACCTATTAGAAAATGAAGCCTATGGATAAGGCTACCATAAACTATAAACACTATATCCAAATTGTATTTGTGAAAATTTTTATACATTTTTGAAAATTTGACTTAGAGTGAAATTCTCATGAAAGTGCTCTGTGAGGGATATGGCCACTGTGTCCAAACCCTTCCATCTAAAGGAATCAAACCTATTAGAAATTGATGCCTATGGATAAGGCTACCATAAACTATAAACACTATATCCAAATTGTATTTGTGAAAATTTTTATACATCTTTGAAAATTTGACTTAGAGTGAAATTCTCATGAAAGTGCTCTGTGAGGGATATGGCCACTGTGTCCAAACCCTTCCATCTAAAGGAATCAAACCTATTATAAAATGAAGCCTATGGATAAGGCTACCATAAACTATAAACACTATATCCAAATTGTATTTGTGAAAATTTTTATACATTTTTGAAAATTTGACTTAGAGTGAAATTCTCATGAAAGTGCTCTGTGAGGGATATGGCCACTGTGTCCAAACCCTTCCATCTCAAGGAATCAAACTATTAGAAAATTAAGCCTTGGATAAGGTTACCATAAACTATAAACACTATATCCAAATTGTATTTGTGAAAATTTTTATACATTTTTGAAAATTTGACATAGAGTGAAATTCTCATGAAAGGGATATGGCAACTGTGTCCAAACCCTTCCATCTCAAGGAATCAAACCTATTAGAAAATGAAGCCTATGGATAAGGCTACCATAAACTATAAACACTATATCCAAATTGTATTTGTGAAAATTTTTATACATTTTTGAAAATTTGACTTAGAGTGAAATTCTCATGAAAGTGCTCTGTGAGGGATATGGCCACTGTGTCCAAACCCTTCCATCTAATAGGTTTGATTCCTTGAGATGGAAGGGTTTGGACACAGTGGCCATATCCCTCACAGAGCACTTTCATGAGAATTTCACTCTAAGTCAAATTTTCAAAAATGTATAAAAATTTTCACAAATACAATTTGGATATAGTGTTTATAGTTTATGGTAGCCTTATCCATAGGCATCATTTTCTAATAGGTTTGATTCCTTTAGATGGAAGGGTTTGGGCACAGTGGCCATATCCCTCACAGAGCACTTTCATGAGAATTTCACTCTAAGTCAAATTTTCAAAAATGTATAAAAATTTTCACAAATACAATTTGGATATAGTGTTTATAGTTTATGGTAGCCTTATCCATAGGCTTCATTTTCTAATAGGTTTGATTCCTTGAGATGGAAGGGTTTGGACACAGTGGCCATATCCCTCACAGAGCACTTTCATGAGAATTTGACTCGTAAGTCAATTTTTCAAAAATGTATAAAAATTTTCACAAATACAATTTGGATATAGTGTTTATAGTTTATGGTAGCCTTATCCATAGGCTTAATTTTCTAATAGGTTTGATTCCTTGAGATGGAAGGGTTTGGACACAGTGGCCATATCCCTCACAGAGCACTTTCATGAGAATTTGACTCGTAAGTCAATTTTTCAAAAATGTATAAAAATTTTCACAAATACAATTTGGATATAGTGTTTATAGTTTATGGTAGCCTTATCCATAGGCTTCATTTTCTAATAGGTTTGATTCCTTGAGATGGAAGGGTTTGGACACAGTGGCCATATCCCTCACAGAGCACTTTCATGAGAATTTGACTCGTAAGTCAATTTTTCAAAAATGTATAAAAATTTTCACAAATACAATTTGGATATAGTGTTTATAGTTTATGGTAGCCTTATCCATAGGCTTAATTTTCTAATAGGTTTGATTCCTTGAGATGGAAGGGTTTGGACACAGTGGCCATATCCCTCACAGAGCACTTTCATGAGAATTTGACTCGTAAGTGAATTTTTCAAAAATGTATAAAAATTTTCACAAATACAATTTGGATATAGTGTTTATAGTTTATGGTAGCCTTATCCATAGGCTTAATTTTCTAATAGGTTTGATTCCTTGAGATGGAAGGGTTTGGACACAGTGGCCATATCCCTCACAGAGCACTTTCATGAGAATTTGACTCGTAAGTCAATTTTTCAAAAATGTATAAAAATTTTCACAAATACAATTTGGATATAGTGTTTATAGTTTATGGTAGCCTTATCCATAGGCTTAATTTTCTAATAGGTTTGATTCCTTGAGATGGAAGGGTTTGGACACAGTGGCCATATCCCTCACAGAGCACTTTCATGAGAATTTCACTCTAAGTCAAATTTTCAAAAATGTATAAAAATTTTCACAAATACAATTTGGATATAGTGTTTATAGTTTATGGTAGCCTTATCCATAGGCTTAATTTTCTAATAGGTTTGATTCCTTGAGATGGAAGGGTTTGGACACAGTGGCCATATCCCTCACAGAGCACTTTCATGAGAATTTCACTCTAAGTCAAATTTTCAAAAATGTATAAAAATTTTCACAAATACAATTTGGATATAGTGTTTATAGTTTATGGTAGCCTTATCCATAGGCTTAATTTTCTAATAGGTTTGATTCCTTGAGATGGAAGGGTTTGGACACAGTGGCCATATCCCTCACAGAGCACTTTCATGAGAATTTCACTCTAAGTCAAATTTTCAAAAATGTATAAAAATTTTCACAAATACAATTTGGATATAGTGTTTATAGTTTATGGTAGCCTTATCCATAGGCTTAATTTTCTAATAGGTTTGATTCCTTGAGATGGAAGGGTTTGGACACAGTGGCCATATCCCTCACAGAGCACTTTCATGAGAATTTCACTCTAAGTCAAATTTTCAAAAATGTATAAAAATGTTCACAAATACAATTTGGATATAGTGTTTATAGTTTATGGTAGCCTTATCCATAGGCTTAATTTTCTAATAGGTTTGATTCCTTGAGATGGAAGGGTTTGGACACAGTGGCCATATCCCTCACAGAACACTTTCATGAGAATTTCACTCTAAGTCAAATTTTCAAAAATGTATAAAAATTTTCACAAATACAATTTGGATATAGTGTTTATAGTTTATGGTAGCCTTATCCATAGGCTTCATTTTCTAATAGATTTGATTCCTTGAGATGGAAGGGTTTGGACACAGTGGCCATATCCCTCACAGAGCACTTTCATGAGAATTTGACTCGTAAGTCAATTTTTCAAAAATGTATAAAAATTTTCACAAATACAATTTGGATATAGTGTTTATAGTTTATGGTAGCCTTATCCATAGGCTTAATTTTCTAATAGGTTTGATTCCTTGAGATGGAAGGGTTTGGACACAGTGGCCATATCCCTCACAGAGCACTTTCATGAGAATTTGACTCTAAGTCAAATTTTCAAAAATGTATAAAAATTTTCACAAATACAATTTGGATATAGTGTTTATAGTTTATGGTAGCCTTATCCATAGGCTTCATTTTCTAATAGGTTTGATTCCTTGAGATGGAAGGGTTTGGACACAGTTGCCATATCCCTTTCATGAGAATTTCACTCTATGTCAAATTTTCAAAAATGTATAAAAATTTTCACAAATACAATTTGGATATAGTGTTTATAGTTTATGGTAGCATTATCCATAGGCTTCATTTTCTAATAGGTTTGATTCCTTTAGATGGAAGGGTTTGGACACAGTGGCCATATCCCTCACAGAGCACTTTCATGAGAATTTCACTCTAAGTCAAATTTTCAAAAATGTATAAAAATTTTCACAAATACAATTTGGATATAGTGTTTATAGTTTATGGTAGCCTTATCCATAGGCTTCATTTTCTAATAGGTTTGATTCCTTTAGATGGAAGGGTTTGGACACAGTGGCCATATCCCTCACAGAGCACTTTCATGAGAATTTCACTCTGTCAAATTTTCAAAAATGTATAAAAATTTTCACAAATACAATTTGGATATAGTGTTTATAGTTTATGGTAGCCTTATCCATAGGCTTCATTTTCTAATAGGTTTGATTCCTTGAGATGGAAGGGTTTGGACACAGTGGCCATATCCCTCACAGAGCACTTTCATGAGAATTTCACTCTAAGTCAAATTTTCAAAAATGTATAAAAATTTTCACAAATACAATTTGGATATAGTGTTTATAGTTTATGGTAGCCTTATCCATAGGCTTCATTTTCTAATAGGTTTGATTCCTTGAGATGGAAGGGTTTGGACACAGTGGCCATATCCCTCAGAGAGCACTTTCATGAGAATTTCACTCTAAGTCAAATTTTCAAAAATGTATAAAAATTTTCACAAATACAATTTGGATATAGTGTTTATAGTTTATGGTAGCCTTATCCATAGGCTTCATTTTCTAATAGATTTGATTCCTTGAGATGGAAGGGTTTGGACACAGTGGCCATATCCCTCACAGAGCACTTTCATGAGAATTTGACTCGTAAGTCAATTTTTCAAAAATGTATAAAAATTTTCACAAATACAATTTGGATATAGTGTTTATAGTTTATGGTAGCCTTATCCATAGGCTTAATTTTCTAATAGGTTTGATTCCTTGAGATGGAAGGGTTTGGACACAGTGGCCATATCCCTCACAGAGCACTTTCATGAGAATTTGACTCTAAGTCAAATTTTCAAAAATGTATAAAAATTTTCACAAATACAATTTGGATATAGTGTTTATAGTTTATGGTAGCCTTATCCATAGGCTTCATTTTCTTATAGATTTGATTCCTTGAGATGGAAGGGTTTGGACACAGTGGCCATATCCCTCACAGAGCACTTTCATGAGAATTTGACTCGTAAGTCAATTTTTCAAAAATGTATAAAAATTTTCACAAATACAATTTGGATATAGTGTTTATAGTTTATGGTAGCCTTATCCATAGGCTTCATTTTCTAATAGGTTTGATTCCTTGAGATGGAAGGGTTTGGACACAGTTGCCATATCCCTTTCATGAGAATTTCACTCTATGTCAAATTTTCAAAAATGTATAAAAATTTTCACAAATACAATTTGGATATAGTGTTTATAGTTTATGGTAGCCTTATCCATAGGCTTCATTTTCTAATAGGTTTGATTCCTTTAGATGGAAGGGTTTGGACACAGTGGCCATATCCCTCACAGAGCACTTTCATGAGAATTTCACTCTAAGTCAAATTTTCAAAAATGTATAAAAATTTTCACAAATACAATTTGGATATAGTGTTTATAGTTTATGGTAGCCTTATCCATAGGCTTCATTTTCTAATAGGTTTGATTCCTTTAGATGGAAGGGTTTGGACACAGTGGCCATATCCCTCACAGAGCACTTTCATGAGAATTTCACTCTAAGTCAAATTTTCAAAAATGTATAAAAATTTTCACAAATACAATTTGGATATAGTGTTTATAGTTTATGGTAGCCTTATCCATAGGCTTCATTTTCTAATAGGTTTGATTCCTTGAGATGGAAGGGTTTGGACACAGTGGCCATATCCCTCACAGAGCACTTTCATGAGAATTTCACTCTAAGTCAAATTTTCAAAAATGTATCAAAATTTTCACAAATACAATTTGGATATAGTGTTTATAGTTTATGGTAGCCTTATCCATAGGCTTCATTTTCTAATAGGTTTGATTCCTTGAGATGGAAGGGTTTGGACACAGTGGCCATATCCCTCAGAGAGCACTTTCATGAGAATTTCACTCTAAGTCAAATTTTCAAAAATGTATAAAAATTTTCACAAATACAATTTGTATATAGTGTTTATAGTTTATGGTAGCCTTATCCATAGGCTTCATTTTCTAATAGATTTGATTCCTTGAGATGGAAGGGTTTGGACACAGTGGCCATATCCCTCACAGAGCACTTTCATGAGAATTTGACTCGTAAGTCAATTTTTCAAAAATGTATAAACATTTTCACAAATACAATTTGGATATAGTGTTTATAGTTTATGGTAGCCTTATCCATAGGCTTAATTTTCTAATAGGTTTGATTCCTTGAGATGGAAGGGTTTGGACACAGTGGCCATATCCCTCACAGAGCACTTTCATGAGAATTTGACTCTAAGTCAAATTTTCAAAAATGTATAAAAATTTTCACAAATACAATTTGGATATAGTGTTTACAGTTTATGGTAGCCTTATCCATAGGCTTCATTTTCTAATAGATTTGATTCCTTGAGATGGAAGGGTTTGGACACAGTGGCCATATCCCTCACAGAGCACTTTCATGAGAATTTGACTCGTAAGTCAATTTTTCAAAAATGTATAAAAATTTTCACAAATACAATTTGGATATAGTGTTTATAGTTTATGGTAGCCTTATCCATAGGCTTAATTTTCTAATAGGTTTGATTCCTTGAGATGGAAGGGTTTGGACACAGTGGCCATATCCCTCACAGAGCACTTTCATGAGAATTTCACTCTATGTCAAATTTTCAAAAATGTATAAAAATTTTCACAAATACAATTTGGATATAGTGTTTATAGTTTATGGTAGCCTTATCCATAGGCTTCATTTTCTAATAGGTTTGATTCCTTGAGATGGAAGGGTTTGGACACAGTTGCCATATCCCTTTCATGAGAATTTCACTCTATGTCAAATTTTCAAAAATGTATAAAAATTTTCACAAATACAATTTGGATATAGTGTTTATAGTTTATGGTAGCATTATCCATAGGCTTCATTTTCTAATAGGTTTGATTCCTTGAGATGGAAGGGTTTGGACACAGTTGCCATATCCCTTTCATGAGAATTTCACTCTATGTCAAATTTTCAAAAATGTATAAAAATTTTCACAAATACAATTTGGATATAGTGTTTATAGTTTATGGTAGCCTTATCCATAGGCTTCATTTTCTAATAGGTTTGATTCCTTTAGATGGAAGGGTTTGGACACAGTGGCCATATCCCTCACAGAGCACTTTCATGAGAATTTCACTCTATGTCAAATTTTCAAAAATGTATAAAAATTTTCACAAATACAATTTGGATATAGTGTTTATAGTTTATGGTAGCCTTATCCATAGGCTTCATTTTCTAATAGGTTTGATTCCTTTAGATGGAAGGGTTTGGACACAGTTGCCATATCCCTTTCATGAGAATTTCACTCTATGTCAAATTTTCAAAAATGTATAAAAATTTTCACAAATACAATTTGGATATAGTGTTTATAGTTTATGGTAGCCTTATCCATAGGCTTCATTTTCTAATAGGTTTGATTCCTTTAGATGGAAGGGTTTGGACACAGTTGCCATATCCCTTTCATGAGAATTTCACTCTATGTCAAATTTTCAAAAATGTATAAAAATTTTCACAAATACAATTTGGATATAGTGTTTATAGTTTATGGTAGCCTTATCCATAGGCTTCATTTTCTAATAGGTTTGATTCCTTTAGATGGAAGGGTTTGGACACAGTGGCCATATCCCTCACAGAGCACTTTCATGAGAATTTCACTCTATGTCAAATTTTCAAAAATGTATAAAAATTTTCACAAATACAATTTGGATATAGTGTTTATAGTTTATGGTAGCATTATCCATAGGCTTCATTTTCTAATAAGTTTGATTCCTTGAGATGGAAGGGTTTGGACACAGTGGCCATATCCCTCACAGAGCACTTTCATGAGAATTTCACTCTAAGTCAAATTTTCAAAAATGTATAAAAATTTTCACAAATACAATTTGGATATAGTGTTTATAGTTTATGGTAGCCTTATCCATAGGCTTCATTTTCTAATAGGTTTGATTCCTTTAGATGGAAGGGTTTGGACACAGTGGCCATATCCCTCACAGAGCACTTTCATGAGAATTTCACTCTAAGTCAAATTTTCAAAGATGTATAAAAATTTTCACAAATACAATTTGGATATAGTGTTTATAGTTTATGGTAACCTTATCCATAGGCATCATTTTCTAATAGGTTTGATTCCTTTAGATGGAAGGGTTTGGACACAGTGGCCATATCCCTCACAGAGCACTTTCATGAGAATTTCACTCTAAGTCAAATTTTCAAAAATGTATAAAAATTTTCACAAATACAATTTGGATATAGTGTTTATAGTTTATGGTAGCCTTATCCATACGCTTCATTTTCTAATAGGTTTGATTCATTGAGATGGACACAGTGGCCATATCCAGCACGGAACTCATTGATAAGAATTTCAGTCTAACTCATATTTTTTCAAAAATCATAAATTTTATTATGACTAATTTAAAGATTAATTATAAAAAAAAATCGATAAAAAACGATTTATATTTCATAAAAACCTTAAAATTTCGTATAAATACTTGTATTTTCTTTATAATATTCTTTTATCGCTTGCGATTTTTTTTTTAAATATTTTTTATCGCATGCGATATTTTTAAAAAATGAATTTAACTTTTGAATTTATCTTCACACACATTAAAGCAGATTTAGATATTATATAGGACAAAATTGGCATTTATAAATAAAAACTAAAGTTTTTTTGTTTATTGTCATAGCGCTTGTCTAATTCCGTTTTGAACAGGTCTTGTTAAAAGAAACAAATTTTTTGGCAGACCAGTATCTTCTTACCTGCATTGGGATAACAAAGATGGAGACGAAGCAACTACGGGTCATAAAGGAATCGAGCCATTACAATTTACAGATGAGAAAAAGAAAAAATAGCAAAAGCAGCTGAGACTTGTTTATAATTTTACATCTCTTACGATTTCACTTTAAAAAGCTGAATTAAGAAAAGTTTAGAATAAAAACTTTTAGGGCTCTTAAATTTTTAAATTTAAAACTTTTAAATAATAAACTTAAAGAGCACATATTTATTATTAATTTTAAGTTGTAAATATTATGAATTATGCAAAACCCAATTATTAATCTTATATTTAATTTTACTCCATTTTTAAGATATGATCACATTTGACAAATATTTGACGAAAAATATCGGAATAAGCGTGACAAATAAATTATTAAACTTTTAAACTTTCTGTATTAAAATTTTTCTGATCCACTTATTTTAATTCTGAAAAAAAACCAAATATTAAATTGTTGAACCCTGTTTGATCAAGCAAATAAAACAATTGTTTAATAAAATTAATGGTTACCTGTGGGGCTTCAAATATTTGTTAAGTGTGACCATAGCTTTAATCTTAATCTTTATGCACTTCGATCAAATTCTTTTTGACTGACATAATTTGGCCGATAAAGTTTAAATTATTTTCTTTCTTTTAATAGGTATAATTTCTTTTAAAATTCTAATCATATTTCTAACACTAAATAACTTTAAAATCAACCCTTGCTCAACAAATTCCATTTATTTTTCTCTTTTTATAAAAATTGTAAAAGTAAACTGGTTTTATCTTAAAAAATATAATAAAACAATTTTTATTTTTTTTTTATTTTGCCTTTTTTTTCTTTAATCTATTCTAACGAAATTTCTTTGAAACATGCAATATTCGAATAAACTACAACAAATTATTCAAAATTAAGCGACCCTTAAGGTCTTTTTTTTTTTGTACAAGAGAATGAACGTATTTAAATGGTTTTGGTTGCTTTTGTTGAGTTGAGATTCAGTTAAAATTTATTTTAAAAAAGGGTTAAAGTAGAAAAAAAAGGAATAACAACAGAATAGAATTGTTTTCATAAGAAAAAATTAAGGTGAAAAGCAATTATATCAATTCTGTTTCTTTTTATAGCTTTTGCCCTTTTTTGTTGATTTGGGATTCATATTTAAAATTCTACATTCTATAGATTTCCTATACATACCTATATAAGGGACTGTCTTGAAGTTTATTCAAGCAGAATTGATTAAAAATATTTTAAAGGTGTTTTGGTAAGATGTTTCTAGTTAAGACTCCTGAAATATCTAGAACTCATATTGCATTCAAAAAAGAAATTTGGAACCAACACTATGATTTCTTAAATTCGTTTCGAAATTAAAATTTCGATAAGCCGCATCAAAAGCCACAAAAGTTTTAAGAATGTAGAATTTGAGGAATTATTGTTTGTAAGTTTATGTCAAACCTAAAAAAATATAAACATGAAACAAAGCAGTCTAATTTAAAAAGCATTTATTGGAAATACCTATATTTACATAGCTGATTGTATTATGAGTTATTACGGGAATAAAGTGATAAAACAGTTCTAAACTGTTTAAAGAAACTATTTAATTTTTCGGCACACGAAATTGGGCACCAAAAAATTAAATTTGCTCCACGTAGTCACAGAATTATAAAATTTTTTGCTCTTCTTAGTTCTGCTATACTACTTAACACATTTGAAGCCAAACCCAAACGGCAATAAAAAAAACAATTTAATAATACAAACAAAATAAGGACGAAAAGAAAACAGATAAACAAATAGTTAAAAAAAAATTTCAGGGAAAACTGGTTACCCCAGTTGAAAAAGTGGAAAAGACGAGAAAATGTGAAGAATATCGGCTCATAAATACGTTAAGAACATGCGAAATGGTATTAGAAAAAATTGTGAAGAATGAGCTGAAAAAATATATGGAGGAGAATCATTTTTTTTTCAAAATATCTATCTGGTTTTAGAAAACATTTTTCGAGAGTAACTGCTTTTAACAAGCATTTGAAACTTTCGACAGAAAAATATTAATTCAGAAATTATGTTTGTATGTACGGCAACCAGGTCAAAGAGCAGACAGAAAATTACTAAAGTTAATGGAATAAAAGCAGATGCAATTATTGATCATTTCGGTGTTCCGCAGGGATCAATGTTGGGTGCATTACTATTTATTATTTAGATAAATGTGAAGTTGTGTTATACGCTGACGGTACACTTATATACATACACACAAAAGTCCACAAATGAAGAATGTCGATAAAATATGATAAATGATATAAATAATGTCAACACCTGGTTAAAAACGAACAAATTAAAATTAATTGAAATAAAAATATTAAAAATAAATATGAAGAGTGAAACAACCCTCAAACTTAACGGTGAAAGTTGAAAATATAAAATATTTTGGATATATAATAGACGGAGAATAGAACTATTACAAAAAGCTTTATAAAATACATAACTGAAATTTAACTCATAGAATAAATTCGAAAAAATAAAAAAAATGTTGAATAAATTTTTAAATCGAATATGTTTTTTTTAGCCCTTAGGGCTAATAAATCAGAGCAAGTTAAACTCTATTTTTGGTTTAAAATGTGTTTAAGCCAACAAATCTATAAATCAGAAAACATATAAACCATGTTTAAACGCATAAAATTGGGCGTTTAAACTACCAATACAAACCATATGAATTTGTCTACATTTATCGTAGTGCTGCCACATGTTACTTTTTACACTACATATAATGCATGGGACACTGATTTACAACTGTTGAGTTTAAACTACATATAAATTTAAGTTTAGTTCAACTAAACCAGCGTTTAAACACTCACTGATTTATTAGCCATAAGTCAAATTACAATTTATAAAGCATTCATACTTTAATGGCTTTATTCCTTTAATATTTTCCAGAAATATTTTCTATGCACTATCAGAATTTTTTTTTTTTTTTTTTTTGATACGAGGCTTACTTTAGCTATCCTTTAAAATATTAATATATTAAAAATAATTATATTTAAAATATTTTTTAGTTTTATATATCGCACTTAATCAACAAGAGGGTATTATCTCAAAATTTTTATTTTTCCACTTTTTCGAAAAAATCTACACGCTATATTCATATCTGCCCGCTGTAAAAATATCTTGCTATTTTGTATACTTTTTGTAATGAAACGGTTGGTTTAAAAATTCATTTCCATATGCCTTCAATGTTAAATTAAAAATTGTTTTGCTTCTACTGAAAATGTTTAAATTTTGAGTTAATACCCTCTTGTTGATTAAGTGCGATATATTGGAAGTAAAAGAGAATTTTAAAGTATTATAAATATATTATAATAAATGAAATGAAATAAAAGAAGCAACCTTTATTAACGCATAGAGGTTTCTTGTATTTTTTGCATCTCGAACTGCTTTTGTTTTGCATATGGCACAACGTACGCGTCTTGAAAGATTTTCAGGGGTGTGTTCGGTGCCGTTCAGCTGTAAACTTTAAATATTTAATGCCAAAGAACAAGCAGTGACTCTTTTTGGCGAAAGCTTTAGGTAAACTGCCTGTCATCTATTTCCGAACGAAGACTTCGTTAGCCTAATCTATTTTAAAAAATTGTTTTGGATTTACATGTAAGTTAAGCGAACGAAGTCTTCGTTCTAAATCGATGAACAGGCCAGGAAATCTAGCTATTGGTTGATGAAGTAGTAACTGATCAATGCAATTTTTTACATTCAATCACCAAGTTTAAAACAAAGTCATATCTATCATGATAAAACTAACCACTATTTTTTGTTGTGTGTGCCAATTCAGTACAATGAAATGGAATGGTATATCTCTTATTCTCCATATATACCAATTTAGTACACTTGAGACTTTTTTATGAGATTGAGACGTTCCAAAACAAAAACGCATAAAGAAAGTCCGCATAGAAACTCCATTTTCAAACAAAATGGATGGATGATTCGTTCCGAAAAATGAAAAAACCGCATAACTTCAAATATTGGTGGGTGTAAAAAGACCAAAATCGTATAAAAGTCATAAAATAATAAATTAAGTAAAAACAATTCCATTTATTTCATATAAAAACACACTAAAAGAGGGAAAATAGTAATTTTTATCACATTGTTCTTGTTAAACCAGTTTTATAAAGGCTAAAAGATAAATAAGCAATGAAAGAAATAAATTAAAATTTTTATATTTTAGTACGAACTAGAAACCAAAAAAAAAATCATTGTTAAAATATGACAGTAAAAGACTGCATATTATCGGAATCACTACTTGATAAGGAAAAATAATGCTAGAGAAACCAATCAAATCATCATCGTTGTAAAGGCTAAACGCAATAACATTAACAGTCGGTACCGTCGGATCAAGCATTTTTGGAGGATTTTGATCTGTTTTTTTTTTCAAAATAATTTGTCATTAATTTTTGGGTTGCATTTGTGCTGAAGTTTGTATATCTTGAAATATTGGTCCTAGACCCACCTTTAAGTATACCGATCGACCTAGAATCATCTGAGTCCTTCTAACGATGTCCGTCCGGCCGGCTGTCTGGCTGTTTATGTAAACCTTGTGCGCAAAGTACATGTCGCAATTTTGGAGATAATTTGATTAAATTTAGCACATAGGTTTTGATTAGTATAAGTACCAAGCCTATTGAAAATGGGGCGAAACAGTTCATAATATCAAATAGCCTCCATACAAGATTCTTTCCGGTATAGTGTCTTTGTGCCCATAAGTCATCTTATAATGTTGGTATTAGATTAAATTTGTTCCAAAATAATTTTATTGCAATTAAAAGCATTTTACCAAATTTTATTGGAATCGGTCCACAGTTGACCACAGCTCCCATACAAATACTTCTCCCGAAAATAGCTTTAAATGCCATATCTTCCTTATAAATATTGGTATTGACATAAAAATTGACGACAATGACTTTTACGATAGCTAGTATGTCATGACAAAAATTTTTGCTGGTGGCTCCAAAATTAACCATAGGTCCCATAAAAACCCCCTTTCTAAAATCACTTAAAGGCAAAGAAATTCCATAAATATGAAGATATCTAAATAATATTCGGCACAAAGAACTTCTATATGAATCTTAAACTTAATAACATAATTTTGTTCTGCCGATTCCATGATTGCACATGGGTCCCAAATAGGGTACACTTGCAAAAATTTTTTCTTATACACTGTGGTTTAGGATATCATATGGCCGGTATACTTTCTTAATTATACTTTCTTAATTGTTTAATGATTGTGTTTTTTGCGATATCCTGCCATAAGGTAACACATTTTTCTAATGACTTTAAGGCTTTTTCATGTATTTGGTTCGAACAAAAGGGTTTGATTTTGTAACTTATTAGCTGTCTGATGAATTTTTCTAACCGTTTGAACATTGAATGGCGCTATAGTCTTCTTCACAATCACGTTCAGAGATTTTCATCATTTAATGTATGCTATAAAAAGTTCATCGTCACTTAAAAGAATATCCTCGTTCAATTCTTCAAAATCATTGCGATTTAAAAAAAAAAAACTTTATTATAAAACCTCATAGCTTGGGATTTTTTTTAGGTTTGGGCAATAGTGAATATACGTTGAAATTTTTACCCCCTTATTCTCCTATGCTGAACCCGATAGAGCAGACATTTTCTAAGTTAAAATTCCGTGCCCGAAATTTGATATTATCTCTGAGTGTTATATAAAGGGTCCTCCATCTAACGTTTTTTTTCAACTAGTGCTTATTTCGTGAATCATAACACTAAGCTCATGTCTGATTTTACAGATAATTAGTTTTATCCTTCCGCTGAAGGAATATGGTTGTGTATACGCTTGAACAATGCTGGGAAATATTTCGACATTACTTTGAAAATCATGGTAATGTTGCAGAATGTGTGCGAAAATTGCGTACGGATTTTGGATGAAGAGAAGCACCGTCAGCTCCGTATGTTCGTTATCTTGTGAAAAAAGTGAAAGAAACTGGCATCCTAATCGATAAACCAAAGCGTGAAAAGCCAAAAACAGTGCGTATACCCAAGAATATTGCTGCTGTGGCAGAAAGTGTGCATGAAGCGCCATCAAAATCAATTCACCGTCGTTTTCAACAAGTGAACATTTCGGAGACATCATTGAGACGAATTTTGCCTTGGTATGAAGCCATACAAAGTCCAATTTGTTCAGGAGAAGCTCATTTTGACCTTGGCGGGTATGTAAACAAGCAAAATTGTCGCATTTGGGGCACAGAAAACCCGCACGCATACATTGAAAAGCCGATACACCCAAAACGAGTCACTGTTTGGTGCGGATTTGGGTCCAGAGGCATAATTGGGCCATTTTTCTTCGAAAATGAGCAAGGAGTGGCCGTTACAGTCAATGGCGATCGTTATCGGGCCATGTTGAACGAATTTTCGTTCACAAAAATTGAAGAGAAGGATATTTGCAACATGTGGTTTCAACAGGACGGCGCTACGTGCCACACAGCCTAAGCTACACTCGATGTTTTGCGCCCTATTTTTGAAGATCGCATTATCAGCCGCAGAGCTGATGTCGTTTGGCCACCTCGAAGCTGCGATTTGACACCGTTGGACTATTATTTGTGGGGTGCCGTCAAAGATAAGTGTTTCGCCGACAAGCAAGAGACAATTGACGCTTTAAAGGACAATATTCGTGAAGCCATTGGTGAAATACAGCTGCTCACAATCGATAATGTGTTTAAAAATTGGACCGATCGTGTAGGCTACTGCATGGCCAGCCGAGGCAGCCAATTGAATGAAATTATTTTCCATTATTAACCGGAAGGATTGTACTTTCAAATAAAAAAAAGAAATTTGAGAAAATATTCAGTAGTTTTTTTTATAGCATTTTCAAAAAAAAAAAAAGTTATTTGGCGGACCCTTTAGTTATAATTGAGGAAATTCTCGCACAAAATAATCAAAATAATTGTGCGAACTATTTTATGGACATGATCATCCAAATTTCTAAAACGGCAAGCTCTAAGTTTATTCAACTAAGTTAAATTTATGTATGATTATGTTAATATTTAATTTGAAATATGTTTAAATGTATATGAATAAATTTTCGATTATTTTGAATAAAGTTTTGTTTGCTTTGAAGAAGGTTTCGTTTATTTTGAACTAGTTTTTATCCTTGATTACATGCAAGTAAAAAGTTGGGAAAAATTTAAAGGAAAAGTTTTATCCTATAAAAAAATCTATATCTATGCTTTTTTTTACGTTACAATATTTCAATAAACAATATTGCAGAATTATAATATTTCGCCAACATATGAGAGTTTTGAGCACTCGATACTCATGAGTATATCATGTATATTCCGGCTTCTAGACCATATGCAATATGTATACCAAACTTATAAAAAAGAGTAAAATGACCAAAAGTTCCAATTTTTTCGATTTTTTCATCATAAAAAGTACCCAATTTATTAATCTAGGCTATAAGCCTTATCAATTCAAAATTTTTCGAAAATAGAAAAAGTTTCAAAGTTTAAAGAGTACACAGAGTAACAGCTTATCCCTAATTTAGGCCCCAGGAAGTACACTGTATGTTAACGTAGGCTTTATTCTGTATAAGTAACATATTTATCGAAAAGAGAAATAGTACCAATTTTATTCCGCTTTTACACTTTAAAGAGTACCAACTTTATCCCGTTTTTACACTTTAAAGAGTACAAATTGTATCCCTTAAAAAGTAACCTATATTTATGCAATTTACATAACAAATTTATTAATTAAACAGAAAATACTATACGTTAATACTTATAGGTGTAATTACGTTTTTTATAAGTTTGTAATTTTGCTGTATTTCTACAAAATTGATATTAGATCCTATAAAGTATCTATATTATCTATATTATTTAACAATGTCCGTCTGTCCGTCCGACAGTTTGTCTGTCCGTAAGTCACACAGGATAGACCTGTTTGTTATATATATATTTTTGTCACATACATACCCATCCAGCAAAATACCCCGATGTTTGATTTTATTCCTAGAGACTTCGTTCAAATTTTTGTCAGACATTGACTTTACGTACTGTCTGATCGATTTCGCATGTATATAGATTTCTGATTGAATCCATATAGATGTGTCTAAGTTGTTATATGTGTTTCTTTTTTTTAATAATCACAATTCTCATTAAGTTTAAAATATTTATATTTTTGTTTAAAAATATATTATTATATTATTGTTTAAAAAAAGATTAAAAATTAATTATAAACTTTTATTTTTCAATAAAATAAAAGACTTCTTACAGAAATTTGTGCGATTATTAGATATGAATTATATTCTGTCAAATATCTGTCAGAAAATAATAAGATGTCGGCTAACACATCAGAATTTCCCATTCCTTTTTCACTAAATTTCTGTGGTATTTGTATCAGAAATGCCGGCAAAAAATCAGAATTTTCCACGACATGTCTGCCAGAAATTTGACAGAATTCGATATAAATGTATAGCAAAGTTTATATACGGGTATGTATTCGGAAATCCCAATCAAACAAACACATGGTTAGACTGAAATCGTTAAATCAATTTTTCTACTGAGGACTCAGAATATACATATGTATATACTTTATAGGGCCTAACATTAATATTGTAGGAATTAAAAACGGAATGAGCTTATTTATACCTATAAAAACGAACTTGTATAAATTTGAAATTTTTTTGAAAATGGACCGAATAAAAGTATCTTTTATTCTTAAGACTAAACAAACGTTTGTTAAATTTAACAAACAACGGGGGTATATGTATGTATACAATATGTTTTTAATTGCTTGTTTTTAAATAAAAATCGAACAAACTTTGTTTAAAATCTAAATTTAAATTCTCCGATTTTTTTTTTCTCAGGAAATAAAATAAATAAAATTGACGATGATTTTTACAATTTTATCTGGTAGCCCTGGACATATGAGATAAATATTTATTTATTTATTTAATTCAACTGGTAATACAAAAAGCCTTATCGGCCAAAAATAAAGTATTACAAAGCAAATATATAATTCACTATGTCATTTATAATAATCTTATATGTAACTTAAACTAATTATGTATGACATACTTAAATTCAATTAAATGTAAACGTATGGCTCCAAACCCAAAACATTACAAAATCCCTTAATTAATAGAAAAACTAAGTCCCAGCCAGAGAGCGATTTAAATGATTCAACAGAGCTTTCTTGTAAATATTTTTTGAACTTGAAAAACATCTTAGTGCAAGAGGCAGTTCGTTCCAAGTTCTCGCAACTCTTATTAAAAATGAATGTGAGAAAACTTCATAATGAATGAGAGGTATTAAAATTTGAGGATTACGAAACGAATGCAAAAAGTTAAAGTTATTACATAAATCTATTGGAACACCACATTTAAGCGTTTTAAAAAAAACAAAGTAAAGTGCGTAGCATTACATAATTTTCAAAGGTACATCCTAAAAATTCTATAGCACAACTAGTTACATGATCACGAATTCTAAGATTATAAACAAATCGCAATATTCTGTTAAAAATACGTTCAAGTTTGCCCAGAATAGTTTGATGAACCAGAAAAAACCTCTATGCCATAATTTAAACTTGACATAAGAATAGCATAAGCCACGCGGCGTTTGATATGTTTTGGCATATAACAATTAAGGGAATACAGCCTTCTTAAAACTAAGAACGTCTTGCTAGAAAGATGGTTAACATGTCGTTCAAACGAAAGATACTGATCTATATAAACTCCGAGACATTTTAAATTATCCACAAATTGAATAACTTCACCATTGATAGAATTTAATGGATGTTGGTAGATATGATTACCAATAACAAACTGAATGGCTTTTGTTTTAGAAGGATTTATCGTTAAATTATTGGCTGACATCCAGTTTGAAATTGATATCAAATGACTGTTAACAGATGGTTCGAAATTGTGTCCAAGGTTAGCCTCATTGAATAGCAATTGTACATCGTCAGCGAAAACAAACGATTGGCAAAAGTTGTTACACATAATTTCTATGCATTCATTAAAGTATATTATGAAAAGCAAGGGGCCCAAGACTGAGCCCTGGGGCACCCCAGAAGTAGCCGTTCTGGAAAAGCTAAATCTATCCCTTAATTTACACAGTAAACTGTAGTGATCAATACAATCAAACGCTTTACTAAGATCCAACGAAACCATTACACATTGTTTGCGCTCGTTTAAGTACTTTCTAATAGAGTCTGTTACCACTGACTCTAATTTATAACTCTCAAATTTTTCTTTTTATAATCTAAAGCCTATAGTACACGGCATGTAAAAAGCCACATGCGCATGTGGTTCTGACGTAATTTTGACGTCATCACACAACACGCAATGTTTATTGTGGCTTTGCATTGACGTCAAAATTACGTCAGAACCACATGCGCATGTGGCTTTTTACATGCCGTGTACTATAGGCTTAAGACCCATATTTTACACTTTTATCTTAAATAAACTAAGTACAATACTATGTACATACATAGTAGACAAAATTAATAAAATCCGTTAAAAAATGACCAAGGTATAGATACATAATTATTTTACTCTTCCGATAATAATGGTTTTGAGACAAGAGCCCATAAAAATTTCTTACATGTATCACTCAATTAAATTTTGCAGTAAGCGATGCAGTATCGTTCGCTTTGTTTTTCTTAACATTGTGTAAAAAATTTATCTTTTTAAATTTTATAGTTTCCCCGTTTGAAGAGAATGTGTCGGTTTTCTTCTAAGTGGTGCGTGTAAATTAAAAACTTTAAACATGTTTATTTCGAAATGTGTTTTTTAGATATGATGACGTTGTAGCAAATGAGCAAGATATAAACATACTTAATATTGTAAATATACAATTTATTTACGTAGAACCTATACAAGTATACTCCCGAATTTAAACTTCAAATGGAGTATCTAGATGAAAAAATATATATATATAGATTTAGTTGATATATACAAGTCAAGTAGTGAATAACTTAGAACTCTTGGCCATCGAGACCCAGCAATGTTGCCCCTTATAAATTTTACGGCATTCTAAATCCTTAGAACCTCTACCAAATTACACTGCTATCGTTAGGAAGCCCATATGGCATTCTATTATCTATATCCTCAAGGTTGACCTCTGCACCCGTGCCTCTTATCCAGGTGTCATCATAAAAATTAGTAAATCGCACATACAATCTGCTATAACTTGACCAGTTCTGCGTAGATGGTTAACCTACTATCGGAAATATCCAAAGTCAATCCTAGTTCCCACGTAATCCATGGACATTGTTCTATCCTAGGTATGTTCTTATAACATCAGACTTTTCTTAAAAACTTGTACCTAGGTAGGTTTTTTTTTAAAAAATTTATTTTATATTTTTCAACTTAAAAAAATTATTAAGGGCAATACAAAAAATTTATTAAAGATTTTTATTCAGGCTAATATTTTGATACCTACCTAGCATTAGTTTTACTATTTATTTATAAAAAACCTACCTAGTTATATATCTACGATCTAATAAGAATTAAAATTCTAATTAACTGCCTGTTCAAAAATTTCGAACGTAAACTTCCGTATGAGGAATTTTATATAGAAAATATTTTTATTAAATGTTTCTCAGAGATATTTTCTATGCAAACGTTAACGTTCGAAATTCTTGAAGACAGTAAGTTTTTCAAGATTATAAGTAAATTTTCCAAAGGTTGTACCTACCTACATAAGTAATTTATTTATAAATAATCAGTAAGTATTTATTACATAGGTATGTTCTTTTTTAAATAAAAACTACAAAAGTTAAAAGTATGGCAGTTCTTAAGAATTTTTGTAAGTGTTTCGATTAAAAGAATATAAAAATCGATTTCAGTATTAGATTATAGGTAGGGGCCTACATATAATACGTAAGTATTAATATTAAAATAATATAAGTATGTACCTAAGAAGTAAACATAGGTATAACTCATATAAAAATCTGCAATTATGAATTATTTTACAAGACTCTTCTTCTTTACAAGTCTATTTTTATAAAAAAAAATATGTACCTAAAGAAAATTTGTTTAACCACTTAATGTAACAAGACAGACAATTCACTTATTATTTTTATATATCATTATGAGTAATTTAATAGATTTGAATAGAAAAAGTTACTTACCCTTATGTCCTTCAAATATAATGACGTTTTATATAATCCATAAGAATAAATAAGGTTTAATTTCCAATAGCAATTATGTATAAAAATCCAAAATAATCGATAACAATTGAAAAAGTAGTAAAATCAATAAATTTTGGCAACTCTGTAGAGAAAAAAGGCACAAAGTATGACATTGACGTAAACAGGAAAAAATATCCACACGCAAAAACACACACACCCTTATACATACATAAAGCAATATATAAAAAAAAACTATGTATGGGCACAGGAGATAATTTTCACTAGGAGAGCAAGAATTTTTGCTAAATATTTTTAAAATTTCAAAATTTCTGTACTTTTTCAAAGTTTATAACAATAAATTTTATATATTTTTCGCAAAATTATGCTTTTTAGAAGGAAATAATTAAAATCATGGTATTAAAACAGGGTGTGTCTCTGATGAATTAAAAAAAATCACAATTTCTAAACTCTCAATTTCTCACACAATGGAACTTTTTATAACTTTATATTACATATTTAGGAAATTTATATAATTTTAAGATTTTATTTATAAAATACACTTTTTGTTAAGAATAGGCTTAAAATTTTCCATTTTTCATATTTTTGTCGATTTTAATGCAGGCGTTTTAAGGTCGTTTTATACTTGATTGCTTTTCTTTAACATTTAATTTTTAAAAACAAAACAATTTCAGATATTAAATTCTTTTTTAACTTTTACACTTTATTTATATTCCTTTTATCATAAGCTTATAAAGGAATAGCAGATAAATGACGTTAACGAATAAGAGCTACGAGTTATGGATTTTTTCACTTGAAACAAATTTTCTTGATTTCATTCAAGGATTTTTTGGATAAATTTTTGTTGGAAATTGTTCGTTTAAATTTCTTTGAATTCAAATGCACTTTAATTTTATTAATTTTTACCTTTTTGCAATAAATTCGCACAATTTTTACGAAAATTTCTGCAATTTCT
This sequence comes from Pollenia amentaria, assembly GCA_943735925.1. Classification (NCBI taxonomy): domain Eukaryota; kingdom Metazoa; phylum Arthropoda; class Insecta; order Diptera; family Polleniidae; genus Pollenia; species Pollenia amentaria. Next base: position 149,483,380 of record OX031008.1, read on the forward strand.
ACTGAACCCGATTTAATTCAATACAAAACGCACGGCCGACGACGAAGAAACTTGCTTTAAACAAATTTTTTTTGTATCACAAATGTAGACGACGTCAACGACGAAAGAAGAAAAAAAGAAAACATACACACAGACAAACACTTACAGCCTGGCAACCACACATCATACCAAACCGGGCAACAAATCGTATCAAGCCAAGTATGAACTTAAACAAGCAAGTGTGACGACATGTTGGCTAACAGACAAGTTGGAAAAGGTTTGTTTTTTTCAAAAATTATTTAATTCCACAAATTTCTTTAATTATATTGTATGTATGTACATACTTACATACATACATACAAATTTATTTATAAGAATTTGTTTACTTAAAGAAAAATTAATTTAAGGCTAGATTCAGACCGTGATTTAAAAATCATGTCTTTTTTTTAATTCCTTTTGAAAGTTGCTTCCAAAATCACAACAGATTCAAACGAAGATTTTTTCCCCATGATTTTATGGTTGATTTTTTTCCCATTATCGGTAATTCTTCTTTACTTGCTTATTTATAAAAACAAACAATTTTAATGCGCTCCATGTTTTGTATTGTAAAGAGATGTTGCCACATTGAAATAAAAATAAAATGAAGCAACATAACAAAAATACGAATGGGTGCAAAGAAAAATATAAAAAGAGACACATAGATCAGAAAACGTGTTTTTTTCTCTACCCCTCTTGCTTTTCTACACCGTTCGCCAACAAACACAAAAAATCATGTCTTAAAAAACATGGAAAAAATCACCGTGTGAACCGCGTGTAATAAATTTCTTCTGCTTGGTGTTTATTAATCGTTTGTTATTTGAGTGTGGTCTGCATGTGTTTGTACAACTTTTATTTTTCCTGTTTTTTCATTATCCGCTATTTTCCAAGTTCGTCTCATACCATCAACACGTTTTTTTTTTTAAATTCACCTCTTCTGTTTTGTATACCATAAAACATGTTTGCTTGTATGTTTGATTGGCGTATGTTTGCCAGTGCTGCCATTTGTTTTGTTTTATGACTAGTTTAGTTTTGTTGTTTTCTTTTCTCTCTTCGATTTTGTATGTTACATTTTCTTTGCAAATGTGTTTTATTTTATCTTGTTGGCTTATTTTCAGTTTTTGCATTTGTTGTTTTTATTTCTGTTACAAGTTTTCCTCTTATTTTTCGTATATATGTATGTATGTATATATGTGGATGTGTGTGCTTAAGAAATAGATGGCTTTGCTGCCACATTTCATTATTGGACAAGTGAAAATTATTTGGAAATTTTAAGATATTTTTATCATTCTTATTGCAGCCCGAAAAAATGGTCACCCCAACTACCTACCAGATTTCATGATTTATGACAAACTGTATTAGGTTGTTGTTGTTCAATTTCAAATTAATTTACAGTAATTTTTAGATATGAAATTAAGTCGGGATGAAAATTATGAAAGCATTCATGAAGGCCTGCTTAGACACCCGGCGATACACTATCCTTTTCAGTCGTACGATTTGTCAAAAAAAATCGCGTTTGCTCATAACACAGTACCTACAACACATGATTTGCCAACTCAATTCTGTGAACTGTATGTGAAATTAGACCCAAAAAGAAGAATTTCTGCATCATTCGTTTTGTCTTCTTACCTGCGATTTGAAGTTAGTATCGATTTGAAGTTAGTACTATCGTATAGGGGAATTTATCACGTTTTAGGCCCTGTTGTTTGACATAGCTCGACAACCACTAGCCCAATTTAGTTGAAATAAATTTTAAAAAATTAAGAATTACAATTCCCTTAATCTGTTCATATATTGTTTTCCTATACAAGTAACACTTTCGAAGTTAAAAATGAATGTATGAAGGGAAAAAATTATTTTTTGCCTAAAAATTTAAATTTTTTTTTTTAAAATACATAAAAAATGCAAAATGGAAAAAAGTTTCAAGTCTAGTTATTTTTTCGCAAAGTCACATAACCTATGAGCAAAATGAGTAATGAGCAATTGAGTAAAGGTATGAATTTCAAAAATCAGTTATAGCCACCACCCTTAAAATAAAAATATAAATTAAAAAATTATCATGCAAAAAAAACTTTATTTATAAAAACTTATCAGCAGGGCGTTGCACTGGAAGTGTGGCAGTAAATGCAGCAGTGTATACTTTTGTTTTCAATTGTTGTCTGTTTAATCCAGGACGAAAATTTATGCATGCATAGCACCTGGATTCATCATGTCCAGTTGTGTCTTCCACCCAAATTACTGGCTTCATAAAAGATAACTTTCTACTTTTTCCGTGAATCCATTTTAGAAGGGTAGTATAACAACTGTTGCACACTGTGTTCGGCGTAAAATTTGCACCACTTAAATCTGCTTCATCGAAATAATTACAATACGCGGTTTTGAATTGCTCAGTAAACAAATTTTTTCGATCTTTTTTCTGTATTTTTCGGACGATATGACCACAAACGTAACAATATTCATCCAAATATGGGCACTTGTTGTTTTCCATATTGATATATTTTATGTTTTGTTGTTATTCACTTTTAAAAAACTGGAGAAAAATCACTTTTACTGTTCGCGTTCGTCGGCACTGGCTGAATGCCAAAAATCGATCAATGCACACCTATAAATACTACGTATTTTTGAATATTTTACTGCCAGGTACTTATAAATGGGCGCATATTTTAAGGGCGGCTGGCTATATACCTGATTCAGCACTTGTACGTTTCAAACTGTGCAAAACTTTCCAAATAATGACCACCCTTAAATGTGGGTGCAATTTCTGTAAAAAAATCATATAGGTAGCCACCGGAAAACCCCAAATAATAAAAAGGTCCACTTTCCGTTTAATTGTCCACGTACATTTATTACCGCAATCATAAAAATCAAATAACCTTTTGTTTATTCCTTTTTTTTTAAATTCTCAGAATCATGAAAAAGGTGTCAATGTTTTCTCCAAATAATGTTGTGCATATCTCGAGCAAATTTTTGAAATTCATACATTTACTCAATTGCGAATAAAAGCGAAACGCGTGCATCGATTTTTATGATCTTTGTCTCATTTTGCTCATAGGTTATGTGACTTTGCGAAAAAATAACTAGACTTGAAACTTTTTTCCATTTTGCATTTTTTATGTATTTTTAAAAAAAAAAATTAAAATTTTTAGGCAAAAAATAATTTTTTCCCTTCATACATTCATGTTTAACTTCGAAAGTGTTACTTGTATAGGAAAACAATATATGAACAGATTAAGGGAATTGTAATTCTTAATTTTTTAAAATTTATTTCAACTAAATTGGGCTAGTGGTTGTCGAGCTATGTCAAACAACAGGGCCTAAAACGTGATAAATTCCCCTATACGATAGTACTAACTTCAAATCGATACTAACTTCAAATCGCAGGTAAGAAGACAAAACGAATGATGCAGAAATTCTTCTTTTTGGGTCTAGTTTCACATACAGTTCACAGAATTGAGTTGGCAATCAATTAACTGAAAAATGTTGTACCGTGTAATGTACCTACCAATATGTATGTATGTATGTACTTAAGCAAGGAAACCGAAAATATGCTCTAAAAAATAGTTTATTATTATGAAAACAAAATACATAGGTAGGTATTCAACAATTTAATTTTATTTGTATAGGTATAAAAAAAATAGGTACAATTAAAAAAAATAAACCGTAAAGCAAATCCACTACGAGTAGGTAGGTACATATATTTACAAATTTAAAAATTGTACTATACATACCGGGTGGTTTTTCGAATAGAGATAAAACTGGCATTTTGTGGTCAAATATGGCAACTCTAATGTCATTTATGTTCAGTTTGGTTTGCCATTACATCATGAACAGGTTGACAAAAGAACAACGCTTGCAAATCGTGCAAATTTATTTCGAAAATAACGGTTCAGTTCGCGAAGTTTACCGCAAGCTCCGTCCATTTTATGGTCGACATAATCGTCCATCAGAGCAATTAATTCGGTTAACCATGGATCGTTTTCGCACTACGTTTACTCTATGTGATAATACGCATCCGCAGAGACGTCGAACAGTGCGCACCGAAGAAACAATTGTCGCTGTACAGCAAAGTGTTGAAGAGGACCCGAATGAATCGATTCGCCACCGTGCACAGCAATTGGAGCTTTGTCCATCAACTTTATGGAAGATTTTGTGCAAAGATCTTGGCTTGCGACCTTACAAGATCCAGCTTGTTCAAGAATTAAAGCCGCGAGACCATGCAATGCGTCGTGATTTTGGTGTATGGGCCGAAAATGAGATTGATCTCGATGCTGATTTTCATCGCAAAATTTTGTTCAGTGATGAGGCTCATTTTTGGTTGAATGGCTACGTCAACAAGCAAAATTGCCGCATTTGGAGTGAAGAGAATCCACATGAGACCCTTAAGACGCCATTACATCCACAAAAACTGACTGTTTGGTGTGCTCTATGGGCTGGTGGAATCATTGGGCCATACTTCTTCCGAAATAATGCTGGAGAGGCAGTTACCGTTAATGGAGACCGGTATAGAGCCATGATAACCGACTATTTTGTTCCCGAATTGAATTGCATGAATGTGGATGAGTTGTGGTTCCAACAAGACGACGCTACATGCCACACAGCGCACGCCACAATCGATTTATTGAAGGAAACATTCGATGAGCGCATAATTTCGCGGAATGGACCTGTCAATTGGCCACCAAGATCGTGTGATTTGACACCATTGGATTATTTTCTTTGGGGATATGTGAAGTCGCTCGTCTACGCCAACAAACCAGAAACGTTAGGGGAATTGGAAGCCAACATTCGTGGCGTTATTGCCGACATACGGCCCCATATGCTCGAAAAAGTGGTTGAAAATTGGACTTGCAGACTTGGCTTTATTCGAGACAGCCGCGGCGTCCACATGCCTGAAATCATATTTAAACATTAATGGCATAAAATTATCCATAATTATACATATTTTGAATTTTAATTAAAAAACTTTGCCATTTTAAATTCATTTAAATTATTTTCTTTTAAACAAAAACAACAAAGATTTATGATTTTTTGTTATTTAATTAATATTTAAATTAAAAATTTATTTCAAAACACCTAAAATGTTAATTAAATAAATATTAAATTGTTGGTTTTCTTTCAACTAAAAAAAATAACTGATTCAATAATCACTTTAATTAAATTGAAATAGGTACATAGGCAATTTTTGAACAATTTTTTAATTGATAAAAAACTACTGATAATTTTTTCTGTATTCTGAAAATCTCTTAAAATACTTACATATGTATGTATGTACATACCTTCATAAGAATAAACTACCTATACCGCATAGCAAATAACAAAAAAAAAAACCTACATAGATACATACATACCTACATATGTATGTAGGTACATATGTAAATATTTTTTTTTTTTTTTTTAATAACGTTTATTTATGTTAAATTCATCTACTTAAACTACAAATAAACAAATAGTATTTATTCCTTATTATTATACACAGTCCCATAGTCGAGCCCTCTAGTATATTTAAGATAGGTATTTACATTTTTTTTTTTTTTTTGGAAATTTTATATACATATATATACATATATAGTTTGTTGCTTCTATGCAATCAATTAAATTTTTATGTAACGAAAAAAAATATCTTCTAAAAAAACATCACTTTCATATCATATGTATCTATAAGTCTAAGTAAAAAGTCAATGGATAAAAAGCGAAAAAGGGGAGGTTTTTAGGTTAGCCACCAATATTTGTTTTTATTTATATTTGGAAGTATGTTTTGCTCATCGAAATATATACTTTTGCAAATCTAGTATTATCAATTGTCAGTTCTTTGCAATGAATTGCTTTCATATTGGCTCTTCTATATATATGGTAAAATATAGGTATGCCTATTTCGTTTTGGATATAACCTTTGCTATCGAGGTAAACAAATGCCTAAGGTGGTACAAATCCACTTTGCATGGTTTTATGAATATAGGTATTCTTCGTTTGCATAAAAAGGTGCCATAATTAGATTATTCACGGTGCATTCTGAACTCTTGGCAATATGGTTTCTAATTAAGTGGATAATAAAATTATCAATTCTGCCTATTTTAGCCGTATTATATAGTTTTTTATTTGATATATATTTCATATAACCGCTATTCGATGCTCTATAGAGCGATGTGCATGCTCTTAGACATTTCCTTTCAAAAACTCTAATTTTCTCCATGTATGCGGGGGAAATGTTAAACCATATTTGGCAACCGTATGTTAGAATAGGTCTAACTAATGATTGGTATAAGGTAATTTTAACACTAGTTTTGATGTATTGTGAATAAAATAGTTTTTTATACATGAAAAAGGCATTTCTTGCTTTTACTAACTGCGCATTAATATGGTTATTAAAGTACAAAAATCTATCTAAATTAATTCCCAAATATCTAACGACTTGTTTATTGGGTATACCTCTATTTGAATTTGATTTTATGCCAAATTCTTTCCATTTTGTCTTAATGTTATAGTTACATTTTCCCACAGGAGGGCGAAAAAGGATTGTTTCGCATGTGTTAAGATTGATTTTCATTTTCCAGTCTAAAGCGTATTGCTCAACTGTGTCAAAATGTGATTGTATCTGATAGTTAATTTTTTCTACTGTATTATCGGTATAGTAAATTATAAAATCATCAGCGAATGCAATAATATTATCGATTTTGGTTAACAGGTCATACAAATATATGTATGTTGAAAAGAATTGGGGAGTTCACAGTGCCTTGTTGAAGACCGTTGACTATAACGAATTTTTTTGAGCTTGCTTGTTCTCTATTATAAACTGAGAATGTTTTGTTACTTAACATGTTATAAATAAGTATAATTAAGCATATAGGAAATTCATATTTTAAAAGTTTATATATTAAAGCCGGTATCCATATACTATCAAAAGCTTTTTCAAAATCAATAAAACAAGCTCCGGTATACCAAGATTTATTGAGGTTCCAATGAATCTCTGATACAAAAAGATGCGTTGCATGAATTGTTGAATGCCTGTATTTGAATCCGAATTGTATTTCATTTATTAATTGGTTTCTTTCACAGAATTTTGTTATGTGGTTGTTAACGCAAATCTCAAAAACTTTACTTATATTTGGTAACAAACTAATGGCACGTAAGTTTTTGGGGTTAGTTGAATCTCTATCTTTTTTTGGTGAGATCACAACTTTCGCTTCTTTCCAGGCTCGCGGAAAGTAGGAGTTATTAAGCATATTATTGAAAAGAGTAACATAATCTAAAATGATTATTTCAGGAATATTTTTTAAAATAATATTTGGAATATTATCAATTCCTGAGGATAGCTTTTTCTTTAGCTTTCGGAAAATGTATAACAATGATTCAAATGTTATGAAATAGTTTTCATTTAAAGAACTCCTAATCTCATTAGCTTTATGATTATCTGAAAATATTTTAAAGCATGACTGACTAGTCTCATATTCGTCTTTTGTTCCCAAAAAACTGCTGAAACAAGTATCAACATCGATATGCACACTATTTTGGGCATCGCTCTCTTTAAAAGAATGAATTGATTCCAGATAAGCACCAATTGCGTTTAATATTTGTTCTTGATCTCTAATTATAAACTTCTGACTTTCGTCATTTTTTTCTAGGCCAACGATACTAATTTCTGCATTTCTTAGCAAAAAGTCTTCGCTTTGAGATATCTCTATGGTATTGATATGCAAGGGTCGTATTTTTCTGAATTGTTTTTTGCTTCAAAAAATACGTTAGATAAATCTTTGTTATCAATATTTTCAAGTTTTTTTTGTATACCTATGTTTATTAACAGCAAGGGTAAAGTTTTCACTAATCAACTTTTTTATTAACTTAATTTTGCATTTTAGTAAATATAATATAAAATAAAAACATATATGCTTTTACATACCTAAAATAAAATACTACATACCTAGGTAATTAGAAAATTAGAGTTGTTAGTTTGCACTCAGTTTTTGGAGCAACTGTAACTGCCGATACCTATTCTAACTTACATAGTAGGTATTTGTACTTTAAATGAAAAATGACGATTTAAGGAAAACTTTAGAACTCTTAAAACTTTTGAAGCCTGCCTTATCACTTAACCCTAGAACGCTAAACTTCGCCTGCGAGGCGCAAAGAATGCAATTTTTATGTATTTCAATACGATCGTGTGCAATTATCAGCACGAGCTTTCAAACAACAGCAGTATTCTATCGTATGAGCTTGTGAACGGACGTTCATTGAAAAAAATAAATAATGTTGGGAAAGAGATATACATACATATGTATAACTTCGTGTTGCCTGAGATGCGTGTTTTAGCTTTAATGGTAGGTATTATTCTGACTAGATGTTCTTAATAAATTCATACTGCCGAGGCAGAAAACAAACTCACAACCACAAATAAAGTAAGGGAAAAGGTCAATGTGAAATTAATATCCCCCAACGAAGAGCGTGTGAGTGTTTATTATTATTCAAAATGCAATAAAACGTAGGTACTGTCTGGAACACAGATCTCCAACTTGCAATGGAAAAAAGTCTGAAATAATTTTTATGTAGAAAGCAAAATATGATGAAACTTTTATACCTAGGTATTTTATAAAACTTAGTACATATGTATCACTACCTATGAGCTATAAGAAAAATGGGAAAAGTGAGCCTTTTATTGACTTATAAAAAAAATTATGAACTACCTACCTAGGTACCTTTTTGCTGTTCTATTATTAAGTTTGCCGCTGTTTAATAAGGTAGGTATAAGCTGCTTCGAGATAAAAAACAGATATGTAGGTACCTAGGTAGGTACCTAGGTAGGTATCGAAAATTAGAAAAACTCTTATTTCTTTAAAAAGTAGCCTCACAGCCGAGGCTCAGCTTTAAACGAAGGTACCTATGTAAAAGAAAGAGGTTTAGTTTTCTAGGGTTTAGTAGGAAAAAACTTAAATTTTTTAGTCTAACTCAAATCTAATAAGGTCAAATACTAAAAGGCTTATCTACCTATGTATAAGTAGATAGGTACATATGTACATACCTAAATACATACATATGTATATGTAGGTACGTACATACATACATACATATGTAGGTATTTTGTCTACATTCAAATTAAGATCAACATCCTAACATTAAATTGCAAATTACCTATAGGTACCTATTGATTAAATACCTATCAATTTCCTTTATTTCTACACACATCAACAACATAATCACACACACTTATTCAAATATAGGTATAGGTATGTACATAGGTACCTACATAAGTATGTACTATGTAGGTACATACATATATACATATGTATGTGTGTAGGTATGCACCTACTTATGTAGTACATACCTATGTACCTACCAAAGCATATTTATATGTATACATACCTATGTACATATTTATGTACATATGTATGTACATACATACATATGTACATACATATGTACATACATATCGCACTTGATCAACAAGAGGGTATTAACTCAAAATTTTTATTTTTTCACTTTTTAGAAAAAATCGACACAGAATATTCATAGGTATCGAACCGCTGTAAAAACGTCGTGCTATTTTGTCTACTTTTTGGTAATGAAACGGTTGTATTTAAAATTATTTTTCAAATGCCATTAATATTAAATTAAAAATTGTTTTGCTTCTAATGAAAATTTTTAAATTTTGAGTTAATACCTAGGTACCCTCTTGTTGATCAAGTGCGATATGTATGTAGGTACATAAATATCTAAAAAGATACCTACATTAAAATATACAAAGTGCGTGTAGGTAGGTATGTATGTAGGTATGTACAAACATACATATGTATGTATGTACCTACCTATTATGTTTGCAAAAAGAATAAACAAATAAAAATTCTATCTTTAAATCAACAATTTCAAACTAACAAAAATCAAATTTATATTCTAAATAAATTCAGCAAAGAAAAAAACAGGACAAAAAAAGTTACCTAAAATACAAAAATTTAAAGCAGCTTAAATTCATATTGATTTGGCAGCAGCGGCAACAACAACTACATACATACATACATGCACAAGAAAAAATATCTACATGAAATGTTTGCTTTTTATTATTTTTCTTTTTGCAAAAAAAAAGCACCATACACTCTTGTGTACATACAGAAAAAAAAGAAAATACAACAAAAAATTAAAAAAAGTTTGCTAAAAGTGAAATGTGGCAACATAGCAGGAGTGATAAATGTGCTGTGTTGTCAGAGTTCATATTGTATGTCTCACTCTTTGTCTGGCACAATCACTCACTCACTCACTCGCTCACTTACTGGCTATGAGCAGCACAATTTAAAACAACACTTTCATGCAAACACACAGCTATTAATTCTGCTTCTTCTTTTTATTTTTCTTGTTCTGCTGCTGTTATTGTTGTTACTGTAGCCAGTGTACTTTTCGCTGCTTCTTCTTTCTTTCACTCTGTTGTTGTTTCGTTTTCGTTGCTGTAGTACTTGTTGTAGCGTGCTTTTTTCTACTTTTTTTTGGCATTCATTTGCAGTTGTTGTTGTTATAATAATAATTATTTTTATACACCTCATCTGCAATTTATATCAAATATAAATAAAAGTAAAAAACAAATCTACGAATAAAATGCAAACCTAACAACAACTGAATGTATTGTACAGTGGTGTAAAAAAGTGCTTAGATTAACGTTCCAGTATTTTTAGCTTATAGTACACTACTATAGTTGCACAACTCTTGTGGACTATACGCGAATTTGGACTAAAACCGAATTTTTTTAAGCCATTTTATGGATAATAATTGAATCCTAGTACCTATAATCCGCATTTTCGACTATAGGTAAAAAAATTATTTTCTTCAATAAAACCACTCTATTTAAAGAAAGTAGAAGTAGGTACATATATTTCAAATATAACCAAATATGGATTCTATTTAAATAAATAATTAAAATAATAAAATTTATTATTTATTAATTCACATACATATGTACCTACTTTAGTAATAAAAGGCTTATTAAACAAATTTTCATAGAAAATGTTGTTTTTTTTTATTTTATTTATAAATAAATTTTTTAATGTTATTCATTAGTCAAATCTGAGAAAAAGTAAGAATGTTATTTTTGCACCTTTTTTTTATGTATGTTTGCATTAATTGTCAACGAAAATTGTCTAGTGTCCAATAGTATTTAAATTTATATTTTGTTAATTTTCATATACATACCTACATAGGTACATAAACTTAAATTTTATTGGACACGTTTTTAAGTCGTAACTGTTGCGTAACCGTAGACTGTTTTTATATGAAAATGTGTTATTTACACGGCGTTTACATTTGCCAGTAATGGCAAGACAGTAACAATACAAACAAACTTTTTCACTAACACATGCACACTTTTCCAACTGTCTCTTGCAAATTTCGCAGACAGTAAAATTGGACAGTGATTTGATATTTTCTGACAGTAATTTGAAGTTTTGTTCGGAAAAGAGAGAAAAAACACAAAGAGGAAACAAAATAATTTATATTCTGTTTTTTTTTATGTTTTAGTTAAGTGTTATCTATGTTCACACAATATATGTAGTTGTTTTTGCTATTTTTTTAATATGTTTAGTTCATAAAAATCACTTTTAGCAGAAAATTGCTCTGCAACATTAACATTTGGCATTTTTTTAAAGTAAACTGTCTTAATTACTGCCTGGACGCCTACGTCACAAAGACAGTTAGTACTGTAGGTTGTTGGCAACTAATATGTGTTTCTTACTGTCTTGCAAGTACTGACATACATACATATGTAAACGCTGTTAAACAGCCTTATTTTAATAAGATAAAAGTATGGTAGCACTTCTTCATAAATATTTACAGAAATATCCTAAAAAGGTGTATTTATTGGCATGGTGCTCTCAAAAAACATCTGACTGCTATTACTTTATCTTGTTGTTGTATAGTTGTAATATTGCGGCCAACTTGCTAAGTTATACACAATCGATACTTAAATTAAACTTAAATGTACGAGCTTGGTGAATTAAGTTTCACTTAAGTGTTTAGTAAAGTACAGAATTTTGTATTTAAAACGATTTTATATATGTATGTATGTGTTATTTAGTATCAAACCTAAAAATTGGCCGTAAAAGTAACACACATTGTTTGTTTAAAATACAGAAAACTAATATAGGTAATTAAAGCACAATTTTAATTAAAAAAACTTTTGGAGAATTCAAACAGCATGCTATCAAGTAATTTTCTTATAATATCCCAAAACATATTTAGCAATAGGTAGTTTAAATATTTTTTGTTGTGTTACAAACAAAAATGTGCTAAAATATTATGACTTTTCAGGGTTTTGGACCAGTATTTTGAGGTAAGCAGAAAAGCATAATACCCTCTCCACTATTGTGGTGTACATATGTATGTATGTTTTTTAAAGTTTATGGATTAAATAAATTTAAAATTGTTTGGAATTGAAAAAAGTGATTCTGAGTCGAAAGATGGGTTTTGGAGTAATATTTTGAGGTGAGCAGAAAAGCATAATACCCTCTCCACTATTGTGGTGTGGGTATAATACCAATTACTTAATAAAATAACAATTATTTCTGGTAAAAATTTAGAAATACATATATAATATTTCTGCAAAAAATACAAATTTAAAAAGGAAACCTATGATTTTATAAAAATATTGGTTGGTATTAACATAAAAATGCCAGTACTGGCAAATGTAAATGTCTTGTAAACAAATTTTTTGTTTCAAAATTTAAAGACACCTATGTATCTACATACATATTACGTATTTTTATTATTTGAACCTAGCAATCTACATACATATGTATGTATATGTATGTATGTATTTCTTGTCAGTTTTTTTTATAAGCGTATTTCTTATACAGAATAAGTTAAAAGTAGGTATTGAAGGATATTATACTTTCTTTAAATAGGTTTTTTCTTTTATGAGATTTTGTTAAGTAAATACATATATCCGTTATCTATTGTACATTCATACATACTTACATACATATCGAACTTGATCACAAAGAAGGTGGTAACACAAAATTTAAAAATGTTCAGTAATAGCAAAACAATTTTTAATTCAGTATTAAATTTAATTGATTACTTTATTAACCCTAGATGGTTCCTATACTTCGAATCGACGAAGCTCATTTACACTTTATCATATAACTTTTTTTATGTGTAATTGAAATTACGTTATTTTTTTCAACAACGTTAGCTGATGTCTTTAAAAAATAATAAATTGTAAAACACAAAAATAAGTAAAAATTCGTATAAAATTTTGAAAGAGAAGAAAAACTTATACTATAGGAATAATGTTTTACTTAATTTTATTTTTTAATAAAATGTTTAACTTAAAAATTTGTTTTTAATGTTTTACTTTAAAAATCGTTCCTCTAGAATTTCTTTTTCTTAAAGTTCATCGATTCGACGAAAAGTAACTTTAATGTTTTAATTGTAAATCATTAAAACGCAATATCTCGCTTCAAATAATTTCAGTTCTGTATGAATTTTATTTCAATACACTGTATCACCCCATTACCATAAGGCAAACTGTGAATTTAAAGCAGTGAACAGAGGCCAGGCCGGGCACAAAGCAGCACATAAACAAAAATACATACAACTCACATAACCTTAGCCACAGAAAAAAAATTATAAAAAAATATATACAATAAAAAAAGATAACAAGCACACAAACTCATTCCATTCTTCTACATACATACATAGATACATATATAAATATGAACATAGAATAAAATAAGAAACACAACAACAAGAACAGCACAAGGGAAAATCGAGTTAAAACTTGCTGACACCAACACAGAATAACCAAAAGAGAAAAAATAAAGTTACAAAACCAGTGCTGCCATGCTATTTTTTTCTTCCCCAAAAATTTTAAAAAATCTAACAGCGTTTACATATGTCAGTACCGGCGACAGTAAGAAAATACATATTAGTTAAATGTCCTCGTGAAGTAGGCGTCCAGACAGTAATTAACACAATTCACTTTTACAAAAATGCCAAACGTAAATGTTGCACTGCTAATTAAAAAATAGTTAAAACAACTAGGTAGGTACATATAATGTGTGAACATACATAGATAGCACTTAACTTAAAAACAAAACAGAATAGGTATAATTAATTTTGCTTCCTTTTTGCGTTTTTTCTGCGAACAAAACTTTAAATTAATGTCAGCAAATGTCAAATAACTGTCCAATTTTACGGTCTCCGACATTTGCAAGACAGTAGACAACACAGTTGGAAAAGTGTGCATGTGTGTATTAGTGAAAGTTTGTATGTATTGCTACTGTCTTGCCAGTACTGGCAAATGTAAATGTCTTGTAAAGCCGAGCATTAAGTAAATAAGCTATTCTTATCTTAATTAGCTTACCGAGCGAAAGCGAGAACCGCCCAAGCCGCAAAAGTCGAATAATTGGATACTCTAATGGTAAAGACATTCATACCTATGTACGTTTCTACTTATCGCCGAAATTGAAAGGTTTTAGCATTTCTGACCTTCGAATTGCTCAGTGGTAAAAGTGTGCATTTTAGTAAGCAACCGAATTGAAAACCCCATAATTTAAATTCCCATACTCCCAAATGTTTAGCCTCTAAAATATGCATCCAAAATTGAGAAATGAAGGCTGTTTTCCTAAACGACTCTTGCGTTGTAGTAATACGAGGCAACATGTTCTTAAATGCAACCATAAAAATTTTAAGAATGCATTTTGTTTTTAAATGCAACTTTGTGGTTTTAGATGCATGTAAAAATGAAGGTATACAATGCATCAACACGGTTTCAATACTGTATTTACACATTGTGAACACACGTTTAGGAAAACAGCCATACACTTAAATCTAGGGAGAAATACCCCAAATATGGCAACACTGAATCAAACTCACTAGTCACATAGTACAAACGTGAAACGGGCACTCGCTCACACACACACAAACATCATTATGCCTCCATTTGACAACAAAAACAAATCATTATTATTATACCATTCAGCGTGTTTTTTATTTAGATTTTTCTGTAAATCACCCCACACGGCATTAGCATTTTTTTTCATTCTCTTTTAAAAAGAATTCCCTTCCTTTCCACCCACCACAACATACTCATTGTGTCTTTCCAACCGTCATTCAACTATTTACCGGTTCGGTTTTGTAACAACACAGACCAGGCATGAAAAAATCTAGTAGGTACTATTTTCAATACTTTTTAAGATTGAAAAGTACCAGAGCACCCCACGACGTACAAGGTACCTTTCCCTAAAAACACAATTTTTACGAGTACATACATACCTATAGGTATATGTACGTAGGTACATATTACCTGATGTAATGAGTTTACAGAAAGTATGTAGGTACATATGTATGTACATAGTATATATGTATGTATGTATATGTACATACATTTTATGTACATAGGTATGTATTTTGAAACTAATTTAAGACTTATATTTTTAGAACCTAGGTAGGTATATGTAGCTATTAGCTTTTCACTTTTTTTAATTTGTAAATGACCGTTAAACGCGAAGATTGAGGAAAGGAATATAAAAAGTACCTATACCTAGTAGGTACCTACACTATAAGGATTAGTACATATGTAGTAGGGTATTCATTCGGGTAACCGTTAATCGGTTAACTGATTAATTACTATCCGATTAACTGATCGGTTAATTTAAAATTGGTTATTTTCGATTAACGATTAATCCGGTTAATTTCAGTCGATTAACCGATGTAACAAAGTTTTGTATTTTTTGTAGTATTAGGTAGGTAGGTAGGTACCTATAACATATTTTTTTGTGTTTTAATTACTTATTTCGTCTCATAAACAAAGAAGGTGTTCAGTGATCTTCATTTTAAATATGTGTTTGCTGTCAACAGTTTTTTGTTTCATGTACTTTTTATACATATGTATGTATGTGTTTAGTTATTTGTTTCTTCTCATATTTTTTCATATTAACTTTTTAAAAGAATTAAAAATTTAAAAAATTTAATAGGACTCTAATGGCATAATGAACGATTTTATATGTTTAGAAAAATACAGGAAGAGGACTAAGAAATAAGATATTCTGTATTATGGGTTGCTTTCGATTTCTCTCTAAATGAAAGAATTTTTTCCAATTCAAGTTTTATCAAAACTAGGGAAAAGAATCACTTAAATCCTAATCATTTAAACCAACTTATTTGTCTAAAAAATTAGTTTATAAGATCTCCTTAAACTATTGAAATAACTAATAAAATTATCACACAGCTACTTTTTAATTAATACATAGGTACCTACATACCTAATATTTATTACTTAAAAAAAATGTATTGCATATTTATGAATTTTTTTTGTTTGCTCGTTTTAGTTCAAGAATTGTTATGTTTGTTATGTTATTGTTGTTTTTTATTACTAAAAAACTCCAAATAATAAATAATTTATGCATTTTTATTTATTGAAATCAAATAATTTTTAAATATAGGTACTTCATTAATCGGTTAGCCGATCACTATCAAAATTAACCGATTATTGACCGATTAAACAAAACCTCGGCATTCTTTCAGTTTTAATAGTTTGTACCTACTACCTATTGTTGTAGCTAAATTTAAAAAATGATATTGTTAGATACAAATATATTTTAAATTCCTGTGGCAGGACAAACGTTAAAGTTTCCGCAAACGATGACTTCAGTGATCCACTAACCGCAAGCTGCACATACTATTTAATTTCAAGTGCGAAATCCAATGTACCTACTACAGAAAATAGCGGATATAAGAAAGAAATTAAGAAGCACCTTGTGTTTTACCATATGTGTCAATTTAAAAAGTATTCGGTGTAAGGAAACTTTTTATAAGAAAACCTGATACAGGAAATATATACATATTTCTCCATGCACCAATAATAAAAGTAATATATACAGTGTAGGTACATACCTGTATATTTAAAATTTTTGTAATAAAATTTTTTTCCACGACGATACTGTATTTGCTTACGTAAAATATCCATCCAAGTGCGGACATACTTGCTTCCAGAAAATATCTGACTTTGTGTGTACATTTAAATGACTTTGAATCCATAAGTATAGAAACGGTGACCATTCGTCCTTTTGTTAGATTACGACATTTTTTTCTTTAAACTCAAAAACTATAAGTTTTATTTACCCAAACCCTAAAATTTCAACATTAACAGCCCGTTCGCCGATATCGACCGTTAACGTTCGCATAGTAAATAACATTTAAAACAAAAACAAAATTTCAAAAATTGAGACGAGGGGAAAAGAAACGAGTACTCAGCTTGATGTACTCATCATATACGTTTTGTTTGGAACTAATACAGCAAAATGCGCTGGTTAATACAAATGTCAGAGTTAGATCGAATTCTAGAATTGTTCGTGCCATTGAAAACATATTTTCTCTCTCAACAAAGGTGCCCGATGATATTTTAAAAATTATTTTGATGATCCATGTGCTGAATTGTGGTTACTTTTGGCACATAGCCAAGCCTTTATATTCCATTAATATATTTGTCGTCTAGAGTCACAACACATTTCAATGCCTCAAGCTGCTCTTACTTTAAAGGACTTTTAATAAAAATGAATTGCACGCAAAGAAGACGTGTTTTTACCATTGGTTATAAAAAATAATTTTGGCATACTAAGTTGGGAGGTAGTATTCTGTATTGACGATTTAAATCAATGGACTGCAGTGTTTACAAAAATTTAACGTTTTGTTTGGGTGATTAGTGGAGAAAAGACGATACATCAGTGAATCAAATACAGATGGAACATTTTGGCTATTACGATGAAAAAAATATTGGAGGTAAAAATATAATGAAGCTTGTAGAATTTTGTTTGTATCTGCGGGCCTTTAATGCGCCAACAAAAAGATTACTTTCAATTGCTAATAATTTTTCGATTATCGGAAAAGTTCCAGTTAAAAGTAGTTACTTAAGAATCATTTTTAATAACAAAGTGAAATTTTCAACTGTGCAAAATTTAATTTTTTTTTATCTAAAAACAGTGATATTAAAATAAATACATACATTGTACAGAAAAATATCAATTATTTTTAATTATTATACCTATTTTCTGTTTTAAAGACTTACATAATTTTTAATACCTATTGTTTTTTTTTATTTTTTATATGAATTTCTAGGTAGGTACATATATTTTATTTATTTTTTTTATAGGTAATAATAATAAGTACATTTGTATGTAGTATGTATTTGTATTAATAGCAGTTCTAGTTGCTAATATCGTATTGTTTGAATTATCATGTTACCCATTCAACAACATTGATACTATATACATATATTTATCATTTTTACTACATTTCGAAATGTCCTTAGTTTTTCGTTGAAAAATATGGTCACCGTAAGTACTCGTATAGTACCTACCTATAGTAGGTACCTATACACTTTAAACAAAATTTGAATACAACAATTTTGTTTTGAATATTCATTAAGAAGATATAATTAGTCAATTCACAAGGTATCCTAACATGTCATATTGTCAAAATGTCCTAATATTTCACAATGGTTTAAAAATATTATTGTTGGTTTGTTAACAAAAAGTGTCTTAAATAAATAGAACGTTGCTTGCTGTGTTTATTGTGCTGTCGTAATTAATCAGAAAAGTCCAGCGCTGAGCGGCTGAGCCGTACAACAATATTTTTAAACCATTGTGAAATATTAGGACATTTTGACAATATGACATGTTAGGATACCTTGTGAATTGACTAAATATTAAAAAGGTCGAAAAATTTAACTCAATAACTTAATAAATCCGTTATAAACAATAATTGCTTAAAAGAAAAAATAAAACGCTTACAAGCAAAATGGTGGTAGGTATTTTTTAATTTTCGTACCTACCTATATCCGTTACCTACTGTATATTAACGTAATGCTTATACATATATAAGTTAGCATGCATAAAAGCGTTAAATGCTTATAGTAATCATATTCGGTGTGCATACAAAAGATAAATGCCACTTTTGAAAATTTTTTAAGTTGGTAGGCATACAAAAATTAGGTACTGTTATTATCGAAAAAGGACTCTTTGGTAGACATGAGGTTCCATTTTAAAATCTTAATTTCCCATCGCTGCCACAGACTCTACTTTGTTTTCTTCTATTTTATTTATTTGTTCAAGTTCTACATTGAAAGAAAGACGAAAAATGAATCTTATCGTTTTCCCCTTTTTTGTTTAACTTTTTCTTTTTTTGTAAAAGAATTCTTTTATTATTATTTTTTTTTTGTTATCTGACTGCTTTTTTGCTACCGATTCTTCTTCATTATACCCTCCACCACTAGTGGTGAGTGTGAGTAATATAAGTTTGTCATTTCGTTTGCAACTTTTGTAATACATACGTATCTTAGACCCCATAAAGCATGTATAGGTACATACATATATGAATATACTCAGGGGTGTGCTGGAAATCGAAAACGTAAAAGGCAAGTATTTGAAAGTTATTTTTAATATACATATGTAGGTACATAGGTACTTTTAATCTTAATTATACCTATAATTTTTGTTGTAAAATTCTGTTAAATAGAGAAATAGGTACATATTTGTAGATATTACAGAAACTTTACTAAACGACTTCTTGCGTTTTACGTTTTCCATTTCCAGCACACCCCTGACTATGTAGAGCTATATTCTGGATCCTTGAGTAATTTCAAGTCGATTAAGCCAATTTCCGTCTGTTGAAACACGCTCACTTTCGAACAAAGAAAGGAACGCTAATGGTGTCAATTTGTTTCTAGTTATCCTTAAGGCTAGTTTACACGAAAATACAATGTGTTACGACATGTCAAAAAATTATGTAGAATGAGAAAAATCTTATCATGTAAAAGCAAAATGCATTGAGTAAGAGATAATACGTAAAAAAATATGACAATCGGTCGGTAAATGTTCATTTTCTAAACCATTTTAGAAACTTATGTATTCTCATCACACCAGAGTAGCATTTTAACAGTATATATTGAAGGTGGTAACACTTTTTTAAAATTACTTAGAAAATGATAATGTTGTTTTTGGAAATATTGTAAAACTGCAACCATCTGCTTTTTTGTTATTAACTCACTTTGCTTTTATTTTACTTAAACCATCCGTGTAAACATGAAAAATACTTACCAACAGATTTTAATTTTTTTATTTTAAACACGGAGAGAATTTCATAATATTTTGATTCCACAAAGTCGTAATACCTACATTGTATTGCCGTGTAAACTAGCCTTTAGCAGTTTGTGATTTAAATCCAGCAAAATCGGTTCAGTAGGATAACAGTTATGAATCCAAATGTGGAACAACCACCATACAAATTGATGTTATTATTACAAAAACTAACATACTAATGTACATACATATTTATGTATGTACATAGTAGCGGAATGCACAGATTAATAAAAGGTTTTGCACAAACTCGTTTTATATAGGTACCTACATACTTAACTATAAATCCTACTACTGAAGATAGCTCCAAAATTTACCATATGCCATATATAAATTCCACTCTCGGGCTTTACAATTTTTTATGTAGATCCCCTATAGAGCCCACACCTGATATATTCAAACGGTCGGCGGAGGGTATCAAAGGTTCGGTACAGCCGAATATAGCACTTAAACTTGTATTATTTTTTTATTTAGTTGGGGGTTTTTTTTTATTAAAAAAGAGGAAAAATAAAATTGGAAGGAAAGTTGTTTTATTGGGAAGAAGACATAAACGAAGAAAACAAATGTTTGTGAGAGTGTGTAAGTGAAAGGTTGTTATAATAATAAAAACAATACAACAGCAACAAGAAGAAAAGGAGGAACGACGTCAAAACCCAAGACTATCTAT
The DNA here is from genome assembly GCA_943735925.1 of Pollenia amentaria. Classification (NCBI taxonomy): domain Eukaryota; kingdom Metazoa; phylum Arthropoda; class Insecta; order Diptera; family Polleniidae; genus Pollenia; species Pollenia amentaria. Next base: position 149,504,161 of record OX031008.1, read on the forward strand.
CTTCTTTGTTATTTTCTAAAATAAATTGTCGTTTGTTTTTTGTTCTTGCTTTTGCTCTTCTTGACGCCTTTGGTCTGTTCTTTAAGTGGAATTGATAATTCTGCGATTAAATTTTTTTGGTAAGTAGGTACGTACCTACTATAAACAAATTTTGTGCAAAATGGTTTACGAAATTTTCATGTACTAAGGGGGGTTACTGCTTATTCCGATTCGAAAGAAATACCTACATAGGTATGTATGTAGGTATGTAAATAATTACAATTATGTAGGTATGTTAACACTTTCGTAGGTACTATGTAAATATTTGTTTCGAATTAACGGAAGTTTTTTTGACATACCTACATACATAGGTAGGTACCTACTTTATCGGAAACATAAAAACCCCTTTCGAGAGTAATAGAAAGTAACTGCTTCGAAATGCATTTATTTTTCGATAAAGTTTAAAAACCTTTCGTTCATTCGAAGCGAAAATCGTAAAATGTATACTTAGGCACATACATATGTTCATACGTAGTAACTACCTACAGTACAAGTCGTTCGAACTCGTAAATTTTTTCGTTCGAATCGAAATACATACAGTGAGCCACACTCAAAATTGAACGTTATTTCGAAAATGGAGGAGGTGGCACAACATATATTCGCGTAACTCAAAAATGATTTAGTTTATTGAATATATCTACTAAAAAAAACGGAAATTCCGCAATAAAATTACCTTTAAGAAAGTCTAAACTTTTTTCTAATCTCCGCTGTCGTTTTAGAAACATTTATTTTTGGCAAAAAATTTTTTTTATCAAAATTTTGAAATTTTTGTTTCTTCAAAAATAAAAAAAAATTGGAAAATGAAACTACTCTTATGCGGTGTTTCCAGGTGACAGGCAATTGATTGTGTAGTAAAATTTATATGAAAAGCACTCAACAAACTGAGTGATTTTCATATAAATTTTACTACACAATCACTTGCTTGTCACCTGGAAACAGCACATTAATTTTTCTAGACGTATAAAAAAACGAAGTTGCAAAGTTTATTCAATAATCTTAACAGTTTTTGTGTTACGCTAGTACTTATATGTTGTGCAACGTACTCCATTTTCGAAATAGCGGTATATCTGGAAACAAAAGCTAATTTACAAATCGGTAAGCACCATTGGATTCAGCGTACCCGAATTAGGTTAAAGCGCCAAGTGCCCGCTTGTAAAGCGTCTGGCCAGAATTGGTATGGCATTTGTTGGTACCATTCGCTCCAATAAAAGATGTATTCCTAACGAAATGAGAAAGGATCGTTCTCGTCCTGTTTTGTCATCGTTCTTTGGATTCCACGAAAATTTGGCAGCCACGTGCCAAAAAAAAAAAAAAAAAATAAATGTGTGAACTTACTTTCGACCGTTCATTATACGAACCATTGTGAAGGGGAAGCAATGAAACCCGAAGCAATTTTGTTTTACAATGAAAATAAAGCTGGCGTAGATTGTATGGACCAAATGGTTACACATTTTTCTACAAAGCGGTCAACAAGACGATGGACTTTTGCGTTTTTCTGCAACATGTTGGACACCATGGCACTGGCTGCATTTTGTATTTGCAAAGAAGTTGATGGACTCAATAAAAATAGTGCTAGAAGAAATTTTCTCACTACGTTAGCTGATACAATGGTTCTTCCAAATATTGAAAACCGAATGAACAACATTCACATCATCAAACAGTTCAACACTCGTTTGGCCATGGAATCGTATTTTGGAAGACCACTAAATGTAAATTTGATTGATATAACATTTGCCCTTCGTAACATCTCATTTTCCTCGTTTTTCTTTTTCATTTCAGTTTCCAGTAGTAGTTCCTAGCTCAAGTGGTGCTGATACTATACAAAAGAGAAAAAGTTGTCAGCTTTGTACATTGGGAAATGACAAAATTCGCCGACTAACTCGTTTTTTTTGTTCCAAGTGCTCGAATCCGGTATGCCAACAACATTCGAAACAAGAGTATACATGTTTTAGTTGCTTAACTGAAGCTGTGTAAGAATTTTTTAATTTAGAATTAATTAAAACTTACTTTATAACTACTAAATTTAATTGAAATGAACTTTATAACAACTATTTTTTTGAAATTAAATACAAAAATAAAATTTTTCTTGTTTTATTTCTTATTAAAAATTTTTTTGCACTAAGAACAAAAAAAAAAAATGAAAATTATATCTGCCTGGCGTGATACCAATATAACAATGTAATATTATCACTAAAATAGCATATTTTTCATATAAATGTACTGAAATACATAGTGTATATGGCCAGATACATGCGCTACGTACGTGTCTATCGGAACATGTGCATGACGGAGGGTTAAGATAGAATATACATACATACCTACCTAATATACAAAAATTTAGCGTCCCTTAAAGTCCTAAGATTGGATTCTTGCTAACTTGGAGGCTACATGATCAATTTTTGTCTTTCAATTCCTTTCAATTTGCTCTCACTCTCATTTTTTTTACTTACACACTCACACTGTTTAAATTGATCACGAGATTGCTCAAAATTTTGACAAAGAGTATATGTAAAATACTATCAACAAAAAGTTGATCGTGTGGCCGCAGGGTAAGGGGGAGAGACATGACTAATTTTTTTAAGGCAAAATATCTAAAAAATATGCCGAAAAAATAAGCCTTTTCGCACACAAAATTCATGCATGTCCCAAAAAAACAGACATCTTTAATCAGATATGGGCATTTCCTCCGAATGGTCAACCATGATGGAAAAATAAAATGTTGATAAACGTCGCGTTTTATTGTTTATCGGCCATGTTCTGGAAATCGAAATCACGTGAAATTAAAATCGATAAAGATGTTCAATTGAATTTTTGTAAAAATTAGCGTAGCTTTTCCTAATTTCAAAAGTAGTTTAGGTAGAGAAAAGTGATCCTCAAAGTATGAGGTATATGCAAGGAAATATTTTTATGAACTTTGAATACGGGGAAGTTTTCAAAATTTGTTCGATTTCAATTCCACGTGATTTCGGTTTCTAGAACATGGCCGTATAATTATAAAAAAGTAGGTATGTTTTAATAATAGAACGGTTTCATAGCATATCTCAGCTATTTTACTTGAGGAAATTGGGCTGGAAGCTGGAAAATTTTATATTTTCTTTTTAAGCTACTTCTAAAGACATTTTTATATTTAATTATTTTACATGCAAAAAATATGTTATGTTTGCACTCTTTTAATTAGCGTTTGAAACATAGGAAAAATCGTACGTTCGTGACCCGTACGTTCGCAACTAGTACTTAAGCCAATTAAACAAAAAGCAATAGAGATATTTTATTGTGTAAATACTGGATAGAGAACTACATTAATAAACTTTTAAAATAAATTAATCACTTTTGAATAGGTCTTCTATTCCATTCGCAGATTTTTACATTTCACTACTGTCAGCCAAAGTTGTCTTCTATTTTGCGTACGTTCGTGACTACATGTTTATAACTGTCCTTATGAAAACTTAAACTCGTTGAAAGTCATCTTTGCACTAAACATAGAGCTATCAAAATGCTATCGAATTGCAAAAAATTGCTAGGAAAAGTTTTGTTTTCTATAGGTTTTTTTTTTTAAATCAAAAGCGTACGAACGTACGTTCGTGACCGCAGAAAATGCCCATATGTGGATTAAAATGCTCCAGGACATCAGAATCTTATTGACAATTAAATGGTGAAAGGGAAGGACCCTTCTAGCTAGTATATTTAGATTAACCAAAGAAAGGGACAAGTATGTATGAAAACATACATACATACATATCGATGCTTTACTTTCTCAACCTCGCATCTTAAAAAAATACGGTTTGGAATTTTTCATATAAAGCGATTTTTTTTTTGTGTTCTATTACTGCAACAACTTATTATTTCAATACTTTGTCTCAATTCTGTAAATATTAATAAATTATTGAAATAATAAGTTTTTGCAGTAATAGAACACAAAAAATCAATCGTTTTATATGAAAAAGTCCAAACCGTATTTTTTTAAGATACGAGGTTGAGAAAGTAAGGCATCGATATGTAATAACATTTAGGTGCCATTAAATTCCTTTCTGCTATTAGTGTGCGCATTGTCTCTTAACGATAATGCGAATCATTTGGTTGTAATGCTGTATTAAATGCTAGGCCATCAATAATAATCCGACAAAGTTATGTTGAATGTGAGTCTCTTCGAAAATGAATATCGAACTAATTGAATGACATCTTTTTACTCGAGTTAACTAAAAGTTAATGGCCTGCCTGTTCATCGATTTCGAACTAAAGCTGCGTTCGCTTAACTGACATGTTTTATTATTTGTTTTAAATGTAAGTTAAACGATCGAAGTCTTCGTTCGCCAATAGATGAACAGGCAAGGCAGTAGATAAGTAAAAAAGGTTTACCAAAAGATGAATTAACTATGCTATCGAAAAAATATTTTGAATTAATTTAAGATTTATAGCATTTAGGTAGACCGAACACATACTTAAGGCTTTCTGAAGCCCAAAGTTAACCTTTTTTTGTCTATTGAATACCTATAATAAAAATTAATATGTACCTATGTAGGAATGTATGTAGTTCAAAACTTTGTGTTTAGTATGACGAATTAACATTTTCTGCATAGAGTAGAATCCAATAACCATTACAGTTAAAATGTCACTAATCAAGCGATTTTCGCATACACTATGTTGACAACACCTTTTACGAGTTAAGCAGGCGTTTCTATGGAAAATTAATGACTATGCAACTGATAGACAAAAAAAAACACACACATTCATGCACTCACTCGAACGACACACCGAACGACATGCAGCCTGACATCTATTCGGTGTAACGAAACGTCATGCTAAAAGTTGGTTTTCACGATGTGTGTATTTGCCTGTCTGCTGTAATAGTTAACGACGTCAGTCGCTTCTACACTCGTAATTTTATGGGTTTTGTTGTTGTAGCTGCTGATTTTACTGCTATCTCTAGCTCTACGTCGATTTTACTTTGAATTTGTCTGGTTTTTTTTGCCGATAATTTTTTACTCAATTTTTTTTTATTCTTTTGCTATTATAATTGAGTAAAGAGAGAGAAAAAGGAAGATTGACGTTTTGTTGGCTGTAGTTAGCGGTGCTGTCTGATTTTTTTGAGTTCCATATCCAAACCGGATGTCGAAAATCGCCAAGTCAATTTTGTAAATTTTTTTTCTGTTAAGAAATTTAATTTTTTTACCCAAAAATCTAGTTCGTCAAAAATCGCCGAAAAATAAAAAAAACTCCAAAATCATAAAAATATTTTTAACTACAATAAATTTTGCTTGTGATTATTTAAAAACACATTTTTGTAATGGAAAAAGCTCCTTAACTTTAAAGAAAATGTTTAAGGATATCCTCAAATTTCATAGACCAAAATGCCAGAATAAAAATAGTTTGTTTTTTCCTATTGACTTTACGCATTTATGTTATTGCTTCTAAGAGCTTCGATATACTTAAGCCGATTAAAATTGTGACAATGTTAGATCAAATTTCTACTCGTTTGGTGCTGCACCTTTTTTAAGCAGTTAAAAATACACGGCGTTTGTGCATATTTTTTATGGACATTTTGGCTATGGCATGTACAATTTAATATAGGTATGCAAAAAAAAATTTAAAAAGTCATAACACTAATGCACATACCAATCTGTGAACAGATTTGGATTCAGCATGCTAAAGTTAATAAGAATCACATAAAAAGTTCTTGTTTCCGACTTTTTTTTGCCGACACTTATACATATACTGCCGTATTCATAAAAAATAAAATAGATTTCAAACCTATTTTAAAACAAAATTTCCATACAAATTTTTCTTAAAACAGATTTCATATCCATTTTAGTTTTTTAGAATACGGCAGATAATGTTTTTTTCCTCTTATAAAATGTTATTTTAAACTTTAAATAAATTGAACAAAATATCCCCTTTTTGTGCCACTTTATTTGTAAATATCCACTTTTAGGCACTTTTTTAACATATCCAACGGTAACGCTGCTTCTGACCAAAAAATGTATGTAGTGGTTGACACAAATTCTGACAAATTCTGAAATTCGAAGGCGAATTCATTACAGGTAATACCGAGATTACAAGAATAACTTTCCAACAAGAATGTTAAAAATAGAAATAAAGATATTAATCCAAATTTTGAAATCCAATAATTATTAAGCAAAAAACAGTTATCAGCAGGCCTGTTAAGTTCAACTTTTATGAATTCGCCTTGATGTGTCCGGCATTCTTAATGTTTTCTGACAGATAGCTGAAAGAATTAATTTTATTGAAAATAAATTCATAAACATACATACATACATACGTAATTACAAATTTTACATGTACGTCACCATTTTTTAAATCTTTTTTTAACAATAAAATATGAATTTTTTTATACTTAAAAGTAGTTGTCATTATTAAAAAAAAATATTTTCGTTAGACCCATCAGTATGAATTCAGTCAGAAATCTATTAGACATAGTAGGTAGTACATAAAATTTCCCCCGATATATCCATGCGAAAAAATATCTTAAAATCTTATTTTGTTGAAAAAAAAATCTCCAAAATTAAGGCAAAATCTTCGCTCTGGCATCGCTGGCTTTAGTTGTTGTTGCTATTTGCTGGTTTTGTTCACATTTAAGTTTTTTCATGTTTATTTTTCTTTTTTGTGAATGTTTGAGGTGGATGTGTGTGCTGTTGTTATTATTTCGTATCTGTGTTGCTGCCTGCTTCGTATTCGAGGGTATGTATGTATGTATGTATCTTATTGTTGGAATTTAAATTTAGCCGCATTCACAAATACACACTAAATAACTCGTTTGATCACCTACTCACCGACATATTCTCCAGCTCACTCACTTATTCACTGACTAACCCACCAACTGTCTATTTCACACACTTGTATGTATGTATAAAAGAATACATATATCAGCGTTGCCGTTAAACTTTAAAAAAGGGCACAAATATGGGTAGGTATGTAAGTACCTACAATTGTGTTTTCCAGTGTTACCACCAGCAAAATTCAAAATTACACTTGAGATGACGTAAAATTACCCAATTTAAATGAAATTGCACCTGATATCAAATAAATACCTATATCAACTAAGCGTTTAGTTAAAAAAGCTTACAAAAAAGAACAAATTAGAAAGCATTTACAGACAAATTCTTAAGAGTCTTCCCATGTTAGGTCGATATATGCAATTATGGACCTATTACAACAGAATTATGTAATGAGGTTAAATAATACAGGAATTTTCAAAGGCGAATATTATCTAGGTAACTACATCTATTTGAGATTTTTTTTGTCTTAAAGAGATTCAGGGGAGGAGTTTATATATGACCTGCGTTCCTAAACCGAACAGCACAAAATTTTGCCATGACATAGGAGCTACTTTTTTAATCAATACATACCAGTTATGGCATTACAAGCTATTTTCGTGAGTGGTATTTGTTTGAGAGCCATGGTCAAATATGGACTGATTCCAAAATTAATTTAATAAGATAATTTAGGTTGAAATAATATATATTTGTGCCAAATTTTGTCCAAATACCAACATAATAAAATGGTTTATGGGCACAAAGACTCTATATATTAGGAAAAAGTTCGTATGGGGCTATGTGAAATTATGGATCAATTCTCAAAATTGTCAAAAAAAAAAAAAAAACAATTGCGACGTGTACTTTGCGCAGAAGGTCTAAATGGACAGATATCCAGCAGGACATTTGACTCAGGTAATTCTTCTAAATCGATCGATATAATACAACAAATATTTGTATGTGTTTCACACATCAGCATAACCTCAAAGTACCCTTTTCACTTAAATAAGATCAATATTAATCACAATATTAAGATTCATATAGTAGTTCAAAATAATTTAATAAAAATAACATTAAAACTTAATATAATAAGTTCTACTTCCATTTATCTAGGGATGGTGCAATATGTTCATGTTCATCCTTTGTATACTTTATTTAGTAAATAAAATTCCTGTAATGGTTTCAGACGACAGTCTGTTTCTCAAAGAAGTTAAACTTATCTTAAGGCCCTAAATATTTATTAACTAAAGCATTTTAAATATTTATTAACTAAAACCTTTTTTCTCTAGTGTATTTCTTAGTATAAACACCTTCTTTTTTCAATAAGTTGCGGGCTTTAAATCACTTTGAAGCTCACATCGAAATCTTATTGCCCAGCAGACGACAATCCCTATCAATCTTTTTTTACTGTTTATATCAACCATTTCTAAAATAGTATGAATGTTATCACTAAAATCAAACCAAACCCTTCTTTTATTTGTTTTAATAGGAAATAATTACACCTGATCTTCACCTCAAAGAAATTACCCGCGCTCTACCCACGAGAGTAAAAATTACACCGAATTCGGGTAATTAGCCAAAAAGTTGCAACACTGGTGTTTTCTTTTCTACAAAAAATGTTACATTTTATTTAAAAAAATGCAATTTGGTGTTCGTTTCTTAAAAATGGTTTGCTCTCTTAAAGGGTAGCATGTTTTATTCTAAAAAAGTTAACCTTACTAATGGCATAAGGCATTGCCCTTTACGCCCCGTATAAATCGACGATATTGATAAAAATATGGCTTTTGTTTATATATAGGGTTACCAGACGGCGTTGGAAAAAAATCGCCTCTAATAAGGACCATAAAAATTTAAAATTTTAATAGTTATTTTTTCTATTATTTAATAGTAAAAACATAAGAAAGCATTACATTGTTAATGATAGGTTGTCAGTGATATAAAATTTAAGTGGATTCGGTATTATAAAATTGTTTGTGAAAAAAAAACGTCAAGCTAAGATATCTTAAAAACTTGGTGTTAATAACTCGGCATTCTGGCAAAGATATTTTCTTGTATACATATTTTATAAAAAACAAACTGAAGAAATTGGAATTTCGGCATTCATTTATTTATTTAATATCAATCTATTAACAAATTTTGGTTTATGTACCTATATCTTTTTTATATTTTGAAGAACAAACTTTTTGTTAGCTATTAAAAACAGGGCGGTCCAATTTAGTGTTTTTTTCTCGTCAAATAAAAATTGCTTTATTACAGGGTCGCCAAGACATTTTATACATGTACCTTTTAACAAGGTGTTTTTTTTTTGTAGAAAAGAAAACAGCATGAGATATGCGATTTATTTCCGTTTTTTTAACCAGTTTATTTATTTGGCATGCTAAAGCCAAATATGAGCTCAGTTTTCTCCCATCTCGGTACATTTGTGTTTTTCGCTGTATAGATATTTCTCGTTCGCTATTCAGAGTCAAAGTAAGAGTACTATACAGAGCTGTCACGAGACGGAAGATATTGCGTTTTTATATCTGTTTCTTCGAAAGCTGTCCTTTTTGCAGTTCACTTTGCACCATCTTTTAACCACAATACAATGAACACAAATTTAGTTAGTTGAGATTTATTTACGAAACTGTTGTAAAAATTAACTTTTAAGTTAACCAAAACACAAGGTAATAATATTTAAGTTTTTTTTTTTTTAGTATTTATTTATTATTGAATCTTCATATATTAAATATGAACTAACAATAATTAATCAAATCTTGTCCAAATTTTTGATTTATGTCCTGCCAGTGCCAGACAAAAAAGATTTCGTCATCACGGTTTCTGTTCACATATGTATGTAGGTGTTTATCGCTCATTTGATCACGCCATTAGTGTGGATTGTAGCGGCCTGTCTTTGCAAATTTCCACTGCACTATCAAAAAAAAAGCTTTCTGTCTTTTTCTTCAATAGTGGATCGAAGCTAAGATTTTATGGACATTTTAACGTTTTTTATAAATTTTTGTAATTTTTAATATGTCTCAATATTGTGTTATTAATAGGGTTGAAATCAGATAAACCAGCACATAAGAGAAAGAAAAAAACTGTACATAGGTATACTTTTTAATGTGTATGTAGGTACATTTTGACAACATAAAAAGCTTTAATACTCTTTAAAAAAAAAAAAATTGGAATTTCTTGTATAATTTATACCGAAATTAAATTGTATTCATACAATTGAATTTTTTCCAACACAATATTACTATTCCGTATATATTTATAGCGGGAAAACAAAGACAACAACAAACACAACAATTTGTTACCATTTTTGGAAATTCGAATGTTTTTGGGTGTAACACCGTATTTATTCGCTAACCTCATGTCTCATAAACTAAACGATGTAAAAGAAATATTACTACTTCGTTCATTAAAAAAATTCAAAGCTTAGGCCTTTTGGGGAGTTAACTTATGGTTGTCAGATGTTTTTCAAATTTTATCCCCAAAAATTCATCCCCAAAAATCTCCACTAAATACTCATACATTTTGTGATAAATTATTTTATTTATGTACATATATTGAATTTCATTTGTATAGACTGTTTTAGTTTACATTTAAATTAAACATCAACTCAATGAATGTTATTTTGATTAACAAAGTCAAAAAGTTCTCAATCAAATATCCTGCTCCATTTTTGGTAGGTACATGTTTCTTAAATTAAACAGTTTTATCATATTTGGTGGTGGTTCAAACGTATCGTAACAAGTCGAATAACTTTAAAAATTCATTTTTTTTTCTTATTTTTGTTTTAATTTGGTTGACTGCCGAAAAACCCCGCTTAACACAAGCATTACTTGATAGTAAACAAAGTGGTTTTAATAACAACTTGGCTAAGTCTTCAAATGGTCGTGATCCAACGGCATATCAAAGTATTGAATTTTTGTACGACAAACAAATCTTTCCGTTTAAAAAATACCAGGCTTCTCCTTCGTAATTCATAAATGCCTGTTGAAACATTGATATTCATAGCGGGTTAAATTATTTTTATTATTAAGCTGAAATACTGCTGTCTTAATTGGCTACAGCAAAATGCTTGTAGTCTTAAAAAAATTTTGATTTGGTGGGGAATGCTTGGACATTTGTTGCATAAACTTATTATGTACACATAAAAAACATATCTGCTTTTCTTTTAATGACAGTACTAGATCTATCGATTTTATTTCTTCTTCAAAATCATAGCCCAAATCCATTGAATCTAATGCTAAGTAGAATAAATCTGTTTCCTAAATTCACTCCACGTTAAAAATGTTATAACTTAGTGAAATACTTGCCGGTAATATATTTATATTTCAAAGATAGTTTTTTGCTTAATAAAAAATAGAATGAAAATAAAAATTTAATAATAAAAATAAGAAAAAGTCCAACAAAAATTTTCAATCCCCAAAAAAATGTTGTATCCGTATATTCAAAATAAAATTCCCAATTTGGGTATAAATCCCCTAATGAGACATCACTAAGTAAACGGATAATACCTGTTTTTTGGATTTTTTTTGTTACCCAATCTATCTTTTAAGCCAGTATACAAAAAAAAAAAAACAAAATGTATGCATATCAAACACTTTAGGGCCACAACGGCAACGTTGATATAAACATCGTCGTCGTATAATCTCAAATGTATTCATTAAAGTTTTGCAATTTATTTTTTTTCTTTCGACATTTTTTATAATTTTATTTGCCTTTCTTTTATGTATATTTTTGACTGCTGCTCTGCTGTTTGCTGCTGCAAATGACGCTTTTTCTTCTCCGTAGTGTTTTTGCTAACTCAGCATGGTTCTTTCTTCGTAAAAGGTTGTATACATTTCGACCTATGGTAACCAAAAGATCCAACTAGAATTCTCACATGTTAACCTTCAGAGTTTTGTATTAATTCTGTAACGTAATCTCTTGAGGTTTTATTTTATAGGTACAAAACATTCACATCTATGTACTATACATTCATAGTGTTCTATTCATCTAGTTATTGTTGTTGTCATTATGTTTAAATGAAACCTTTAAAATACATACATACTATGAACTGAATTACTAAAATGTTATAAATGGAATGAATATACATATACGGGTACATTCTCATTCATGTTTTTACATGCGGTAGTGAGGGGTGGTATAATTTTAAATGGGAATTAATTTCTTATTTTCTGTTTTAGAGAAAATGTCATGAGCTGTGCAAAGCATTTAATGGGTTTAATGTAATACTGTAGTTATCGCTTATATGCACAGCGTTTATAAGCATTTAAGACATTTATTAATCTGAACTTGGGTTGCCACACGACCTTGTGTTGGCTGGATATAGTTCAGCTTATTTTGGTGCCTATCCAGTTTTAAGCCTAAGTAAAATTTGTCCAGCTATACAGAAATAATCACTAAAACATGTTCAAATTATAGGTATATAAAGCGTATTACTATAACTGCACAAGTAGTAAGATCAGGTAGTAATGGCAGTCGGTATTCATCTGACAAACTTACACCGAATATCCATTGTGATACCATGGAGTTTCACTAAACAGAACCCCCACCGCAGAACAAACCCGGCCTTCTTACGAAGTTTAAAATGCGCTCCAGCTCAGCGTCAGAGATATCGTACAATCCATCAAAGGTGGCGGATTCCATTTCGGCCAGTCGACTCTGTGCATGCTTACCTACAAGACAGTGTCCCGTGCCAGCAGATACCAGAAATCCCCTTGGTCATCGATAGTATAGATATAGTTCGCCCGTCGTCTATGCAAAGCAATCCTGCAACCAGTGTTTGCGTCCCCCTGTCATAAGCAATATCGATAGTCGATGGCCAAAGTTCGAGTTTGCAGGAGAGGTATCCCAATGCTTTCCAGAGCTAGTGGAACCCGTAAGGTAATCTAGCAAGCTCACCTGACCTTATGTGCCTCAGTATATCTCCGTGCCGTGGGACCAGTATTATCCTGATATAAAACTTCTCGTTAAGAGATAAGCGGCAGTCAAGGGCCGTTCTCGTTCTCAGGGAGAGGGAATCCAAGGCTATTGGGCGGCACGGCTATCGGTGCAAATACACACATCTGTCGTCGACACGGCTGATAGTCATAGCCAGCCAAAAGCTTCCTTGATCGAAACTATCTCCGCGTGGAAAATGCTACAGTAATCCGAAAGTCTTCGCGATAAATTGAGGTTGATATCCATTGAGTGTACTCCAAAGCCCACTCTTTCACGTGACTTAGAGCTATCCGTGTAGAAATTCACGCTTCTCCTCCTACCCAGTGTCTGTAGCGACGATCGTGAACCAAAACTGGGGAGGTGTAATCAATCCTCCGGTTCGAGATGGTCGTGTCTACAACCCTGCAGTGTCCGCAGCTTTTCTCACTACTTTTGGCCGGATTCTTCTTTCTCCACCAGATCCAAGGGTGGTAGATGGAGGATAATATGTAACGCATCGGTAGGAGTGGTGCGGAGAGCCCTTGTAGGTAGTTACATTCTTTCAGATACCGAATACTTATAACTCAGTCCATGAAGTTACTGGGATTTTGAATTGCTAATAAAGAAATCCATATGTATGTATATGTATATATGAACTTTAGTTATCGTTATCGCCTGCATGCACACCTGTTAAAAGTATTAAACGATTTAATGCTTCTGAACTTGTAAAGTTATAGTTTGGTGTTAAGAACTGGCAAAATAGGTTTGTGTATGAGCATTCGAGCAACATTAAAATACAATAACTTAAAAAAAATTCTTATTGAACATAGTTTTAATTTTCTGTCAATTACAAAGACCTACCCCCATATTCATAAAAAATATTTTAGGTTTATTGCAGGCTTATGAAACAAATTTTCTATAATTTGCACTACATAATTTGAACATCTTTTGGTGCATCTTGGAGAGCACTGCGTGAAACTAGCGACTCAAGCATCCTCAAAAGTGTTTGTGCCCGAGAGATGTGGTGGGTTTATAAGAGCAACACTCACCTCTCGTACTGCTATGCCTAAATTTTACACTAAAGCCTAGTGCTCTGTTCCAATTTGTGAAAAATGTTCAGAAACATCTATTATTTCATACGAAAAATTTGACATGCTACATATCTCACGTGTTTGCACAATTGTTTTGCGTATGTTAACAAAACCCACATGTATTTAACTAAAACGTATTTTTTTAAATAAAAAATTAAATAAAATCGAAAGTAAATATAGATGAAAAACTGTTACTGGCTGTGTTATTTATGTTTTTTCGTTCTCATTTAATATTAAGTTTAAAATTCCACGTGAAATAAGTGCAGCTTGTATTATTTCGCAGTTTTAAAAAAATGTTGCAAGAAACATTTCGTAACTTTTTCACAAATTGAACAGAGAAAAACTCTATCAACATAATTTCATAGAAATTCCGCACAAGGGTTTTAACAGCATTTCACGTAAAATGTTAAACAGAGTACCAGGTTTAAAGCAGAGTTTGACATTCCCGAATAATTTTTCATATCCTTCTTTGATTCGTTATTTGGGAAGGGAGTGGATGGAAAATGCGGTGCAGCATCACGTAGTTAGTTCTGCGTCGTCTTGAAAGGGACGAACCAACAACTGCACAACTTTAATACCTGTTTATATCATTTTAAACGAAAAAATCAATATAGATTTTTTGTAATTTAATTAATATTTTAATTTAAAATTGATTTCAAAACAACTTAAATGTTAATTAAATCAAAATTAAATTTTTAATTTTCTTTCAAGTAAAAAATAATTGATTCAAATATCACATCAATTAAATTAAAATAGTTTTTAAACAATTTTCTTAATTGATAAAAAACGACTGATAATTTTTTCTGTCTAGTAGCCACACCTGTGATTACGGTAATTCATAAAAAATATGTCCTTGCGCATTGGGTTGTAGATAGGCTAACATATTTGTTTACATTGTATCAAAAGGTCGTCTCGCTCATGAAAAATAAACTCGACTTATTAAATTTACGTCTTTAAGGATTTTTTCTATTTCTGCTGAATTCCTAATCAAATTGGTACATTTCAAATGCGATGAGCAACTGGAAGATATTCTCCACGTCTAAAGTGTTAAAAATTTAACATTTTAATTAGTTATATAGGCATACACACATACATACATATGTATGTATATATGTATGTATGTTAGTATGTAGGTATGTAAATAATCTTTTAATGACATTAATTTTGACAGTTTTATACATGAGCAAAAAAAAATGCCAGCAACAATAATTATTTTAGTTGGCAGGGGAAAAAAACTCTAGGAAAACAAGAAACACGTTTTAATTAATTAAGAAAACATTGTTGTGCCATATGATGTGGTAACAACAACAAAAATAACAGCAACAATAACAAAGAAACAGAAAAAATGGCATTAAAACGTAATCCCCAAACGTGTGAGGTCGAAAAACGATATGAAATACAACACAAAAAAAAAAAACAAACACAAACAGAAAAATACAAGAACACTAATCGATACCAAAAAAGAAAAAAAAAAAAAAACACGAAGAAGAAAGAGGTACATAGGTACATACATAATTACTTTAGTGTGAACTATAAATGTACAAACTTTTATTCGTAGGTACCAGTGATGTTATGAATATCAAGTTTTAATATTCGCAAATAGGAATACGAATATCTGCGCCAGGGATGTTAAATGGGGTTTTAAATTTTGTACCAACTTCCAAACAAAATTTACTTTTTGAACCTTCACGGTACCATTTTTTTTTAAATTTATTAAAACAACAAAAAAAAAAAACAAAACAATTTTACACAAAAAAAAAAATTGAACATTAACATACATTATATGTATGAATAAAATAAGGTACAAAAAAGTCGTATAAATATATGAGTTCCAAATCAGACACTTATTTGTTTAGTAATTAAGCTATTTGGAATTTTTACATCATAGCAGCATAAATTTGTCGATCATAACCAATCCTTTGTTTGTATGTGTCTTTCCTTAGTTTTTATTATATTTTGAAAAGAAAAAACTCTTTCCACATTTGCAGACGAATGTGGAATGGATAATATTCCAGCAACGACTCTAGAAATGTCAGGAAACATATGAACATTCATCTCATCTTGTAAATTAGCTTCTGCCGCCCAAAAACTACAATGTTTTTTTTTTTGCTCGACATCAGCTAAAGCTATAAATTGATTATTGATTGAATCAAAATTTGCAATTTCACTCGGGAACATTTTTACTGTAAGAGGTTCAGTGTTTTGTGTAAATGGTCTTGCGAAAGAGCATTTTGTTGTTGGATTTAACAAAAAACTATGATATTTTGCATCTGCTCTTTCGCAAGACCATTTGCACTTAACTCTGAACTCCGCTATTATTATGGCATTCCGATGACTTAATTTGAAATTATCAACTTCGCACCTGAATGCCACTGAACATTTTAAAATTTTTATACTTACATTAATATTATATTAAGACCATAATCACCGCTACCCAGAGGATCTTTTGTGCAGCCCAAGTGTTTACTGAAGTTGCTTAAGACTACAAATAAAGCGAATTAGCGAATTATTCTACACGGTGAGAAATTAAGATAACTCCAAGCAACTTAATTTTGCTTGCATACTTAGTGCCCATTTACATTATACGATTTTTGTCGTTGCGATTCTTACCTTATTGGCGAGAGAGGAATCATGAGGGGTACACAAGCGAGTGTACTCTTCGATTAGTTTTGTTCGCTTATTCCGTCTCTTATTTGACGGAAAATGTATTTAAGTTCGATGGCGCAGAATAAGTTGTAACGACAAAACTTGCACAATGTAAATATAAGAGCGACTTCAAAGAAGAAAACACAATAATCGCAACGAAAAAAAATCGTATAATGTAAATTCGTCTGTTCGCTCCTTCGTTCTCTGATTTGAAGAAAAATGTATTTAAGTTCGATGGCACAGAAAAACTTTTAACGACAAAACTCGCACAATGTAAACATAAGAGCGACTTTAAAGAATAAAGGACAATAATCGCAACGAAAAAATCGTATAATGTAAATTTGCGCTTTACATATATTCAGATTTCGTTTTTCTCACTCTTTTTGCGCTTTTACTTAGTAATTCAGTGTTGGAGATAATACTTTCACAGATGCTGCAGCCACAAATGTCGGTGTTTTTTTTACATACTTAATTTAAGTTTTTTTTTCTTTATTTTTCATCACTTTATTTTTCTTAACTTTCTTTTTCACAGGATCCAATTGTTTAACTTCCCACCCTAAAGCTGGAGGTACACATCACGCGTTTTCGCCTCCACTCACTGCATGATTTTTATACCTCAATTGTGTTCTATGTTCAAGTTACATGCAACACTTTTTATGCGGCATCACCAAAAGTAAAAATAAAATTTAATTTTTCAAAATCAGCTGATTTAGTCGATCGCTGCTTGTGACGCTTACAATAGTAGAAAGTAAACACACTTTTCGCATTCAATGCTTCTACACAGATTCTATTTTTTTTGACAGCTATGTAGACATCGAAAAGTCTGGGTTCACATTATGAAAGTTTTCTTTTTGAAGGTCTGCGTTTATGGGTGAGAGGGAAGAGAGCAATAACCTGTAGCCCGTTTCTGTATTTCTTGCATCGTAAAATTTCCCGCATGAAACAAGTGAATTATGACAAAGTGCAATATAAAAAAATTAGGTTTTTCTCACATAAGTGTTTCTGTATCTTTACTTTGGGAGTATTATCTGTTCGGTGATCTTCCATTACCCGGCATAATTGAGCGGGGCGTGACGATTCTGAGAGTGTTCTTACGTTCCCGATTCTCGTCCTTATTCGATAGCCAATTGGTTGTGCCATTAAATTCGTTTTTATTATTGGCGTTGTTTCGTTAATCCGTAATTTTTTTTAAATGTATTAACAAAATATTCGAGAAATATTCGTTTGAATTTGACGATACGGATACGAATATTCGGAACATCACTACTAGGTTCATACATACATACAAAGGTATATTGGTATCAACAACTTTACCTAATAAACAGTTAAAAGAAAAAAAAAAAGGAGAAGCAAGTAAACGTGCTATATTCAACTTTGTCGAATCTTGAATACCCTTTACATTATTTTTAAAAATCTTACTAAAACCCTTCGCTAGAACGCTTTTATTGGTATTGGTCTATTATTGCAATAATAGAACGTTTTGGCTCGTATAACAAATTTTAAACACTTCATATGAAATGATAACTTCACTTCAAGTTTTTATCAGCAGATGTCTAAGGAGAATTTTGAAAATATTTTGGCCAAATGTGATATCCACCTTCGACCTGTGGACAGCCACAAATCAAATGCTGAGCCATAAGTGGAATTGGCTGGGTCATACACTACTAGGGAGATCGATTATTGGACTTTTTTCAATAACCGGTTTTCGAATATTACGAATAGTTGCTATTTTAAAAAACCCGGTTTTCGGTTAAGCAATTTTTAAATAACCGGTTAACCGGTTTTAATTCGAATACTTAAAAACACAAAAATCAAATAAGTTTTTTAAAATAAAACGTTAATTTGAATAAAAACAAAGCAATTTGCAAAGGTAAGGAACCAACAAAATACATAGATATGACTTAGATCAGACCTAACAAATATTTTACGATAAAATCCAAGAAAATTGGGACCAGTAAATTGATCAAACTTTAACTTAATTTTCAACAATTTTTTATTGATTTACTAAACTTTATTTGTAAGAAAACATTTGTATAATGTAATTTAGAAACTGTTGAATGATATTTGATCTAGACATACGTTTTGCAAAAGCAAATAAATTATAGGCATTTTATAAAGTTATTATTTGAAATATTCTCTCAAATTTATTTTGAATGGCTTTTAATTTGTTGGTGGTTAAGCTATCTACGAGTATATAAATCAACCATATTTTTTAAAAGTTGCAAACGCCAGGATTATCTATTTCAAATTATTTTGTTTCAGAATTATAGAAACGAATAGTGAACTGAACATTCTTTTTGTGGAATATATTTGTCAATTCGTCGACTACAATTTAAAACATTCCATGACATTGTTTGATTTCTTCAATTTTATTTTTTAGTTCTTGGTGTTTAATAAATAAAACTGGTAGAAATTTTTCCCATATCGTTGATTCCGCCGTAATGTTCTAGTTTTCAGGATGAAGAGATGCTCGAACTAATTAAGAGTTTTTAGTGCCTTAACGGGCATTACGTCCTCGGCAACACAACGGGCTAATATTTCCAATGATTAATTTTTTGCTGCGTATTTTATTAAAGTATTATTTGTCATCTCTTTAGAACTACTTCGAACGGAGTAGGTTTCATTTGGATCAAATTAATATCAAGCATGTATACTTATTAAAGGTAATAAGTCGTGACATGGAAGAACCTTTGTAAATTATCATTTTAGGGCACTTCAAGCAAATTACTTTGTCTTTTTAATCGCGTTCGAAAAATATCTAGAGATAACCTTTATATAAAAATATATTTAATATTTAGAATACTCTTGCACACATTACTATCTATTTTTTAACTGCACACGTTTTTGTAGTATTTTGAAAAGTTTTTGGTTTTTTTACAAGAACACACGCTTTTATAAGCGATTTGTATTTACAGTGTTCATAATGTTTTTTGACCTTTGTTACGTTTTGTTTTGACATTCTTCATAAAAATTTTAAGTTTGGCCAATATTCAATTAGAAAATACTTAAATTACGGGTACATCTACAACAAGAGTAAGGAAAATGTATATAAATTACACATTACTAAAATAACCGGTTTATTATACCAAAATAACCGGTTTATTCGATATTCGAAAAATGGGCATTTTAAAATAACCGACTTGGGCAAAGCTAAAATAACCGGTTAAAACCGGTCGAATAATAACCGTTCGATCTCCCTATACACTACGTAAACCAGCAAATGACCTAACATGGGCAGCCATTGACTGGAACCCACAGGTTGCTAGAAGAAGAGGAGAAACCCCCATACTTGAAGAATACAGTTGGATTCTGAAGCAGCAGTCACAAGAAAATCCTGGAACAAAATTAAACTAATAGGTTGTAACAGATCCCAATGGAATATATTTGTAATTGCCCAATTTGGAACGACGGGAATGTACATTTATATATATTATAGTCGCTATTAAGCCAAAACCCTTATACCATGTTCACACGGACAGCAATATTCGTGTTTAGCTCTCCCATTCCTGTTTCGCGCCCCAAACATGATTGAAACAACATGTTTTGCCATACAAAATTTTGAGAGCGAAACAGGTCGTTTCATTTTGAAACATGTTGCGAAACAGGAAAAATATACTATCATCTCCAATTTTGATAACAATTATCGTTAGTTTATCTGAACTAGCTCTCAAAAAAAATCAAAACAAAGAAAAAAACAAAATAAAAATTCATGTTAAATAAAATAAAGTGAAAATAATTAAATAATAATATTAATAAAAGTTTTAAATAATATATTTTGAATTTTTACTTACATTTTAATCTATTTTAAATAAAATCACACCAACAACACAAAAAAAATGTCAACATGAAACAAGAATGAATCGTATGAACAGCGTGTTTGGCAATCGAGTTTCAGAGAGCGAAACGAGTGGTTTTTATCGTCGTATGAACATAGCATTAGGCGATTTTAGAAAAAAGTAAGTTATTTATCTATAACTATGTTATTTATGAACCGATAATGCTAATTCTAATAAATTTTACTATAAAAAAGTTCAACAGTTCTATGGGTGAAAATAAAAATCAGTCGTGTTTTTTGAAGATATCTCAGCATGTTTTGGACCAATCTGGCTGAATCTGAATACTTTTTTTGCTCTACATTAATTTCTTATCAAAGCAGTGCATTAATATTGAATAATTACTAAATTTTAGCACGTAATGCACTACATTCGCATTATTATTTAAACGCATCACGAATAGTGCATTATTATTGCATAATCACTAGAAATATTGTAAGCATGAATAATGCATTGTTATTGCATTATACCTAAAGCATAAATAACTAGCTTAAATAAAACTTAACTTTTTTTTGGATCAGATAACTCAAATAAGCTGGAGCAGTTACAATTATGGAAATTATCACAAAAGTTAAAATATAAAGGGATGCCACAGAAATTAAATTCTTACGAAAGTAAAAAATGAAAATGTTCTTCCTGCTCTAGAAGAGTTAAAGAGGAAAACGTTTCGTTTTTAATCGGTTTAAAAAAAGGAGGTGTAATTGATATTCATAAAATAGGCTTTTTACATTTTTGACTTTGATTTTCTTTGGCAGATTTGTTTTTACCGAAATAATTTTTATTTTTTGATTTTTAAATCACTTCTCATTTCAGTTTTTGGCTCAAATACGTTGGAAGTTGTAACAAATTTTTTATTTGATGGCTTAAGAATGTCAATAGCGAGGCGAATTCATACAAGGTGGTCTGTAAAATACTTAAGCGTTGTGTCAAAATAATACAACACTGTAGTAAACAATTCAAACAAACATTTAATTTTGCCTGTAATTTTAAATTGTGTGTTTTGAAATGTTATAATTTAAAAACGTTTTAAATTTTATAATTCTAAGTAAAATTTTTGAATCTATGAAAGATTTTCCAGACCCACCAGAAGTGTGGATCATTTTACACATGGTTAGTTATCAGCTTTTGCTTACGTAGAACGCCAAGGTAACCTTGTATCAATTCGCTTTGGTCAAAAGTGAATTCCAGAAATATTCTGAAAAAATTGCATAGGTAAATAAATTTTAATTCTGACCAAAAAAAAAATATGTTTAGTAAATAACAAATTTATTATCGATCGAAATTACAATACAAATTAAATGGAAATGTCTTTCGATATCGAATGCCGTAATTTGGCCCCTGCTTCTTTGTGTTATCTGATTAACAAATTTTCTAGTTTTATTTATGCTGGTTGTTCACAATAAATTTTAGTAATAATGGAAAAAATGCACTATTCACGATGTGTTTTAATAGCAATGCAAGAGTAGTAGATTACTTGCGATAAACTGTAGTTGCATTTAAATATAAATGCAATACTTTGATAAGAAATTAATGAAGTGCAAAAAATAATAAAAGTCTTAGGTGCTTATTATGAACTAAATTCGATTTTCGACAGCAGTCGAATTTGCTGATTGAACGAATTTTTATTTGGTGTTATGGCGCATATTCGATTAAAAAGTACTATTGTGACTTAGCTTATTCAAAGTAGTACATTTTCTATCAGCTGTCAAATTGAATAAAAACTGTTTGTTTACAAATTAAAGAAAAAAATGGTTGGTTCCAAACAATTTTGTTTCTGTGGGGTTTCATCCCACTTTTTTAATTTCTGAACTTTTATGCAAATTCTTTTTGCTAAAAAGTAATTTTGTTTTATACGGAAAACAAAAAAAAATAACAAATATTTTCATTTTCAACAAGTTTTTTTAATTTACTTGCACGTCGAAAGCAAATTTGTTTTCGTTGAAATTTTCGACAGTGTTGCCAATTCATAATACAAAATGTCAATTCGATAGTCCATGTTCAATAGCCAGCGAAAATCGTTTGTCGAATTTAACTCATAAAGTGTAGGCAATGCAATAAGCTTACGTTTTCATAGATTTGGTTTAATGTGGAAAAAAATTAATGCATTAGCATTTTTCCCAGGTCTGCATCAACTGTACCACTCATAAGGATGAAGCATTTTGTACACATAGAGCCTAATAGAGTCTAATATCAATATTGGAGAAGTAACAAACGGATTGATGAACCTATATTTACCTTTTCCACCGGTGATGAAGGGTATAAAGATAAACAACAAATTAGCAATAATACATTACAAAAGCACATAAACCTTTATTTGTACTTAAGAAAGTAAGCTTGGTAAAATGGAAAGAAACATCTACACACTTGTGAAAACATACAGTTTTTTTCTTTTTTTTTTTAATTTTTTTTAGGCGACAGCAGCGGCAAATGATTATTATGCCAACAAATACAACACAATAGCGACATGAAAAAATATCTACAATCCCAATATGTTATTGTCAACAAGATAGGTATTTGGAATGGAAAGTTTTTAAAAATAATCACAAAATATAGAAAAAAGTATTAAAACGACAACAACAATTTAAGATTTATGTATGTATACATCATATGCTTAAGAACAAACAGTAAAAGCTGGAAAAACATTGGCGAGGAGCAAAAGTTTGCTAGCAGTTTCTCAATAGGTATCAAATAAAATGTTATGCGGAATATTTTCTAGAAAAAAACACCGTCAAAATTACCATATAATTTGAAAGTAAATTTCGATCGATATCAATTGCCGTAATTTGCCCCCAGATTTCTTTTCAATTCTGCCTTAAAATTTTTCCTTTTACATAAGAAACTGAAGGTGCACATATACGAGTATTTTGCTTTAGCAACCTAATTTTATTTTAGCTTATTGCAATTTTTCCAATTTTCTGGCGTCAAAATAGGATTTCTTAAGGTTCTTAGAAAGGCTTGTTTCTTAATATTATATTTTTAATGTTCGATCGAACGTTCGGCAAAAAATTACACAGTACAACATTTTTCAGTTAATTGATTGCCAACTCAATTCTGTGAACTGTATGTGAAATTAGACCCAAAAAGAAGAATTTCTGCATCATTCGTTTTGTCTTCTTACCTGCGATTTGAAGTTAGTATCGATTTGAAGTTAGTACTATCGTATAGGGGAATTTATCACGTTTTAGGCCCTGTTGTTTGACATAGCTCGACAACCACTAGCCCAATTTAGTTGAAATAAATTTTAAAAAATTAAGAATTACAATTCCCTTAATCTGTTCATATATTGTTTTCCTATACAAGTAACACTTTCGAAGTTAAAAATGAATGTATGAAGGGAAAAAATTATTTTTTGCCTAAAAATTTAAATTTTTTTTTTTAAAAAATACATAAAAAATGCAAAATGGAAAAAAGTTTCAAGTCTAGTTATTTTTTCGCAAAGTCACATAACCTATGAGCAAAATGAGACAAAGATCATAAAAATCGATGCACGCGTTTCGCTTTTATTCGCAATTGAGTAAATGTATGAATTTCAAAAATTTGCTCGAGATATGCACAACATTATTTGGAGAAAACATTGACACCTTTTTCATGATTCTGAGAATTAAAAAAAAAGGAATAAACAAAAGGTTATTTGATTTTTATGATTGCGGTAATAAATGTACGTGGACAATTAAACGGAAAGTGGACCTTTTTATTATTTGGGTTTTTCCGGTGGCTACCTATATGATTTTTTTACAGAAATTGCACCCACATTTAAGGGTGGTCATTACTTGGAAAGTTTTGCACAGTTTGAAACGTACAAGTGCTGAATCAGGTATATAGCCAGCCGCCCTTAAAATATGCGCCCATTTATAAGTACCTGGCAGTAAAATATTCAAAAATACGTAGTATTTATAGGTGTGCATTGATCGATTTTTGGCATTCAGCCAGTGCCGACGAACGCGAACAGTAAAAGTGATTTTTCTCCAGTTTTTTAAAAGTGAATAACAACAAAACATAAAATATATCAATATGGAAAACAACAAGTGCCCATATTTGGATGAATATTGTTACGTTTGTGGTCATATCGTCCGAAAAATACAGAAAAAAGATCGAAAAAATTTGTTTACTGAGCAATTCAAAACCGCGTATTGTAATTATTTCGATGAAGCAGATTTAAGTGGTGCAAATTTTACGCCGAACACAGTGTGCAACAGTTGTTATACTACCCTTCTAAAATGGATTCACGGAAAAAGTAGAAAGTTATCTTTTATGAAGCCAGTAATTTGGGTGGAAGACACAACTGGACATTATGAATCCAGGTGCTATGCATGCATAAATTTTCGTCCTGGATTAAACAGACAACAATTGAAAACAAAAGTATACACTGCTGCATTTACTGCCACACTTCCAGTGCAACGCCCTGCTGATACCGATGCACCTAAACCTCCGAGTGCGGATACTGTGTCCCTGCTAGCCGAAACCGTTTTCACCAATCCGACCGATTTGGATGATGCTGATTGGATACCCGATATTGAAAATAGTGCACCACAACCGCTACCACAAATCGAAATGGATTACATTGTGGCCAAGCTGGGACTATCACAACACGACTCCAAATGGCTGACATCATTTTTGAAGAGAAGAAAACTCACACAGCAAAATGTCAGCGCAACATCATACCGACAACGCCACGATACAGACTCAGACCATGAATATGAACAACCTACGAAGAAAACAAGATCATCAGAACCACAAGCGTCAACTTCTACAAGGATGGATATTGCCAATAATTGAAAAAATGTTCTAAATTTTGTTTTTATGCATATTATAATTGCGTATTAATTGCATATTATTTTATTTTCATTAAGTTTTTATAAATAAAGTTTTTTTTTGCATGATAATTTTTTAATTTATATTTTTATTTTTATTTTAAGGGTGGTGGCTATAACTGATTTTTGAAATTCATACCTTTACTCAATTGCGAATAAAAGCGAAACGCGTGCATCGATTTTTATGATCTTTGTCTCATTTTGCTCATAGGTTATGTGACTTTGCGAAAAAATAACTAGACTTGAAACTTTTTTCCATTTTGGATTTTTTATGTATTTTTAAAAAAAAAATTTAAATTTTTAGGCAAAAAATAATTTTTTCCCTTCATACATTCATTTTTAACTTCGAAAGTGTTACTTGTATAGGAAAACAATATATGAACAGATTAAGGGAATTGTAATTCTTAATTTTTTAAAATTTATTTCAACTAAATTGGGCTAGTGGTTGTCGAGCTATGTCAAACAACAGGGCCTAAAACGTGATAAATTCCCCTATACGATAGTACTAACTTCAAATCGATACTAACTTCAAATCGCAGGTAAGAAGACAAAACGAATGATGCAGAAATTCTTCTTTTTGGGTCTAATTTCACATACAGTTCACAGAATTGAGTTGGCAAATCATGTGTTGTACTGTGTTATGTACGGCGTTCAGAATTTGCTGAACACCAAACAGTGGTTACTGGTTCCACCCAGGGGTTGTAGGGATCATCTAAAGGATATTTTATCTTTTGGCGTTACATTCTCCGGCGCAAATCCGGTTGAGTTCAATCCTGGGATCCGCAAGGATTAAAATTTGATAAAGAGAAGCCGTCGAAAGGTATCGGAATAATTACTTTTTCTGCTTTCTAGATGCATGAAGTTCTTCAGTTTACTGTTGTGTCGATTTAATTTCCTCGGACAATGAAAATATATGCTGGAAGCGATTAGATGCGCTATACATCCTAAATGACAGGGCTCTTTAGAGTCAAATGATTAAAGAAGAAGTCCGGAGTTGTACCTCAGAACTTAACTGATGGTACTTTAGAACAGGTCTGACTACTGGTGAGGTTTCCTTTAGTATTCTTTCCAAGAAATACTTTCTGAATCTCGAGGACTCGGAAGATGGTCTTGTTCTTCTTTGAAGGAATACTTTCGGAGAGCACGAGGTGTCTGTGGTTATACTTACATCGCGGGTAAAACGGGGTGCTGTTATTCGAAAGGCATCCCATGTGGAGTGGGCACCTGCTGCGATGCTTAAATCATCCTAAGGTTCAGTTGCTTTCGGTACGGAAACTGCTTGTCATTGTTTTGGAAATAAGTTTTAGAAAAAAATAATCTATTGGGACGAAATATATGATTTTAAGATCCACGTTTGCTTGGAGTAATGTCTTCGAGATTAACTTATCTATTAGCTGTATTACTTTATACCATGCCGGTAAATTTTTTTATGCGGTGATCCATAAAAAAGCTGATACCTACTTGCAAACCTGATGGACAGCCCAGCCAATTTCACCAAGTTCAGTTATAATTAACTATTTTTATAACTGTTGATTAATATATTAACGGTTTTCACCCTTGATAGTAAAGTCCCTAATTAATTTTATTAATTTATTTAAAGTACTTACATTTACAACACTGCAACAACAAAATGTATGAGACTAAAATTTACAACGCCTGTGATCGAAAATCCCACAAAAAGCTTTAGAGTAAACACGTGTGTTCAATTTACCTGAATAAAATAGTTGACGAAACCCTATATACCTGTTTCTTTCACTCAGAAATATCATTAATTTACAATACATACGAAAAAGACACTCACGTTTTGTAGTATAAAATCGTATTAAATAGAACAGAGTTGTACGCCTCATACAAAGGGTGAAAATCGCTATTGTTGACTGATAGTTATGGGTAATAGTTAATTATAACGCAAATTGAAATTCGCCGTTAGTGCTTAATGTATAAAAAATTGGCTTATGATATGTTCATACGACGATATAAGCCACTTATTTCGCTCTCTGAAACTAGATTGCCAAACATGCTGTTCATACGATTCATTCTTGTTTCATTTTGACATTTTGTTGTGTTGTTAGTGTGATTCTATTTAAAATAGTTTAAAATGTACATTAGTAAAAATTCAAATAGGCACACACGCAGAGAAAAAACATGATTAATGAATGGTCACTACGACCATTTTTATTTATACTTGCCTTATATGTTTACCCTCATAAATTAATTATAGTCTTAATATAACTTAAAAAATTGTTTTTTGTCCTTAACATTTTTAAATTCACTATAATAATATTATATGGTGGCTTACACCTAAAAAGGTACTCTGGTCTAGCTAAACATATTATATTATTTGATATGTTAGCTACTATAATATATATATTTTCAACTACACAGTTAAAATCATAATATTAGTTTAACACAAAAGGTATGTTTAATACCATCATTTTTGTTTGCTTGAAAACACATTCTCTTAAGATGCAAACATTTATTGTTAAAACAAACAGTGTGTGCTTTAAAATTACATTTTCTCCGTCCGCGAGCGTCAGTTAATCAGGAAACATGAATGATGACAGAATAATTAAAACATTTTTCGGGGAGAAAAATGCCATGCTGCCTTGCAAAACTAACGAAATAAATTATTATAGGTTTATTGAAACAGGTAAGTTATTTAAATATAATCATAAAAATATATAAATATGCAATTATTTTGACTTTCTTGCAGCCAAAAAAACCTATAACAAATTTTGACACATAATTTTGTCATCAGCCCCGAATTTTTTCAAAAACGGAATTCTTATTTGTTTGGATATATTTGTACCACACAACGTAAATTTATAAATTAAAACACATACACAGGTATATAAATATGTGTATTTAATTTAATTTTTAATATATGTATGCTATATTTTATTTATTATATTTGTAATAAAACATAAATTTTTTAAATTACATTTTTTATTGTTTTTATTGTAAGAACCATATAAAATGTTGAAGTAGACATTTTGCATGGTATTGGGAAATATAGAAAAATGGTTTGAAAGATCGTGCACATTTTTCTTCTGAACATAATAATATGTTTGAGACAACAATTATCTAAAATCATTATAACTGAACATATATTGTTGCTTAAGACGTGTTTGACACAATCATAACCACAAACATTAATGATAGTTTGCGATTGTGATTGTATCAATCATGTTTTTTCTTTGCGTGCATCTATTATTTAATACTTTAATAAATATTATTGGTGCCTATTATGAACTGAATTCGATTTTTGACAGCAGTCGAATTAGTTGATCAAATGAATTTTCATTTAGTATTATGGCCAGGGTAACCGCTAGGAATTTTTGAAAAGACGCACAAAAGGTTGTTTCATAAAAATAAAGTCGCACAAAAAAGTCGTTTGACTAAATAAAAGTCGAACATCTTTTTTTTAACGTTTTTTTAATAATAAAAAGCATAACAAAACAAAAAAAATTAAGCAAAACAGTCAGTTTCACTTTTTTATTTTCAGAAGAATTTTTTGCATAAGTTTTCATGATATCGCTTAAAAGTCTCCCAACCTGGGCAAACTGTATATTTTTGCACTCTCGCAAATGAACTGTCAAAATTTGTATGATAATTCAATAACACAAACTTCGTAAATTTGCCTAACAATTGCGCTTATCAATTATGCATTTATACAAACAGATTTTTTTTATGATTACCGTCGTTTTCAACGAAAAATTCAACAATTAAAACAACAAATTATTGGACTAATCTGAGCAATTTAGTCTTTTGGCTTTATCTAGTTATTTTTAAGCACGCATTTAATTTTTAGACACAAATTTCAAGTTTCTTATATATATATTTTAATTTTATTATTTAATTTTTTTTTGGATTGGGGTTTTTAAATATTGACATTAATTGTAAAAAGTTACACAATAGTTAAAAAGGCGATTCTTGAAATAAGTCCCGCAAGTTTGTCCATGAAACCCCCTATTATTATTCGGTTTTTTTTCCATGTCTCTGAAGATGATTGTTTTGGTTCACTAAAAGCTGTTTACAAACACTGCAAAATGGCCGCTTTGACTCCATGTCTGGCTTAAGCCCAGTCTCTTGAATACCTGCAGCGATGTTAACGTTATCCGTCTCAGACTCCGTGGTTTTATCTGCCTCTGAACGCGTATTTCTAGCTCCAATTTATTTTTCGTTTTCAAATTTCCTTTTCTTTTTAAAAAGAAATCCTTTTTTAAAGAAAAAATAAATTTTATTTTTTAAGTTAAAGCAAAATATTCTCATGTTCGTACATGCCTGTCCATGTTTTACGAAAACTTCATCTTTCATTGACTCGGTGGCTAAAAATTATTTTGTAAAATAAACACTGCAGTTTTTTAAAAGACTTTTTGCTAAAACGTTATTTTGAAACTTTTACTGAAAATTTGCGAAGAATTTGTTAAACACATGAAAAAGTTGCAAAAAAGTAATAAAAGTGTTGTCAAATGAACAAAAATCTGTGAATTGCTTTAAAATTTTAACGACTTTTTTTTAACGATTTACTACAAGTTAGATGCTTGACAAAAAAAGGGTAAAAATTCGCAACAAAATTAAATAAGTCGCAAAAGTCGGTGATAAAAAAAGTCTCGCAGACCGCTTAAAAAGGGACAAATTGCGACTTTAGTCGGGCAAACGGTAACGTTGATTATGGCACACATTCGACAAAAGAGTATTATTGTGATTTAGTTTATTCACAGTAGTACATTTTCTATCAGCTGTTACTTTAAATAAAAAATTTTTGTTAACAAATTTAAAAAAAAAAACTATATTTCCATATTTTCTGTTTCTTTATTATTATTATTATTATTATTATATGTCGAAACTATGCACTGGCCGTTGTCACTTATAACGTCTATACCGAACTCTAACTTTGGTGGATTTATGCAGGTTTCAAACTCTAGTAAGCCAATTATGGCTTCCTCAATATTGGTAAAAACTTGTAAATTGTTTGATCCTCCTCCTGTTGCACGGTATTCAGCTCTGTTTTGGCTTATTTTCTTTTTTGTTATGGACTTTATATCAGCCCAGAGCTGTAAGAGCCAGTTATTTAAATTTGTTTCTGTTATCAACCCTATAATGAATAAAATTGTCCAGGAGTTTTCTCCTTTTTCTCATTTTTCCTGTTTAAACTCAATTGTAAAAATGGGAGAACACTACCGGGGAATTGTTTTCACAATTTGGTTGAATATATATTTAATTACCTTAATCCACTTTACTGTCGTCCTAACGGGTGGTCCAAACAATTTAGCTCCTGCGAGATTTCATTCCACTTTTTTGTAGCCTGAACTTTTGTAAAAATTCCTTTTGCCAACAAAAAATTTTGTTCCATAAGGGAAACAAGCTTTTCCAACTGCTACTTAGTACTGTCGACTTTAGACTTGCATAAAATAACCAAAAATAATTAAGAATGTGGAATTTGCACACCAAAACAAATAATATTAACAAAAACTTACATTTTCAAAAATTTTTTTTTAATTATTTACACCGTCGCACAGTGGCGCCATTTGAGTTTTTTCGTTGCAAAAATCATATCTTTTGAACCGAATAAGATAATTGAACAGTTTAAACAGCATATGATAGATAACTGTTCAGCCTATGAAATGAGCGTTTGGAAAGGGTGCTACGCTTTGTAGGGGCCTACTTATGGGTTATCAAAGTTAAAATTAGTAGAAAAATCAATTTTATGGTAACTAAAAAAAATTATTTTTACATTTTTAGATTGTTTTTATTTTTTTTCTTTAGGGTTTTATGTTTTAAATTATTACCCAACAATTAAAAAAAAAAAATTTTTTTTTTTAAATTTATTTTTTCAATTTTCTGTAAAATATTCATCACAATTCGTAAGAGAAGGTATATCTAAAAGACTAACCATTTCTAAACTATAATTATTTTGTAACTCTATTCGTGACTTCACATGCCGCAGGGAAGAAATAAGTGGATCGGAAGATGCTGCCAACATGTTGAAGAGGTCCTCATTTTGCCTTACCCTTGATGCTTTGAATGTGTTCTGCAATCTATATTTTTTATAAAATTTGTTAAGAGACTCCTGTGCTTCTTCAGAAAGCTCTCCAATTGGCAAAGACTGGTACTCAATTATATCTTTACCATGCGCCAATATTTTATGGACGGTCGGGGTCAACTTCTTCTGTGGATACATTTCTGCTAAAAGAGATGCAGTTTTCGACGCATATTCTCCATATTTTGTAGAATTGACATTTTCTTTGCAGTTTAAAACATCCAAGATCGTTCCCAATCTTTTCACGATTTGATTGTCAATTCCAATGATTCTAGTTACTGCCTCATCATTTTCAAAAAATCTCCTAGAAGTGTTTCCATCGTTTGAGTTACCGTATCCGTGCTTGGGACAGTCTACTTTTAGTCCAACTTGTTTAAAAAAAGCATCCTGTATTTGCTTCTTTCTGATCTTTTCCTTATCCTTTATTGATGTATTTTCATCGAAGTTTTCTTCCTCTTGTGGTAGGGTATATGCCAGTTTTAGCAAGAATTCCATACACCTTATCCTTGCGTGCAATGGTGACATTCCATATTCGTAATTCTCCTCATTTGTAGAATCGTTTAAATTACCAAAGTTCTTCTGACAAATAATAATATAAAATCGATAAAAAAAATATAAAAATAAAACGAAAAAAGGGGTTTAAATAGGTTTTTGCTAAATTTTTACCTCCAATATAATTCTGTCTATGATAACTAATTGAAATATATTATAATTAAGCAGAAAAAGATACTAATCTTAAACTCTTTACAACTAATTATATAAAATTGAGATGTAACATATTATATATGAAATAAATTGAATTGAATTGAAA
This sequence comes from Pollenia amentaria, assembly GCA_943735925.1. Lineage (NCBI taxonomy): Eukaryota > Metazoa > Arthropoda > Insecta > Diptera > Polleniidae > Pollenia > Pollenia amentaria. Next base: position 149,536,115 of record OX031008.1, read on the forward strand.
AAAGTTCTTCTGACTCTTTTTGCAAATCGGGCATGACATTGTGAGGTTGTTCCTGTCAGTTCGTTTACGACTTTTCCGTCAACCATGGTCAGGTGGAACTCGTAATTGCATTCAATATATTTTCCTTCTCCAATTTGCAGCTTTGTAGGCTTAATCTTGCTTATTTGTTCTTCAATGTCCTTCACCGTAGTCCTTATGAGTTCTGCCGATTCCCTTGCAAACTGAAACATTATTGGTCGGCAATAATGCACTGATGATGGACGTGGATTTTTCCAGTGTAGGGAATCATCCGATTTTAGCCGATTTTATGCTACCATGCCTAAAAATTTACCTGTTCCCTGCATACATATGGATTTAGGCTGAATAACGCAATTTTGATATTATGCACGTGTCCAAATAAGATTTGTGCCTACCTGTAGGGACCATAAGTCAATATTGTTCCTGACCATTTGTACGCCAAAGTATTGTTTATGTGAGGTACGTACCTGCTAATTTCAATGAGTAGTTTTTTTCAAACTATTAGATCAAACTACTGTCAGTCAAAACATATAAGGGATGGACGCCATACAATTTCTGCAACCATGTCTTTTTAAACTTTTTTACCTCTAGAAGCCAAACGGGCACGTATGGGCAGATAAAACCTTTTGAATTATGTAAAGAAATAATCAAAGAACAGGTTTTGCAAGTATGGCAAATATAGAAAAATATAGTTTTTTTTTATTTTCCGTCAAAGTTGAAAAATAGTGAAAAAACGGATAGTTTTTAAATAGTGATTTACCAGGTGAAACACAAAGCAAACAGTTAATTTTTTTTTATCATTATACATTTAATAAATACATCAATCAATACAAACAAAAAATAAGGCGATTCGTTACCTATTTTTCGTGATATTACACCTGAAATCGCAAGAAATTGACTAAAAATTGTGTGTTTTTTTGGAAACCGAAAGTCGGTCAACTTTGAACGGTTATATCTTCTAAACTAAAAATGTGATATTATTAAGAGTGGCATATTTGAAATCGTTGAAAAGTTTCCTATAACATGGGTTTATTCAAAACTTCGTCGGCACTCATGAAAATTTTGATTTTTGCAACCTCGCTTGCTCTACGGGCGCCACTGTGCGTCGTTGAAAAATTCGATGCACAACGAAATTTTCGACAGTGCTGCCAACTCATAATACCAAATTAACATTCGATAGCCAGCGAAAATCGTTTATCGAATGTAACTCATAACAGGGGCCATTATTTAATAATTATCACTTTATTTTATTTAACATTAATTTTTATTTTGTTTTGGGAGCTAGTTCAGATAAACTAACGATTATTGTTATCAAAATTGGAGATGATAGTACATTTTTCCTGCTCCACAGCATTGTTCAGAATGAAACGACCTGTTTCGCTTTCAAAATTTTGTATGGCAAAACATGTTGTTTCAATCATGTTTGGGACGTGAAACATGAATATTGCTGTCCGTGTGAACATGGTATTAGTCTGCTCTGGCTTTAAATAGGAGTTTAGTTATTTGGGCGCGGAATCGATCTTTTTTCATAACATTGGAAAAAAGTCAAAGCTTATTCAAAATTTTGAATTACATTGAAATGTCTGAACACGATTCGTTAATGGACTGATTATAAGTAATCATCTTGTATTATAATCACAGTGGAATAAGGTAGTTCGTCTTGTATTCTACAGGCAAAACAGTTTGTGCCAGGTTTTATACCAGTACTAACATTTCAGAAACATTTTATCCAGAAAAGTAATTTTAAGAAGATTGTTTTTATATAAGCTTTATCAAATACATACATACATATGAACCGATCCTAACAAAGTTTCTGCACTGATAGAAAAGGCGTCATAACGCTGATGTATTTTGACATCAGTACTATGACAAGTGTCTTCGTTTTTGACCCCATGACACTTTTCATCATTGTGATGTCAGCCCTAACATAATTTGGCCAAATTGTCATCAGGGTCAAAAACGTAAATTATGTCATCAATGTGCTGATACATTGGCATCAAAGAAATGACGTATCGGAGTCGGTTTAATAAACCATGTCATCAGTGCGATGATTCAGTAACATAGGAGAAAGCACTTATTATGCTTAATTTAATGACAGTTCATCATTGAAATTGACTAAAGTCAAATTAAGAGAATATGGTTTACTCCGCCCTTTGTTTACAGAATAACTCTCAATTATAAGACACCAGCAGCATGACCGATATGACTTTCGTAATCATTCTACTTTGAAAATGTTATTTATTTATTTAACTAAATAAAAAACTTCGACTGCCCATAAATCAGCTTATATTTGTTTATATTTTGTAATCGCTTTGAAATATTCTTAATCGAACGTCATTAACAAAAACATTATTACGTTCCCATAGAAAATTTCTATAAGAAACACAGACAGTTTTAAAAAACGAGATCTTAAAAACGAGATATTAAAAACATTTTCCTAATTTTATTTCAAGAGCGAAGCGCATTGGGTTAAGCTAGTTAAACATAAATTTCACTTATCTAAACTCATGTTTCAACTAAATAATCACAGTCTTATTTTTAAGGTCAAATAGGTATTTCGGCGGCCATAAATAAATAATTCATGCCCAAATTACTGTGAAAAAAAATATTATTTTTAAAATTTTAAATGACTAAACGCGTTTTGTTTTGTAGTTGTTAATTTTTTTCTTTTTAAAATTTAATGCGACAGTGACTTGGCTTAATTTTTATCGTATTATATTGAATGTTATAAAAAAACAGCTTATAATATCTGTGGCTATATGCCAAAGTGGCTTAAGTCGATAAAAGCCAACATTGAGTTATTACTAGTAGAAAAGGTGTAAACTATTTTATATTCACTGAAATTTTTTTTAAACATCACTTTTAAGCCTCTGTTGAAATTGATACTAATACGATAATATACATGTAGACGCAAAGCAAAATACTTCTCGAATAAAACGTCAACAAAACTGAAAATATCTGCAAACTACAATATTCGACATAAGCTACTTTTCCATATAAGCACAGATATAAAAATGAAAAATATTTTGTTTTGTATTTATGTATATAAATTCAATTCAAGCAACAACAATAGCAAAATAAATTTAGGTATGTGCATGCATATGTATGTACAAATATTGTTGGCGTTGATTTTTTTTTATATGTATGTAGGTACACAGAAAAAAATTAACATTGATTTCAATTAAAAAATTTGTGATATTAATTAAAAAATTAATTTAATTTGCACATGTTTACAAATTAATAGTATCAATTAAATATTTTTCGATATAAAGGCTGCTTACTTAAAACAACAACATTGCTGCAGAAAATTTTGCTAATGGGTACTTTACACTATCACACAAGTCTTACGTATTTTGATAAAATTACATACATGTCTGTCTGATATAATTATTGTTTGAATTTTTTTAAAAAACTATAACAATTCATCATGATAGGGTTGTGTTTTACTCAAAATACGTAAGACTTGTGTGATAGTGTAAAGTACCCATTACCAAAATTTTCTGCAGTAATGTTTATGAATTTTTTTCTGTGTAACTTCTATTATTTATTATTTCTTTTTTAAGTTTTTTTTTATGTTTTCTACTCTAAATATTTTATATTTTTATTAATAACAACAAAAGCGCCATTAGCCGACATTAATTTATAAATTGTGTTTGTTTTTATTTTTCTTCTTCTTGTTTTTCTATTTATTGCACAGCATCAGGGCTGTCAGATGTGGCGATTTCTCGCCAAACGTGGCGATTTTCAAACTTGTTTGGCGACCTAAATTTCGATTTGGCGACATGGCGATTTTTTGGCGACTTATAAAATAGTTGGCGATTTTGTTGGCTATATTTGATGAGCCATGAATTGGTTTTGAAATTTGTTAAACTCTCCATACGAAGAAATAATTTTTTTTTTATTCCAGTATTTCAATGTATGAAATTTGATGCATTCATAGGTATGACCAGTATTTAAAACTAAATTATGTTGAAATGGCTGATGAAGATAATGAAAATCTTCGAGAAATTTTTTTCACATTTAAATGTGCTCTTGAAAGAAGTAATAAGTAGAATTCTTTAAAAAATTAATATAATTAAAGTTTATGAACATTTTTTCCATTATTTAATGTGACAAATTATCACAGATAAAATTCGTTGTTGTTAAAGATTTTTATGAATTTTAACGTACCTTTGGATGTTAATGAAACACAATCTAATTTAAATCAGTTTAGGCTAGCAATTTATAGCTACAATGATATGGCAGGTACGCATTGGCTGTTCTTTATATGTTGGTTATTACAACTTGTAGTAATGCCTGTGTTGAAATAATGAATTCCACTAAAACTCGCCTTCGAAATAGAATGCGATATGAAGTTATCGACACGTTTTAACGAGTTAAAAGTTATATGAATGTAAATAGTACATGTTGCATTTATTTTGTACCTTCACAATGTATTCCAAAAAAGAAGACAAAAGGAGAGTCTTCTCGGCGAAGCACGATATATAGCGTTTTAGATATATAATAGAACTGCAACTACATACAAATGTATTGTATATCCAATATTTGTTTAATACTTACCGCAAAACTTCTTGTTTTGTTGCTCTAAGTAGACTACTATAAAATATTTTAAACATTGCACCTTTTTTGTGTTCACTTATAATTTTTACTTTGTTCTAAATAAAAATTAAGCAAAATATATCATGGCGACTTTTTTTTAAATTTTTGGCGTATTTTAGCGATACGGAACAAATTTTTTTTTGGGATTTACAAAAAAATATTTTTAATTATTCTTAATATACGTATATTATTGTCAAAAACTAAAAATTAAATGCTTTGGCGATTTTGGCGATTTTTGACATTGGATTTGGCGAAAAAGTTCAAAATCAATCTGACAACCCTGCACAGCATCCGCACCACAGGGTTACCGTTATGGGTCTTTCCCGACCAAGTTTGGTCGGGTATTTTTTGTTTGGTCGGATGGTAGGTTAATCTTTGTTCTGGTCGGTTTGAGAAAATGTACTACAAATATTTATTTTAAGAAATGTAGAACACTGATCACAAAGCAGATAAGTTAGATGATTTGTCTATAGAGTCCCTATTTTTAAATTGTTAATATTTAAGCAGAAAAACCAAATACAAAAACCACTTTCAGAATATGTGACATGTACCTGTAACAATATTCGCATTTTCTTTTGGTGTTCCGCTTAAAACTCCTATACGTTCAGACGTTATGTTGCAATTGTAGCTTTAAGTTTAAGTCTTTAATTCAATTTGAACTTCTCAATTTCAAAACTTGTGTTTTTAAACATTTAAAAAATTTGTCGGTTTCAAAGGATTATGATAGGTTTTATAGACAATTTTGGGCGGATAGAAAATTTTGAAATGGTAACCCTGGCCCACCGCCATGTTCTCAGTAGCTGGCTGTGAACAAGCAATGATGAGGAGAAAACAGAGTGTTAGTTTTGGGGGAAATGTAGTTCAGAATTATTTTGAACTCTACGTTGTTGTTGCCGGAATCCAAATTTAATTTTACACAGATAATGTATGGGAGCACGAGAATTTATAAGAACAAATGGCTAAAACGACCCTTATTCTAGGTACACAACTGGGACGACTAATTTCGCCCAACACGACGAATTTTTCAGTTAAAATTCTCTGAGTAAATTCGTCGTATAAAGCACAATAATGAAGAAAAAATAGAGAGGAATAGTGTGACCATATTAAAAACAATAATGCTTAAAAATCAAAACATAAACTAAGAACTATTTTTATAGCAAAATACTTTGTATATCTATTTTATATGCAAATTTATCAGACTTAGACTAGGACACACCATAATGACCCATTAACATATCATAAAGGGAACTAATCCTCCTATATGCAACAGCAATAATTACATCCCTCTTACCATTTCACATATCTTCAATAATTGTTCGAAATATGAATATCATAGACTACAACTCTTCGGAAATACGGATCCCCTTGTACTAATTTCGTCTCCAGAAAAATATTCTATTACACAAATTATACATTTCCTGAAAATTTCCAAACTTGATAAATATTAAATAATAAGTTATTTATGAACATTAATCTTTTTATATATATTTGTTAATATATTAGCCTAAGGGGTGCCCCGGTAGACTAGTTGGTAGTGAGCTAGTCTATCAGCGACTCTGGTTTCTTTCTTACATGCAGACAAGTGTATAGCTTCGCGGGGAGTAGCATAGGAAAAAGAAAGAAAAAAGTTGCTATATATAGCAACCTTTTTCAGTATATACATATGTACATTAATGTATTAACTAAATTTTTAATAAATAAATACATAAATTAAAACCAATTAACCAAACCTATAGAGTAGAGTTTTAAGATAAAGGAAATTAAAAGGGGTTTCCAATATATCTGTGACAATAGCAGCTTAAGTCGAGTTAAGAAAAATGTTATTTATTTCTTTTTAATCCTCCTTATCTAACTGCTGTTACATTAAAAATTCAAATAAAAAATTAAAATGTCATAAAATTACTAATAAAGATACTAATGTGTTATTTGGCCAAATTTTAATAAATATTTTATGTTTGAATTGTATCAAGTCAGCTAATTAGGCCTATATTATTTAATGTAAATAAAAAACTTTTCTTTACATGTTTTCCAACGTTTCGTCAATTATTTGTTGACTTCATCAGGGTTACGTCTATTTAATTAAAAAATTATAATACATTAATAAAACATAAATACACCAAATATTTTTTCTTTAAACTTACAAATTTAACAGTAATTTTCACATTAAATTAAATATAAATAAATTTTACAAAAAACAAAGAACCTTTAACACAAAAAATAAATTAAAACCACAGCTTAAAAATTAATATCACAGTTTGAAGTTATATTGCAACTCTATAGCTTGTATTTATATTGTCAGTATCCTCCTTTTTGTTCATTGTTCTTTCTATTTTTCTTCCTTTCTATTAATAAATAGCCTGTAAGCTTATTTAAAATTACCTGATTTTCGGCAACGGTTTTTAAGTTTAAAAATGCTCTGCTGAGTACTTGCCTAAATCGAGTTAAGTTGTTATTGCTTGGTCGCACATATATACATATGTACATATATGGGGGATTTCATGTCAAGTACCCCAACTTTTGAAGTCGATGTCTTCCGTTTTGCATGAAATTTGCAAATTTTCAACAAGATCGGTCAAAAAGTTTCTGAGTTAGAGGGGGCCAAAATTTTACATTTTGTTCAAACAGGTATTCTTTCTCATCCATGTATCTTATTATCTATTGGTGTAAGCAAAATTTGTCCCAAACAAATTAGATAGCTAATTATTCGATCTTTCGAAAAAAATTTTTTTGTTTTTTTTTAAATTTTTTTTTTTTAATTTTAAAACTTTTTTTTTTTAAGCGGGTACTTTTTTTATTTTATATTAATTTAATTATTATTACAAATAAATAAAAAAAAATTTAATTTGTCAACATCTCTATAGAAAAAAATTATTTTATTCCTGGGATTAACATATTGTGGGCATTACAGTATTGAGGGTATGAAATGCTAGTTAGGTATGTTATATACCGTCGGAAAGGTAAATTTGTCTAGTTTCTCAGCATAAGTTTTATTTTTAAGATTTTAGAAACACTTACACACAAATAGGAACAAATTCAAATTTGTCTTGACTTAGAAATTATTTTTTTTATACATAATCCACTCGCGACCAGAACTACCTTAAAGGAAAACACCTAAGCTTTCTTTTGAGCAAAAATAAAAAAAGTACCCGCTTAATAAAAAATTCAAAAAAAATTTTTTAATTAAAAAAAAAAATATTATTAGTATTGTGGTTATTTTATTGAACTGTTAATGGTTTTTAATCCAAAATTAGATATTTTTAATTAGGCTCAGCGCAGTCAAGAATGAAAAAATGTTGTAAAATTCCTGTCTTCATAAAAATAATTTAATGAAAATTAAATTCAATGAACTTAAGCCTTATTGAAAATATCTAAATTTGGATTCCAAAAAAAAAAAAAAAACAAAAATAAATTTTTTTCGAAAGATTGAAGAAATAGCTATCTAATTTGTTTGGGACAAATTTTGCTAACACCAAAAGATAATAAGTTGCATGGATGAGAAAGAACACAAAAATGTAAAATTTTGACCCCCTCGAACTCAGAAACTTTTTGACCGATCTTGTTGAAAATTTGTGTCTAAGCTACTATCCAATAGGACTTACCTTGGTACAAATTTCATTCAAATCGGAAGACATCGATTTCAAAAGTTGGGTCAATTGACATGAAATCCCCCACATATGTATACGCAAATGTTTGGTTCGTTTTATCATAACATACATCTTAAGTCAAATTTAAAAAGTTGAAAAAAATTTTCGTAATCCTAGGAATTATGGCCCAATTAGTAGGTCTGCTCGAAACGCCTGCTGATTTTTTGTGGAGTTGTGTTTTTATCGGGCAATTGTTTTGGACATCTTGTCCATTTTTTACACAAACACGTACATTGGATTTTGACATCTTTAACATAATTTACATAAAACAAATTGCGTGCTGTTTTTTCGATTGATGCATTGTTATAGTTTTGCGCAGACCTACTTATTGGGCCATGCTAGGAATTTTCATTCAGAAAACATTTTTGTTTATGTTTTTAAAATTTTGTGTTATAAACGAAATTGTTCTTTAATTTTTGTTTTGTTTATTATTTGATAAAAATGATTTTTTTCACCTGGTTTTTTTTAAAAGTTTTTTGTTAGATATCTCATCTCAACTTAAGAAGTTATGATATAACGACACAGATATGTATGCTCCTATGTACATATAAGATTAATGTGCTGTTTTCACAACACAAGTAAATGAACGTGTAGTACAATTTATATGAAAAGCACTCAGTTTTTTGAGTATTTTTCATATTAATTTTATTACACGTTCAATCACTTGTGTTGTGGAAACAGCACATTAAGCCATGTTCTGGAAACCGCATATATATACGAGTGAAATGTAAATCAAACAAATTTTAAAAACGATCCAGTTTAAAAAATTTATAAGAGATCATTTATATAGATATTGTACATACTTTGAGTTCTTATCTTTACTAGAACTTCTCTTAAAATCAGGAAAAATTACGGTGATTTAAAAAAAATCGAATGAATCTCCATCGATTTCAATTTCACTCGATTCCCAAGAATAATTGGTTTCAAAAATTTTTCAGAACTGGCTTGCACCTTTCATAAAAAGTGCCGTAACTAAAAAGTAAAAAAATATTATAAATAAATAAAATTTTTTTTAAAAATATGAGCGAAAGCCTTTGTTAAATACATACATACATACATATGTATGTACATATGCACATCCATTAAGTTTAGCAGGCTGGACACAATTGCAAATTATAATCCGATAAAAATAAAAAATAGAGTACTACATCTCTTCCCATTGGGTAAAATTATTTGAGTTCTTCGAGTAATTCGAACAATTTAAATCCCTTATTCGATTAATCGAGCAATTTTAAAATTCAAAAATCAAATAATTCCTTACTCGAACAAAGTCAAAAGTTGAATAATTGCATACTCTAGAATGTATATAAAGAACTTGCGTATATACATACATATGTATATATGTATATGTATATATAAATGTATGTACATTGTTTTTTTTTTGCTGTATAAGCTTTACGTTGAAGAACAATTGTATGTGTTTGAGTATCTATTATTCTCCATTTAGTTTAGTTTTGCGCTAAAAGCAATTTGAAACAACAATTCTTTAAAAGTAACATAAAACTCATACATCATACTTACGTCTGTATATATACATACATACATACATAAATATATGTATGTATGTATCTTTGTATGTACATATGTAAGTTTATATAAAACTATATATGTATGTATGTAAATATTATATATGAGTACTTATTTATGTATGTGCAAGTAGGTATGTATATGGGGATATTATATACATATGTATGTACATATATGTATGTTATTGCACTGAACAAAACAATTGAACTATTGAAAATAGAGTTTCAACTATTTTAGAAATCTAAACATGTGGCTAGCATAAAATTGAAGCTTGAATTTAAGGTGCATGTTTGTTGCAAAATTATTTTCTTGTTCTTTTGTAATAGTTTTAACTTGAGCCTAGTACTTTGTTCGAACTTGTGAAAAATGTTGAGCACCATTAATTATTTCACACGAAAATTTTGACATGTATCAATATTTTCTACCTATCTCGCGATTTTTCAAAACTTAACGTTTTTATTAGTTGCAAGTATACAACATTGTGTTGCGGAGGTAAACAAAAATTATGTTTGTTTTTGTCACTAAAAAAAAGTAAAAAATATTAATTTTATAATTCCCCAAATCAAAAAACCAAAAAAATTTAATCTTATTATAAATTGACTCTTATTTGACCTTTAAAAATGTTTAATTAATCCTCTTATTTAAGCTTTAGGTCTTTTTCTTTTTTTTATAAAAAATATTAAATTTATTGAATCCAATATTTCGGCACTCCGTTGTGTGCCTTCTTCAGGGATTTTTTCTTGAATATTTGACAAAAAATTAACAATTTTTAATAAAATGTCATATTTTCAATTAAATACAAAAAGGTTTTCCAATTTAAACCTAATCTAGTACAGTTTAAATAAATTTTTAATTTCCGTTTCTATTTTTATAAATTAAATGTCTATAATTTTGGGCTACATTTTCAGTATCTGACTTAAAATTAATTCTGGATATTGTTGGAATCTTTATAATTTGCAACATTTCTAACATACATAAATCAACGCTTATAATTATTTTCCGTGTTTGAAACTGATATATTTTCAAAATCAGGATAATGGTTTAAACTTGCACAATGGGTTGATAAAGCTGTTTTTTGTGAAGAAATATTTTTGATCTGACTTATGTCCTGCTATCCTAGTTTTAAGTTTATTTTTTGTTGTACCAACATACACTTTACTGCATTGTCCATTAACATTTCCCTTACAAGGTATTTTATAAACTACATTTGAAATTTCCAACTTATTTATTTTATCCTTCATATTAGTGAATAATCTACCTATTGTGTTATAAGATTAATGTGCAATTTTATATATTTTCGTATCATAAATTTTAGATTTTTCTAATCTTTCTGAAAATCTTGGTACATAAGTTATTGATTTATAAATTTTCGGTTCTGCGTTACTGTTGGAATGGTTTATTCTATGGTTATTATGTTTTAATAATAAATTGGATATAATTTCCTTTGGAAAACTATTTTCCATTAATGCTCTTAAAATTTTTTCCTTATTTTTCCTATGGAAACATGTATCACTTATTGTGGTTATCTAGTCCTTTTTTAACCGGTTATGTCTATTTACCGGCCTGCTGCTTGATTTTTTTTATTATTGCTGGTATATTTCTAGCTAAATACTATGCGGCATGAAATAACCTCCCCACCCCAAGAATTAACTAAAAAAAATTAAATAACCCCCCGAAAAGTGGGGCCTTATTTCATATAAAATAAAACCCTAGTTTTGGAAATTAAATAAATTCCCAATGAATTGAAATACCTCAAACAAAAATTCAATAATATCCTAATTTTTGGGGTCTTGCTTCATATGAAATAAGACCACAATTTCTGAAATAAAATAAAATCCCAATATGTGTAATACAATTAATTGTATAGGTTTGGTTTTCAGAATGATGCGATATACCTATGGCCGGTTTCTTTCCGGCCGGGTGCAAGGATTTTCTCCTCTATGGTATAACAAATACCGGCATCGCTTACTAAAGCTTCCATGCTTAGCCCACCTTCGGCCGGGCGCAAGGAATTTTCTCCTCTATGGTATAACAAATACCGGCTTCGCTAATTGAAGCTTTTCTGCGCAGCCGGCCATGGGCCCTTATGACAACCCATCGTTAAATACGATTGATTGATAGGAATATGAAAATAAATCAAAAGAACAACTTCTTTAACTTATATACATACTAGTATATACCTATCTAGCTAAATTCTAGTTAATTTGTCTGCAGGGTCAATGAAATGTACATACATACATACATACATATGTAAGTTCTCTACCAAATTTAATGGCCAATTTTCACGATTGATATTAAAACTAATTTATATTTAAAATCGTTTTAAATACAAAATTCTCTTCTTCACTAGATACTTAAGTGAAGCTTAATTCACCGATGTGGTAGGTACATTTAAATTCAACTTAAGTTTCCATTGTAATAACTTAGTAAGGTGGCCTCAATATCAAAACAATACAACAACAACAGGCAAAGCTTTAACGGCCAGCTGTTTTCTGAGTCCACCTTCTAAATTAATACACTTTTTTATGATATTTTTTTGAATTTAGTAGTGCTACCATACTTTTATCTTAATTAAATAAGACTACAACTAAAACTCAAAAAATCAATCTGTATTTATATACCTACGACTTAAGTTTATATGAAAATTAATTTAATATAGATTTAAATACTATCCTGAAAATTGGACATAAGTTTCTCCAATTCCAATTTCTTTTTTTAATTTCTACAGTGTATTTAATTTATATAAATTGTTGTAGGTACCTAGTTGTTAACCAAAATAAAAATAATATAAAAAGATTACAAATAAAAAAATAACAGAAAAAAATTCAAGTTCTCTACGAGTGTCCGTCTACATTAGCGTGCAAGTCATGGTAAATAAATGATAGAAGAAGAATGAACGAGTAACGAACTATATAAGTATTGGTACATATGTTTTTGCAAAACGAAACGAAAGGGAGATTTGTAAACGATGTCTGTTAGGCAAACATTTGCACACACCACCCGACATACATCAATACACGGTCAGTGATGTCAGATTAGGGGATTTATCCCAAACTTGGGATTTCATTTTGAAAACGGGGATAAAGAATATGATTTGGGGATTTTTTTTTTAATTTTGGGGTTTTTGCTTATTTTTAACAAGCAACAAAAACAATCTTTAAAATAAAAATTTATGGCAAGTCTTTTACTAAGTATGTAATGACTTTTTTCATGTTCAGTATATTCATTCTACTAGCATTATATTCAATGGATTTGGGCTACGATTTTGAAGAAGGGATAAAATCAAAAGATTCAGTGTTTTCATTATAAGTAACGAAGATATGTGTATTATATCTAAAAAGCTTATTGCAACAATTAAACATTTGCTTCGTTTCCCACCAAAACTAATTTTTTGTTTAAGACTTAAAAACATAATGCTCCAAATATATGTTGTAACCCATTAGAACAGATCAATTTCAGCTCAATGATAAAAATAATTCGAACGGTTATGAATAGCCATGTTTCTGACGTTTGTTATATGGCAAGATTTATTTCACTAAAAATTTTATACTTTGTTCTCATTGTGGACAGAAGTTTATTAATGTCAAGATTCCGCTGGATCACGGCCATTTGAAGATTTAGCTAAATTGTTATTAACACTGCTTTGGGTACCAACTTGTAATGTTTGTGCTCAACGGGGATTTTCGGCAGTGCACCTTATTAAAATAAATAAAATGCAATACGAATTGTTAGAATCTTTATTATGAATAAATACTAATTTTAAAAGTAATGCAAATTGTTGTGACACCATACCAAGAAATGATAAAGCGGTTTAGTTTCAGAAATATGTACCAAAACATTTATTGAGTTGATGCATAATTTAAATGTGAAATAAAACTAATTTTGAAAGTATTTAGTGGAAACTTATTGGGATAAAAAAATGTTTGTTTGGGGGATTTTGGGGATACAATTTGAAAAAACATCTGACAACCCTGTACACAGCCGTGTTTGCAGCGTTGAGTTGTTGGAGCAGCAGTGGCGCAGCAGAGCTTTAAGTATAATGCGCCATTTCAGCTCTGCCTGTTCGTACATTAACATTCTTTTGATTGCTGTTGTTTGTATAACCTCAATTTACCCCCCTTTTTGCGGCACTCTCTTTTATGATTTCCTAACTAGCACAGACAGTCAAATGGATGGTGGACTTGTACGTCTGATGGACACAACACAACGTGTAAACGGCTGTGAGTAGAACTAGGGAGAGTGTAAGAATTATTTTTCGTGTTGTTAAATCTAAAGGTGAAAATACAAAATTGTACCAAATAAGGGACTTTGGTGTAAAATTTCTAAAAATTTGTTCCTACACATAAATATACATACAAACGTACCTACGCTGAATTAAAATTTTAGAGCAGTGTAAATATCAATCATTTATTCAATAGTGAAATAGTTTTGGGATTAAATTTATTTCTTTCTGTCGTCATTGCGCCTAAATTAAAGAAAATATACGCTCTACGTTGTTATTATGTTCCAACAATAAGTCTGAATTTACACGAGAAATATTTCATAAAATTTTTTTTTTTGCCATGATGTGTTTCTACATAAGCGGTGTAGAAAACGTGAAATGTGTTCAATTTCTACGTAGCTACTTTAAGAGAGAATAGAAAAAGTTCCAACCGTTGAAATTTTTTAAGACCGCCTCCATCTCCGACTATGAACCCTACTCTAACCTTGATGCTAAATTTATATGACACTGGTCCTTATTTGACTTAAAACTCTTTTTTTTAATGCAGTACCTTTTAAATGGTTATATATTACAAGAAAATGATTCTGTAAAAATTTCAAATCGATATTTTATTTCTAACACGTACCGCTTTGAGCTTTAAAATCCATAGCTATTTACATATGTAAAGTTGAAAAATTTTAGAGTCGGAGTCGCGAGTTTTTATGGGTACTTCGACTCCGGTAAAAAAAACCTCAACTCCGACTCCACAACCCTGGTTGTAATGTAAATGTCCTATTCAAGGCCGCTAAACACTATCTGCCGAATTCATAAAAATTAAAATAGAATTCAAACGTATTTTTAAACAAAATTTCAATACAAATTTTCTTTAAAATAGATTTCATATCCAATTTAGTTTTTTATGAATACGGCAGTATACCACAAAGTCTGAAGTATTTTTCGAAAATGTTCCCTGATCTAATTATTGTTTGAAAATTTTCAAAAAACAATAACAACCAAGGCGAATTCATTCCAGGTAATCTCGGTAGTACAACAAGTACCACTTGTACAAAAACCACAAGCAATTTGTTTTTGTTAAATCATTGTACAATGTCAAAAACCGAAACAAAAATAATAAAAACAAAATTTAGGCATCCAACAATTATAAAGAAAAAGAAAAAAAGTTATCAGCAGGGCTTTTAGGATCACCTGTAATGAATTCGTCTTGATAACAACTTAAGGCTAGATTACACTATTATACTTTGTATTAATACATGTCAAAAACTCAAGTAATATGACAAAGTGTGATAGTGTGAATGCAATGTGTCACAAGTCCCTGTCGGATTTTTTTTAGCTAGCTCAACATTTGGTTGACTTTTAGCTAACTTATTTACAACTGACTAGTGACTAACTCATAATTGGTGCAGATTTGAGTCAGGCGTGTTTTGTGCGACTGACTTCTTCTCGATAAGTATTGAACTAGCCTTTGGCTAACTCAAAGCTGATGCAGAGATTAGTGAGTTGTGTTTTGTGCGACTGACTTCTTCTCGATAAGTATTGAACTAGCCTTTGGCTAACTCAAAGCTGATGCAGAGATTAGTGAGTTGTGTTTTGTGCGACTGACTTTTTCTCGATAAGTATTGAACTAGCCTTTGGCTAACTCAAAGCTGATGCAGTGGACTGTGGTAAAAACACGTTTTGCTTGTTTTGTGTACTTTTTCAAAGTTAAATAATAAGCAAAAGTTCCCATATTCTCTTTGTTAATATCATTTAGTTAAATACATCTTATTTTCAAAGTAGAATTATTATGAAAACCGGTTTTTGCCATATCGGGCATGCTGATGGTGTCTTATAACTGAGAGTTTTTCTGTAGACAAAGGGGAAATACAACAAAAGTGAAAGAAAACATATGTGAAATAGTCTAGACAGACAGAGACAGAGCTCTGTCTCTCTTTAAAAAATAAATAAAGCAAAATACGTAATTTTTTTTTATTCTCTTATTAAAGTCAACATATTGTATGCACCACAAGCTGACTCATAATGAGCTAACTTATGGTTATCTAAAAAGTTATGCAGTGTGAGTGAGTACTGACTCGTACTGCGGACATTGCGTGTAAAAACTGAATAGCTTTAACCATGTAAATGAGTTAGCTTGTGAGTCACCTCTGACTAACTTCTGGTTAACCATGAGTTGACTTTGAGCTAACTCATTTTCCGACAGGGGTATTACGAAAAAAGTTTGACATCCCATACGACTTAATCGTTTTTTGAAAAATTTCTAAACGCTAATACTTTTCATTGGATCAGGGTTGCATTTTAACAAAAGCATGTTCATGTGTGATAGTGTGACTACAAACTGTAATATTACATTAGATTTTTTGACAGTCACAACAAAATTCATTAGATTTCCATCTCACAAAGTATTATGGAATACGTAAGGCTTGTGAGATAGTGTAATCTAGCCTTTATCATGACATTTTTTTAGAATTACATACAGTGGCTCACATTTTAAGTCGGGCAGACGCATGATAATATTTCTGCACGCTATATCTCTGTTTTGATAAAAGAAAATATATCTCAATTTTGTCTATATTATCACAAAAAACATTTTATTTGAAAACAATAAAAAAATTTGTTCTAAGTTGCGGTATAAAATGTACACGAAAAAAACCTAGAAAAGTCACTTTTCTGTCTCACATTGAAAGTCGGGCATGAAATAAAAATTCAATAATACTTAAAAAAACACAAAGTAAGTATTTTGTTGCGCAACCTTTTTGATTCCCAACAGCATGTAGACGGCTTGGCATCGACTGAATTAGTTTTATCCAAACATCGGGACTAATCTTATTGCACTCTTCCTGCAAAGCACTTATCAAAAGTTGTTTTGACGTACACAACAAGTCCTGCATCCTGCGTCCAAATTTGTCTCATGAAAGTTCAATGAAATTGAGATCGGGACTTTGTACAGGTGTTTAGATCACCTTGGGACAATTATACACCACCCAATTTTCACGTCATGTGCGGAATGCTTCGGGTCGTTATCCTGTTAGAATTTGAAGCTGTCTTCAATGCCAAGGTTCTTAACACATTCTTTCAAATTAGTCTTTAAATTTATTAAATTAACATCCTTGTTAATTGTTTCGTCGATAAAATGCAAGTTCTCAACGTCCGAAGTTGCCATGTACCCCCAAACCGTCACCAAGTTTAACTGCTTTTCTTAATGTTTTGCCTTCTAACTCATTGTTTGGTTTGCCGCATACTAAACCTTTTCTATCACACCTAAATAATTTAAATTTTTTAAGCCCATTAAATTGTTATTTTTGTCCCTACTTATAGTGATTCAAAAATTAAATCCTTAGGCATATATTGACGTGCAATAACAAGGTGGGTCGGTGATGGTTTGGATGTGCATGGCAGCTTCGAGAGTTGGCAACTTGCATTTCTTTAATGGAATAATGAATAAGCATGTTTATTTAACAATTTCAAAGACCAATTTGAAAGAAAGTGTTAAAAATCTCGGCATTATAGACAGCTTCAAATTCTAGCAGGATAACGACCTGAAACATTCCGTACACGATGTGAAAATTGGGTGGTGTATAATTGTCCCAAGGTGATCAAAATACCTGCACAAAGTCCCGATCTCAATTTAATTGAACATTCATGAGACGAATTTGGACGCAGGATGCAGGACGGGCTGTGTACGTCAAAACAACTCTTGAAAAGTGCTTTGCAGGAAGAGTGCAATAAGATTAGTCCCGATGTTTGGATAAAACTAATTAAGTCGATGCCAAGCCGTCTACATGCTGTTGGGAATCAAAAAGTTTGCGCAATAAAATACTTAATTTGAGTTTTTTTTAAGTATTATTGAATTTTTATTTAATGCCCGACTTTCCATGTGAGACAAAAAAGTGACTTTTTTTTAGGTTTTACCTTCATGTACATTTTATACTGCAACTTAGAACAAATTTTTTTTTGTTTGTTTTTAAATAAAAGATTTTTTGTGATAATATAGACAAAATTGAGATGTATTTTCTTTTATCAAAACAGAGATATAGCGTGCAGAAATATTTTCATGCGTCTGCCCGACTTTAAATGTGAGCCACTGTAGGTATGTTGATAACAATTTCAGGCATGTTCTGGAAATCAAATTCGAGTTAAATTAAAATCAAAAAAACTTTATATACCTACTCCATACTCTGTATACCACTTATTTTTACCAGGAGTACTTTTAAAATCCGTTAAAGGTACGGTAATTTTTAATAAAATTAAACTGAAAATCTAAATCGATTTTAATTCCTCTTAAAAATATTAATTCAGCAATTGTAATTATTAAAAATTTATATGTAAATATGTACCTACCTATCATCCCTGTTGGAGCTAAAAATATATGAGGGGTTGCATAGGTATGTATGCATGTGTGTGTGTAAACGACCTACGTTGTTTTTTTCTTCCATATTTATAGTTCTTGTTTTTTATTATTTTTATTTAAATATACCAACAACACGTTGCTCCATCCATATACCGGTCCCCATATAAACATTCATATACAACAACACTCTTGTAAAGTCAAACAAACTTATTGTTGTCGTTTGTTGTTGTCTGATTTTTGTTTTTGTGTGTATACGAGTATTTTGAGACAGTTAGCTTTGTTGGCGTTAAGTTGTTTGTTCTGATAGTGACACAGTGGGCCTGCTCGACAGTGAGTCGAACGTTACCTCGCAAGACCATACCAACAAACTTGTTTTTTATTTATTCTACATTGTGAGCAATTTTTGTTTTATTTTTAAAAAAAAAAAAAAATCGATGCTGATGGCAGAGTTGTCAGATTAGGGGATTTATCCACAAGCTGTGGAAATTTTTAATTTTAAATATTTCGATATTTTAATCAGGCTTAAGTTCATTGAATTTATTTTTCATTAAATTATTTTTATGAAGGAAGGCATTTTACAACATGAGATGAATTTAAATTTATTGATAATTTTTCATTCTTGACTGAGCTGGAAAATGAACCCAGGTTTTCACGGCCAGGTTGCCCTGACTAGTTTCAATTGTAACCACAAAATCTCTTCAGAGGGGTTTACCGTTTAACACTCACCGGCATTGACGACGGATGACGTCAAAAGTCAAACAACAATCTTTAACCCAAATAGTATTTTACCTTGGTAGATCGAAATTTGCCTTGAATGAATGATTACCTATTTTAATTGATTTACATGCTCTTCCTTACTTCTGTTTTTCGAACTTTTTGTCAAGAATTCTTCTTGAAATCCAAAGTACACTTTTTGTTTTTTATGTTTTCGTCTTTCTTTTTAGCATGAAAATTAAATTTAATGAACTTAAGCCTGATTAAAATATCGAAATTTGGATTAAAACCCATTGACAGTTCAATAAAATAACCACAATACCTATTTTTAATGTTAAATATTTAATATAATAAAAATTTTACATATTATTTTTTTAATTATATTATCATACTTTTATCTATGTAATAGATACAAAAACAATGTTGGAAATAAACTTTCTGTTTTCCAAATTTTTCACTAAATAATGACATTAAAAAATATTTAATTACTTAATTACTAAATTAAAAAAAAAAAAAAAAAAAAATACATACATATGTTTTTATATCTACTAAAACATACATATGTAGTTATTTCAAATAACTTATTTGCAACAAATCATAAAGAGTTTCCCAACAAATATTAATTTTTTAAAGACTGATAGACATTTTGCTCTAAATAAATGCTGAAACTAATTAGAATAACCCAATTTCAACTCAATTTTGAAAATACTTTAACCGGTTATTTATAATCAGAGAAACCAGAAAAACGCTCTAAAAACCAGAAATACGCAGTAAAAACTCGAAAATATGCAGTGAAAATTGTTAATAATATGCTCCAAAGAAATGAAAAAGTGCTCATTTGAAAACAAAATATTCAACAATTTAAAAACATTTGCATTAAAAAAAATCAATCCTAAAATTATAATCGGTAAAGCTTAAACACCATAGTATTTACAGACAAATTTTCGAGATTTTACCCTATTTGAAAATGATGGGCAGTCATGGGCTCACAAAAACAAAGTTATATTATGAGGGTAAAATTAATACAAGAGTTATTTGTGGCGAATATTATCTAGACATTTACATCCATATGAAATTTTTTGTCTTGAAGGGATTTCAGGGAAGGTCGCTAAATTGTTTATTAATGTTAACATTTAAAAGGAATTAAAAGCTATTTATAGAAGCGAACTTTGGGTAAATGTGAGCCGATTCGAAAAGAATCTAATTGTAGTAAACTATTTTTGCGGCGAATTTAGATTAACTAAATACCAACATAATAAGATGGTTTACGGACACTAAAAGTCTAATTTGGTAAGAAGTTTTTAGGGTTAATATGCGAAATTATAGACCGATTTTCAGCATTAATATACATAGACTGCGTCCTTAGTACAAATTAAATATACATATTTACTAAATTTGATAAAATTATCTACAATATTGCAATTTGTACCTAGCGCACAAAGTTAACATGGGCAAGCAAACAACCAGCTAGACGGAAGGATGAACATCTTAACTTTAAACAGTGATTATGAGTCGGTCGATATACTAAAAGGTTTCTATGTATTATATCGCCAAAAACTTTTTGGTTTTTCCTTAATTTTTGCTGATATAAATATAAAATTTTAAAGTTAAAAATAACATTTATCTTTAATGACAACCTCCTTAAAATTTCAGAGTAAAAATTAAATATAGATGGCGAAATTGAAGCAACACGTTGGTAATACAGATAGATATTTCGAAAAGAAGAATGATCGTTTAACTAAATTATGCAAAAAATGCTGCAAAAATATGCCATAAGAAATCGATGCCAAAATTCATAAAAAGCTCTAAAACGGATAAATATATTATTGGTTCTGCTTTCGCAAGAAAAAAACATGCTAATGCATATTTTTTTCCTTGTTTATAACTAAAAGCTGTCATTAGTGGAAGTATACATTTGATGTACAAAAATTTAACAATTTAAAATAGTTTTAGAAAGAAATTTATAAACAAAGGTACAGGGACCGAAAATAACAGTTATTTTGAAATTTTAAAACAAAAAAAGCATATAGAAGTAAATGCTGGCAAACTGATTCAAGTTTACCATATTGATCCTTATGAACTTTTCTATGATAAAATATTATGATTTTTAAAGTTTTGATTTTTATTTTTTCGATCAAAAATTACAGTTATTTTTTTTGATTTATTTTTTTTTGGACAAAAATAACAATTATTTTTTGATTTTTATTTTTTCGAGCCAAAATAAAAGTTATTCTTTGGGATATCTTATGCGGATTAAAATAAATATTTAAAGTCAACTAAATAATTATAGCACGTACATTTTTTTTAAAGAATAACTTTTATTTTTGCTCGAAAAATTAAAAATCATAAAATAACTGTTATTTTTGATCGAAAAAATAAAAATCAAAAAAATAACTGTTATTATTGTCCCAAAAAATAAAAATCATAAAATAACAGTTATTTTTGATCGAAAAAATAAAAATCGAAAAATTACTGTTATTTTGGTTCAAAAAAATAAAAATAAAAAAATAACTGTTATTTTTGTTCAAAAAAATAAAAACCAAAAAATAACTGTTATCACCTGACTTTTATGAAAAAAGGAATAACTGTTACGGTCCCTGGTTATTTTTGATCGAAAAAATAAAAATCAAAAAATAACTGTTATTTTTGTTCAAAAAAATAAAAATCAAAAAAATAATGTTACTTTTGTCCAAAAAAAAATATAAATCAAAAATTAACTGTAATTTTTTATCGAAAAAATAAAAATCAAAACTTTAAAAATCATAATATTTTATCATAGAAAAGTTCATAAGGATCAATATGGTATATTTGAATCAGTTTGCCAGCATTTACTTCTATATGCTTTTTTTGTTTTAAAATTTTAAAATAGCTGTTATTTTCGGTCCCTGATTTATTCACTTCATTATCATAACGTTCATTATACGCCACCCTGTCCTCTTTTAGAAATAATTTAATTTGTTGCGACACGTTGAACCATCTCTAAAAATGATTTATGCAACTGGTAAGTTCTAGAAATATTTACCAAAATATTAAGGATAATGACATATATTGATTTTTTTGCAACTTAAAACTATTTTTTGGGATAAAAATTTACAATTTTGGTATAAAGTTTGAAAAGCCTCTGGAGACCCTGGTTGATGGCGTTGTTGGTGTTCGTAATGTTATGTGTTCTGTGGTTTGTTGTTGCGGGTTTACTCGCTCCTCGTGCTTCTCGGTATGCCAGTCGTATTGTTGTTGCAGAAGTCTTCTATTTTTAATTTGATTTCTGTTATTTTGTATTTAACACACACAGCCAAAGACGCACGTATGCAAGTAAATATGTACATGTGGGTTTGTAAAGAAATTAGAGTGGTAACATTTGCATAGTGTGGTAATTTTTGCCACCAAACTATTAACTTGTATCTATTAGAATTTTGGAAAATGATGATACCTACATATACATATGTATGAACAATAAATCAACGATTTGTACCTATAACATGAGTGCAAGGCGAGTTTATGTACACGGAGGGAGCAATTTTACAGAAATACAAAAACAAGAGAGGTTTTATATAAATTTTAATTAAACATTCCCTGATGATGATATGGCAGAATTTTGGAACCAAATAAAGAAATTATGCATACAACCAGGGCTGCCAGATATGACGATTTATCAGTATTTTGACGATTTTTGGATCCGAAATAAGCAAAGTGCCGATTTGACAAACACATGGTTAGATTGACATCGTTAAATTTAATCAATAAACAATAAACCTACGGGGGGTATATGTATGTACATATGTATATAATATGTTTTTGTTTACTTTTTTTAAATAAAAATCGAACAAAGTTTGTTATATATCTAAATATAGATTGTCCGATTTTTTGAAGATTTTTTAAACAGAAAAAGACAATTTTTTTATTTTTTCTCAGGAAATTTACGATTTTTTCACAATTTTATCTGGCAGTCCTGCATACAACAGATCTTAAACATTTTCATTTAATATTGAATTCTACAGGTCGAATAAAAAACAACTTTAAGAAAAATGTATTTTATTTTTAAAATACATATCGAACTTAATCAACAAGAGGTATTAACTCAAAGTTTAAAAATTTTCAGTAGAAGCCAAGGCGAATTTATTACAGGTAATCTCGGTACTACAACAAGTACAACTCGTACAAAAACCACAAGCAATTTGTTCTTGTAAAATCATTGTACAATGTCAAAAACCGAAACAAAACAAAACTGAAACAAAGATAATAAACAAAATTTTGACATCCAACAATTATAAAGCTAAAGAAAAGTTATCGGCAGGGCTTTAGGATCACCTGCAATGAATTCGCCTTGGTAGAAGCAAAACAATTTTTAATTTAACATTGAAGTCGTATGAAAAACAACTTTAAAACCAACCGTTCATTACCAAATGTAGGCAAAATAACACGATATTTTTACAGTGAGTTGATATGAATATAACGTATCGATTTTTTTCGAAAAAGTGAAAAAAATAAAAATATTGAGTTCACACCCATTTGTTGATATTTACTTCTTTAAATTTCTGATTACTCAATCAATTATTATTAAAATAAAATTTCTAGCTCAATTTGAAAGAAAATGTTTGCGCCCTTAAATAGAAAATAAAGATCGTAAGTTTGTAAATTAAATTTCATAAATTTAAAATTATTCCTAATGCTTAAACAAGCCATGTGCTATTAATCAAAACAAGTAAAAGCCGAATGGCAAATCTAGTACGAAAGGACTATTCGACGTTTTTAAGTAGAATTTAAGCGGAGTTGTAGTATGTGGACTAAAATTATTCTGCAAATTTCTGACTGATTATAATGAAAAGCAATATAAAATTTTCTATTTCGAAATGGTAAAGGCCGTAATTCACTATCCTTTTCAAAAAATCGTGTGTGCTCATAAAGTGTGACTTAAAAATTAAATTGAGTGACAGATTTTGTTGACAAGTCTGCCCTGCTCGACTTGTAAATGTGTATAAAAGTTTTCGTAAAATGATAGATTCTATGCTATCGGAGTAACATTTCTGAGTAATATGCTTTTGTATCTTTTAGGGTTGCATTGACAACAGATTTTGCAGACATTTTTTTATGTCGGATAGAATTCTGTCAGATTTTCGCGAGAATCAACCGTATGATGGTCAAGAATAGTGAATTCCGGCCTTAAACGGACTCCATGGCAAGAATCTATATTGCAATTTGATTTATAAACATGATAAACATTTTCTGGGGCCTCCCTAATGCACATTCATATTTTTATATATGTATGTACACAAAATATATATGTATATCTATACAAATAAATAATGATATTTAGTTTGTGTGTATATATGTATATAAACTTTAATACTTACATACCTACATACATATATATTTTCTAATATTTGTATACAAACATAGGTACCCTGCAAGCAATTTCGATCGAAAAATAATCTAAATAGTTTCCCCATTTTGCAAAAATCTATCGCTTTTGCTATTCAATTCTTATCGATGTACCTACGAGAAGCTAAATCGTTCGGAAAGAAGTGCCCCATTTATTTTATGACTTATTTGAGCGCTATCAATTTAATTTAGTAGTATCGCTTTTGGCTCCAAAAAGCACTCTTTTGAGGTTAAATTTTTTTTTTATTGTTCTCTATAATATAAAGTGGCCCATTTAACTGTTTTGTTGGATTTTGTAGGGAAAGTCTGAGTAAAATAGAAAATAAATGAGCTTAAAGTTTTATAAATATTAAAAAATCTACAGTACATTTAATCTAAATAGCTGTTAATGCTTTACAGTTAAAAACCTAGTGTGGACCAGTTTTTTTTAAAGGAATTTACAGAAAATCAAAAATTTGTTCAAACACTAACTTTGTAAACTTTCAACATATTAAGTTTCACAAAACTTATTTTACAAATTTTCTTCACTGATAACGTGCGGATCACTAGAAAAATTATATAAAAACACTTTATTTTTCACAAAAATTTATTAAGTCATTAAATAAACAAACAGTTTCAAAAAATCACTAATATAAAAAAACTTTAAAAAAGACAATTATCAATTTATTTTTTTAATTTAATTTTCAGTGGCTCTAAAAAAAATAAATGTATGAGAAATTATTAAAAATGTGCCCAATCTGACCGAAGAATACGTTTGGGCTATTTTGTGGACTCATTTGT
The DNA here is from genome assembly GCA_943735925.1 of Pollenia amentaria. Classification (NCBI taxonomy): domain Eukaryota; kingdom Metazoa; phylum Arthropoda; class Insecta; order Diptera; family Polleniidae; genus Pollenia; species Pollenia amentaria. The sequence continues at coordinate 149,561,343 of OX031008.1, forward strand.
ACAACTTTCGAGTACTAGAACGCTTATCGGTAACATTTGGATTTCGCGAGGTGCTTATTTTAAGTACAATATTATAAATATTTTATTTTTCAAATATTTAAAATTTCACTTTATTTTATAAAATTTTATAAATTTATATTATTTCACACGCACGTACCACAGATTACATTGCAATTTAAATACAAACTGTGTTCTTTTAGGCATTTTGCTTTTGTAGTATTCACTATTTAGGAGCAGATCGTTCAAATATACTATTGTTGTAACTATATAACTGTTACAATTATCTGAACAACTCTTAAATGTGACGAGAAAGTATAATTTAAGAACAAATAATTCGATTCTAATGTATTTTGTTTTTGTTAAGTTCCGCAGAATCTACTGTTTAACTACCAAAGGTGCCGAAGTAGTTAAAATTCGTAGACAATCGAAAAACACTCTCCCAATTGCTTGGAGGGTAGGTATGTATGTATGAATATGATCGAGAATGTGCCCGTTTGTCAGAACGACGGTTCGTAGTATTGTTATTTCAGTCTAAATTACCCCGTCTGAGTTCTCCCTCTTTTCGGGCACCATAAACTGTATTATTTTGTTGCTGTTGTTGTGTGGACTCATTCTTAATATTTCTTGCTTTTGTTTTTACTATACATATTTTTGTTGGTTAGGTCGTGTTTTCTTCATTTTCAGTCTTTCTACCTCTTCCGCTCCTGCCTTCATCAGTTATTTTTAAATTTAATGTTGGCGTTGCACAGTGTATTGGGTGGTTAATATATGACAGTAAATTAGGAATTGGAAAAATTTGAGCTTTTCTTTGCAACCTACATATGAACATACATGCATAAATATCTATACCAACATATTATTATATGTCAGCTGATTGTAACTAACTTTACTGCTTGTTATTTGGACTTTTTTCTAACTTACATATCTTATAAAGAAGAACTCTAACGGCCAATTTCACCAAGTTCAGTTATAATTAACTATCAGTTATAACTGTCAAAAACATATTGTTAAGTGGAAGTTAAAGTAATAGTTAGTTTTAACTGAACTTGGTGAAATTGGACGTATGTAAGTAATGTAAAATATATGTAAGTATGTATGTACATATGCCTGGGTAAACACTATGAGAGTTTTCTTTCAGAAAGTCAGAGTTTAATGGATAGGGGCGGGAGAGAAAAATATCATGTCCTCTTCCCCTTTCACCAGCAAACTCAGACTTATTGAAAGAAAACTTTCATAGTGTGAACTCAGACTATGTTAAGGTATGAACTAGAGATGAGCGATCCCGTGTTTTTTTAATAACATCGTGATTAGTGAACGTGATATAAAAATCACTGCTGCTTAAAACTGTGATTGTGATCACGGTTTGTCAGTTCTTAGTTCTTTTATAGCAAGTGCATGCGTCCAAGCTATGTATATGTACAATGCGCGCGCTTTCGCATGAGCTTTTGTAAGTTCTTTGCAAAGAAACAACAACAAATTGTAAGAGCTTTCAAAGCTGTTTGGCTTAAAAAAAATACTAATAAGATAGAAGAAAGAATAAAAGGAACAGCAACATTGTTCGCCATCGCATTAAAAAAAACGCTATTACCCGTACAAACAGTAAAATATTATAAATTTTTGTATGTAACAAAAAACAAAAAGAACGCAAGTACCTCTTACTTGACAAATTTGGTCACAGCTGTGATTCGTGATTTTTCAGTAACAGTGATTAACAGCCAGTTAATCGATTTCGAACGTTAACGTTCGCATAGAAAATTACATTTAAAACAGCAACAACATTTTAAAATTTGTTTTTGTTTGAAAATAACATTGAAAATAATTGAAAATAACATTTATTTTCTATGTGAACGTTAACGTTCGAAATCGTTGAACAGGCAGTAAATCTCAGGTACAGAAATATCGCTCATCTCTAGTATGAACATATACACATATATCTCCCAAAGTCGTGATCAAATACTTTTTCGATTCGAAAGCAATTTTTTTTTTGAATTCTTTTAGTCGATACTGATCGAATCAAAATTATTTTTTTAGTGTCGTTAAAACCCCAACAAATGCTTTACAACACTGAAAAAATAAGTTTGATGCGTTCAGTATCCAATGAGAGAATAAGAAATTAAATTGCTGTTGAATAGTAAAAGTACTTTGAATACCTAAAAGCCCCCTGTTAACGAATTAAAGTTTTATTTTTTTTGTAAGCTCGGAAACACTATCGAATTTTCGAAAATAGTTATTTACCAGAGCTGTAAAAATTGCAATCAGTTGGCAATGAAATCAAAACAATTTAAACCAAACTGATTTTATTTTCTGACGTTAAAATTAAATCTTGCCAAAATTGCAATATTTTGTGATTGAAAACATTTTAGAAATCATTGAATCAATTCGATTGCAATCAAATTTTTATTGTAATAATGCTATTTCCATCAATTCCTCTGAAATCATAACTATAGTGAAAGTCACAAAAATGTGAGTTTAATGCGCTAGTTTGATGTGGCCATGCTGCTTAAGGCCGTTATAAACAATCACGCAGGTCTGAAATATTTTGACGAAAACGCTTAGCTGATCGCATAGTTGTCTAAACATTTTCAAAAAACAAAAACAACTTATCATGACAGTGTTGCATTTTCCTCAAAATACGTAAGACTAGTGTGATAGTGTAAATTACCCTTTAAAAGTTTTGTTTCTTGAAATATTTAGCCTTATTACGGTTGTCGTTGTTCTTAAAATAAACGGCATGAAATATACCAAATATCCTTATTTGTTGAAGCAAAGCTGAAGAACCCTTACAGATAGAGTATTCAATTATTTGACTTTTGATTTTGTGCGATTAATCGAATAAGAGTTTTAATATGTTCCAGTAACTCGAATAATTCAAAAAATGTTATCAAATGGAAAAAACATATATGTATGTCTATTTGATTTGATACTTTTATTATGTTAATAAACAGAGAAAAACAATAAAATTAAAATGTAGTTAAACAAAAAACAGTAAAATAACAATTCATTTAAAAAAAATTTAAAAACTTTTAAATAAAATAAATAACTAAAAACTCAAAAACTGTTTTTTTGTTTAAAAAATAAATTAATTTTACCATGAATTTAAATTCATTTCGTTGTTTTTAAAATCTGATTAAAATCAATTTTAAATGTTAATAATCTCTTAGACTGTAATTTTGTATTATTAAGAAATTACTCTACTTGAGTTATATTAATTTTACCTTGAATTTAAATTTAATATTCGTATCGGTATCTGTATCGGCGATATTTCTCTTTGAGTATCGGTATCGTATCGGCAAAAAGGCGTATCGTTACATCCCTATATGAAATGCCATAAAAACAAGGCGAATTCATACACGCGACATTTTCGAGTCATATGTTTATTGTTTATTTATTTGTGTGTATACGGAATGTCAAGCTTTGTTTACATTTTGTGAAAAAATAAGTTAAAATTTAAAATTCAATAAAAATTTAAATACTTGAAAACAAACTTATTTAAATTTTATAAAACAAAAAAAAAGTGAATAGGAAATGTAAAATCAAGGAGTAAGTGGAGCCACAATTAATTTGCAACACAGGTAAAAGATTTACCTTATAAAGCAATTGTGTATATTTTATAAACAAAAAAAAGTCCCTTGTTTATGTTATCAACAAATTATTTTGGCATTCACTCTAACTTTTTACAAAAACAAAATACAAAGTACTTTCCAATGAAAGGGATAGCTAGCATAACTCTATCTCATGATGCGGTCACCTGTATGAATTCGCCATGCATAAAACTGTATTTCTTTATATTATGTTGTTGCGTATTGAATCAAAAGTTTAAAATATTTAATAATTTAAATAAATAGTTACATATGTTTGTTAAAATAAAATATGTACTGTTTTTTTTCTTGATTGTACTGTTTTCTTGTATTCATAGAACTGTTTTTCCGAATTTTAAATCTGGCTACCATAATATCACTCCTAAACTCGACATTTTCGCAACAAATTAAAATTTGTTGGAAATTTGTGTCAATTGTTCTTAAAGAACTTATCACGTCACCAGTGAATACGATATTATAATAAAAAGGAACGCAAAAACAAGACATATCACTTAACTGGTGGTAATGTGTTTAAAGTAAAGTTACTCCAGAGAAGCCATGTGACTGGATTTTGTGCCGGAAGTGGCTGCTTCTATCTAGTTTAATTAATTTATATGAAGGCAATCCGTCATATAAACATGGTAGAGTCGGGACAATATCTGCGAAAGGAACTGTATGAACCGGAATTGAATGTGCACATTTATGTTATTGCAGGCCACTGCCTGTTACAAAGCGTCTAATCCCCTTCATATAAAGTGTTAGAACTAGAAACGGTCCCTACCACTTCATACCTCTTGGCGTTTAAATCGCTAAATAAAGGTTATGTATAAGGTTACCAGATGTTTATTATTATGTTATGAACTTGAACTTATTGGTAAGCAGATACTTTTTTCCCTAAAATAATTTAAATCAAATACGTTGTGAAAAGTGAAATCTTTTTAATATTGTCGATGCTAATATTATTATTGCTTTAGTTTTTGCTACTCAACTGGAGTCATGGATGTTAAAGTTGGTACAATTGTACTTTTTTTTGGTACATTTTGACTTTCTAAAGTACCGTGGTACTACCGTGACTCATTTGGTACAATTTAAAAATTTGTCATAGTTCCTCCTTTTTGAATTTTTAGTATAGCAAACAGATTATTGAGACCTTTCATTGCATTTATGTTGTACAACAAATCGTTAATGTCCTTTTATTTCCTGACATTTCTAGAACGACTCTAAAATTTCATCCATTCCACATTCGTCTGCAAATGTGGATAGAGTCTTTTCAAAATATAAAAACTTAGGGAAAGAAACAGACTTCATGTGGCAACTTTATCAAGTCTGATACAAACAAAGGATTGGTTCAGATCGACATATTCATGCTGTTATGATGTAAAAATTCCTAATAGCTTATTAACTAAATAAATAAGTGCCTGATTTTGATCTCATATATTTATAAAGCTTCGTACAGACGGTGGTCAGATCTTACAAAATTGTAAGCAGGCGATGCCAATAGAAATATTTTTCTGACAATGGTGTCATTGTCAGATGCATTAATTTTACATGTCTGCCAAATATAAATGAGCTTACAATGTTCACACCGTTGCAAGACATTTTTAGTAAATTTTAATGCAACTTTAGCAACGCTGCTTACCAATATTGTAAGATCTGACCACCGTTTGTACGAAGCTTAGGACTTTTATGTACCTTATTTTATTCATACATATAATGTAAGGTAATGTTAAGTTTTGTTTTTTTTGTGTACAATTGAATTTAAAAATTTGTTTTTGTTTTCAATGTAAATTAAGCGAGTCACTTTTGTGCTCGCGTTAATAAACTAAAAAAAAAATGGTACCGTGAAGGTTCAAAAAATACAGTTTTTTTTGAAAGTTGGTACAAAATTGCAAACTTCATTTAACATCCCTGATTGGAGTCTAATTTTTGTGAAGATTTTGTTCATTTCGTTATCCCGGTTGGTGACTTTGTTGTTTTTTAACAACTACATACTTACTTCAAAATTTTAATGTAATGAAAAGATATGTAAAAAATGATTAGGGGGTTACAAAATTTTATATACATACATATGTATGTAGTTAATGGATAAAACGGAGAACATAAAAGAGATAGCCAACAGACAATATTAACTAAACATTAACCTAACGAACTTTAAATTTATTTTAAAACTTTAGGATATATGTACATAGACGAGCCCCCTTATGTTATATATATGTTACTATGTATTGTATTAACATTTTTCCAACCGCAGCTATTATACATTATGTTGTTGTAAATGTTTTAAGTATTTTTTTTCCTAATTTTTCTTTTATTTTTGACATGAGGTCGGGCAAATATGGTTAAGTGATATTTAAAAAAAACAAGAGTGCTAGATTCGGCTTCGCCGAATCTTCTATACCCTTTACAATATTATAGAAAAGTTATTTTTAATATTGTTAAATTTTTTATTTTCTTTTTTGCTTTGGGTTTGAAAAAGATCTGTGTTTCAGAAAATGAATGTTCTTAAAAAAAAAAAAAAAAAAAAAAAAAAAAAAAAAAACCATCGGACCATGGAATTTTAAGCAAAACGTTTTGTAAGTACGTAATATTTTTGTGGTTTTCGTGGGCAACCGCGTATCTTCGATTTTGAGATGTTGATGCCATATTGTTATATTTTAAACGCTCTTTACATGGTTCTTAAAATTTCTGAAAAACGATGGACCAATTCGGATTTTTTTACATAATGACCAATTTCAAAAGCTTAATACCTAGCCCATAGTTCGATCTAGAATGTTTGATTTTAAGACACAAGCGGTTACCCATAAAAACCACAGATTTAAGCCATATTTTTAAATACAACGTTTTTAATTTTTGATCAAATTGTGAAGTACTTTTGTTATTTTCCTTATAACTCATCAATTTTCGAACCATTTTTTTTAGTTTTTCTCGAAAAAAATTTCCATCTATTTATATACAAAATTATTAGTAGGTTTTTTAGGAACTCCTAACGCTTAACCTTAAAACCAAACAAATTATCCCATATATAGAAAATATTTTAGCTAAGCTACACTAACCTTGCTTGTTTTTTTATAAAAGTAGGAAGGACCGTAAAATAATACTGAAAGAATATTGCTTATAATACAATTAATAATTCTTAATTTATCTAAACTAATAATCAACCCCTACTGTAAATAAAAAATGACATGGAACTAACGGCCCGTTCGCCGATATCGAACGTTAACGTTCGCATAGTAAATAACATTGAAAACAAAAACAAAATTTCAAAAATTGTTTTTGTTTTAAATATAATTTACTATTCGTTCGATATTGGCGAACGGGCAGTAAAAATCTAAGAAGTTGCTTCAAAAGGGAATTAAGAAAAAAATGACGTAGTTGAAGCCCTTGTATAAATTGGGTGTTTGTGGGGCGCTTATTTGCATGAAAATATTACGTTATCATTCGTTTGCATTGTCGATCGACTTGTCGTGCTGAAAATTGTAAGTGGGGCGCAAATGAGCTGTTTTTCTTTGAATATGGAAACGAAAGATAGCGGTCGAGATCGTGGGCCAGGCTGTTAGCAATTTGTAAACGTATTTGGGTGAATTTTAATAGAAAACATTTCCGGACTATATGTCATATAAATATAAAACAATTTAGTCCCTATAATCTTTTATTCTATCTATCTGTTTATTTCTTTCCTGCTTTAATTCTTCCTTTTCCCTACCTGAAGGGATTCACAATGGACCGCATTGGTCTCCCAGTAGAGGTGTGCCCTTAAGCGCACAACCCTTCTTAACCTAAACATAACCTAGTCCCTATAATTCTGGGGTATATATACATACCTATACTTCATTGAGTCTAAGATTAAAGGCTGAGTTAGGCGAACGTTGCTGTACCCGTAACGTACTGTATCGGACTGCTAGCACTTTGGTGCACTTATAGAACATTTAAAACGTGTCATATGTTTTTCACATATACATATAATCATACATAAACAAAAAGCAATAGTATACATAAAACAACACACACAGTGATGGGAAATCACAAGGTGTAAATGGTGACCGCTGTGCAGAAAAAGTACCAAGTGATTTTTATAGTATTAAAACTGTATTTAGTGTATGTAAAAAATCATTAATAATTTAATATCTGATATTTTTATTATAGATTTACAATAAACAAATATGTATTTTAACATATACATACATACACATTTACATGTTTCATTTTGTAAATGTGCATAGACAAAACAATGTTTTCTAACCATTTAAAGCTTTTTATATATTTCTCATTTCTATTGTATGTGCATATGCATTTATTTATTTTGTACATCTAAGCATTTGTATATTTGTATTTATGGAAATATGTTGTATTGTAAGTAGTTTTGTCGAAAGTCCATAGATATACCGAAAAAGAACAAAAAAAAAAGAGCGAAAATGCCCGCAATCAATTTAACATAGAAGCAACCCATCACTGTTTTACAAAGGTCTCTTAACAACGGTATTAAATTCTGTTTATACAGGATGAAACGTTACAACAACGCTACATTACATTTCGGTAAGCTTTTGCATTGCTTTTCATATACCAAAAAGCGAACAGCTGATTGATACAATACAGTACAGCAACGTTCGCCTAACTGAGCCTTTATATTCTTATTGTAGAATTTATACTATTTATACTATTACCCGTGGTGAAGGGTATAACAAATCCCTACCTATTCTATTGTGGATTTAAGATTGGGACTGCGATACTTAATTAAAAGTTGACAAAATTTTCTATTAAAAGTTTTTTTGGATATAACAATATCCGAATTTTTTAAAGATCGTTATTTAAATGGGTTGCCTTAATGTATATTTGGTACACATTTATGAAAATTCTGCAAACAATTTCAAACTGCAAGGTCTTCGATAATGGCTGACCAAGGTTCCTATATGATGCCACGGGGACCACTAGCCCCTGGGACTTACGTCCTTGACTGGTCATTAGTGAGAATTCTTTGAGAATCGAGTGGTGTCTGAAGTTTAAATCCAAGATCTCGGTTAGCCGGATATTTCAAATGTATCTGTAAAGGTTGATTATCCACCCGTTCTGGGAAAGTTCGGCCTCCTGGCGGATCTCTCATGGTGCTGTTGCTAGTAAACACATGCTGCTGTTTTTTCAGCAGTGGTATTTTTTGCCGGACAATACCCTTAAATTGTCACCTCTGTGTGTTGTTTTTGTCAGAACAGTCACACATGTTGCTCTCGCAAGCCCTAAACATTGTGTAATACGATATCGTTATGTCTATCAAAAATCTCAACCTTCCGCCGTTTAAAAAAATTCAGATAAGAATTTTATTTTATTCCCGCAAAACTATAGAATCATGTACATAAGAAGATTAATTGGACAATTGTGTAGGCCTTATAATCCAGATCCCCAAAATACACCATCGGTTGAATTGCAAAAATAAGAACGTAGTCTATTTACTTTTGTTGTCTTTATATGTTTAATGATACCTGTCATCAGATATACGAACCGGAGAGGCGAAAAAAAATTAACAAGTTTCGGCGTTCCAAACTGATTGTAATTATCTTGGTAAGTCTTTTGACTAAAATTTTAGAACTAGAACACTTTAGATTCAGTATTTCAAGGAATTGAAGTTTCGATATTTGGTTAATTGAAAGTGGCATTAGACCTTATCCTCTCGTTATATCTCAGGATAACAAACGTTTGTCCCGTTTTCTAAGCTGAAATTCAATTATTAACCCCAATTTTACATCGATTTGATTTAGTGAAGTGATCACATGTTTCACTTTTTATAAGTTGCAGGATATAAAGGAATTTAAAAAAAAAAATAGTTTGCTGAAAAATCTTTAAGAATATCTTGGGCTATCGAAAAAGATAGAGAAATTATTGATTAAGACTCCAGAGCATCGGTGAATTACAACTTCTCCTTTCTTTAATCAGGGCAAGCAGAACGAAAATTTGTGGAAAAGGAGAATTTGGTTTTTTTAAGGTGTGCTTATTTAATGGCCAACTCTGTTTTTGTTACCAAATGCTCTTACTAATGATTTTGCAGTTTGTGTGTGTGTATTATTGTTATTTTTGTGCCATTTTTATAATTCTTGGAACGGTTTTTATTTTCTGGCAAATATTTATATGTATGTAGTTTGTTGCTGTCATGGCCTTTAATTTTGTTTTTACAAGGGGCTGCAATTAAATGCATATATTACACTGTGTTGTCATTTGACACTTTTTTGTGACAAGTGGGACACCTGGCATTTTAACCTAATTCGGGTGAGCGGAAACCAGTGGTGCTGACCATGTTTTTATGTTAGATCTTTAGATATACCGTTAATTTGAAAATGGAAGAGGTTGCACAATATATATTCGCGTAATCCAAAAACAATTAAGTTTATTGAATAAACTAAAAAAAACCGAAACTCCGCAATAAAATTACCTTTACGAAAGATAATTTTTTTCCCATACATAATTTTTTTTGTCCCTACTAGCTTACTTAAATATCTAATAGCCTATTTCCAATGTGCGAAAGAATTCTTTCGTTCGCATAACTACATTTAAAACAAAAACAAAGTCTAAAAATTTGTTTTTGTTTTCAATGTAGTTATACGAAAGAAAGAATTCTTTCGCACATCGGAAATAGGCTATAAAACAAAATAATTTTTTAGTCAAAATTTTTTTGTTCTTTAAAAATTCAGCTGTGCTTCTTATTTTTCTACACGTATAAAAAACAAACTTCCAAGCTCCAAGACTCTTAAGCAGTTCCGTATTTATGTATGTATGTATGTAGTTCATATATACTGAAGAAAAATTCCCATAACTGCCTTGGAGTCGCCCCTAGGGGAATAATATGTATGACCGACCTCCAATAGTTTTTTGTCATTAACATTTTCTCGAAAAATACTTGTCCCTTATTACCATCAATTTGGACGGCCTCCATACAAATATGGCGATTTTAGTATATTCTTAAATTTGGCCCCTGCAGCGCCTAGGATGCCGCTAGACGAGACAAATGTACGACTACTTTATTTTTCATCCCCATCATTTGTTTCTAACATATCTCCATCTCTATTTCCATTTCTTAAGGGGACTCCCATACAACACTTTCAATACAGGCTGAAAATATATTGAAGGAAAAGTCCCATAATTGCCTAGAAGTTGCCCCTAAGGGGATACATTATATGACCGACCTCCATTAGTCTTCCGACCTAAATATTTTCTCAAAACATACTTTCCCTTTATCCCCAACTCTTAGGGGGGCTCCGATACAAATATGAAAATGGCGTTTTATGAAATTCTTAAATTTAATTAACATTGTTCATCTTTTGTCAATAAACTCAAAAGTTGTAGACAGATTTAAATCGTTTATGGCTTGTTTTGTTTGGAACTGTTTTCGATAAGTGTAGCAAAAATTAGGAGCATAGGTGCATTTTTAAATTTTTTTAGAAATTTAAAAAAAACAAAAATTTCGAAATTTGACTTAAACATTATTTTTTTTAACAAATAGAATCTGGGAATTATTTATTTTTCATAAGTTACTTTATTATATTCAACATTTTTTATTACTCGAATTTATTCTATGAGCTATGTATATTTGAGTAAATTTTGTTTCTATCAGCCATGTTCTGACAATCGCATGATTTAAAATCTCAAAACGCCAGATTTATTTTATGGTATTCTGAAACTCATGCATTTTGTCATAGTCTCTTAAAAATATTCTAGTTCCCTTGAGCATACTTTTGCAATTTGAAGTCGCCATTATGCGATTTAAATTCAGAATCGCAAATATAAGGCGTTTTGCGTTTGTCAGAACATTCCCGTATATTTCCACGTTAAGCGCCGATCTAGATGTATACCGAGATATTTTACATGCGAGTGTTGAGGTATTATTTCCTTTAATTATTAATTACAATATTTATTTTGATTATAATACTACATTTTTTTTTTATTATTCCTACACTAAATCCCACGAAGCTTTTTGCTTGTCTGCAGGATACCAGAGTCTCTGGCGGGAATCGAACCCGCAACCACGGTACTGATATACTATCTCACTACCAGCTAGCCTACCGGGGCACTCTATTGATAATTGATTTTAGTAGGGGATGGGATCATGATTCCCGACGCAGAGTGAATGTTATATGTACGCATTTTCGTTAATTGACTTTTATCCTCCATTGTTTTAAGCAAAAAGCAAAAAAATATGTACTTTTTTCAGTAAAACTTAATTTTATGTATGTATGTATGCATGTATGTATATGCAAATGTTTATAAACAATACAATATATACATACATAAGTATGTGTATAAGTACCCCAAAAAATGCATTCCCGATAAAATATACACAAATAAATCAATTCCATTTCATAGCAAAAAGTGTGATTCGGATAAAAAACTACAATTGGACATAATTCCGGCCCCTAAATATTACTTTTACAAAAAACACACTGCCTGCTCTGCGTCTTCTTCGTTTTCTTCTTGTTTAGAATTTTTGTTGCTTTCGTTTGACAATGATGACATTGCTTTTTTGGTGTATTTGCTTCTTCTAGTACTTTCCTGGGTCATTAAAACAAACTTTGTATTGAAGTTGATTGTTAAATTGAATTTTTTATTAAAAAGAAAATTAGTCGTTTATTAAAATGCAGAAATTTAATGAAATGATGGCATTTAAGAAAATGCAATAGAGTGGGGTTGTGAAAAAGTAACAAAATATATTACAATAGTGGAGTGAAATAAATGTGTGTAAAGTTTAAATAAAACGTGATTTCTTCCAGATTTAAAGGTGATAAAACTCATTAACAAAGTTTTTAATTCAATAAGGTAAATAATTTTATGAATTTTAATGTTTAAAGGTCGCTTGTACTTATACATATGTACTCGTATGATACATATGAACATATCGCTCCTTTATAGCAAAAAATTAAAAAAATTTAAGTTACTTAAGCAAATGTGCTCCTTCATACCTTCTGTATATTAAAAAAATCAGTATTTTATCTCAAGCTGAACTGAAGTTATAGCAAAATATATCCGTGTCCGCAGCGTTGCCCGCCCGGAATTAATTTTTGACTAACTAAGAGTGGGGTTTCAACGACGATTTTAAATTTAGCAGCAAACTATATTTAATTAATCTGAGAATAAATTTAATTAAAGACTAATTGGGTTTGCCGTTTTTAAGTTGTGGCTTAAGCCTCGCAGCATTGCCATACTGAATAACAAAAAGTAGCAGCAACATATTTTAAAATGGCAACTTTTTATCAATGCACTTTGCATTTTATACAGAAGATGAAGAAATTCAGCCCTTTTAATTCTTTAAAAAAGAAATTTACTTCTTATAATTGTTTTGTTTAGGTTTTCATATGTTTCGAAATCACTAAAGTCTTCATCCTCACAAGAATAATCCATTTTCCGTTTATGTATATGTATTCTTTCTTTGTATTTTACCAGCTGCTTTTGTTATACATGTATATGTGTTGACATTTGATGATTAAGTTTAAACCACCAACATTGGCCGCTTAAACTGGCAAACAAAAGTATTAATCCTCATCTTAAAAACTAAAAACACAGATTAAAGATGACTAAATCTCTGACCTCTATGTTGAAAACCCACCCTAAGATTCGGAGAGGAAGAAATTGCTTTTCTGTCTCCTATTGGTCCAAGGTTTAAAAAAAAAAAACATAAAGCCTATGTGTTTCATTTTGTATGATTTTAATTTCATCAAAATTGGTTAGCTATTTTCGGAGAGCAGTAATTCTCCCTATGTCCCCCTCTTGGCCCTATCTTTCCAATTTCGTCAAAATCAGTTGAAAAGCCACTTTCGCATTCGGACAGGGGACAGTCGAGCGGACAGATAGACTGGAGGCGGAATGGAGGGTGTACGATAATTAATATTTTCTGAATATAGGACGTTAAACGCCCAAGGACCCTATCCTAAGCAATTTAGTGGAACCTTTTATAGCCTATGTCCGATAGGAGGTAATAGCCTATGTCCGTTATAAAGTTAAAATGTAACCAGCCGCTATTAATATACAAACATATATCTATAGATACATCTATATCTACACATATATCTACATATATCTATAGCACATACATTTCTTTTGCTATTATAATTAAACATGTATGCATTTTAAACATATTGTTGTAATTGCAACGGCCTTAGCATTCGCAAAAGTTTGGTTTGATTATTCGCATTCGTCATTACCCTAGTCTATTTGTATGTAAAGGGTGTTTTTGTGAGGGGTATAGAATTTTGGAATGATATAAAACAAAGAAGAATTTTCTTAATTGCCATGAAATTTACTATATTCGAAAGATAATCTTCTGGCATTATAATTTAAAGATGACTTCTGGCATATGACCGCCACGGCAGGCTCAGACGTAGTCTAGTCTGGAGGTCCAATTTTCGATGACTTTTTCCAACATATCTGGCCGTATATCGGCAATAACGCGGTGAATGTTGTCCTCCCAAATTTACATGTTTCGAGAATAGCCTCATCATCAGAATTCTTTGCCGTGCTACCGTTTGTACCACTGCGGCGCCTGCCAGTCTATAGTCAAACATCAATCTTTAACCAATGGTGTTGATGGATTAAACATTTATAAAAATCTCGTGAAATTCTAATAAAATCTCGTGTCACGATGTTTGTGTTTTTTACTTTTTCGAAACGGCTCAGCCGATTTTTATGAAATTTTTATGTACACTCACAGAAAAATGCATCTTCATATTAATGATTCCCTAACATCAGAATTATGACATCAATATTATTACAAATGGCATCGATAAAGCAAAAAGTGACGAGCGTCATCATCAAATTTTGTCATATTTTATGCGTCATCTATGCGATGACTTCGATTCGATGTTAAATTTTGTGTATTATTAACATTATTTTCATGTTTAAGAGCCAAAATTAGAAGCAAAAATTCCCATATTCTATTTTTGTTCAAATTATTTAGTTAAATACATCAAATTTTCAAAGTAGAATGATCACGAAAACCATATCGGGCATGCTGCTGGTGTCTTATAATTGAGAGTTCTTCTGCAAACGAAGGGCTGAATACAACAAAAGGGAAACAAACGTGTGTAACGGCTAAGTAAACCATAATATTCTCTCAATTTGACTTAAGTCAATTACATTGATAGTTTGTCATTAAATTAAACCTAATGAGTCCTTCCTCCGATGTTGCTGAGTCATCGCACCGATGACATGTTTAATTAAACCGACTCCGATTCCTCATTTCTGTGATGCAAATGTGTCATCCTATTGATGACATAATTTTAATTTTTGACCCTGATGGCAATTTGGCCAAGTGATGTTAATGCTGACATAACAATGTCATGCGGTCAAAGGCGAATACAAAATACATCATCGTTATGACGCCTTTTCTATGAGTATATATTTGATAAGTATGAGAATAGGTCGTAAAGTATAATTAATAGAGCTATTTTTTGTTTGTATTAAAGAGATCAATTTAGCGGAAATAATTGTTGTAATTGGTGTTTTTTGTTTTTTTTTTATCAGCAGTCATCATCTTCAGCGGTTCATTCCTCCTGCTGTCATAGATCCCAACCCCACGCACCTAAAATCGTAATTTTTTTTTCAACAAAGAAAAAATTCCCTACAAATAATTTGTTTGTCAGAACACCGCTTGCTTGTCAGCTAGGCATTTATAGAAAATTATTTAGATCGGATAAACTTTCTATACCATATTTTTTAAGTCGATCAAATTTATGTAGACACTTCTAGATATTGAATAATTTTCTATTTTTATTAATATTGTTAAAGCTTATGTTAAGTAATTCACAAAGTGTTCTATTGTGTCATATTGGTTGTTTTGAAAAAAAAAAAAAAAAAATTATAAATGTGACATTCATTAAGTTTACCCGTCTACCCAATTTTTGCAGTTTTAGGTGCGCAGACTGGTTTTATTTATTGACGAACGAAGGTTACTAGAAATGATTTGCTGGACATCTTGTTTCGGATGTTCTAACAAAATCAGTATTTCCAGAAGGATGGAAGGTGTCTAAAAGTATACCAATTCCCAAGCCTAACAATGATTACCGCCCAATAGCAATTCTTCCTTTTTTTTTGTGCAGGCAAATTAATAAATATTTGAGCAAAAAAAAACTTACTATGCGATAGACAATCCGGTTTTGTGAAATCAAGAAGTTGTATCACAACACTCGCAGACGTTGTGGAAGATCTCAGGTCGAGTCTCGATCAAAATATGATATCGTTCTTTATTCTTCTTGACCATTGCAAAGCGTTTGACACAGTTGTCCATCCCATCTTAATAAGTAAAATTGAAAAACTGTTCTATTTTTCAAACTCCGCATGTAGATTACTATCTTCATACCTTACTAATAGATCCCAAGTCGTACACTTAAATGGTAAACTTTCAAACTCACTTGATGTCAACAGAGGTGTATACATAAACCATTTACCAGACGTAGCGATTAACACCAAAGTACACATGTATGCAGATGATGTACAAGTTTATGGCTGCACTAATGTCGCTGACAATCAATCATGTGTGAACAACATTAACACTGATTTAGATCACATAAACATCTGGGCTAATGCCAATGGCCTACTCTTAAATCCTTCGAAATCCAAATGTCTTTTCCTTTCAAAAAATAAAATAACTTTAGATGATCCATATCAAATTAAGATAAACAACAACATAATTGATTTCGCAAATGCGTCAAAAAATTTGGGAGTAACGTTTAATAACGAACTTACTTGGTCAACCCATATGAACTATGTATGTTGTAGGGAGAGTTTATTCTCAACACCTTTTAATATTCGAATGTTGCTAGCAAAAACCAACCTTATTCCGGTCCTTTTATACGGATGCGAAATTTTTGCTTATTGTAATAGCGCAGACTTCAAAAAACTAAATGTTGCCTACACTAATTCAAGATATATCTATGCTAAAGCACGCCGCGAACACATATCGTTGTTTTCATACCGGATATATGAGATAAGTTTTCAAAATCTCCTCAAATTTAAATGCCTTATACTGCTACACAAAGTAATAATTCAAAAACAACCAACATATCTATCCAGAAGAATTCAATGTGTAAGATCGCGTCGTGGAAAGAAATTAAATCCACAACGATTTCGAAGCCCTTTGTCAGAATGCCAATTTTTTATTTATTCAACTCGCCATTGTAACAAACTTCCAAATAATACGCAGCTTATAGGCTACACAAACTCGTTTAAAAAGGAGCTATTAAAGCACTTTTGTTAAATTTAAATATGTTAACTAAATATTCTAATTGAAATTGTTTTTTAAATTTGAAATGTTAATAACTTAATTTCTCCTATGCGTTTTTTTTTTTGTAATTTTATATTATATTTTTAATGATATTAATTTTTCGTATGATTTTAATTCACAAAATAATAATAATTTTAGGGTGATAATTATTAATCATGTATCTACTTATGTTTGTTTTACTCAATAGCACTGTCATTTATAAGATTTATTTAAGGTGCCCGTAGACGACATGTTTTTTACATCTGACTTGTCAAGTTTTCAAGTCACATGTAATTGTGAATGTCTGTCAAAATTGCTGTTTTACATAAGCTTTATAATATTTGGTCACACACGTACATGTAATTTGCTTCTGACATTGTCTATGTTTTTTCTCTGTAGTTATGGAGTAAACCAAAGTAGTTCTTGGTTTCAAAATAGCGTGCTACCGCCACAAAAATTTTTATTTGCGCCGTAAAAAAGTGCAGCCATCTAAACATTTTTTTCTTTAAATGCCAATATACCAATTTATGATATTATAATGATACGTTTTTATTTATATATGTACATAATTTCTATTCAATTGTGAAATGATCATACATATATCGGTATTGTAAAATATTAACTTAAGCCGGCTAATTATTCCGTCAACAATGCACCGCCGCTGCGGTTTTTTCCCGGCATAGATTTCTGACACAGCTGATGTCAGATGGTTTGTCAGAAGAAAATAGAGCACGCTCTAATTGAAATTTTGTCAGATGACTTTGCGTCTGACTTGTACAGATGCAATGTTTTAAAGGTAACACACGACATGTATGTATTTTACAGTGGGAAATTTGACAAGTCAGATGTAAAAAACATGTCGTCTACGGGCACCTTTATCTTGCTCTGCTAGATCATCAATAAATAATAATAATAATAATAATTATGTCGTTAAAAATTACCAACGCGTTTGCGTCTGTCATTATCATTAAATGGTTAAAAATGTTTTTCCACTGCTAATCCGGTTTTCGATCATATTCATAAAGGCCAGATGTTTGATCATACTAGTCGAAGCCTCCCATGACCGCGCGATAATTTATTTTTAATTGGACTTTAAGGTCATAAATTTTTTCACCTGTTTTTGCGCATAGTAGTCCAGATGAAGTGTACTTGAACTCCGTTTCCCATCTTTCGAGATTGTTACCAGAAATTTTTTTTTCTTGGGCCAAGTTCTGGCAGTCGTGATCGAATACTTTTCCGATTAGAAAGCTATTTATTTCTAATTCTTTCAGTCATTTTTATTTTTTCAGTGTTGCGAAAACTCAAATATTAGCTTTACAACACTGAAAAAATTATTTCGATTCGTTCAGTATCGACTGAAAGAAATAGTAATAAAATTGCTTTCAAATCGAACAATTATTCGATCACGACTGGCAGAACAGGCGGCTATGTTTGCCATAACGGTGCCAACGGCTTGGAAAGATATAGTATCCAATAAATGCACGGATGTAAAAATGAACCCACTATTCGCGAAACATATGATAATGTATTCAGGAGTGCTTAAGGACCATTAGGTACATTTCACAACCTAGAAACATTAAATTTGAAGCTTAAAGGGATGTTTAAACTTTAAGTGGTATACATACATATGTACCGTCCTGCTCGAAAGATTTAAAGCAAATACATCCAATATGACACAATAGAACATTTTGTGAATTCCCTATAGGTATATATGTTTGTAGAAAATATCAGTGACCTTTGTTCTACTATATACTAAATACAGGCAATATCCGCTTGACATGCTATACAAACAATAAAAATGCAAAAAAAATATTAAAAAAAAAAATTAATTATGTACTAAAAATTTAGTGTAGAAATTTGCGTAAAATTTAGTTTGTTACAAATAATTTCATTTTCGTTACTATATTATTTTTTCTCTTGTTTAATTTATCAGCAAATTTCGCATGTCTGACTGCTGTTGTTATTACAAAAGATTTTGTTACTATGGGCAAAAATAAAGGAATAGTTTCATTTAATTACAGCAAAATTTTTTGTTTGGCTTGAAGCAAACAAATCCCATTCATAGTTACTATAAAAAATTTATGGGAATTCGTCATACATAGAGGCGTTTTTGTGCCTCTACAATGAATTTTGAATTCCCCCTTTTATTTTTTTTACAATATTTTCACTATTTTTAGTTTCAATTTACAATATGATATCATGCATATTTCAACACTCGTCATTACATACATAAGCACGTACATATATACATACATTTGTTTGTAAATAAACATGAATGTGTTTTTGTTTTTGTTACATTGAAGTGGGTGTATATTTACTCGTATCAGCGTTGCCGATTTCTATGTAATTATCCAAAAATTTACAATTTTTTCTTGAATTACTCTTAGATCATTAAATTTGGGTTGTACTCAAATGCCTCAAAACTTAAATCCTGAATTCAAAATCCCGAATTTCCAAATCCTGAATTTTAATATCTCGAATAATTGTACAGTTTTTGTTTTAAAAATCGCGCCATAGATAACATGGTTGGGCCTTCGGTCGGACGCAAGTATATTCTCCTTTGCATATATGGCCTTCGGTTAGGCGCATGGATTTTCTCCTCTATGCTACAACAACCGGCTTTTCTAAGTAAAGTTTCCATGCATAAATTTACAACCGAACATTTTCATATTCTTTTTAGGTCTTGACAGTTTGGATGTTGAAAGCTTTTGGTCAAAGATTTTTGAAATAAAAAACTGCTTCTGTTTTTTAATTTAAGAACTGGGGGCTAATTCTGGCAGTCGCGATCGAATACTTTTTCGATTCGAAAGCAATCTTATATCTAATGCTGTCACTCGATACTGGACGAATGGAAATAATTTTTTTAGTGTTCAATAATGACGGCTTGTTAAAATTTTTAAAAAAAATTTATTTTTAAGAAAATAGCAAAAAGTGGAAAAGAAATTATATTGATAAAATAAATACAGTTGATTATAAATGAAATATAAAGCAAATTTTTTGAATGCGTATTTCTTTATACATATATAAGTATATGCTACGCAAAAAAAAAACTATCAGTCAGATGTTTTTGTTATGCAAACAAAATTGGCCCTATGCTCCTTGTAGGAGTTTAAAGGAACTAATATATATATATATATATATATATATATATATATATATAAACAAAATCTTGCTAATGTCAAAAAAGTACAATCTAAACGCAATTGATTTTGTGGAAGATATGAAATCAAAGCTTCTATATTTCGTTGAAATGTAAACGGCCTAAGTATAAGAGGGTTTTCTTTACTTTGGAACTCAATTTGACTATAAAATGATAACCATGTTCTTAAAAACAGTTTTTTGCCTCTCCTGGACATTTGTGAATTTTGAGTTTATGATTTACATACGTACCTAAACAATAGCGGGACGGCTTTTAGTGTGCGCTATTTTAACAAGCCAATAAACATCGAACTGAAAAGCAACAGTCGAAATGAAATCATGGCCATTACACCCGAAATTTTGCAAAAAATTCAAGGAAACATACATATCGCTCTTGATCATAAAGAGGGCCTTTTTGGAAAAAATCGACCCGTAATATTCATTCGCTGTAAAAATATAGTGCTATTTTGTCCACTTTTTGGTAATAAAACGGTTGGTTTAAAAATTCTTTTTCATTTCCATTTAATATTAAATTAAAAATTTTTTTCTTCTACTAAAAATAGTAGAAGTTAAGTTATGGGCAAGTGCGATATGTATATAAAAAGTTATAAACAACGAAAAATTAATAGCTTATTCTACGCCAGCCTGTATATACTTAATGGTAAATTAACGGCGCTACTCCTCATTAAAAACAAAATTTGTTTTGTGTAATTAATAATATTTTGGTTAATTTTGGTGCTTTTTCTGTGTAAATTTGAATTTGGATTCCGGCAACACTGATGTTTATTTATAATTATACTCAGCAGTTGTATTTATGATTATATGTATGTATGTCATGTTGTGATTTTTTTCTCTACTCTCTTTTTTTATTGTATCATTGTAATTTAGCTGTTGTGTGGGTGTGTATTTTTATTACATTTTATTAACATATGTATGTTGTTTTTGTATTTCTAGTATTGTTTGTTGTTGGCTAAAACTTTCTACATTTTTTTTTAATTTTCACTGCTTCGATTGTTGTTGTTGTGCTATAATTATTTTCCCCTTTTTTTGTATATCATAAACAAGGTCAAGTGCAAATTATTTTGTACAAAAATGTAAATATACTTTAATGCAGACATACACTGGTAAACATTTGTAGTACAAATGTACAAATTTACTATACAGCAATATACATAAATATACACATACGTACATATTTAAGCATTCTAAAACACATACAAAAGTTTGTCAATATAAAACATTAGTCGCATGACAAATTGTAATATACATACGTACATAAATCCGTTAAAATAAAGAACCCAATACTTTTACAGGGTGGCGCAGAATGAGCTATATGGTATGTATTTCACACACCCAAGACAAGTAATTTTAAATTTATTAATCAGGTTCATTTATTTTTGTTGGCTGTTCGATTTTATTGTTATTCAATATTAAATAATCAAGACTTTTTCACAAAGTGCTGAAAAAACAAAGAAAAAATAATAATTAAAAAAAATTTAATTTCCATTAATGTGATGTTTTCAGGTGACAAGCAATTGATTGTGTAGTAAAATGTATAAGAAAATCACTCTGTTTTTTGAGTGCTCTTTATAGACATTTTACAACACAAGCAATTGCCTGTCGCAACAGCACATACATTATTTTTATGAAGAAAGGAATTTTACAACATGAAATGAATTAAAATTTATTGATAATTTTTCATTCTTGACTGAGCTGGGAATTGAACCCAGGTTTTCACGGACAGGTTGCCCTGACTAGTTTCGATTGTAACCACACAAACTCTTCAGAGGGGTTTGCCGTTTAACACTCACCGCCATTGACGACGGATGACGCCAATAGTCAAACATCAATCTTTAAACCAAATGGTATTTTACCTTGGTAGATCTAAATTTGCTTTTGAATGAATGATACCTGTTTTAATTGATTTACATGTTCTTCCTTACTCCTGTTTTTCGTACTTTTTGTCAAGAATTCTTCTTGAAATCCCAAGTACATTTTTTGTTTTTCATGTTTTTGTCTTTCTTTTTATTGTTGACCTTTTTCTGCCCAACTTAGAGGACAAATGTAAATATATAGTTCGTGCCTAGGCTGTTAACAATAATTAGTATTGTGGTTATTTTATTGAACTGTTAATGGTTTTTAATCAAAATTTCGATATTTTAATCAGGCTTAAGTTCAAAATATCGAAATTTGGATTAAAAAACTTTAACAGTTCAATAAAATAACCACAATACTAATTACTATTAAAAAATATTTTGAACGTATATTTTTATTTAAGCTCAAATTATTTTTTATGAAAAACAAAATTGAAATATTTATTTTTATAATAATTTTCTATAATATTTTGCTAACGGTTGGTAAGCATCATCAGAAAATTAAAAAGATTGTTTTACAAAATTTAATAAAAAATTATCAAAATTCTAAAATATTTCTCAAAAAAAAAAAAAATTAAGTATTAAAGAAACGTTCATAAATATTATTAAAAAAGATCAAATAAAAAAGTTATAAATAATTCAAACCGTATGGCTCATTCTGCGCCACACTGTATAAATTAGTAAATACAAATAGTTTCTCGATTTGGGGGTCATTTAAACACCATGTACATTAAATGGTGAAATCTAATGTTAAGAAGTAGGGGTGCGACGCATGTGCGGTTCCGCATTCGTTGTGAAAATATATGCGCATATCTAATAATGGCAATATAAATAGTATCAGCAAATTTTTTGAAGAAATTAAATTGTAACAGACGTCAAAAAAAAAAAAGAAAATATGGTAGTTGTGCTTGTTGATACATTTTCTATAGAAAATTAATATCATCGATAAATTTTCTACAGCAAACTGTTGCTATCGGTAAACTTACAACAACAAATTATTGCAACCGATTTTCTATAGCAAATTATTGTTATCGATAGAGGGTCTATAAACAACTTTTTTATCCATAAATTTGTTGTAGTAAAATTCTGTTATCAATAAATTTTTTATATAAAATAGTTGTTGTTGATAAATTTAATATGGGAATTCCTCACCCATAAAATTCTTGCTAGGAACAAATTTTCAATGGAAAATTATTAGCCTCGATCGATTTAACTTGGAAAATTTTTATTATTTATCTATTTTTCTTTAGAAAATTGTTGGTATCGATAACTTTTCAATAGCATCGATAAATTTTCTTTTTGCAAATCGTTGTTTTTCAATAATTTTTCTATACAAAATTATTGAAGTGGACATAGAAAGTCATTCTTATGGATAAATTTTCTATAGAAAATTAAAACAATCTATCAATATTTTAAGTTTTTACTGTTTTTAAAAAATTAAAAAAAAAACAAAAGATTTAAGACACAAACTTGATCATATTATTAACGAATATAACAGGCGCTGACTGAGCTGTGTAAATAAGAGCGGAAAAGTGATTTTTTTCATGTCAAAGCCATGGTGAAATTACTAGAAGGTGGCAGCACTACGACATCTGGTTATTTTTTGCATGAACTGTGGTGAGAGCCACAGTCTGTCATTTTGCTTTGTTTATGTTAACATTCTTGAAAAAATTATTGTGCGTTAAAAAAATAATCATTTTTGTGCGGTGTATAAAAGTTATTGTGTATAAAAGTTAAAATAATTGCAAAAAATAAATCGTAATTGGTTTTTATGTGTGCGTCTTTAGTTGTAATAATGTACATATTTTTTAAATAATAAATAAAAACAAAAATAATTTTGTCTGTTAACACGTTGTGCGTACGTTTCAAAAATTTGTTAATGTTTGATATGCACTTGTACGCCTGTTTCTTTAAACCTCCACAGGACTTACAGTGAAGAAAAAGTGGAAAAATAATTGTTTTTAATTCATGTAACATTAAAATTTTAATTATGAATTTTTTAGTAATTTTTTCGTAATATTTTTGTTTTATTTGTTGCAATAAAACCAAACTTTTTTTACCAAAATCCTTCGGAACCGAACAATTTTATTATCTTTTTTATTTGCTTTTTCATTTTATTACTTGTTCAACAATAGTGTATTAACTCAAAACAATAGTGTATTAACTCAAAATTTATATTTTTTCAATATTTGGAAAATATCAACATGCAATCTTAATATCTACCCGCTGTAAAAATATATGTAGTGGCTATTTTGTTTACTTTTTGGTAATGAAACCGTAGTTGATATGCCTTTAATGTAAAATTAAAAATTATTTTGATTCTACTAAAAATTTTGAGTTAATACAGTATTGTTGAACAAGTGCGAAATGTTATAAATAACAAACAGAAGCAAACACTTTTAAAGGAGTAGATATCTGTAATATTTTAATGTATTCACGTTTAAGGAAAAGTCTTGATTTTGCTTGTTTAAGAAGATCGATACATCATTTCAATAAATGTATCTTTTAAAACTTCTAAAACGTCATGTGAATTAGAATTTTTCATATAAGTACATCTTACATATAATAATATTACTCAAAATAAGGCCTTAAATTTGAATGCAAATTTGGTCTGTTTCACTTACTTTCTGGCTTTTTCGTTAAATCACAAACTTTACAAAAATA
The DNA here is from genome assembly GCA_943735925.1 of Pollenia amentaria. NCBI lineage: Eukaryota > Metazoa > Arthropoda > Insecta > Diptera > Polleniidae > Pollenia > Pollenia amentaria. Next base: position 149,585,828 of record OX031008.1, read on the forward strand.
TTTTAATATCTTATTTATTTTGATTTTTCCCTTCATACTAACATATCACAAATTTATATCACGAAGTATGCTAAACGTTCAATATAATTCATGTGATCCGCGATCAGGATCATGGATCACATAAAATTAGGCATTACGTCCAAAAAAATCGCGGTACTGGATCGAGAATTCATATATGTGTATATTAAACATGTACCAGTTCGCCCTAAGACAAACCATGGCAACGTTGTTGTACATAATTTTTGACAGCATTGGGTTCTTTACACAAGCAAATTTGCCTGTTTTTGTTGTATTGTTGTACAACAACACAAAGTGCTGCCACCTTGTCGTTATTTCACCATGGTCAAAACTCTTTATTTTTTATACAGTTTATACGAATCAAATTTTCGAAAACGAGTTCAACACCATACGGCTGGAAAATTCTTATTTAACAGATCACTTTTCATTTAAAAAAAAAACGCTTCCCGCTCTTGTTTGGGTAGCTCAGTTAGTGAGTACTAGGGAGATCGAACGGTTATTATTCGACCGGTTTTAACCGATTATTTTAGCTTTGCCCAAGTCGGTTATTTTAAAATGTCCATTTTTCGAATATCGAATAAACCGGTTATTTTAATAATGTTTAATTTATATACATTTTCCTTACTCTTGTTGTAGATGTACCCGTAATTTAAGTATTTTCTAATTGAATAATGGCCAACCTTAAAGTTTTTATGAAGAATGTCAAAACAAAATGTAACAAAGGTCCCAAAACATTATGAACACTGTAAATACAAATCGGTTAAAAAAGCGTGTGTTCTTGTAGAAAAAAACCAAAAACTATTCAAAATACTACAAAAACGTGTGCAGTTAAAAAGTAAATAGTAATTTGTGTAAGAGTATTCTAAATATTTAATATTTTTTTATATATATAGGTTATCTCTAGATATTTTTCGAACACGATTAAAAAGACAAAAATGATAAGTTACAAAGGTTCGTCCATGTCACGACTTATTAATCACCTTTAATTAGTATACATGCTTGACATTAATGTGATCCAAATGAAACTTAACTCCGTTCGAAGTAGTTCTAAGGTGACGATAAATAATACTTTACTAAAATACACTGCAAAAAATGAATCATTGGGGTGCCTATTATGAACTTAATTCGATGTTCGACAGCAGTCGAATTAGTTGATCGAACGAATTTTCATTTGGTATTATGGCACACATTCGATAAAAAAAGTACTATTGTGATTTAGTTTATTCACAGTAGTACATTTTCTATCAGCTGTCACTTTAAATAAAAATTTGTTGTTAACAAATTTAAAAAAAAACTAATATAAATCATGACTACGACCGAATTATGGTACGATGATTCATCTGATGAAGATGAAAGCTTACTGGAACTGGCCTGCACCTGTAGCCTGACCTTTTATAAAAATTCCTTTTTCTAACAAAGGATTTTGTACCATAAGGGAAACAAGCTTTTCCAACTGATGCTTACTACTGTCGACTTTAGACCTGCATAAAATAACCAAAAATAATTAAGAATGTGGAATTTGCACATCAAGACTAATAAATTAACAAAAACTTACATTTTCAACCATTTTTTTTTTAAATTATTTACACCGTCGCACAGTGGCGCCCGTAGAGCAAGCGAGGTTGCAAAAATCAAAATTTTCATGAGTGCCGACGAAGTTTTGAATAAACCCATGTTATAGGAAACTTTTCAACGATTTCAAATAGGCCACTCTTAATAATATCACATTTTTAGTTTAGAAGATATAACCGTTCAAAGTTGACCGACTTTCGGTTTTCAAAAAAACACACAATTTTTAGTCAATTTGTTGCGATTTCAGGTGTAATATCACGAAAAATAGGTAACGAATCGCCTTATTTTTTATTTGTATTGATTGATGTATTTATTAAATGTATAATGATAAAAAAAAAATTAACTGTTTGCTTTGTGTTTCTCCTGGTAAATCACTATTTAAAAACTATCCGTTTTTTCACTATTTTTCAACTTTGACGGAAAATAAAAAAAAACTATATTTTTCTATATTTGCCATACGTGCAAAACCTGTTCTTTGATTATTTCTTTACATAATTCAAAAGGTTTTATCTGCCCGTACGTGCCCGTTTGGCTTCTAGAGGTAAAAAAGTTCAAAAAGACATGGTTGCAGAAATTGTATGGCGTCCATCCCTTATATGTTTTGACTGACAGTAGTTTGATCTAATAGTTTGAAAAAAACTACTCATTGAAATTAGCAGGTACGTACCTCACATAAACAATACTTTGGCGTACAAATGGTCAGGAACAATATTGACTTATGGTCCCTACAGGTAGGCACAAATCTTATTTGGACACGTGCATAATATCAAAATTGCATTATTTAGCCTAAATCCATATGTATGCAGGGAACAGGTAAATTTTTAGGCATGGTAGCATAAGCCTATATATTGCAAAATAAGCATAATGCCTGGATTAGTCTACGCCTGAAAGTTGGCGCAACAATTACTGAAACCATTAAACAATTTAAGTACTGAAAACATGGCGTTGAACAATTTAAAATTATTTGAACTGTTTAGAAAGTCAACCACACCAAAGTTTTTCACGGAAGTGAAAATTCTTCCTGAGAAGTTGACATTGATCAGCAAATGGGGCTGCGATGGATCATCCGGACAAAGCGTTTATAAGCAAAGGATATCTTTCGATGACGCTACAATATCGGACGGAAATATGTTTATGGCATCTGTTGTTCCTTTGCGGCTAAAATCGGATGATTCCCTACACTGGAAAAATCCACGTCCGTCATCAGTGCATTATTGCCGACCAATAATGTTTCAGTTTGCAAGGGAATCGGCAGAACTCATAAGGACTACGGTGAAGGACATTGAAGAACAAATAAGCAAGATTAAGCCTACAAAGCTGCAAATTGGAGAAGGAAAATATATTGAATGCAATTACGAGTTCCACCTGACCATGGTTGACGGAAAAGTCGTAAACGAACTGACAGGAACAACCTCAACAATGTCATGCCCGATTTGCAAAAAGAGTCAGAAGAACTTTTTTCAATTCAATTCAATTTATTTCATATATAATATGTTACATCTCAATTTTATATAATTAGTTGTAAAGAGTTTAAGATTAGTATCTTTTTCTGCTTAATTATAATATATTTCAATTAGTTATCATAGACAGAATTATATTGGAGGTAAAAATTTAGCAAAAACCTATCTAAACCCCTTTTTTCGTATTATTTTTATATTTTTTTTATCGATTTTATATTATTATTTGTCAGAAGAACTTTGGTAATTTAAACGATTCTACAAATGAGGAGAATTACGAATATGGAATGTCACCATTGCACGCAAGGATAAGGTGTATGGAATTCTTGCTAAAACTGGCATATACCCTACCACAAGAGATGGAAAACTTCGATGAAAATACATCAATAAAGGATAAGGAAAAGATCAGAAAGAAGCAAATACAGGATGGTTTTTTTGAAACAAGTTGGACTAAAAGTAGACTGTCCCAAGCACGGATACAGTAACTCTAACGATGGAAACACTTCTAGGAGATTTTTTGAAAATGATGAGGCAGTAACTAGAATCATTGGAATTGACAATCAAATCGTGAAAAGATTGGGAACGATCTTGGATGTTTTAAACTGCAAAGAAAATGTCAATTCTACAAAATATGGAGAATATGCGTCGAAAACTGCATCTCTTTTAGCAGAAATGTATCCACAGAAGAAGTTGACCCCGACCGTCCATAAAATATTGGCGCATGGCAAAGATATAATTGAGTACCAGTCTTTGCCAATTGGAGAGCTTTCTGAAGAAGCACAGGAGTCTCTTAACAAATTTTATAAAAAATATAGATTGCAGAACACATTCAAAGCATCGAGGGTAAGGCAAAATAAGGACCTCTTCAACATGTTGGCAGCATCTTCCGATCCACTTATTTCTTCCCTGCGGCATGTGAAGTCACGAATAGAGTTACAAAATAATTATAGTTTAGAAATTGTTAGTCTTTTAGATATACCTTCTCTTACGAATTGTGATGAATATTTTACAGAAAATTGAAAAAATAAATTTAAAAAAATAAATAATTTTTTTTTTTAATTTGTTGGGTAATAATTTAAAACATAAAACCCTTAAGAAAAAAAATAAAAACAATCTAAAAATGTAAAAATAATTTTTTTTAGTTACCACAAAATTGATTTTTCTACTAATTTTAACTTTGATAACCCATAAGTAGGCCCCTACAAAGCGTAGCACCCTTTCCAAACGCTCATTTCATAGGCTGAACAGTTATCTATCATATGCTGTTTAAACTGTTCAATTATCTTATTCGGTTCAAAAGATATGATTTTTGCAACGAAAAAACTCAAATGGCGCCACTGTGCGTCGAAAGCAAATTTGTTTTCGTTGAAAAATTCGATGCACAACGAAATTTTCGATAGTGCTGCCAACTCATAATACCAAATTAACATTCGATAGCCGATGTTCGATAGCCAGCGAAAATCGTTTATCGAATGTAACTCATAATAGGCGCCTGGGTGAAGTATTAGCCCGTTGTGTTTTCTACCAGTTTTATTTATTAAAACACCAAAAACTAAAAAACAAAATTGAAGAAATCAAACAATATCTCTGTTTCTTTACTCTACTTTGGGATCCCAATTTGCTCGAAAAGCGTTCCTGTACTTTAAATTTGTGTAAAAGAGAGCGAGTTTGAGAGAATTAAATTCTTCTTCTTCTTGCACGAAACAGCCCACACTTTTTCTTCGTGTAAATTGTTAATCAGCTGTGAAACATAAACAAAACAAAAAAAGGTATGGAAAAATGCTAATGAACAAAATTTTGGAAAGTGTTGTGGAATAAAATAGTGTTAATAAATAAAAAAGTTTTATATTAAAATATCAAGAAAAATATTGTAAGTTATTGTAAAAGTGTTTGTATTGTTCTATTTTTGGTAATTTATAGTTTATTTCTACAGATAATATACAATTTTTCAAAAGTGGCGCAAACTTTTATTGGTTTGTTAAGACTGTCAAAACACTGACTTTTTATTTTGTGCTAAAAATGGTTTTTTCTGTTCCCGTACTTTTGTGTAATTTGGTATCTTTGTGAGAGAAATTTATACTAACTCTCATTTTCACGAACTTTACCCAAAAAGTAAAGAAACAAAGGTAATGTCATGGAATGTTTTAAATTGTAGTCGACGAATTGACAGATATTTCATACAAAAATATGTTCATATTACTATTCGTTTCTATAATGCTGGAACAACATTATTTGAAATAGATAATCCTGGCTAGGAAGTTTTGCTTGCAACATTTGAAAAATATGGTTGATTTATATAGACATGCTTAACCACCAACAAATTAAAACTCATTCAAAATAAATTTGAGCGAATATTTTAAATAATAACTTTATAAAATTACTAAAATTTATTTGCTTTTGCAAAACGTTTGTCTAGATCAAACATCATTTAACAGTTTCTAAATTACATTATATAAATATCTTCTTACAAATAAAGTTTAGTAAATCAATAAAAAATTGTTGAAAATTTAGCTAAAGTTTGATTAAATTACTTTGATTAAGTTACTGGTATTTTGTTGGTTCCTTACCTTTCCAAATTGTTTTGTTTTTATTCAACAAATTAAAGTTTTATTTTAAAAACTTATTTGATTTTTGTATTTTTAAGTATTCGAATTAAAACCGGTTAATCGGTTATTTAAAAATTGCTTAACCGAAAACCGGGTTTTTTAAAATAGCAACTATTCGTTATATTCGCAAACCGGTTATTGAAAAAAGTCGAATAATCGATCTACCTAGTGAGTACTATTGCCCAAATTATATTTACATTTTCTAATCTACTAAAGCGATTGAAAAAGAAATTTTATTTTGCTTTATTTTTCGTTATCAAAGTTGACTACTTCAAAGGTGTAGAGCTTCAGTGCCTTATTTTGCAGCTTTTATTAAAATTAAACCACTTTTTGGTACTTTTACTGTATTTATCTTTCCTATTATTCAAAAAAGTTAATATCAGTATGATTATTAATCTGCCTGAAAATGTAAACATTTTTATACTTTTTACTCAAACCAATAGTTTTTATATTATGAGGGTACAATTATAAATGATCAGGTATTTAGTACTAATTTTAACTTAAATTATGATTTTGATAATGGCATACAGCTAAATATTAACACACATACATATCGTCGGCTGATAATTTAATTGTCGTATGAGGATTCCGATAGTTTCGAGTAAATTGAGTTTGAACACATTTCATTTGAAAATTGCTTCAGCAAATACCACATACGACAAACTCAACACTCCATATCTCGAAAACCGTATGAGGTATCGAAAAACTGATTACGCCAAATGAAAGATCGGGTCGGAAAACCCAAGGAATCGATCTTAACTCAAAACCGCAAAAAATCCACATACGACATTAAAATTAACAACCGACGATATGTATAAGTAGACCACCTTATATGTATTTATTTGTTTGTGTGAATTGTATGAATGTATGTAGAATATGTTGCTTACGGCATTAAGTAGCTGTAATTACTATGAAATATTATGATAAACTGCTTAATTTATGCAGATATACAGCCAATTTATTTACGTTTTTTTTTTGTCTTGTTTTTAACGCATTAGATATACAAAAACGTGCGTACACAATGAATAAAAAAAAATATTTTGCGCGCTAAAAAAAAAAAAAAAATAAAAAGATGAAAAATATTGCAACTTTTGTGAGATAAAAATTGAAAAATGAAAACGTGCCCACATTGACTACTAAAATATGACACAATTAGTTTGAAGTTTAAAACGTTTTTACGGCTGTAGGCAGTAAATGTATGAATGATACGATACGCATTTAAAAATGTCTAAAAAATTTATTTAAAAAAAAAAATAATTAAATACAACTTAAAATTGATTTTATCGACAATTCAATTATTTGATAACTCGTTTTAATTTTCATTAAAAAGAGTTATCAAATAATTTTAAATAGAAAATCCAATAAATTTTCCAATTTTATATAGAAAATTGATGCTATCGATATATTTTTTAATAAAAATTAATGAAATGAATGTTTATGTTATCGATACATCTGATTTATAGAAAATTTATGTTGTTAAAAATGTTCCATGCCAAATTAATATTATCGATACATTTTCTTGGGAAAATTAATGATAGTGTCAATTTTTTTGCGGAATATTGAAGTCATCCTCCCAGTTAAGCTAATTTGAGTTGGCTGAATTCAATGAAGCTCGTGGGGTTGCCAAACAGGCTTTTAAGTCAATTTAGAATTTATTCAAGAAAAAATTTCATTTGTCAAGCTAAACAGAAATTTTAAAAATGTTTCCATTAAATTATCAAGAAAAATAACCATTATGGATCGTGTTTTTTTACACTTGGCCTGCAGTTAAAATGTATTTTTTTTAAAAAAAAGGAAACATTATTGGGAGAAAAAGCTATGGGAGATTTTATTTTAAGGAATATTAGATTGTTTAAATTGGAACGTATAGCAGCAGGACTATCAGAGTCTAATTTGTTTTTCATTCATAACATAATGCATTAATTTAATTCATTAACATTGACTTTTGAAAATAGATTTGGATTTACATGGAAATTACCAAGCAAATTAATGGGATAAATCAGCAGATCAGTGATTATTTCTATGGTAGTAAAGCTGTATTTCAATTTTTTTTTTAATTTAACTCATTAGTAATTTAATTTAATTCTATACTTATTGTTGTTAATAAAAAATTGTTTTCGTATTAACTAACTTTATTGTATTCTTAATTGTTTTACTTAGAAAACCTTTTATAGGTTTATCTTTAATCATTGTAAAATACAGGGCTGTTGAGACGAAGTGGAGTTTTTTGTACCGGAGTCTGAGTCGAAGTACCCACAAAAATTGGCGATTCCGACTCCAAAATTTTTCGGTATAACAAATTTAAAAAAATTTTATAAAACTTTCCAAAATAAAAATTCTTTAAAATTGGCGATGCAATATTTAAAACATCGTTTCGAAATTTTATAGAATAATTTTCTTGCTATATTTAACCATTTAAAAGGTACTGCATTAAAAAGGGTTTAAAGTCAAATAAGGACCAGTCTCATATACATTTATTATAAATGTAAGCGTAGGAATCGGAGTTTGAGTCGGACTTAAGCGATGTCAGCGGTTGAGCGGGAGTCGGAGTTAGAACGATTCAACAGCCCTGAATTAAATATATAAAAAAACGTCGTTTTATGGTACATTCGTATTGAAATTGTTCATCGCGAATACAAGCGCTAACTATGAAAAACGGCTACTACCAATGAATTCATTGTACTCGAATTAGCTTTACTAGTAGAGTGCCCAGCTTGTAAAAATTTGCGACTAGCACAGTGTAATTATTTTAATTTCATAAATACATACTAGGGAGATTGATTATTCGACTTTTTTCAAAAACCGATTTTCGAATATTACGAATAGTTGCTATTTTAAAAATCCCGTTTTTCGGTTAAACATTTTTAAAATAACCGGTTAACCGGTTTTAATTCGGCTACATAAAAACACAAAAATCAAATAAGTTTTTGTAATAAAACCTTAATTTGAATGAAAACTAAACAATTCACAAAGGTTAGAAACCAACAAAATACATATCGTCAACTAAAACGCAAAAGGCCCTATCTAACACTTTGAAAATTTTACAGGAGAAGCAAAAAACTATTTAAAATGGTAAATTGATAAATTGCCTCAAACTGTTTATAATTATTTTTTCTTCTATTTTTCTTGTTAAACCTACCAGTGGTTTTGACAAATAACTATGCTGCATATAATGCAAACTGTTAGTTATGTCTATTAGCGTTTATCGTATAATATTTTGTAGATAGGGCTTTTTGTTTTTTTGTTAATAAAATCGCTAATTTTGATCGAAAGATTCCAAAATTTGTTGTAGACATTTGTGTTGATGCAATACAGCAGAATCAATGAAATAGTCAATTTTTAATTTTTGGTTAGTTAGGACCTTTTGCGTTTTGGGTAACGATATGTAGATATGGCTTAAGGTTGGTTTAGACCTAACAAATATTTGACGACAAAATCAAAAAAAAAAAAAAAACGAGACCAGTAAATTGATCAAACTTTAGCTTTATTTTTTACAATTTCTATTTATTTACTAAATTTCTTTTGTAAGAAGATAATTGTACAATATAATTTAAAAACTATTAAATGATGTTTGATCTAGCCAAACGTTTTGCAAAAGCAAATAAAAAACTATGGGAATTTAATTAATTTGTTATTTGAGATATTCTCCCAAATTTATTTTAAATGAGTTTTAATTTATTGGTGGTTTCGCAAGTCTATACGAATCCGTAGACTTCAATCATATTTTTAAAAAGTTGCAAGCAAAACCTCTTAGCCGGGATTCTATATTTTAAATGATTTTGTTTCAGCTTCATAGAAACGAATAGTAATATGAATATGCTTTTTGTATGAAATAGTTGTCATTGCGTCAACCACAATTTAAAACCTTCCATGACATTGTTTGATTTCTTCAATTTTGTTTTTAGTTCTTGGTGTTTTAATCAATAAAAATGATGAATTTTTTTCATATCGTTGATCTCGCCGGAATTTTGTATTTTTAAGCATGAAGATAAGCTAGAACTAATTAAGAGTTTTTAGTGCCTCAACGGGCATTCGGTTTCGGCAACACAACAGGCTTATATTTCACCCAATGATTCATATTTTGCTGCGTATTTTAATCAAAAATTACTTGTCGTCTCTTAAGAACTAAGTTCTTCGAACGGAGTTAAGTTTTATTTGGAGCTAATTAATGTCAAGCATGTGGACTAATAGGGATGGGCAAATTGAAAAAATATATCGATATATATCGTATCGATATTTTTTAAGAGTATCGATATTTATTAATTAAAAATATCGATATATCAATGTATCGAACGTATTAAGCTGAAATTATTACCAAATTTATACTAATATTGTTAACAGCTAAGGCACGAGGTATGTTTACATTTGTCCTTCAAGTTGTGCTGAAAATGTCACCAAGAAAAAAGAAAGACAAAAACATGAAAAACAAATATGTACTTTGGATTTCAAGAAGAATTCTTGACAAAAAGTACGAAAAAACAGAAGTTAGGAAGAACATGTAAATCAATTAAAATAGATAATCATTCATTCAAAAGCAAATTTCAATCTACCAAAGTGAAATACCATATTGCTTTAAGGATTGATGTTTGACTATTGACGTCATCCGGCTTCAATAGCCGAGTGAGTAAAACGGCAAACGCCACTGACGAGATTGTGTGGTTACAATCGAAACTAGTATGGACAACCTGTCCGTGAAAGCCTGGGCTCGAATCTCAGCGTAGTCAAGAATGAAAAATTATCAATAAAATTTTAATTAATTTCATGTTGTAAAAATTCCTGTCTTCATAAAAATAATTTAATGAAAATTAAATTCAATGAACTTAAGCCTAATTAAAAATATCTAAATTTGGATTAAAAACCATTAACAGTTCAATAAAATAACCACAATACAAATTTAAAAACTTAATATACTAATGTCAATACATATTTACATATGTACAAACATATTACATGTAATTCCATTCTAACTTTTTATTGTTTCTTTTAATTTCAAATTTACTCCCTGTCCCTCGATTTCGAACGACACTTTTATTCGCTTAACTTTTATTTAAAACAAAAACCAATTTTAAAATTTAGTTTTTAAGGTAAGTTATGCGAACGAAGTTTTCGTTTGAAATCAAGGGACCGGCAGTTAATTCTACAATAAAAAAAATTCAAAAAAAAAGGAAGAATACAACAAAATTTTTATTTATTTGCCATATGAAATTTAAAAAGAATTTATTGGGATTATATAATGCCGGATTATATACTTCCGGTAAACGAAACTTGTGACACATACTATACAAGTAAACTGTGCAATATTTTATTTTTAATATATAATAACATGCTTCTAGGAACCCTTTCCAGAATATTTTTTCCGCGCTTATTTTTTATTGTCATCTGTTAAAAAACCGAGACAAAACTGAACTGTGTAATCTATGAAAATGTACAATGGAAAAAACGCCGTTATATTCTTAATATTAGTAAAAAATACATATGATGCAAATCTTAAAAAACAACAGTATTGTTAGCAGTTCAGCAACGGTTAAAATGTTGAATTTTATTATGAAGATATGTATCTTAAAAATATCGAATACGATAGTCGTAGATAAATATCGATGTATCGATATATGGGTATTTTTAATATCGGCGATATGTATCGATTATAATTTTTTAAATATCGATATTTTGATATATCGATATTTATTGCCCATCCCTATGGACTTATGAAAAGTTATATATAAATTGTGACGTGGAAAACCCTTTGCAACTTATGATTTTGGGGCACTAAGCAACTAACATTAAATTAGAAAAATACTTAAATTTCGGGTTCTAAAACAAGAGTAAGGATAAAGTATATAAATTAAACATTATTAAAATAACCGGTTTATTATACCAAAATAACCGGCTTATTCGATATTCGAAAAATGGACATTTTAAAATAACCGACTTGGGCAAGGCTAAAATAACCGGTCGAATAATCGAATAAGAACCGTTCGATCTCCCTAATACACACATATCGCACTTCATCATAAAGAGGGTATTGACTTAAATTTAAAAATTTTCAGTAGAAGTAAAACTATTTTTAATTTAATATTAAAGGCTTATGACAAAGGATTTGTAAAACAACTTTTTCATTACCAAAAGGATACAAAATAGCACGATATTTTAACAGCAGGTGGATATGAATATTACGTTAATATTTCGAGTTAATATCCTCATTATGATCAAGTGCGATATGTATGAAAATATGCATATGTATGTATGCTTAAAATCATTTTTAAGCTTCTATTAAAAATAATTTAAAATTTTTTTTTGCCAAAATTACTTTTTTACGACATTTAAAATTTCCTTTTTCTTTACAACTGTTGCCATTTTCCCTTAATCCCATGAATAAAAAAACATTGTTTTGTATGTACATACATATTAAAATTAAAAAAGGAAACAAGCTGTAAAGAAGACATTGTATCTAAATAATAAATCTTGAATATTTTTTGTTGTTGCAACTGATTGATATCTGATCCAATTAATACAAATGACAGATATGTAACTGGTATATTTTTCACTTTATACACATCGAAAGTCACTCTCATATTTAAACATACATATGTACATTTATAAACGCATTCAAATATGTGTGTCCATACATAAATAAAACATTAATGAAATGATGTAAATACGTCTGTATGTGAGTGTATGTTCATTTATATGTACATATCTGTGTTCTGGTAATGGTTGTAATTCATACAATCACAAACCATGTCTTTCTTACTCGGGTTTGTTGTTTTTATCATTGAAATGTTTTCAAAAAAGAATCTCATTAAAAGCCCACATGATCCCACATTTTGTACCAGATTTAAATGCAAAAAAAATAAAAATACAAAAGATAATAAAAATAAAGAAAAAAATAAAGTTGCAATTACGACATACCATAAACAATATGTAAATATGCATACATATATACATACATATATGTACATACTAGGGATGCCAATCGAAACTGATTTTTGAAAATCCCGGGATTCGGATTTTTCGGGATCAATGTGTTGCCTTAAAATGCTACTTTTTTAATAAACAACACTTTTTAAATATTCAAAAGGTTTTATATACGTAACAGAAATTTTTAAAAATGAAAACAACAAAACAATTTATTTTATACATATGTTTATAATACTGGCCTCACCCATGATCAAAATGATCAGATTCTGAAAAAAGCTTAAAAAAGTATACGTATCTCCTAGTTTTTCTAGATCAATTCATTTCGGTGTTTTGACAGCAATTAAATTTTTAGTGTGAATTAAGTTGGGACGAAATTAATACACTGCAAAGTGTAGTCCCTCATCGATGTCGATAGCTGAGCTTAAAACTGTAACACTATGTCGACTGCAGTGCAGTACACCTCCAGGGTGAGGGCGAGATTCACAATCAATAATTTAAGTTCGTTTGAAATTTATTTTAAAACAAAATGTTTATACAGATGCTTCTTAAAACAGATTTCAAGTTTAAATAATTTATTTATGAATACTTCAAATAGTGTTTATTTATAAAAAAAATTATTTTATTTACCGTATGTTTTTAAGCACATTTTTTATTATTATTGTGCCGGAAGGAATATGAGCTATTTCATCAATATTATTACTTAATTGTTATAATTATTTCAACTTTTATTCTTTAGTTTCTGAATAAAACTCTAATTGGATCGTCAATTATTTCTTGATTTCTATATTTTGCATAAAAAAATAATCATTTTTATTTTGGTATTATGTCTTAAGCCAAAGTTGAACTTGCTAAACGTAATTGTAAAAAAGGCTTGAGATGTGAATCTGCAAATTTCGTTTCTACTTAAAATTATGGTTTCTAATAAGCAAAATACAAAAATCCTAAAATAGTCGTCATATATCAAGCAAAAATTAAAAATTTAAATACTTGCTGTGTGCCAAAAACAAAAATTAAATTCAAAAATAAGAATTATTTGCAATAAAAAATATAACTCAAATATAATTTTTAATAAGTTTTTTGTATATAGTATAAAAATTTAATAAAAACGAACAGTTTTGTACATAAAAGTTGATATGTTAAAAATCCCGGGACCCATAAAAATAAATGCCGGGATTCGGGATTTATCAATCCCGAAAAATCCCGGGATTTCGGGATTTCCCGTTTGGCATCCCTAGTACATACGTATGCTCATATGTATGCAAAAGTGAATTTTACTTACTTGTGCATGTATTAAACTTGTAAATAACAATAATCTGAGAATATATAAAACACAATTAAAGAAAATACCACGAAAATTGTATAAATATTTATATTTTTAAATTTACTTATGTATGTAAGTTTATATGTGGTATGTAAATCTCTACACTGAAAAGAAAAATCAAATCATTCGTATTATATCAAGCCGAAGAGGTGTCCATAGTACGTACGGTCAGTACGGATTTTCTTTAATAAAATACAGAATGGTTGTTATAAGTACGGATTATGCAAGTAGCCCGTACTTAAGGCAATCCGAAAACGGAATGAACTTCAGTAAAAGTGAGGTTATAATTAATCTAAAACTGTGCTTGATTTAAGAATTTCGAAGTTGGTTTGATTCCGAATACGTACTTGAAATAATCCGAAGAAACTGGATCGATTCTAACCTAAACACCTATCCCAGAGAACCAGAAGGAGATAAAATATTCTTATTTGCTTAGTTTAACTTTACTTTCGCACCTGCTCGTTACACATGCCTGTTTCACCTTTGCTGTATTCCCCCCTTTGTTTACAGACGATTTCTCAGTTATAAGACATCAGCAGCATGCCCGATATGATTTTCGTAATCATTCTACTTTGAAAATTTAATGGCCCATAATCAAAGTCAAAGATAAAGTCGACTTTTTCTAAATTATACTTTAGGAAAAAAGGTGTCAACATGCATTTAAATCCGGTTTATGTTTAAAGTATACTTTATGTTGACTATGAGTGTAAGCCAACTAAATAACTTTAACAAATATAATTCGGGAATTTTCGCTTCTTAGATATTTTAGTTTTTCAACATGAAAATAATGTATGTTTCTCTTCTTTTAGTGTTTTTGTTGTTGTTTGTACACAAAACAAGCACACCATTCTTTACCTAATTTTTAGTGTTGTTGTGATTGTTGTTGTTGCTTTTACAACAAGCTTTTAAAAACTCACGCGTATGTACTAGGGTATTCATTCGATTAACCGTTAATCGGCTAACCGATTAATTACTACCCGATTAACTGATCGGTTAATTTAAAACTGGCTTTTTTCGATTAACGATTAAACCGTTTAATTACAGTCGATTAACCGATGCAACAAAATTGTTTAATTTTTTGTAGAATTATAATATCGAGGGCCTATATTCAAAATCCTCTATCTTAAAAAACACAACTTTTCACAACTGTTTTTTTCGCGTATTACTTGAGTTATTAATATTCGCTATTCTATAATATTTTTTAAATCAACTACTGAATCTTACAGATAATTGGTTCATAAAGTTTTGCATTATTGGGGACTTTTTGCGAGATACAGGGTCTTGCTTCTCAAAAATATTCAATATGTATGTATGAAAATGAAAAGATAGAGGGTCTTGCATTTTAATAAAAATAAATTATTTTGATTTTATTTATGCCATCTGTCGGTGTTTAACGTGGTTTATTTAAGATAATACAACATAAGATAAAAACAATTAACAATTAAACAAAAAGTTATAGCACCAATTTTTTTTTTTTTGTTTTTGCTTTTTTATGTTTGTTTGGAGTTTGATTGGTGTAAATGATCGATAATGGTATTCCGGTGGTATAATGTCAAATTCATGTACAGCTTGCAAAAAATAGTAAAAAAAACGTGTATTGCAAGAACAAGTTATTCCAAAAAATATTTGAAAATTAATTATTAGAAAAGATAGAGGGTTTTGCATTCAGAAAAATTAATTGTGTAAGAAAGAGAAAGTACAAAAATGCAAATAAAACAGCCAAAAAAATATGTTTGTTATGAAAATCACACCATAGATGTTGTTTTACTGAACATTTTACCATTAAAAAGTAATTTTCGTGAAAATCAAAGATAGAGGGTTTTGAATATAGGCCCTCGATATATTTTTTTGTGTTTTAATTATTTGTTTCGTCTCACATACAAAAGGTATGTGTTTTAAAAATATTTTTTCATACAAACAAAGAAGGTGTTCAGTGATCTTTATTTTAAATAACCCAGCTACCATTACGGGAAATTTTTTTGTAAAATCACCCACATGAGCCTTTTCATTTTGCTTTTGAGATTAAAACTGATTTGTCACTTGAGCGATTGAAAATGGATTCATTCATATGTTCAAATAATGATTTATAAATGTCTTGAATTTAAAACTGACTTGTAGTGAACAAGAATCAGCAAATTGTATCACAAATGATTCTTTGAGGTTATTCATCGGTAGGGTACCATTTTCTCAAAACGAGAGTACCATTTTTCATCGAAAAATGTGCTCATATGCGGTTATTTTGCTCTTGAAGCTGAATTCTAAAAGATTCGATTATGATACAAAATGATAGCTGGAAAGTGTTTGGCTGTTAACAGATTTTTGTTTCACGTACTTTTTTTATGTATGTGTTTAGTTATTTGGTTTTCTCATATCTTCTTAAATTTTTTAATAGAATTAACCGAAACCATTAGAAGTGCTAAGCATTTCAAAAAATTAAAACAGGTATCTAATGGTATAATGAAAGATTTTATATGTTTAGAGAAATCCTGGAAAAGGACTGAGAAATAAGATATTCTGTTTTATGAGTGCTTTCGATTTCTTCAACATCTACATTAAATAAAAGAAATTTTTCCAAGTCAAGTTTTATCAAAACTAAAGAAAAGAATCGCTTAAATCCTAAACATTTAAGCCAAATTATTTGTATAAAAGCTTATTTATAAGATCTCCTTAAACTATTGAAATATCTAATAAAATGATCTAACATATTATAAATTAATTAAAAAAATATGTATTACATATTGATGAATTATTTTTTTGTTTGCTCGTTTTAGGTCAAGAATTGTTATGTTATTGTTTTTTTTTCTAATAAACTCCAAAAAAAAAAATAATTTCAGCATTTCTATTTATTTAAGTTACCTAATTTATAAAAAAAATTTATTAATCGCTTAACCGATCAATATCAAAATTAACCGATTAAACCAAAACCTCGGTTAATTAATCGAGCGATTAACCGATTAAAGCAAACGCCCGATTAAATGAATACCCTAGTATGTACGGATATAGAATAAAAAATGGCTCGACTAACGAAAAATCAAGCTTTTGATTACTTAATTTAAGAATTTTGAACTTACATATTTTAAGAAATTCCTGGATTGGTTTTCGAAAGTTGGATTAATTTAAATACTTTCGTCCTTTAAATTTTTAGTACGACTCGTAATAAAAGTAATTAAAAAAAACTTTAATTTAGTACGAGTTTTTCTCTTACACTCACAGAAAAAAATAACAACAGTTACTTAGTTATTAAAAATTATAAAGTTTGTAAATTGTCATATTAAAAATTTGTTTCAGCTGAAGCAAGGCGAATTCATTACAGGTTATCCTAAAAGCCCTGCTGATAACTTTTTTTCTTTAGCTTTATAATTGAATCGTTTATTTCAGAAACCCGTCAACTGACATTTTTTCAAAAATTTTATTATTATAGATTATGAATGGCCTACTTTAGTCACATCGTCTTATGCAGGCAAGCGTCAACTGTTTGGTCTTTTAAAGCAGTGGTTTTCAACCTTTTTGAAGCCGCGGTCACAAAATTATTTTCAAAAAGCGACCCCTTAACGTTTTTGCTCTCGAATTTTGACAATACGAGTATTCAGCCATGTCACAGAAGTGGAATTGATTCCGTACTTTGCTTCTATGGAAAATGTAAAACGAAAATTTTTTTCGGAATGATACCACTTTCATTTTTCAAAGTGGAATTCATATTTTAAGCATTTTTCAGGTGTACAAACTATTCAAAATACATTGTTACCAGTAAAGCACGCTGTCTTTTTGCTTCCTTATCTAAAATAAATATAATTTTATGTGAATTAAATAAAAAAAATTTAATTTTTCGAAATGCTTTTAAAAAAAAAAGAAAAATAAACGGAATTTGTCACAAATCACAAATTTTTTACTTTGATAGAAAAACTTAAATTTGGCTGGATTTCGGGATCAGCTGTTTTCTTGTTTGTTTTGTTTTCTACATTCGTTGCAGTGTTGCCATATTTAATACACAAAAAGTGGTTTCATATTTTTTTGAGGTTTAATGAATCCGAACGGAATCTATAGAAGCTAAAACCATTCCGATCGGAATGGTAACTACGGAATCATTTCCATTCCGAACGGAATTCATGACATGCCTGATTATTCAATGAAAATTAAACAAAAACATTAAAGTTTGCTTAAAACCGTAAAAATGTGAAATCCAAGTAAAACTACACACATGTATATATTTTTTTGTATGAAATACAATTTTTTTATTTGTTTCAATTCAGGTACTTTTATTGCAAAAGAGAAACATTTGTTCTTCTTATAAGCTCAGTGTGTGTGTTTTGTTCGATTTGAAAATCATGATACTATTTCTAAAGAAATATTGTTTTGCAAATCTATACCGAAAAATACCACTGGCTAGTGTTTGTATGAAATATTTTTGGAAGGCACCAAAGATTTGAACTTTGACTGGGAACTTTGTGTTGGTATTTGCACTGACGGTGCTAGAGCAATGACTGGCACTAAAAGTGGATTCGTAACAAGACTTAAAACATTGATGTCGAATGCGAAGTGGACGCATTGTTTTCTCCATCGTCAAGCCTTGGCAGCCAAGTTCTTAACGTCAACTTTATGTGATGTGCTTAATACTGTCATCAAAGTTGTAAATTCCATTAAAAAAAATCTTTACAGTCAAGGTTGTTTCGAACAGTGTGTGAAGATATGGGCGCTGTCTATCAAAATCTTTCTTATCACACAGAGGTGAGGTGGTTATCCAAGGGAAATATGCTGACAAGAGTAATTGAATTGAGATCGAAATTAAATTTTCAAGAAGGAGAATCCGAATATGAAAATTTATTTAATACTCCTAAGTGTCTTTTGAAATTAGAATATATTGCAGACATTTTTCGTCATTTGAACATCTTAATCGCGAGTATGCCAGGGAGAGATGAAAACATTATATCAGCCAAAGTTCAAATCAAAGCATTTATTTAAAAAATGGAAATGTGGTCAACTTCGTTGCAAGAACTACAATTTGGTACTTTCACTAGCTTTGAAAGTATTGCAACAGAAATTTCATCCGATGAACTGGTGAGTGATTTTATTCCTATCATGATAGAAGCGCTGCAAAATTTAAAAAAGGAACTATACCGCTATTTTCTAAAAGAGCTGCAAGAAGATAATGGTGATTGCTGGGTATTAAATCCGTTCATAACTGCGTTGAGTTCGTCGATCTTGCCAATAATTTGAAAGAAAATTTATGTGAGCTTGCAGCCGACAGTATGCTAAAATGAAATATTTACCTCAAAATAATTCTACATTTTGGCCAAAGCGAAAGGCAGAATATCCTGAGCTAGCTAAAAAAGCACTTAAAATATTAATTTAATTTTTAACATTTTATCTGTGCGAAATTACTTTTTCACAAATGGTGAACATTAAAACAAAAACAAGGAATAAATTAAGGCCCTAATCATATAAAACGCAGCGCAACGCCAAAGAATAACATTGAAAGCACAAACAATGTCAAAAATCAAATATTTTTGTATAATTTTGTTGTTGCTTCCTACAGAAATTCACATTGCGTCTTAAAATTTCAAACGCTTCATTGCTTGTGTCGTTGAAAATTTTAAAACGGTACATGAATTTATGTTGAAAGCAACAACAAAATTACAAAATATTTATGACATTGCTTGTGTTTTCAATGTTATTTTTGGCGTTGCGCTGCGTTTTACATGATTAGGGCCTAAATTTAGAAAATGATTTGATTGTTTGTGTGTCACAATTACAACCACGTTTTACGCATTTAACTAAAAATAAGCAAGCCCAGCTTTTATTTATGTTTTTGAATTAACAAAATTAAATTTAAAGTTTTTAGCATTTAATTAAAAATAAGCAGGCCCAGCGTTCGCATTAATATAAGTAATTTTATGTTTTTAAATTCAAATTTTTTTTGTTTTTGAATTAAAAAAAAATCGATGTATTTTATTTGAATCAGCTCGCGACCCACCAGAAAGTTTGCTGCGACCCCCTAGGGAGTCGCGACCCACCGATTGAAAACCATTGTTTTAAAGGATTGTATATTGTTTTGCAATTTCCGTTTAGTGCAGAAAGCGTTTATTAATTTAAAAATTTGGATGATTTTTTTAGTTGTCCGATGATTTAAAAAAGCGCACTTTACCGGTTTCTGAAATAGACGATTTAATTGTTGGATGTACCTGGAATAAATTCGCCTTGAGCTGAAGAAAACTTTTGTGTTAACAAAATTCAAAATAAAATATGAAAAAATCAAATATTTTTTGAATTAAATCACTAAAATAACAAACGGTAAGAGGATTAATGGAAACTGAATTCATCTTTGGCGTAAGGATTATAATACATTTTTCGATTTGTAAAGAAATTTTAATAAGTCTTTTCTTTATTTTAGTTTTTAAATACTTGATGATTATGGTGTATGCAGATGTTAGAACATCCAAGTGCAGCCAGTTCCAAGTCTAAAATAAGTATTAATGTCATTTGTTGTGCAATTTTTATAATTTTTAAATTAAAAATGAATTAAAGTACTATTTTATATAAATGTATCTCTTTGAATAGCAACAACATATTTTGTTAATTTTGTTAACTCTTAATAAAAAACCGCATTTGATGGTTTACAAATATTTTATTCGGTATTACAAACTGATTGTTGGAAATATTTGTTGTGTATTAACAATTTATATTAACAAATTCAGTTGCAGGTGCCTTTTCAATCAAAAGATTAATTGTATGATAATTGATTCGTCGTATTTTTTTTCTGTCTTAGACTGTTCGAAAAATAAATGAACAAGTTTGCAAATTTGTATACAAACTTAAGGGAATTCTTTCGAAATATCTGTTCGTTTTAATAAAAATTAATTAAAAAAAAATTTTATTTATGGTCCCAATTTTTGAAAATGTTAAATTTAGAATTCTTTAAATAATCTATTTTTAGTTTTTCTTTCGAACGGCCACTTGCTCGAGGTAGCAGTTATCGCATATCTCCGGTTTAAGCAGCTTTTCGGTTTTCGTTTGATTTTATCAACTTTATCAGTAATAAAGATTCCAATTATACGGTGTCGAACACCTTTAAGGGTAGTCTACATGATTACCCAAGTCGTACGTATTTTGAGGAATAAACAACACTGTCATGATATTTAAGTTGTTATTGGTTTTTGAAAATATTCAAATAAAAATTATATCAGAGATGCATTTTTGTCAAAATACATACGACTTGAATGACCGTGTAAACTACCTTTTAGCGTTATTTATGTAAATCGCAGTGCAAAAGTCCCACTTAAATCCAGTTGGGATATTTGAAACCAAAATTTAGATATTTTTAAGACTTTAAGATCTAGTTGAAAGGTAATGCCTCAAGAAAAATGTTCAAAGCTCTGAATGGTCTCCAAATATGCCAAAAGATCTTAGAGATAAGGCTAAATTGGATAGTAAATATTATTTTAATAAATACTTTAAAAAGCGATTTTGCATAGTGAGCCCTGTTAACCCACCATAAAGTGTAGATCTATTTCAGTAATGGCACCTTTCAGTCTTCATTTGTAAAATCTTTTAAAATAAGCTAAATAATATTAATGCATTTTTGCAACATTTCTGTGGTAGTTTTTTTTTGCCAATATTTTTAATTGAAATTATGGATAGCGTTCCTTTTAATTTAGCTACAACAAGAAGATGAATATGACCAGCCGATCGGATTAGTGCTGGCAAAGTGTTGAGTAGTGGGTATCGAGTATCAAGTGTTTGCTCTTATTTTTGGTAACTCACAAGTATTTACTCAATACTTTCAGAGTTGTATTCAATTGAAAATGTAAAGCTTTTTCTTTAAAATACAACTCTGTTCGAAAATATCTCTGCAAGATTTATGCAACAGTCAAAAACAATCTAAAATTAAAAAAATTGAAGCTAGAGAAAAAATTTTAAAGAATTTTACTGTTTGTTAACAAATTTAACACCAAAGATTTTAAAATGAATAAAAAAAGCAGTGTTTGGCTTTGAAAAGTTGCTTGAAAACTAAATAAAAAACCATTGAAAGTGCTGTGTATCCGAATGAAATGTATTCAGTATTACTGAGTAATGAAAAGTAGTACAATTTACCGGCACTTAATCGAATATCTGATAATCTCGATAATCCTAAATCTCGATTCATCCATGCGTTCCGAACAATATTTTTGCCCGCACAAAATTTTTTTTATATTGAGTTTGACGTCTTACTTTTAAGAGAGAGAGAGAAATTATATTTAAACTATCTGGTTCAGAACAAAAGATGAATTGATTATATAGTGTTTTTGTATTTATATTACAACAATTGTTTTTTGCTGAATAATTAAATAAAAAAAAATGGGTTTTTATTACATATTCCTTTTATTTTCCGACTTTTTTCTTTTAAATTTTATATTATACATATATGTTAACTAAATTGAATTCTGATCAAAAATTTAAGACTGTAAGTTAGAAATTTAAAATCGCTCGAAATTCATCACACCATTTAAAAACGTTCGTTTTGAAATCGATTGATTTTCATCACACGCCTGATAATTAAAAATTTTGCATGAAAATTGGCGCTTAAACTAAAATTGTTTTTGGTATAAAATCATAACGGTGCCGTCTGTGGCCACGAGATTTGAAGAGATGATGCAAGTGGTGCCAATAAATTCATTTATTAATAAAACCAAAATTGAAAATGATGTCGCTTAAGCTTTTTTTGCGGTTAAGTAGTTTGCTAGTTGTGCTGCAATTTTGTATAATTGTTTATATACATATGCAAATCATATTGTAACTTTGTTTTTCCGGATACATTTTCCGAGATGGATGAGACGATCTGCAGAGTACTCTAAGTAAAAAAATTTTTCTGCGGACATATATGTGGTTCGGAACGCAAGGATGAATCCACCTTAAGATGCTCGTTAAAACAGAATACTCTTAAACTGGAAGTAATAAAGAGCAGTTTGCTTTTGACCACAGCAATAAGAGGACTTTCTGGGTCTTAAAATGACTAGATCTACCCATGCGGATTATTAATTAAAATTGTAGAAGTTATTCAGACGATTTACACCTTTTCTTTGACTCTCCCAATTTAAGACCCATGCTTTGAAAAAGGAGAAATGTATGTATTTTGTTTTTGTTCTGGCCTATGCAAAGGGACTTGAGTGATCATTATAGTTCATAACCAATTTTTCATAATAAAGCTTTGCAATTGTAGACCTTAGAACTACGTAAAGTCCATAGCCACGAAGTTGTTCATCCGAATCTTCAGAAAAATATTTATTTCAATACTTTAAGACTTATACATAAAATATATATGTATGTACACCTGATAGCACAAATACATATGAATGGTTTTAACTTCAATAAAAGTTGTGTAACCCTGGATGGTTACTGTTCGTTGAATCGACGAAGCTCCTTTACACTTAATCATATAACTTTTTTATGTGTATTCAAATTACGCTCTTTTTTTCAACAACGTTAGCTGATGACGAAAGCTTTAAAAAAATAATAACTGCCTATTTCACTAAAACACAAAAATTTATTAAAATTCTTATAAAATTTTGAGAGAAGAAACACATTTATCTTTTATGCTTTATTTTATTTTTCAACTTAACTATAAAATTTCTGTTGGTTTTTTACTTTAAAAATCGTTCCGCTAGAACTTTTTTCTTTAAAAGATCTTTGATTCGAACAAGAGTGACAGCCATATCTAAGCCTCGAACACAATGCTAGCAACATTTTCGTTTTTTCTTCTATCTTATTTCTTCCCAAAGTACCTATTTCATATATTTTCCTTTCATTTTTCGAACAAAACTGTAACAAAATTTTTTTTTTAAAAAGTTGAGTCTACTTCTACTTCAGTAACAATTTGTATGAAAATGTTTATGACGTTTATTAGGTTTGAATGAAATTTTCAACAAAATGTTTTAAAAAATAATAATAAATTCTTAAAATTGTTGTAGGCAAAATTTGCAAACGGTTTCTTAATGGAAAATATGTGTGGTTGTAAAAAAAATTGTTGCTCTATTTTGAACACCAGTGAAAATGTTGTTGCCTATCGTGTACGAGGCTTTATTAATGTACTAAAACGAAGAGTCCCCGTTGGGGTAAAATAAATATAAAACAAATTAAAATAAATAACAAAATATTAATCCAATTTGTGCTAAGCTCAGGGTTTAATTAATATTGGAATAGGTATATTTTAATTGATACGAGTACATACATACATATCTCACTTTATCAAAATTTTTATTTTTACACTTTTTCGAAAAATTCGACAGGTTATATTCACACGCTGTAAAAATAGCGGGTTATTTTGTCTTCTTTTTGGTTTTGTCTTCGATTGGTTTTAAAATTTGTTTTTCATATGCCTTCAATGTAAAATTTAAAATTGTTTTGATTCTCTTGTTGAGTAAGTGTGATATACATATAAGTTATTTACTCACACTTTGCTATATTTCTGATCACTACTGTATAAACAAAAATAAAGTTCGTTATGTACACTTCCATACATATGTACAATCATATGTATGTAAAAATTCTTGTTTTATGTAATATAATTTCAACGAAACGCAAAAAATCTTGTTTACGACAATAAATTCTGTTGTATCCAAAAGAGTAGGACGAATAAAATAATAAAAAAGCAAAACAAGAAAAACAAAATAATTAAGCCAGAAATAAACATTGTAAAATTTTAAGCAGACCATACTCCAAAAACTGATTCGTTTGTGTTGAGAGGCAAGAACAAGTTTTTAAAAATGTAGAAAAACTTTTAAGCTTTTTTGGCCTTAATAGGAATAATAAGCCCTTTTTTAATATTTGCAATCAATTATAATGTAATAAAACGTTTTTCCTCAGAAAAAACGAAATCGTTTGTAGGTATTGTTTGCAAAATGTTTTAGGCATCAGCCACTTACAAACAAATTTAAGAAAACAAATCGTAATAGAAAAGAGGAGTGGAATTTTCAAACTTATTCGGGCTCATATTTCCTTTTCGTTATTTTTAAAATCATCTAAAGATCCGGAAAGTTAATCAAGCCTTTAGTCAGAAAAAAAATTGAACATCATGTCAGCCTTTAAAAAAATGTTTCCCTGTTAAATTAGAATTGATAACTTCTGATAACGCTGCCATAATTCATTTGAGTTTTATTTCCTCCGGTTTTGGTAAGGAACCAAGACCATTATACATATGTACCAGGGATGTTAAAGTTGTACTTTTTTTTTGGTACATTTTTAATTTCTAAAGTACCGTGGTTCTACCGTGACTCATTTGGTACAATTTAAAAATTTGTTATAATTTCCCCTTTTTGAATTTTTAGTAAAGCAAACAAATTATTGAGTCCTTTTCATTGCATTTATGTAGTACAACAAATCGTTAATGTAATGGGCGCTTAAATATGGCGGTTAAAATCGTATAACCTGTTTATACATTTTTAAATTTTTTAGGTACATGGTCTGCTTTATTCATACATATATATGTACCTATGTATATATTGATGTATTATTGTTATTTGTATACATTATTCATAAACACAACACAACACAACTTACAACGTAATTTTTGTTTGTATGCAAGTACCGGTTATCTGTTCAGCAAAAAAAAACAAAAAGAAAAAAATCGAAAAAGCAAAAAATTTATAATAAAATAAAAGAATAAAATGAATGCTAAAAGTAACAGCAAAAAAGCAGCAACAACATTATCAGCAATACAAAAAATTAAAAAAGCGGCAATGTCGACGTCAACAACATGACACGAATTTCAACCAGCAACGACAACCGGCACAATCATTTTTCATATATTCTGGCACATTTCTACATACGTATGCATGCATGTATGTACATGTGTATGTCGCTTTTAGATTGTATGACAGACAATAAAACATTTTTTGTATACATACATATGTATATGTACATACTACACTAATGATCAAAATATTGGGATCGCTAAATTTAGAGGTTGTTATTGAATATAAACAAAAACATCCCACCTCCCTTATTTAAGTCTCGGAAATGTCTTATAGTGATTTTTTAATGCTTTAAATTTCTCTTTGAACTATACTTTTATGGACGAAAGATTCTTCTATGTTATTGAATACCCTTAAAGGCCGGTATTCACTATCCTACACAATCGTACAATTCATTCACACGAAAGTCTGACAGAATTCTATGCGACAAAAAAAAAAAAGTCTGCAAAATCTGGTAGTAATGCCCCACTATCACACAAAAAAAGGTACAAACCCATTTGACTCAGCTTATTTACAAGAAAATGCAACTCTGATCGCATAGAATAGATGTATCATTTTATGAAAGCTTTTATAAACATTTTCTCAAAAAAATCTGTTACTCGATTTCATTTACACTATCTCACTATCATACGAGTACTTTATGAGCGCACATGATTTTTTGGACACAATTTATACGACTAAATAGGATAGTGAATCGTCGGCTTTTGCCCGCAATTTCTACAAAGAGATATCTGATCGTGTTCGTAACTAACATTTAGTTAGTTATCTTTACCTATCTGGTAAAACTATTTTGGCAATTTCAACGTTAATTTTGCCTCCGTTTTTTCCCCTTTAAGTTTTCTTTTAAAATATGGCAACATTTGTATTTATATTAATTTTTTGAATTAACTGTCAAAAATCAATGGTGTCAACGACACTACAGTTTAACCAATAGGTAATACATATGTACGTATTAAAATTAAGATAAATTCATTACACCATATATATCTATACACTGATAGATATCTATGTACAAAGATAAGTGCATTGACAAATTGTTATTGTTGCATGGTAAGTGGCATAAATTATTTAAACATAGAAGCCGCGAAAGTGCAGCACACAAGAAGAGTGAAAAGGCATTTCTAAAGAATTTGGAAGAATTGTTCGATATCGCAGCAGCAAATGCCATGGACGTTATGACTAACAAAGCCGACAAGCAATTTTTAATAAATCAAAGAAATGGTCGGCATGGCGTCATATTAGGCATTGATACAGTCGCCATGCGAAACGAGAAGGCAAGATTGGATCGCATACAAGCTGAAGCAGAGCGGAGAAGAAGGGAGGAGGAACAGTTGGCATCTATTTCAGATACAAGTAATCTTGATGATATCGATTCAAATGATACTACTATTGAAATGAACGACTCCGAAATGGATGTGGACTTTGCTGTGAATACAGTGCCATCTTCTAAAAGAGGCATATTTAATTTTATCGATGAAAGAATTGTGTCTGCTCTCGATAAATGCAAGGTCTCAGATAGATGTGCTGTTCATCTACTGGTCGCAGTTGCTGAGTCGCTAGGCCACGACGTTCAAAAATTGATAATCAATCGGACCACTCTACAGCGAGTACGACAATTACAACGCGAATCAATTGCTACCAAAATAAAAGATAATTACAAATTGAATCCGGATATGCCATGCACTGTTCATTTTGATGGCAAATTGTTACCCAGTATACATGGAAAATCAAAGATTGACCGTCTTCCCGTTATCGTCTCCAATAAGAATGGCGATCAACTGCTTGGCATCCCATCTATACGAAATAGAACTGGCCATCAGATATCGGCCGCGGTAATTAATGTTATTACTGAATGGGGTTTGCAACAAAATATTCAAGCGATTTGTTGCGACACAACAGCATCGAATACAGGACGGTTAAATGGCGCGTGCACGCTACTTCAGCAGGGGCTCGGGCGAAGCTTGATGATTTTGGCCTGTCGTCATCATATTTATGAAATTGTTCTTAAAGCGGTCTTTGATATAAAAATGGGGGCAACATCTGCGCCGGATGTGCTTTTATTCAAGAGATTTCAAGCTAAATGGGGTATGTTCTTGTTGTATAACATATACGAAGCATGTATTTCAATGTAACTTGAAACTAATTACTTTTCAATGCTTTTACTTTTATTGTAGAAGAACTAGATGTTGCTGAATATAAAACGGCTTTGGATGATGATAATGTCGACTTGTCGAACATATCAGACGAAATCGGGAGCTTTTGCATTGACCAATTGAACGAAAAACACAGCAGAGCCGACTATGCTGAGTTTCTTAAGCTTGTTCTGATTTTCTTGGGAAAAACACCGCCATCTGGAGTCTCATTCCGCTCGCCTGGAGCATTTCACCACGCCAGGTGGATGGCGAAAGTAATATATTGCTTGAAAATTTATTTGTTTCGCGGACAATTTGAACTAAAAGCGCGCGAGCTCAAAGGAATACGCGATATATGTTTATTTGTCGTAACATTATATGTTAAAGCCTGGTTTTACGCACCGTTTGCCGCCGCAGCTCCCAATGTTGATTTGGCTTTTTTAATTGATTTGCACAATTATGGTATAGTGGACAAGGATATTTCGAATGCAGCATTAAAAAAAATGTGTGGCCATTTGTGGTATCTTTCTAATGAAGCAGTTGGCTTAGCATTTTTTGACAACAGCATAAATGTTGATGTAAAAGCAAAAATGGTACAGTCTCTCCGAGGTGATCCATCTGAACATGACAACATATTTCAAAATCGAAATATTATACAACCGAAAGATGTACCTTCATTTAAAAACAAAACTTTAGCGTTTTTCGTTACAAAGAGAACCGCGGAATTTTTTAAAAGATTCAATATCTCTACTGAATTCATGGCTTATGAACCTTCTACTTGGCCACAACATAATTCGTACATTGAAGGCTTGCAAGTTGTTCAAAAAATGCAGGTAGTCAATGACGTCTCTGAACGCAAGGTAAAACTAATGGAAGAATTCAACCAGCTCCTCACTCGCGATGAAGAGCAGAAGCAGTTCTTGTTATTAACAGTTGATAAGTATCGTCAACAATACTCAAGTCATTTGAAAAGTACACTGTTGCAAAACGAATGACGAACTAATTTTTATTGTAACGTGTTGCTTTTAATTTATTCATTACTTACAATAAATCTGTATATAAACCCCTATATTGTCGTTGTTTTTAATCAGAATTTAGAGAATTTGGGCATTTTGGAAAGGTAATAGATACATCTTTGTAGGAAAAAAACAATTTTGTATTTGGGTTTATAATTTATACACTAGGGTGTTTACAACGGAAAATTTTGGCAAAAATACCAAAAATTCAAAACTTTGAAGGGCCAGGGATAGCTCAAAAATTCTTCAAATGAGCTGAAATTTTTTCTGGATTAGTTTTTCCATTGACCTCAAAAAATGAGCCCCGGGGAGCGGGATTCGGAGCAAGTTTAAAATATACAACGAAGGGCCAGTCTAATGTACATACATATTTGTAGAAGTTACGGGCATCCAGGGAGTATTTCCACACATATTTAATATTCCGATTTTGAGAACCCTAAAAGTGTTCCCTACTTTGGGAACCTATGGCCGCGCTCTTGATAGGTCTATAAACTCCAAATCCAAATTTTATTTAACTCGAATGCAAGTACCTAATTGTCAACAAAAATGTTATTCCAATCGGACTAACCGTTTAGAAAGTCCAAAATTATTTCCATTTTTTCCAAAATCTGCAATTGTGTGATGGTGGTTCGCATACTGTACGGTACCTTTTTTTGAAACGAATTTTCTCAAAAACCGTTAGCCCTAAGCTATACAGTTGATGATAAGTATTTCGAGCCCTAACCGCCAAAAAGACTCAAGCGCCAAAAACAAAAATTTACAGGATAAGCATTTTTTAAATATCTTTCGGCCATGTCTAGGGATTACGGTGAAATTTGGTTTGTAAACAGTGCTACGTCTGAGCAATATATTGCATTTGATTGATTTTGTATATCTCCAAGATAAGGGCTATTTATGGCGCTAAAGTCTTTTTTGCTGTCACTCTGGATAGGTCTTTACCAATGTTAAGGCGGTTAGCCCTTGTGATTTTACTAAAACACAGCTTTCAGTTTTAATTTTTTTTTATTTTTTCAAATTATTTTTGTGTATAAAATTAAACATAACGTTAAACTAACCCTAAATCCAGTGGTTTTTATTAAAAATTTATGGTTTTTGTTTTCAAAGTTAATAGAAAGTTACTTCAGAATTGGAAATAAAAGTATATAGGTAAAAAAGTTTTAAAAGAAATAATTTTAAAGTAAATATTATATGTCATCCTGATCAGTTTCAGGTAGCGAATCTTTTATAGTTTCGTCGTATTTCAAATTTAAAAATTCGTTGAAAAATTTTGCAGTAAATATGTTTTTATCACAAAGTGTTTTAAAATCTTTGAATTTTTTTGCAGAAATTTTTAAAAAGTTATCATATAAACGGATGGGTTCATTTTGTATCAAAGCAGCGTAATACATGAAATCAGCCAGGCTCTGTCTTCTTTTGTTGCCAATACCCCAATAATGCTCATTTATTGCTAACCGATCAGACTCGCTGCCCTTATCACTACAAAAATTTCCACACTTTTTATTTGCACATGGATTTGGTTGAACACTGGTATCACGCTGTTTCTTATTTTGCATTCTCATTGGTGTTTTTCTTTCCTTTTTGTATCCCCATTTACCCACACACGTCTCCTCTTCTGTGGTTAATGTCTCTGAAAATTCGGAACTGGAACGTGTTTGTAAACAATGCTTTTGTCCAGAAGAATCAGTATCACTATACAAGACCAGTTTTGGTTGAACTCTGAAGTAAAATTTTCATTACCAGAAAATTATATAAAATTTATAGAAATTCTATCAATTTTTTAAAATAAAACACTTAACACTAGTTTCCATAACTCGATTCTTAAAAATCACTCATATAAAATGTAATATTTTTCTATAAAAGACGAATTGTAAGTGAATTGTACTTAAGTCTTTATTGTTTTTGCTGTAAAATCATAACGGTAAATTCTACAGCCCTGATATTCTCTGAGATGATGCAGATGAACATGAATAATAAATTTGAATAATAAAACGAAAATCGTCCATCATGTCGCTACAGCCCTTTTGGTGGTTATGGCTCGATTTGTTCGATAATATAACCGTTATCGAGATTGTTACGAAAAATATTTTATCTTGGCTTTTGACCACGCATAATGTATCAACTTGGATTTTTGGATGCTGTTAAGAACCACAAAAGGAAGCTTCGTGTGAAATTTTAGCTTTTCCTTAATTATGCCGAAGTTTAATGTTTTTATTCCCCAGACAAATAAATATGAATGCATGTACTTTATATATTATGCCTATTATTTTTTTCAAGAGTGTATTTAAAACCATAATAAAAATATATGTATAGGTACATACATATGTATGTATTATAATACATGTGTATGCATATGAACTCGTAGGTATCTACATATGTATCTATCTATCTCTTATTTACTTTTTATGCAATCTTCTACCCAGTGAGTAAAAAAGCGAAAGGCCTTTAATTTTGTTTACCTTCTAAAAGGCATTTCCTTCTCTTTTAAAAGATTTACGGCCTTATGCAAAAAAATTAATATAAACTTGAAGTGCTCGTTATACAAATAATTTGTATGGAGACCCGGTTTTGACCAACACTTCAAGTTCACATTAATTTTTAGCATAAGGCGTTCATTTTCATTTAATTCTGCCTACTTAAGGAAGGCGAAGTTGCGGCGTGGTGAAGTGGTTAAAGTGCTTGCCTACAAAATCAAGCACCCCAGGTTTGCGTCATTGTTTTCGAATTAAAAAAAAAAAATAAGTGGCTTTACCATCCCTCCAAACAATCCAACCAAGAATATCGCTGACCCCTGAAAAAAGAGGATAACATCATGCCAAAGGTTAGACAGCCATCACCCAGTGGAAGACGGTAGAAAAAAAAAAATTAGCAAGATTCCCCACCTCTACACCAAATACACGGAGGGCGTTGTTTCTAGGCAACGACATATTGCAGTCCCATCATCCTAGGACCTGCTACAGCAGACCAATCATCTACTTAGCTGGAAAACCAGCTGATTAGAAAACAACTGCAACAAATCGCGTACGATTAAGATGCTTTGAGGAAGCCATATGGCCCCAAAGGGCGAAATGGAGAAAAAAATCGAAATGAAGGCCACAAGATATTGCAATATTTTCTCTAAAACTTTAAAAACCTCTGAAATTATGACCTTGCCTTAAATACACGCGGTGGAAAATGAAAATAAATTTACGGCATTAAAACGAATTTAAAAAGCCTCATCAGTGCTAAATAAGGCCTACAGAATGGCCGCTGGCTTTGCACTACGTTTTCGTATGCATAATAAATACAATTTTATTTTTATTTTATTTAAAATACATAATAAAAAACAAAATTAAAATAAAATTGAAATAAAAAACTGAGATTATTAAATCGTATCAGTTTCGCTTGTTGTATGGTGTCATTGTTGTCATTCAATTCTGGGGTAACAGTACAACTATTCGTTATGGAACTCAAAATGATCTAGACCGATTTAAATTGTACAAGCACAAATTGAAAATGTATGTACATACATACATATGTATGTACACATAAATAAGTATTAGAAAAAAAATATTAGAGTTTCTAATTTCGCGGTATACATATTTTAATTCCCGAGAATATTTTATTTCCTAAAACATTCTCAAAAAAAAAAAAAAACTAGATAAGATTTTGATTTCAAATTTCCAAGTCTCGTCTGTTTTTCTAATTAAAAAAACATAATGGAAATCCAGTCTATTTGAGTTGGGTCACTTGTATTTATGGATACACCAATACCCCGGTTTGGGTCTCTTCGATTTGCGTCGTTTCTGTGATTTCGTAGTTGCGTGGTTTTTGTTTAAACATGCGTCGCATGACTTCGAAGTTGCGTCGTTAGTGCTTCGATTTGTGTCGTTAATATAAAAATATTTGTACAAAGCTAAAACAGAAAAAGGGGATTTCACATTTAAGTTTAATGCAATTATGTACATATGTATGTGAAATTTGTCTGCTGGTTGCGAGTTGAAGGTCGTTAGAAGTTTAAATTTACATTTGCTGAAGTGAAGTTAAATCTAAATATTTTGCAACAATGAGTCTCAAGCATTATTAAACGATCTAAATTAGGGGAAAAGGCTGTTAATATGGAAAGAAACCTTGGACTAGACCTTTTTACAATATAATTCATTTGTTGTTCCAGAGACGCTAATTAATTTAAAAAAATTTGTTAAAACCGAGACACCGTTTCAACATAAACAGGTTACAAAAATGAGAAGTGCTTAAATGAAACAAATGGAGTCACTTCTTACCATTTGGATTGAAGATCTAAATCAGCGAAGAATGCCCTTAAAACAAATGGTAATTCAAAAGAAAGCTTCAACTTGATTTTAAGATCTAAAGGAATATTATCCGTTATCAAGCCTATCAAGTCAACATTTATTTTTTCAGCTAAAATTATGAAGCTCAGAATAAATTAAATGAAAATTAATACAAATGTATGGAATTTGAATCAAAACGATTCAACATATGATATTAGTATGTAGGTGTTTCACTCCCAACGAGAAAGCAACTTATTTCACACAAGCTTCATCTTATTGCCGGTCAGAGATGGCTCGATTAAACCACCAAGGAAATTTGGCCCATAATAGATGAAAGATGGACTAGGCGGGCATTTCAGCTATCCAGACATCACCTCAGGAACCTTATTGCGGTTATAACTGGCCACCGGCCAATTGGAAGGCACGCCCAAAGGCTAGAGCTCCCTCATAGTCCATATAGAAGTTGCGTTGACGAGGAGGAGGAAGAGTCTTAATCTAAGACTTAAACTATTTGGTCGAAGAACCCTTGGAGTCAAGACGTGTCTCTCTAATATTGATTTAAATAGGATCCACTCCTTTATTAAATCGTCTGGGTGGCTGAGTGAGAATATAAGCAGCCATGTAATATAGGACCCTTAGGAGACGGTGGGACATGGTAACACAACGGAAACTAATCAATGGACCCACGTGAGCTGTGCTTGAGTACGGCTGCCAATGGAACGGCTGTCAAAGGTTTCGGTTTCTCGTCGTTCTCCAGTCCCAATTACTGACGAAAACCGGGGTATTGGTGTATTTGTTTAACTCATTGGTGTAGTTTAATCTTCTCTTGGTTCCAAAATCCTTCGCATCCTTCGCAACACTTCGACATTTTTGCTTTTAATTTAAATTTAGGGCTCCAAACTATTTACGAAACTTTTCAATTTAATATGAATTCTTAAAAATGTTATTTATTGTTTAAGCGATTGCCTTCCTCTTCAATCGTACGATTTTTAAAAAAATCATATGTGCTTAAAAAAGAATTTGACTGATTTTATTTAACAAGCCTGTCCGGCTTGCAAGTGCGATTCTGGCAGATTTTCTTGTGAACGAATCGTACGATTGTGTAGGATAGTGAATCCCGTCCTTTAAAAGCACTACTATTGGATACACATGAGACATAAAACTTTTTATTTAATACAAAATTTTATAATTACATACATTTCTTCTCGAAATTTCTCGAAATATTCAGACCAATCACGAATAAAAATTCCCCGGGAAATTTTTCACTTTCCCCATTCCTCCTATTACAAATAAAATTTCCGCATGAAATTTCTCAGTTTTTCCCGAAATAAAAAACTGTAAGTAGGCTTTTTGGAGAGATGCTGAAAACGAGCTTATCTACATGGGACCACAAAATAATTGTGTAACTGAGCGGAAAAATGTTTGGTATTAATATTCTTAAACGTAATTGATCAATCAAAAAAAAAAAAAAAAGTTAGTACGGCAAAAATAAGTACAAAGTTGTAATAAAATCGTACGTCGAAGTTGTACCGGTAAAACCCGTTATTGTTACCGATAAGTCTGTCAAAAAATACATTTTTAATAAAAAATTTGTAAGGCTATGTTTCCGCGGAATTTAAATTTGGATGTTTTTTTCTCGAGAAAAGTATTTTCCGTGAGAAAAAATTCCTTGGGAATATTCGTGATTGGGCTGATTAGGAATGACAAAAATATCTTTCCCGGGAATTTCCAGAGATATTCTTTCTGCGTATTAACCCTATAAAAAAAACATTCGTTAGAGAACAATTGTTGTTGTCAAGACAATAATAGCCGCTAAAAGTTTGAAATGAAATGTTTTAAATTTAATAGTTTTTCTAAGTGCGCTGGTCAAGTATTTGAGGAAATGGTTTTAATTAAAATAAAGAGAGAGCTGCTCCAGACAGACACTCAAGTTTTACTGATGCAAAGGAATATACATACATATTGTTTTTTTTTAATAAATTTAAAATTATTATAAAATGCTATGAAAAGTTTAGGCTTTGCTTTTATTGCTGAGCAATTGTAAAGATTTATATACGTATGTATGACCGATATGTATGTATTTATGTCAAAAACTTGGAAATTTCCAATTAAATATTCATTTAATTAGAAAAGTAATATACTTTTTGAGAGATTTGCGAAAATAGATAACTAACATATGAGTTTGGCTTTACACTATGAAAGGTTTCTTTCAGAAAGTCTGAGTTTATTGGTGAGAGAAGAATATAATATGCTATTCTTTTCTCCCCTATCACTAATAAACTCAGACTTTCTGAAAGAAAACTTTAATAGCGTGAAGCCAGACTCAGAGCTTTTGTCAAGAGTTTAAAAGAAAAAGAAAAGTAGAATAAAAATGCCTTCTTGACTAAGACCTCTTTTACATATCGGAAATTGAAAGGCTGGCAGACAAAGTTTGCTTTAGTAAGCGGGCGACGCTGTATGCGTGACAAACTTAACTTGAAATAGTTTGCAGCAAAAGATATTTTATCATTCTTAGGATTATTATTACAACTTGCCGTTAGTTAAAGGTAGGATTTTGTCCGACGTATAAAAAGTTTTTCACTGTTACAACGTTGCTTTAAACTTAAGGGAGCAATATGTTAAATCCTACCGGGGAGGTTGATGTTTAGTTAAAATATAGAATAACTTGTTTTACGTCCGACAAAATGCTACACTCACAATATTCTGTACGTAAAATTAACTGAAATTGTAACATAAAATAAATGAATATTCAGTAAAAAAACCGGTCTACTTATTTTTCATTTATTTTTAACGAAAAGTTCATTTAATTTTTACTGTCAAAAATTCAACTGCGAATTCCGAAAAAAACAAATGAATTTTCAGTTATTTTATTAAAATTAACTATCAAAAAAATAACCGACAAATTCCGTAAAAACAAATGAATTTTCAGTTATTTGATGTAATTCAGTAATTTTATATAATACAGGTTTTACTCGAATTTCTAAAAAATACCAGACTCCTGTCCGCTTGTTATTCTAATGAGAGAGAGAGAGAGAGAGAATATTTATTTTTATTTATTTACCCCGTTATACATGTTTGTTTTAGTTTTGGTGTACTGACCACTTTATTTACAGAAGAACTTTCAATTATTTTATATTAAAAATTTGATGTATTTAACTAAATAATTTTAACAAATAGAATATGGGAATTTTCTACACAAAACAAGCTAATCGTTTTTTACTTTTACTTTTTGCCACAGATCTATAACTAGATAACTGAAAATTAATTTTTTGGTAGTTAAATTATATAAAATAACTGAAAAGTCAATTGTATTTACGGAATTTGTGGTTAATTTTTTATAGAATTCGCGGTTGAATTTTTGACAGTAAAAATTAAATTAACTTTTCGTTAAAATAAAATGCAAAATAAGCAGATCGGTTTTGAAATAAATTTACAGTTGTTTTAAATTTTATTTTCATTTAATTTTACATAAAGAATACTTTTACTTAATCAACTGACAATATTAAATGCAACCGAAAATCCGTATTAATGTGCACTTAGTTTTTTTTAATAAATGTTAGAATCAGTTACAAATAAATTTGCTTGGAATTTTAAATGTTTATTTATTTAAAAATGACTGGACGGAATACTTCTTGAATAACATACAGTCCGTTACTGTAATAATATTGTGAGTGTACCTTTAACTAACGGCAAGTTGTAATAAAGGCCCTTAGTAATCATTTTCGGGAACTGTTGAAGACTTAACTGTCTTGATATGTGTATAGCGAAGTTATATTCGACCTCATTTAACCTTTAACATTTGAAGATTATTAATTGGCGTCTTGGACATCTTAAGCCTGATTCTTTGTTCTAATTTGTGTAAAATGTTGAGCAACATTTCTTATTTCATTGGAAAATTTTTACATGTAACAAATGTTAATTAAGGCTAGTTCACCCAGAGAAAAAACATGTTTCAATATGGTCACCTCCAACAAAACTTTTTTTAAAGAACATTTTTAAGCATATTATATTGAATTTAAGCATCTTATTGTCACCGGTAGCCATATTATGGTTAAATTAAATCTCCATCACAAACCCACAACCATATTATGGTTGAATCTAAACATGTTATGGTTAAATATAACAATATTTTTTTTATGCTATGGTTAAAAATAAACCATGCTATTATAAGCGTTAAACATATTTTTGTTATTATTAACGATGACATGTTCGGAGGCAACCATAATGTGGTTGTGGCTTCTTGATGAAGGACTAATTTAACCATAATATGGTTATCGGGGACAATATCATGGTTAAATTCAATGTAATACGCTTAAAAATGTTCTTCAAAGATAGTTTTGGTGGAGGTGCCCATAATGAAACATGTTTTTTCTCTGGGTGTTTACACTAGCACACAAGTCTTACGTATTCCATAAAACTTTGTAAGATTAAAATCTAACGAGTTTGGTTTCTGCTGTCAATCTAATTTAACTTTACAGTTTGTATTCACACTATCACACATAAACACGCTCCTGTTAAAATGCAACCCTGATGCAATGAAATGTATTACTGTTTAGAAAAATTTAAAAATAAAAACGATAAGGTTATATGAGATGTCAAATTTTCAAAATAAACAGAAAATTATTTAGCGTTCGGCTCACACACCCAGAAACGATGTCTATGTTTATGTAGACGGACACAACACTTATGCCCTAATCATGTCAAAACGCAACGCAACGCCAACGAATAACATTAAAGGACAAACAATGTCATAATTATTTTGTAATTTTGTTATTGCTTTCTACACGATGTTGAGAGTCACCCTCGTATATTATAAGTTTTATTTTATTTAGAATTAAACAATTAGTCAATTCACAAGGTATCCTAACATGTCATATTGTCAAAATGTCCTAATATTTCACAATGGTTTAAAAATATTGTTGTTGGTTTGTTAACAAAAAGTGTTTTAAATTAATAGAACGTTGCTTGCTGTGTTTATTGTGCTGTCGTAATTAATCAGAAAAGTCCAGCGCTGAGCGGCTGAGCCGTACAACAATATTTTTAAACCATTGTGAAATATTAGGACACTTTGACAATATGACATGTTATGCTGACTCAATTATGTGAGTCAGCACTTTAGATCAACTCACTGACTTTAGTTTTATTTAGAATTAAACAATCAAAAATTATGCTGACTCAATTATGCGAGTCAGCACTTTAGGAACATACTGACTTTAGTGCAGTCAGCATTTTAATTTTAAGAACTAGGTATAAATAGTGGATAAGAATAGTTTTTAAATAGAAGTTGTAATTAGTAAGGCAAGAAAAAATACCTGGAGTGCTCCGTGGAGATCGCAGGTATTTTTTCTTGCCTTACTAATTACCGTCTAAAACCGTAATAAATATTGCTAATATATTAAAATGTGCTACGTCATAGTGTTATAGGACTAGAAATCACACTGTCGACTTTCGTAAAGATCGGTCCATAATTTACAATAGGTTTCATATAAAGCCTACTCCCGAAAAATAGCTTAGTACGCCTAAACCGTAATAAATAACGCTATCATAACAAACTTTGGTAGTCGGAGTCGCGAGTTTTTGTGGGTATATCGACTCCGACTCCGGTGCAAAAACCTCACTCCGCCTCCATAGCCCTGGATTTTTGACGCTTGTTTTAATTTTTTTCTTATTTTGTTTTGCTTGCCGTTATATGGGTTTTAAAATTGAGAACAAAATTTCTTATGACTATACCTTGTACTTATTCTACCATGGTTTGAATTAATCAGGAGACATATTATCAAAGTTTTATCTTTTTAGGCTCAATGTTCAGGTACTGTAGGATGGCTTTTATGTCATGATTAAGAATTGCCAATACATATTTATCATTATCTAACATCGATCGTTCATAGTTAATTAAATAATTTTCTTCCTTAGAGTGTGATTCGGCATCTTAAGGCCCCATTGTTCTATTGGTGCTTATTTGGGGTCTAAAATAGGCAAATCGCAAAAAAGATTGCAGATGACCAAAAACCAATCTGAAGTTTTATATTGTACTAGTTTAGCCCGGTGTCCGAAATTCGACCACTCGATATTTACTTTAGAGAACCAGTGCGTTATACAACAACAACGTACACATTTTAAGAAAACAACAAAATGCGCTCTTTTCACCCATGTGTTTTCAAAAACATTTTAAAACAACAAAAAGCATTGGATTTTTCAACCACCGTTAATACATGTGTTTTCAAAATAAATTTAAACGCTTTTAAACACTTTAATAAAAAAATATTGTGGATATCTACACAAAAATACCTTCAAAACGATATATGTTATATAAGAATCGGTGGTCGATAAGATACTTAAAAATCAAATACAAAAAAATTGTTCCCGTATTTATATAATGGGTTATTCAAGTAGAGATACTTTTTTCAATAGCCTTTTTTGACAGATCACGTGTGAGTCGTGACATGCTGTCATGTTATTTTTGTTTAGTATTGTTTGGCATTTCATTATGGAAAGACTTACGCGTAAACAACGTTTACAAATCGTTCAACTTTATTACGAAAATTTACGTTCTGTGAATATAATCGGCCTACTGAGCGTACTATTCGCAACACCATCACCGATTTTGAGAGCCAGCATTCCTTATTGGATAATATTCGACCGAATAGACCACGTCCTGCACGCTGTGAAGAAAATATAGCGGCCGCAGCTGAGAGTGTACACGAAGACCGTGGAGAGTCGATTCGGCGCCGTTCGCAGCAACTCGGACTGACGTATGGAACGACTTGGAGCATTTTACGTCGAGATCTTAAATTGAGAGAGTATAAAATACAGCTTGTGCAACAACTGAAGCCGCTCGACCTTCCCAGGCGACATCGCTTCGCTCTATGGGCTCTTGAAAAGTTCCAAGAAGATCCGACGTTTTCGAGGCAAATTTTGTTCAGCGATGAGGCCCATTTCTGGCTCAATGGGTATGTAAACAAACAAAAGTGCCGCATTTGGGACGAAGAGCAACCTGAAGAGATTCAAGAACTGCCACTTCATCCATATTTCTTTAAACATGATGCCGGTGCGAACGTAACTGTCAATGACGACCGTTATCGTGCCATGATAACCGACTATTTGATGCCTGAAATTGAAGCTCGTGATCTCGGCGACATTTGGTTTCAGCAACGTCGCATCAATTAATGGATTTATTGAGAGAACACATCGGTGAGCACTTAATTTCACGTTTTTGGCCGGTCGATTGGCCACCAAGATCGTGTGATATCACACCGTTAGACTTTTTGCTGTGGGGATATGTAAAGTCTAAAGTTTACGCGGACAAACCCGCTTCGATTCAGGTGTTGGAGGAAAACATCACGCGTGTCATTCGCCAGTTACCAGTCGAAATGCTCGAACGAGTCATCGAAAATTGGACTCAACGGATGGACCATCTGCGACGTAGCAACGGCCAACATTTGATAGACATAATCTTCAAAAATTAAATGCCAAAGAATGTTTTATCAAATGATAATAAACAT
The DNA here is from genome assembly GCA_943735925.1 of Pollenia amentaria. Lineage (NCBI taxonomy): Eukaryota > Metazoa > Arthropoda > Insecta > Diptera > Polleniidae > Pollenia > Pollenia amentaria. The sequence goes on from OX031008.1 coordinate 149,626,361, forward strand.
TCCCCATTAAATTTGAATTTTCTGTGAGTTTTTCTTTAAAAAAGTAGGGAACTTCGAAATGGATCATAAGATGTATGTATGTAAGTATATGTAGTTTTGACCAGCACATTGCGAAACTGTTTGACCGTAGAAAAATGGCAAAGTGAGACTGGTTTTCATTTCGTTCTTGATTTTGAAATAAAATTTCAAAATTTAATTGAAGATGGCACACGTGTTAGTAGAATGAAATCATATGTACATTATTTAAATATGTATTCACATATATGTATGTAGCTATAATATTTAAGAATTATTTTAATGTATGTACATACATATGTACATTAATAATTTTTATTAAAACAAATTTCCCATAAATATTTTAAAGTTCTGTATATCACATGTTTAATTTAATATGATGACAATACCAAGCAAAGTTAACATATTTATAAGCATATAAAATTTATTTTTATAAAAAAAAATGTTTTCACATAATTAACTATAATGAATTCCACAAACAATATCTCTATACTCAATACATACAAACAAACTTGTATATCTGTTTATTTTGTAGATAATATTCGTACAAAAATACATATGCTAAATATTATTTGATTAGAATATTAATTAATGGCTTTAGCTTAAAATTCGTATTATCCATAGATACATGCATATTTTTTAAGTCATTCACGTTTTGTATTGATAAATATTTACATATTTATTTATTTCTTTGTTTATTGTTAAATTTTTTTTATTTTATTCACAGTCACAGGCATCATCATCATCAATTCAATCCAACCATTTATCTATCCATCTACTTAATTAATTCAAATGTTTTTTTTGTATTGGAAATTGAAATGTGGCAACATTGTAAGGAATTATAAAGTTATTAATTAACATGTTCCCTTTAATTTAAAGTGTATGCAGTTAGTTTGTGATTATATTTTTTCTGCTTTTGGCTTATTTTCTGTGAAACAGTGTTAGTAAAAACTTTGGCAAGTAATGCGATGGGTCAAGTAACTGGTAAGGAAAGTACACACCTATGGACAAACTGGGGCCTATCGATATCAAATGCCTTAATTTGCCCCCTGATTAGTAAGCATCAGATGTGATAACACTAATGCCGATTAATTTTCTGAAAAAAGTATGTTACATTATAAATATGTTATACTTTTTAAATGTTACTTAAAATCACTCGAAGTGTTACATTTTGTACAACTTCAATCGAACAAAATAAACTGATTTTATCATTAATGGACGTTATTTATTAGCGATTTTTGAAATTATTTAAGAGGCTTTCGCACACTGTTGTGAGTTGGAAACAAACATTGACGCCACCTATTACGAGCAAAAAATTAAAACGATAATAATAAATACATAGATATCGATCATTTTTATACCCACTGATTAGTAAGCATCGTATTTGATAAAACTAATGCCGATTAATTTTCTGAGAAAAGTATATTATATTATAAATATTTTACACTTTTTAAATGTTACTTAAAATTACTCGAAGTGTTACATGTTGTACAACTTCAATCGAACAAAATAAACTGATTTTTATCATTAATGGACGTTATTTATTAGCGATTTTTGAAATTATTTAAGAGGCTTTCGCACACTGTTGTGGTTTGGAAACAAACATTGACACCACCTATTCTATAACCTATGTCGATAATTTTTATACCCTCAATCTCTAGCTTAAATATTCATCTTAGACCCCATAAAGTATATACATACTGGGCCCTTGAGTAATTCCTAGTCGCTTTAGCCATGTCCGTCTGACTGTCCGTGTGTTGATATCACGCTTACTTTCGAACGACTCAAGCGAAAAGAACAATGTTGGTGTTAAGTTGTTTTTAGTTCTCCTAAGCAGTTTGGTATTGAAATCCAGCAAAATCGGTGCAGTACACAGAAAAAATTAATAATTGTCTCTAATCACCAAATTTATAGAATCCAGCAAACAATTTGTTGATTTGACACCTATTACCAAAATGATTATTTTGATTACTAAAAATTGTAAAAATTTAAAATTGAGATTTTTTTTTAATAAATTATATTTTTAATTTTAATTAAAAAAATGATCAAAATACGTTGCCATTTTAAACAATGTGTTAATTGATTTAAATAAATATAGCTCAGGTTTTGACAATTCCCAAAAACAATTCTACAAGTAAAAATTATTTTATATTAAGCGAAATAATCAATTAAGATTTTTTGTTATTTAGTTAATATTTTAATTTAAAATTTATTTCGAAACAACTAAAATATTAATTAAAACAGAATTATATTTTTAATTTTTTTTTTTTTTCAACTAAAGAAATAATTGAAATACTTTCCAATAAATATACAGAAAACAATAAAAATTGTCTCTAATCACCAAATTCATACCAAATTCATAGAATCAAGCAAACAATTTGTTGATTTTGCACCTATTACCAAAATGATTATATTGATTACTAAAACTTGTAAAATTTTGAATATTTTTTTCAATAAAAGATATTTTAAATTTTAATTAAAAAAATGATTAAGAAACTTTGCCGGCTTAAACCAAGGCGAATTCATACAGGTGACATTTTCGAGTCATCTGTTTATTTATTTGTGTGTATACAGAATGTCATGCTTTGTTTACATTTTGTGAAAAAATTTGTTAAAATTTAAAATTTAATACAAATCCAAATACTTGAAAATAACTTTTTTAAATTTTATAAAACAAAAAGAGTGAATATTAAATATAAAGTCAGTGAATTAAAAGTGCCGTAAGGAATAAATGGAGCAACAATAAATTTGCAATACAGGAAAAAGTTATATCTTCTAAAGCAATTGCGTATATTTTATAAAAACAAATTCCCTTGTTTATATTTTCAACAAATAATTTTGACATTCAGTCTAACTTTTTACAAAAATAAAAGAGATAGCTAGCATAACTGTATCTCATGATGCGGTCACCTGTATGAATTCGCCTGGTTCAAAAAATGTGTTAATTTGTTTATTTAAATATAGCTCATGTTTTGACAATTGCCAAGAACAATTCTACAAGTTTAAATTATTTTATTTTAAACGAAAAAATCAATTAAGATTTTTTGTTATTAAATGATAAAAAACTAATGAAAATTTTTTCTGTGCGGGATATGAGATTTGAATCCAACTGAGTTGTGAATCCAAATTTTGTTACAAAACCTTACATAAATGGTGGTGAAACGGTGGTGCACGGACCGACATAATTTATTGCACAAATTTGTTTTATATGGCTACATACTAAATTTCGTGAACAGATTAAAACGCCTTAAACTGTTACCAATAGGCCTTTATCGCAGAGTCAAATGCGTAGGTTAATTTTATACCCTCCACCACAATAAGTTGAAAAGAGAGTATACTAAGTTTGTAATTCCGTGTGAAACTTTTTTAATCTTCATTTAAGACCCCATAGTAGCGGAATGCACAACTGCGATTTTGCACAACTTCGTTCCATATGACTAGAACTCATACGGCAAAATTTCGTGAATATCGGCTTATAATTTACCAAACGCCCCATATAAAGCCCATTTCGGAAATATTCCAAAATATTCTAAGATATTATGTCAAATATTTGACGAAAATAAACGGGACCAACCGGCAAACTAATATATAATTTCCTTTATTTACAATATTTATTTTATTTATAATGCCACATCTTAAATAAAACAGTTTTTGCTATGTACAGCAGTACAATTAGTTTTATTTTCTGATATTAAGACCATGTTTAACCTTATTAGCTATTAACAAAAGTAGTGGTTAGGCTTATTTGGTCAAATATTTAATAAGTATGACTGACCGTAGCTTAAGTTTAGGTGGAGGTTATCAAAGATTCGGCACAGCCGCATATAGCAATCTAACTTGTTTAAGCTCAAATATCCCGAAGGTCATTTGATCTTTAAACCACTCTAAGTACTGTCGCAACTAAGACATATTTGCACGGCTATCTCAGACACTGTAAGTCCCTTGATTTTTGACGGAGTGTTGGTGGCATTATGTTCTTTAGGGTTCTTTGACCTATCGAATTTAAGTCGTTACTTATAATTTTAGAAATATTTTAATTAAAAATATTTATAACTTCTTTTATTCTAATCCTCATACTTTTTAAACATTGTCTTCAAAGTTCTCCCTCCAACACAACATCATAATTCATTTAAAAATTCCTCTTGCCCACACTTAGAAATTTTACACCAGAATAAATATAAAAATCCACAACTAATAATTCATACTTGTGTTACGCAAATCAATGAAGGCTGTTATAAGTTTAAATTTTTTTTTTGTGTGAAATTTTTGTTGATGCTTCTTCATTTTCTTGTTTTCAAATTTAATTTCCCTAAATTATGGTTTTCCTCAACTTAACTGCTGCCAATTTATCTGACAAGTTTTTACTATTGATGGGTGTGTTTGGCAGTACTGTATCTGTAAGATACATATATCATTTAAGTATGTGTGTGCAAATTTTTCAGCTCACCGTTGTCTACGTCAGAAAATATTTTCTATAATGACCAACAGGTGTCAATTATGTTGTACATGGTCATCGCACCCAAATACAATTTTTTACTGCTACTACATGCTAAATATATAAACAGATACATTAGCAGGGATGCGGAAAGCAAAAAAATTATTACACTGGGTATTTAAAGTTCAAAAAAAATTACAAATTGCGGTTAATGTGGAAAAACTTATTGGTACTTTTTTTTTGAAGAAAGAGTACCTTAGACAACATTTTTAAGGTTTCTTTTGTAAATTTATTGGGGTTTTTGGAAATTGTAGAATTATTTTTATTGAATATAAATTTTGGTACTGTACCGCCCAGTAATTTTATTTATATGGACGGAATTTTGAAGATCTAAGCATAATTGCCCCAACAAACACGAAGTCAAGCCTTTGTTATGAAATGACTTTATCATTTGGCATCAAACACAATTTTTAAACCTTTTTCAACTGTTTGATTTTGACATTTGATTTCAAATTGATAATGATTTGAATGTATACATTTGACATACAATGTTGTACGCTCGCGGTGCTACGCCATGACAATCCTCAAAACAAAAAGGTGTCCAGTCTTTGCAAGAACTAGAGGAAGGAAGGAAGGAACACTATTTCATCTTTTAGCTATGGTGCCGAATATAAATCTCACAGCTTATTTAAAAAAAATAATAAATTTAAAGAAAAAAATTTTGTTTTCATTTATGTTTCACATTGTATTAAAATTCACATTTGAAAAATATTTGAGAATAGCATTTGAAAGCAAGTTGAATTTAAATGCATTTCTCAATTTGAAAATAATTGCCCTTTTTTGTTGAGAATGCTGTGATTTTCAAATGATTTTCAAATCATTATCAAACGTTTGTCGTTTGAGAAAAGGTTTGATTTCAAATCAATTTCAATTTGATATCAAACCTCCGTGTTTGTTTCAAACCTTTGATATCAAACCTCCGTGTTTAACTTTAATCGCCATTTTTTAAACATTTCATAACTATTTGATATCAAATTGATAAAACATTGTATGTCAAATGTTTACATTTAAATCATTATCAATTTGAATCCAAAGGTTAAAATCAAACAGTTGAAAAAGGTTTGAAAATTGTGTTTGATGTCAAATGATAAAGTCATTTCATATCAAAGGTTTGACTTCGTGTTTGTTAAGGAGTAGTCCAATTGTAAACTCCGCTAAGTAAAAAAAAAAAAATTAAAATTGTGTGAAAGCCGCATATTATTTTTTTTTAAATGCCTCCCTATGCCATTATGAATCTCGTTCAAAAGTCGGTAAGCTATGCTCGATATCTGTTTAAATATTCAATACTTTTGCAAAACTCTCTATATTGCTTGGCATTTCAAATTTAAAAAAAAACTGTTTTAATCGATTTTCAGGATTTTGGTTTCTTTTTGCTTAGCAGTGTTTGCAGGTGGACTATTCAATTTAGAATATACGTTATGTCATTTTTGTACTATAAAGTATTTATCTGAAAATCGTGGCTACCAGCCATTAGAAAGATTGGTCCTGGACTGGCTAATCGTGATTTGAAATCACGTGATTTTCAGAGCAGGCCTGTATTTTTTTTTTATTTTATTTTTTTTCGATGACACACAACAAAAAAATTAATTAATGCTTTAAACATTTGCGTCGTACGTCGTAAAACCAAGGGATGTAACAAATACCGATACCGATATATCGGCGATAGTTTAGATTTTTCTATATATCGGTATCGGCGATAATTTGCTTATTTTTTTTTTGCATACCATATAAGAGAAATAACACATTAACAAGCAGAGCATAAAATCATAACAGAATAATGAAATTGTTTCATATAACAAATGAATCAAAGGAGATGAAGAATAGTCCCAAAATTTTGCGGCTGAGCATTAGATTTAAATTAAACATTTGAGGCTTTAGAAAATAATGAAACCGATTGTTTATCTACCACTCTTGACCCTCGATACAATGCTCGAATATTTCAAAGACAATCGACCTAACATGGCCTTGCATTTCGAATGTGTTGAAAACACGGTTACGCCTACAGGTTCAGTCATTTTGGTAAAAAAATCTTTTATTTTTTGTTAGTTTTATCATGAATCTATTTTATTCTTTGTTTTTAAATCTTATTAAATTTTAAATATTAATAACCTCTTACACTGTAATTTTGTATAATTTAACTTAAATTCAAATTCAGTATGCGTATCGGTATCGATATCGGCGATATTTTATTTTGAGTATCGGTGTCGGTATCGCATCGGCAAAAGCGCGTATCGTTACCTCCCTAGTAAGAACATAGGAAGTATGGACGCAAATTTTTAAATACTACCTTTATTAACCGACAATTCCGTCGTAAACGTATTTTGTTTTCTTTTGACTGAATTATAAAAAAAATTCCAAAATTTATTTTATTTAATTTGAAAACAAAAAAATTCCATTTTATAGTTTAACTTTTCTTTTTCTATGAAAAAAAAAAACGGTCGCAACAGGCGTATGCAATAGAATAAGATCTAAGTCAACGTATGAAGTAGATACGCTTTACGTTTGCGTCAGCTATTGTATGCCTTTGTATAAGATATTATACGTTTTAAGTTGACAACGTATATACATCGTACGTTACACGTTCATACGGTGCAATTATGTTCCTACGGCCGAAAAACAAAGTGATAGATTTCAATAACTCAACGTAAGTTAAATGTTAAAAGTGTCCCAACCTTAGTACTTTGCGTTAACGGAAACATACGACATGGGACAAAGCTCATAGGAAAACTTGTATATCAACTTAGTTGTCAGTTGAAAAAAGCGACGTATAAAGTACAAAGTATTCTATGTGACTCGGCCTTAAGTCCTTAGCAAGTGATATGGACATGACAATAACGTTCATTTACGCAGAACTGTACAATTTGTCTTTACTCCCTATTTTCATAACAAAACCTGTAAACTTTTTATGTTGAAAACAACAAATAGTACCAAATAAAGTAACATCAAAACATTTCCCAAAACCATTAAACACAGGTAGGTACATAATTGTGCTTGTTATGTGCATAAACTTAATTCTATTGCAGACATTTATTTTTGTTCGTTTGCATTTTATAGTATAAAAACAAGTGAGTCTAGTGAATGAATAAATGACTGGCTGACAGACTGACGACTGAACAGAACAGAATGATATGACAGACAGAAGACTGACTTATGCATTAACTAACTCATAGACTGATATACAACGTAACATCAACAACACATACAAACGTAATATTCCTCGTAGTAGTTAATGAACATTAAAATACTCATTCATACCTGTGCTATTTATTCATTAAATCTGAAAAAAAAAAAAAAAATAAATTAAAAAATTATAAAGAAACTTAATTTTTATTTATAAAAATAACGTTGACTTTTTCAATTTGAATAGAGGTGTGAGTTTTTTTTTGTTATTTGTTTGCATTTATTATTCATTAAAGGTGAATTTTTTTTCCATATAAATTTTAAATTATTTTTGTGTTATTGTTGGTATAATAAATAAATGTGTTGTTGAATTATTTAATAAAGAAGATGATTCATGCATAAGTTTTGTTGCGGAAAACAAATCAAAATAGAAATATTATTTAATTACTTTATACATTAAGAATACACAGAAACAATTTTTGCCATTGTTTTTTTAATTAGGCCATTTATTAAAAAATAAAATCAGTCTTAATTAATAATTTAGTCAAGTGAATTAAACGTTTACTTATATCAACAACATTACTGCAGAAAATTTTCTTAATATCAAAAAATATTTAATTAATGCTGTTAATTTGCTTTCTAGTGCAAATTTAATGAATTTTTTAATTAGTATCACAAGTATTTTTTAATTGAAATAAATTTTTATTTTTTTCTGTGTAGCCAACAATTAATTTTGTCATTTTAATTTATTTCACAATGACAGCAAGTGAGATTTTTTTTTTTATCAATTGTAGACTTGACCTAAGTTAAGGATTTGTAATAGACATTTAAATTGAAGAGAGTATGAATGTATTTAGAACGCGTATGTGAAACTGGTTTTTACACGTTTTTAAACTAAAACCACCATATTCCCTTCATAGATTAGAGATGTTATTTCCTTATAATTAATGATAAAAAGTGTTTTTTCACTGAAAATCCCCAGATTCTGGCAGGCAGATTTATTATCGTTAATAATGATGGATAAGAAAAATTTTAAAATGTAAATAACTGATAAAATTAGTTTTTTCAGTATTTATTTATTGAATCTTCATATATTAAATATGAACTAACAATAATTAATCAAATCTTGTCCTAATATTTACTTTATGTCCTGCCAGTGCCAGACAAAACAGATTTCGTCATTACGGTTTCTGTTCACATATGTAGGTGTTTATCGCTCATCTAATTGGGTGAGTGCTGCAGTGTCTCTTCTCCTTAAGCGAGTGTGGTCGACATAATTTAAAATATTTCGAGCTAATGGATTTGGGTGCAGTTCCAGCGTTTTTTAACATTTTACTGCATATTTCATTATGATAGTTTTTACTAATGGCACATTGAGATCCTTGTGGATATTTGAGTTTTTGACGTACCAGGGAGCGGCTGTGATTATTCGAAGAAGTTTATTTTGGTGCCTTTGAATTTTTTCGATGTTAGAGGCCGAGGCAGTGCCCCATAACTGAATACCGTAGCACCAAATTGGCTTTAAGATAGAGTTGTAAAGAAGAAGTTTGCAATCGAGACTAAGAACAGAATTTCTTCCAATAAGCCAATTAATTTGAATTGGTTTTAGTTTCATTTGAGTTAATTTAGTCTAATAAAATGAAAAATATATTTTACTAGCTTAACCCGGTGCGCTTTGCTACCCCCATCAAAATAAAATTAGTAACATGTTTTTAAAACACCTCTCGTGTATTAATAACAAAGCATCTTTTACTACATTTGAATTCTTTTACAGTAACCGTTCTACAGACATACAAAATGTGTCTTCATATGGGAGGTTCAGCACCTACTTTTCCCATTGAATCTTCTTTTTGACAGATGTTGGGTAATATTTTCTAAGCTATTTGTACAAAATTGGAATACTTTTACTGTTACAGTACTAAAAATATGTTGATAAAGATTTACTGTCATTGTATGGAAGGTGCCACGTCCAATTATCAAATCCAACAGACTTTCTGCCAAATGTTTTGTATTGATAACCAAGTTATTTGCTTCATATTCGAAAACTCTTCTTTTAACCGTTCCCCAGATATAAGGTTATTCATATGCCATTATATGGGTGATGCCATGCCTACTTTAAAATTAAGAAATATTAGCGCCAGGTAATTATTGTGAAAATTTCAGGAAAATCGGTTTCGTAGTTAAGGAGTCTATAGGGAAGAAACTAACATACGCTTTTTTATTTATATATTATTTATTGCTCCCCCTGCACCTACCCCCTTTATTTTTATTTTGAAAAGTGTAGTTTACTATAAGAGTGGGTCCTACAAAGCTCGAAGATTTTTACCTTCAGATATTCGGCATTAAATATTTTCATTCTATAGGGGTAGTGCTTCTCCCCGGTCTACCGCGCAAATTTTTATTTTGAAATTTACAGTTTACCATAATAGTGGCTTTAACCACGTTTGAAGATTCTCGCAATTATAGTTCTTCAGTTACGCGATATATAAAATATACATTCTATGGGAGTTATTCTCCCCCTGCGTCTACACCTTTATTTTAATTTTCAAAGGTTTAGCTTATCAATAGAGCAACTCCTACCTAGTTTGAACATTCTCACTATAACAGCTCTTAAGATATGCGATATTAAACATTGGCGTCCTATGGGGGTACCACTCCCCCGGCAGCTATCTTACTTCAAGAAAATGAGTGCAGCGCCTCTTAAGATATCCGATACTTAATATTGGTATCCTATGGGGGGGGGGGGGGGTACCACTATTTTATTTTCGGGGCCCTTGTGATGTTACTTTAAAAATTTCAGGAAAATCGTTTCAGTCGTTTAGGAATCTATAAGCCAACAAATAGACAAACATATTTCATTTTTATATACACACATATATAGATATACTGTGGCAACATTGCAGTAGATACCCTACAAAAAACGAGACTACTCTATACATGCGTGTATGGACTACTCCATAAGGGAGTAGGACTACTCCAATACCTAACCTAAATGTATGTAAAAACATACTCCAATTTGTATTGCGATGTCCTAGGGCTGGACCACGTAACCCAGCTATGCATTACAAAGGAGTAGTTTTAAAACTACTCCATTGTATACACAAGAGGATTAGTTTTAACTTCGTTTAAAAACGAAAACATGTCGTTAAAAAACGAAGACATGTCGTCTCACTACAAACACTTTTTAACAATGACATGGTCCATGCTTACATTACATCGGACCAGTCCATGGAGTAGTCCATTTAATCAAATTGGATCAGGTGGTCCAATATTATTTGCAGGATACCGACTACTTTTGGCTGTTTAAAATACGTAGTGGAAACGACTTACTTTTTTTTTTCTAATAATAAAAACCGAAATTAATTATTGTGCTGTATTTTTTGTTTTCAAGGGTAAATTGTTTTGTTTTTTGTGTTAAATTGTGCTTGTTGAAATAGTTTGAATAATTTTCTTTGACATAAAACTCATTGAAATTACCATATCTTCAACAGAAAATATTATACTTTGTCTCAAATTCTTAAAGTTCACTTGTAAAGTTACCATGAGGACAAACCTGCTGGTAGCTTATCAGTCACTTTTTAAGTTAATGTAAACTTGTAATAATCAAAAACCATTTATCTGTCAGATGCCATCCGTAAAATAACTATTTGTAAGATGTAATAATGACTCTTAGAGTAGTTTAAAACGGAAACTAAAGTTTGAAATAAAAAACGAAATCAATTAAAAGGATTATTTTCAAATGGCGAAATTGGTTACAAGATCTAGAATACTGTCAGTACTTTCTTCTTATATTTATACCCACACCACAATAGTGGAGATGGTATTATGCAGTTGTGCTGATGTTTGTAACATTTTAACAACACTTTTGTTATAGATCCACCTTAAAGTATGCCGATAAAGTGATTCTGAGTCGATCTAACGATGTCCGTGCGGCTGACTGGCAGGCTGGCTGTGCGCAAAGTACAGTTCGCAATTGTGAAGATAATTTCATGAAATTTGGAACGTAGGGTCTAAATGGCACAAGGATCAAAAATGGGGCGAATCTGCTTTCCAAAATAGGGTCTTTGTGCCCACTATCAAATTAATTTTAATGAAATTTAAAAAAAGATAGATTATACCACGAGGGGAAATAGGGGGCAATTTCTGCCTTTCCGGAACTATCAAAGAGATTTTAATGAAATTTAAAACAAAGATAGATCCTGTTAATAAAGCCACATTAGGTATGCTTTTTCCAAAGCTAGGCCCCGAATAGGTACACGTGTAGGGTATCATACATGTGTTAGTTTGCCTTAAATGATATCGATATAAAGGACTATTTTAAAATTGCATTGGCGTAGGCTTTTTCTATTGGTTAGAATTCGGCTAGTGAATTCACTAGTGAATTCGCCTTGATACACAGCTTAAAAAAGTGTTGCATGCTAAGGCAAATACAGTACATATGAGCGCTTTTGCTTGAAAAAGTCGCAAACTTCTTGGTTTTATTTAAAAAACCTGCCGTTTTTTGCATTTTTTTTTTTTTATATTAACAAAATTTTCTGTAGTAGTGATTTTCTTATCAGTAAACGTTTAATACTCGTGATTAATTTTTTTTAATTAAAAATTATTTAATTTTTTATTAATGGTTTAATTGAAAAAATGGCGATATTTTTTCTGTGTTAATTGGTATTACTAAATATGGATTCAATCTAGTTTCCTTCGGGGTTGTGCGTAAGCGACTTGATCAACATATCTGGGTCTTAAAATTTGCTTAGATCTAAAGATCACGGCTGACCGGTAACCTGCAGCCGCCAGGGGAATTGGTTCTAGAATTGATTTTAGTAAGAGCTCTACGGCGATCACGTGGTGCCTTTGACTTATACCTGAATCGCAGAAAGAGATCTTTAAAATATTGGGTTAGACACTGAATTTTGGCCGTAACCTAAGGCGAAGTTTCTCCTGCTGGGGAATGTTCTGTGTGCTGCTGCTTTTCAAAACAGTCTGATTTTGCAGTAGAAGTTAACAAGTCTTATCCCCTCAGCAAGGGGAAAGTACAAAAATTAAGTCATGTGCAGTAAGTAAACTTGGTGCAGAGTGTACCGTGAGTTGAGGCCATAATAACTAATACTCACTTGAACATATATATGGACTCTACAAGCATCACGGAAAGCCGTAGCTGTCTGGAATATTATTCCGGGACGAAGTTCCGCCTTCTGGTGGATGTGTGTAAAGTTGTGGCTTTTGGATTGGAGGTAAGATACCTCCAGCTTAGTCCAGACAAACATAAGCTTAAATTGACCCCTATGTGAATAGTAATTTTTAGCAAACCGTTTCACCCTAAATGCCATCGGGTATTAAGCGTATGTGTCTTAAGTTGCACTCTCGAGGATTGCTCAAAAATTGCGTGCGTTAGCACCTTTTGAAGATCACGTAGTAAGAGTGTTTTAAACTCTAAGTAATGGCAGATATGTTTATCTAAAAGACGTCGGGTCATTTTTAAGCTATAGAAATAGTGAAGCAGTTCGGTCTTTGTGAAGACAAGAAAATAGTGCTATAGTGTTATTCTTGATTTAACATTAAAGTAACCCGAATTTCCAATACTTGTATTTTAATTCTATCCAAATTAATCAAAATTACACATTTCGAGATCTTCTTTAAAAGCCTTACAAAATATTGTAAACAAATCTCTAAATAAAAATAAAGCAAAACTATAATTTTTGATTTAAAATGCCCATACTCGTAAAATAAATAATAATTTATTTATGGTATTATGTTAATGCTTAAGCGTCATACTGAGTGTAATGGCAATGTGAAAAACTCCAGGTGGTTTTTTTAATTTTTTTTCAAACTCCCTCATAAAGATAAAAAAAAAATTGGTATTATATTATTTTCTCATTTTCTTTATAATAGCTTTATAAATGCCTGCATGACTTAAAATTAAAATAAATGTTAGAGGCTCAAAAAAAAAAGCAAATAAAAAAGAAATCAAGTAAAATAATACAAGTTTTATTGATAAAATCAATAAGATATTAGAAATAAAAATGCAACTGTGGCCTGTCAGAAAACCTCCAAGCCACCTCTTCGAACGTCAGCTGCACACACACACACACTCGGTTATTACATTGGTCTGATTTAACTAATCAAATTGACTTATTCATGTATTTGCTTTTTAAGTGTGTCAATGCTTAAAAAGAATTAATTCTTTATAATACTGGTTTTTCAAGATTTTATTGAGGATTATTTGTTTATCTCAATAACGGACAGCGAGAGTATGGTTGCAAGGCGAATTCATACATCCGGTGATGTATGAATTCGCAAGTAGAACAATAAAACATTAACATTGTATTTTTCTTTAGTCATCGTCCAGACTTGCAATTTTTGTTGCTGCAATTTTTTAAGATTCTGCTTTGAAATTGCATTAGTGTCCAGATTATAAAATTATAGTTTTGCATTTGTTGTTTTTTAATCTTGTCTTTCCTCTTCTCCTTTTAATATTTTGTATATAAAAATAAAACAAAATTGCAGAGTACATAGAACGGAGTACCCCTCCCCAGTCTTTTCACCCCTCTCACCGATTAAATCAAGAATTGCTGCAATGAACATTGCAATTCTGGACAATGACTTAGTTGGTCGATATGCCAAAAACACAAGCAACTTTCATCATTTCTCTCTATAAAACATGTTACTCTGTTCAATATTTCACGTAAAATGCTGTAAAAACTTAAATTAAAGAAACTTGTGCGGAATTTCTATGAAATTATCTGTTCAATTTATGAAAAAGTTACGAAGTGTTTCTGGCAACATTTTTTTACAACTGCAAAATAATACAAGCTGCACTTATTTTTCGTGGAAGCAAATTAAAAAAAGTTTAAACTTAATATTAAAATGAGAACGGAAAAACATAAATAACACAACATGTAACAGTTTTTCATTCATATTTACTCTAATTTTTACTTAATTTTTAATTTAAAAAAAAAAAATACTTTTTAGTTTTGTTTTCATATGCAAAACAATGTTGCACTCTCTGAAAGATAAAAAACGTCAAATTGTGTAAACTCGCGAGATATATAACATTGATACATATCAAATTTTTTGCATGAAATAATAGAAGGTGCTGAACATTTTTCACAACTTGGAACAGAGTACTAGGCTTAAGTAAAAAAAATGTAGCTCAGGTGTGTTTTCAACGGCACATATAAAGTGAATTTGCCTTGGGTGTTAGGTAAATAGTTTGTAATTGTTTTGCTCTTTGTTTTTCATAAATTGAATCATTCGTTTTACATTAAGTTTTATTAGTTATGAGGACTTATATTGAAATTATAATCTTTGGCCACAACTGAGTTGCCTTTGCATGCTAATTTTTGTAATCGCACTAGTCGCTTCGATTTGTCTTATAGGGCATTTACATTACATCGAAATCTAGTAGATTTCATTTGAAATCTTCCTCCAAATCTAGATCGTTTACATTATACTTGTTTGACATTAGCGAGATTTGGTTTTCACAACAAAAACCGCCGACTGAAAGTTTTTTGTGTAACACATACTTACATATAAAGAAATAGGCATTTAAAAATTTGCATTACATTTTCTTTATAATCAACTTCATTTATTTTATCAATATTATTTGTCATTTGCATTTTTTTTACTATTTTACAAAATTTTTGAATTTTTTTTTTAACAATTTTAACAAGCAGCTATTATTGTTTTTGTTTTGTTTTTTGTTAAAATGTCATTTTTTTCTTGTGCAGGGAAGTAGTTTTTAGTGCTATATGGGGAAAAACATAGTTGCATCAATAAGTACTACTAGATTTCGAATAGATTTCGTCAAAATCTAGTTACGTAGTAGATTTTGTTTTGTACGGGAAAACTAGCCAAAAACAATTAGATTTGGCTCGAAATCTCGAAAGTACTAGATTGGCTGTAATGGGGTTTCTGTTATTATCAATGTATAGTAGGGTATTCATTCGTTTAACCGTTAATCGGTTAACCGATTAATTACTACCCGATTAACTGATCGGTTAATTAAAAATTATCTTTTTTCGATTAACGATTAAACCGGTTAATTTCAGCCGATTAACCGTCGTAACAAAATTTTTATTTTTTTTCTAGAATTATAACATATTTTTTCGAGTTTTAATTATTTGTTTCGTCTCATATACAAAAGGTATGTGTTTAGAAAATATTTTTTTATACAGAAGGTATTCTATCAATCCTTTAACAGAATTAACCGAAACAATTAGAAGAGTGAAAATTAAAAAAAAAAAAATTAAAACAGAGTCCTGTTTTAATACGTTTAGAGGAATACAGGAAAATGACTAAGAAATTCGATATTGGGTTGCTTTCGATTTCTTCAACATCAACGATAAGTGAAAGAATTTTTTCCAAGTCAAGTTTTAGCAAAACTAAAGAAAAGAATCGCTTAAATCCTAAACATTTAAACCAAATTATTTTTGTAAAACTTTATTTTTTAAGGTCTCCTTAAACAATTGAAATAACTAATAAAATAATCTTAAAGTTTATTTTTTAATTAATACATAATATATATTAAATAAAAGCTATGTATTAAATATTAAGAATTATTCTGTTGTTTGTTCGTTTTAGTTCAAGAATAGTTATGTTTTTTATGTTGTTTTTTTTTTTACTAATAAACTAATAAAAAATAATAAATAATTTACGCATTTTCATTTATTGAAATGACTTAATTTATTAAACAAACTTTATTAATCGGTTAACTGACCAATTACAAAATTAACCGATTATTAATTGATTAAGCCAAAACCTCGGTTAATTAATCGTGTGATTAACCGATTTGAGCAAAAGCCCGATTACATGAATACCCTAATGTATAGTAATGAATCTACAAATAGTTCATAATAACCCAGCTAGCATTTTCAATCGTCTAGGAGTCTACTGGGAATCTCATGACGAGTGTTTTTGATTGTCGACGAGCTCATTTTTTAATTGTAGACGATTCCTCGCGCGGGAGAAACTGTTACACGTGCTGATTTGTATGAGAGATTCTTCCATAACACAGCAAACGACTCTTATATTAATCCTAAAGGGAATCGTTTATGATGTATGTATAGATTATCTGACGAATCTTTTAAAAAGCATGCCAAGAGTCGTATGAGACTCCCGTAGGGATTATTTTACAACTCGTGAAATGCTCAGCCGTATAACTGAGCTACCTAAATAAGGGCATCAAGCATGTTTTTCATGTCAAAACTTCTAATTTTCATACAATTTATATCAAACAAACCTTAAGGTCGCGAAATCAGCACCATCCTGTCGGAAAATCTTATTTTACAGATCCTTAGGTGGGTTTGTTTTATTGAAATTGTATTGGCAATAGAATTTTCATATTTCAAAAACGCTCTTATTTAGGTAGCTCAGTAATTCTTATATGACTCTTACAGAGAGTCGCAAAAGGTTCATTCCAAGATTAAAAAACGAGCGTGTCAAAAATATAGATGTTTTTGTTTTTTAACTCGTCAGATAATCATCAGAAGACCCTGTTAGGAGTTGTATATGAACAAAATCGTCTAACAAACAGCCTATGCTAGCTGGGAATTATTTGTCATATACACTTACATACACTTACGGCCTTATGCAAAAAGTGTTCTTTAAAATCAGGTTTTCATACAAATTTTTTGTTTAACGAACACTTTAAGTTCACTTTAATTTTTTGAGTACGGCCGTAAGACATTTATCAAACGAAACTAGATACCGGTCCATTTCAGTGTAAGGGCATGCACTGACAAATTTTTGCATAAGATCTGGCACTCCATCAGTGTTACCACCAGCAAAATTTAAAACTACACTTGAGATGACGCGAAATTGCCACTTTAAATGAAATTACACCTGACAAAAAATTACGTTTTATTATAAAAAAAACTTTATCAAAAAGGAACAAATTAGAAAGTACATACATAGTCGGTCAATTCCAAATATTTGACACCCTATACCACAGTATTAAACGAAAAATTTTTAAGAGTGTGTCCCATATGCAATTGTGCACCTATTCAAATGAAATTATTATATGAGGATCAGACTAATAATATAAGAATTCTTAACGCCGAATATTATCGAGGTAACTAATTACATAAATCTTTTTGAGATTTTTTCGTCTTAAAGTGATTTAAGGGAGGGGTTTATATATGACCTACGTTGAATTCAACATTTTGCTAAGGCATAATATCTATTTTTTTTTTATAATGCTGTTATGATTCAACAAACTATTTTCGTGAGTGGTATTTTTATCGGAGCCATGGTCATATATGGACTGATTGCATAATTGATTTCGTAAGAAAATTTAGGTTGAAATAAAATATATTTGGGCCAAATACTAATATAATAAATGGGTCTATAAAAGACTCTATTGGGCAAAACGTTCATATAGGGGCTATGTAAAATTATGGACCGGAAATTATTTTAAAATATTGCGACCTGTACTTTGAGCAGAAGGATTACATGGACAGGCAATCAGCGAGCAGGAAGGACAACTCGGATACTGATTCTAAGTCGATCGATATACTACAGCAAATATTTGTATGCGTTATTATATATCAGGAAAAACTTATAATACCTAATTCAATTAAATAAGATCAATATTAGTCATACTTTTAAGATTCATATATTAAGATTCATATTCAAATAAATTAATAAAAATTTAATATTACCACTTATACTTCCATATATCTAGGGAAGGTTCAAAATATTCATTGACGTTCTATTGAATGTTTTATTGAGTAAATATAATTCCTGTAATGGTTTCAGATGACAGTCTGTTTCTCAAATCAGTTAAACAAATGTTAAGGGCGCTAAATATTTCTCAACTAAAGCATTTTAATGTTAAAGCAAACACAAAATTAATTACTCTTTTTCCCTTGTTTTTTAGTAAAAAATACCTTCTTTTTCCAATAAACTTCCGGTTCTTAATAATTATGAAGCTCATATTTATCGAAATCTAATTTTCCATCTGGCACCAATCCCTATTTATCTTTAGCTTCAAAAATTATCGAAATCTTTATTTTTTTTAAATAAACAGTGTCTTTGGTTGAACTAAATTTGTGAACTGTACATTTTTTAGATCAACAATATCTTAGCTAAAATGAAACCTTTATAAATTCGGGTAATTACCCACAAAGTGGCAACACTGCACTCCATACATTCTAACCAACTAAAGTATAATGCGCCCTGGACACTATCAAATAAACACATCGATCATAGTTGTGACCCTATAGTCGCTTTTTTCTACACGTACGTATTGTCGGCAACAATTCAAGAAAAGCAAAAAATTTTGATTTTTTCTTTGATGGCTAGTCTCCTGTTGTGATTGGCAAAAAAAAAAAATTATTTGCATTATATTTGCCAGTGTTCCCGCCAGTGAATAAAAAAGTTACATGACTATTCGGTTTAATTTGTTCAAAATCATATGAAAGTAAGCAAACCAATTTTTTCGGGAAATTTTTGTACCCTGCGTTGGTACTTACGTTGAATCGATAGTTCCAGCAAAAAAAAATTTTAAATGAGAAGAATTTTTGATATTATTTCGCTAAGCGTTTTTTTTTAACGAGGTATACATCTAGATATGAAGACTCGCTTATATGAAGTCAGTGCGCTAGAAACATGTTGCTAAGTGAAGTTTCGAAGATGCTTCACTCTAAAGTTAACTAAAAAATGCGAGGTTAACAAATTTATAAAAATTTTTGACAATTGATTAAAGTATAAATGTAAAAAAATTTTTTTCTTAAAATTCACTTCACTCATATAAATCAAATCCTTTAAGTATCTGTCATTATGTCCGCTTCCTTTTGACTTCCCACGTTTTCTGCGAAAAACAAAATCGATTTTCTTTTTCTTGGTATTCGATGTAATTGAGGAAAAAACAAAACAAACAACAAAGAAATATACATTAAAGAGTTTAAACTTAATACTCGTTTCTTATACCAATTACAACCCATCATGGGTGAAACAAGTTTTTCCTCGTCATTGTAGATGATGTTGCTGTCGCTATCACAGTTGTCGTCTTATTTGTGTTTTTCATTTTTGCACAATTATCCGGGGGGATTGTAAATAAAAAATTTAAAAAAAAATATATAAAAAAACTTTTTAAACCTGCCACCATATTAAAAAAAAAAAGTTTAATCCTGTCTTGATTGTCTGTCTGTCTGTGTAAATAAATATTTATGATTTGTATGGGTTGTAGTGGTTCTTCTTTCCTTCCTTCTTCAGACGTTTTATGTTGTTTATAGTTTGTTGTTGAGCTTGCCGTTATTACTTCAGGTTCAGATTGCTGTTGTCAGTGGGTACTTGTTTCCATTTAAGTTGAATGGTTGGTTGTCTGATGTCTTTCATGCGCTTGAAGTTGCACAATTAGTGAGTGTGTGTTTAGGTGTAGGATGCATGTATGTATGTAATGTGTGCGCATTGTATGTGTTTAGAAATGTTGTTGCCACATGTGCAACAAAGTGGGTTTTTGCAAAAGTTGATTACACGTTTTAAAGTTTTAGAAATTCAAAGTAATTTTAATATATTGAGTGTAGTTTGTGGCTGTCGTTTTTAATAATCACAAAAATGTGAATTTAGTTAATGAAATAAGAACTTGTTTCAGGTTTTATTGGTTAAATGTATGTGTTTTATAAAATAATTTAAGACGTTTTGGGATTTTTTTTATAAAAAATGTAGTTTGTGTCCCCCTTTCAAAAAGGAGGATTGTAAAATGAGAAACAAGTAGCAATTTTAGCACACGAATGACCGGATCATGTATTAACCCTTAGCCATCGTCCAGACTTGCAATTTTTGTTGCAGCAATTTTTGAGACTTTTGGTGAGAGGGGTGAGAAGATTGGGGACTGGTACTCAGTTTCGCTTACTCTGCAATTCCGTTTTGTTTTGTTATTATCACACTTTTTAACTTGAAGTTGATGAAAATATAAAAGGCAAGATAAAAATACAAAAATTTTAAATCTGTACCCATGTTCTGTAACTTTGGGGAGAACTTCTCGCATCGAAAACATGTAAAACAAAATGTTTTATCGTTTCTCGAAAAGTAAGAAAAAAGTGTGCCTGTACATTATGTCGAAAACTATCAAAAGAGATTACGTCGTTACGTTATAATTGTCATAATATTCCACTCGAAGCGGGTATGAAATTACTGATGTTGAGAACGCCAGTAAAACATATCGTTGAAGGCGACCAAAATAGACTAAAATTGAAAAATTTTCAACGACGGCGGCAAAAATACAGCCGTCGGCTATACCAAAAAATTTGTTGATTACAAAATTGCTTTGAAAAAATTCGTATATTTTTCACAAATGTTAAAAGAAAAATAATTAAACAATGAAAAAATCTGCCAAGAACAAACTACTTATCTGTTCCGTGTTCATATTCATTGCATTTTTAATTTATTTACTCGCCAAAAATATTACAGACGCTGTTAAGTAAGAAAAACAGTTGCTTATTTCAATTTATGGCATTTTTGTTTTATTCCTCTCATTTCAATCGATAAGTTTCTCGACGCGGGAGTTACAGAACATGGGCACTGGACACTAATGCACAGTGTGGCCATTTTAGCATTTTTGCAGCTAAATTTTGCATTAAAAATTTTTATTTAGCGGCAAGATTTTCATTTTGCACTTGGCATTTAATTTAGCATTTTTAAAATGTTTTTAGCTTTTTTTTTAGCATTATGTATTTAAATGATCTGGACTAATTTATGCTAAACAAAGAAATTTATTTCACTAAAATTTTTTTATAAATTATAATAAATTTTGATTATGGCCCATTGTTTTTTTTAAGAACAGGCTATTTAAACTTTATTTTACCCTTTATACTCGAAACGTTATCACATACACATTGTAAAAGTAAATAGTAAAAATTGCTTTAATAATAACGAATAAAAGGAAATATGAAAAGACATTTGTTATTTTCTTAAATTAATGTAGCCCTTTTTATAAGAATTGCATATTCCATACATGCATAAAATAATTTATTTTAACTGTAATGATAGGAATACAACTGGGACGAACGACGAATTTTTGGCCGCGAATATTCGTCGCCAAAAATAAAACATATTGGTGTATATGAAAATACACACAATAATAGCGTCCGGCGAAATTCGTCATTTGCAATAGATTTATTTATATTTCATACGCCGGCGAACGACGAACAAATCAGTACCAGGTGACCATGTATGGTTTTAGTTTAGAAGTACGTTAGTAAATAAAGTTACCTTTTTCTTTAGTAATTGTTTTTTATTATTGTATAACATTTAAAATAAATATACATGGTATTTTGCTATAAAAATTGTTTTTAGTTGTGTTTTTGATTATATTTTAATTTTTAAGCATTATTTTTTTTTTTAATGTGGTCACACTATTTCCCTCTCTTTGCACAAACAGCAATCAACTTTCTCAATTATAAAAGCTGCTTGTTATTCGTCGTTATTGTGCTTCATTCGACGATTTTACTCAGCGAATTTTTACTGAAAAATTCATCGTATTGGGCGAAAATCGTCGTTCGTCCCAGTTCTGTTCCTAGCATAATGTTAAGTGGTTGAATTTCGGCCACCTGGCGGTCCTAGTTTATGATAAATACATGTATTTTTAATTTTTTGGCATTGGTTTTGGTTTGGTTATTTTTATTGCAATACCGATATATCGTTATAAAAGTTTCTATACCGGTATACCGATTTAATTAAAATAATGATACCTATACCGAAACACGTTTCGGTTGCCAACTTTGATGAAAATAATTTTAAATATGTACACACCGAAAAAACAAAGCAAAATATAATCCGTCGCTGAAGTACACCTTGTAAAACTAATAGATTTTGTGTACACCTGGCAGCTTTGATTTTCCCGACAAATTTTCAGAAATAAGTGAATCGTGCTGCAGAAAACTCCAAGTAAAAAAATTATGGGTGAATTTACCTTTAGAAAAATTAAAAAAAAATTTTTGTCTTTTGTTTACAAAAATTAAAGACGTCGCAACTTACACTTATTGCAAAATCGATTTGGCGACAGCTTTATTTCCATAAGTTGCCTTGTTCTCTGGCCCCTCGTTTGTGCGATTTAACGCCTCTGGATTACTTTTTATGGGGCTATGTTAAGTGATTGGCTTATGCCGCCAAACCAGCAGCTCTTATAGTATTGTAAGTTAATATTCAAGCCACCATTAATGTCATATGGCCATATTTATTTTAAAAAGTAGTCAAAAATTGACTGATCGAATGGAGCATGTAACTCGCTACCGCGCCGGTCATATGACGGAAATAACATTTAAACAATAAATCTCATCCATAAAATTATCTACCAGATTATATTAAAAAAAAATTTAATTTTAACAATATTTCTGTCTTTTATTATCATTTTAAGTTCTCAGCGGTAAAAAAATTATATTGCAGGGTAAGCAACAGCGCGTCTGCGCAAAATACTTAGTACAATGGGAAGGTGTTATGCACTCAATTCTATACCATATACTACTTACTTTATATCTGCCTGTAGTACAGTACACTATGTACACTCCATCATGTACATTTTAAAAAATTTAATTAAGCGGAAGCAAAGTCTTTGTTACTCTTTGACTTAAAATTATGAATACTCGAAATATTAGAAGTGGGATGTTCTATTCTATTCTAATTTCCTGTTATAAACATTTTTTTTATAAATTTAACACATGTGTCCATTTTAAAACATTGTTAATTTTGTTAAAAATCATCAAAACGAATATTTAATTTTGCCTTTAACCTTTTTTGTGCTAAAATTATAATTAAAATAAACAAACAATCAAGAAAGAAGAGAGAAAAGAATTTGGCATTTACTGTATTTCAAAACAATTTTGCAATAAATAATAAAAATATCACATGACTGGACTGGACAAACAACTTTCAGACATTTAAAAGCTGGTTCAAATACTAAAATTTTTTATACATAAGTATGTATGTATCTAGACTTGTTTAAAGTACATTTATGTATGTATTTATGTATGTATGTACATACATTTTGCATCTTAAATCTAATAAGCAATATTTAAATGCAAATTCAATTGTAATTGTCATTCAAAATTAGTAAAAATTCAGTTCAATTCAAATCTGTTCTAAATTATATTACAGTATTTTTTAACCTAATTTATAAGCAAACACACAGATACACATACATACATAAGTATGTACCCAGCTAGCATTTTGTATTACAATCGGATTTTTAAGAAATCAGCTTAAAGAGCAAAATAACTGCATAGTCCCAATTCATACGATGCAAGTCTTATTGATAAGCATATCACATTTTCTTCTTTTAATCAGCTGCGGCTTTCACACAATGCTTGTCTTATTGCTGAAATATTACTTTTTTATGTATGAAGTAAATACATCCCAATAAAAAATTTTCTTATTTTGCGAAGCACTGATGGTACTATTTAAAAAGTAAGCACACATTTATGCGCTACGCAATAAGACATACAGCGATGCAGTGAGGCAAGCGAACGAATTCTTAAAAAATTTGAAGAGCCACGACATTCCCTTACAACGAAGCAGGTTTGAAAGGGAGCATATAAAAGCATAACGGTAACAAAAAATTCAGTGTGAAAACTGATCGTTACATTCACCAATATATGCGCTGAATAAAGTCTTTCTGTGTCAAAAATGTATTGCTTCAAAGTGGGAATTCGCCATATAAAATTCATGTCTTCCGTAGGCGATATGGTAAGCGAAACTTTTACGTTTCTCCCTTACAAACCTACTTCGTTGGAAGCTCCATTTTTTATTGGGATATGTGTGCGCTTTTTACATTACGAATGAGAAAGCGAAACCTATATGACGAGTACATCCAGCTGAGTACTCGTTTCTTTTCCCCTCGTCGCTCTCGCCAATAAAGTAGCAAGTTGATAAGACTGACAACGTATGAATATGAGCTAATTTTTCGATCATAAATGATACTCTAGTTGTGAGAAAATGGTACCCTACCAATAAATCACGTTAAAGAATCATTTCTGATACAATTTGCTGATTCATTTTTGGTTATACGAATGAATCATATGGAAATCATTTGTCAATCGCTCTAGTGGGAAATCAGTTTGAATTCAACACATTTAGAAATCATTATTTGAACACATGAATGAATCATATATGTATCCTTTTTCAATCGCTTAAGTGATAATTTAGTTTTTAGTCATCAAAAGTGATCTCAGAAGAATCACTTAGGTGATATTTACATAAAATGTTCATCCAAATGCTAGCTGGGAGAGCTCTAGTAAAAGTGTTATTCTTATATTCCCAGTCAGCATGAGGAAGATCGAATCACCAAATTGAGTCTTTTAAGACTACATTAGATGATCAAAAACTTATTAATCAGTTCTGCGCTTAAAACAAGTCTCGAAAATGATTCCCAGAAATGCTTCGAAAGTGACTTGTTCAAAAAACAGAAATAAAATGTAGAGAATGCAGATGATCGAAATGTGACTGTTTTAAGCATTCTTTTGCTGTCATATTTAGCGCAGCCAAACGTTGAAAATATGTTTCTTTTGTTGATGTTACTGTTTATAACGGGACAAGTGAGTTTTGGAAATGTATGCTTATTTACGTCAGTAAGCTCTTGCTGTAAGGAGGAAAACAATATAAAAGTCCAATTATATTGGTTTATGTAAAGTTTGATGAAGAATTAGACACATATAATGATGTATTAAAAACAAAATTAACAACCTCCAACACACAAATGCTTGTATGGCTACAGCAAAAATTCTACTCGTAAAAGACTCCTAAATGTCTAATAATATGACTGAAAAATGACTCGGATAAGTTTCGAATTTGATTGTTAGGACTAGCTAGGGTATTCATTCGGTTAATTATTGCCCGAAAAACTGATCGGGTAATTTAAAATTGGCTATTTTCGATTAACGATTAAACCGGTTAATTTCAGTCGATTAACCGACGTAAAAATTTTTTAATTTTTTGTAGTATTATAACATCTTTTTTGTATTTTTAATTATTTGTTTCGTCTCATATGCAAAAGGTATGCGTTTAGAAAATATTTTTTCATACAAACAAGTAAGGGATCTTCATTTTAAATAGGTATTTGCTGTCAACAGCTTTTTGTTTCACGTACTTTTTATATGGGCATTTCCATTGTGTCGCGACGTGATATTTATACGACAAAATGAAAAAAAATTAAATGAAGAAGTCAAATTTGTAAAGAGTTTTTTTTTGTATTACAAAGTAAAACTTTAACGCCGGCGAGACGTTACAAAAAACAGAAGTGGATTTTGACTTGCATTACAAAACTGCATAAGTCTGCGAATTGAGCAAGACTTTTTGTGTAAAACCTTTTTTAATTTGGACTTATAAAGATTTATTTCCGAGTTATTAAATTTAAAAATATTTGCTCGTTTTAGGTGCATATGGGAATTTCCAGCGAAAAGTCTAATTTTTGTAATGTAACGCCAGAGCAAACAAGCTTGTATTTTAGGACCATGCTGTTCAAAAGTTATCCCTTTTGTAACTTAATGTAGAGCTAGTTGCGCTTTACACAACATATAAACAAGTAAATTATACATATACAATTTTTGATAAGCGATTTAAAATACTTCTGGCGTTACGTTACAAAAAGGAGACTTTTCGCTGGAACTTCCCATATATATGTAAGTATGTGTTTAGTTATTCTCATATTTTTTCTTATATTAATTTTTTAGCAGAATTAACCGAAACAATTAGAAGAGTTGAAAATTCAAAAAAATTAAAACAGGACTCTAATGACATAATGGAAGATTTTATACGATACGTTAAGAGAAATCCAGGAAAAGGACTGAGAAATTAGATATTCTGTACTATGGATAACGTTCGATTTCTCCAACATCAACGATAAGTAAAAAAATGTTTTCCAAGTCAAGACTTATCAAAACTAAAGAAAAGGATCGCTTATATCCTAAACATTTTTCTAAAAGATTATTTTAAAGGTCTACCTAAACTATTGAAATAACTAATAAAATTATGAAACAGTTTATTTTTTAATAACAACATAATATTTATGTATTAATTAAAAAATATGTATTACATATTTATGAATTACTTTTTTGTTTGCTCGTGTTAGTTCAAGAATTTTTATGGTTGTTATGTTATTGCTTTTTTTTAATAAATAAACTCCAAATAATAATTAATTTATGCATTTTTATGTATTGAAATTACTTTGTTAATCGGTTAACAATTACAAAATTAACCGATTAAACCAAAACCTCGGTTAATTAATCGAGCGATTAACCGATTAAAAGAAAACCCCGGTTAAATGAATACCCTAGTACTAGCACAAACTGTCTCGAAAATGAGTCGTAATTGATCAGAAACGCGAGTCATAAAAGACTCTTTCACAAAAGTCGCGGGTGCGGTACAATTTTCTCCCAAATAAACAGCCATTTTCGACTGAAAAACGAGTGCATAAATGATTATTTTAATCGCGTAGAGGCTTCAAAAAAGACTCGAATATGATCAATAATTTCAAAATATGATGATTGGGTTACAACATGTACATGTGTACATATGCATGTATGTATGTATCTATCTATGTATGTAAGTATTTATGAATGTATGCATTTATGTATGTATATATTTTCATAACGAATCTGATTACAACATTAAGCAAAAATCTTTCAAAATGGTCTTGATTTATCAAATTTAGGGTGTTCAATTAATCGGCTTTTTTTTGTTCGATTAAACGATTAATCGAATTTGGCATTTTTGACTTATTCGATTAAACGAATAAAATTTTAAAATAATCGATTAATCGAATAATTCAAAATCTAAAATTTTATAAATTAAGGTATTTTTTCGATAATTTTAGAAAAAATTGGTACTTGGGTAAATAAACATTATTAATTACAAGAATTTTATTAACAAAAAAAAAAGCAAACGTAACTTTTCATACTAATTAATAAAACCTTTACAACGATAACAAATAAATAAAACATGTGTTGAGATCATATAATTTTATATATACAAACAAACAAACAATTTAAATAATCTTTTAAAAATAAAATGTTGTATAAATGCTTTTCTTTACTTGGAAGCCACATGATCAAGTTTTGTCTTTTCTTTTAATTTGCTAAGCTCTCACTTTTTTTATTATCGCACTCACACTTTAAATTGACCACGAGAGTGCTCTCAATTTTACCTTTCCATTTGTTTGCCAATTTTACGTTCAATTTAACAACTGACCAAAAAAAAAAAGCGTCAAAGCTTTCATTATAAAAAATATATCTCTTAAAAAATAAATGTGCTTTATTAAAAAAAAATTGTGTTCTAAAAAATGCTTGTGCTTTTTTTACAAAATACTTGGAGTCATGCTACTATTTTGAGTTGTTTCTTCGTCGGCGGCATTTTTAAAATGAAAGTGACTATCAAATTGAGTGCAGCCTGTGACACAGCTGTCAATTCAAACAAGTTCTGACAAGCAGTTTTTGTAAACAACTTGAAAGTGATTTATTGAACGTGTTAAAAATATTTTTTTGCATTTGTTTCAATAATAAGTAAAAATTAACGGACTCCTACATTATGTCAGTTATCAGTAAAAATTTAATGGTTACCCATGTTTGTGAATTACTCACTAAACATGACTGTTTTTTTTAATACCAACGGACACATACATTTGGTTTATTTATTTGCATTAAAACTTTAAAAAATTATATATTTGACAGAAAAACCATATATATATTGTTATTCGACTAATCGGCATAAATTCTTCGATTAATCCTTTAATCGAAATCAGCAATTTTAAATTAATCGTCGAAAAGTGTTCGATTAATCGAACAAGAATTAATCGGCTGATCACCCTAATACGTATGCATATATATAAAAATATATTTATATCTTGCCACATATGAACCACGACATTGCGGTATGTTGGAATGCTTTTGTTTTTCTTTACATTTCGCTATTCATTTATTTATATAGATAGTTTTGTTTTTCTCCAGTTGTTTTCCTCTTTTTGCTTTTCCTTACTACGAGCAAACAACAATTCATACGACTGAAAGGAGGCATTGTTTGAAATGCATGATGCTGATTATGAAAGACGCGACATTGTCCATATAGAGCAAAAACGTATTCATGAAGTACACAATGTATGGTAGTATGGATGTGGAGCAAAAAACAGCCATGACTACAGGGAAGTAAATGCACATATATATATGTACCGTCTTTATTTTATATATTAAATAAAATATATACCAATAATATATTCTTATATATGTATGTAGATAAGAGTATATTGAATTAGGTGGTATAAAGAAGAAGTGAATAAAAGCATTTCTTACATTGAAAATTTTAAACTTTACCCGGTAAAATTACATAAAGGTCATGTTCCATAAAGATTGATTTATCAAAATTTGGATGTTTTATGTTAAGCTCACTTGATCTAGATCTAGAATTACTTGCAATAGAGATCATCACTAAGGTTGAATGCAGTAACGTCTTGAAGGACCTCTTGAAGAATTAATAAGATATAAAAAACAAGTAAAAGTGCTATATATGGCTGTGCCGAATCTTTGATACCTTCCACTTACAGTTAGAATATTTCCGAAGTGGGCTTTATGGTGGGACCTATGGTAAATTATGGTCCGATATTCACAAAAAATGACAGTGTTATAAAACTGTGACTGACCAAATTTTATGATAATAGCATTATTCGCTACGGTTTTATGAGTACCAAGTGTTTTTTGAGAATGGCCTTCAAAATTGGCCTATGGTAAATTATGGACTGATCTTCACGAAATTTGTTATAATTTCTAGTCATATATGGCGAACTTGTGCAAAATCTTATATCAATATGTGAATTCTGCTAGTTTTTGTAACAAAATTTAAAATTTTTTCAAGGTAGTTGTTTCACATTTTGATTCATAGCTATTTTCATACTCAACCGATTTTTATGGATAGTAATCCCAAACTGCTAAGGAGAACTAGAAACAATTTGAGACCAATATTGATATTTTCTTTTGAGTCGGTCGAAAGTGAGCGTGATTTTAACAGACGGAAAGACAGACAGACATGGCTAAATCGACTTAGAATTACTCAAGCACTCATAATATATATATACTATATGGGACCTTAGATGAATGTTAAAAAAGTTTCACACGGAATGACAAACTTAGTATACTCTCTTCACAACTAGTTGTGGTGGAGGGTATAATAAGATCAAAACACTTAAGATGTGGTTAGCAAGGAAATACTTGTCTTTTTGAAATTTATTTCTCTTAGAAACATTTAGTATTTCCTCAAAATGTATACCGACAAAGTGTTTTTATTTAGGTTATGGAGTGAGGTTAGGAGAGAAAGTAATTAAGGGTATAGAGTTTTTCGTTTTGTTCAAGAAAATATGTTATGAAAGCACGAGCAACACTAAAAGGTTATATTCAGTACAAAGACATAAGGTGCAAATATAAATTAAAGCAAAAGAATAGGATTTAACTAGTCCTATTTAGCGCAACATTCTTTTAAAAGTTCCATGCTGCGGTAAATTTTCAAAGTATAAAAGAATGTCCAAAAAAAATTTATCCAATATATTGAAGCGTTCATCCTTTGCTGCATACATTGATGGTGACTCTATTTTGATTACGGATAGTGTATATCCAATTTACAATCATGTTGGTTAAATTTACTTATTTATATTTAAGATTGTATTAAAATTTAAAATACAAAAATTACAACATCGTTTCTTCAGTATAAAATCCACCACAGACCACACCAAAAATATTAAGGGCTTTCCCCATGGGTAATACTTTGTTTTTTTTTCACACAACAATTAAATGTATGAATGTATTTGTAATTTGTTTCATGTGCACTTAAAAAATATTTAATAAAAAAAAGTATGCAAATTTAGTCAATTGCAAACAAATTTAAATAATGACACTTACCACATTTACGGCCAACTTCGCCAAGTTCAGTTAAAACTAACTATAACTTTAACTTCCAATTAACAATATGTTTTTGAGATTTTTTAACTGAACTTTGTGAAATTGGCCGTAAATGCCAAATGGTTTGTTTAGTCATCGTCCAGACCTGCAATTTTTGTTGCTGCAATATTTAAAAATTCTACTTTGAAATTGCACTAGTGCCCAGATTATGAAATTCTACGCTTGCAATTTTTGTATTTTTATCTTGTGCTTTTTATATTTTATATATAAATACAAATACACCTGCAGCCAACTTCAAGTAGAAAAGTGAAAGAACTTCAAAACGAAACAGAATTGCAGAGTACATGAAACTGAGTATTCCTCCCCAATCATTTCACCTCTTTCAACCTTAAACTCAAGAATTTCTGCAACAAAAATTGTAAGTCTGGACGATAACTAAGGAAACGAATGAACTGGGCTATCAAATAAATAAGAAGTATAAATTTAAATAATTTAAAAAGAAAAAAAAAGAAAAAATTTATTTTAACATGCTTGTGTTTAAATGTAAACAAATGCAGATTTTTGACAACTTCTGCTAGTGCTGTCAGAAACTTTTAGTGTTGCCAGAATAAAATTTTAGAAAATAGCACATTTGCACAAAAACCCGGTATGCTCACGATCAATCATAGATCCAGCAACATAATAAAGTTTAATATAAGTTGGATAGGAGAAATCAGCGTTATAAACATTATATTTAAGATTTCCCTTCTCGAGACCTCTTAGAATAAAGAAAAATATTTTTATATATTACTTTTTAAGAATTACATATACAATAAGAAATTATATTTTAACTTAATTACCCGACCAGTAACAACTGAAACCTTCAACCCGTTTAAGTGAAATTGACCAGGGTCTCTGGTGGGAACTGAACCCGCAAACCTCACACTGATTGACTAGCTTGCCAAAGAGACTGCAGGGACACACTAAAGACCAATATAAATTCGCCTAACCATGACATCACACTTAACTCTAGGTAGACAAGATTTATAGCCCTTTCTTTTCTGGCATAAATGTTTTCTTTATCTCGCCTTTTTGTGTTATTTAAAAAAAAAAATAATATTGTAGGCGAATTTTTTCGAAGGGTTAAAAATTAACCTTTATTAAAACAGTTGTTATCATGGTATATAACAAAGTATCGGGAGTTTTTCTTAGCTACATGACTACTTTTGATATCGATAACTATGGTTTAACGACTTAGAATGTCAAACTGTGTTGACATTTCTTTGCTGCGTAAATTTACTTTGAAAAAAATAAATCTGTTCGCGAAGTTCATTAAGCACTCCGTGCATTTTTTGTGTTTAGTGATGAAGCTTATTTCTGAATAAATGGCTATGAAAATAAGCAAAACTGCTGTATTAATTTAGTTATTTATTCATTAACAGTAATTAAGGGTGATTCATCGTGCCAACATATGCTGCATAAAAAGTAAACGCCGTTTTATATTGGATGCTTATATTCGTCACAGGAGTGACATTAGAACAGGGTGTCCAGACGTCACGCTTTTGGCGTGATTGGCACACTTTTGAAATCTTCCTGGCGTGTCACGCTTTATTTTCAAAAATCACGCCAGATACTATGCTAGAGCTAGACGAGATGGATCAAAATTTTATAAATATATTTTTTAATCACCGTTCAAACAAAAACAATTTCTACAATGTTGTTAGTTAATTTATATACAATGATTAAGCTGTCGCAATTGCAGCTAAATCAGTTCTAAAATAATGCTTAAATATGCAAATTTTTATTTTCTAATGCTAAAAAAAATGCTGAACCTGAAAATGGAAAATTTGCGGCTAAATCAAAGTAAAAAAGGCTAAATTTAACTGCAAAAATGCTAAAATGGCAACACTGGTTCTCTCTTCTTTTTGCTCGGTTCATTGCTCAGTTGTCAGTTCCCCTAGTAATTATTTTCATTTATTGTGAAATTAGAATGCAGGCAGTGCTGTGTTGATTGGTTTTAAGTTTTTTTATTAAGATCTTTAAATCTTGTGCTTTTATTTATCGAAATGGACATCAAAAAGTGAGTTTTTAACTTATATTTCATTATTTAAGTGATAAATATCTTAAGTTAAACTATAAATGTTCCTTTATTATTTTTAGTTATTTGTGATTCGAAAATCGTGAAAAAAGTCAATGAATGACTTATTTTTTATTTTTAATACGCTTTTTATATTTGTGTTTACATGATTGAAAAAATCAAGAACTGAAAAGTCAATGAATGACTTTTTTTTGTTATTTTTTATTTTAAAACTTTCTTTATGTTTATGTTTATTTAATTATTTAAAAATCAAGACCTGAAAAGTCAATGAATGACTTATTTTTTGATTTAATAAAATTAATCAGGGGTGTTCTGGAAATCGAAAACACAAAACCCAAGAACTTTAAAGTTCTTTTTAATACACTTTTAAGCCAATTTTTCATAATTTCCTTAAAGAATTCTTTTTAATAGAGAAATATTTGTATTGGATTGTATTTGTTTTTCTTTTACTACAAAAATCTTATTAAAAAAACGACTTTTAAATTCTTGCGTTTTCGCTTTCCAGAACACCCCTGAATAACTTCAAAAATAATAAAAATAAAAAATTATTTTTAGAAAGCTTGTTGGTGTCAAGCACTTACTATAATAAATAAACGACTAATAAACTTTAGGTTTGAATGTTTTTTTTTCAAACTTGTCACGCCGTCGAAAAAATTAGATCTGGACACCTTACATTAGAAGGACTTTACTACCTTAGGGCATATAAGAACTCTTCTGAGAAACTTAACGTAAAACATAAAATGTACCAAATTTGTTTCTAATTTAAAGTAAAATTTCCTTGTACTTTTATATCGTAATATCAAAGGGCACATAATATTTGCAATCAACATAATAAGGGCATTTCTAATATTCCCTGAATATTCTATTTTTCTAACAAGACAGGTAAAATTGCATGTACACGACATGTTTTTTACATCTGACTTGTCAAATTTCCCACTGCAAAATACATACATGTCGTGTGTTACCTTTAAAACATTGCATCTGTAAAAGTCAGACGCAAAGACATCTGACAAAATTTCAATTAGAGAGTGCTCTATTTTCTTCTGACAAACCATCTGACGTCAGTAATCTATGCCGGGAAGAAACCCGCAGCTTCCGTGCATTGTTGACGGAATCATTAGCCGGCTTAAGTTAATATTTTACAATACCGATATATGTATAATCATTTCACCATTGAATAGAAATTACAAAAATAAAACCGTATCATTATAATATCCTAAATTGGTATATTCGAATTTAAAAAAAAATTTTTAGATGGCTGAACTTTTTTACGGCGCAAATAAAAATTTTTGTGGCGGCAGTACGCTATTTTAAATCCAAGAACTACTTTGGTTTATTCCATAACTACATAGAAAAAACATAGACAATGTTAGAAGCAAATTACATGTACGTTTGTGACCAAATGTTATTAACCTTCTGTAAAACAGCAATCAACTATCTGTGCTTCATATTTATGTGTATCAGATGCTTTACCAAAATCTATCCATTTGCTTAAATAAAACCATTTATTTTAATTTCTTTCCAAAATTAGTCACTAAAATGTATTTTCTTTCGAATAAAATTTCATTCTGGTAATAAATTTATAACTAAAATCTTTAAAAAATTTTAGCATTATTTTTAGCATTTTTTAAATTAATTTTTAACATTTTTTGGTCATGTCTAATGCCAGACTTAGCTTTAAAATTTTTTTAGACCTGGTCACACTGATGGCAACTGTTTATTAAGTAAACTCACGACAAAGGCACCGCCCAGATTTGCAATTTTTGTTGCAGCAATTCTTGAGCATTTTGGTGAGATAAGTGAGAAGATTGGGGAGGAGTACTCAGTTTCATGTACTCTGAAAACCTGCTTTTTTTTTGTAATTCTCACATCGGTTGTTAATCGCAATAAAAACGATGTAATTGTTTTCGTTACACATTTTATTTAAGAAAATTGCTTGGAAAATATTACAATTGTAAATGGAAAAATCACCAACGAACAGATCTTTTTGGATAGAAGTTAACAATTTTAAAGATTCAATCGGACAAATTCCCTTTTTAGATTTGTCTTATTTTGTATTAAGAATTTTAAACTTGTCGTACTCTAACGCGGAAGTTGAAAAAACATTTAGTTCGATGAACTACAGTAAATCCAAATTATACACTCTACCAGCTAGTGTCTGCAGTGATATCTGTTCCAATGAAACATACAAAAAATCAAAATATTACTTAAAAACGGTTTTATGACCCTATTCAAACTCAATTTATGATGATCCAACTTAAAGCTATGTACGAAAATGGTCCTGCAACAACGCCGTCGCCATTTTTATAAATATTTGGTAACTTGTTTTGTGTTCAATTATCGATTAAATTGAAGAAAAAGGCTTAGTGCTTTTTACGCTTTTTTTTGGTTGAAATAGTAATTTTTTTAAATTTTAAAGTGCTTTTAAAAAAATTGCAGAGATAGATTTTTTTTAGTTACTTAACAATTTCCCTACCGTAAAAATAAGAAAAACTGCATGTAGTTCAAAACAAACAAAACTCATAGCTAAGAATTGCAAATAAAACCAAAAACAAACGATGCTGAATGTGAAGTCTACTACAACTCCGATTGCCATATAAGAACAAGTATCACAGCCAAAGCAGAGTGCACAGCATGCTGTAAAAGTGTACACACACACATACATAAATGTTGTAAACAGACAGATAGACAGACAAATGGACGGACACATAAACTAAAAAGGCAGATAATATTACACATATATATAAATACCCAGCGGGAAAAAGAAGGAGCACGGCTGCCTTCTTGAAGGCCTCAGTACTCCTTTTTTTTGATGTACAAGGCCTGCTCGCTCCATTCCATATTCATATCTTTTTACACACGTTGTCATTGCGGGGTAGGCCTTCCGCTCTCGATTCTTCGGCAGGTACATTAAAAAATAATTCTTTTACTTTTGCATTGGCAAAAAAAAAAAACAAAAAATGCTACTCCTTCTCATAACAGCGAATGTGGAATACAAAAGAGCCGAGTTTTTTATAAAGCCTTTTTATCAGTAAGATCAGAATGGTAACTGAATCAAAAAAATTTCTAAGCAGGCCTTTAATAAGGCCTAAAGTAAGAAGGTCTTCTCTGTTTTCCCTTTGGGTATACATATGTATCTCAATATATATGCGGTTATTCACACAGACTTAAGCAAACTCTTAATTCATACGTATAGTAAAAGCATTTAAAGTATGTTTCCAAAATATGTTTGTCCATAAAAAATTTTGGTTAGTTATTAATTAAGTGTAAGTAATTAAGGATATTATAGATCGTGTTTGGATCTTAATTCTATTTCGAAACCCATGATATACATACAATGTTCCCAGTTTGAAATATTATGGGAGAACTATTCCATTTCTTTCTATATCAAAAGTTTTTCTTTCAGAAATACCAATTTATTTAAAAGGGGCTTTGTCGAAAATTCGTTGTATATTTCTTTCTTTAAAACAAAATGATTTTTTTTGGGATTTTAATTCCCGAGATATTTTAATTTTCGGGAACGTATACAAATTCTTGTTTTATTCGTGGGAAATCCTGAGAATTTGTATTTAGATATAGGTATTTATTAAATGTTACAAATACAATTAAAAATTATATTCTTACTTATCGAGCAAATGTTACGCAGATGTACAGCTCGTTGTAGTGAAACAGGCAAAGAATCGAACCCGCAACCCTCATCCTATAAGGCTATCTCACTAGCCTACAGATGCGAGGCCAGGAATTTTATTTTAAAGAAATAAATAAAAAATTATATTGGATTTGGGTCACACTCATACCCATAGAACCAAAGGTTATTTATACACAAAAATTTTTTGCCAATTTTCTTTTAATTATACCATTAATCAAAAATTTTTAATCAAAAATTTAATCGTTTGAATAAAACGTTTATTTATATCAACAGCATTACTAAAGAACATGAAAAAACTATCAAAAAATATTTTGATTCTATTAATTTGTTTACTAGTGCAAATTTAATTAGTTTTTTAATTAATATCGCAAATTTTTTTTTTTAAATCAATTTTTATTTTTTCTGTGTTTGATTAAATCACCTTAAATGGTTATTTCAAGGTTTTAAGACTTACACCTGTTTTTATATCATAAAACTCTGAAGAAGTTCCCACCGTAGAATAAAACTGAACATCATACGACGTTCCAGTTTAATGCTTCTTGCGATGGCGAAAAACGCCAGCAGAACTAGATACTGCCTGGCTTAGGAAAACGAAAACAAAATTTCGTGTGAGAAATTATATTGAAAACAACAATGAAATACAAAAATTTGTTTTTGTTTTCAATAAAATTGCTCACACGAAATATTGTTTTTAATTCTCTAAGAACAGACTCTTATGCTACGCTTTCCTCTTTATTTTATATCTGCAGTTGCAGCCAGTAATCGTGGTTTTGACAATTAACAATTTATTTAATATAAACCTGAAACATCGAGTTAAGCCCCAGTTAGCTGACAGTAACAGTAATGTTAACCGTACAGTAAAAAAATTAAGAAAATATATTTTCTACAGATTTAGACGTTACGGTTTTACTGCTAACTATAATCGTTCAAATTGTTTAACATACAACAAAATGAAGCAGCTGATTTGCAACGTTACTGTTACTGTCAGCTAACTGGGGCTTTGGAGAGTGTTATTTTTGGCTTGGGTAAACGGGCACAGGGTGTGTACATGAACGGATTTTTTTAAATTGTTTTATGCAAAACACTTAAAGCCGTACGGTTTTTACACGTGTTTTTGTTTGTACGTTTTTTTTTTTTTTTTGATAACAATTTGGTTTAGTCTACAAAAAAAATATATTAAGAAAAAGCACACATTGTGTGTTTAAAATGAATTCTTTGAGATTTGATTTTTTCATTGGTGTAGTTTTTATTAGGATTCGTTCAAGATTCATCCGTATCGTTTTTTAGCTTTCGATAAGAATGTAGAACACAATTTTAAATAATGCTTTAGACCTGAAATCATGACAAACGCATCCTAATTAATTTAAAAAAGAAATACAGAACAAATGGGAACACATTTGGTTCGCATATCGGAAGAACGTAGGACGTAACGCCGTAAGTTCTTAAAACACTCTTCATTTAACCACAATTTCGTCCTAAGAGTATTTGGTTTTTATTTAAAAATAATCAGGTATGTCACAGAATTTGTACGAAAGTAAAAAATTTACAAACTTTTCAATTCGTAACGTTTTTGGTTTGCTTCTTCAGCTTTCATACGTTTTCATAAATCCGAAAAAAATCAAAACATTGTTTTTTTTGTTATTAAATATGATATCATTATTAAACAAACAGCTTTTTTGTAGGGATGGGCAA
Organism: Pollenia amentaria; assembly: GCA_943735925.1. Taxonomy (NCBI): domain Eukaryota; kingdom Metazoa; phylum Arthropoda; class Insecta; order Diptera; family Polleniidae; genus Pollenia; species Pollenia amentaria. Next base: position 149,664,274 of record OX031008.1, read on the forward strand.
ATTGAAAAAATATATCGATATATATCGTATCGATATTTTTTAAGAGTATCGATATTTATTAATTAAAAATATCGATCTATCGATGTATCGAACGTATTAAGGTGAAATTATTACCAATTTTAAAAACTTAATATACCTATGTCAATACATATTTACATATGCACAAACATCTTACATGTAATTCCATTCTAACTTCTTATTGTTTCTTTTTATTTCAAATTTACTGCCTGTTCCTCGATTTCGAACGAAACTTTCATTCGCTTAACTTTTATTTAAAACACAAACCAATTTTAAAATTTAGTTTTTAAGGTAAGTTATGCGAATCGAGTTTTCGTTTGAAATCGAGGGACAAGCAGTTAATTATAAAATAAAAAAAAGTAAAGAATCCAAAAAAAATTTTATTTATTCGCCATATGAAATGTAAAAAAAAATTAATTGGGATTATATTATTCCTTATTATATATGTACATACTTCCGGTAAACGAAACTTGTGACACATGCTAATACAAGTAAACTGTGCAATAGAGATGAGCGATATTTCTGTACCTGTGATTTAATCACTGTTACTGAAAAATCACGAATCACAGTTGTGACCAAATTTGTCAAGTAACAGGTACTTTCTAAGTCGTTCTTTTTGTATTTTGTTACATATACAAATTTATGATATTTCACTGTTTGTTTGGGTAAAAGCGTTTTTTGAATGAAATGTCGAATGATATTGCCGATCCTTTCATTCTCTCTTCTATCTTATTAGAATTTTTTTATGCCAAAATTCATTTGTTCAAGTATGTATGTATATGAAAATAAACAGATTTGAAAGCTCTTACAATTTGTTGTTGTTTCTTTGTAAAGTGCTTACAAAAGCTCTTGCAAAAGCTCGCGCATTGTACATATACCTTGGCCGCAATTGCTTTAAAAGAACAGAAAACTGATAAACCGTGATCACAATCACAGTTTAAAGGAGCAGTGATTTTTAAATCACATTCACTAATCACGTTGATCTTTAAAAATCACGGGATCGCTCATCTCTACTGTGCAACATTTTATTTTTAATATATAAGAACATGCTTCTAGGAACCCTTTCCAGAATATTTTTTCCGCGCTTATTTTTTATTGTCATCTCTTAAAAAACCGAGATAAAACTGAACTGTGGAATCTATGAAAATGTACAATGGAAAAAACGCCGTTATATTCTTAATATTAGTTAAAAAACGTATGATGCAAATCTTAAAAAACAAAAGTATTGTAAGCAGTTCAGCAACGGTTAAAATGTTGAATTTTATTATGAAGAGATTTCAAAAATATCGAATTCGATAGTCGCAAATAAACATCGATGTATCGATATATGGGTATTTTTAATATCGGCGATACATATCGATTATAATTTTTTTAAATATCGATATTTTGATATATCGATATTTATTGCCCATCCCTATTTCTTTGTAAACATAAAAAAATAGAAATGATAGTGGGTACTTCGAAAAAAAATTCAAAATTTCTTATAAACTAAATTTTATTTTTATAAATATCGATACTGATCAATATGCCCGGTGCTTCAATGCAGGCAACAATGAAAGAAATCAGAAAAGAACAAAAGTATAAGTCAATGTTTTTTTTTGTTTATTTTCACATTTGTTTTCTTGTTAAGTTTGTAAACTGCAAAAAATGTAAAAAATTGTTATATAAACAGGTTTTCTCTATTTTTCAAGACATAACTTAGGAAACAATAGGATTCTCTATCATTTGGAATATTTTTTGAACGTTTCTTTTACGTTAGTGCTCTCAAATAAGTAATTTCACCTCACTATTTTGAAACGAATTTAAAACTAAACATTTTTGCGCTCTACGTTTTCTAGAGAAGGTAAAAAGTTTTCATTATCACTTTCGTACGAGTTTGGTTTCTGTGACATACCTGAATATTAGAAAATTCCCAATTTTTTCAAGCTGTTTATTTTTCTTCTTCTTTTATTTTGTCTTCAAATATTTAATTAAAATGACAATAATATGGCCCAATTAGTAGGTCTGCTCGAAACGCCTGCTGATTTTTTGTGGAGTTATGTTTTTATCGTGCAATTGTTATAGTTGCAATTGCTTTTGACATCTTGTCCATTTTTTACACAAACAAATGCATTGGATTTTGACATCTTTAACATAATTTACACAAACAAAATGCGTGTTGTTTTTTCTATTGTTGCATTGTTGTAGTTGGGCATGGACAATACGGTCGCAACCGGCTTATGAAATAGATTAAGATCTCAATCGACGCACGTCGTAGATATGTTCTAAAGGCCGTGTCACATAGAATGCGTTATACTTTGTACGTCGTTTTGTACAATGATCACTGATGATGTATATTTAACCAAAACAGTTTTATTTATTTAATTTTGAGGTGAGTTGTAATTTCTTAATTTGTATATTATGGTTAACAAGTTTGCTGCATTGCGGCGAACAAAAACATCAAAAAATTACAACTCATCACAACCAGTTGTTTTAATTAAAACTCAACTGAGTTGAACTGTGAACCCTAATAGGGGCCTTAGTTTATTTATTTTATTTTATTTTTTGCTGACACACAACTTAAAAAATTAGATTAAAACAAATTAAAAAACAAGCTGATAGCTTTCAATAACTCAACGTACGTTAAAAGTTGCCCAACTTTGTTACTTTGCGTTAACGGAGATGTACGAGATGGGACAAAGTTCATGTCAGTTGAAAAGACGTCGTATTAAGTGCAAAAGATTATACTGCCTGTTTCACACTTTCGAACGCTTTAATACAAAATCCTTAAGTGAAATTTCCGAAATGAAATTCCCAGAATTCTAAAAATACTTTTTTCGGAAAAATTTTCCCGTGTGGAAACCCAAGTCTATTTAAATCGCGGATCAAAGCTTGATTATTTAGGATCAGTCTATTTCGTCTACATACTTTACTCAGTTGCATTTAATGCATCATAAATTGTGTGTAGTTTTTTTTATTGCAGAGAAACCGTTATTATGTGGCATGTTTGCAAAAACAAGAAAAGAAAAAAAATGGAAAAGACGACAACTGCATGCAGTGAATGTGTTTATCCAACAATCTATCTATCCAACAGTTTGTCTGTCCACCCGTTCATCCGTCCATTTTTATGTCTGTCTATATGTCTGTATTTCTCTGTTTATGTTGTCTTTTGGTATGACTGGCATGGTTGGTTACCATCACCAACATTATTATCAACTCCGTCTTTATCCTCGTCGTCATCGTCATCATCATTATGGTTTGGAGCGGTAGAAGCATTAGCAACTGCAACATGCATGAGTTTTTCATTTAATGTTTTTGTTTTAAACATGTTTTTGTGATTCTTGCATGTTTTTTAGTTTTAAATTATACCCTACGCTTTGCATCCACCAAAATCTAAACACAACTTCCATTAGCATCAAACTTTCTCAAAGTCCTCCGAAATCAACATGGGTTTTCTAGATCGAAGACTGTAACGCAGAAATTTGATTTTTTTACAATTACGGTTTATTCAACTAGATTTTTTGCTTTCAAAAATTTAACTCGTTCTATTAAATACAATATTAAAAGTTACATTCTAATGATTTTCGACAGAACTATGCTCTGTAGAGAGTTTCTTGTTGAATACTCTTTCTATTAAAGAATCCTTGAATTTGAGTATTTTGTGACATCACTCCCAATTTATATGAATAAGGCGAATTTACTTTTCAGATTGCGTTGAAAACAGAGCTGAGCTACTTTTTACTTTAACTTAGAGGGAGAAATATCAAAAGTTTCATGTGTTTTTGATTTATCGGCCAACTAAAGCCACAATTGTATTGCTATTAAGGTCCCTGATATTAATGTCCCATCCGCAAGTCTCCGCAGCTAAATTGGAACAATATTGGCCTATAATCTCTATATTAGGATTCCACAAAAATTACAGGGTTACTCGATTATCCTTTTTGTGTATTTCTACCAGTGTTCGAAAATAAACATTATCAGGCATGTCACAAATTCCAATCGGAATGGTTTTAATTCCGTATGTTCAATTCCGATCGATTTAGTTTTAGCTTCTTCAGATTCCGATCGATTTTGCTAAATACGTTTTTTTTATAACAACTCTGGTTTTACAATTGGATATGGCAACTTTACGTAAAAACCATATGATTTTTGTGTTAAGTATGGCAATGTTCAGCGTAGAAATAAAAAAGTGGTTTGTGAGGAAAAAAAAGGTGGCAACGCAACGGTAAAGAATTTATTATGTTTTTAATAAAATCAATATAAAGTAAAATAAATAAATCAAAAGTGTGTTATTTCTTCAATCTATATCATAAAAAACATTTATTTATCCATAAAAAATAGTTTTAAGTAGTTTTTTCGGTTATAAAATACTGAAACAATCAATTCCACTTAGAAAACCAAAAGTGGTTTCATTCCGAAAAAATTTTTCGTTTTTCGTTTTCTGAAGAAGCAAAATACGGAATTAAAACCACTTTCGATCGGAATGGAATTCTATGACAGGCCTGTATATATCGTTCCTTAGTGCTCGGTTCGGTAGATTTGTGGAAAACAAAAACGCTAATAGTGTTTGTGTAGTAAATCATTAAAACAATAACGTTTGCCTGTTTGCGATCTTCGAACGCAAAAATAATACTGTACTTATCCAACTCAATAAAAAGATGACAACCAGAGCTGCCGTTTTTTGGTTATTTCTAACCAAAATTGGTAACTTTTTTTTCTCAATGTGGAGATGTAAATATTTTTTCCGGATGAACCCAAGATGGCAACCGGCACTGGTGCTGGGGCTTATATTGCGGACACTGGCGTAAAAAGGTAATTCAGACTCCCGGATGAGTGAAGTGTTTTCCAGACTGAGATCCTAGCGACCTGGAGAGCGACGGAGGTGATACTGAATCACAGCGTGGGTGGATCTTAGGTGACAATTTACGTCGATAGTGAGGCAGCGCTTAGGGCCTTGACAAATTATACGGTGCGATCGTGCCTGGTCGCTCGGTAGAGGTATTCATATTAAGGCTGTGTTGGGTACCCGGACACTGCAAGTTGAATGGAAATGAGGTGGCGGACGAACTCGCGAGAGAGGCTTCTAGTCTGGACTTAATGGTAAAGGACGGGGGGAGGGGCGGTAAAGCCCACCTATGTCACTACTATGAGGTGATACGGGAAAGATTCCGTGATGACGTTAACCGATCCTGGGAAGAAAGAACGGATTGCAGGGTATCTAGGGGACTATGGCCTGGATTAGACGCAGGGGCAGCCAAGGTTCTGCTGGGATATAATAGGAGTAGTCTCAGGACTCTTATAGGGTTCTTGACGGGTCATTGTTCTGTTAGGGCTTTTACGAGTAAATGGAACAATGCCATACCGGACTTCTGCAGATTATGCGATGATTTTGAGGAGCTAGAGACGGTTGAGCATGTACTGTGCCACTGTCCTAGAATGCAGACAGACAGAAATGGCTGGGGGATAGATTTCACGACGAACTGCGGTGCATCGCTGAATGTAATCCAGTCGATTTACTGGGGTTTGTCAGGGAAATAGGACGGCTGTTTCTGTTGAGGGGACTGTAGGGGGAGTAACTTTCCTACGTGGTGCTTACTAATATCTTTTACTCTATCTATCTGTTTATTTCTTTCCTTCTTCAATTCTTTCTTTTATCTACCTCCTTACTGAAGGGATTCACAGTGGACCGCATTGGTCTGCAAATGGAGGTACGCCCTTGGGCGCATAACCCTTCTTAACCCAACCTAACCTAACCTACTTTTTTTCTAAAATATAAAATACGTTTTTTAAATTGTTAACGTTTATATTTACATGGGGGTTATCGTGTATTTCGATTAGAAGGAAACGACTTTGAATAAATGGAAGTTTTTATACTTTATCGAAAACAAAAAAATCCTTTTCAAAACAGCTACTAGATATTTGTATTAAAAAAAAATTGCCAAATGTGATTTTTATATTAGAACCGGCAATGCTCTGAAATTTATATCGAATGAAGTTTTAATCGATGGAGATTTTCAATAAAGTTTTTTAAATGGGTGTAGTTTTTCCTGAAGAGAAGTAAAGATAAGTGGTACTTAAAATATAAAGTGCATAATATCACGCGGAATCGATTGCAGAACATGTCTGAAAAAGTACACAGAAGTAGTTTTAGTGTTTCTAACAACTTCAATATAAATAAAATATTCTTAATTTACATTATTTTCAGTATAATATTTTAATATATGGAAATATACGTATGAATTTTAATGATTTTTCAAAAATAAATTGATATATAATCTATAATTTTAGAATTTATGGAATTTACTGTAAGAAACTGACGTGAATTTAAGAATTTGAAATGTTACTTTATAACCTGTCAGTACGCATATTTATTTAATACCTTTTAGATAATGATTTGGCAATATTTCTAATTTATAAAAAAACTTACGAGTGAGTGTGAGTAAAACTCTTTCAAAAATCCGTGGATTAAATCGCGAATCGGTTAGAATTAGAGTTAATGGCTGATTGGTATTTTAATATTAGCGAAAAATTTCGGCATTTCTCTCTGTGCTATCCAAAAGAAGTTGAGTTTAAAACCGATAAAGCTTCGGTTTCTAACAGGAGTTTATTTGTATATAATAAAAGAAGTCATGGGTTAGACTTGATACTAGTGATCATAGAAAATATGTTAGATGTCCTATGGCTAGAAAAATTAAATTATTTTAATTTTTCACACAAATTTTTTGCACAGAAGTGCAACTACAAAATTCTCTTATTGTAAAACGTACATCGTGTACTGAAAGATCTGTTCCAAAAGACGCCATTCTTCGTTTATTTTTTGCATGTTTGTTTGTTATTAAGTTTTTTCTTTTAAATATTATTTTATTGCAACTCCTTTCTACATGTAGCAGCCACTGCAAAAAATAGCAAAAACAACTCCAACTTTAGTAACATGCCACTTAAAGCAATGTCTGTATGTTTGTTTGTATGTATGTTTGTTTGTTATGTTTACCCGCAAAAAATAATAATAACAAAATGCTGAAATTCTCCATGTAAGACAATGAATGGTATTGTAACATTAATCCCCACTCCGGTTGTAATCCATTAACATGAAAATACATATACTCGTATGTATGTAGTAATTATTAGTTTGTATAACATTTCCCGGCAGATAAGGAAGGAGTAACGGGTTTGTAATTGGAAAATTTCAAACGAAGTTGGTTGTTTTTTGTTCCAATAATTCCTTATTAAAAGGATGTCCAACAGCAGGAAATTAAAGCGGGGAATTTTATTTAAGAAATTAAAAAGTCTAAAGAGATGTTTTTCAAAGAGCTAATTATTTTATACGCATTAAAGTAAGCAACGCAGATAGACACACTGCATACTCAGTTTTTCGTGATCACATCAGATATCCTAGTTAAAGGACTTTACAGTTAAAAAAAAAATACAAGGTTTTTAGCAATATTTTATAAATAGTTCTAAAAAGTCTGTTAAGAATCCCTAAAATAAAAACAAATTTTATTTGCAAAAACTAAAAATGGAGTTCTTTTAATAAAAGAAATTAAAGAAAAATTTTTATTTAAAATTATTGTTTTGAATTAAACATTTTAATTTTCAATACAACTTTCCATCATGTATTTACTTAAGGTGGCCCCGGTATTACAACAAACACATTTTGTGTATTTTTTTAATATGCAGTACTCATGTTCTGTAACTTTGGTAAGAACTTCTAGCATCGAAAACATGTGAAACAAAATATTCCATCGTTTCTCGAAACGTGAGAAAAATGTGTGTTTGCAACTCATGTCGAAAACTATCAAAAGAGATTACGTCGTTACGTTATAAATGTAATAATATTCCACTCGAAGCCGATTAGAAATTGCAGATGTTAACAACGCCAGTCAAACATATCGTTGACGGCGACCAAATTTTACTAAAATTGAAAATTTTTCAACGACGGCGGCGAAAATACAACCGTCGGCTATACCAAAAAATGTAATGTGCGACTTTAATGTTTGTTGATTACAAAATTGCTTTGAAAACATTCGTATAATTTTCAGAAATATTAAAAGCAAAATAATTAAACAATAAAAAAAATTTGCCAAGAACAAAATACTTATCTCTTCCGTGTTAATATTCATTGCATTTTTAATTTATTTTTTAGTGTTAAAATTCTCCAAAAATTTTGCCCCAATTAAAGCATTAATCAAAAATAAAATCAGCTTAAATAAAAAATTTAATCAAGTGAATCAAACGTTTAATCAAGTGAATTAAAAGTTTAATTGATACTATTAATTTGCACCAGTAAACAAATTAATAGTTAGAATTAAACGTTTAATTCACTTGATTAAACGTTTAATTCACTTGATTAAATTTTTAATTAAAACTGATTTTATTTTTGATTAATGCTTTAATTGGGGCAACAATTTTTTCTGTGTATAGCCTAGTACTCTGTTCCAATTTGGGAAAAATGTTCAGCAACATCTATTATTTCATACGAAAAATTTTACATGTATCAATGTTACCTATCTCGCCAGTTTGCACAATTTGACGTTTTTAATCATTTAAAGTATGCAACATTGTTTTGCGTATGTGAACAAATCCTAAATGTATTTTACTAAAAAGTATTTTTTAAATAAAAAATTAAGTAAAATTTTAAGTAAATACGTATGAAAGGATGTACCGGTTGTGTTATTTATGTTTTTCAGATATCATTTTAATATTAACTTTAAACTTTTTTTCATTTACTAAAAATTCCACGTGAAATAAGTGCACCTTATATGATTTCGCAGTTGTAAAAAAAATTTTGCCAGAAACATTTCTCAGCTTTTTCATAAATTAAACAGAGTACAACTATATCAACATTATTTCATAGAAATTCCGCAAAAAAAATTTTTCATTTGAGTTTTGACAGCATTTCACGTGAAATGTTGAACAGAGTACCAGGCTTATGCGCGAGTTTATTTGACAGTTCAAAGCGGAAACTTTCTCAGAAAAATTTTACAGACACACTTTTGCAGTAAATTGGCGTGTAATTTCGTTACGTGACAGCAATTACTCGCCAAAAATGTAACAGACGCAGTTAAGTGAGAAAAACAGCTGTTTGTTTCAATTTAAGGCATTTTTGTTTCATTTCTCACATTTCAATCGAAAAGTTTCTCGCCGCGGGAGTGACAGGACATGAGCACAGTTTGACAATAATAATACATTACAGTGACGTGCATACCAACTGCAATACACTTTATACATAAACGAGGCCACCTTCTAATAAGTTTCGCCAACACAGGTGGCAGGGCAGCACTAGGGCAACAAATACAATATTATAACAAAAATGGAAATTTGTCTTTGAATACGTCAAAGATTATTTTAAAGAAAAATCTAACTGTGGCACTGATCGTGATGAAAAAAATTAAATTATTAGCCAATTAATATTTCATTATTTCTTATTAAATTTTAATAAAAATGAAAAAACTCTAATAAAATATGTACACTAGGCATATAATAACATGGTGGCAAATATTGTTCAAGTAATGAATATCACTTTTTTAGGTGATTTGGGTTCAAAAATGTTTCGCGCCAAACGTGATATCTAAAAAAAGACGAAGTTGTTTTTTAAATATTCTTATTTTGAAACACAAATGTTTTCAATTGTTATATGAAATAAGTTTTCACTTTAAAGTATGTGATGATTTACACAACATCAAAATGACTCGCACAATTTTAATTGGACATCCTGCGCAGAGGTTGCTTCGCAGAACTTTCTGATTAGCTAATGGTTTTTTGACCCAAAATCTGAGAAAACATTAATTTTCTTTTGTAAAGCCGGACAATGATTTTTTTTTAGTGCGGCGAAATTACTTTTGTTGAAAGTATGATCAGAAAACCAGAGTTCGATCCAAGCACGAATAAAAAATAATTGCAAACGATATTCCGGAACAAGTATGAAAGACAAAAGTGCCAGAATAGCTCTAAAATTCCAAAGAGCAAAACTGAGTGCTGGCATTGCTCTTAATTTATTATAGGGAAAATATTTTTTAAAGGTATTTAAAAACTTGGACCTTGTTCAAATAAGTATTGCAAGTTTGTATTAAATTAATAATGAAGTTAAATATATAAAATTTACAATAAGCACTACCCAGTTATAAGTAGCGGGCCAGAAAATGCATTACATTCTGCTGGTATCTAATAGTTGTATAGTTCTGTACAGTTTACTTCATTGCTAGGCAAAGGATCGTAAAAGAAATATAAAAACAAACAAAACTTCTGATAGTGCATAGAAAATATTCCTGGATAATATTGAAGGAATAAGACGATTAAAGTATAAAAGCTTTTTAAACCCTAATTTGACTTAGAATACACATTCGAATAAATATTAAAAAAAATATTTAGAATAAAAATGAAACTCAACTTGGGAGCTAAAATTCCCAAGTTCTATTTGTTAAACATTTTAAAACAAATAATATTTATTCAAATTTCTAAATTTTGTTATAAAACAAGTGGCTATATGCTATAACCCTTAAATGTATACCGTACCATATATGGTACACGTTTCATAATTCATGTAAACCTAAACAATTTAACTAAAATTTTATATAAAACGCTGTAAACGAAATAATACAATATAAGTGTTCATTTAAATACCACTTCGTCTCGCCTGCAACTTAATTTAGTTGTCAATAAGCTGGCAAAATAGACGGATGCGGTTTTTGCTTATAATTTTAAAAGCGATTTTTGCTTAGTGCTTATAATATTAATTTTTTCTATGAAGGTAAGCATCACTGAATATATTGGACTTTATTTTAGTTATTTAAAGTGAATTTTTGTCAAGTTTTGTACCGTACAATAGTTTTTCCCCTTTTTTTATGTACCATATATACGGTGACCATATTTTGTAATGCTAAAAAAAGGACATTTCGAAATGTAGTAAAAATTATGAGAGTATCAAAGTTATTTTATAGTTAATAAGATAATTCAAGCAATATGATACTAGCATGTAAAACAACAAGCAAAACATATGTGACCTGCTCCACGAAAAGGGACCTCTGCGCCGAAAAGTTATTGAGAAAAACGCGTTTAAAAAAAAGCGCTTCGTTTTTCCGTGTTTTGCGCATGGTTATGCAACTCTTCCTTCAACCTGATCATCTGGCGATGTATTTCGACTCTCTGGTACTTTGTACGATGTTCACTATATAATATATTATATTATCTGTTTATATCACATTTTTAAATTTTTTCATTAATTATGTTAATCTTTACAGGTGATTTGTAAAAAAACTAAAAGACATAGAAACTTGCGGTTTGCGGCATTTGAAAGAGCGTTTTTTTTTTCTATAAGAATCACTAAAAAAGTAAAAAAAATTTTTTCGGCGCAGAAGTCCCTTTTCGTGGAGCAGGTCAAATATACTGTTTTTTGGCAATGAAAAAAAAAACAAATTATACATACAATTATACAAAGTTATGTAAAAGTCTTTAAAACAAAAAATTTCATAATTAAAAATAATTGATATTTTTCTTTAGAATGTATTTTCACTGTTTTTGTATAACAAAGCTTGGGTATGTGCCAAAAGTAACCACAATCCAGCAAATGGATCATCAGAATAATTTTTGCAATATCATCGGGCACTTTTGTTTAGAGAGTAAATATTCTTTCAATGGCACAAACAATTGTAGAATTCGCTCTTACGCTGGCATTAATGGCGTGTTTTTCGTTATTGATGTTGAAATTTTGGGTTTTTGGAAAAAAACTTATAGTTTTTGAGTTTAAAGAAAAAAAATCATAATCTAACAAAAGGACAATTCACTCAAAAAAGGCTAATCTACTGTCCTCTTTTTTGAAAATTATCTCAAAGTACAGCGTATCAAAAAAAGGACTGTCCTCTTAAAAAAAGGACGAATGGTTACCGTAACCATATATGGTACATCATGCACTTGGACACAGTGCTTATAAAGTACGTTACTTTTTGACTATGTTGTTATTGTACGGGATTGTTACTGGTTTTTAAGATATGGATAGCCTTATTACAGATAAGAAAAGTATAACGATAATGTGGTAGCTGATATGAGCGAGATAATGAACGAGATGATTTCAATAATAACACACAAATGCCACAGTGCGGAAGGAATCGTGCTGAGCCCAGTTATGATATTTTGGATGAAGGAGAATTCTTGACTTGACGAAATGGATGTGTTCATTATTGAGGCTTCTGGAACTCCTGTTCCCGATATAGGCGAATCAATGTCAGTCAATTTGTCTACAGTGAGGAAGGAGTCTCCTTTTTTCACGAAGATCTAATATGTTGATTTCTTCAACTTATGTGCCAACCGTGAATGAAGTTTTTCGAAAACTACTGAAAATGCTATTGTCGACCGCAATGACAAGTTAGATGAAATATTTGAGGAATGCTGCAAAATTAATGGCGTGCTTGTAGACATATGTAACTCTCAGTGATTTTGAGAGATTTCGTTGGAAAGAACCAATCTGCTGTTGCACAAAGATATCTACTTTCTTTGCAACTGAAAATGATTTCGCACTGCTTATTCTTGGAAACTCTGTAAATACAGTGGCATGATATAGTGTATGTCCTATCACAAGCTTCCTTGTGTAACGAATTACAGGAATTAAGTTTTGGTGTTACTGATGCAGTATTGTTTGCTATGTTTTTCTTTATATTGTGTATAAAATTCAATTTTTATATAAAGTGGCTCACAGTTAAAGTCGGGCAGATGCATGAAAATATTTCTGCACGCTATATCTCTGTGTTGATAAAAGAAAATACATCTCAATTTGGTCTATATTATCACAAAAACGATCTTAATTAAACAAAATAAATTATTTCTAGTTGCGTTATAAAATGTACATGAAGGTAAAACTTAGAAGAAGTCATTTTTCTGTCTCGCACTGAAAATCGGGCATTAAATAAAAATTCAATAATACTTAAAAAAACCCAATAAAAAATGGAGCTTCCAACGAAGCAGGTTTGTAAGGGAGAAACGTAAAAGTTTCGCTTACCATATCGCTTACGGAAGACATGAATTTTATATGGCGAGTTCCCACTTTGAAGCAATACATTTTTGACACAGAAAGCGCTTTCTTCAGCGCATATAAAAATTGTTGAATGTAACGATCAGCTTTGCACACTGAATTTTTTGTTACCGTTAGTATTTTATATGCTCCCTTACGAACCTGCTTCGTAGTAAGGGAATGTCGTGGCTCTTCAAATATTTTTTAAGTTATTAAGAATTCGTTCGCTTACCTTACTGCATCTCTGTATGTCTTATTGCGTAGCGCTTAAATGTGAGCTTACTTTTTGAAATGTACCATTAGTGCTTCGCAAAATAGGAAAATTTTTTATTGGGAAACCACAAAGTAAGTATTTTGTTGCGCAAACTTTTTGATTGCCAACAGCATGTAGACGGCTTGGCATTGACTTAATAAGTTTTATCCAAACATCGGAACTAATCTTATTGCACCTTTCCTGCAAAGCACCTTTCAAGAGTTGTTTTGACGTACACAGCCCGTCCTGTATTCTGCGTCCAAATTCGTCATAACAGGATAATGACCCGAAGCATTCCGGACATGATATGAAAATTGGGTAGTGTATAATTATCCCAAGGTGATCAAAACACCTGCACAAAGTCCCGATCTCAATTTTATTGAACATTAATGGGACGAATTTGGACGCAGGATGCAGGACAGGCTGTGTACGTCAAAACAACTCTTGAAAGGTGCTTTGCAGGAAAGGTGCAATAAGATTAGTTCCGATGTTTGGATAAAACTTATTAAGTCAATGCCAAGCCGTCTACATGCTGTTGGCAATCAAAAAGTTTGCGCAACAAAATACTTACTTTGTGGTTTTTTTTAAGTATTATTGAATTTTTATTTAATGCCCGATTTTCAGTGCGAGACAGAAAAATGACTTCTTCTAAGTTTTACCTTCATGTACATTTTATAACGCAACTTAGAATAAATTTTTTTTGTTGTTTTTAAATAAAATAGTTTTTGTGATTATACTCGTATAGACAAAATTGAGATACATATATTTTCTTTTTTCAAAACAGAGATATTGCGTGCAGAAATATTTTCATGCGTCTGCCCTACTTTAACATATTTTATAATTTCCCCATTTGAAGAGAATGTGTTGTTATTTTTGTACGAGCAAATTTATGGGTCGATTACGGATGACAAAAAATTTGTATTTTAACATGAGCGGCGTTGCCTGATTTAGCTACTGGCAACTCAACTTCAGTTCAGTTGTCATCCGTAATCGACAAATTGAAATTTTAAACAATTTTATTTTAAAAATTATTTTTTTTAGTTAAGATGACGTTGCTGTAAATGAACGATTTGTTCAACGAACGTAGCACATTATATGAAACAATATCTTCCAAATAAGTTTTGAACTCTTAATGCCACTGTTTAGAAGCTGACACAACTTTTTATTTTATTTAATCTTTATTTTATTATATTCTTGTCATTAATTTCTTATTTGATTTTAGCTTATATATTATTAAATGAACTAAAAGACTTTACCACTTTTTTTTAATACATAGAATACATAGTGTGCCATATATTATGCATACAAAAATTTTCACTTTTTTTAATTTTCGGAAAAATAATGCATTTCCTGGAAAAATTAACGACGAATTCATATTAAGGGAGTAGTTTCACATATGAGTAGTGAAACTACTCCCTTGGTGCGGAAACTTTTTTGTATACTTTTTTATGCTCTTTTCGACTATGCTATGCCATTTTTCTTATTTGCAAAAATTGTAAAAAGTAATTTGCCTAATATACACTAATCACAACACAAAACGTGGACTTTTTGTTAACATGAACTTTGACAGAAGACAAGACAACCAATACTAGAGCAAATAAACTTCATCTGGCGTAGTAGTGCCACCCGTTTCATTCATCATGGTTAGACTGGCAAAATTTATTTCCAATTTGTTTTTAAGCAGCTAGGCCAAGGCAATTTTATAAAGGGTACCCTCGCCCGATTTCGCTTTGAAAAGTATCTTGCTTACTTGTCAAAATCAGTTGTTTCGTTATACATCAAACCTAAGTACAATTCATAAATTGACAAACTAACAAAACAAATTAGATCAAAATCAAAGGTGCAAAAAATAGACAGCTGATCTCTCGAGTTCCCCTGTATTGAATACGTCTTGCATCGAGACAAAGAATTCAACTTAAATAAAGAGTTTTCTTTACCTTTCATTTGAAAATAGAGGTGCAGCGAATGCGAATAATTCAAAACACAAAAGAAAAAAATTGTCATAAAAACTTGGTTCCAGATATATATTATAAGCCAAATAATAATTGTGCATAAGGGTTCTACTACTGAAAGTTCAATGAACCAAGTTATATTTCATAAAAAAAAGTTTTGATGCTTTATCACTCTTAGGAGTAGTTAATTTAATTAACTTCTTGATAAATTTTTTTAAGTCTGTGATTCACTATCCGATTCAGTCGTATACTTTGTCAAACATACGTGTGTGCTCATAAAGTATGAAAGTGTGATCTCAAAATTAAATTGGGTTCTAGATATTTTTGACAAGTCTGTCTGACTTGCAAATGTTTTTGAAAACTTTCATAAAATCTTAGGTTCTATGCAATTAGAGTACCGTTTCCTTGTGATAGTGTGGCATTTACAACAGATTTGCCAGACATTTTCTATTGTAGAACTAGTTATGTCTGTCAGATTTTTGTGTAAATTAATCGTACGATTGTTTAGGACAGTGAATCCTACGCCTTTACCTATATAAGTATTTTCGTGTTTTTAACGCTTGTTACAATTTATGTTCTTTAAAAGAAACGACTATTTTGGTTATTCTCTAACCGCTAAGATTGAAGTGAGCCTCATAGCTGCTGATAATTTTCGATGAAAAATAGTTAACCTCTTCGTTGAGATTCAGGATTGATTGAGCGCTTCATGGGTGGTCGATTTGTATTCTGCGTTTGTTTACTTCACAAACGTCAAACCTAACTGACATTTGGCGCCATTTGCAAAAGTTATAGCGTTTTCCAATAGGGTTATTACTTTTGCCTCACATTGTATAAGTGTGAACAGTTTTGAAATGTTTAAGTCCTTTAAAAATGTTATCCGTTGTAAAGAATTGTTGCAGTATGTTACAATCCAAAAGATATTTTACTAAAACGAAGGTAGTCAAACGAAACGAATTTCGGTATACTAGATATCGAACTATTTATTATTTCCGTGTATGTATCGGTATTTTAATTATATTGGTATCGGTATACCGGTATAGACACTTTAATAACGGGTTTCACAACTTAACTAACCAACCAAACAACAAGAATGTTAAAAAAACATATTCTAATCCATGGTGTAATTAGTACAAGGCAAGAATGATAGAAATAAAGATGACGCCATCCCAAAATAAAGTAAAAACCTCTGTGTATGTCGCACAAATGACGTCACGCGAACTGCAGTCTTATTGGCTAATAATTTCAAGCTGGCAAATATAAGATAATTGTTGTGTCAATGCGGGGTTGCCACTTTTTATCGAGTGCATACATTTCTTATAAAAAATTCGGGAATCTTAGGAACGGGAAATAATGCGCATGTCGTAATTTTGTATTCCATCATTCTTGGTACGAGTACAAGGTATAGCCATTAGAAAATAAGTTCTTGATTTTAAAACTCATGTAATGCCGAACAAAAGAAAATACAAAAATATCTTTAAGCCAGCGCCAAACAAAAATCAAATAAATTAATTGAAATTTTTGAAAAAATTTTTAATTTACAAATTTTGTAATACCAAATTTTAACTAAAAATCAATATATTGAAACAACACCTATACAAATGTATATATAAAAATTAATGTGTGTTTTTATGTCTGTCTGATGTCTATAGATGGCTAAACGGCTGAACCGATTTTCTTGAAATTTTCAGATACAGGATGTCTGGAAGGAAGCATAGGCTAGTCGAAATAGTTTTTGAGAAAAGGCACTTTATATTTATGCTTGCATTTCTAAAAAAATTAATTGTATTAGAAAAAAAGTAATTCAGAATCTCAGAATCAAAGATTATTATCCCCACAATGCTAAGATAAAGAATTATAACGAAAGTTGTATTTATTTCAGAATATTTAATAAAAACAAGCATAAGCTCAATTGTTTCTCAATTGGTTCTTTCGGAAACTACTACAGCTAGAGCCTTTAAATTCAGTATGGTCAACTTTGACATAGACTCGAACATTAGGGTAAAAATGGGCGACTTGCAATAGTAGGCGTGGCATCTCCCACACGAATTATATACGAAAATTCGTATATCTGGAAAACGATAATAGTTAGAGTACCCAAATTTTGCAAGAGCAACTTTGACATCTATGTATATGATTATTTGGATAAGAAATGGATACCTTAGTAATAGTGGGCGTGACACCTCCCATATGAATTAAATACTAAAATTTGTATATGTGCGAAACTATAACAGTTAAAGTTATCAAGTTTCGCACAGGCAACTTTGACATCCGTATTAACATTTATGAAAGAAATGTGTGCGCTAACAAAAGTGGTTGTGGCACTTCCCTTATGTAATAAATTTCACAATGTGTATTTGGGAAACTATAACAGCTAGAGTCCTGAATTTTTGTGGGAGTAACTTTAGTATCAATACAAATATTTTAGACAAACATGGGGTGACTATCAATAGTAGGCTTGGCCAATCCTATGTGAAGTTAATCTGTGAACTAAAGCCACCAAATTTTGCACCACTAACTTTAATATCAATATGCATATTTAAGGAATTATTTGGCGTTAATTGTGGGAGTGGTGAATGTATGTATGTTTATTTGTTTATTTTTTGTTTGTTTGTTTGTTTGTACCTTATAGCCGGCTAAACCGATCTTCA
This sequence comes from Pollenia amentaria, assembly GCA_943735925.1. NCBI lineage: Eukaryota > Metazoa > Arthropoda > Insecta > Diptera > Polleniidae > Pollenia > Pollenia amentaria. The sequence goes on from OX031008.1 coordinate 149,682,124, forward strand.
TGAAACTTTACCAGTATATTACTAATGGTCTAGAAGGATCTATAATTATAAGTTATACATTTCATAAAAATTTTGTACGAATAGCTTGGTTATAAATAAACAATATCTGTAAAAAAATAAAGTGGGCCTTATTGTAGACATAAGCGGGGCGGCTGCATGAAATAACTCCCCACGAAATAAGTCCCCAAAACAGAAATTGAATAACTCCCCAAAAAAATATATTAGAGACAACAACAACGTTTTTTGAGGATTTATTTAATTTTTTTGGGGACTTATTTCATTTTTATATTGGGGAGATATTTCATATGAAAAAAGTCCCCAAAAATCTGAAATGAAATAAGTCCCTAAAAATATGTTGGGGACTTATTTAGTTTTTAAATTACATATTTTAAAAGTCATAATGATGGCAAATTGTGTTTTTTTTTATATTCACTGCATACGTTTGCCATACATAAAAAAGGGACTAAGTATCAAAAACTCTAATTTCAGAATCCTAAAAAAATTAGTATTATTTTTAAGTCCCGAATTTCGAAAATCCTGTATATAAGAATCACGAATCGCTACTTAAAGCTTTTCTGCATAGACGGCCTTCGGCCGGGCGCAAAATTTTTGCCTTTAGGGTATTCCCAAAAATTGGGGATTTATTTCATAATTTTTTTGGGGGCTTATTTCGTGGGGAGTTATTTCATGCCGCCAAGCGGGGCACCTCCAATACAAATATTATATAGATTTCTGTGTTCTTGGCGAATGCTAACAGTAAGAGCAAGGCTAATTCATGTACTATGTGTTTTATTTGTTGCTTTCGTTGGTCGTTATGTCAAAAATACAAGCAACTTTTAAAATATCTCTCTCTAAGTAAGAAAAAAAGTAATTCAGTTGTGCTTTCAACGACACCTGAAAAATGAATTCGCTTCGGAAACAATGCACGAGATCTGTGTTTAAGAAAAAAATTACTCATTTTATTTGAATGATCAGGGTTATGAAGCGCACTGGGTTAAGGTAGTATTGAATAATATAAAGTTTTATATAGTGTTAAAAATTTTTATAGCTAAATTAGTATTGTGGGTATTTTATTGAACTGTTAATGGTTTCTAATCCAAATTTTGATATTTTAATCAGACTTAAGTTCATTGAATTTAATTTTCATTAAATTATCTTTATGAAGAAAGGAATTTTACAACTTGAAATTAATTAAAATTGATTGATAATTTTTCATTCTTGACTGAGCTGCGAATTGAACCCAGGTTTTTACGGACCGGTTGCTCTGCCATGTTTCGATTGTAACCACACAATCTCCTCAGAGGGGTTTGCTGTTTAACATTCATCGCCATCGATGACGGTTGGCAGTCAATAGTCAAACATCAATCTTTAAACGAAATGGTATTTTAACTTTGCTTTGAATGAATGATAGCCTATTTTAATTGATTTACATGTTCTACCTTACTTCTGTTTTTTGTACTTTTAGTCCTGAGTTCTTCTTGAAGTCCAAAGTACATTTTTCCGTTTTTCATGTTTTTTTTTTGTCTTTCATTTTCTTGTTGAACTTTTTTCAGCACAACTTGAAGGACAAATGTAAACATAGAGCTTGTTCCTTATCTGTTAACAATAATTAGTATTATGGTTATTTTTATTGAACTGTTTATGGGCTTTAATACAAATTTCAATATTTTTATCAGGCTGAAGTTCATTGAATTTATTTTCATTTAACTATTTTTATGAAGAACGGAAATTTTATTCGAAACAAAATCGTTGTAGCGACTTTTTTTAACGAAATTCAAATATATGGTAAAATTTAAACAAGTGGGTAGATTTTGGTAAAACATCAGATCTGTACATGCAAAATTGAAATTTTGAAGACCATTTTATATAGTATAGGAAGAAAAAAAAATGTCATAGTTTTTAGAAAAGTGAAAATTTTTAAAATTATTATTTTTTCAAATATTTACACTATAGAATGTTTATCTTAATACAAAGTGGAATTTCCTTGTACTTTAATATCGTAGTATCAAATGGCAAATAATTTTTACAATCAACATGATGAGGGAATTTCTTATATTTCCTTTCTCAACATAAGAACTATCCATTTTCATACGAAATTTTTTTTTGGTCAAAACTATTTTTAGTCAAAATTTATTATAAGTTGTAAAAATTTTTTAGAAAAATTAATAAAACTAGTCGTCAAAATTTTTAAAATAATGGTAAAAAGCTACAAAATTTTATAAAAATGCCAAGTGCTAAATGAAAATTTTGCAGCTAAATAAAAAATTTTAATGCTAAATTTATGTGCAAAAATGCGAAAATGATCCCACGGTTTTATATAAAAAAGTTGGTAAGTAGGTAGAAAGGCTGGTGTGAAGTCTCCTTCACACTTTCACCCAGAGACCAATAAATTTAGATGGAAAGTAGGTGAAATAAATAGCGAAAGCATAAGAAAAGATAAAAATGATAGATAAGAACAGATGATTTTGGACCAAACCCGAGAGAAACCCTACTCAACACAAATCCGCCTTATGTGCGGCTAGCACTCAGTCTCCTGCCATGCAGCCAGGCCATCCCCATTACGAATCCTATCAGACTCCCGAGTCAACAGCTCGAGACATCCCCTAATTCGCCTAGGAATCCGCTGTCCAGCCACCTCAGCCTGCTGCCCTGTAGTCTGGGACAGTGGCACAGAATGTGCTCAACTTCGGGTCCTCGCGCAACCCGCACATATCCGACGGATCCCATCCTCATCGCCATCCTGCCTATCATGCAGTGGCCCGTGATAATTCTTATCATGGTCCTAACGCAGACCCTACTCCTGCCCAGCAGCGACTCCGAATCGGACTTCCTAAGCACCGGCCACAGCGTCCGTGATACCCATCAGTCCATTCGGTTCCCCCAGGCCCGATTGGTCACGCTCAGAATCCATTCCCTGATCCTTCCAAAATAGAAATCTATTGGAGGCCTAACCGCCTCCATACAGTTAGGATCCTCCATATCTGAGCACTGTCTCGCGAACTCTAATCTAAATGACTTACAGCCGTACCTTAACAAGAGCGGAAGGCGGAACGTTTTCTTCAGCGTAGCTTTTACGCTGATATGCCATACCTAAATAAGAGCGTCAGCGTTGTACCATAAACAGTAGTGTTAACTTTCGTGCCGACTAAAACCCTCATAAAAGACATAAGAAATTAAATTAAAACCGCTAGTTTGACCTAAAAATAGCTAATTTGCCATTATTTATTATCAAACAATAAAAACAGGGTTGTCAAAACAACAAATATAGCAGCCCTGTTTATTTAAACGCGCTGTCAAAATCGGATTTTCCAATTACAAAGCGCTACCGTTGCGTTGCCGTCGCGTTGTTTCGGTATGCTACATACAAATTGTATGGGCATGAGGATTTTTGACAGCTAGAAAACGCTTTCCGCTCTTGTTTAGGTATGGCTGTTAGATGACACATTTTTAACTTTGTGGCAATTATCAAAGGAATTTTTCTCTAAAATATTATACAAATTATTCTATTTTTGCAAAATTTAAATTTTTCTTTAAATATTAATTTTGCAGAGAAGAACAAAATCTAAATTTTCAACACTTTTTCTAATGCAAATTATGTTTGTTGGTAACCGAAACGAATTTCTGTATCGATATCAATAACGGTATTAAACTATTTGTTATTTCGGTATCGGTATTAGTTTCTGTTACCAATTATCAAATCTTAATGTTCTGACTAAAATTAAAAGTTGCTGTGATTAAATCGGTCGTTCCCCAACCCTCGTTAACGAATTAACTAAAATTCAAACTGTATTTTTAAATATTTTAAACCTCGTACCAGTCTTTTTCTCTTAACACGAAAAATAAACAATGTATTAGTCAATATGATAATAATTTTTGTATTTATTATTATTTAATATTATAGCGTTTTAGTATTTTTTTTTATTAAATTATAAAACGTCTGCCAGCTACACAAGTAAATCAACCATAACACTTTTTCAAATTATGATGAAATCTTTTTTTTTTTTTTTTTGTTTAACTTAAAAACATGATTCAAAGTCTATAAACTATTCTTCTTTTAAAATTTAAGCATGAGGTTGGGGGGAAAAAATTAATAATAATATTCAAGTTTGCGCAGCGCAATGACTTGGTGAAAAGTAGGCTTGTGATAGACATTTGAAAATAATATTTTTTTCAGCAGTTCCACTTCAAATATACACTTGGAATTACGTGAAAGAAACTAATGACTTTTGTTTTTATGATAGAAAGGAAATGTTAAATAATTATTTTAATGAAGTTTTATTTTTGCGAGAGACTTTTGAATTTGGAACTTAAATACCATATGGTTTTTTATTTCATGTAATTTATAAAGTTCGATTGATAAGCTCAAAATATGGCTTATTCCAATTTGTTTTAATTCATTGCCGAACTAAAGAAGAGAAAGATAGTCAGATTGTCTAGGGGTTTTGAATACGATCCTTCTCGGGGAGTGCTCAACCGTTTTGTATAAGCACCAGTGTTGACAATCCATGTGAAACTAAACATATTGTGTGTAATTTCTGCTGGCATGTGTAATTTGTTTCATGTGTGATCTGTGTGTAATTTTAATTTGAGTTCTATTTTTTTTTTTTTCATTAATTTTTGAAAGCCCAGATTTTCTTTTCGAACATTTTTTGAAGAAATATCATAAACTGTCAAATGTGATTGGCATTTCCTTGACATTGGTTATTTGCAAGCGTTAATTTTAAAAAATGTGTATATTTTATACATTTTAGAATTTAAGATTTAGGTTTCTAAAGTTTAAATAAAAAATAAATATTTATGCAATTTATTTTAAGACTATCGAGTGGGTAATACGCAAGTATTACTGCAAGTTAATAAAATCGTTTCCATTAAATAGATAAATTTGCAGTGAATTTTAAGAATTTATGTTGCTTAATCCTCTGTCTTACACATGCTTAGATTTGCCATTCAAAACGCATTAAAAAAGGTCTGGCCAGCCTTATGTGTACGACGGAGGGTTAAGCTTAAACACATGAACTTCAAAATCGCAAGCAATAACAAAAAGCTGATGCAGGGCGAATTAATTTTATAAATGCCAATTTTTTGTTTTGCTTCAAATGTGTAATTTGGGATAAAGTCATGTGTAATTTCCGAATTCTGTATTGGCAACACTGATTGTATGCTTTGTCTTACAGCAGTAATTTTTGCTGGGCTATGTCGGTGCGTTTTCACGGTGCAGTGAAATAACGCCGGGAGAAATAACACCGGTGGGTGTAATTTCCCGATGAAAAGGAAATAACGCCGGCCGGCCTTATTTCCTATTGCGAAAAGAAGTAAGACCCCCGGGGTGTTATTTCCTCTTTAAAGCAGACTTTATTTCTTTTAGCAAGAGGAAATAAAGCCGACCGGCGTTATTTCCTTTTCATTGGGAAATAACGCCTGCGAATGTAACTAATCAAAGCATTTTATATTTACAATAAACATAAGTATGTATTCAAATTAATTTATCAAAGTATACAAAAATTTAATTAAAGCCAAATTAATCTTGGTGGCATGTCATAACGTCCAGTGTCATAACGTCCATCGAAGAAATGTCATAGCGTCCACGGACGTTATGACACTTTGCAAGGTGTCATAATGTCCACAACAAGCAAGAATGTAAACAAATTTGGGATCATAGCCGGCCTTTGGCCGGGCGCAAGGATTTTCTTCTCTATGGTATAACAAATACCGGCTTCGCTAACTAAAGCTTCTCTGCACAGCCGGCCTTCGGCCGGGCGCAAGGATTTTCTCCTCTATGGTATAACAAACACCGGCTTCGCTAAGTAAAGCTTCTAAAATCTGCCTTGTTTCCGAACGAAAGCCGACTATGCAGAGAAGCTTTAGTTAGCGAAGCCGGTGTTTGTTATACCATAGAGGAGAAAATCCTTGCGCCCGGCCAAAGGCCGGCTGTGCAGAGAAGCTTTAGTTAGCGAAGCCGGTATTTGTTATACCATAGAGAAAAAAATCATTGCGCCCGGCCGAAGGCCGTCTGTGCAGAGAATCTTTAGTTAGCGAAGCCGGTATTTGTTATACTATAGAGGAGGAAATCCTTCCGCCCAAAAGTGTTTTCGTTATATATTTAATATTTACTCCCAGAGAAAAAGCAGGAAAACCATTTTTAAAAATTTTTTTACCATATTATGTTTCATCTAAAAAAATCATTGTCACCGACAACCATATTATGGTTAAACTAGTTTCTTTAAAAATAGTTTTGTTGGTTGGGACCATAATGAAACATGTTTCTCTCTGCGTGTATGCAGATAATTTTTTTGTATTTAACTTATTTAGTAATAATGGACCTAATGACACTTTTGAAAGTGTCATAATGTCCATTTCCAAAGTGTCATAACGTCCGCGGACACTATTTATTTTTTGATTGAGTGCCAGCCGGCGTTATTTCCCGATGAACAGGAAATAAAGCCCGCCGGGGTGTTATTTCCTCTTTGGAGCCGGCGTTATTTCTTTTCGCAATAGGAAATAAGGCCGGCCGGCGTTATTTCCTTTTCATCGGGAAATTACACCCACCGGTGTTATTTCTCCCGGCGTTATTTCACTGCACCCGTTTTCACATATTTAACTCACGCTTTCTCTTTATTTTTTTCTTAACTTAATTTGGCAAAATATTCGCGAATTATTCTCTTGAATTTGGCGAATACGAATGTCATTAAATAGGAGAATATTCGGCGATACGAATACGAATATTCGTAACCTGTTTAAAATTGGGCTGTAGATATATATAATATGAATTCCTAAGGCTGGGTTTTTGAGATCACAGTTAAACTAGGTTTAGTTAACCTGAAAACAGATTTGTGCCGCCATTAACAAGTTTGTATACAAAATTTTGACAGAACAGCTTTGGTTTGCTTAAAATGTTGATCTTTAATGAAATAATATAAAAAAATACATTTCACCGGAAAAATCTGAGTTTCGGACTACGTTAAACTAAGTTTTAACTTAATCCACATCTCAAAAATCCGACCTTAGTATTGGACACCATTTTTTTGTTTAAGTATTAAACCCTTATAAAACCGTTGTAGGGTACTCAAATGATCTTCAGCACATAAAACAAAAAAATCATTAAAAACAATAACAAAAAATCGATTTGTTTATGGCTAAAACTGGTTTTTATCAATATTAATGTGGTTTTCGTTTATGGCATTTTAATGGCCAACAATCATCATTAGATTTAGTTTAAGTCTACGAACGAATTGAAATGTATTGACGGCTGTCCGGTTTGTTGGATACTTTAAGTAGATGGAAGAAGTATGAATGTACAAGTTCGTGCACACCTCTTTCTTCAGTATTGTCTCCACTTCATTTGGAGTATTAACAAGAATTTTGTTTAATGTTTATCACAATGAGGGAAAGTTTTTATAGGTACATAATATTAAAAAAAATGCTTTAAATAACAAAGAAATATGAGCACAAATATGCAGAAATGCAATATTCATTGTTTTTTCGTTTTTGTTTAGTGAAATTATAGTGAAAATATAGAAATTGATATTTTTTAATTTTTTTTTAATTAAAATTGTCAATTATCGCAGAGATCAATAAAATTTATAGAAAACTGTTCACTTAATTTGAGCAATAGGTGTATTCATTTACTAAAAAGTTTTACGAATTTGTAACAATTGTTACTGGAAAGTGTTCATTAACCCAAAAAATTTGCAAACTTTTGAAAATGTGTAACAAAATAATATTCATGATTTTTAAATTAAAAATTATTCAATACCATAATATATTTATTATTCTTAAATTTAGGAACAATAACTATGGGCAAAAAGCCCAAAATAATTCAATTAAGGAAGACGAAGAATTCCGTATCTTACAGCTGGATATGGACAATGTGCCTAATTTGCTAGTTTTTTCTAGTAAAGCTTTCATTTACTTTTTTATTTTTTCGAGTAATTGTGAGATAAATTTTGTAAAATTTTAATTTACTCTCTCGTTGCAAGTTTCTGCTAGTAAAGTAAATGCACACACCTTATAAAACCAAGTTTAGCAAAAGTATTTTTTTCAGAAAATAACTGTGAATTTCCTTGGATTCCGAGAAATATAGCTTTATGGAAAAGAAACAAAAAAAATTATGTAAACTATTTGTTAGTTTAATGATTTTTAATCCCAACTTTCATTCGTACAACTTCAATTGAAAGAAATCGCGAGATGGGAATACTATCCTGCGTTCTCTCAATTTGTATATTTATCAAATATGTAAAGGGTGGTTTAATTTTAAGGGCCGATGTTGAATGTGAACCCCACCTAAACGTCAAGTTTTTTTCTGCATTTCATTTGACATTTCTCAATTTCAGCCTAACCCAATTTGAACCATGGAAAGATAAACAATCGAGCAACGCATTAAAGTTATTCAGGCTTATTATAAACATGGGCGTTCAAATGAAAATGCATATCGTGAAAATCATCTTCAGTGATGAGGCACATTTACACCTCAGTGGATTCGTCAATAAGCAGAATTTCCGCTTTTGGGCGAATGATAATCCAAGAGTGATTGTCGAGAAACAATTGCACCCACAAAGAGTGACTGTTTGGGTCGGTTTATGGGCTGGTGGCATCATCGGGCAGTATTTTTTTCAAAATGAGGCCGGTCAGGCAGTTACTGTGAAAGGTGTTCGCTATCGTGAGATGATAACGAACTTTTTATGGCCCGAGTTGGAAGATATGGATGTGGACGATATGTGTTTTCAACAGGACGGTGCCACTTGCCACACAGCTCTTTTGCGCGACAAATTCAATGTCCGTGTTATCTCACGTGGTGGCGATGGAAATTGGCCGCCAAGATCATGTGATTTGATTTCGTTGGACTTCTTTCTTTGGGGTTATTTAAAAGAAAAGGTGTACGTCGATAAGCCAGCAACAATTCAAGAGCTAAAGAATTAGATAATTGTTATAACTTGGTACTACAGTTGCGATGGCAACGCTGTAACCGGTAATCAGAAACAATTTGCATCACTATGATGATGCGCTTTTTTTCGTTGATCTCAGTCTGATTATTACAACGTGTTTCTTTCGATATAGTACCCACTCTTAATCCGTAATTTTTGTATACTACTCCATATCATTCCATTTTGTATTAATTAATAGTTAAGTTAAATTTAATTGAAGTACATAAAATTAGTATATGAGTTCTTAAAATAAAACACAAAACGTTTACTAAATACACGGAAAAATTACAATAATAATTCGGCACATTAACGGCATAGAACCTCAATTATGCCTCAGCGTCATCGAAAATTTGGACCATCGGATGGAGGTGTGCCGCCGAGATCGAGGCGGCCATTTGGCCGATATTTTGTTCCATAAATAATTGATCCATACCAATATTATCATAATAAAAAGAAATGACAATAATTTCCTAAATAATTTGTGTTTTATTCAAAATCAACATCGGCCCTTAAAATTTACGCACCCCTTATAACATTTTTCCAAAAATCTTGAGTAATATGCAAAAACTTCCTTTTTATGCAAAAAAGCTTGAAAAAGTTGCCCTGATCATAATCATGCTAAGAGATACAAAAGGCAATAACAATCACAACAAAAATGTTGGGTCTTGAACTCATAAAAGAGCATGAGGGGCATATTTTTTATTACCAAAAACCAATACATTGTATTGCTTTGTAATTTCAGTTATTATTACTCAAAGTTGTAGTGGGTACTCCTCGTGCTCCATAGTCGTATGTTTTGTGGTTGATTGTTATTCTTGGTTCGTTGGTATGTAGTTCGATTAGTTAACTTTGTTTGTTTTGTGAATGTTTTAAACATACATGCATACATACATACATACATATTTATGTTCATATGTACTCGGTTATTTTTGAATGTGTATTCATCATCTGCGTTAAGAGCCATGATAATATAATAGAACTTTGAACCTGAACTTCTTTATAATTTGAAATAAAAACGTAAATTTTCAAAAGTGTTATAGAATTTTGCATGAATAATAATAAAAAGAGTATATAGTGTAGAATTTTAGCATAGAATAAATTAATTTTTCAAATTAATTCATGAAGGTCAACCTAAAAAGCAGAAATATTTAAATCTTATTATGTACATTATGTTCATATAAAAGTTTATATTTGTGTGACCAATCGCTATAAAATTTTCTCCACTTTTCTGAGTACCACCGGGAAGGGGATATACAATTTATTAATTTTAAGTGGAAGTGGAAAACAGCAAGAGCTAAAGCTCCCAAATTTGGTACAAAGGTTTCAAAATTTGGTGTAAATAGCGTCGATGGGATAGCGGTTAGAGCTAAAGTTCCCAAATTTGGTACAAATATCTTGTTACACAGGTTTCAAAATTTGGTACAATTAGCGTCGATGTCAATGTATGACATCTGCGAAAAGTAGGCGGGATTAAAAAAGAGGGCATGGGTGGAATTGAATTGGGTGGAATTGGAGAAGTGGGCGTGGCACAAAACAGAATTCCATGTATGTACCCGGAGAACAGCAATAGGTAACGTTTTTAAATTTGGTATAAATAGCTTGACTATCAATGCACAAAAACTGTCAATAACTGGACAGGCTACGGCAGTAGCTAAGATTTTTAAATATGGTACAAATGGCTGAGTTATCAACACACAACATCTGTCAAATGTGGATGTGAGTGGATAATTGGGCGTAGCACCTCCAATACAAAGAGACTATAGACTTCTGTATGTCTAGAGAACGTCAATAGCTAACGTTTCCAGTTTTGATACAAATAGCTTGGTTAACCATACGCATCATCAGTCATAAAGGGATATGATAAGAGGGCGTGGCACGAAAAAAAATTATCTATAAAAAGTGGGCTGGATGTTAGAGGTGGACGTGGTACTTTCCATGCAAAGACAATATAAATTTCTATTACTCATAAAGCCGGTTACATTAAAGTTGTCAAGTTTGGTATAAATAACTTCGTTATCCATTATTAAAAATATTTTAGTAATTTAATTTCAATAGGTGTAGCGAAGCACACTGGGTAAAGCTAGTTAAATATAAATAGAACTAAAAAATTTTGTCCCTCGTACTGAAATCTAAAACTTGCAGCATAAATTTACATTTAAGAAACGTTATTTGTATTCTCATTGATATGAAATGACTTTATAATTTGATATCAAGTTTTTGAGATATTGAAAAAATAAACTCAACACATTCGGCTAATTCGGCGAAATTATGGCATTTTGAATATGGCATAACTTTTGAAAAAAAAAAATTTTTTTAATTTTTTTTCGTTGATATATGTATGTTTCTTAAGGATGAAAGGAACCTTCTCACCAAATTTCAATAAAATCGAAAGGGGTCGGGTCCCACTCTTGGTCAATTTGACATGAAATTACCCATGTAACAAATTTCTCCAATTTATCTTCAAAATGCGACCTGTACTTTGCGCACAAGGGTTACATGGATAGCCAGCCAACCAGACTGATTGTCTCGGAAACTGATTCTGAGTTGATCGGTATACTTCATGATCAAACTTACCAAAAAAAATTTTTACTGCGCATTAAGGAAGCCAGATTTAAAATTCGAAAGAAATATTACAATGAATACAAAAAAACAGTACAATCATGAAAAATACAGTACATATTTTTTTAGGTATGTTCAGACCTAACAAATATTTTACGAAAAAATCCAAAAAAAGCATGACCAGTAAGTTGATCAAACTTTAGCGTTATTTTTACCAATTTCTATGGATTTACTTAACTTTATTTGTAAGAAGATAATTGCATAATGTAATTTAGAAACTGTTTAATGATGTTAAATCTAGCCAAACATTTTGCAAAAGCAAATAATTTTTTAATAAAACTAGGGGTTACGTGTAGGACGTCAAATATTTAATAGGTGTGAACATAGCTTAACATCGAAAGCGACAAAAAGAGGAAAACCTAACTTTGCTTAAAAAAAACTAGTTCATTGATTGTGTAAGTAGGTTTTTTTTAAAACATATTGGTATTTAAAACAATTTCCACCACACACATAGTTGTACAAATCGTATAGATTTTGAGAAAATAGTTGTTTCCTTATTAATTTTCTATTATATATATATTGGGAATTATTTCTTTTCATAAGCAACTTTATTATATTCAACATTTTTTATTTTTCTTATTTATAATTTTTTCTTATTTAATAAAACATGTTGAATTTTTTATAATTTTATACAATTTTTAATTCATTAAGGCCAATTTTGCCAAGTTAAGTTATATTCAGGGCTGTGGAGTCGTCCGAAAAAAGTACTAACTCCGACTCCGACTCCAAACTCTGAAATTTTTTAAGTGCGACTCCGACTCCGACTCCTACTCTAACCGTGATGCGAAATGAATGAGACGTAAAATTATTTCTCTTTTGTGTAGAAACATCTTTATTAAACGAATTATGGGAATCCCCGTGAACTGTGCATAAGAAAAACATGAGTGTTATGGTAGGAATTAAAGGCAGGCCGATAAATATGTTTCTACACAAAAGAGAAATAATTTTACGTCACAATTTTTCTAATACATACTAGTATTTATGCGCTATAGCAACACTTATTCTGTACAATGTTGAAAATATTTCAGCGTTGATGGTTAAAAAATTCTGATATTAAAATTATTGGCAATTCCTGTCATTAACATTTTCTAGCATCAGTAAATTATTTAAAAAATCACACATCTTTTTTCAACTAGATCAATAACTGAGTATAAGTTTTGCTAATGTAATTTAGACTTTTTCCCGCACGTATAAAAAATATGCTTAAATAGTAAAGTATGTACTTGAATCAACTATTTCTCATAAAATAAATAAAAATCTACTTATTCATATTGATCTGCAAAATATTGCATCGCCAATTTCGAAGAATTTTTATATTGGAAAATATTAGAAATTTTTTTAAATTTTTTATGCCGAAAAATTTTGGAGTCGGAGTCACGCGTTTTTTTGGGTACTGCGATTCCGACTCCGGTACAAAAACCTCAACTCCGACTCTTCAACACCGACTCCGACTCCACAGCCCTGGTTATATTTGCATTACTATAACTGCCAGTTAACAATAGGATTTTTTTTAATAGATTTTGTATTGTATTGTAAAATATTAGGATATTATGACAATATGACTTGATAGCATATCATTTGAAACACCCAAATATGTATTACTTTAACAGGGATTTTCTTAATATCTTTATTTTTTTGTAGACTGAACCAGAAAACAGTACAAAAATCAGTACACAGTGTAAAAAGCAGTACATTTGCGTACTATTTTGGGTGTTGTGCATAAAAGAGTACAGTACTGCAAAAACAGTACGTCTTGCACCCTACTGCGCAACTACGTCAATATAGAATGCAAATAAGTGTTTGTTGTAAAAAATGTAAGACATACACAAATACACATACTCAAAATCTATTTCTGCGTCACATAACAAAATAACGGGCCTGCGAAATGCGCAATCTTATTTTCTTGATTCATGGGTATACTTAAAGGTGGTGTATTTTAGGGTGTTACAAACATCAGCACTAGGGATGCCAAACGGGAAATCCCGAATCCCGATATCCCGGGATTTTTCGGGATTGATAAATCCCGAATCCCGGGATTTATTTTTATGAGTCCCGGGATTTTTAACATATCAACTTTTATGTACAAAACTGTTCGTTTTTATTGAATTTTTATACCATATACAAAAAAATTATTAAAAATTAGTTTTGAGTTATATTTTTTATTGAAATAATTCTTATATTTGAGTTTAATTTTTGTTTTTGGCACACAGCGAGCATTTAATTTAATTTTTTAATTTTTGCTTGATATATGACAACTATTTCTGGATTTTTGTATTTTGCTTAATAAAAACCATTATTTTAAGTAGAAACGAAATTTGCAGACACACATCTCATGCCTTTATTACAATTACGTTTAGCAAGTTCAGCTTTGGTTAAAGACATAATTCCAAAATAAAAATGATTATTTTTATGCAAAATATAGAAATCAGGAAATAATTGTTATATATCAAGCAAAAATAAAAATCATTCAGGATCCAATTAAAGTTTTATTCAGAAACAAAAGAATAAAAGTTGATATAATTATAATAATTAAGTTGTAATATTGATGAAATAGCTCATATTCCTTCTGGTCCAATAATAATAAAAAATTTGCTTAAAAAACATACGGTAAATGAAATCTTTTTTTTTATATATAAACACTATTTGACGTATTTATAAATACATTTTTTAAACTTGAAATCTGTTTTAAAAAACATTTGTATACACATTTTGTTTTAAAATAAATTTCAAACGTTCTTAAATTATTGATTATAAATCTCGCCCTCAACCTGGAGGTGTACTGCACTGCGTGTATTAATTTCGTCACAACTTAATTCACATTAAAAATTGAATTGGCGTCAAAAAACCGAAATGAATTGATCTAGAAAAACTAAGAGATACGTATATTTTTGAAGCTTTTTTCAAAATCTGATCAGTTTGATCATGGGTGAGGGCAGTGTTATAAACATATGTATAAAATAAATTGTTTTGTTGTTTTCATTTTTAAAAATTTATGTTACGTATATAAAACCTTTTGAATATTTAAAAAGTGTTGTTTATTAAAAAAAAGTATCATATTAAGGAAACATTGATCCCGAAAAATCCCGGGATCCACATCATCCCGCGATTTTCAAAAATCAGTCACGATTGGCATCCCTAATCAGCACCAACACATAATAACCTCTCACCATTGTGGTTTGGGTATAAAAATATTGCCAGACAGATTTTTGCAAAAGTAAATAAAATAGCGAAGACACTTCTAAAGTAACTGTATAGTATTGCCAGAAGTTTTAACCAAATTCCACTTACCAGAGACACTGCTCATACGATTTGGGTGCGTGTCTAGAACAAAATTTGATAGCAGACCTAGGACAAATACATTGAATTAGCTAATCCATTTATAATCAGTGTTTAAAAATGCTTGACTATTTTTAATGTTTTTGTAATTGCTTAACTTAACTTAAGAAAAAGAACACAGTAAAAGCAAAAAGCAAAAGCAAACGCAGAAAAAGTGAGAGTAAATAATTTATTTATTCTCACCATGTTTATGTTCTCAGCTTAAAAAGCCAGCCAAGCAACCACTTGAAAAAAAAAATTGCTGTTGCTGTAAGTAATAAGTTTTTGTTTATTTTTTTTTTTGCTTTGGCTTAACTGTAAATTGATGTGCTTAAATTCAGCGAGTATTAACTTCTTTGCTGTTTTTGACTTCATTGCTGTTGCTTGCTGTTGCAGGCGTTAGTTTCATAGAATATATACATAATTACATAACACAAAATAAACAAATTAGTTTAAAAAAACGTGTAGTTTCATTTATGTATGTATGTATGTACCTATTTATTAAAAGAAAACGCAAAATACCAAAAAAATTCGAAACAAATTCGTTCATAATATATTAAGTTCCAGCAACAGCAAAGAAGTTAACTTGCTGACTTTAAGCGCATCAAAAGCAAAAAAAAAAACAATCAAAAACTTAATACTTACAGCAACAGAAAATTTGTTTTCTTAAGTGGCTTCTTTGCTGACAGATTTAGCAAAGTACATGCACATAGCGAGTTTAAACAAATTATTTACTCTCTTTGTTTTGCTTTTGCTTTTTTGCTTTTGCTGACTCGTTATCAAAGAGTTAAGTAAACACTTAGACACACAGTTTTTTAATTTGCTGCAAAAAATGTAAACAAAGCAAAAATGTGCGACTGTTGCTATTTTAAAGCAAGCAATTTAAACACTGTTTATAATGTTTCCAAATAAAACCAAGTCAACGAAAATGTCAATTTATTGAATTACCACTAACACAACATTAATTTTTTATGAAAGTAATGTATTAATATTTTTGTACCACTAATTTATGTACTGTTGCCACCTGATGTTCTTTAACTGTATTTTTTTCATTAAATGAAAAACTTTAGTTTTGCTTTTGGATTGTGTTTATTTTATGTCCAAACTTTTTTTTTCGCTAGCGGCGACGTCGACGGGCCCGATTTATGGAATTTTCCATCACTCTTGAAAGAACTTCCGACGAGAGGTTTTCGCATTTCTGAGAGATATTCTCTTTGAGGACTTCAAGAGTCTTTAGCTTGTCGACAAAAAAAAAAAATTTGCAGCGTCTCAAAGTCGCCTGTAGAAGATTGAGTATAAAATGGTTTTGTTCAAACTATTTTATATTAATATTTATTTTGAATTTTAAAAAATTATTATTTACATAAAAAGTAAATACATTGTATGTATGTATGTATATTAGTTCATATATTTTCGTAAAAGGGTTTCCATAACCTCATATAAACATACGTATGTATCTATGTACATATATTTTAAAAAATCAAGTAACCAAAGTCTTATGACCATTTTTTAAATACGTATAAAGTATTCATAAAAATATATTTAATTTAATGAAAGATTACAAAACAACTGTTCTATAAAATTTTTACTTAATAAGCATTTATTTAATTTAGATAAAAGTATGATAAAAAAAATAAACTGTGATCAATTTTATTTCCTACTAACGACAGCAAAGCACTTAAAGGAGTAAAATTTTGACACTGTTGAGGTAAATAAAATTTCACTAGCCCTGAGCCATAGATAACCCCTGAGGGCTTATAAATTTCGAATTTAGCGTAAAAATTTTTGACAATTTTAATTTACTATAAAACTTTGCTACCCTTATGGCTAATAAATCAGTGAGTGCTTAAACGCTGGTTTAGTTAAACTAAACTTAAATTATATTCAAGAATTTAAGGAATGAAACTATTACAAAAAGCTTTATAAAATACACTGAAATTTAGTTCATAGAATAAATTCGAAAAATTAAAAATGTTGATTATTTAATTCATTTATTAATGATGTGCTAATAATCCCAATTTTTGAACGAACACTGAAATTTATTGTTGTGGGAAAGCTAGTTTCTATGCGCATTTCGCTGGTTGCTTAGGCCAGCTCGTCAGGAAACTTTTTCCAAATACTTTAGAAAAGCTAAAAATAATATACAAGTAAAACCATAAAGTGAATAAGAATTTTAAAACACTCCGGCCTTACATGTAACAATATCGAAGCTTCAACAAAGACACAACAATAAAATGTTGAATATAATAAAGTTGCTTAAGAAAATAAATAATTCCCAGATTCTATTTGCTATACTTATATTCATATGTAGTTTAAACTCAACAGTTGTTATATGTAATTTAAAAGTAACATGTGGTAGCATTACGATAAATGTTGCAAATTCATATGGTCTGTATTGGTAGTTTAAACGCCTAATTTTATGCCCTTAAAGATGGTTTACCGATATAAAGATATGTTGGTTTAAGCACATTTTAAACCAAAAACAGATGTTAACATTTTTAGTTTTCACGCACACCCTAAGGTTTATTTAATATGAATACGTAAAATTAAATTTATTTTGTAAACTGAAGCTGCTAAAGAAAATGAATTAAAGTTTGTGATCACTATCAGGGTTGTCAGATTTTTGTTCAACTTCATCGCCAAATAGTATACCGAAAATCGTGTATTTTACCTTTATTAAAATTTTAAATATTTAGCATTATTCTAGTAGTGTGTTTATATTTTCGGGCATGTTTTGACAATCGCAAAACGCTTAACATTTGCGATTCTGACTTGAAATCGCATAATAGGTTTTTTGTAAATAGCAATCGCAAAAAGTGTGGCGACTTCAAATTGCAAAAGTATGCTGAAATAAACTAGAATATTTGTTGGAAACTATCGCAAGCAAAGCGCACGAGTTTCAGAACACCGTAAAATAAATCTGGTGTTTTCCGATATTAAATCGTGCGATTGTCATAACAATACTGATTATCTTAAAACGAAGAACTTGTGAGATCAGTTATTTACATTTTACAAAAATATTAATTTTATGAAGTATTCCAAATTAATAGTTTGATGCAAAGAAAAATCAATTTATATAAGCGTGAATTTCTATGTGAAAATAAGGCAGAATATGACAAAATTTTGTATTCGATTTTCTTGAAACATAATGTTACTTCGACAAGAAAGGAAACAAAGGATAAATGTCTTAAAAGTTGTATTCAAATTGGATATTTGGATTTGGATTGGAATACTTAAATTCAACTCAGTCTTCTTAACAATTTCATCACATGAATTATTTTTAAAAATTAACTTCAGACCTACATATATTCGTTTTCGATTTTATATAAAATCAAGGTTTTAAAAAAATTTAGGTGATTTTTTTTTTAATAAAAAGAAATTTTTGATTTACGTAAAAAAATTGAGTCAGAATATAAAAAAACTGTGACTTTTCTTTCCTCTGCACACCACATTGAAAAATACGCTTGATACTATTATAAAGAACCTGATATCAATACAATTTTTTTTAAAAGTGATTTACTTTCGCTATTTATTCCACTATTTTTGCACACTATATAATTTAAAAAAATTTAAAATTGACTTGTTTTTCGGTGGAGATCCGATGATTGATAAATTTAATTAAGGAAAATGGTATTAAAATCTAATAAAGCTTAAGCTTTATTTCAAGTTTCTATAAAAACAGTTTTTAAATGTTTTCAATGTAACTATCTGGCTATATTATAAATTTATCATCTAAAACAATCGCATTCGTATTGAGATTTTAAAAATGGTTAGAAATTCAAAGACTCATAATTTTTTTGATATAAGTAAGAAAAAAAGGAAAAATGCTTTTTAGAAATCGCCAAAATTTTAACCAACTTTTTTAAATTTAGCCATGTCGCCAAACACAAAATTTCGTCGCCAAATAGGTTTATAAATCGCCACGTTTGGCGAAAAATCGCCACATCTGACAGCCCTGATCATTATTGTTTCCTACCAAAAAAAATGTTTCTTTACAAAAAAATTGACTTTTTTTAAAAAACATAAAAAAGTCCAACTGCGAAAGGATTTTACTCTGTGATTCCTTTTATTACATAATTAAATATAATTTGATTTACATTTTTTATATAAATCTATAAAACATTAAAATTGATAATGTGTGACCTCAAAATTTAACAAATGCACAAAATAATGTTACTAAAGGGCCAAATAACCTACACAAACATATGAAAAATGTATGTTATTATTTGTATGAATATTAAAACTTTTTAATATTCACACAAACATCTTGTTGTTGTTGTCAACTGCTTGTATTTACTCACTTTTTTATATACGTTTATCGTGTTCAGCGGCTTTGTAATGGAAGATTGGTCGGATACGGTTTCTTTACTTAACAACAACAAGTGATATTTGCATTTTTTCAGAAATTTAGATTTAATACACTAATTATTATTTATTTTTGGATTGTTCTCTTTTTTTAGTTCATAAAACTTATAAAAGAAATAAGTAAATACTTTTTGTATTATATTAACGAGCAACAACACATATAGTATTTTTCTTATTAAGTTCAGCCTTCGGGTTTTCACTATCCACTTTTTATATTGATATCTTTCCTTCAAAATTTTAATATTATAACACTTTATTTAAAGAACATAACACTAATTTTGGTTTTTTAGGCTTTATTTATTAATAATTTCACAAATTTAGCATGAGCTGTAAGGAAACCAACCGGACGAGGAAATGGCGCGAAATAAACTAAAAAAGGCTGCCAGATGGACAGAAATGGATAACACAAAAAGAGCTTCCATTTCAAAATAAAAGGGATTTCGTGTATGAGCGAATCTATGTTAATAAAAATAATTTTTTAATATCATCTTGAGTTATTTTATAATACCAATGTAAGATAAATATCTGTCATTTTAAACTTTTGCAGTCTTTTTCTTAACTTAATGCCACTGACAGAAAAATTTAATTTAATTGTTTAAACTGTTAGTTTTGAAAATAAAGATCTTAGGGTAACCGTTACAAATAGCAATCAAAAGCTCATAGTGACTATAAGTAATGAAAAATCAAGTATGAAAACGCAATTAGCAATGGAACCATATACCGTAAAATGTATAGATATTTCAGTCGATTGAAACTTAAATTATAAACGATTTTTAACTTATAATACTATAATGTAATTTTTTAACAAATTTTAAAATTTTTTTTAGCGTATTGATTCAAATGTACAAACCGATTAATTTTCTTTAATCCATAACTATATGTGTTGATATTCCTATTCTACTTTTGACTAAAAAATAACGATAGAAATTTTTAAGATTCTACAATTAAATTTGATTTTTCCTGATATATATATATATATAAGGCCACAAGTATATGAAAAGTAAATATATAATTAATTTGATAAAATCTTTCATATTTAATATCCGTTTAATGTCCCATTTGCTTCTATGCTGTCCAGTGTTAGCATGTATTATTTTACATGTAATGTATACATGTATAAATTGTTTATGTACCTGATCTAAGTAGAGTTAGTAGAAATCTTTATACATTTTTAAACATTGTAATCAAGTTTCTTCAAATATATCACGTGTTAGCAAATCATTTAGGTAACGAAATTAAAAAGTTTGAGCATTTTAAGTGTTGGGTCAAAGTTGTGACACGTATTATTTGATGAATAATTAACCCTTTCTCTTTTTTATATCTTTTTACGAAGGAGCCAGACAAGGAAAAGTCATGTATACGGTGGTGTCGATACTATAACATGTAACAACACAAAAAACATAGCAATGTATTTTTTGTTGCTTTCGTTTGATCATCAAAACACAAACAACTGACATATCAAAAACACATGCAACTTTTGACATTTTTCTCTCTAAGTAAGAAAAAAAGTAGCACAGCTGTGCTTTAAACGCCACCTGAAAAATGAATTCGCCCTGGAGCCAGATGTTTATTTGGTTTATTCCTCAACGATGTCAAAAGTTGTTTACATTTTGCTTATGCATGTATATTATTGTTTACGTTTTTTGTTGTCCATTTGTAGTAGTAAAATTTTGACAACGGCGAGGAATTCTACACAAACAAAATGCCTGTTGTTTTTTGTTGTGTTGTATTGTTGTAGAGGTAAGTCATCGCCCAGACTTACAATTATTGTTGCTGCAATTTTTTATAAATCTGCTTTGAAATTGTATAAGTGTCCAGATTATGAAATTATAGTTTTGTATTTTTTGTAAATTTTTTCTAGTTTGTGCTCTTCTTTTTTTTATATTGAATTTAAAAATACACCTACAGGCAACTTCAGCTTAAAAAGTATTAGAAACTGACTACCCTTCCCCAATCTCCTCGTCCCTTTTACCCATAAACTCAATAATTGCAACAATTGCAATAAACAACAAAAATTGCAAGTCTGGACGATGACTTAGCAGACCTATTTGATAGCCCCTTTTACAATGTGAAAATTGAAAGGCAGACAGACGAAGTTTGATGGCAAGGGGTTAAAGAGGTAGAGTGTGTAATACATGGCTGTCTGACCTAGACATTAATGCCTGTAAAATGTTCATCTCCGTCAACAGCGAAAAAGAACGAAAAAAAGAAACGAATAATTTCTGTCTGTCTATTAATTTCGCGATTCTGGAAGGTTTAGGCAAGTTCAAAAGAGAATAAGAAAAGTGTCTGCCTTTCAATTTCAACATTGTAAATTGGGACATAGGCCTTGTGCCCGTCAATACCAGATATAGATATTGCGATATATATTGCAGCAAATGTCAAAATGTTGTTATCTTTAATGTAGACACCACTTTTTTGTACATATTTATTGAATGCAATTAATGTTGCAATAATTGTTAGATAATTTCATTGACAATAATTGCTTACATAAAACGTCAAATATGGTTGTCAATTGAAAAAAGAAGCTAAGAGAAAAAAAATATTAACAAATTGTGTGGGATAGAAATTAAGTTTGTGAAATGGTAGCACATTATAAAGTAAGTGCTGTTTCACACTCTTCAAGTTTAAGCCGTCAAGTCTTCGGCTTTTATGAGAGAAGGGGAAAAAGAATGCTATTTATTTTCCTTTCTCTCCTAAAAACTCAAGACTTGTCAGCTTAGACTTGGAGAGTGTGAACCAGCACTGAAATAAAATTTTTTTTGTTAACAAAACTAATTTTTGCAGGATTGCGTCACATTTTACACTGGACCGTCTTCCTTAATTTTTTTTAAATTACATTATGCAATAAATGAAATTTTTTTAGATAACCACTATATTTTTTTGATCCGCTATTGTCATTTTTAATTAAAATTTTTTTTCCTAAAACTTCAGATTTTTAAAGAGGCTGCTCCATACATCTTGTCGTAACTTTGGAACGACGTACACGATTTTGTTATGTAATAAGTCAGCAAAATTTAATTATGCCAAATTTAAGTCTTTCTAATATCATTTGTTGCTTAAGCAATTAGTTTTGGAGTTATTGAGGCACAAATGGGCCACATTTTTTTGTTTAATTATAAAATTTTTGAGTTCAAAAAATTCATAAAGTCTCAATTTACACGTTTCATCTTTTGATGCTCAACTTCTTTTAAATTCCCTTTTGAAGATGCCATTACGTTCACACGCAGCAACCGGTTTCAACTTTTTTTTCCTTCAAAACAAAACTTTTATTCAAAGCGAACCAAAGAGAAAAAGAAAAGAAAAAAATTTACATGCAGCCATTGTTGTGCATATGCCTAAGAATGAGAACACAAAGCGTACTGTCAAAGTACAGGCATCTCCGTGCCAACCCCTTTTCTTCTGGCTTCCCTCTCCGATAAACACAAGAGTTGAGCATCAAAAGATGAAACGTGTGCATGTAGACAAACAATTTAAATCAACATATACTTCCCAGTTTTAGTACTTGATCGTAAAGCTGCATCTTTATAAATAAAATAAATTTAATTTCATGAAAACTAATGAATAAATTCCTGTTTTATTCCCGATAAACTGAAAGCACCAAGTTTTTACATTTTTTTATCGCAAATTTGTGTAAAGCTTAAATCAAAATGTTTTTATTGCGCAAAATTTTTTCTAATGCTTTACTTTAACTAAAGTTGGATTTTGCTAAAATTATTTAATTACTCATGATTGTACTAAACAAATATATGTAAAATTTTATATATGTATATGATTAGCAAAAATCTAAAATATATATGGAGTATCTGCCTACTTTGGCAACACTTATCCTTTTGTTAACTTCTGTTTTACTAGCAGTCTGGCCATCTTTTATAGCTTTCGCGGATTCTCGTCTAGTTAGAATTAATTGAAATTGAATTTTATTTTAAAAAAATTAAAGTTAAAAAAAGAGTGATTTAATAAAATTGTTTTTTATAATTGTAAAATAAGTGTTAAATATTTATTTATTAAAAAATTTTCAATGAATATTTAAAAAATGTGAGTCAATTAAAGTCTTCAAAGTTTTTTTTTTCCAATAAGGTAATTTTTTCTAAAATTTCAATATTTATGAATTAAAAAAAATGGGTATTCAATATTTACATTAGGTGTTAGGTGTTCTGTCTTAAATCTGCTTTACCAACGCAGCTCTAAACAAAAAAAAATAAATAGGGAAATTGAAAAATAAGAAAAAAAATGAAGTCTCGGAAACGCCTAGTTTTCGAGTAATGGAACTCTGAAGTTTTTATATACATATGTACATACATCTGTATATATATATTTATATATATATGCGATTTTCCACAATTCTAAACGTATATGGCATATACCTATATGTTGGTATGATTTAAAAGCTTATCTTTGTGGATACCTTTAAACAATTTATTTAATAACTCATTAAAAAGCGGGGATGTGTTCGCAAAAATACAGGAGTTGTTTGTAAGTAAGCTATTTAATTGATATGCAAAGAAGTTTTAGTTAACGAAGCCGGTGTTATAATACCATAGAGGAAAAAACTTGAGCTACGCCGAAGGCCGGCTATGCCAACAAGTTTTAATTAGCGAAGAGTTTTTGTTTTATCATAAAGGACATTTTTGTGCCCGGACGGAGGCCGGCTACGCAGAGAAGCTTAAGCTAGCGAAGCCGGTATTCGTTATACCTTAGAGAAAATTCTTGCGGCTATCCTAAAGCTTTTGTTAGCGAATCTACATACATATTCGCCTAATGCACTTCCATAACATTTTAATGTAAAATTTTGTAAAAACTGTATTAGAAACTAAATAGTTAACAATTTTTAAATAAAATTTGTATACCCAGAAAAATTTATTCAAAAGCTTTCAAATAATACCAAGATTGTCCATATACATTCAGAAATGTGGTGAAAAGTGGTCCACTCCTCGAATACTATGCGTTTCCGGTACTTATTCCATATAAACAGGTATGCGATGTAATACGATTTTGAAAACAAAACAATTTAAAATCGATAATATTGTTTGCAGTGCCCTTAAAAATTGATTTCTAATACATTTGCCTCTTTTTTTCTGTCTATATTCTGTTAAATTTTATGTTATAAATGTTAGTTAGACTGTATTTTAACCAAAAAATTGAGATAATTCAAAAATGGATTTTAAAAACGCTTGAAATTTACCAAACCTGTTTAAAAACGATCGTTTTCATCACACCTGAATATTTTTTCTTATTTTACAATTTTCTATCACAATAGCAATTTTTTTTGTTTGGAGCTGCGTCGATAAAATAATTTGATTCTAATCTCTTGTTAATGAAATTTCTAGGGTCTAAAGATTTTTTTGCAATTTCCTTATAACAAATTTCTTAAAATCTTCAAATCGGCTTTTTTTAATTAACACAATTCAATAAGGCCAAAAACTGTAATTTATCGGCTTTTTTTAATCAGCACAATTCAATAAGGCCAAAAACTGTAATTCAAAGGACTTTAAAGGTTAAGGCTGTTGACTTTGTCTCTTCACTTGCAACTATATTATTGAAATTTTCCTATATTTTTGCAACCTTAAAATGTATGTTTTTCTAACCATTGTTAAAGAAATAGATCAGAAAAGTATATGAATTTCTCTAATAGCAGTTTTGAATAACTTAATAAAAGATTTTGACACTTTCGTGCCTTAATAAAACATAGAACCATAGGTTATCTTTACAAAACAAAGATTTTTTTTAGGATTTTAATTGTTAAAAAG
Source organism: Pollenia amentaria (assembly GCA_943735925.1). Taxonomy (NCBI): domain Eukaryota; kingdom Metazoa; phylum Arthropoda; class Insecta; order Diptera; family Polleniidae; genus Pollenia; species Pollenia amentaria. The sequence goes on from OX031008.1 coordinate 149,707,094, forward strand.
TATGTAAGTAGAAATCTTCCCATTCTTTTTTCAGACTAAGGCCCAGGCGCTAAGAAAATAATGAATTTAACATTTTCATGGATACGTTGTTATTAACTGGCAGCATAGAAACGTGAATAAATTTAAAGGTAAGATATATCTTAATTACATATAATCGCAGGACGTAATTTAGGAAGTATGCTCTAGGAACACAACTGGGTCGTATGTCGTAAGGACATAGGACGTAACGCCGTAAAATTCTAGAAACACGCTCTATTTACCCACAATACCATCGTAGACGATTTGTATTCCTTGAAAGTTAAACAAACGCCATTAAGTGAAAATAAATCGACATTATTTCCCATACAAAATTGTTTTAAAAGCATAACATTTTTTATACTTTAAACTGAATCAAAGCAATTTTGTGTTAAGAATTAATACGGTTTATTCAACTTAATGGCTTATAACTTTCTTAAGTCGAATTTAAGTTAACAAATTTTATACATCATGAGATCGTTAAAAAAATTGTTCTTAAAATTCGGACCGAAACAAAAATAAACTCTGTATATTTTTTCATCTTAATGGAGCAATTTAAAATGAGTAAAAAAGTAAATGAAATGTGACGCCCCACCGTACTGTATATGTATGTACATAAACAGGTATTTGTTGAAAAGCGATCGATTTCAAAACGATTGTTTTATTAATTTCGAGTTTTCTAAAATTAATTTTTGAAATTGATTCTTAATATTTGTTCAAAAATAATATTCAATATCGATAAATAATATAAAACTTAAAAGAACATAGACAGAAAATAAGAGAAAATGTATTAGAAATCAATTTTTCGGTTTTAAATCGTTTCGTTTTCAAAATCGATTTCCATCACATATTGTTATATTGCTGATTTAAAAAATGGCTGTGTTTTTATAAAATCTTTAACGTAACAAAAGTTTTTATTAAAAAATGCTACCTTATTAAACAAATCAATTATAAACTTAACACTTAAGCTTTGCGTACACCACGTAACTCTTTGTCGGCCTTTTTCAAGCCAACAAAATTGTTCAATTGCTTAACACGTAATTTTGACCAAATGATATAATTTGAAAGACCCAATATTTGAGCGGCATGTAAAGCTGCAGCTTCAGGATATAAAGCGGTGGGGCAACCCAAACCAGAAGGAATATTTAGACTGGACCAAACATCAACTTGCATGTTTTCGGGTTTAAGAGGAGGACAATTTATAACAGGGTAGGTCGTATTGCCTGACAAAACCGGACCTAAACCATTAGAACGTCCAGCGACACAAATAAAAACTAGATTACTAATGACACTTTCATATTCACGCATTATGCGTAAAGATTCTTCGGGAGCTTTGTGTGCAGAAGTAACACGCAATTCTGTATTAAGACCCAAATTCCAGCAATGATCAGCTATTTTTTCACAGTGCAATTTATCGGAAGCACTGCCCATTAAAATCACCACCAAATGATCATTTTTAGGAATGATATCTTCAAGTTGGTCACTGACCCAAATAAAATTGCGTTTGACGGTGTCTAAATCAGATTCAGTTACTGAGGCTAAATTACGATAGACTTGTTTGTCAACCATCAAACGCTTGTCGCCAGCGGGCCATAAACGCCAAGAATCGGAATCGATGATATCGGCTAAAACAATTTTGCCTTTAAGAGAAAAATAAATAAATAATATCGCATTTTTTCGTTATTTTTAAAAAGAGAATATATTTCCTTTACCTTGATCATCAACGCCAAATTCAACTTTCATATCAATCAAGGCACAATTTTTAGTAGCCCAGGCTTTTTCCAAAATCTCAAATACAGCCAAAGTCATTCTCTTCATAACATCAACTTCATCTTGGCCTAAAGGTTAAATAACATAAAATTGATTTAAAAACAAAATGGGATCTATTAGATCCTACTTACCAATTTCTAGACCATTGAATTTAAATTTTGCAGAAATAATTTGTTCATCCAACCATTGGGGATCGTGATTCGCATCATCCTTGAAGAATGTCTCTTGTTTGGGTGGGGAAAAACTAAATCAAGTAAATAATTGAAAAGTTATTAAATATTCCTTAAAATATATTATCAAAAAAGTTGTTTTTGGGAATACATAATTTTTCATTAAAAGATTTTATTTATTGTGCTTAATTCCACAAACCATAAAAGCAATTTGTTTTTGTTTTTAATTTGTTTTTTCTTTACCCACTTACAACTACAATTAATGTTGGGAGAATTCCAACTAATTGTAGTGGGGAATGTAAGAAAAGATAAACTCACTGTTTTATTGTTGGTATTTTGTTTAAGCTTTGATAACGTCGAAAAAGACTTTTTGAGTGTATGTAGGTTGTTCTCATTCCCTCTGTAGTCTTGTTTGCCGGTAGCTTTGGCTTTTCTTAAATTATTTAGGAGAAGGTTTCCTGATGATCTGGCCTAAGCAACCAGTGAATGCGCATAGCAACAGCTTATCCTCCAACAATAAATTTCAGTATTTTTTTTTTATCAATTATTAAAAAATGGAATTAAGCACAATAAATGAAATCTTCTTTAAAATTATAAAATTATTTTATTTATTTTTAATACTTTAGTTACTAATCGATTTTTTTTTAATATACATTTCATTATCAAATTATTTTCTGTTGTTTTTTTTAAAATAATATTAATTAATGAGTTTATTTACATCTTTATTAAAATATTTCATCAGCATCATCATACAAACAACGTCATTATTGTTGTTTTTGTTTGTTTATTTTATAAGCAAATCGGCCAATTGGGGGTAAATAATGCAAAAGGTCATGAAAAATTATCATGATTAAACAAATTGTTGTTTTTTTTTTAATATTTTATAGAAAAATATATTTTTATTGGCTAACAATTTTTGTTTGATTATTTTTAATTTCAAAATGATAAAACAAGTCAAATTTGCAATATTAAACCATAGATTACAACTTAAACATTGGTTTGTAGTTAATTATTTTAAATGTGGTTTTATATGGTACATGAACCGATACTTACAAATTTTGCTGAATTCATCAATTAATACATGAAACCTATTTATGCCAAATTTTTCTTAATTGCATTATTTGTTTCGAATTGACGAGAGGTATTTATTAGGCCTCATATCGGAAAATTACGGTCCGATTTGATAAGAACATATTTCTGTCAAATTTCATGTTTATAACTATTATTGGTTTCGATCTATTTGTTTAAATAAAATTGTGCTTTTTTTTGAGAATATGGGTTACAAGAAATGTCTTGGCAACTTGTGTTTATTATTCGTTTTTATTCTATATTAGTTAGGTGTTTTATCTGGAACAGAGACTATTTGGGACTCATTGCTAATTATAAAATTAATTTTTTTCATTATATCGTGCAAATTCAGAGATTCTATAGTGTAAATGAAACGCTTGATTGTAGGTATGAAATATTGTAACATTTTCTTTAAAAATTTATTAAAATAAATTGAAACGCCTCTGTACCAGCTTTATAAAGCAAACAACTTTTTTTTGGAAATATTATTTGTTTTTATAGTCACATATTGAATTTTATACAGAGAAGCGTAATACTTTTTTCTTTAGAGTGATATCGGAAAGTTTTTTTCATCATTCCAAGAAACTCTCGAGAAAAATTATATATATACTTATATATATATACATATATATACTAAATTGTAATTAGTCATTTTATGCAATTAAAAGTTCTTAATCAGAAGTCGTTGAGACTTGGAGTTCAACAGAAGTCGTTGAGCCTTGGAGTTCAACAGAAGTCGTTCAGCTTGCCTTTTGTTCCTAAATGATTGACATCATCGCATCACAAATAATTTTAGAAAACAAATTGTGATAAATATGAGTGGATTAAAAATATTAAAACATTCTTCTTTCATTATGTTAAAAAATTGTTAAAGATTATCTCGACATTAAATTGAACATCAACCCACTTCCAATAGTCATTAATATACTGGGGGGTTCTGGAAATCGAAAACGCAAAACGCAAGAATTTTGAAGTTCATTTTAATACACTCTTAATCAATTTTTATAATTTTCTTAAAGAATTAACAGAGAAATATTTGAATAATATTTTTACTTTAACTACTTAATTTACTACAAAAATCTTATTAAAAAAAAAAATTTAAAATTCTTGCGTTTTGCGCTTTCGATTTCCTGAACACCACTGAAAGATTTAAAATTATTGCCAAAATTGGATGTTTAAAAAAATGTTTTAACTCTGATGATTTTTTATGTGTACTAGAATCTGTATTGACCAAAGAATATAAAGCCCATCAAATCACGCTAAGGTACGTATCATTTCATGTAACTAAAACTTAAATATAGTTTAAAAACTTGGGGAACAATTTTTCGCTAGCTCATCTATGTTTTCTTAATATTTAAAAAAAAAATGAGTCTCCTTATAACAAGGTTAACCTTGATTTATACCATATTCCACTTAAAAAAAATATTTTTGTTTAAGACTAGCTGTTAAAATCCGGCGGTGCCTGAAATCGAACCATTATGGACTTAAATATAAGGCCATTAAATAATTTTCTAACTTTTAACACTTATATTATAGCACAAAGGCGCAATTATTTGGACAATTTTTTACTTACAGAATTACATTTCGTGCTCCGCCCACTTATCTAACCCCGCCCACTTTTTGACTGATTTTGCGTATTTATAACCAAGCTATCTGTCCCAAATTTGAAACTTTTGCTATTTCGTTTTCCAGTTATACAAAATTCTATATTTTGCCACGCCCACCCCTCCAATCCTTTAGAGAGGTTATGTATTGGTAACTCATCGATGTGCACAAAATTTGGACAATTTTTGTATTGCCGTTCTCCAGATATAAAGAAATCTGTTTTGTTTCACGCCTACCTCTCCAATCCCACCCACATTTTGTCGGATGTTGTGTATTGATAACCACAAACTTGTATAGAATATTCTCTTTCTATGAGAGGTGCCCTGCCCACTTAAAATTTGAAAAAAATATATATAGCCTATAGCACCTTTAAGTAATATACTGTTAAAATTGTATAAAGATCGGCTCAGCGGTTACGGAGATTACCTCCTATAAACAAGCATACATACAAAGTTTATTACCTCTTTATTATATTAATATAGATAAATGTATTCATTTAATTTCAATTAAATTTTGACTCAAATTAACTTAATTAAATAATTATTTCACTTTACTTTTATGCTTAATTGACTTCGTCTTGATGTAGTAAACACAAAAAAAAAATCCACTTGTACAACATAATTAAGATATAAAGATCTAAATATAGAATAACATAACTTACCGATAACCTTCTGGTACACCTGGGTTACGTTTTAAAAATGAACCGGTTGCCAAACGTCTGGTAACCCACTCAATTGGAACCATTTCACATTTTTTTGCAATGAAAGCCTTGGGGCCAGCAGGTTTAACGTAGGCAGTATTAATACCTACAATTATTAAACAACAATTTCAATTAAATAGTATGTACCAGAAATAGATTATATTTTCCCTCTTAATAAAACTAACCGGCTTCATTTAGTATTCGCAAGACTAAGCCATTTGTTTTGTTTGAAATTTCAGCTTTGCCCTGTAAATCATGAGCCTTTACTCCATCACCAGCTGTGATACGATCTTTACTCAGTAACAGACACAAGCCAGGATGTTCGGGTAAATCATAAACCTGTTTGGTTTTACCCTCAATAAGAACTTTACCCAAATTATAACCTTCAACTAAAACAAATTATGGAAAATATTTAGTTTTACTTTAAATGGGATTCTTTCCAAGATGAAAACTTACTGCAGATAGGCATGGTGTGTTGTTTATTTTAAATTGTTAAAGCAAAATAAAGTATGTTTTGTAATACACGTGTTTTGTTAATCAATATTATAGAGCACTATACAGTTTAAAACGTTCTGGCCGATCGTTGAATCCGTACTGATTCCAGTAGGCACATGTGTGTATATCTTTATTATTTACACTTTGTGTGTGTTTACTTTCCTTCTGTTTTATTTTATAATGCTGTTTTTGTTTTTTGGGTGATGTGTAAGGGCAGTTTGTTGTGGATAGAAACAAAGTACTTTTTTAGGAACATTTTGTAGGTATTAAGTTTTTTTTTTTTAAATTCGTTGAGAGAATTATTTTCTTATATTTTGTTGGGCTAAAGTTCCTATGATAACTTTAAAAACAGGAAATTGATTCAGCATTTGTTTTTAAGATCTCTTAGGTCGGGTTTTTAAGATGTGGATTAAGTTTAAACTTTATTTAACGTAGGCCGAAACTCGGATTTTTGTCGCGAAATGTGATTTTTTGTATTATTATTTCATTAAAGACCAACATATTAAACAAAACTACGCTGTTTCGTTAAAATTTTGTATACAAACTTGGTATTGGCGAAACAAATCGGTTTTCAGATTAACTAAACCTAGTTTAACTGAGAACTCAAAAACCCAGCCTAAGAGGTTTATATTTATAGAAATAAACCGGTGTTTTAAAATGTTCAATTACTTTTCAAATAAAAATTTTGCGTTTGGAAAGTAAAAATGTCTTCGCTAGTTGAAAACATGGTGTGCAATGAAAAATTTTAAAAATAATAATAAAGTAATGCATATTTTGTCATAAGAATACTATTAGAAATTATCCTATTCAAGTGTATAATCTTATAAAACTTTTAAAATTGATATTAAAATTTGTCACAAATTGTTTTATGTCTAAAAAAACAGGTACATAACTCAATCCTATAAGTATTCCATTAATCACGTTTACTGCTAAAAATGTCCCATTGAAGTTGGTAATGGCAGGAAATTTGTCTAAAGTGTTTATTTATCTAATTTTAAATGTAATTGACAATCAGCCATAATAACTATACATACCTAAAGCCGGGTTTTTGAGATGTAGATTTAGTTTAAACTTAGTTTAATGCACTATGAAACTGGGGTTTCCGGCGAAATGTGATTTTTTTTTTATTATTATTTGATTACAGACTAACAGCCGTATTCAAAACAAAAAGTTAGCCACAGTTTGTACACTACGTACAACGAGCTGCTAACTAGAATGCCGATTAAGCTTAGCAGTTTGTTAGCACAGAGCTTATTCATAACAAATTTTATCCGTCTGCTAACTTTTAATAAATCAACTCTGAATATTTATGATGCCACATTATATTACTCAAAAATGCAACACGTTTTGCATTAATCATCGCTGGTTTTGTCATTTTTTTTTTTATTTTCCCTCTTAATAAAATGATTTGAAATGTTTTTAAATTAAAATAAATTTAAAAAAGGACTCTAATAGTGCATTTACACTTGTAATTTTCAAACTAGTTTATGATCGTAAACTACTTTCATAAACTATATCGTTTACATCAGCAGTTTTGACAGTTAACAGTTTAACAGCCGTGTCACAAAACAGCTGACTTCAGTAAAAAAAACTTAAAAACGTTGGTGCACGTACATTTATACATACGATAAACATACCTTTTATTTTCGTTATCCATATTATATAAAACAATTTTCAATTAATTTTTTTAAACTTTTTCTTGATGTGTTCCTTTTTTTAACGCAAACTTTTTTAACTTAATTTTTTTTTTTTATGAAATGTCAAATATCACTAGCGTTGCCAGAGCAAAATTTGAAAAGAACAGAGTTGCATTAACAAAAACTGGTTGTTTGCAACTAGTTTATCTCAAAAGCTAGTTACAAACGTGTTTATAATTTGTATGGATAAACAAGTTTCTTAAACTAGTTTATCATCATAAACAACTTATAACCTGTTTATGGTGTAGGTGTAAATGCACTATAAATTGAAAAAAACAGTGTATTAAAAAAAAAAACAAATAAAATTATTCAACATTAAACGGCTGTTTATCACAAGTTGGCATACGTTTGGCAGCTTGTTAACAAGAGTTTAGCAAATCGTTAGCCAGAGTTTGGTAAGTGTATTGTGATTGAACTTTGTGCTAACTTCATGCCAAATTTTCGTTATGAATACGGCTGTAACATTTTAAGCGAAATTAAGCTGTTCCGTCAAAATTTTGTATACAGACTTGGTAATGGCGTAAAAAATCTGTTTTCAGATTAACTTAACCTAATTTACTGGAGATCTCTAAAACCCAAGCGAAATGTTTCAAAATTAAAATTTCCATAATTTTTAGCTATACAACAATTTAAGGTTTTCCAACTCATTATAGTACATATTTAAACTCAAACAGTACGTAAAATAGTACCACAGCTAAGCAAATGTTCCGTCACTAAAGTTTTTAATGCGTACGTTTTAAAAGTCTCTTTTAATTATAAAACAAGAGAAATAATGGATTGAATTAATTCATTTTTAATAACAAGTGTATAATTTTCTCTAATCCTGTTAAAAAACATTGTCGATTTTTTATTACGATTTTAATCATTGGACATGATTTTGAAAAGACTACCAGATTTTCTGCTCTGATATTTTAAATGCCGTTAAATTAAATTGTTCCTTATAAAAGCGTGTAATAGAACCCCTTAAAAACACATATCTACCAAATGGACTTTAAATAAGTTGTAACACTATTTTTGCAGACCTAGTTTAAAATGTATTTTTAATAACGGGTATTTAGTTCAGATTGCAAAAATGGAAAATTGCACTAATTTTGAAGTGAGCGGCCTTTATTATATGTACATAGTTTGAAAGTGTAAAGTTGTGCATATTTAATGTGTAAAAAAAGTAAAAAAGCTGTTAATCAAATATAAAATACATACATATTTATGATTTTCAAGGTGCCTAAAGAAAATGCAAAAAGCAATTTGATTATCTTAATTATACGCCGTACAGAGGGGTATTCGATGGCAAAATGGGAATTTATTAAAAAAAAGTTTAGAAAACCGTACAAATTTTTGCACCACATATCACAGCTCCCATAAAAATACTACTCCCGGAAATGGCTTTTAATGTCATTACTTCCAAACCAATAAATTTTACAATAGCTACTATATCATGAATAATGTTGTTCTGGTAGCTCCGAAATTGACAATAGGTCCCATATTAAGGCCCGACCAAAAATCACTTAAAGACAAACAAATCTCATATATATGAAGATATCTAAATAATATTCGGCACGATGAACTTTTTTAACGCTTCCATGATTGACCATGTGTCCCAATGGTGTATTATCTCGAAAATGTATCTTTATATACTGTGTTGTAGGGTATCAAATGGTCGGGTATGACCAACTATATTTTCTTGTTTCTTTTTATATTGGTTTATAAAATTTTTAAGTATTTCAGCAATTAATGTGCAGCTTCCACAATACAGTCGATTGATTGTGTAGTCAAATTTATATGAAAAGCACTCGAAATACTAGCGTAATTCGCGGTTTGCTATTGTAGACCTTGTACATTTGTAGGCCATGCAAATCTTGACTTAAAATACGACACTTACAAAATGCATACATTTTTAATTTAAGTATGGTGTAAACATAGTAAATTTAAAATTAAGCATGTTGTTGTTGTAGTGTTTTAATCAAGATCAAGAATCAAGATTTACAAGACATACAAGATGTACAAGGCCTACAATAGCAAATCGTGAATTCCGCTACTGTTTCTTTCATATAAATTTTACTACACAATCAATCTCCTGTATTGTGGAAACCACTCATAAGTCTTGACGTTTTATGCTTATATTTAAGTCAATTTTTATGATGTCCACAAGTTTGTTCGAATTAACTAATTTATAAAGTAAAATAAAATTTCAATAAAGTTTTCGACAGATTCATCGAATATTTAAATTGATTTTGTACCAGTTCCATATAGAGGATAATTCTTTTCTAAATGGGTGAGTAACAGATTTTTAAGCGCGCCGCGAAATACTATACAAAAAAGTACATTCATTTAATTTTCTGAAAATAAACTTAAATTTAGGCAAAAAGCTATGTTCGGTTCATGTTAGGCGTTCGGTAAAATTTTCGCCAAGGACAGAACTTTTACCGAAATTTGTAAAAAAAAATGTACATGTAGTGGGTGGTTACCGGTTCGCTGCTTTTCACATTTTGTTAAAATTGGAAAAAAAATAAATTTCTTAACTTTAAATTCATTGTTTTGGAAACACCCAAAGATATAGAAAATCGTACAAATAAATAAAAAAGAACACAGCACCATATTTAGATCCAAAAAGGTATGCAAATACTGTTGATAAAGAAATTTATTTGACTGAGTCTGTAGTTTTAAACTCAAATATAGAGCAATACTAGAATTCTAGTCCATTTATAAACCTTCAGGCAGCAGCTAAAAAGTACCACCAACGAGTGATGCTGAAAAACTTTATTGCGACCGAAGAACCAATTTACAAGGCAGTAATGGAGAAAAATTACTTTTCTGCCCTTAAAATATTAAATTTTCACTACTATTGTACCTTTTTCAAGAAAAGTACGTTTTTAAGTAGTATCACATTAAAAGTACGAATATTTGTTAATGCCATTAAATTGTAACTTTCGTTTTTATAAAATATTAAATCACAAAAGTTTTTCTTCAATAAAAAAAAGTTCGGTTAAATCAGTTCGAGTTCGGTCTTAAAAATCTACCAAATTTCGGAATCGGTCAGAAAAAAAGAATTGCCTTAAATCACGGGTTAGGTTTATTCTACGAATATTTTTTCATGCCTTTCATAACCATATTACGTTTGACGGTCAACGAAAATATGTTTGTTTTATAAAATGACCTTAATTAAGCATTGTAAAATATAAACGTTCACTGAACTTGGCATGAAAAAAGTAAAAAAAATTTAATTTTTTTTTGTATTTTTTTATTGTATTTTAGACTTCTTTGTCAACATTTACATTGTAAATATGTATGTATGAATTTTTAATATACATATTAATTAAATAACTATAAATAACTACTGTAATATTTTCTATATTTAAAGTAGATATAACAAAAACGTATATATTAATATTTGTATTATCATCAGATATCTTTTTATGCATCTATTATATAATATTTTTAATTTGCAATAATAATAATAAATTTGTATTTAGCTACATTATTTTAGAACTACGGAAGATAAAAAATTTTGTTTGTTAACCGGAATAATATTGCCATAGTTTTAATGATTTTTACAAAATAGTTCTAATCTAAATGCTACGTATAGACTTCCAACGTCTTAACAGAAGACATGAAGAGCTCAAACCCAAAGAAAATTGACTAAATTCACTAATATCAATGTTGCGCGTAGGAATGTCAATTTTATCTTTAATAATCTGAAAGAAAAAATTAAAAACTGTTAACTTATTTTTTTTATAAATTAACAACAAAAAAAGAACTACTTTGTGCGATTCAGGGATTTCTAAAGGCGATCTATGCACTAGAGTTCCGTTTATGTATAACATGTTGGCTGCATGTTCTTCGGGCAAGGTAATTTTTTGATATTTAAAACTAGCTTCACGTTCCATTCGTTTAACTATTTCCACACATATTTTACTATTGCTTACACACAGCACATCTGGACCAGCCATTGTGATATAGAATTTAAGACATTTTGTTCCGCCTACCTGCGGAGGAGAAAAAAAAATATATTTAAATTGTTTCATAAACATGAATACGCTTAGAAAAATTAAATATATTTAACCTTTATAGGCGTGACTGGATATTCCGGGAATGTTATAGCAACTGCTCTAGCACCATCTTCGTTTGTGTTTGCGGAAATGCCTACAAAGAATTCGCGGCCTGTAATACAAAATTAAGATCTGAATAGAATCGAATCAAAATGAAATTGTAATTTTTGGACAATTTCAATAAAAGTAATCAAGGGCTTTCTGAATTTTAAGTTTACTCTGATAAAAATTATTGATAACAAATAGGTGGTGAAAATAGCGGCACAAGTCTTTCATTACCTGTAAATAACACGTCACCGCCATCTAATTGTGCGTTTGGGTTATCTATCACTTCTATGGGAATATCTAATTCTTTTTTTAATATTATCGCCATACTATTGGCCTAAAATTTTAGGATTCAAAATAAGATTTCTTACAAACATTTTTAAATTAAAAATGTTTACTTACTTCTTTTTGTCGTATTGGATTGTCAGATTTTCCTATTAATGCCACTCCATTACATATCACCGCTGAAGTTTCCACAAATACACTCTCCGGTAAATCATCATCGGGCGGTAATTCGATAACATCTAAACCAATTTCACGTAATAAACTGCAATATTTTTTGTGCTGTTCTTTAGCCAATTCAAGATTAAAACCTTTTTTTGATTTTAAAGAATCAGATATTCTGAAAAGAGATAAAAATCCTTTCTTAAATTTAAATGATTTTTTTCTAAGGGGTGGTTAATTTCTTCCAGAAACGGCTTATTAGTAAGAATACATATTACTTTTACCAAATAGCATATAGTAAAATAAAACCTCGCCAGTTTTTTGAATATATCGCCCACTAAAATGTAAAGGGCGTAGATAACAACAACAAAATTCAAAATCGAGTGTTTGATTGATTTTTGTTCATTTTATTAAACTACATGTTCACAAAAAATTTTATATCCCTGCGATTAAAAATGGCGACATTATTAAAGAAATTAAAACGCCAAGTACACCTTGTTGTTATTGATTTTGTAAAGTTGTTTGCTTCTCTTGTAAAAAATAAAGTGTTGTTACGTCCTTTTGCATTTTAGGTGACGGTATGTACTTAAATTCTGCCTTATTAAACATTTTACTCTTATTTTGAAGAACTGAGTAAAAATAAAAAGTTAATATGGCAATCTTTTTACAAGATTTAATAATAAGTCTGTTTCCGTACTCTATATTGGGATCCCATGAGATCTTAATTTTACTTAAAAACGTTGTTGTACTCTTTAACATTGGGGAAATCGGAGCAACATTGTGATAGAAATATTCTTCATCTTGCACAAAATAGCTCATACTTTTTGTTTGTGTAGATTTGGTCATTTGTGTAAAAACAGCTACATGTTTGAAAAATTAACAACACAAATGAAAATTATTTTTCAATCAAAATAAAATTTGTGGCGCAGTTTGTGTTTTGCTTATAAAAGTGTTATTTAAATAAAAAATAATGTAAAAATACTAAAAAACCCTTAAAATATATTATTGATGTGTCTGATTTATTTTTGCTCAAAGTTTGGTTTTTAACGTTCACGTACTTTTGCTCATTTTTGTTGTTTAATGAGAGTAAATTTGGTTTATTCTAATTTTACCAAACTTTACCCAAAAAGTAAAAAACAGACCTAATGTCAACATTTTTGCAGGCAAAAAATAAACCAAAGAATAATATCTAGATTTATAAAGAAGTTTATTGAATAACATTTATTTGAATACTAGTGTTTATTGCTGAAGCAGCAACAATTACAGCATTCAATTACAGCCTGTGTGATAAAAAGTTTTAATTTTTTTGCACTCATAAGTGAACCACAAACAGACGAATTTTAATAATGTGGAATTTATTAGTGGGCATTTTTGATGAAATTCGAAGATAAGTATATTTACAATCGGCAAAGTCTAATAGAAACTGTTAACTCAACAATGTCAAATTAAAAAAAAGAATCGAATAAATTTTTATTTTTTTTTATAGGTACATATGTATGTATGTATGTACATATTGGTAAACTAACAATCAGTCCGTTGACGGTAATTATTTTACTAGAATTATGTATATTTACTTACATATGTATATAATTAGAATAAAATACATAATTTTTCATATTTTAACATTAACGACTTTTTGCCACATTGTACATACTATTGTTCACAGTATGACTATAGTACCATGATTATTAACCACTTATTTACCGACTCCCACAGTAGAGGTGATGATGATATTTATTTTGCTTTTGCACACACTTGCTTACTTTCAATTGAGTAAATTAAATGTTGTATAAAAAACAAAATTAAATAAAAAAAAAAAAAATGCAAACACCACACCCATACTTTGTACACGAAACAATTTTATAGTGCAAAATAAACCTACAATAAAAACAATAGAAAAAAATCTAACTAATATTTGAAAAACCAACATGACAACATACTATATAGAGTGTTACCAGCATAGGGGTTTTCCTTAAAATACGCCTAAAACCTAGAACTTTCAAACATACTGCTGTGCTAAGGAAAAAAGGCAGTAAACCGTAAAAAATTTAAGTCAGAGAAATCTGAAATTTAAATTTCGTATTTTCCCAATAAGCCCTCAAATTTTAGAAATTCAAGTGCTTTAAATATTGCTGGAATTCAACTTTAATTTATGCTGAATTTTCAAGTAAAATTCCAGTTCATAAAAAATGTTTGAAAGTATTTTTTTTTAACTTTTGTATTGCTTAAACTATCAAGTAAAATATTTCTGAAAAAATACTTTTAAAAATGTACATATTTCTGTGCGCCAAGGCGAATTCATACAACTCGTACAAAAACCACAAGCAATTTATTTTTGTAAAATCATTGTACAATGTCAGAAACCGAAACAAATCAAAACAGAAACAAAGATAATAAACAACATTTTGACATCCAACAATTATAAAGCTAAAGAAAAAAAGTTATCAGCAGGGCTTTAAGGATCACCTGTAATGAATTCGCCTTGCTGCGCGCTGAAATGTAGGAAAAGGATTTTAATCATTTCGAAAAAAATTTAATTATTAATTTCCTTCGACTTAAATCAAACGTAACGAGGAAGATGTCTCCAAAAAAAAAAAAAAAACTAATATATGTACATTCATACATACAAAAATTTATATGTTAGTATGTACAATGTACAAAAAAAATATTTTTCGAAACCTCCTTGCAAAAATAGTTTATATTAGAGGTGGTACGGCGCACTCTTTTTTCCTTGTAAGGTGGTACGCTCTAAAGTACATATTTATGTGGTTTTGCGGAAAAAAATTAAAGGTAAATCTAATGATGGAACTATAGCGTTATTGTCTTAGATTTTATATTACTCTAGCACTTTTAAATTATTTTCCAATAATATCACATTTGTATGCAGATGCTCTTTAAGATGATCAATAATATCATACACCATTTTTTTTTCTTTATTCAATATTTAATTTTTTTTTTTAAATTAAATTTCAATTGGAATTGTAAGCTTGATTTCCATTGGTTTTATAAGTTTGATTTATACTTGCCTACTTGAGGCTACCATCGTCATAATTATATGTATTAAAGGGCTGCGCAAAATATTCTTAATGTTCTGTGTTCTACTTCACACAACTATCAATCATATTATTTCACTGTAAACATACATAGCAAAACAAACATAACAACACATTACTCTCACCAAAACAAAACAAGCATAACTTGAAAAGTTTTTCTCTTCTGCTTTGTTAGTGCTTGTATTATCAAAACAAACAGAATATCAACACAAAAACAGACAATGAAATAAAGAAACGGTAAATTATAGTAAAAGCATCGAGTGCACGTAATTAGGAATTTAAAAAATTTAAAGTGATCTTAGCTTATAACAGAAATGGATGCATTATATGTAAGCAAAATTGATTTTTTTGAATTATTTCCTAAATGTATATTTTATTTTAGTCGACCTTTATTATTATATTAGGTATAACTAAATTATCAAGCTTGATGTCTTTTTTTATTTTTATATATAACATTAAACGTTTATTTAACCAATATTTCTAATTAAAAAATTTTTTAATTTGTCAGTTATTGTTAAATATGTTAAAAATTGTTGAAAATTTATAAAATAAGGGAGAAAAACCCTGAAGAAGGCACTCAAAGGAGTGCCGAAATATTGGTTAAATAAACGTTTAAAGTTTTATATAAAAATATAAAAAGACTTTAAGCTTAATAATTTAGTTACCTATATTATTTCCTATATTTTTAATAATATTTTAAAGGAACCTACAACCGAACCCATTGAAAACCACTCAAACGAAATTAAATCAAAAGTTTCTCCCTTTGCAATTTTCTCTTTGGTTTATGTTTACAATCAAAACATTCAAACATGCTTGGAATGTTCTATTTCTGTTTTAATGTTCTACTTCATATTTGTTCTAATTCAGCTTTATTTTAGTTCAGCATTGTTCTTGTGCAGTTTTGTTCTATTCTTCTATATTTTGATCGTAAAGCAAAACAATTGTTTTTGGAAGTATGAGTTTTGTAATGAGAGAGTAATATACACATACTATCTACATTTAATGAAATTGCTTGTAAGCAATTTTTCTTGTGCTTGTGCAGCTCTTTAATATGTATATTAAAAAGTCCTTTAATTGGATCATTCAATGATTTAAATTTATTAAATAATAAATACTTTTTTTATAAAGAATTTAAAGAATAAAACAGACCTCGAGCTTGAAAAAATTATTTAATTTATAAATTATAATCAAAAAGGTCGAATAACTAAAAACTTAATAGAGAATAATAAATACTTTGTGAAGTTTAATGCATCAAAAAAAAAAAAACGAAAATCGTAAATTTTTTGGCTTAAGCTTTTTTGCAGTTATGGCTCGATATATAAATATTAAAAAAAATTAAATCCATAGGCTGTAAGAAATTTTTGTTCCATGGACTTAAGAAAACAAAGAATCAGTTTTAAAAATAATTTTATACAAAATTCTATTCGAACGTTTACGTTCAAAATTGTGGAACAGGCAGCAAATGTAAAAATAGATTAAATTATTCCATTTATTCTAATATATCTTGTATATACATATCTTAATTTTATGTTAAAAGATTCTGAAATTTTGAAAGCCCAAGAAACACGACTTTAAAAATGTTTATTCTAAAAAAATAAAATTTTTTAAAATCGGATTTGAATTTTTACTTTATAGGTTGTTTTTTTTATCTAAACGAAAGGGTATCATTGTGTTTCTTGGGGATGGATGTCATGGAAATAAAGAAATATTTGTAGGAATAGCAGTTAAAACTCATAAATCTCCTTCAAATGTTTGAATTGAGACAAAACTTGGCACTAGTAACTTTTGTAGGACGCCTAGGAATGCTGAGGAACTAGAAACAGTAGAACTTATGTATACAACTCTTATGTAGAAATCAAACTAAAAAACTGTTCAGTTTAATTCACGATAGGCGGGAATTTATTTACCTTAATAAATGGAAAAGTATGGTCCGATTTTTTACTAAATAGTTTATGATTTAATTTTTCACGATGTACAGTACGGTACTTTAAACCTTTATTCCTAAAATATTTCCTGACTAACTTTGCTATGGCTGACCCATTTTGAAAACTGTTGTTATTTTAATGAAATGATTGCATTTGTGAATTTTTCTTTTTCCTAAACATTTTTCATACTTAGAAAAATATTAAATATTTATCCCACTTAAGCATAAGCTAGCTTAGAAAACATGATAAGTGAATAGGAGGCAATACATTACAAACTTTAATTTTCCGAGTATAACCAAAATTTTTTCTTTACAAACCATCTCCATCGAACCCGGTTGATTAGTTAAGAAGATATAGGGAAGGGGATCTTTTACCCCTCTTGTTCTATTTCACGCTCTAAACAATAAAAATTGTAGGCTATAGGCTTCCTGATGTTACACTATTTGCCTGCAAAATTTCAAGAAAATCGGTTGATAAGTTAAGAATATATGGAGAGGGAGAGAGAGAGCTTTTACCCCTTTTGCCCTACTAATAAATACAAGTTACAGGCTATAGTTTCTTCCAGATGTTACACTTTTTGCCCGCCAAATTTCAAGAAAATCAGTTGATAAGTTAAGAAGATATAAGAAGGGAGAGCTTTTACCCGTTTTGCTCTATTTTACGATCTCTAGCGATATGAAATATACTGTACAACTTATTCTTTCACCCACACAAAATTTCATAAAAATCGGTCAAGCCGTTTCGGAGGAGTTCAATTGCAAACACCGTCACAGAATTTTATATACGTATATAGATTTTAAGAAAAAGTGTTAATATAAAATAGTAATTCAATTAAATTTTATTGCAAATTAAAATTCGATTTTTCCTATTAAAAAATATTAAAGATACAGAGATAGAAGAAGTACAAATATCCACTTCTGGCAACACTGACTTATGAAAAAGGAAATTGGATTCGTACTTAGAAAAACTTGGTACCGAAGTAACTTAGAGCAACAAAAAGCAATTACCACATCATTATATCCTTATAAATATGTACTACGTATAAGAAAAAAAACATACAACGCCCCATTGGCCTAATTAAATAGGAAGCTAAACAAAATACACAGATTTTTGTGGTATCTTTACTAAACTGGCTAAATAAATTGCTATATATACATATGTAAATATGTATGTGTGTAGTCAAAAATTAATCCTTTCCCAAACATAAAAATCAATTTTTAAATGAGATACTAACACATATTTTTTACACTTATACATTTTTCTAAAACAACTTCTTATTTTAATTTTTAATCCAAATTTACGCTTTGAATTTTTAAATTTTCTATAACATTTTTTTATTACGCACCTGGCCACTATGGCATGACTATATTTAAGTGTCATTTTTTGCTATTTTTTATTAACTAAATAAAGTTTTTGGAATTTAGTTCACTTTCTTTGCGCTTTCAGATTTTTATTGTTATTTTGATGTTTATAAAATTTGTATAGTTTAATATTTTTTAAAGAATGTTTACAAATATTGTCGCAAATAATACAATGCGATTTAATTAAAATATGTACTTGTGATTTGAGTAATTAGCGAAACTTAATAAAATAAACAACAATTCGGCTGTCATCAGACATTCCACACAAATTCATTTGCACAGAATATTTGTTTATTTTCTGTTTTCTGACTGGTTGTATGTTTATCTACTACAAAATAATATAGTGCCCATGGTTGTAAAAGAAATGTACTAGAATAAAATAAATGCGGAAATATCTTTCTTTTCAATTAGGTTTAGTGCTGTGCTAAATTTTAACAGTGGGATATCAAAAAACTTTTTTCAAATCACGTGAAAAAATTTCGTTTTTCTGTTTCTCTGTATGCTTTCGGCAATTGAAAATCACGTCAAAATATATAAAACGGAACACAAAAATATCAAACTTGCGATTTTAAAAGGCACATGTGATTTGAATAAAAGTGATTTTGAGAACAGGCCTGTTAATTTTACAAAGCCACTCTCAAAACGTCATGAAATTGAGATTTTGTACAAATAAATATTATTAATACGTATGTTGATATTAAAAGGATAAAAAAAATTTTAATATCAGAAAAATTTTCCTGGTGGTGGAATATTCAGGAGAGACTAAGGAGGGGTCTCAATGACTACTATGCTTGCAGATCATCGATAGGTAGGAGCTACGGACCCTGGCGGTCAGTGGTGGGATTGCTGTACGCGTCGGTGGTTGCATCCATTCCTTCGTAGAATGTCTGCGTGTAAGATGATTTGTTCATATTTGTTTTAGGGGGGTTAATTTGGTAAGAGGCGTTACGAATGGTAAATATTCGGGAGTACTTCCTCTTCATTCAGGAGTACCTCAAGGCTCTGTTATAGACCACTTCTTTTTATATTATACGTTAATGACCTTTCTGAATATATTGAAGATAATGTGTGCTGTTGTTTTCTTTTTGCTGCTGATCGTGATCGTGATAACACTGATGTTTTTGAATTCAACATTAAATATAGCCTTGAGCGTTTTTTACAATGGTCTTCAAGCATTTCCTTAATTACTAATACTTCTAAGACTAAGGCAATCTTCTTTGGTGTTACACGTTAATATTCTGTTGACCTTAACATTTTTATCTGTGGGGATAGGCTTGCCTTTGTTGACCGGATGCGATGTTTAGGTATTTACTAGGGTATTCATTTAATCGCTCGATTAATTAGCCGAGATTTTGGTTTAATCGGTTAATTTTGTTATTGATCGGTTAACCGATTAATAGAGTTTTATTTATAAATTAAGTAGTTTTATGTGCTGTTTTCACAACACAAGTGATTGAACGTGTAGTAAAATTTATATGAAAAGCACTCAGTTTTTTGACTGTTGTTTGTGTTGATCCATTTTTTAAATTTAATTTTGCAATGAATACTGTTCCTTTTTTTGAAAGATGTTTTATCATTTTCAACATTTATAAAAGTTGTGATTTAAATTGTCAAAAATGTTTATTTGACTTTTATCAATTTCATAAATTTTTATAAGAAAACTAGAGCAACCCTGCCCGCGTTGCTGGCCAATACAATAACATACGTTAAGTCAAATGACGCGAGCAAGCAGAGCCTTATACCTACAAAATGTAATTCTCATAAGGAAAAAAAAATACATTTTAAATAGAGAAAACACACCATCATAAAAGTGTGCGTATAACGCATATTCGTAGAAATTTTTGGATGGTTTTTTTATAAACCATCAGTGAAATTAGACCTTTCCAACGCATGTACTCGTTTGAAAATCGGTTGAGTGGTTCTCGAGTTATAAAATTACGAACATAGGACAACTTATTTTTATATATCGATGGCTTAATATAAAAAAGGCGTAACTCGATTTTGTATTAATTTACACAGGAAAGAAAGAACTGAATAAAATCCGTAGAATTTTAGACATTAAAAAGGTTTTAATGCGATTTTTAATAAAAAGATCCAATAAATTTTCTAATATGGCCCTCTGAAATTTAAATGAAATATGCATTTGGCATTTCTCTGCAAAAATAAGTAAAAATCTTTATTTTGAGAAAAATTGAGTTACGCCCTTTTTATATTAAGCCATCGATATATAGATTAAAATTATTACTTTAAAGAAAAACACCAAAAAAAATTTATGGCTCAACAAGTTATATTTTTTATGGGCTTGAATTTGTATCTGGCTCTCTGGCTTTCTGTTTATGTCAAACATTTTCTTGGTTGTACTTTTAAAAGAACTATATCCTTTTTAGAGTTATGAAAACTGGACACCCCTCTCAACTTTGTTCCAAGTTTTTTTTCACACATTCAACTAGAAACCGACAACTTCTTATACCTAGAATTAGCTGTAGTTGTTTTTAACGGTCGTCTTTAGTTAGAGTAGCTCGTATATTCTTTCATTCGAACAATCCATTCCTAATAAAAATTATGGTATATTTTTCCGCTTAATACTTATTTTTGATTTTTCCCCCTTGTCTAATCTTATGTTCAATGAATTTATTTCAAACATAATAATGTTTTGTAATGGTATATCTACTTGAATTATTTATTTTTTGAATCTGAGCTACTTCTTTGGGTCTGTTAATTTATAAATTAATATTTTTAAATACAATTTACTATAATCCTTGGCATTTTTAGATTTAATACATAAATTTTTGTATATTTATTATATACGTTAAAAATATTCTGGATTTTGCTCTTGTAACACATTTTTTTATTGGCCTTGACAGTCTTTATTATATGACTTATATTAAAATAAATAATAGCACTCTTACTTGATTTTTATTGACACCATTTTCAACAATTAATTATTTTCGAATTTGGCGATTGATAAGGATTTGTCTTTGAAAGACATTATGAAAGTTGGTACTAGAGTCTATTATGATCTACTCATATCTCATCTACTTTACTGTTTTGAAATTTACAGTGGTACTACAGCGTTTAATTTAAGTCGCATAAAACTTATTTTTACCCGAAATTTAATTTATATTTATGGACTTAAAATATCTGATGATGTATCTCAATATTCTAAAAATTTCTTTAATAGTTCATTTTTATAAAGATTATTAGATATAAAGATTATTAGAGTTTTAATCACACTTCAAATAATAGCTACACCAATACCCTCTTGTTTAGTTTACTTATTTAATTTTTCTAGATCTACAAGGAACCCAACACTAATTGTTCCTAGAATTACGAATTCTACGTTTGAAAGACCATTTTTAATAAGAGCGTGTAGACTTTGGAACACTTTACCTATAAATTTAAGAAGAATTAATTTTTCGAAATACACTTTAAATTTTTCCTCTGAAGTTATTCCTTGATTTTTATTTGTTCCTCAGAAGAAAAAAGTTATTTCCTGATTCTTATTTATTCCTCAGAAAATAAAAATTATTTTTGAGTTTTATTTATTTCTCAGGAAATAAAAAAATATTTTGAGGTTTGTTTTTTGCTTGGAAAATAATGAGCTGTTTTCACAACACAAGTGATTGAACGTGTAGTAAAATTTATATGAAAAACACTCAAAAAACAGAGAGATTTTCATATAAATTTTAATTTTGAAAACAGCACATAAGTTACTTCTTTAATTTTATTTTTTGCTTACCAAATAAATTAATTTTCTGGGCTAAAATTAACCCATAACATCCTAGTGTTCCATTTTTGGAGCATATACTTTTAGGCTGGATTTTTCAGTTCTCAGTTAAACTAGGTTTAGTTAATCTAAAAACAGATTTGTGCCGCCATTACCAAGTTTGTATACAAAAATTTGACGGAACAGCTTAGTGTTGCTTAAAATGTTGGTCATGCCTGATTTTCCAAATATAATTTTAAAAAAATTTCAATGTGTTTATTTTATTTACCAGATAAAGGGAAAAGTATAAAAAAAAAAATAAAATAAAATTTTTATACATTTAATTGTAAAAATAAAGCCAGTCTCAGTTTTGATACTAATATTTTTTATTTTGAATCTAAAAAATTAATAATTGTACACAGAAAAAAAATTAAAAAATTTCTCTATTTAACAATTTCATACCAAATTCATAGAAATAAGTAAACAATTTGTTGATTTTGCACTTATTACTAAAATGATAATAAAAATTTTAAATTTTGAATATTTTTCTTCAATAAATGATATTTTTAATTTTAATTAAAACAAGTAAGAGTGCTATATTCGGCGATGCCGAATCTTATATACCCTTATATACCATGGTGCGATAAGAACAGAAAGTTATATATATTATATAAATACCGTTCTTTCGATATAAATAAATATATATTTTGTATGTGAGTTTTCCACAATACAAGTGATTGGAAAAACTGAATGCTTTTCATAAACATTTTTCAACACGTTCATCAATCCTTTGTATTGTGAAAACCGCACATTAAAAAACTAAAAATTAATCATCTAAAGGTAGTCCTTGTTGCAAAGATTATCTTGGTGTATTCTCTTTTGCATGTATCACTTCTCTTTTAGGTTGAATTTTTTGGCTTACATTTAAAAAAATTATGGTTATTTGCAGTTCCTGCTTTTAAACAATTATACTATGCTAGTTGAAAAAACAGACAAGCCGGGCACATAGCGTTTTAACATAATTCGGGTACGCTGAATCCAGTGGTGCCCGCGGTTTTTTAAGATTGGCTCTGGTTTTCAAAATATACCGTTATTTCGAAAATGGAGGAGGTTGCACAACATATGTTCGCATAACTCAAAAACGCTTCAGCTTATTAAAACAACTTAAAAAACCGAAATTCCGCAATAATTTCCTTTTATAAAAGTAAAACATCTTTCTAATATCCGTCGTTTTAGAAACATAATTTTTTTATTGGAAAAAAAATAATTTTTTTAACAAAATTTTTAAATTTTTGTTTTTTAAAAATTCATAAAAAATGCAGCTATGCTTCTATTTTTTTGCGGACGTATAAATAAAAAAAACGAAATTCCAAACAAAACAAGCCATAAATGATTAAAATCTGTTTGCAACTTTTGATTTTATTCACAAAAGTCGACAAATTTTAATTAATTTAAGAATTTCATAAAACGCAATATTTGTATGGGAGCCCCCCTAAGAAGTGAAGATAAGGGGCAAGTATGTCTCAAAAAAATGTTAAGGACAAAAAATAAATTGAGGTCGGATTATATACCACTAGGGGCGACTTCTGGGAATTTATGGGACCAATCTTAAAAAACCGCGGGCACCACTGGATTCAGCGTACCCGAATTATGTTAAAACGCCAGGTGCCCAGCTTGTCACGAAAAAAAAGTGTCAATTTCTTGCACAGTGTTATTAATGAACTATTTTGATAACTAATACATTTTTTTTGTTACATTGATCCCCTAATAAGTGTAATATTAAAAACGACGGCTTAAATACTACTTATGAAAATGAAGAAATTAGGTTATTTTGAGTGACTTTACAAAAGTTCACTCAATCACTTATTTTGTACTTAGATTTAACTTACATGCAATCATACCGTATTGTATCAGGCAGAACAATTTGAGTCATTAATTTGTATTGGTTTTAGTGGTGTATTGTGTAGTCAAGAATTTGCTAGTTCAGCATAACTGTGAAAATATACGTTGAACTTTTGTTGTCAAAATAAGTAAGCGAACGTTAACTGTTGTTTATTTAGGCCCTAATCACATAAAACGCAACGCACGCCAAAGAATAACATTGAAAGCACAAACAATGTCATAAATATTTTGTAATTTTGTTGTTGCTTCCTACAGAAATTCACATTGCGTTTTAAAATTTCAAACGCTGCATAGCTTGAGACGTTGAAATTTTTAAAACGGTACATGAATTTCTGTAGAAAGCAACAACAAAATTACAAAATATTTATGACATTGTTTGTACTTTCAATAATTCTTTGGCGTTGTTTTGCGTTATATATGATAAGGGCCTTAATAATATCAAATTGCACAAAAGAATTTATGATCGCGACAACGTATGATAATTCAGTATTGGTACTGACCTGTCTTAATAATATTTGTTTAAATGAAAGAATGTATTAACAAATAAAAGAATGTATTATTTAATGATATGTTACATAAGGTTAAGAGTACATAAGTTATTTATAATAAACTATGTATTAATATAGATAACTATATTGATCGTTTATGGTCCAAGGCCTCGAATAAATATATAAAAAACAATAAATGAATTTTCCCATTTTACCTCTCATTTTTTTTTGCATTGCAAAAAATTAAATTAGTTAAAAAAAAATCGCTGAATTATTGGAGTACATTTAAATCGAAAAAAGTATTTTAATGGAAAGAAAAGTTTTTAAAAATATAATTTAAACATTTATGTACCATTTGTTTTCGGTATTACTTTGAAAAAATATGTATGCATGTCAACAATTATGCTTTGGTCGAAAATATGTATATTTTTATGAAAAATATTGAATTTTTAACTTAATTCAAAAGACTTTCAATGCTGCCGTCTTATAAATTTTCATTTATTTTTTATAAATACAATACTATTTTTATATTACAACTTGATTTTTAACTTGGTTTATATTAACTTTAGGTATTTGTAGACGATTTTTTCTACCCTCTTCCCATTCTATGGGATGTACTTTTTTGCGATGATGATGCATGTTAGCACTAACTTTAAATGTTTGCGGACAGTGCGGGCACTGATATAGATCTTGGCCTGTATGCGTGGCTATATGTTCACGCAACACATTAGGCCTCTTAAATGCCTTATCACAATAGGTACACTTATGTTTACGTTCCTCTTCGTGCACGTGTTTTTTATGTGTCAATAAAGCATTCTCACTGGAAGCAACTTTGCCGCATATACCGCAAACATATATTGTAGAACCATCGTGATGAAATGCCGCCATATGACGTCTTAGAGAATTGCGTGAGTTAAGCTCAGCACCACATTCATCACATGGAAATTTCGGTCTCTTAATACCGGCATGTTCCATTAAATGCTTTTTCAGAGCTGCTACACCATGTATTGTTTTTCCGCATTGATCACATACGCGATCAACATTATGTACTGTCTTGATGTGAGATTTAAGTTGTACTTCTAGTACGTAAGCTTTGCCACATTCTTTACACACAAAATCTTTACTACCCGTGACATGTGTTAGCATATGACGCTCTAAAGTAGGTTTCTGATTAAACATTTTATGACATACTTCACACTCAAATTGTTCCGTGCTTTCATGCATGATTTTCTTATGAAGTTTGAGATTATATTGACTCGAACTGGGCTTACCACATATATCACATTTATGCATCTCTGGGTTGAGATGAAGGCGTATGTGATCGACTAGTACATAACGTCGATAGAATTTGCGTTCACAACATTTAATATAGCCTCTTGTTTTATGTTTTTCTTTAAAGTGCTGTCGTAATTGCTGAAAACTTTTACTAGTTTGCCCACATATATCACATTCTAGTTCTGGCTTCCATTCCGCTATAAAATTATCTGATTCCGTTCCTTTTTCTGCATAATTAGAAAGATCTTTTTTACTTTCCTCTGCCAAGTTAGGTTTTTTTCTCTTACTAGGGTATATTTCTAATTTTAAGTCATCTGTAATAGAAATTTTAGGTTTTCTTCCCCTACGTGATTTAGGTTTTTCTTTCTGTAGCCAATCATCTCTTAAATTTCTTTTTTCTTTTTCGTCAGTTTTAATTTGGCCTTTAGTTTGCTTTGCTTGTTTTGTTAATATTATTAAAGGTTGTTCATCATCATCTTCGTTGACATCCTCTAAATTTTTGGACACATTGACTTGCGGCGAGAAGTCAGCATTGTCTTCATAATTACTTACATAAACATCTTCTAAACCACGGTCATCTTCATTATCACTTTTATGATTATCTTGTAAATTATCCTTAACACTTTCCTGTTTAACTTCCGTTTCTAATTGTTTGATTGTGTCGCACTTTTCAAGTGAATTCCTTGTGTTAATAACAATCTGTTGAAATTCATGAAAATCATTGATGTGGAACCAGCATTCAAAGCACAGCACCTTTATTTCGTTTTCATCATTGGAGCTGTGTTCTTCGGTTAACAACTATTTTAACAAAAACATTTTTAATTATAAAAATGATTTTAAATTTAATTGCCCTTAACTTACCATAGGATCAAAGTATTTAACTGTTATTTCATAAATTTCGTTGCTATCGCCCATTTCGTCTTGCAGCATTTCATATTCACTACAAGCTGTGCAACACAAACTACAACATTGCTTAATAGACATTTTAATTTAAATCTTCTATTAAAGTAGAATCAATTTAAAAAAAGAAATGCATCAGTTTGTCCTTAACTCAATTGTAAACAAATTTTGTTTGTTTTGTTGCCAGATTTGATTAAAATTCTCACAGTTGATTTAAATAGTACTACAGTAGGCGCTCACAAATTAAAACTCATGAACAGTGTGGCCATTTTGGCAATTTTGCAGCTAAATTTAGCATTAAAATTTTTTATTTAGCTGCAAAATTTTCATTAAACACGGCATTTTATTTAGCATTTTTGGAAAATGTTTTTAGCTTTTTTTTAGCATTATTTATTTTTCGAATTTATTCTATGAGTTAAATTATGGGAATGGCAGCCACAGGCAATCTTAGACTGAGGGAGCTAGGATTGATGGGGAATTTCACGCAGGGTCACTCACGGATCCTGGGTGAGATTGAAGCTGGTGGTTATATCCTAGGATCACCCGATTCCATGGATTATGTGGGCACTAGGGAAGATTTTGGAAGATCCGTGGAACTGATGAGGGACAATATTGATAGGGTCTCGGAGGTCGCTGTATACGTGGACAGCCAGGCGGCCCTTATGGCCGTAAAGGGCTGTTATGTGAACTCCAAGATAGTTGATGATTGTAGGAGGGCTCTGGAGGGAGCCTTAGGAGAGTATGTGTTGAGATTGTGCTGGGTGCCGAGTCACTGCAATATAAACGGCAATGAGATTGCTGATGAGCTAGGGAGACAGGGCTCAGAGATGGAGGTTCCTAACTTTATGGAGGCGGTTAGGCCTCCAATAGGCTTCTTTAGAAGGATCAGGGAATGGATTCTGGGCGCGAACAATCGGGCCTTGGGGAACCGAACGGACTGCCGGGTATCACGGACGCAGTGGCCAGTGCTTAGGAAGTCCGATTCAGAGTCGCTGCTGGGCAGAAGTAGGGTCTGCGTGAGGACCATGATAGGAATTATTACGGGCCATCGCGTGATAGGCAGGATGGCGATGAGGTTGGGATCCGACGTGTCGGATATGTGCGGGTTGTGTGAGGACCCGGAGGAGTTGGAGACGGTTGGGCACATTTTGTGCCATCAGGCTGAGGTGGCTGGGCAGCAGATTCCTAGTCGAATTAGGGGATGTATCGGGCTGTGGACTCGAGAGTCTTATAGGATTCGTAATGGGGATGGCCTGGCAGCGCAGCAGGAGTCTGGGAGCTAGCCGCACATAGGGCGGATTTGTGTTGTGTTGAGTGAGGTTTTCTCTCGTGTTTGGTGCGATCTTTTCTTGTCTATCATCTTTATCTTTTTTATGCTTTCGCTGTTCATTTCACATACTTTCCAGCTATCTATATCTAAACAAGGCATCATAATGGACCATATTGGTCTCTGGGTGAAGGTGTGAAGGAGACTTCACACCAGCCTTTCTACCTACCTAACCCGTCTAAATCTAAGGCTATTTTGTTTGGATCGTCAGATCCAATGAGAATATACTCCACGAATATTTTCCTACCGTTTCGGGTTAAATGCAGGCTAGCTCATGCACTTTTTTATGCCGCAAATCTTAAGATATCCGATACTTAAAATCGGTCCTGTCGTTTAGGAGTCTATAAGCCAACAAACAGATGAACATACAAACATATTTAATATTGTATATAGATTTTCCCCTTTTGGATTTTTAATGATTTTTAATATTTGTTATATTTTTTTTACGTAAGCTACCATTTCTCCGATATTTTTTTTGGTGTTTTTAAAACATTTGAATGTTTTTCAAAGCTAACTATTACATCTTTAAAAAATTTTGAAAAGTCGCTTAATGAAGAATAACGCTATGATTTTTTGAACTTTTAATTTTTAGAAAAGTCAAAAAACGATTAGAACCTCTAACTTAAGAGTGCGAGTTGATGGAGAAAAACGTAGATTCGATTTGAAATCAGCGACCTCAAATTAGTAAAAAAAATGCATCGCACTTCCAATCAACACAAACAAGTTCAATTTTGTTCCCTTGTGTTATCAGAATGTTTTATGCTTTTATTTCTAGTCATATAAAACTTAATTTGAATAAATTTGAGCAAAATATCATGACAGTTTTACACGCGGTTTAGACGGTGATTTTTTTCATGTTTTTTAAGACATGATTTTTGGTGTTTGTTGGCGAAGAGAAGCAAGCGGTGTAGAGAAGCAAGCGGGGTAGAGAAAAAAACACGTTTTCTGATCTATGTGTCTCTTTTTATATTTTTCTTTGTACCCATTCGTATTTTTGTTATGTTGCTTCATTTTATTTTTTATTTCAATGTGGCAACATCTCTTTACAATACAAAACATGGAGCGCATTAAAATTGTTTGTTTTTATAAATAAGCAAGTAAAGAAGAATTACCGATAATGGCGAAAAAAATCAACCCTAAAATCATGGGGGAAAAATCTTCGTTTGAATCTGTTGTGTTTTTGGAAGCAACTTTCAAAAGGAATTAAAAAAAAGACATGATTTTTAAATCACGGTCTGAATCTAGTGTTAGTCGAACTTAAATTATTTTCGAAAGGGGAATTAACATTTATTGGGCCCATGGTAAATTTTGAACCAACATCACAAAATTCTGTAGAGTGATTTCTGGTATTAAGAACCTAAATTAAAACAAATTTCGACATAAAAGTGAAATTTGTACAGCGTTTTATAGTTTTAAATTGGTTTTCCGAAAGCTGCTGAATATCGGACCTAAAGTAAATTGTGGTTATTGATTATTACAAAATTTTTATTATTTCTGGCCATATGAAGCTAAATTGGATCAAATTTTACCACATTATTAAAATCTGCTACGGTTTTAGGCGTATTAAAATAATTTTTATTCCTCAGAAAATAGATGTTATTTATTGATTTTTATTTATTCCTCATAAAATTAAAGTTATTTTGGACTTTATTTTTGAGAAAATAACAATTACTTTCTGAATTTTATTTTTTGGCGTACAAAAAAAGTAATTTTCTGAGCTAAAATGAATGAATGCTTTAAGGGAAAAATATTTCTTAAATACATTTTTTTATTTCATTCAAATTAAAAATAGCTTTATTTTTTTTTATTTCTGAGGAATAAATAAAAATCAATAAATAACGTTTATTTTCTGAGGAATAAAAAAACTCAAAAATAATATTTGCTTTCTAAGCAAAAAATAAAACTAAAAAAATAATTTTTATTTCTGAGGAATAAATGAAATTCAACAAATAAGTTAGAATTTTTTAATAAAACTTAAAAAATTCAAATTAATGCATCTTAAAGTAGTCAGTCCATTTAACAAGGAGTATCTTGGTGTAATCCTTGTGCACGTAGCACTTCTCTCTTGTTTTGAAATTTTTAGTTTAAATTTGAAAAATAGTCGTTATTTGCAATCCCAGATGAAAAAGAAAAATTGAAAATTTTAAATAAAATTATTTTTGTGTTTTCGAATTGAATATTTAAAAACAAAATAAAAAAAGTAAAAAAATAAACAAAAATTTTGCTAAATTTGGATTTTTCTAATATTATTGTCGAAATCAAAATACGTTTAAGACGGAATTTTGGATAAAGGAGAATGTTTTTTAAAATTTATGAATTACGTCCTACGTTCTTACGATGTGCGTCCCACTTGCGTTGCTTGCATAAATCAAAGTTCGAAGTAGATACGATTTTACGTATACGTCAGTTTTTGTGAGCCATTGTATAAATTATTACACGTTTTAATTTAAAAACGTATCTACGCAGTTCGTAACTACGCTCATACGGTGCAATTGTATTTCTAGTGTATTTCGTAACTTTAAAAATTTTTTTTTTATATTTTTACATTTTGTGAATTTTTTTTCTTAAATCACAACTTGTTTTTTTACTTGATTAATATTAATTTTGGGTTTCTGTAGACGATTTTTTCTGCCCTCTTCCCATTCTGCAGGATGTACTTTCTTTCGATGATGATGCATATTAGCACTTACTTTAAATGTTTGAGGACAATGGGGACACTGATACAGATCTTGGCCCGTATGAGTGGCAATATGTTCTCGCAAAGATTTAGGTCTCTTAAAGGCTTTATCGCAGAAGGTACACTTATGCTTACGTTCTTCTACATGCACAAGTTTTTTGTGATTCCATAAAGCATTTTCACTTGCTGCTACCTTACCGCACACACCGCAAACATATATCGTGGAGCCATCATTATGATAGGCAGCTTTGTGGCGTTTTAAGCCATTAGGTGACTTTAGTTCTAGGCCGCAAATATCACATGGAAATTTGGGGCGTTCAATGCCAGCATGTTCCATGAGATGTTTTTTAAGAGCTTGGAATCCGTGAATTGTTTTGCCACATTGATCACAAACCCTATCAACATTGTGTACATGTTTAATGTGTAATTTAAGTAATTGTTCAGCCACATAGCCCTTGCCACACTCGGAGCAAATATAATCCTTACTGCCCGTGGCGTGAGTGAGCAAGTGGCGTTCCAATGTGACTTTCTGCTTAAAAAGTTTCTCACAAATATCACATTTTAGTTGTTTTGTATCCTGGTGCATGACTTTTTTATGTAATTTTAAATTATGTTTGGTCGTGCTGGATTTCCCGCATATGTCACATTTATGTGTTTCGGGATTCAAATGTAATTGAATGTGATTGACCAGGACACAACGTCGAAAGAATTTACGTTCACAACATTTGATATAAAATCTTGTTTTATGTTTTTCTTTAAAATGACTACGTAACTTATCATAATTTGTGGCGGATTCACTGCATAAATCGCATATTAATTCAGGTTTCCATTCTGCTATAAAGGCATCAGATTCTCTAGCTTTTTTCAAATTATAGGCAGAATTTCCTTTCTCTTTTATAGGTTCGGATAGTTTGGCTTTTTTTCTTTTTGGCTTGTCGCCAGCATCTTCTGCATCACTTTCATTTGATTCTGAAGGTTTTTTTTTGTTTGGTTTTCTTCCACGCCTCGCTTTAAGAGGTAATATTGCCGTAATGTTGTTATTTCCATTTTCATCGGATTGTTTAGTTTGTGATTCTAGAGTATCTTCCCAACTCGTTAATGATTCTGTCTTAAAATTATGATTTTCTAAATTATCATCATCAAATAGATCATCGTCATCTTCACTTTTATCAAAATGTTCATCATCTGGATATTCTCTTATTAAATTTTCGTGTTCATCTTCCACTTTTATTTCAATAGGTAAGGTTTTAATATTTGCCTTATTTTCCCAGATCGTGCGAGTTTTTAATACTGTCTGCTGAAAGGCATGAAAGTCTTCGATATGAAGCCAACAATCTTTACAGAGAACCTGGCTTTGATGTTGAGATTTAGTGCCTCCTTCTTCTGTCAGCAACTAGTATAGAATTGAAATAAGTGCTAAATATATTTTTCTTGGGTGTTAAATTATATTTTATACCATTGGATCAAAGTATTTTACTGTGATTTCATAAATATTATTACTTTCCCCCTGTTCATTTTGTAACAATTTATATTCATTGCAGATTGAACAACATAAACTGCAACATTGTTTTGTAGACATTTTATATAGACTTCAACAAAATTTATTTAAAAATATGAAATAATCATCAGCTAAATATTTTTTTATATTTGTAAACAAAAATTTTATTTTAATGCTGCCATATTTGTTTTGTTTTCCACAGGAATGAAATAAGTAATTTTATTCGGAACTTAGAACTTGTGTAACCCTGCAGATATAAAATCAAGTTTTTGTTTTAAAAAGTATTAGTGCTGGGTACAAGGTCATTGCAATATTAACGTTACAAAAATGGCCGATCATTGCCGTGACTAGGCTCTGAATTGAAAGTTTTTGACCGTGTGGAGGCATGCAGACCTATATTGGGCTCCTATCTAGGGATGATTAGGGAATGGCTTCAAAACAAGACTATTCGGGCCTGGAATAATATTACGAATTTAAGAGTATCACAGACGTTATGGTCGGTGCTTGAGAAGACTGATTTTCATACACTTCAGTCTTGCCTGCGCTGGAACTATTATAGGTATTATCATGGTTATTACATGATAGGCAGAATGGCGGTGATACTGGGCTCTGACGGGATTCGTTATGGTCATGACCTGGCTCTATGATAGGCGGACAGGAACTCGGGTGTATGCTTGTGAGGGACTATTATGGTTATAAATTGTGTTTTATTCTCAGATTGAAGATCCAGTTTCTTTAAAAATTGCTTTCTAAAACATTTTCCTCTTTCATATTTTGTGTATTTCTATATTGTTTTTCATATTTTATTATAAATGTTAATTGAACTATATTTTAATAAAAAAAAATAATACTTTAATTCAGAAATGGATTTTAATATCGCCCAAAATTCATATTACCTTTTAAACCGATCATTTTGAAATCGATACGTAGTATGAGTTGTGGTATATTTTTGAGATACACTTTACTAAAAATCGTACTAATTTATTTGAAAGAAAAATTTTAAAAGGAATATACACGCAGCAAAATTAATGATGTGGTAGCTTTACTTATAATAAGTGCTAGTTGAAAAAATTAAGAACAAAGTGTAGGGAATCGTTAAAAGAAAACGATAAATTTGGAATTGCCATTTTACTAAAATTATTAGGAATTAACATTTTAATTAGTATTGTGGTTATTTTATTGAACTGTTAACGGATTTAAATCCAAATTTCGATATTTTTAATCAGGCTTAAGTTCATTGAATTTAATTTTCATTATTTTTTTATGAAGAAAGCTATTTTACAACATGAAATGAATTAAAATTAATTGATAATTTTTCAATCTTGACTGAGCTGGGATTATTGATTACCTATTTTAATTGACTTACATGTTCTTCCTTACTTCTGTTTTTCGTACTTTTTGTCAAGAATTCTTCTTGAAATCCAAAGTACATTTTTTGTTTTTCATATTTTTATAAAGTTTTAAAAAATTTTTTTCTTTTTTTAATTAAAATAACCATTACATAAAGCATTTTAAAAATGAGTTCCAAAGAAACTGCGTTTTATAAATCAGCTGTTCAGAAAATAAGTTTCGCTGTACAACAGCATTATACACACTACTTATGGCCAATTTTCAGGATTGATATTAAAACACATTTATGTTTAAAATCGTTTTAAATACAAAATTCTCTAATTCACTAAACACTTAAATGAAACCTCCCTACTAGAAATGAATACTCAAAAAAAAATTTTTTTTAATAACACACTTGCAACAATTTTACATTGAATTGATAAGTTAGAAAGAGAGAAAGAAATAACGATTTAGAGAGGGAGGCAAAATCACATGTACACAACTTAAGTTTCCACTGGATTAACTTAGCAACGTGGCCTCAATATCACAACAATACAACAAAAACAGGCAAACCAGCTGTTTTTCAGACCACCTTGTAAAAACCTAAAATTTTTTTTACGATATTTTTTTGCAGTTAGCAGTGCTACCATACTTTTGTCTTAATGAAATAAAACTCAAAAATCAATATGTCTACTTTCACACGTTTTAACTTTTGATGCTCTACTCTTGTGTTTTTAGAAGAGAGAAGAAAGAAGAAAGGGGGTTGGTACGGAGGTACCAGGTGTAAGTTTAAAATTGTTGTTGTTTTAAAGCAAAAAACGTTAAAACCGATTGCTACGTGTGAACATATTGGCAAATTCAAGTGGGAATTGAAAGGAAGTTGAGCACCAAAAAACGTGTGAAAGTAGACTATGTATTTAAATACGAGTTTAGTTTATAAAAAAATTAACATAAAATTGATTTAAATACTATACTATATTAAGCTATGTTTACACCTATCAAATATTTGAAGTTACCACTAGTTTTATTAAAACATTATTTGCTTTTGAAAACGTTTGGCTAGATCAAACATCATTTAACAGATTCTAAATTATATTATACAATTATCTTTTTACAAATAAAGTTTAGTAAAACAAAAGAAATTGTTAAAAATTAAGCTAAAATTTGATAAATTTACTGGTCTGAACGTACCTTTATTATCGTACTTATCGAAGCTCCCCCCATAAAAATCCAAATATTTGATTTCCATACTACAAAGTATACTTCATAAATGTTAGCTTACACTGTAATACTTTGTATTAATACATGTCACAAAAACTCAAGTAATAAAAAAAAGTGTGTAATCAAAATGACAATTGTTATAAACTTAAGTTTAACAAAAAAAAAAAAAAAAAAATAAAAAAAAAAATTGACTTGTAGTAACGTGTATACTCAGCATGACAAAAACTTCCGGGTAATTAAAGCTGCCACTTTTTCGAAATAAAAATTTAGTGCATATTTTAATCGATTCATTTTAACTTTGTGGCAGCTTTATTTATTTTTAATTTTTTATTTGTTTACAAACAAAATTTTTTAGAAAATCTCAAATTAAAATATCAAACAAAATAAAATAAATAAATTTTAAATTAAAATGTCAGTAAAATTGTGTTGCTGTTTGTGTTTCACACTATGTAGTGAATACAAATATTTACAGAATGATGTGGGGGACTGTAATGAAATCTATGAAATTACCGTCAAATATTTTGATCCAATGGTACGGTAATTAAAGAACCAAAACTCGGTATTTGAATCAACTTAATTCTTTTTTTAATTATTTTAGTTACTAACAGAATACACTAATACAAAGATCTCTAAGGATTCTAAAATACTTTGCCAGGACTGTTGGACGCATATAAAAGATTTTCACGAATTTCAACAAACTGTAATTAAGACTCGTGCGATCATCGAAGACGCCGATGTAAAGCAATTGCCATTGGAAGTAAAGCTAGAAGATGGGGATAATCCCGTCACTTCACTAACTAATGAGAATGTTAAAAGTGATTTAGATAACAGTGATGAAGAGTTGACACATTTTGAAGATATGCTAATAAAAAATGATTCAGAAGACGATCGGGATGCCTTAGAAGGCGAAATTGAGATGGATAATAATGATGATGATATTGATGACGAAGATGACAAAAAACCTTTAATTCAATTAAAAAGAACTAAAAAATCTATAAAAATACGTAAGGAATATGACAGCCCACAATCACTAAATAAAGTAAAATACATTTTAGAAGAGCATAAAACAAAATCTCGTAGAGGTCGTAAACCAAAAGATTCAACTCAAACAATTAGTGGGGATGGCGATATTGATGATGATTTAGAAAAGACATCTAGAAAAAAGAGAAAACTAAAAGATTCTGATAAACAAAAAAAGAATCCGCGAATTAATTCTGGTCTAGAAAAGGGCAGAGAATCTGATGAATTTATTGCTGAATGGAAGCCACTACTGGAGTGTGATATTTGTAATGAAACATTTCCTGTTTTCGATTTATTAAAAGGCCATTTTAAGGATATTCATAATACAAGATGTTATATTAAATGTTGTGAACGTAAATTTTACCGTCGCTGTGTTTTGGTTGATCACATACGCTTACACATTAATCCAGAAACTCATAAATGTGATATATGTGGCAAACCGAGTTCCAGTAAATATAATCTGAAACTACATAAGAAAGTGGTGCATGAAGAAACCGAACAATTTGAATGCGAAATATGCCATAGAAGTTTTAATCAAAAACCTAATTTAGAGCGTCACTTATTAACGCATGCTACTGGTAGTAAGGATTTCATTTGTAAGGAATGTGGCAAGGGATATGTTCTAGAAGTTCAACTAAAATCGCACATCAAAACAGTTCATAGCGACAATCGCGTGTGCGATCAGTGTGGCAAAACGTTACATGGAATAAGTGCCCTTAAGAAGCATTTAATGGAACATGCTGGCATTGAGAGACCAAAATATCCTTGTGAAGAATGTGGCGCTCAGTTGAGGTCACGTGGAAATTTAAGGCGGCATAAGGCGGCTTATCATAATGATGGTTCAACTATATATGTATGCAGCATTTGTGGTAAAGTGGCAGCGAGTGAATATGGCCTGTTAACACACAAAAAACATGTACACCAAGAAGAACGTAAACACAAGTGTACATATTGCGATAAGGCTTTTAAGAGACCAAAATTCTTACGTGAACATATTGCCACACATACCGGTGAGGATCTGTATCAGTGTCCTCATTGTCCACAAACATTTAAAGTAAGTTCGAATATGCATCATCATCGAAAAAAAGCACATCCTGTTGAGTTCGAAGAGGGCAGAAAAAACCGTTTACAGCTGCGTAAAGTCGATATAACTCAAGTTACAAATCAAGTTGTAATATAAATTATTTAACTTTTAACTAAAAAGATAAAGCTTTTATTATGTAAACAAGTTTTCATTTATAGTTTAGAACTAGTCGAAGCTTATTTTTAAGATTTTATTAAAATTTTAATTATTATTTTTTTTCAATAAAAAAAGATATATGTAATAAATTAAATATTAGTTTTTAACATGAGCACTTGATCAATAAGAGGGTAGGAATCATTTTTTTACTTTTTCGAAAAAAATCGACACGTAAAATTCATATCACCCATTGTCGTGCTATTTTGTATACTTTTTGCATAGGAAACTGTTGGTTTAAAAATTCTTTTTCATATGCCATTTAATATTAATGATGGATGACATTCGTAGTTTGTATAAAAAAATGGACAGTTATATGTCGAAGGCCCAGGATGATATTTGTTCCATAAAGGATGCTGCAGTTTTGGAGATTAATGATATGGGTGCGTGTTTAAAAGAAATGAGAACTGATGTTACTAAAGGCCGGTATTCACTATCCTACGTAATCGTACGATTCATTCACACGAAAATCTGACGGAATTCTATCCGACATAAAAAAAATGTCTGCAAAATCTGCTGTCAATGCCACATTATCCCACAAAAAAGATGCAAACTCAAATGACTCAGCTACTTTACAAGAAAATGAAAATTTTCATAAACATTTGCAAGTCGGACAGACTTGGCAAAAAAATCTGTCACTCAATTCATTTTTAAGCCACGCTAATAATGTATAGCACACACGATTTTTTTGACATATCGTGTGACTAAATAGGATAGTGAATACCGACCTTAAATGTAGTGAGCACATTCATCGCCTTGAGTCTACATCTTCAGCCAGAATGAGTTCTATTGAACGGGAAAATCACGTTTTATACAGGAGACTAAACCGTAATGATATGGTGGTTCGTGGCTTACCGGGTGGACTTGGTGATCTGGTGGCGATTGTTGTTGCTTTGGGTGCTTTTTACAACATCCCTGATTCC
This sequence comes from Pollenia amentaria, assembly GCA_943735925.1. Lineage (NCBI taxonomy): Eukaryota > Metazoa > Arthropoda > Insecta > Diptera > Polleniidae > Pollenia > Pollenia amentaria. The sequence continues at coordinate 149,744,991 of OX031008.1, forward strand.
GGCCATGATGTTAATCATGTATGTTATATCAATGGTAAAAGGGATATTTTAATAAAACTCAACAGTACTCATGTTCGTGATAAAATTATGGGGGAATATTTTAAAACGCGTACCCTACGTAGAGGGAACATAATTGATGATGTTTTATCAGGTAGTACGGTTGATGGTGATTCCGGAAATAGGATAACTGACAGAGTCTTTCTTAATGACCATTATTCTCCTGCTGCCAGTAAGCTTAATCTTGCTTGTCGGAAACTGCTCATGGATAAGATTATTCTTAAATATAAGCTATCTAATGCGGATAAACTTGTTGATATGCTTACATTGCCTGATGGTAAGGAAACTGAAGTCTATGATACTACTGGGTGTGATTTGCTTCGTAAGAATAATATGTCTTTTATGTGATGTGTACGATATATATGTGTATATATGTATATATATATTGTTGCGTTTTTACTTTATAAAACGCGTTAAGGTTTATTCCCTTTCTAATAAGCCTTTGAGTTCTTTTAATTGCAAATCAAAATAAATTCACACACGAATTCAACTTAACAAACTTTATTGAAATAAATTATAATGTTCACAAAATTTAACCAATATTGTAAGCAGCGATCTGAACCGTTTTATGTCTCCAATCAAACTAAACTTTAATGAGTTAGCCTGTATTTATAGTTCAAAACCATTATTAGTTGGTTCAAGAACCATCTAGTAGATTCTAGAATGTTGTGTTCGAATTATTTTAAAATAACTGTTATACATCTAAATCTAAAGTCTACAATTACAATTGCTAGACAATTCAGTACAGTGGCGTTCATAAAAATTTGAACTAATATGACATAAAACTATAATTTACAAGATAACTTATAACTAAAACCATAAATAATTCTTAGATAAATCTTATTTCGTACACTGCCCCCCCCACTTAAGCCTGTTCGTTAAGAATAGGCTCAGATTATTCTTCGTTTCCATAATGGGCTAGTCGTTCTAAATGTACCACCTTCATTTTTGATCTTGGACTCTTATATTTCTGAATTCGATACACCGCGTCATTCAGTTTCTTTATCACCTTATATGGTCCATCCCAATGAGTCTGCAGCTTGGGAGATAATCCTTGCGTTGTGGATTAAAAAGTAAAACCAACTGACCTTCTGTAAAACCTTCCGAATTTGCCGCCCGTTCTTATCTGACTCATCTTGTTATTTGATGAAAAAGTACCAAAAAGATCCCTCTAACAAATTCTTATTCACTCAGGACTTTGCATGTTTAGTTTTATATTTCTAGGTCTAATACTAACGGAAATTAAAAAAGTACCAGTTAAAGATCAATAAATACCAGAAAGTACCCTCAGAGGTTCTTATCCATTTAGGACATTGCATGTTGAAGTTTATGTTTTTTAGGTCCAATATTAACGATAATTAAAAAAATTGTCAGTTGTGGAACCAAAACCTAAAGTAAGAAATAAAATTTCCCGTATTTCCCCTTTTTGGTACTTTTTTCTCCCCATTGAAGCATAAACAATTTCAAAATTGTAGTGGGAGCCCATAATTTAATACGTATATGTCAATGAATAAAAAAAAGGTTTTGTAAAAAAAAGTACCAAAAATAGTTACGGTTTTTACCCCCTAAACGTCCGAATTTCGAAAAAGTAACAAATTCGTATTTGGATTTTTTTAGATAAGTTCAAATGTGATATAACCCTTATTTCTTTGTTTATAGGTTTAAAAGATAGGGGTGACAAAAAAGTACCAAAATACAGGTTTTACCCGTTTACTCCGTTAAAGGGCTGTATTTCCAAAAAGTACCAGACACCTGTGCGCTTATTTTTCTAAAGAACAACAATAAGTATTAAATTATTTTTGTAACTCTTTTCATTTTGGAGATATAAGGTTACCGAATTTACCCGTTTTAACCCTTTTTTACCCCCTAAACATTCGAATTTACAAAAATCTCGTCTTAGTGGATCGATTTGAGAAGAGACCAACCCCTGATTCGAATTTCAAGTTTTTAGCTTCAGGCGTTTAGACTGTGACATGATGAATCAGTCAGTCAGTAACGTTACAATTTTATATATGTATAGGTATACATTATTATTTATTTTTATTGCAATTTCACTTCTGCTACAATTGTTACGTTTTTACTTTATAAAACGCGTTAAGGTTTATTCCCTCTCTAATTAACCTTTGAGTTCTTTTAATTGCAAATCAAAATAAATACACACCACTTCAACTTAACAAACTTTATTAAAATAAATTATAATGTTCACAAAATTTAACCAATATTGTAAACAGCGATCTGAACCGTTTAATGTCTACAATCAAACTAAACTTTAATGAGTTACCCTGTATTTATAGTTCAAAACCATTATTAGTTGGTTCAAGAACCATCTAGTAGATTTTAGTATTTTGTGTTCGAATCATTTTAAAATAACTGTAATACATCTAAGTCTAAATTACAATTGCTAGAAAATTCAGTACAGTGGCGTTCATAAGAATTTGAACTAATATGATATAAAACTATAATTTACAAGATAACTTATATTTAAAACCATAAGTAATTCTTAGATAAATCTAATTTCGTAACAATATATATATATATATATATATATATATATATATATATATATACATATATATATATATATATATATATATATGTATCCATATATATGTATTTATACATGTGTATGTTTGTGTTTACATGTGCATGTATGTATGTATGCTTATGTGTATTTATATATGCATATAAATTTTGTTGCTCCCTTATTTTTACCTTATTTAATTATTCTTAAGAAAATAATTTGTTGATCTCTATTGCTGCTTGATCAGCTGTTATATTTAATTAATGTGAAATATTAGCTCTGTTCCACATGCATGACGAAACAGTCCTAACTTGCACAAAGTTACCCAAAAGCGTTCCACATAACAATTTTTGTGCAATTAAGAGAGTAATTTTTTTCATTTTCTGTACAAATTTGCACAAACTTTTTCTTTGGGTAAGTTCGGACAAGAATAAACAATCAGCTGTTTTTGTTTACATATGAAGCAAAAGAAAAAGTTTAGTTTTTATTAAAAAATATATTAAAAAGCAAACTGTTAGGTTTAATGAAAAATTTAAAGTGGTAAATACATTATTGCATACATATTTCCCTTGATCTGTAATTAAAAAAAAAAAAAACAAAATATAAAAAATGACAATGATGCAAATTTTTTGATTTTATAATGATATGGCTTTTAAGCGTCTAAAATCACTTAAATTGATCTTAATTTTAAAAGTAAGCAGCATTAGTATTTGAAGAAGTGCAAAACTGGTTTTTTGCATTTCAGCAATTTTGGGTAGTTTTGGCAAATTTAAAGAGTAATTTTCATTTTACTCTCATCAGTCCGAACTTGCTCTAGTTGATTTGATATGAATTTGCAATTTAATTTTTTTATAATTTTGTCAACTCAGTATTGTCTTAGCATTTTATTCCCTTCTATGTCTTAACATTTTTGTTTTGATGTCTCTTAATATTAATCTTGTTTTCAAGCAATTAGTGCGAATCTCTTTTTCTGGAATTGTTATTTGGCATTGTGAGAATTCTTTTTGGTGTTATTTATTTGCCACCTCCTGTTGATTTTACTTTATTTGAGGAGCTTTACTATGAATTATTTCTTAATTATTCACAAATTATTATGGTTGGTGATTTTAATCTATATAAATTTGATCCTCTTAAATCCCATTAACTTCGTTCTTTTTGTGTAAGGACTAATCTGTCTATACGTCACAATTCTAAACCTACTTATTATGATATGCGCTTTTTTCTACATCGCTCATTGATTTCTTTTTAATATAAATTGCGATAGCTTTTTAGCTTTTCCGTATGATTTCGATACTTTACAAATTTTTTTATTCTACAGATGTCAGTTCAAAGTGCTCTTTGTTCTGTTCCGTGATGGATAGTTTTTATTCTTTTGTACCTGTCAAGAAGATAAAGAGGGTAGCGGATAATAGCTGGATGAGATATAGGGTGAATGAATTAACAAGATCTTTAAGGGATTTGGCTTTTTCATCATATCGGTTTGATCCAACTCCTTATAAATGGAAGGATTATTGTAGATATATAAATCGGGCAAAATCTACTATTCGTAGGGAGAAAGGAAAGTATTATGCAAGGTTGTTTGTTGATTTGGATACTTTAAGGATGTGCCGTACTCTTAGAGGAGCTGGTTATGTTCGTGATAGTGATGTTTGCTTTAATGGGAATGTTGATGAAATAAATGAGTATTTTGTAAGTGGTGTTGGTCCAAGTCGTACTGAACATATTGATATTGACAGCATTCCTGAATTAAATGGCTCTTTTTATTTTCACTTTTCTTCAACTGCTTTGAATAAAGTGAAGTCGAAATCTATTGGTACGGATGGGATAACTATTCAGTTTCTTAGAATTATATTTCCATATATCTCCGATATTGTTTTGAATTTGGTGAATTCTGTTTTGACACCGTCTGAATTTCCTGTTTTGTTGAAGGTAGCTTGAGTGGTCCCAATTCCTAAGACTGCAATTGTTTCGAATATTAATGATCTAAGACCCATTTCTATTCTTCCGTGCCTGTTTAAAGTTGTGGAGATTCTTCTTAAGGATCAGATGATTTCTAGTGTTGGTGCACGTTTATGTCAATCTCAGAATGCGTTTCGACTCTATTAGATATTGCGAAAATAGAAACGAATTGGCGATTCTTATTTCCCTTGATCTGGAAAAAGCTTTTAATTCGGTGTGTTACTCGACGATGATTACTAAGCTTTATAAAAGATATAATTTTTTTTAGTCTGCATGTAAGCTTATATTGTCATATCTAGCTGGCAGAACTCAATTTGTTGATGTACATGGGGTTGGTTCTGGAAATTTACTTATTTTATCTGGTGTTCCTCAGGGCTCGGTATTAGGACCTCTGCTTTTTAATCTATATATTAATGATCTTCCCGAAGTTCTGGATACCAGTATGTGTACACCTTTTTTATTTGCCGATGATATTTTTTTATTGTATAGTAATTCTCATGAGCTTGCTGACATCTTAGAAGTCAATATAAACTGTTATTTAGGCCGTATTTTGCGCTGGTTGTCTGATAATTCTTTGACAATTAATACTTCAAAAACTAAAGCTATTAGGTTTGGATCTACTGTACGTTCGTTGTCTGATTTTGATATACATATTGGTGGTAGCAGAATTGAGTATGTCAATCAGCATAAGTGCTTGGGTGTGATTGTGGAATACCGACTTAGTTTTGAGGGATATATTGACCATGTTCATCATAACGTTTCGTATATATTACGTACGATATACTCGACAAATATTAATTTACCATTCAGGGTAAAATGTAGAGAGATATGATCATATGTCTGAATATGTGAAAATAGTTTTAGGTTGTAATTTTAGTAGCTTTGTGAAGTTTCGCAATTTCTTATTTTTCTATAAACTCATTAAGTCAGGTGTAGTTGCTCCTTTAAATCATGAATTTGTTTTTCTCAATCAATAAGGAGAACACAGATAGTTATACCGAGGATAGCATGTTCAGTCTTTGAAAGATCGTTTGTTATAAGAATTGCTCGTTGGTGGAATTGTTTGCCGTATGAACTTAAATCATTCTCTCACTCTAACAATGTTTTTGGTTAAAATTTATGAATTATTTTTCATAGACTGTAATTCCCTTTTGCCTATATGTCTCTGGCTCCTACGGGTGAATCAAGTAATTTACTTTTTTGATTATTATTTACACATATATACATGTGTATGTCCATATGTATGTATGTATATTGCAAAATGTACATTCGTACACGCAGAGAAAAAACATAATTAATGAATGGTCACTTCTACCATTTTTATTCATATTTGCCTAATATGTTTACCCTAATAAACTTATTATAATCCTTATTTAACTTGAAAAAATATTTTTTCTCCTTAACATTTTTTAATTCACTATAATAATATTATATGGTGTTTTACACCTAAAAAGTTACCATGATTTAGCTTAACATATTAAATTATGGGAAATATTTGCTAATATATGTATATATTTTCAGCTATACAATTAAAATCATAATATTAGCTGTACACCTTTTTTACTGACTATTGTGTGCTGTTTTTTAACTTACGCTTTTTATGGTTGGGAATAAAATGCTAGGTTATTTAGTTGATAAGTTTTGAATATTATATATGTATTTTTGGCACTACTCAGACTTTATTGAAATGTAATATATTTTTGGCCTTTGGGCTCTGTATTCAATTAAATATTATATGTTTTGTTTCTACTAAAATTTTTAAAACGTCCTAGAAAATGTGGGCAGGATTGAAGAAGTGGGCATGGCACTTCTCAAACAAAGGTTTTTAATATCTGGAGAACGGCAAGAGCCAAAGTTTCCAAATGAGGTACAATCATCTTGGTTATTAATACACAACATCCGACAAAATGTGGGCGGGATTGGAAAAGTCGGAGTGGCATCTGGATATACAACATTTATTAAAAATTGCTTGCTCTTTAGCATCTATTACAGTTTTTACAAAATTTTCAATCAAAATGTTCGGGAAGTGCACTAGGTAAGAAGTTATGCCAACTAAAGCTTCGCGTTCCCGCGACATCTAAGTCTACGAACCGAATGACTCGGGGCATCCAGTGCACCTACCAAAGATTGTCAACTCAGCAACATAAGCACAAGTATGGAAGAGAATTTTGTATTTAAAACGATTTTAAACATAAATGTGTTTTAATATCAATCCTGAAAATTGGCCATAAGTATTGTGTATCATGTTGTTGTACAACGAAACTTAGGCCCTAACCACGTAAAACTCAACGCAACGACAAATAATTACATTCAAAGCAAAAACAATGTCATAAATATTTTGATATTTTGTTGTTGCTTTCTACAGAAATTCATGTCCCGTTTTAAAATTGTCAACGCCACAAGCTATGCAGTGTTTAAAATTTTAAAACGCAATGTGAATTGCTGCAGAAAGCAACAACAAAATTACCAAATATTTATGACATTGTTTTTACTTTCAATGTAATTATTTTTCGTTGTGTTGCGTTTTACATGATTATGGCCTTATTTTCCGAACAGCTCTTTTATAAAACGCAGTTTTTTGGAACTCATTTTTTAAATCCGCTTTATGTTATGGCTGTTTTAATTAAAAAGAAAACATTTTTTAAACTTTTTAAAAATACCAATTTTATTTTAAGGTTATCGACAGACGTTTTATAAAACATTGTCGAATATTACTTTCAATCTTCTAATTTTCAATAAGAATTTATTTGATAAATTAAGATGAAATTTGTAAACAAAAATTTATTGTAAATAAAGAAGAATCTACTACTTCTACATTATTACTTACCCAATAGTATTTTCCTCTTTTCCAAGAGCAGCACTCTGGTTGAAAATCAACCATGCTATTATAAGTGTTAAGCATATTTTAGTTATTATTAACCAAAACATGTTCGGATGCAACCATAATATGGTTGTACCTTCTTGTTATAGGACTAATTTTACCATAATATGGTTGCCGATGACAATAATATTGTTAAAATAACAATAGTAAGTTTAAAATTTAGTTTAAAAATAGTTTTGTTGGAGGTGACCATATTTAAACATATTTTTTCTCTGGGTGTATATTGCGTTTAAAATTTTTCTTTTAAATAAATTAGTACGATTTGTAGTAAAGTGTGTCTCAAAATTATATTACAACTCATACTACGTATCGATTTCAAAATGATCGGTTTAAAATGTAATATGAATTTTGAGCGATTTTAAAATTCATTTCTGAATTAAAGTATTAATTTTTTTTATCAAAATACAGTACAATTAAAATTTATAATAAAAATGTTAAATAATATAGGAATACACAAAATATGTAAGAGGAAAATGTTTTAGAAATCAATTTTTTAAGAAACTGGAGCTTCAATCTGAGGTGAAGGAAACACAATACTAATAACCATAATAGTCCTTCACAAGCCTACACCCGAGTTCCCATCCGCCTATCATACAGCCAGGTCATGAATCCCGTCAGATTTTCGAGCCCATTGTTCGTGACATCTCAAAATTCGGCCAAGAGCTATCACTTTTCTAAAATTATTTAGGAGAACGTTTCCTGATGATCTGGCCTAAGCAACCAGTAAAATGCGCATAGGAACAGCTTATCCTCCAACAACAAATTTCAGTATTTTTATCAACTATAAAAATAAGGGAATGAAGCACAATAAATAAAATCTTTTAACGAAAAAAATTATGTATTCTTAAAAACAACTTTTTTGATAACAAAATTTTTGCAAGTGCTCGTACATAAAAAACTGAACAGGCAAATTGTTTTTATTCTGATTACTTGTGAACACAATAAAAGCAATTTGTTTTTAATTTGTTTTTTCTTTACCCACTTACAACTACAATTAATGTTGGGAGAATTCCAACTAATTGAAGTGGGGAATGTAAGAAAAGATAAACTCACTGTTTTATTGTTGGTATTTTGTTTAAGCTTTGATATCGTTGCAAATAAGACTTTTTGAGTGTATGTAGGTAATTCTCATTCCCTCTGTAGTCTTGATTGCTGATAGCTTTGGCTTTTCTAAAATTATTTAGGAGAACGTTTCCTGATGATATGGCCTAAGCAACCAGTGAAATGATAGGAACAGCTTATCCTCCAACAATAAATTTCAGTATTTCTATCAATTATAAAAATAGGGAATTAAACACAACAAAATTAATCTTTTAATTAATTATAATGTTTACAGAATGTAACCAGTATTGCTAGTAACGAACTAAACCGTTTAATGTATCCAATCAAACTAAACTAAATATTTATGAGTTATCCTGTATTTATAGTTCACAAGCATTCCTAGTAGGTTCAAAAACCATCTAGTCAATTGAGAACGTTCGTTCGAATTAATTTAAAATAACTGGTATACACCTTTTTAAAAGATAACTTATAACTAAAACTATAGATAATTCTACGATAAATCCAATTTTGTAACAATATATTTCTGTGTTTAACGTGCCTGATATCACAAATGATTGGCTGCTTTTGTCACTTTTTTTTTAACATTATCTCTTCCATCAGCCGCATAAAAATCTTGACCCGAAGTTATGAAAAGTCTGTCAGCACATAAGTTTTATCATCCATCACAGAACAAGTGTATTTGTTTTATAAAATTTGACTTAAATTTTTTTGCTCGTTCTTTTGCTTGTAAGTTCTTTACCGCATTGCGATCTGGAACTTTCTGAACTTTATACGACTTCAACCCAGCACTAGATTTGGCTCTGCGCACAAAAGAATCAGAGCATTTAACTTTACGAGCTGCTTTTTGATAGAAGTTGTCGTGCTCTTCGAAAGAGTTGGACTTATTTTCCCTTACCAATATCTGCTAGACTAGGCGGTTATGAGCCTTTTTCTTTAATATAATTCTAGTCTCTTATCAAAGTTGTTTTTGGGAATACATAATAATTTTTCATTAAAAGATTTGGTTTTTTGTGCTTAATTCCCTATTTTTATTCTTGATAAAAATTCTGAAATTTATTGTTGAAGGAAACTGTATTGAAAATTTGGTATAGAAGTTCCCTTAAGGAATGGTGTGGTTGGCCATACATTTGATCGTCTAAGAGGATCCTACAAGCTGCAGGGGCCTAATTTAAGCATTTAAACCAAACAAATAACCATGCAATAAACCATAATGAAGATGTTGACAACATTAGCCTTTATTAAAAATCTGTCGATGTCTCAATATAAATAAAATAATATATAATTTTTGTAAGTTGTGTTTAATTGTTGTAAAAAGCATTTTGCATTAATATTCAGCCCAATTATGAATAAAAATTCCCCGGGAGTTTTTTACCTTTTCCCATTTTTACAATAGAATTTAAATAGGAAAAATTGGGAGAAGGGAAAAAAATCCCGGGGAATTTGTATTCATAATTGGGCTGATTGCCTTTTTATTACTTGTATTTAAATAGACGACCCATGAAAAAGTCACAAAAAAAAGGTGACGAAACGTCTGGTGAAATGTAAAAAAATTGTTTTTTATTTACATTAACATCATTTGGTCTTATTAGCTTATTAAGAAAAGTAAACTGAAGAGTAATATAAAACCATTAGTTAGAAAATTTTCAATTTAAGCTAGTAATTTCCAGTTTTCCGCGGTACACCAATGCAATAACCACATGTACGAGTGTAATGAAATATAACATAACTTTTCAGCTAATTGAGGTCCCATAATAAAACTTGAACATTATAATAAGAACGCTATAGGCTAATTTCGGTAAAAAAAAAATAAAAATTAGAAAACTTTTGATTTAAATTTGTCATTTCCGGTTTTGCAGATGAAATTTTTTTTTTTTTTCAAATTAATTTTTTTTATTTAAAGATCAATCGATTTCCTATAAGAATCACTTGAAATTTTTTTTGTTTGATTAATTTAATAAAAAAAAGCAATTTTTTGAAAACGGCAGCATTTTACCACCCTATAACTGGACAAATAAACATCATACAAAAAATATTTCGCACACTTTTTCATATCTACTAGAACTATAGTTATGCCAAATATCAAGGAATTCCAACAAATGTTTTTATTGGTTCACAAATAATGCCCCATATTTTACATTCCTTATCAGTCATATGCAGTGTGGCCAGGTATAAAAAAATTTTACAGCTAAATCTGGCTTTAGAGATGGCCAAAAGATGCTAAAAATGATTTTGAAGAGTGCTAAATTAATGCTAAATTTTTTTTAAGATTTCTGTTAAAAATTTATTACCAGTATGAAATTTTATTCGGAACCAAATACATTTCAGTGACTAATTTTGTAACGAAATGGAAATAAATGGTTATATTTAAGCAAGAGGCTAGATTTTGGTAAATCACCTGATGCATATAAATATTTAGCACAGTTGAGACTAAATTTTAAATTGAGGGGATCTGCAAACTTCTGATATATGCAAAATTTAAACGATTTATTTCTATGATATACAAAAATTTTTACATCATTTTATTTTTTAAAGTTTAAGAAAAGTTGAAGATTTAAAACAATTATTTTTTCAGCAAACATTTACACTATTAAATTTGTATTTTAATACAGTGTGGAATTTTCTTGCACTTTAATATCGTAATATCAAAGGGCAACTAATATTTACAATCGACATGATAAGGGCATTTCTAATATCCCCTGAATATTCTATTTTTTTAACAAGACAGGTAAGATGTTTCTTAACATAAGAATGATCCATTTTTATACGAAATTTAATTTTGGATACAACTATTTTTAGTCAAAATGTATTATAAATTATAAAACATTTTAAGTAAAATTAATAAAACTATTCTTTAACATTTTTAAAATAATGCTAAAAAGAAAGCTAAAAACATTTTATAAAAATGCTAAATAAAATGCCAAGCGCTAAATGAAAATTTTGCAGCTAAATATAAAAAATGTTTAATGCTTAATTTAGCTGCAAAAATGCCAAAATGGCCACGCTGGTCATATGCTTTGTCGCTGTCGCGATTAATCTGTTCTTTTTAATTTGCAAAAATGGTAAGATGTGGCATATTCGCTATCACCATAGATCTGGCAACTATAACAAGAAGTTTTTGTTTACAAGCAATAATTTTTGTTTGGAAAGTCGGCAGAATAATTGCAAATTAAATATTCCAAAATAAATAACTTTAATAATGTCTTTAAAGTTATGCTGCAGTTTGTGTTGCACACTTAGCGTTGAATATAAACATTTACAAAACGAAGTGGGAGAAAGCAATGAAGTCTATGAAGTTACAGTAAAATATTTTGATCCCATGGTAACTAAATCTGTTTAAATATTTTCTTATTACATTACTTTACTTCCACTATAGCTAATACAAGATGAGGAATACGGCCAATTCCCACAAGAGAGCCGGGTTCTATGTCAAACCTGTTGGACACACATCAAAGAGTTTCACGAATTTCAGCAGCATGTGGTAAAAGCTCGATCACTCCTGGTAAATTCGGAAATACAACAATTGCCTTTGATCATTAAAACAGAAAATGAAGAAGATTGTGAAAATATAGATTCAATTTTTGAAGATGAAAAAGATGTGGATGATAGATATATTAATGCTAATCCCCATTTTAAAAATTTTATTAAAAGTGATGTGTATGTTTCTGACAAAAATTCAATTAGTTCAGACGATGAAATGCCTTTAATAAGTTGGAAAAACACTAAAGCAACTAATAAAAATACATTAATATTAACAAAAATAAAAGATGCTGAAAGCAAAGAAAAATCCGCAGTATATTATACAAAACAAAATGAAAAGACTAAAGTTAGAAGGGGTAGAAAATCCAAAAATATTTCCATAAAGGAAAATGGCCTTCAAATTACAAATGCAAAAATTAAGGAAGAAGATAAAAAAGAAAGGAGCAATTCAAAATTTAATTTAAAAAAAGCTCGAGAATCAGATGCTTTTATACGGGAATGGAAACCTATATTAGAATGTGATTTATGTGAAGAAACAACATCGAGTTTTGATAAATTACGTTCTCATTTTGGAGAAAAACATAAAACGAGATTTTACATAAAGTGCTGTGAGCGAAAATTTTATCGTCGTTATGTTTATGTTAATCATATACAGTTGCATCTTAATCCGGAAACTCATAAGTGTGAAATATGCGGTAAAGTAAGTGCGAATAAAAACAATCTTAAGCTACATAAAAAATTATTGCATGAAGAAATTAAACAACTTGAATGCGAAGTTTGTCATAAATTATTTAATCTAAAATCCTCTTTAGACCGTCATTTACTCACCCATGTTACAGGAGATAAAGATTTTGTTTGTCAAGAATGTGGGAAAGGATATGTGCTAGAGGTGCAGCTTAAATCCCACATTAAAACTGTTCATAATATTAACCGTGTTTGCGATCAGTGCGGAGAAACTGTTCATGGCATACAAGGTCTAAATCGTCATAAGGCTTTCTATCACCATGATGGTACAACTATTTATGTATGTGGTATTTGTGGTAAAATTGCTGCAAGCGAAATTGCTTTATTAAACCATAAAAAGTTTGTTCATGAAAAAGAACGCAAACATAAGTGCACTTATTGTGATAAAGCATTTAAACGTCCAAAAAATTTGCAAGAACATATTGCCACCCATACTGGTCAAGACTTGTATCAGTGTCCACATTGCCCACAAACCTTTAAAGTAAATGCAAATATGCATCATCATCGGAAAAAAGTTCATCCGGTTGAATGGGAGGAGCGCAGAAAAAATCGTTCACAAGTACCTAAAGTTGATATTAATCACGTCAAAAATCAAGTAGTGCTTTGAATGAATTTTAGTTTAATTAGTTTTTTTATACCCTCCACTACAACTAGTTATGAAGAGGGTATACTAAGTTTGTCATTCCGTGTTAAACTTTTTTAATATTGATATATATTATGGGTTCTTGAGTAATTCTAAATCGATCTAGCCATGTCCGTCTGTCTGTCGGTCTGTTGAAATCACGATCACTATATGACTAGATATCATTCCACAAAATTTCGTGAAGATCGGTCCATAATTTACCATAGGCCGCATATAAAGCCCACTCGAAAAGCACTTTAGTACGCACAAAACTGTAACGAACAATACTATTGTAATAAATTTTGGTCTGCAACAGGTTTATATGAATAGAAATCACACTCAAATTTCGTAAAGATCGCTCCAAAATTTACCATAGTTTCGATATGAAGCCCACTCTCGAAAAACACTTCAGTATATCTAAAACCATAACAAATAATGCTATTGTAATAAATTTATGTCTGCCACTATTTTATCTCAGTGAGAATCACACTGTAAATTTCTTGAAGATTAGACTTTAACTTACTACAGACCCCATATAAACCTTATTCTCGGAAAACCGATTAGTACGCGTAAACCCGTAACTGTCTGTCACAGTTTTATATGACTAGAAATCACACTAAACTTTCGTGAAGATCGGTTCATAATTTACCACAGGTCTGTTGGTGGTGGGTATCAAATATTCGGCACAGCCGAATAAAGCACTCTAACTTTTTTTTAATTTATAATATTGTTACAGTTTTTTGGATCATACTTTTTTTAATAAAAAAATGATTACATACATACAAGGCGAATTCATTACAGGTGATCCTAAAAGCCCTGCTGGTAACTTTTTTTCTTTAGCTTTATAATTGTTGGAGGTCATGAAGGAGGAATACTCAGGAGAGACTAAAGAGGGGTCTCAATGCTTTCTATGCTTGCAGATCGTCGATAGGTAGGAGTTGGGAACTCCGGCCGTCAGTTGTGGGATGGCTGTACACTTCGGTGGTTAGACCCATTCTTACGTATGGATGCTGTGTTTGGTGGGAGGCATTGAAACTAGCTAGTCGGAGGGACCTTCTGTCTAAGGCTCAGAGGTGTGCTTCAATCGGCATGACAGGTGCCTTGAGAAGTACCCCTCAAGCGGCTCTGGATGTTATTATTCATCTTCTGCCTATAGAGCAGTATGTGAGGGAAATGGCAGCAAGGAGCATTCTTAGGCTGAGGGAGCTAGGACTGTTAGGAAATTTCACGGAGGGTCACTCGCGGATCTTGAGTGAAATTAGTATTAGTGGTTATCACCTAGGCTCGCCCGGCTCTACGGATTATTTGGTCACTAGGGTCGATTTTGAGCGTTTGCCAGAGGTGATATTGCCTTCTACGGAGAGATGGTCAGGGCAGGGCAGATTGTATATGGGATTTGTGAGCAAAACCATCCCAGACCCGACTTTGCCCACCCCAGACATTCCCATTTTTATTTAGTTTTCGCTTGTTATTTTTTGTATAAGTAGTCGATTGAATAACACATTTATTTTACATATCGCTTATTGGATTTAGCGAAATTTCTTCTCAGTGTATAAAACATAATAAGTCATCCTGCTATGGTGTTGCCATTTAAATGGAGTTGTAGATAAAGAATTGCAAGTAAGTATTTAAAAATTACGCTTTAATTAAAAGTGCTCTTGAAGATTTTTAATTTTTATCTTTAAACAATACACCTTTTGAACAAATTTTTTCAAACGGAAAATTCGACACTTGGACAATCTCATCATGATACAATTACCGCTATTTAAAAATAATTGTTATAAGTTCGATAAAATTTGGGGCGATATTTAAAACGTTTCAAAAGAAAATAATATATTGAAATGCAAGTAGCGAAAAGAAAAATGGAAACTTTTTAATTAAGATTTTTATATGGAATCAACTTTAGGCAAATTACTTGATCCGCCTGATGATATTCCTTCAGTTGATTATTGGAAGTTAAATTTATATTATCCAGAAATCGAAACCATAATTTCTAATATCGATTCCAAAACCCTCGATTAGCTAAAATTGTAAACAATTTCTTTAAATTAGATTAGGAAGGTGCTGACGAGTTCATTATTTATTACAAAAATGTTTTGAAAGTTTATTGTGATTCTATGAAAGCCGAAGCGCTAGTACTTCAGAATATGATAAAAAATATAACCAGCGAAAAATAATTAAACTTTGATATGCTAAAATCCAAGTTTGACAAAAGTATCTATCCAAATATTTACAAACTTTTACAAGTTTAAATAAGCCTTTCTATTAGTTCTGCTAGCTGCGAAAAAAGTTTCTCAGCAATGAGTAGAATAAAAACATGGTTAATAACCATTGGTTATGTAGTGCAATGTTTCAGAAACGATTTTGAAATTGAGCATTTTTAAATAATGAAAATGAAATGGTAAAATACAAAATTACTTCAGAAAAAGTATTAAACATATTTTGCAAAAAAATTAATAATAAGGAAATAACGTTTCAATAATAAATTGATATAATATTGTATATAAGTATATACATATACATAAACAGTGAAATCTCCCGTAGGCGGACACTGACCGTCACAGAAAATTTGTCCATTAACGGGAGGTGTCCGTCTTCGGGATAGTTCATTTAAAAAGGTCAGGATTTATCTGCTATTAAAAAAAATAAAAAAATTTCAACGCATTGCAATTAAATAGGTATGTTTATTTATTTCTTAAATTCATTTTAGTTTAAAGATTCATACATACACATAAAACAAATAACAAAATTAGATCGATCTTGTTCGGTTTAAAAAATGACTTCAATAAACTATAAATTTATTCGGTATTGAAAGAGAACTGGCGGATTGTAGCCTGCTTGCAGACAACCCATGATAATCTATTTTCTCAGTTATTTCTTTGCTCTTCCAATTGATCCTGACATAGGCAAATTCTTGCTTCTGGCAATTGCAAACCAATCAAAACAAATCTTGTCAACTTCCGAACCTTTTGTCGAAGGGCAATTCCTTTTATAATTAATGTTAAATCCAGATTGCCATCTGGCTTTAAGATGTTCCTAATCTTTTAGAATGCTCGCAGATTGAGTTTTCCCAATATTAAATCTTAAAAAATATAAATATGTATGTAATTAAGCACCTTATTTTAAATGTTTTGTTTTTACAATATCTTTTTGCAATTTCACGTACTGAAAGTTTGTCTTATTCTTGCACATTTATAATTTCAACTTTTTTTTTATGTTAGAGAATTTCGCCCAGCCATGTGGCAATAAAAATTCTTCAATCAATGGTAGCAAAAAAGGGGAACCACACAAATAAAATGTATGTGTAGTGCTTTTGTGGTTAAGTGCAAATAGTATGGTAATTTGCATACATAAGTGTACATATTTTGTATGCTTTTTCTCGTATTTGTTAAAATTTCTGTCCGCGTTTTACTTTTTTTTCTGAGGCGTTTTACAGAAAAATGGTGTCCGCGTCCGGCCATGGGAGTGTCCGTCTATCAGAGAGAAATTTGTTCTAACCACACTTTGAAAACCAAGGGACTTGGAAAATTGTCCGTTTCATAGAGGTGATCGCATACGGCAGGTGTCCGTTAGTGGAGTTTTCACTGTAATATAATATTATATACATATATATAATCTAATATTATATATATGTATAAAATATAATTATTATTTATGTATTTTAAACTCGAAAACGCTAGTTAAGTTTTTAAATACTTTGTTTTTTTACATTCATTGCAGACCGCATTTTTGTGATATATTTAATTTTGTTTTAATAAAAAAATTTTTTGTTTTAATAAAAATAGCTTTTATTTTTGAGAAGGGGTGCACTTGTCCACCCAAGAATAACAGTCTAGCTACGCTTATGGTCAGACATTGATTATACGTACTGGCTGGCCACTTTCTGATCGATTTCGCATAGATATACCGGGGGGAATTTATGTACCGATATGTCTAATAGCTTTCTGATTGAATTCATATAGATGCGTCTAAATTGTTATTTGTGTTTGTTTTTTGTTTTTAAATTTACAATTCTCATTAATATGAAAATATATTATTGTTTAAAAAAAGAAAAAATGGTACGTATGCAGTGTGACCAGATCTTGAAAATTTTTACAGCTAAATCTGGCATTAGACAAGACCAAAAAATGATAAAAATAATTTTAAAAAATGTTAAAAATAATGCAAATTTTTTTAAGATATTTGAAACCCGTAAGAAATTTATTACCCGTACGAAATATTTTTCGAAACTAAATACATTTTAGAGACTTATTTTTTAACGAAATTGAAATACATATGTATGTTAGACCGTCCGAGTTTTTATACTTTTTTCGAAATTCCTTCATGAACATCGATTTTCTTAATCTACTATAAAAACCAAGAATGATTTAATTCAAGTCATCGAGCATTTTCACAAAACGCATCCAAACTCCAACAAAAGTACAATGTTAGCAAATTTGAAAAAATAAAAAACCAACATCAATATCTTCTTACTTTATAATAATGTATTTATGAAATTGAAGCAAATTTACAAATAAACAACTTTACTCATTTTATCATTTCAACTAAAACTGCAGTTTTTCTTAACAGAATGGTACTATTACTAACATCAAAATCTTTATTTTAAAATGTCCTACTATACTGCTTTTACAGAATATAAAAGTTTTTCCTCGTTCAATTTTTATATATGAAAAAGTAAGCAAAAATGAAAAGAAATGTTAAGTTCGTATTTGAA
Organism: Pollenia amentaria; assembly: GCA_943735925.1. NCBI lineage: Eukaryota > Metazoa > Arthropoda > Insecta > Diptera > Polleniidae > Pollenia > Pollenia amentaria. The sequence continues at coordinate 149,763,028 of OX031008.1, forward strand.
AATCTGAATTTGTAATGCTATAAATAAAAAACCATCGACCAAAATGGCAATGTTGCTTTAAGAAACATTTAGAAAATTTAATAAGCTTTCTAATGGCTGTAATTAGGTTCAAATCCGTTCAGAACTGCTTGAGTTTGAGGCAAATTACTAAAGCAAGATTTTTTAATTGTTTGGAAAAAGGCATTTTGTCTCAAAATATGAAAACACGATTTGAGAGACCACTTCCCGTTCATCAATATTTAATTGTTATACACCAAAATTCTTGGTTTTTATAGTAGATTAAGAAAATCGATGTGGGCCCGAACACTTCTGATACCTGGTAAAATTTAAACGATTTTATTTCTAGGCTATACAAAATTTTTTATTTCTTATAGTTTAAGAAAAGTAAAAGTTTTAAAATAAGTATTTTTTCAGGAGTTTAGAGCAAAAAATTTTTCAAACAATTACACTATAGAATTTTTATCTAAATACAGAGTGAAATTTCCTTGTACGTTATTATCGTAATATCAAAGGGTCAATAATTTTTACAATCAACATGATGAGCGCATTTATAATAGCGGAATTCACCAAAGTCCCTTGTAGACCTTGTTAATCTTATAATTTTAGTAAAAATACTAACATTTACAACACTGCAACAACAAAATGTATTAGACTAAAATATACTACGCTGTGGTTGAAAAATCCCACAAAAAGCAGTAGTAAACAAAGTGTGTGAATTTACCAGAACAAAACAGTTGAAGAAAGAAAGTTGAAGAATAACAGAGTTGTACACTTAATACAAAGGGTGAATACCGCTAATATTCCCCATTTTAATATAAGAAGATTCCATTTTCATACGAAATTTAATTTTGGGTATAACTATTTTTAATTAAAATTTATTATAATTTATAAAATTTTACAATAGAATTTTAAAAGGAAATATGTGAGAAGGGAAAAAACTCCCGTGGAATGTTTATTTATAATTGGGCTGATTACGAATATTCGTCTAAAGTTAAAATAAATTAAAAAAAACCCTAAATTAAATACGTGAAAACCTGCCGGAAATATTTTCTCCCAAGCAACACTGAATTACTAAGTAAAAGCGCAAAACGAGTAAGAAAAACGAAATCTGAAAGTATGTAAGTATACGTATGCAAGCGCAATGAAGTTCCTTAGAGTTGTCTTAATGATTTTGGGTGATGTACAGATACTCTCAACGTTAAGAATAATTGACTTTAATAGTAGCATAAATCTTCTTCGGTGAACACTTGGGCTCCACAAAAGATCCTTTGGTCCGCGGTGATTATGGCCTTTACATAATAAAATTTAATTTAAGTATTAAAATTTAAAAATTTTCGGTAGAAATTAGAGTGGTTCGGTCCCCATACAAAAAAAAAAGTTGAGACAGTCAACCCTAGGATTAGAGATTAGTTGAAAATTATTCCAGAATTTTTTTTTTAATTTTTTGCCACGCCTCTGGATACCGCACTTTTAGTTTTTTGTATACTTGGCCGCCATTTAAAGTCCGATCATAACATTTTGCATATCGTCATTCATGGCTTCTTTAATACCCTCCATCGACGTCAGTATAAAAATTGGATCCGCTTTAAACCAATTGGGCGACAATGTTGACATAAATAAGACGTGGAAAATAATACGTGATATTGGCATTTGTAAGACAAAAAATCGTGAAGATGATATTGATGTCAATTTGCTTAACGAATCCTTCGTTAATATCCCCTTGCCAACAGTAAACCCTGGCTTTTATGCTCAAACACCACCATATGATCCTTACGTTGCAAAATTCAGTTTTAAGTGTCTCAATCTAAATGATGTTGCGGAAGGTTTCTATAAAGTCAAATCAAACGCCGTCGGACTGGATGACATTAATCCAAGGTTTATAAAGTTAATACTACCACGTATAATACACCCTATCAAACATTTGTATAATACAATTATAACCACCAGTAACTTTTCGACGGTATGGAAATATGGCAAAATTATTCCAGTACCGAAAACAAGCAACGAATACCGCCCAATATCAATTTTACCATACCTGTCCAAAGTTTTTGAGCGACTTATATATAAACAAATAGTTGAATATATACATAAATCAGTACAATTTATTAACTGACCGTCAATCAGGTTTTAGATCTCAGCATAGCTGTTTAACCGCCCTAACCGATGTAATTGAAGATATAAGAAGTAACTTAGAAAATGGGAGAATATCATTCTTAGTTTTGCTCGACCATTCAAAGGCCTTTGATACGGTTCACCACTCAATACTTTGCTTTAATCTATCTAAAATGTTCAACTTCTCAACAACTGCAGTTATATTGATGTCAACATATTTAACTGACAGGTGGCAATACGTCTCCAAAAAAAGAACTTCTTTCTTACTCTCTTCCTGTGACATGAGGTGTTCCGCAGGGTTCCATACTGGGACCGTTGCTGTATTCGATCTATGCTAATGATATACCAAAACAGCTAAAATATTCCAGTATCCAGATGTATGCTGATGATATTCAGGTCTACCTTGACAGTGCTAAAGCTTCCATTATCACTCGAGTTACAGATCTTAACACCGATCTAAACAAAATGTTTCTGTGGGCGACTGCAAATGGTTTACGAATTAACCCTAAGAAGTCAAAATGTATAATTATTTGTAAAAATTCTGTAAAAGTTGAATATCGAATTAATGTTTTTCTGGGTGGCAGCAAAATTGATATTGTAAATTCTGCAAGAAATCTTGGCGTGCTTTTCAACAGTACACTAACTTGGTCAGATCATATCAACCAATCATGTGGAAGAGTGTATAGTATGCTAAGGTGTTTATGGGCTACACAGTATTGCACACCATTAAAAATAAGACTACTCTTGACTAAAACCTACTTACTACCAACTCTGCTGTACTCATCAGAAATCTTCTCTGGCTGTTACTCAAAAGACACTGCTAAACTAGACACAACATTTAACAACATCGTTTGTTACATATTCCGCTTGAAGAGATTTGATCATGTTTCTCAGTACTCCAGTCGCGTCTTTAATATTACCTTTAACAACTACTTAAAGCTTAAAAACCTAGTTTTTTTTACATAAAATTGCAACATCGGAACAACCAAAATATCTGTATGACCGATTAAGATTTATGAGGTCCTCAAGAGGAAATGGCATCATGCAAATAAGACATCGGGATACGGCGTCCGAGAGACAATTTTTCATATTAACTATCCGTCTCTGGAACCAACTTCCTTTAAACTTGCAAACTATTATCAACGCAAATAAATTTAAATATTTACTTAATCAATTTTACCGAACGTAATCTGTAACTTATTTTTTCTATATTTCTATATTATTTCTCTGTTCTTAATATGTTAGTATGATTCTTAAATTTATATACTTATGTATGTGATTTCTACTCATGTTTTATCAATATAACTTTTCAGATTCTAATACTATAATTTATAAGACATTATGTCTTGTTGTATTAGAAATTCGAAATTTAATAAATAAAATAAATAAATAAATCACTCAGTGTTATGCTTTTATTTCTAGTAATTTGAACTGACTTGAATTATATCATGATTCGTAACAGTTTATGCCAAACTAAAATGATTTTCAGGATGGAAATTTATATTAGACTCATGGTAAATTATGGACTTATCATCACGAAATCCTGTAGAATGATTTCTGTTATTGAAAATCTAAATGGAACAAATTTCCATACTGTAGTGAAATTTGTTTAATATGGGATGTAAGGTAAATATGGACCGATTCTGGCCATATGAACCAAAATAGGACCGAATTTTACCACAATATTTATATCTGATACGGTTTTAGGTGTATTTAAATAAGTGAAGTAAGATGATATTGGACATTATACGGTGAAATATGGACCGAGCTTCTGGAAATCTTATAATGTGATTTTTAGTCCTATTAATCTTTGACGTACCAAATTGTATTACAATAGCATTATTTATTACTTTTTTTTAACATACTAAACTGTTTTTCGAGAGTGATTTTATATGCAGCCTAGGGTAAATTATTGACCGATCTTCACGAAATTTTAAAGTATAATTTCTAGCCATATAAAACTGTGATGTACCAAATTTTATTATATTATTATTATTTTATTATTACTCAAGAAACCAGAGTACTCGTATATATAATTCATGGGGTCTTAGATGCATAATAAAAAGTTTCACACGGAATGACAAACTTAGTATACCCTCATTCACCACTAGTGGTGAAGGGTATAAAATGAGTTTAAAGTTAAATAAAGATTAGTCTCATATACATTTAGCTTCCAGGTTAGAGAAGGTGTTGAAGTCGGAGCCGCACTTAAAAAATTTCAGCGTTTGGAGTCGGAGTTAGTACTTTTTTCTTACGACTCCACAGCCTTGGTATGTATGTATGTATTTGACATAATAAAAATAACGGGGGTCACCTGAGACCCTATTCTTCGACTTCTTATTTTATCAAATATATAGCCCAGGCGCCTTTCGTTTGTGACAAGGAAACTCTAAAAAATACATTATCATTATATATTATTGAGAAGCAATATTTTAATATTAGAACAAATTCAGTTTTATGAGTTAAATTTTGCCACGGTTCAAATTATAGAATGAATTAATGTTTTTTTTAAAAAAAGATTAAAGCTTTTTATGTTATTAATATGCAATTTTATATTAAAAAAAGTAAATTTACTCTTTTTTATGCAATTATACTGATTTTTTTTCTCTTATCTACTGGATTCTCTGATTTCAAAACTGGCAACCCTACAAGTGAAAGGTAGACAGACGAAGTTTGTTGGTAAGGGGGCGGCGCTGTTTGTGTGACACACTTTACTTTTTTCCTCCCTCGCCTACAAAATTCGTCTGTCTGCCTTTCATTTGCCACATTGTAAAAGGGGACTAAGAGTTATTCCACCATGGGACTAAGTACATATAAAATGACCAGCATGAAATCAATATGACGTAGAATTTTCTTAATTTTAAACGATTTGTGGTAAACAGAATAACTATAAAACAACAATAGTCGCTAAAATAACAAAATGCTTTAAAAAAGTTGGTTAAGTATCTGAACGTTTTGAAATCACAAAATTAAATGCACAGAACACATTTCTTGTGATATCAAATCACTTTAATAAAATGTGATTTTCAGCACAGGCCTGAAAACAAGTAAGTGTGCTATATTTGGCTATCATGAATCTTACATACCCTTCACCAGATGGCATGCATTGACATCGAAACTATTTGTACCAAATTTGGAAACTTACTGCTACGATTCTCCAGCTTTACAGAAAACTATTTTTTATTTGTATGATAGGTTCCGTCAATTTTTAGAGAGGTTGTGTATACCAACGTAGACCAAATTTGAACAACTTTCTCTTGCTGTTCTTAAGATATAGATAAATCTATTTTGTGCCCACTCCAATCCTGGTCACATTTTGTCGGATGTTTATTGATAACCAAGATGCTAAACATAAATTTACATTATCCTTGTATGGGAAGTCCCACGTCCATTTTTCCAATCCCGACATTTTTTTTAGAGATGCTATGTGTTTAAAACCACGATGCTTGTACCTAATTTGGAAACTTTGGTTCTTGTCGTTTTCAAGATATAAAGAAAAAAAAAAAACAATGGATTTATGAGTAAAATGAGGCAGTCATGGATTTTTGCTCATATCTCAGCCCTTGTGGATCAATCTGGCTGATTTTCAAAGCAAACAAATCGGGACTATACGTGATATACATATATAACAACCAATTCGCCGTCATATCTGGGAACTTTAGAAAACGCATTTCAACGGACATCGCGATCTCAACTCCGCTACTCTTTCCACCTGTGGTGAAGGGTATAAAAAGTAAATCTAAAAACCGAAAAACGATTTTTAAATATATTTAACATACCTTATCACGCAATTGTTTTGTCGCTGTCGCGTTTTATCTGTTCTTTTTTAATTTGCAAAAATGGTAAGATGTGGCATATTCGCTGTTAACTTAGATGTGGCAACTATAAAAGAATGGTTTTGTTTATAAACAATAATTTTTGTTTGGATATTTGGCATAATAATTACAAATTTAATATTCCAAGATAAATAACTTTAATAATGTCTATAAAGTTATGCTGCAGCTTGTGTTGCACACTCAGCAATGAATATAAACATTTACAAAATGAAGTGGGAGAAAGCAATGAAGTCTATGAAATTACAGTAAAATATTTTGATCCCATGGTAACTAAATCTGCTTAAATATTTTATTTTTATATAACTTAACTTACATTATAGCTAATAACAGATGAGGAATCCGGACAATTCCCACAAGAAAGCCGTGTTTTATGTCAAGACTGTTGGACACCCATCAAAGAGTTCCACGAATTTCAGCAGCATGTTGTAAAAACACGATCACTCCTGGAAAAATCGGGAATAAAACAAATGAATTTGATAATTAAAACAGAAAATGAAGAAGATAGCGAAATTGTGGATACAATTTTTGAAGATGATAAAGATTTAGATGCTAGCGATAATAATGATGATCACCATTCTAAAAATTTTATTAAAAGGAATGAGGATGTTTCTGACAGAAATTCAATTAGTTCAGACGATGAAATACCTTTAATAAGTTGGAAAAACACTAAACCAACTAATAAAAATACAATAATATTAACAAAAATAAAAAATGCTGAAAGTAAAGAAAAATCCGACGTAGGTTATCCAAAACAAAGGGAAAAGACTAAAGTTGGAAGGGGTAGAAAATCCAAAAATATTTCCATAAAAGAAAACTGCCTTCAGATCAAAAAAGTAAAAATTAACGAAGAAGATAAAATAAAAAAGAGTAATTCAAAATTTAATTTAAAAAAAGCTCGAGAATCGGATGATTTTATACGGGAATGGAAACCCATATTGGAATGTGATTTATGTGAAGAAACAACATCGAGTTTTGATAAATTACGTTCTCATTTTAGAGAAAAACATAAAACGAGATTTTACATAAAGTGCTGTGAGCGAAAATTTTATCGTCGTTATGTTTTAGTTAATCATATACAGTTGCATCTTAATCCGGAAACTCATAAATGTGAAATATGCGGTAAAGTAAGTGCGAATAAAAACAATCTTAAACTACATAAAAAGTTAATGCATGAAGAAATTGAACAACTTGAATGCGAAGTTTGTCATAAGTTATTTAATTTAAAAACCTCTTTAGATCGTCATTTACTTACCCATGTTACGGGAGATAAAGATTTTGTCTGCCAAGAATGTGGGAAAGGATATGTGCTAGAAGTGCAACTTAAATCACACATTAAAACTGTTCACAATGTTGATCGTGTTTGCGATCAGTGTGGAAAAACTGTTCATGGCATACAAGCTCTTAAGAAGCACCTTATGGAACACGCTGGCATTGCTAAACCTAAATTTCCATGTGATGAATGTGGAGTTGAACTAAATTCTCGAAATGGTCTTAAACGCCACAAGGCTGCCTATCATCATGATGGTACAACGATTTATGTATGTGGTATTTGTGGTAAAATTGCTGCGAGCGAGAGTGCTTTGCTAAATCATAAAAAGTATGTCCACGAAGAAGAACGCAAACATAAGTGTACTTATTGTGATAAAGCATTTAAACGTCCAAAAAATTTGCAAGAACATATTGCCACCCATACTGGTCAAGACTTGTATCAGTGTCCACATTGCCCACAAACTTTTAAGGTAAGCGCAAATATGCATCATCATCGGAAAAAAGTGCATCCTGTTGAATGGGAGGAGGGCAGAAAAAATCGTTTACAAGTACCTAAAGTGGATATAAATCACGTTAAAAATCAAGTTGTGCTTTAGAGAATTTCAATTAACACATTTATTTATTTTTTTAATTTATCACATTGTTATAGTGTAAAATACTTTTTAAATGAAAACTGACTACATGTCTAGTTATGGCTCTATTTAAATTAAAGAACTTTTCTTTCTGATTTCAATTTTATTTTAATTTGTAGTGGGCGATTTTGGAAACTAAATGGAAATAATTCTGGGGTTTCTAAACGATTATAGACAGGGACCGAAAATAACAGTTATTTTGAAATTTTAAAACAAAAAAAGCATATAGAAGTAAATACTGGCAAACTGATTCAAGTATAACATTGATCCTTATGAACTTTTCTATGATAAAATATTATGAATTTTAAAGTTTTGATTTTTATTTTTTCGATCAAAACTTAGTTATTTTTTTATTTATATTTTTTTGGACAAAAGTAACAGCTATTTTTTGTTGCGCAAAATAATGGCTTCTTGCCCGGCTGTCCCTAGCAACATTCAGAAAGCTGATGGTAGCTGGACTACGAATAGTCAGGAGACGCTGGAGGTGTTAATTGACACGCACTTTCCTGGCAATTCCCTTCCAACACCACGGAAGATCAACTGCTTATCAGAGCCTGGACCAGTGTCCATTTCTCTGTGCTATGATAGGCTCAATTGGGCGATAAGGAGCTTCGACTCCTTTAAGGCTCCTGGTCCGGACGGTATTATTCCGGCCGACCTTCAAAAGAACGCGGGGCTTCTGATTCCTTGGCTGTCCGCTATCTATACGGAATGTATTAGATTCTCGTACGTTCCCATCCGATGGACTAGATGTAGGGTTGTTTTCATTCCAAAGGGGGGTAAAACATCCCACACCGGACCTAAGGACTACAGGCCAATCAGCCTGTCGTCATTTCTTCTCAAGACCATGGAAAGGGTCATTGATATTCATCTGAGGATGTCTATTCCTAGACATTTGCTCTCTTCATCGCAGCATGCCTACACCAAGGGCAAGTCTGTGGAGACGGCGCTCCACTCACTGGTCGGCTACATTGAGAAATCCCTTGAATTTCGGGAATACTCACTTGTGGCCTTTCTGGACATTGAGGGAGCTTTCAATAATGTCAAACCCAACTCCATCTTGGAGTCGATGAGAGAGGTTGGGGTTGACGATGCAATTTGTGGATTTATTGGTAATTTACTCGATAATAGGATCATTGAATCCACGATGGGTGCTACCGATGTTTGCAGATTTGTGCACAGGGGCACCCCGCAAGGTGGGGTTCTGTCCCCTCTACTGTGGAACCTGACGGTGAACACTTTGCTGTGCCGGTTCGACAGATTAGGGATAAGAACCGTCGCGTATGCGGATGACGTGGCGGTGGCGGTCGCGGGTAAACACCTGGACACACTGTCCCATTGTATGGAATCTGCATTGCGGATTCTAAGCTCTTGGAGCATTTCCTGTGGACTTGGTGTCAATCCACGGAAAACTGAGTTGGTACTCTTTACCAGGAAGTACAAGGTTGGCAACTTTAGGCTTCCTAGGCTGAACGGCACGGAGCTGAGGCTCTCGAACAGTGCCAAATATTTGGGCGTAATTCTCGATAGCAAACTATCATGGGAACTCAACGTTCAGACGAGGGTTGATAGGGCTATTGTGGCCTTATACACCTGCAAGAGATCCTTGGGCAGGAGCTGGGGCCTGGGCCCCAAGGGTGTCGAATGGATCTTTGAAGCGGTGGTAAAACCGATTCTCTTCTATGGGGTCATAGTGTGGTGGCCTGCCATGGAAAGGGGACGGTACTGCAGGATGCTTGGGAAAGTATATAGGTTGGCTGCGCTGATGATCACGGGATCACTCCGCTCGACACCGACAAAGGCACTGTTTACTATGTTAGACTGGTTGCCGATTGATATCATGGCCGAACAACAGGCCTTGACTTCCGCTATGAGACTGGGAGCGGTGGGCCTATGGTCTTCGCGGAACTATGGTCATGCCAGGGTCACGCTTCGCGCGTCTCAGGACCTGGCGGGGCTGGACTATTGCACTCCGGAACCCTTTTTCGGTGCTTTGTTCACGGTTCATCATGGTAACTATGATGAGCTGCTCGATAACACGCGATCTTTGGAGCCGACCCTGCGGGTCTATACCGATGGTTCCAGGATGGGCGACAGAGTGGGTGGAGGTTTCTTCATCGAGGAATTGGACATCAGGGTCTCTTTTAGGCTGCCAGATGGCAGTAGTGTGCTGCAGGCGGAAATTTCTGCCATAAGGCGGGCGGCAAACTGGCTGAGGTACTATCGTATATCGAGGGATATATGTATATTTACGGACAGCAAGGCTGCCATTTCAGCTCTGGCTGGTGTCTTTACGACATCTATGTTAACAGTGGAATGCCGGATGTCTCTAAATGAGATCGCGAAACATTCCAGTGTAACGCTGGCATGGGTACCAGGACACAGTGGGCTCCTGGGCAACCATACTGCGGACAGTCTAGCCAAACAAGGCTGTCTCTTGGACGACATGTTCGTCGACGGCCTGATTGGCACTTCAATGGCCCGCTGCAGGACTCTCATCAGACGGGAATCGTACAGAAGGGCTCAGGAGAGATGGCAGGGCGAGCATACCTGTTTGATGGCCAGGACTCTATGGCCTGGCTATGACGCGGCGAGAACGCGCGTACTACTCGGTCTCGGCAGGGATCGGATAAGGACAGTGATGTCGGTCATCACGGGTCACTGGGTGATAGGGACTCATGCTAGGAGGATGGGTCTTGCGTACAATGACTACTGCAGGAGTTGTCATGATGTGGAGGAGGAGGAGACGGTGTTTCACTTCCTCTGCCAATGCCCCGGACTGGCGGGCGCTAGGTTGAGGCATTTTGGGAGACCGGAATTGCCATGTCTGGACGATTTGTCCAATGCGGGACTGAAATCGATCTACCTGTTCTGCAGGGAATCGGGGTGGTTCGAGACTGCGGTGACCTCTGGGGAATAGTCTGGTGGATACTGGCTGACCCTTGTCACTGGCTGGGGGTATCACAAAGGGACCGCTATAAGGACCCAAGTGAGTCGTCTTCGTGACGGCTACCCATTTAACCTAACCTAACCTAACCTAACAGCTATTTTTTGATTTTTATTTTTTGAACAAAAATAACAGTTATTTTTTGATTTTTATTTGTTTGAACAAAAATAACAGTTATTTTGGATTTTTATTTTTTCAATCAAATGTACGTGTTATAATTGTTGAGTTTTCTTTAAATATTTATTCAAATGTGTGATCATCATTGGGATATCTTATAAATATTTAAAGTCAACCAAATAATTATAACACGAACATTTCTGTAAAGAATAACTTTTATTTTTGCTCGAAAAAATTAATTTAATTAATAAAATAACTGTTATTTTTGATTGAAAAAATAAAAATCCAAAATAACTGTTATTTTTGTTCAAACAAATAAAAATTAAAAAATAACTGTTATTTTGGTTCAAAAAAAAATAATCAAAAAATAACTGTTATCATCTGACTTTAATGAAAAAAGGAATAACTGTTACGGTCTCTGGTTATAGACTTTCCGACAAACACGAAGTCAAACCTTTGACATGGAATGACTTTATGATTTGATATCAAACCCAATTCTTACAATTTTTTAATTGTTTGATTTTAACATTTGAATTCAAATTGATAATTATTTGAATATAAACATTTGATAGACAATATTTTATCAATTTGATATCAAATGTTATTCAAAAATCAAAAATAAACTTGGCAACGCTTAAAATAAATGTAAACATTAAAAATGGCGATTAAAGTTAAATGTGTTTTAAAGTTAAAGAAAAATTACATATCACGTGAAGTGAATTCGCCTTTAGAAAAACTCAATTTTTTGTGAAAAAGTATAAATTATTTGTGATTACAAAGTGTAGGTTAGGTTAGGTTAAGAAGGGTTATGCGTCCGGAGGCGTATCTCCGCTCGGAGACCAATGAGGTCCATTGTGAATCCCTTCAGTATACAAGGACAAGACTCCCCCTACAGTCCCCCCATCAGAAACAACCGTCCTATTTCTCTGACAAACCCTAGTAGATCGGGTGTATTACATCCAGCGATACAACCCAGTTCGTCGTGAACTCTATCTCCTAGCCATTTCTGCCTGAGACCATGCATCGTAGGACAATCGTCTCTAGCTCCTCGGCATCCCCGTACAGTCTGCTGAAGTCCGGTATGGCATTGCCCCATTTACTCGTAAAAACCCTAAGAGAACTATGCTCCGTTAAGAACCCCATAAGGATCCTGAGACCACTCCTATCCAATCCTAATAGAACCCTGGTTGCCCCTGCGTCCAATCCGGGTCATAACTCCCTCGACACCCTGCAATCCGTTATATTCCTCCAGAAACGGTTAACGGCCTCAGGAAATCTTTCCCGTATCACCCCATAGTAGCGACATAAGGGGGCTTTATCCCCCTGTCCCTTACCTCTAAGTCCAGATTCGAACCCCCTCTCGCGAGATCGTCCGGCACCTCATTGCCATCCAACTTGCAGAGTCCGGGTAAAGTCAGTGTCCATCTTGGACCCGTCCATTAATACTGCCCACCCCTCAAACAGTACGTTGGATCCACGCCTGACTTCGGGCACTCCGGTGGTGCTATACTAAAGTCCAAGGTCATAACCCTATGATCCGAAATTCCCGGCGGAATACTACCTAGATTAAGCAGACGCACTTCGTATAGAAAACTTTTGTGATCATCCCCGCCTAGGTCTAATCAACGAAGACTCGTAGAGTCTAAATAAGTTCCTAGCAGCCACACTCCTCACAAAATGTTCAATGGGGGACAGAAGTAGAATATCCAACGACGCCTGTGGCGTGCTTCTCCTTGCACTTGTGATGCCAAGAGATGCACTCATCTGAACCTTGTTGAGGATCTTCCTATAGCTATCCACTCTCAACGCATCCCACCAAAAAGTGCATCCGCAAGTTAGAATAGGCCTAACCACCGATGTATAAATCCAGTTTACCATATCTGGTCTTAGTCTCCAATTCTTACCGATGGAGTTTCTGCATGTGTAGTAGGCATTGAGTCCCCTTTTCATCCTCTACTGGGGGTTTCTCTTCCAAGACAGCTTACAGCCGAAGAAGTTACTCAAATACTTCTTCGCAGGGTTTACACCCAGCTCTCTATCCTTCGCCCATGCCGAGAGTTCGCCTAGCATTATCTGCATAATTTCACCGATCGTGGACAGAAATTTTCTCCTGACCATCAGAACTATGTCATCCGCATAGGCAATGAGGTTCCTACCCATAGAATCAAATGACCTGAGAATCCCGTTGAACGCATGCAACTACAGTACAGACGATAACAAAAAACGTAAAATTTAAAAGTTATTGCTGTAAAAAAATATAATTAAACTGACAAAAAATCAAACTTCATAACAATATTAGTATGGAAAAATAGTATTTTTTGGTAGTTTGTTTTTTGAAAAACAAACATAAATTTTAGAACAAATTGATTCGCAAAAAACCTATATTTTCTTTAAATTTTAACAGTATGGAAAACGAATTTAATAACCTACAATTAGTTACTGTAATAATTTTATGAGTGAATACTCCCTTGTTGTTGTTTTTTTATTTCTTTATATCTAAAGGATGGTAGAGAAAATGATCCAAATTTGGTACACCCAGCTATATTAATACACCTCTCTAAATATATGGCGGGTACAAGCTTCTTGGTTATCAATACCGACAATTGGATAAGAGGGCGTTGTCGGAATTGGATAAGTGGGCGTGGCAAAAATAGATTTATATATATCTTTAGAACGGTATTTAAATAGTTTTCTGTATCGCACGACAGCTCATTCGGATAACTACTACCAAAACTGTGCTTAAGTCTGAATTCTCAAATGCAAACAGTCTACTTATTTTAATGACATTTTTAGGGAATAGTCCACATTAACTAAATAGGGTTTTTGTTGTTGGTAAATATTAAATGCTGTTTGACAACACGCAGTCAAATTCATTGCTTTGCAATCTCTTTATAAATTTTATTGCAAAGCCTGCATTACTTTCAAATTATAACGGATTTGATCCGGTTTCGAGCCCGCGGGATCCTAATCTTGGTCTCAATTTACACTATGGACATTTCTTGCCGGACAGAAAGAAATTGGGTTAATTGGGTCTTACCGAAAACTGTTCCCGTACTCATAGTTTGGTAAAGTGAGGGAGCATTTAATTGATTTGACGACTTAATAAGATAAATATAACATAAGGAACTAGAAAGTGTCATGGGATAAAACCAAAGGAATATGGAAGAATTCCACTTAAAGATTAAAAACCATCAACCGTGGAAAAATCCTCCGAGCCGTTCCAGAGAAAAGTGGGTTCATCCAAAATAATCAGTAAAAATTGTTGCTGATTTATGCCAGGCAAACTAGGCATAAACTGAACGGAATATGGAAGAATACCTGGGATCTGGATATATGTCGCCCGTTACGAAGTACTTTGTATTCACTCTTACACATGGTTCAAAGAATAAATGTAGACTGAAGACCGTGTGGAGATTTCCAGCGGTTCAATAGTATAACGGAGACCTATCGCTATCCCAATCCCCGCATTCAGGATTTTGCATATTTTTTCAAATTCATGTTATGATGGTTTCTTAAACTCATCGGACCTCAAGAAATTGTTTAGTTATGTTGAAGTTTATATTATATGATACCAAGGGCCCTCGAGATAGAGCTTGTGGAGATTCTGCCATTTTGAAGATTATCTGCAAGCAACGAACATTTGTGCTGAAGAGCTAAATCGAAACAAAGTAATTTCATCTTTATACTCTCCAGTACAAGCCAAAGTTATAAATATTGTAAATCATTAAGACCCTGCTTCCTAGCTGGCGATTATAATACTAAACATACCTTCTGGAGGTCACGACTTATAACATCAAATGATGGTGCTTTGCTTAAGAAAATCTCTTAAATGGATTTAAATGTGGTCGCGAGCGGAAAACCAACTTATTGGACCGCTGATTAGCAAAAAATTCCAGATGTCATCGATTTTGGGGTGGTTAAAAACATCCCCATAGAAACGATTCAAGTTGAAGCTTCCATAGAATTATTTTCCGATCACACACATACAGTTCGAACTATAACGAACCGCAATAGAATTGTATCTCCGTCTGGTTACTTAGTGACGTCATCCACATGAATTAATTGGTTAAAATATAAAAAAATATCTCAGTACCCACTGCAAATTTTGACAGTTATCTTAAACTAGTTGCTAAACATTCTAGCATAACGCGCAAAATAATCAAAAATAATAAAATATATTATACAGATGTCGAGCGTCTTTTGACTGAAAAAAGAAGAGTTCGAAGAGAGTGGCAGTGCAACTCCACAATCAGACTACTCATTATAGCGTGCAGCTAGACATCTCAGTAGACCAGCTTCCTCTAAACTACCATTAAAAAGCTGAATTAAAGTTGGGCAAATAATATTGAAAAAGGAAATCTGTTTGTCAATCATTTGAAAAACGTATTTACTCCAAATATATCTCAAGATATATCAATCGAGTTACCGCCTGATAATTTTAGTGCAACTATTCCCCTAAGATTTGAGTTAAGAAATGCTATTTGTGATTTAAATAGCAATAAGGCACCCGGTATTGATAAGATCAGTAACAAAATGCTTTTGGAGCTACCTCGCATAGCAAAGAAAATGATTTTGTTTACTTTTAATGCTATTTTATGCTTTTAATACTACCCCCAAGAATGGAAGGTTTCCTTAGTAACCATGATACCAAAGCCAGAAAAGGATCACACAAAAGTTGAGTCATACAGGCCTTTTAGCTTATTGTCTAATATTTCCAAGCTATTTAAGAAACTACTAGTGTAAAAATTAACGCCGAATTTAATTGAAAATAGATGTATTCCAAACCATCAATTCGATTTTAGAAGAACGCACAGCACAATTAAACCAATTCATCGAATAGTAAATGTCATGAGAAAATCCTTTAAAGAAAAAAAATATTGCTCTGCACTGTTGTTTTATTATTTTGGCTTGAGGTCCTATATAAATAATAAATAAAATTCAAAAAACATTATATTTTATTTTTATTTATTTTTATATTTTTCCAATATTTCGGTCAAAATCTCTGACCATCATCAGGGGAATATTTTAAATAAATAAACAATAAAAGTTTAAAAAAAAAAACTCGGACAAATTTAACACTTCTCTGATTAAGCTTTCTTTGATTTGTCTGCACTCTTCTTCGATGTCTTGCAAGCTTTTGATAAAGTTTGGTATGAAGGCTTATTGCATAAATTCAAGCATAACTTACCAGCAAACACACACAAGCTATTATAAAGCTACTCAGCAAATTGACGCTGGAGTCCCACAAGGCAGCATCCTGGGAACTCTATAATACTTCGGACATGCCAAAACACAACTACACCCAAACTTCAACATTTGCGGATGATACAGATTTTCTAAGCGTACACGAAAACTTTCATGAAGCATCTCGTTACTTACAGGATTATATGTTTGACCTTGGAAAAGTGGTTAAAACAATGGACGATAAAGATCAACGAGCAAAAATTCGTCCATATAACACTCACATTGCGTCGGGAAACATGGCCCCTATTAAAATCAATAATCAAATAATTCCTCAACACTCGCATGTAAAATACCTCGGTATACTCTATCTTAAAGCCAATGTGGTGCTACGGTATTCAGTTTATATTAAAAAATGCAAAGGCGCCAAAATAAACTTCTTCGAATAATCACAGCTGGTCCCTGGTATTGTAAAAACTCGAATATTCACAAGGATCTCAATGAGCCATTAGGTAAAACTATGATGACGAAATATGCAGTAAAATATTAAAAAAAGGCTTGAACTGCGCCCAAATCCACACGCTCGAAAGTCAGTTGCAGATAAAAACAAACTTTGGTTATAGTTGTAATGGGTTTTACAATTTGTTGAAGACTGAAGACAGGAAAGAAATTATGGACAATGTACAAAAAGGCCATAAATATTTTTAACTTGTAACATTGTAAATATTTATGTCCAAATCTATAGTATAAGATCGTTTGAAAAACGATTGTTCCTTTTGTAATAATTACAATTATAAATAGTAATTAGTTATAAATCACTTTTAAACATTTTGAAGATAAATACATAACAAACTTCGTTATTTCAAGTGTTTATTGTTGTTCTTATATCTGTAGCTTGGTGCTGTCAAATAATTCATTTTGAGAAAATTGAAATTTTAGTTTTTTATAGAAAGTTCTAAATGAAATTGGCTATCAAACCCCTATTGAAGCTATTCTCGGTTAAATTAGACATTGGCTGTTTCCGCAAAATAAAAGAGATTCAGATTCAGTGATGCCAAGAGAAATTTCAAAAAAATCTCTACGTGTCTAAATAAAATTCCCTCTTTTTCCCTACAAACAAAAAAATTATCCCTACACTATTCCCTACGTTAAAAATGTATTGGTTATAGCTTCAGGCAAACAAATACATACTCTGTTAACATTTCATAAATATTATAATTAAGGGATTTATTAACATTTATTAAAAAAAGGCATTTATTAACATCAAGAAAAACCAAAATAAACATTCTCACACATGTAAAAATTCAATTAAAAAAAAAATACTATGTGACAAATTTAATTTAATTTAATAATTTAATTTGGCAGAAACGCCACTGTATATCCTTCAATCTAGAGTCAAAACTAAGTCAAACTGTGTGTTTGATTTTCATCTCCTCATCTTTTGTCCTTTTTAAAGGACTTAACCTTTTTCAAGAATACTTTTATTTTTTATTAATATAAGTATCTAATATTTTTTACCAAACTCGGTACCAAATAAAAGGGAAGGCTTTGTTGAATATAAAAAAAATCTTTATTTCAAAATTTAAAAAAAAATTCCTTTTAAATATAGGTATATCCTTCCACAAGCTTAAAAGTTTTCATTAACATTTTTTAAAAATTCCATATTGTATGACTTTATTTCTCTTTGTTTCATTCATTAAACATTCTCCTTTAATATTCGCATATATTTTTAGCGAATGTGAGAGCAAATGCAAATAACAAAAATAAGCGATTAGTTCGCAAATGTGAACCCAAATATTCGGCTCTCCTAATATATACGTACATGATTGTGGCACTTGTTGAAGATTGCCAGGTTATTAGGGCTCTTAGTAAAATACTACATTTGTACCTAAATGCTATGGTATATGAAAAATATTAATTTTTAAATGAAAATAATACGAATATTTACGTATTTTAACACAATATATTGAAAATGAGACAATATTTTGAAAATTCCCTACAATTGCCTTAAAATAAAATATCTGTCCTTTTTTCGTTACGCTGTAAATTTTCCGAAAAAATCCCTACAAAAAGGGAAAATTCCCTACTATTGGCATCACTGTTCAGCATGAACTTTTAATTGCAAAATGAAATTAATTATGCTGGTAGGTATAGCAAAAAACTACTTTTATTTAATTTTTATTTAATTTTATGGTGAACTATATTCAAAAAATATAATAACAAAATAAAGGAAATAAAATTTTAGTTCAAATGTTGGTCACGTTTTTTTTTTGTCAAATATTTGCTAGGTGTATCCGTATCTTAAAAAAATACCTAATGCAACAATTAACCCTGCGGCCACACGATCAACTTTTTGTTGATAGTCTTTTACATATACTGTTTGTCAAAGTTTACATTAATTGAAAGCTGTGACGTAGGCTGCACGCAATTTACTTTCAAGATGTCATCAAGAAAACAATTTATACTGACAAACGAAAAATTAGCTCACTAAACTTCTAATCAGCTGTTAAATTGAGCGTAAAATTGCCAAACAAATGGATAGTTAAAATTGACAGCAATCTCGTGATCAATTTAAAAAGTGTGAGTTTGTTAGTGAAAAAATGAGAGTGAGAGCAAATTGAAAGGAATTGAAAGACAAAAATTGATCGTGTGGCCTCCAAGTAACTCAAAACAGCAAAATATTGACATTGGCCCTTTTAGTACCAAGCTAAAGACATAATGAACATTTTTAACAACTTGTTGTGTTTTCGATTTTTTTGCTATTCACTTTGTATTCCCGCTATAAATATATACGGAATTGAATTATTGATTTTAAAAAATTCAGTTTAAGTAATTAAATTTGGTCACGGTTCACATTATAGAATGAATTCAAGTTTTGTTTTAAAAAAGATTTAAGCTTTTTATGTTATTAATATGCAATTTTATATTAAAAAGTATATGTACTGTTTTTTATGCAATTGTACTGATTTTTTCTCTTATGTACTGATTTCTCTGATTTCAAAACGGGCAATCCTACTTACAATTGTAGAAAGTAAACAAACTTTTCGCATTCAATGCGTCAAGGCATCCTAAGCTTTTCTACATGAACGTATAACTACACAAATTCTACTTTTCTGACAACTGCGGAGGATGCGAAAAAGCGTAGAACGCATAGTGTGGGCCACCACCTAGCGGCATTCAAAATACCGCAAACGCTGTAAAACAAAAGTTTCATAGGAAGGACACGAATGCAGTTTGAAAATGCTTCATAATATGAATGAGGACTATGCGATTTTTTAAAAGTACAGTGACTTATATTTATAAGTCGCACCCTGTTTTGGTAATTGTTTTCTTGTCTTTGCTTTTAATTGTATACGTAAATAAAAATATTTGTTACCATTTTATGGTGAATAAAACAACAAAAAGTGAAAAAATATACATTAAAGAAATTTTATTGGTTATTAAATGTAATATCTGGGAAATAATCTCAACTATAATGTCATTAGGTCCTTTATGTCGTTTGTGCATCTGTGCCTTCACCGATAGCAAAAGTTTGTTCGATGAACTTGGCCAGGGAAATGATGTTTACGAAATTACAGTGAAATATTTCGATCCAATGGTACGTATAAAAAGAATTTACCAATTAATAAAAGGCATCATTTGTTTTGTTTTATAAACAAAATGATATTTTTTAGTATCTTAACTCGCAGCAATATCCACAACTATCTATGGTCATATGTATGGAATGCTGGCAACACATCAATAATTTTCATACTTTTCAACAATCCGTACTTAATGCTCAAACAAAACTTGAACAGGAATTTAAACAAATTATAACCAATATCAAGCTGGAAGACGAAATGTTAGTGGGATCTGTACCTGTTGTTAGTACTCAAAGGGCAGGTGTGGAGGAGTTGTATCATGATGTCTTTAATAACTTAGATGTGGATGTTGATGAGAAAACTGAAGAATTTCTGTCCGAGATAGTTGTGAACGATATAAAGGACGACAATCCTTTCTCAACGGATGATGAGAAGCCTTTGATTGATAGCTTAACCAAAAGAAGAAAACGGGGAAGAAAACCCAAAAAGGAACATGTTGAAAAGCACAATATCCCTCTTAAACGCACAAGAAAACCTAGAACTAAGAATAATAAAAAAGTAACGCCTCCCACAAAAACTACATTAAAACGTAAAGCAAAAATTAAAGAATTAAGTGATAAAAGTTCTCTTAATAAAACAGAAACAGATGCAGAAAGTACTGCTAAATTTACTGATACAAAACTTAAATCGGAAGCCAATGACCACGACTCTCACCAATCCTCAAATGAGGATGACGATGATTATGATAATGAACACGACGATAATGATAGTGATAATAATCATTATCAGGACGATCCGGACGCTTTTGTTTCTTCTAATGATAAACAGAAGACGGGTAAACAAAAAACACAAGAAATTGATGCATTTATTGCTGAATGGAAGCAGGAATTGGAGTGCGACCTCTGTAATCTAGGTTTTCCAAACTTAACGATACTAAGAAAACATTTTAGCTCGGAACATTCGAAGCAAAAATGTTATGTGTCCTGCTGTCAACGTAAATTGAAACATCGTTTCGATATAGTCGAACACATACGTTACCACATAGATCCAAATACATTTAAATGTAAAATATGTGACAAAGTTTCTACCAATAGTCGTAATCTCAATAAGCATATGCACGAAAAGCATACTGCTGAAGGACAAGAACGTCCCTTTGAATGTACGATATGTAAAAAAAAATTCGCTAAAAAATGCACGCTTAAAACACACATGGAAACCCACGATACAGGCAAAGATTTCAAATGTAGTGAATGTGGGAAGGGCTTTTCCACAGAGCAAAGGCGAAAGATTCACGAACGTATGGTTCACAATGTTGATCGTGTATGTGACCAATGCGGTAAAACAATCCATGGCGTTTATGCCCTAAAACAACATATACTTGAACATGCTGGCATTAAGAAACGCAAATGGCCCTGTGATCAGTGTAACGCCGAATTAAATTCCCGTTCTAGTTTAAAACGTCACAAAACAGTGGCTCATCACGATGGCTCTACGGTTTATGTGTGTAGCGAATGTGGTAAAATTGCTCCAACCGAAACGGCTTTACGAAGTCATAAGAAATTTGTTCACCAAGCTGAGCGTAAATTCAAATGTACTATTTGCGATAAAGGCTTTAAGGTTGCTATAGTTTTGCGAGAACATATGGCTACCCATACGGGCGAAGATTTATACCAGTGTCCTCATTGTCCAAAAAAGTTTAAAGTTAATGCTAATATGCATCATCATCGAAAGAAAGCACATCCCAAAGAATGGGCAGAGGCTAGATTGAATAAACCGATCATAACAAAAGTGGATGTTAATTTAGTATCGAATGAAGTTGTTATCTAAAAGATTTTAGAGAATGACGCTTTATTAAACATTATTTAATAAAAATAGCAAAAACAATTACATAAGTTTTATTTTTATTTTGTTTTTTCGCTTTTATCATTTATAAGATTGAATTTTAAAATTTTGGAAGAATAAATTCCGGGGAATTTTTATTCATTATTGGGTTGTGTAGTTTGTTCCAAAAATCATTTTTCTTAGTTGAGTTGGTTTTTTTTTTATCGATTTAGATCTTTTTCTGGTTATAGCTAAAAATTTTGATATCAATTTCAGCTTAAAGTAAACAAAAAAAAAAACCTTCAAAGTAGTCATATCTCAAAAAATAAAAAATTGAAAGTTATAAGCAAATGTGCTCCTTCATACCTTCTCAATCATCATCATCTTGTAGCGCTACAGCTAGAGGTGAGCCTTAGCCTGATCAGTTATTTTCCTCCACTGTTCTCTATTGTCTGATTTTTTTTTGCTAGTTTCTAATAACCAATATTTTCAAGTCGTCTTCCACACAGTACCTGCATCTCGTCATCCTCGTCGCCTGTCGAATCTGACACCGTAGTTTAGCATTATCTTTTGCGGCCTGCTGATGTCCATGCGTGCTACGTGTCCCGCCCAACTTAAACGCTGCGTTTTTATGCACTTTACGATGTCTTCACCTTGACATATTTCCAGCAATTCATCGTTGCCTCTTTCGACATCAACTTGAATTGGTTACGGAATTTTCAGATCTTGGAATACTTTTGGATCCTAAATTAAATCTCAGGAAACACATATTTATGATGGTGAACAAAGCTCGTGGTGTGTTGGCTTTTATAAAACGATGGGCTAAAGAGTTTACTGAACCAGTCATTACTAAACGGTTATATACATTTTTAGTCAGACCAATCTTGGAATATGGATCTGATATTTGGGATCCGGATGCGGAGTATCTCAAGAACATTATAGAATCAGTCCAAAAAACAATTCCTTCTTTTTTGCTTGGGTAATTCAACATGGAATCCTCACGTCATTATTCCTCCTTATACCACAAGGCTTGCATTAATAAAATTACCAACGCTGGAGAGCAGAACTATGCTTAGCATTTCATTTTTATTCAACCTAATAAATGGCGCGGTCTGCTCCGACTTCCTACTCAGCAACATAAACTTTAATGTTCCTCATCGATCAACTCGTTTCTACATTCCAATATATTTACAAGTTTTTCAAACTAATTATGCTAATTTTGATTCTCTTAGAAAATTGTATAAACTTTATAATGATTTTTATTTTCTTATTGACTTTTCTGTTAATGTTGATGGGAAAACTTCCAAGCAGATCTGGAATATATTACGTTTAAATGGTTTTGGTGATGACATGTCGTTGGTGGATGTAACCGATGTTGAGGCTTTAAACCAGTATTTTTTATCCAATCAGGAGGATGATTTAACAAATGATATTCAATTCAATGGGGTAGAAGGATTTTCATTTCGATCGGTTGACCTCAATGAATTGATTATTGCTGTAGAACCTGTTAAGACAAGTGCTATTGGATGTGATGGTATTCCGATCAAATTCTTAAAACTGGTTTTTCCTTATGTTGGATATTATTTTTTACATTTTGTCAATACCATTATTACCACTTCTACATTTCCGTCTGGTTGGAAAATTGGTAAAATAGTTCCTATTAAAAAGAAGGGTGAGTCCGATGATATGGATAACTTGCGTCCTATATCTATACTGCCAGCTTTTTCGAAGGTTGTTGAAATTCTGCTAAAAAATCAACTTCTTGAGCATATTGGTGGTAATTCTTTATTAAGTAATTGTCAATATGGATTTAGATGTGGTAGAAATACAACATCACTTCTCTTAGGAGTAACAGATACCATTCGTCAGTCTCTAAGTAGAGAACGTCTTAACGTTCTTTTATCTATTGATCTTACAAAAGCTTTTGACAAGGTAAATCATAAAATTTTATTGACCAAGCTGGTTGATAAATTTGGACTTTCGTATACGGCATGCAAACTCATTTCGTCTTATCTCAATGATAGATTTCAATACGTTTCCATTGGAAGGAGGTTTTCGGGTGTCTTACCGGTCAAAAGTGGGGTGCCTCAAGGCTCAGTCCTTGGTCCTCTACTTTTTAATATGTATATCAATGATAT
Source organism: Pollenia amentaria (assembly GCA_943735925.1). NCBI lineage: Eukaryota > Metazoa > Arthropoda > Insecta > Diptera > Polleniidae > Pollenia > Pollenia amentaria. Next base: position 149,786,662 of record OX031008.1, read on the forward strand.
TTTCGCGGATTTTAATATGACGTCATGTATACCATTTGCTTATGCAGATGATTTAATGTTTTTATTCAGTGGTGAGAGACAGTTTGAGGATGTTTTGCAAGAAATGATAAATTTTTGCATTTCCAATTTATCAAACTGGATGGTGCATAATCGACTTTATATTAATGCTCTGAAAACAAAGGCTATGTTTTTTTGGCTCTTCTGTTCCAAACTTATTAATTGATATTCATGGTACAAAAATTGAATTTGTGGACCAAATGTACTGTCTTGGACTGTGGTTAGATAATAAATTAAATTTTGAAAGACATATTAATTTTGTTACTTCTAGAGTGAATTACTCATTACGTAGGCTATATAACGTCAACTTATGCTTGCCAATGCATATCAAAGTTATGATTGTTCATTCATTGGTTATGCCTATATTTTTATATGGTATTGAAGTTTATACTGGTACACTTGGGTGTCATATGAAGAAACTTTTGGTGCTATTCAATAGAGTTATACGATATCTATTTTGCTTAAGACTTCGAAATCATGTATCTTATTATGTTTCAAAGTTTCTGGGCTGTTCATTTTATAATTATGTGAAAGTTAGGCTTTTGCTTTTCTTTTACAATATGTTTAAGAGGGGAACTATTGAATATATGATTTCATTTTTTTCATTTAGTCGTTCTAGACGCAATTGGCAAATTTTGGTTCCTAAGTTAACTTCTCTAGTGGAGAGATCATTTCATGTAAGGGTTGCACGAATTTTCAATAAATTACCAAGAACTCTAAAGTCCTTTGAGTTTTCTAGTTCTACTTATAAACGTAAATTGTTGAGGCACGTTCAGCAGAATGAGTTGTAAGCCTCTTTCAATGAATTTTTTTATTGTGGCTTGGGCCACTAATGTGTTGAGATTGTTTATATTTCTTTACGGTACCCTAATTTTTAATTTTAATTTTAAGCCATTTCTTATATTAAGATTATTTCAAAATGTAATTGTTATATTTTTAAGTTATTTTTTTTTTCATGCTTATTGTTGTTCATATTGTTTATTGAGTAGAATGTTTTGAGCTGTATATTTTAACCATATATGGCCCTTTGGGCTCGGTTTGTGTGTAACATTGATTAAATAAATAAATAAATAAATAAATATTATTTTGTACCTTAATCAATGTAATTCAATAGCTGTCTAAATCTTTTGTTATTTTGTATATTTTTTTTATACTTGGTCTGTAAGGATTTATTCCGTAGACCATAAATAAATTAATAGAAAAAATAGTAAATAGAGGTTATAGCAAAATATATTTTATTAAATCAATATGCATACATATGTATAAATTTACATTTTGAAAAGTTTAATCGTATTTTGCCAAGTTTAAATTTTTTATGAGGTACGGCTGCGTTGCAAAAAAGAAGCGATTTGTATATGTATGTATTTTATTTTATTTCTCACAATACTATAACCTAGCCTTTAAAGGCCATAATCAGTTTACATAATTATTCTTTTTTTTTTTAATAATTTTTAGATTAACGGCTTTTCCAGATTTTTATTTTAGAGTCGTTTTATGCTCTTAAAATTTTAAAAATTTTGTAATATGTTCCTATTTTACTTCACTTTTTGCCATCTTTTCCTTTTCGAGATATTTTTAAAGTTTAATCGGTTTTCCATTTTAAACTTTTTTTTACTTTTTTAAGATAAATTATATATTAATGTTTGTCTATTTATCTGGTTTTTAGGAATTATTAATTTATTACTGCCTGTTCAACGTTTTCGAACGTTAACGTTTTGACGGTTATGTGTAAATAGAAGTTAATTATGTATTAATCATAGTCCATTAATCTTAAATAGACCTTGGTTAGACCTTAGTTAGCAAAAGAACCTGTTTTCATTCCTTGCAAATGTGTAGAAAGTGAGGTCTGACTGAATAGTAATCGTATTCCATTTGATTTCGTATTATTAGTATGCAATTAAAGACGAAATCTTATTTAAGGATTATAGGTATCAAAATTATGGACCTTCTGCAGAAAAAAAGTTTTTAAGTTATCTTAATACCAACAATTTTATTAAATTGATGGAAGTGAAACGGCATACAACAAATTTTGTGGCTACGTTTCGCCTTTTTAAAGGGATTTTTTGTTATTAAAGCTAGGGTGAATTTTATATTAGTGACCATTATTTGTTCTAGTATAAACTTCTTATATTGCCAACAATATGAGTTTTAGGAATACCACAACAAAATTTATTTTTGGTTTATTTTTGTGTTTTTAAAAGATTTCGAATCTGAATTTTTTGCATTCATAAAACTATGTAGTAACAATGGTATCGCAAGATACATATCGATGGTCTCAAATAGAAAGGTCCTAACTCGTATTTTTTCCGTAATTGAGTTTTTCAATGATTTCAATAAAATTTACACAAATACACCTCGTCACAAAAATTTATTGCAATATTGTAAAGAATAACGGCTTTACAAGCAATTGTATGAGCAAGTTTACATTATGATACATACAGTTTCTATTATGTTTTTACCTTATCCTTTACAGTTACTATTATTTGAGTTAGGGCATTTCTACTTGAGGCCAACGATATGTACATTGCTTGAGATACTTTGTACATACTTATGTACTCACATAGAGATAATCTTTGTTAAACATCTGGTGTTGTTAATAACTACTTCAAAGAAATGTCAGTTTACATACACACCTATAATGTGTTCGTTATTGCAAAATAAATTAAAAACATAACATTTATTATTGTTAAAAAACGAATTGGTTAATATTTTCAAAAAACAAAATATAAATTGTAGATCTTAAATTTGTATAAAAAGTAAAATGTCGATAAAATTATGCTGTTGTTTATGCTGCGCACCTTGTGTAAATGAATTTAAATATTTACAAAACGATTTGGGAGAATGTAATGAAATTTATAAAATTGCCGTCATGTATTTTGATCCTCTGGTAAGATGCAAAAAGGGTTACAATGCCAGCAAAAAAACTCATTTACAAATTATTCCTTTTAGTTGTTGGCTGAACATTTAAATACTATATGTTCCGAAAAAAGTAGAGCCCTATGCAATAACTGTTGGTTACACATACAAAACTTTAACGATTTTTATCAAAATATCATCAAAACAAGAGCATCCCTGGAGCAGACTCACATACAGAAATTACCGTTGCTAATTAAGGTGGAATCAGAACAAGTCGTTACGACAGTTTGTAATGATTTTATTGATGAAGAACTAGTACAATTTAATAACATATTAATAAAAAAGGATTTGGAAGAACGACAAAATCACTTGAAAAGTGATAATGAAAATGAAAAATTAAACTCCATTCCAATGTCTGTTACAGCGAGTAACGAAAATAACAACGAAATACAAAATGAAGAACCATCTAATGGAAATGTAAAAGAAATTTTAAAATCATATAAATTACGAAAGTCAAAAAATGTATCAAATAAGTTCAAGAAACTAGACTCTGATGGTGGAAAAGTTGAAAAGAAAAATTTCCCAAGAAATAAGAAAAAGGATCCAGGCATTCATCCAGCGTTAGAAAAAGGAAGAAAATATGATGACTTTATAACGGAATGGAAATCTCAACTGGACTGCGATATATGTAGTGAAACATTTTCAATTTTCGACTCGTTAAAATCTCATTTTAAGGATAAACATGGTGCCAGAGTTTATGTTAAATGCTGTGAACGTAAATTTTTTCGTCGTTGTAGTTTGGTTGAGCACATTCGTTTGCACATTAATCCCGATATGCATAAGTGCGACATATGTGGTAAAGTAAGTGGAAGTAAATATACTTTAATGCACCATAAAAAGACTATCCATGAAGAATCTCAACTGTTTGAATGCGAAGTATGCCACAAAATATTTAAACAAAAGCAAAATTTAAAACAGCATTTGCTTACCCATCTTACGGGAAATAAGGATTTTAAATGTAGTAAATGCGACAAAGCTTATGTACTGCAAACTCAACTTAAAAACCATATTAAAATGGTTCATAATGATCATAGAGTTTGTGATCAATGTGGTAAAACTTTACACGGTCTCGGAGCTCTTAAAAATCATCTAAAGGAACATTCTGGAAGTGAGAAACATAAGTATCCTTGTGAAGAATGTGGTACGGAATTGGGATCACGTATAACTTTAAAACGTCACAAAGAATCTTACCATAACGATGGTTCTACCATTTACGTTTGCAGTATATGTGGTAAAGTTTCATCTAACGAAAGAGCTCTTAAAAATCATAAAAAATATGTACACGAAATTGAAAGAAGACATATATGTCCACATTGTAATAAAGCTTTTAAACGATCACAAAATTTACAAGAACATATAGCAACGCATACAGGTGAAGCGCTGTATCAGTGTTCCCAATGTCCGCGATCATTTAAAATTAACTCTAAATACCATGAACATCGTAAGAACGCTCACCCGGTTGAATGGGAAGAGGGAAGAAAAAATCGTTTAGAAAAACAAAAAATTAATTATGATCGAGTTAAAAATCAAGTTGTAATTTAAGATATCTAGGTATACAATATTTTATATCCTTCACCACAGGTGGAAAGGGTATGTTATATACATATATATGTCATCATGTTATATATACATATAGCTATAAAGTATATATTATAAGTCTTTATGAGTAGCGAAGTTGATTTAACGATATCCGTCTTTCCGTTGAAATGGGTTTTCCGAAGTCCACAGATATGATGAAGACAAGGTTGTTATATACTAATATCACATATAGTCCGGAATTGTTTGCCTTTGAAATCCAGCCAGATCGGTCCATTAATGAATGAGGTATAAGCAAAAAGCGTTACTGCCTTTAATTTTGTGCCGTAGTGGGTGAGTGGTGTAAGAGCATAGTATAGAACTAGTATGCCAACTCGAGAGAGTGTTCTCAATTGTTTAGTTCACCCCTCACACATATAGGTTCTGTGTGAATTCAACACACATAAGAACAACAAAAACAAAACAAAATTTGAAATTTTTCAATTTAAAAGTTTTCACAATATAACACATGGTGAAATTACTAGAAGGTGGCAGCACTACGGAATCTAATATTTTTTGCTTATCCATGGTGAAAGAGTTATTGTGTCAAAATTATTTGTTTATTCATAGCAAGTGTCAAAATATTGATTGATAACGTTAATTTATTTCAAAAAATAATTTGCGAGATAAAAAAAACAATTTGTTCGGTACTATTGTGTTTAAAATAAATAGTTAAAACAATTGAAATAAAACATAAAAAAAGATGTATTGTAGTTATAATAAAAAAAACTTGTGAGTTGTATTAAAACTAATCGTTTGTAAAAGATACATTCTGTTGTGAAAGTTTTGCAAATAGTTTGAAATATAACTTAAATTAAATACGTATTGTATTATAAAAGTGGTTTTTATTTGTTGCGAAAAGCAACTAGTGTTTTAAATTACAAATTACAGCCAATCGTTTAAAACGTAGCTTTTTGCATCGTGGTGGAGGACCAACAAAAAAACTCATTAGCAAAAGGAAACTTTTATTTAAATAAAAAATCATACCTTTTGTAATTGTGAAGCCTTTGTGCGTGCTTTTCAAAAATGCGTAAGTGTTTATTATGTGGTAAGGAAGAACTGCTTGGCAACGGTTCGTTTTTTAAATCTCCGCCGGTCGCAAAGACTCAAGATTTCCTGTATAGCCGGCCATCGGCCGGGCGCAAGGATTTTCTCCCCTATGGGATAACTAATACCGGTTTCGCTAACTAAAGATGCTCTGCATAGACGGCCTTTGCCCATGGGCAAGGATTCTCTCCTCATGAGTATAACATAAAAATAAAGAAGGTTTTACTTGTATTTTGATTAAAATTCTTAAACAAATAAGTATATAGTATATACATACATTAAAGAATTAAAAAAAAAGAATAAAATGCCAAAACCATCAAATTCCACCAGTTTTTTATCGACTTCTGTTTGAATTTTAATGTGTACAAGCGTCAAAACCAGGGTCAGATCATCTACAATATTACCTAAAAAAGTTTAAAACTATATTATTATAGGTGACAATTTGCTAGCCTCGTAACTTACTTCCATGATTAATGCTGGCAACTAAAACTTGTCTATTCTTGTTTTTATACGATATGTATTCACTGACATCTAAAATTAAAGCTTATATTGATATGCAGTTTTTGATAAAAATATTTTTCATTTTAACGTAATTTTGTAAAATCCAGGTTTTCTTAAAGTTAAAGCTACTGATTCACACTTTGATTGCACTTTACACTTTGCAGCAAGTTGACTTGTACTGCTGCATTTATGTATGTAAGCAATTTAACTTGCTATTTCTAATATAAAACATAATAATTATGTTTTTTTACTTTGTATAAATTTGTTTTACTAAGTATGTGTTTATATGGCTTTTATTTTGTGAGGAATTGACGTTTCAATAAGAATAATATTTTGGTGTGGTGAAAATTCATATTTTTGACACACTTAACTTTTTTACACAAACAAATTTGCCTCTTTTTGTTGTATTGTTGTACAACAAATCCTAGTGCTGCCACCTTGTAGTAATTCCACCATGATATAACACTTTATGTTTAATTTAATGACATATGTCGTGTGCACCCTGTTTGCACAGTAATTAAGGTTGGCAACACGAAAGGGGATTTTTTTTATGACAGCTGGAAAACAATAATAGAATTCAACAAAAACAAAGACCGGCATGAAAAAGTTTTATCATTTAAGGCAAAGGCTGAATTCGAAACCATGGAACCATATTGGCTGGCCGAGGTTTCGTGGCCAGAAAAATTGAAAATGTCGGCCTCTTTGATTTTCTGAAGTTTCTGGTGAAGGTGGAGTTTGTGGCGGAAAAGAAAGCAAAAATTTGTAGAACCACTTAAATTAAATTCTGATTGATTTTTTTTATTAACTTTTAAATTGTAAACGTAAAAGTAAAAGTACATTGTAAATTTGGATTAGAAAAGAATATTGAAATAAAAACGTAAATCCCAAGTGCCGAGCCACACCATCGCCAATTCCATCCAACGCGGGAGAAGCGGAGCAGCACCACCACTCCTGGGGTGCGTTGGTATTTAAGGTTTTCTGACCTGTACTTAACTGCAACCCGTACTAGTAAGACGTACAGCAGTTCCTTTTTTTTTCTATTTAATAAAAAAATAAAGACCAAATAAAAAAAAAAGAAAGATATAAAAACAAAAAAAAAAAAGCAAAATAAATCAGAAAGGTAGATTACATTGGAATTCCGGGTAAATATTCGTTAGTGTCGTTGACATTCCGCGGGGAAAGTTATTGTGAAACCACGCGTGCGCGACCAGTTAGGGAGAGCTCTCGCCAACTAGGATTAATTAAAACGGAGATTGTTGAGTTATCCGGTAATTAGGTGTAGTTTCCCTTAAAACAAAAAAAAAAAAAAGAGAAAAGAAATTGATAAATAAAAGAAAAAGGAATCTTTAAAATTTAATGTGTTGTTAATAATGGGAATTACGCGGACCTCTGGACACAATACGGACGGACAGGAAAACCACTTTCACCCCTGCTTTGTGCTTTCCACCTGTGCCTGCATAAATAAAAATTGGTAGAAGTTGCCCCGTCTAAATTAATTGCGTAGGAGTGAGAAGGGAATCGTGAGGAAGAGCTGTGCTGAAAAAAAAAATTAAAGGAAACAAAAACTCAACCATTTCTTGTAAAAAAAAAAATTTATTTATTGAAGAAAATTTGAAATCGTAGAAGAAAACTAGAGATTAAAAGAAGTTTTGTGAAGTGAAAAATTTAATAATTTAAATTAAAATAAAATTAAAAATTCGCAATTTGAATTTAAATTAAAATAAAGCAAACATTTTCTGGTTTGAAGTTAAGGTTAAAATTTATTAATTGGAATTTAAATTAAAAATAAAATTAGCATTTAATAAATTTAAATTGAAACTAGAAATGAAATCAAATACTTAATACCTTGAATATCAATTACAAAACACAATTTAAAATTAAATTAAAAATAACATTAATAATTTAATAACTTGAATTGGAAATTAAAGTAAAATTAAATTTAATTAAAATAACATTAAAAATTTAATAAGTTGAAGTTAAATTTTAAAACTTGAATATCATTTTTCTTTTTTGTTTTTGACAAAATAAGTAGTTATTGTACTTAATTTTAATGCAGTTTTTAATAATAAAATAAAGCATGAATTGTGTAAATTTAAAATGAATTTGGTAAAGTTTTCTCATTAAAACATGAGCGAATAATTACAATAATAGGCGGTAAGTAGGGAAGATAAGGATTTGCAGGAAACGTTTGGGACATCCTTAAACCTGGATGTCATGGCGGGATCATTCATCCCGAGTGGGAGGGTAACCGCTGGCGCAACAACAGCCAGCCAAATTGTTCGCTAGGTAGTTTAGCAGGGAGACAGAAGTAACCTACTCGGTGCCTCTTTCTTTTTTTATTATCCTAAAAAAAAATTGCTGATATGTTTTTTTTGTGTGTGTGTGGGCATGTATGTCTAGAAGGGTAGCAAGAACCACCCCCATCCGGCGAGCTCCAAGCCCGGCAAACGCGAGCATATCAGCGCCGCTTCCCCTCTGGCAACACTCGTTTTTGTTATGTTTTGGTATTGCATTCGTAATACCATAAACCACCACCGTACCACGCACGACACATAAACACATAATTAATAATTTTTTCCAATACATTTTGCTCATTTGCTTTTGCAAAATGTTTTTATTTTTCACAAACAAAAAATTTTTAAATAAATTTATTTGACAATAATTTTTTTCTATTGTTAATATTCGGGTATGTGATGAAAATCGATCGATTTCAAAACAAACGTTTTAAAAAGGTGTGATGAATTTCGAGTGATTTAAAAATCAATTTCTGAATTATAATCGTAAGTTTTTGTTCAAAATACAGTACATTAAACTCATGTAATACACAATTTAAAAGAGTATGGACTGGAAATAAGAGGAATATGTATAATAAATCAATTTTAAAAGATTCTAAAAACGATATTGTCGCTTTCAAATCGTTTCGTTTTCCAAATCGATTTCCATCACATACCTGATTATTAAAGCCGGCAGAGTAGCATTTTGTGGTATGAAAATAATATTTGAAATCATAAATTATTTTAATATTTTCCGATATTGCAGAATAAAAATTTTGCAAACATTGTTTGTAAAAGTTTATAAATGCAGCCAGCATTTAATAAATAGAAAATTTATTGAACTAATAAAATTCTTTTTTGGAAAAATTTTGTTTGCCACATTCTATACGATTTTATGCAACTATGTTTAGTGGTGGAAATAGTTTTATACACCAATACATTTCAAAAAAATCTTACTAATCCAAACATAAATTAGGTCCCACTGACAAATGAGTTATGTACCTGTCAAAGAGTCGGCATACTAGTTGTATAATGTGTAAGAGGCTGGTTGTTTGAAATAAATTCTTTTGTTGCTTTAAATACATTCACCACAGCAGGCTACACGGACACACGGCTACAAATGCTGCTGGTTGCAATTGTAGTCTACTGAATTATTTTGAAGACGACAACTACAATTTAGAATATATAAACATCTGTTTTTTTATTATGTATTTATATTTCAGTGGTGCCACTATCATTTTTTATAACTGGAACAACATGCATAATTGCAGACTCGTGCACAAACTAAATTTGAGCATACAAAAATATAAATACTTATTTATAATACATTTTATAACTTTATATGATATAAAAGCTTGTCTTTTTAGAGCATTTAAATAATAGCTTGTTTTTTTAAAAGGGGTTTTTACTTTTAATTTATTTTTCTCTTTTTAGCACATTTAAATAAAAGCTGGTTTTTTAAAAATGGTTTCTACTTTTAATTTATTTAAAACTCGAATTCGAATTCTTAGCAGGTAATTTAGTTTGATACCCATATTGTAGGCAAGCATTAAAAACATATTCCGCCATATTGGAACTAGAAAGATGTCACTTTGTTTGCTAAGTATTCTTAGCAAGCCCGTTTATTTGATATCTAAGTTTATTGTAGGAATATAAACAGATAGATAGAGTAACAGATATTAGTAGGTACTACGTAGGAAAGTTACACCCTCTACAGTCCCCTCAACAGAAACAGCCGTCCTATTTCCCTGACAACCCCCAGTAAATCGACTGGATTACATCTAGCGATTCACCCCAGTTCGTCGTGAAATCTATAACCCCGCCATTTCTGTCAGACCCTGCATCCTAGGACAGTGGCACAGTACATACTCAACCGTCTATAGCTCCTCCAGAATCATCTGCTGAAGTCCGGTATGGCATTGTCCCATTTACTCGTAAAAGCCCTAACAGAACAATGACCCGCCAAGAACCCTATAAGTGTCCTGAGACCACTCCTATCCAATCCCAACAGAACCTTGGTTGTCCCTGCATCCAATCCAGGCCATAGTACACTAGACACCCTGCAATCCGTTCTGTCTCTTCATGATCAGTATGTTAAATAAATAATGATGAAATTAATTGTCACACAGCGACAAATGCACATGCAGTGGAGCTGTGTTGATAAATACCATGGAATTTCAAAAATCACCAACTCTACAGATGTCCCTAATCGACGGAAGTTTACCTCATACAATAAATTCAGTGTTTACTGCATTATTATAAATTTTATAAAATTAATAAAAATTATGCGTTTAGTTTCGCGTGTCGCTGTCCTAAAAAAATTCTCTCGCAATACATATGGGCATTTCCTGGGGTCACGAACGTACGTTCGTACTCTTTTGATGTACAAATAATATAGAAAACAAAACTTTTTCTAGCATTTTTTTTGCGATTCGATAGCATTTTTGTAGCTCTATGTTTAGTGAAAAATGAAATGAAACGGAATATTCAATCGTGATTAATTTATTTTAAAAGTGTATTAATGTAGGTCTCTATCCAGTATTTACACAATAAAATATCTCTATTGGTTTTTGTTTAATTGGCTAAAGTACCGGTCGCGAACGTAAGATTTTTCCATATGTTTTAACCGTTAATTAACCGTTAATCGAACTTTTTTGTTCTGCTTACACTTCTCTCTTCTTAATTGATTATAATAGAGATATTTTAAAGAAAGAGTGCAAACATAACAAATTTTTTTGCATGTAAAATAATTAAATATAAAAATGTCTTTAGAAGTAGCTTAAAAAGAAAATATTAAATTTTCCAGTTTCCAGCCCAATTTCCTCAAGTAAAACAGCTGAGATATCATAAGCATATCATATATACCATTCTATTAGAGAAACATAGGCTTTTTTATAATTATAAACAATAAAACATGATGATTATTAACATTATATTTTTCCATCCTGGTTGACCATTCGGGGGAAATGCCCATATGCAAAACATTTTTGAACACCAATGTTTTAATGTATCCATAAGGCGAGATCCCCACTTAGAAAATTCTTAAAAACTTGTTTTTAAATACTGCGGTGTAGTGTATCAAATGCTCGGACTTGACCGATTAAACTTTCTAAGTTGTTCTTTTTCGTAAACATTTTTTTTTTTATAAGTTAAAACGTTCATTTGATATCCAGCTCCATTTCATTTAATAGGGATAATTGTGCTTCATATCAAGTGTAGTTTTGAATTTTGCTGCTGGTAACACTGTATTCGCAACTAGTTTACACAATGCCACCAATATGCTTGATGCCAACAAGCTGGCTGAGTCCATCATCAAAAATGGCCGCCACCGAAAAACTTATATATTTTGGTTTTTATTGCTCGTTGTTGTGAAATTTTTTTTTAAAGTAACAATTATTTATAACATACATATGTATGTATGTATATCGCAAATATGTCTATAAAACTATGTTGTTTATGTTGCGCACATTGTGCTAATAATTACAAATGTTTACAAAATAATTCGGGAAAATGCAATAAAATTTATAAAACTACCGTCAAATATTTTGATCCAATGGTAAGATTTCTTAAGCTCAAGTGAAAATAGATATAAATAAATGAAAAAAAGTAAATATACATACATATACTGCCTTCCAGTTACTCACAGATCATAACGGAACAGGAAGTTCCAATGAAGGGAAAATACTTTGTCAGAACTGTTGGGTTCATATTCAAGATTTTCACGAGTTTCACCAAACAATAGTGAAAATAAGGTCAGCTTGGGAAAAGCTCAATATACAGAAGTTACCGTTGCGAATTAAAGTGGATGAACAAGTTACTACAGATTTAAATGATGATTGTTTTAATAACTATGATAAAGAGTTGATACAAATTAATGAAGTATTATTGAAAAATGATTTTGAAGGAAATACAAATTGTCTAGAGGATGATTTTGTAAAGTCGAATGATGAAGAAGATGAAGACAAACCATTAAGCAAATTTTGTGTGTCTTTAAAATCACCTAAAGAAATAAATAATAAAATAACTGATAAGGAAACAATAAATTTAAACATAAAGGAGAAACCTCAATCTTGCAAAAAAAGAAAATCAAAAGATTCGTTAAAAAACAGTATAAAATTAAATTCTAAAAATGAAGAAGATTATGATAAAAGTTTAGCTAGGAATAAGAAAAATATTAAAGAACCAGAAAAGGATCCTAGTAACCATACAGTCTTAGAAAAAGGTAGGGAATATGATGAATTTATAGCAGAATGGAAAACGCAATTGGAATGTGATATTTGTAATGAAACATTTTCTATTTTCGACTTGTTAAATACCCATTTTAAAGATAAACACCATACAAAAGGTTATGTTATATGCTGTGAACGTAAATTTGATCGTCGCTGTAGTTTAGTTGAACACATACGTTTGCACATTAATCCCGAGATGCATAAATGTAACATATGCGGTAAGCTAAGTCGCAGTAAATACACCCTTAAAAATCATAAGAAAACTGTACACGAAGATTCTCAGCAATTTACATGTGACGTTTGTCCAAAGGTATATAAACAAAGGCTAAATTTAGAACTTCATTTGTTAAGCCATGTTGGAGGTAATAAAGATTTTAAATGCAATGAATGTGATAAAGCATTTGTATTGGAAGTTCAATTGAAAAAACACATTAAAATTGTGCATAACGATAAAAAAGTTTGCGATCAGGGTGGTAAAGCACTACACAGTATTGGAGCACTTAAAAATCACTTGAAAGAACATACTGGTGTTGAAAAACCTACATATCCTTGTAAAGAATGTGGCCTTGAACTTAAATCAACTACCGGTTTAAAACGTCATAAAGAAGCATACCATAATGATGGTTCTACCGTTTATGTTTGCAGTATTTGTGGCAAAGTTTCTGCAACTATACAAGGCCTAAAAAATCATAGAAGATATGTACACGAGATTGAAAGAAAACATCAATGCACAATTTGTGGTAAAGCATTTAAACGTCCAAATAATTTACAAGAACACATAGCCACTCATACAGGTGAGGCACTGTATCAGTGCTCAGAATGTCCGCGTACATTTAAAATAAGTTCCACGTATTATGAGCATCGCAAAAAAGTTCATCCGCTTGAATGGGAAGAGGGAAGAAAGAATCGTTTAGAAAAACAAAAAATTGATTATGAACTAGTTACAAATCAAGTTGTAATTTAAGTTGTTTTTTAGTTTCATACAAATTTATATTTATTTATTAGTTATGTATATTAATTATAAAAGATTACATGTTAGTTATATTACTTCTTATAGAAAAAGTTAAAATAAATTAGTTTTCAATATTTGTATTTGTATATTTTCCAATATTTTGAAAAGATCAATGTTATTCTTCTTTAACCTCTATAGCATTATTTATGTTTATATCACGTAAAGATTCCTTTAGAAGATCCCATTCATTGTTGCTCGGATTCGCTAGATCTTCCGCTACATTATATAGATATAATTCACCATTCAGAGTACCAACTGCAATATATTGTCCACTACTATTCCACTTAACACGATTGATTGCTGTCCCACCTTTAAAATTTATTGAGTACTTTTTTTCTATATTTCAATTCATTTAATGAATCGTTTGGTGTTTTTACATATTTTGTTTATTATGTATATACAGTAGAGTTTTTTTATTCCCGCACTTTTTGGATTCCCGGGAAAGCGGGAAATTAAAATCAAATTCCCGGGATCCCGGGATTCCCGCTCAAATTATTTTATTTATTTATTTACTTATTTCTCCAATGAAACTGATATTTCTTATTGGTTATTATGCTTAAAAGAATTGTATCTAGTATCTATTATATAACAAAAACCTAAAAAATGTAAGATTCAAATTATTTTAAGACACTTAAGAGATTATATTGATGCCAATAGGACAAAAGAAATCAATATACGTATATACATTGTCAAATTCAGAGCTTATTTGCATAATTAGAATGAAAGTATTAGTCTTACGCGAATAAAATTTCTGGAAGGGTGATTAGGAACTAAAAACTCAACATTACGAAGTAGGAGTTTTGAAACAATTTTACCGTTTACCCAATTTAATAACATATTTTTTACAATTTTATAACCCTTAATTAGCAGTGGTGTATGAGGGTATACTAAGGCCCTAATCATGTACAACGCAGCGCAACGCCACAGAACTAACGCAACGCCAAAGAATAACATTGAAAGCACAAACAATGTCATAAATATTTTATAATTTTGTTGTTGCTTTCTACAGAAATTCACATTGCGTTTTAAAATTTCAAACGCTCCATTGCTTGTGTCGTTGAAAATTTTAAAACGGTACATGAATTTCTGTTGAAAGCAACAACAAAATTACAAAATATTTATGACATTGTTTGTGCTTTCAATGTTATTGTTTGGCGTTGCGCTGCGTTGTACATGATTAGGGCCTAAGTGTCATTCCATGTGATATTGTTTTAATATTCATCTAAGGTCCCATAAAGAATTTTTATTATTAGTCCTTTATTAATTCTAAGCCGATTTTGCCATTTGGTGTCAAATTGTTTCTAGATCTTACAGCAGAGTAGGAAAAGAGTTATGCACCAAATCTGGAACTACCTCCCTAAAAACTCAACTAAAACTAACATAAATTTGTGGCACATAAATTTTTACTTATATAAGATTCAAAATCACTTGAAATGCCGCATATGAAACACAATCTAGGAAAACTATTTACTACGCCCTTAACCGCAAAGCTTTATAATAATGTTGTCAAATTTACACTTCAATATGCTAGGACAAGAAATAAAATTTCGTGATGAAATGTCTTTAATTTATCATGGGCCCAATATAAAGCCCATTCTCAAAAATTAGTTTAAAAGCCTTAAACTAGAAAAATTAAATATTGTGGTGAAATTAAGTTGGATAAAACAAATAAAGACACAAGTCTGAGATAAATTTACTAAAGTTTTAAAAAAAGATTTTCTTCAAATTTCCGGGAATTGAAAACAACTGAAAATCCCGGGAATTCCCGGGACGAGAAATATGACTATGACTGTATATTAGAGATTGTTCCCGGGATTTCTCGTCCCGGGAATTCCCGGGAACAAACTCTAATATACAGTCATAGTCAAATACATATATTTACACAAATTAAAAATGTAAACCACGAAAAAACATTTATTATTTATTTATTTATTTGATATTAATGTTATATAAATATAAAATTAATATATAATAATAGCACTGGCTGCCAGGGTCTAGGTTTTCTATAAATGTTCTAAATTTTGATTTTTAGTTTTGAGATGAAGTTAAAAATAGTTGTTTGATAGATATTTATCATGAGTATAAGTATAAGTATGATCCACAAAAGGCACAGGTGTTGGCAACATTTTCTTTTAGGAGATGAATGTGCGTAGTGATGGTGTGACCCATTCTCAGTCTTCAGAAGATATGTATATAGGAGGTGTGTAATTTAGGTTAATTTGTGAAAAGTGGGGGTGATGGTATTCTTTAAGCTTATTTCCTCTTTGTATTGTGAGTTTATTTATGGTTGTGTTACGGAGGTCATTTTTTCAGTTGTTGCATCTCTGATAATGGGTGCAAAGCAGCCATTTTTTTCAGCTAAATCCGCAAAGTTATTACCCAATATACCAACGTGACCAGGAGCCCATACTATTTTTATTTTATTCTTAGAGTTTATAAGCAGATCCCGAATTTTGTTTACCGTTTGCCATTTGGTATTAGTAGGATTGTTGATTGCTGATAGAACGGAAAGGCTGTCGGAAAAGACAAGGCCATTTTTTTAGTTTTGAGTGCTATATATAATGCTTGGGTAATTCCGGCGGCCTCTGCTGTAAAGGTGGAAGATGTGCTAGAAAGTGACTTAGTTACGATTACTTTACCAGTTTTATCAATGACAGCGTATGCTACATTCTCATTATATTTTGAGTCGTCAGTGTAGACGTTGTAGGCTGATATAGTTTCGGTGTTTCATCCTTTAATGTTCTAGTTGAAATAATTATATAGCGTGGGATGTGATCATCACATTGTTTGAATTCAGGAATAGGGGCAAAGTCTTGCCATTGTTAGAGAGGTCTTCGTTAGATTCAAGTTTTCCGAACCATCCATGCCACACGGAATAGATACTTAAAATATAAAACAATTTGCTTGTTCAAGAAAATTCACTTTTTGAATTTTTTTTTCTATGTCAATTTATTAAAACAAAACTGAGCACCGTTATACTATATTAACACAGCAGAAGAGAGAAAATACTTCTATACACGGCAATTGCCTAAGCAAAACTGTGCGAAAAAACATTTTGCTACTATATGTGCAAATGCATGCAACTATAACTTAACATTAGAGTGCTCCAAGATTGTATGGTCCTAGTTTTTAACTCTGTGCAAAAACTTACTGAAATTTAAGTATGTATGTAAAGTTTTCAGGCATCTGTCCAATTTAGCGAATATGTTGGAAGTTTCTAGCTCGTGAATACGATGTGTAAAAAACCAATTTATATGAACAAATATTTAGCGCCTTTTTTAGAGTTGCACAAAATTTTTTGCCGCCAAAAATAAAAGAGACGCCTCAGGCCATGCCTGTGATATAAAAGTAATACAAATTTAGTGCTTTTTTTACATTTACAATGGCCCCTATTTTGAGTTACATTCGATAAACGATTTTCGCTGGCTATCGAACATCGACTATCGAATGTTAATTTGGTATTATGAGTTGGCAGCACTGTCGAAAATTTCGTTGTGCATCGAATTTTTCAACGAAAACAAATTTACTTTCGACGGTGTAAATAATTAAATAAAAAATTGTTTAAGTTTTTGTTAATTTATTAGTTGTGGTGTGCAAATTCCACATTCTTAATTATTTTTGGTTATTTTATGCAAGTCTAAAGTCGACAGTAGTAAGCAGCAGTTGGAAAAGCTTGTTTCCCTTATGAAACAAAATCCTTTGTAGGCAAAAGGAATTTTTACAAAAGTTCCGGCTACAGGTACAGGCCAGTGCCAGTAAGCGTTCATAGTCATCAGATGAATCATCGTACTATAAGTCCGTCGTAGTCATGATTTATATTAGTTATATTTTTTATTTTTTTTAATTTGTTAACAAAAATATTTTATTTAAAGTGACAGCTGATAGAAAATGTACTACTGTGAATAAGCTAAATAAAATAAAATAAACAATAGTACTTTTTTATCGAATGTGTGCCATAATACCAAATGAAAATTCGTTTGATCAACTAATTCGACTGCTGTCGAAAATCGAATTAAGTTCATAATAGGCACCAATATATAAGAAATTAATCCCAGATTTTAAAGACCAATTTGGATGAAACCAGATTTCTGGAAAACTGCTCGATGAATTTTTTGCACGGAAAGCTTTTTATATTCTATGGAACGTCTACTTTCATAATCTATTAAGTTTTTTCCTTGACGCTACCTCTCTTTCTTTTTTTTTTTTTTTGTAAAATGTTTACGATTTGTTTATTTTATGATAACAAAGTCTTTTTTTATAATAATTAAAAAATGTTTTTGTAATTATAAATACATTTCTTTCAATTACTAATACATTTATTTTAATTATAAATAAATTTCTTTTCATTATAAATACATTTCTTTTAATTATTTTAATACTTTTCTGTATATATATTACATTTTTATTATTGTTGATTACTTATTTTATTTAATTTTTGCGTAATTATTTGCTTAAAATTACCAATTCTCATTTTTATTCGAACGCCCTAATTTTTTAAATTCCCAAATTCAAAACTCCCATTATCATTTTAATTCCTAAAAGCATTAAATTCCCATTTTCAATTGAACCCCCCAAAAGCACCAATTCAATTTCGCGTTTTCGTGGATAACTATCGACGCTATCTTGGCGCACGTTGTATGTATGTATGTATACCGCAAACATTAGCAAAAATGTCTATAAAACTATGTTGTTTATGTTGCACACCTTGTGCTAATGATTACAAGTATTTACAAAATAATTCGGGAAAATGCAATGAAATTTATAAAACTACCGTCAAATATTTTGATCCAATGGTAAGATTTCTTAAGCTCAAGTGGAAATAGATATAAATAAATGAAAAAATGTAAATATACATATACTGCCTTCCAGTTACTCACAGAACATAACGGCACAGGAAGTTCCAATGAAGGAAAGGTACTTTGTCAGAACTGTTGGGTACATATTCAAGATTTTCACGAGTTTCACCAAACAATAGTGAAAATAAGGTCATCTTTGGAAAAGCTCAATATACAGAAGTCACCGTTGCGAATTAAAGTGGAAGAACAAGTCACTACAGATTTAAATGATGATTGTTTTAAAAATTACTCGTATGATGAAGAGTTGATACAAATTAATGAAGTATTATTAAAAAATGATTTTGAAGGAAATACAAATTGTCTTGAGGAAGATTTTGTAAAGTCCAATGATGAAGAAGATGAAGACAAACCATTAAGCAAATTTTGTATGTCTTTAAAATCTACTAAAGAAATAAATAATAAAATAACTAGTAAGGAAAGAATAAATTTAAACATAAAGGACAAAAATCAATCTCGTAAAAAAAGAAAATCAAAAGATTCGTTAAAAAACAGTATAAAATTAAATTCTAAAAATGAAGAAGACTATGATAAAAGTTTACCTAGGAATAAGAAAAATATTAAAGGCCCAGAAAAGGATCCTAGTTACCATCCAGTATTAGAAAAAGGTAGGGAATATGATGAATTTATAGCAGAATGGAAAACGCAATTGGAATGTGATATTTGTAATGAAACATTTTCTATTTTCGACTTGTTAAAGACCCATTTCAAAGATAAACACAATACAAAAGGTTATGTTATATGCTGTGAACGTAAATTTGATCGTCGCTGTAGTTTAGTTGAACACATACGTTTGCACATTAATCCCGAGATGCATAAATGTAACATATGCGGTAAGCTAAGTCGCAGTAAATACAACCTTAAAATTCATAAGAAAACTGTACACGAAGATTCTCAGCAATTTACATGTGACGTTTGTCCAAAGGTATTTAAACAAAGGCAAAATTTAGAATTTCATTTGTTAAGCCATGTTGGTGGTAATAAAGATTTTAAATGTAATGAATGTGATAAAGCATATGTATTGGAAGTTCAATTGAAAAAACACATTAAAATTGTGCATAACGATAAAAGAGTTTGCGATCAGTGTGGTAAAACACTACACGGTATTGGAGCACTTAAAAATCACTTGAAAGAACATACTGGAGTTGAAAAACCTACATACCCTTGTAAAGAATGTGGCCTTGAACTTAAGTCAACTACCAGTTTAAAACGTCATAAAGAAGCATACCATAATGATGGTTCTACCGTTTATATTTGCAGTATTTGTGGCAAAGTTTCTGCAACTGAAAGAGGCCTAAAAAATCATAAAAAATATGTACACGAAATTGAAAGAAAACATCAATGCACACATTGTGGTAAAGCATTTAAACGTCCAAAGAATTTACAAGAACACATAGCCACTCATACAGGTGAGGCACTTTATCAGTGCTCAGAATGTCCGCGTACATTTAAAATAAGCTCCAAGTATCATGAGCATCGCAAAAAAGTTCATCCGCTTGAATGGGAAGAGGGAAGAAAGAATCGTTTAGAAAAACAAAAAATTGATTATGAACTAGTTACAAATCAAGTTGTAATTTAAGTTGTTTTTTAGTTTCATACAAATTTATATTTATTTATTAGTTGTGTAAATTAAGTATAAAAGATTACATGTTAGTAATATTACTTCTTATAGAAAAAGTTAAAATAAATTAGTTTTGAATTCTTGTATTTTTATATTTTCCAATATTTTTGAAATGATCCAAGTTATTCTTCTTTAACCTCTATAGCATTATTTATGTTTATATCACGTAAAGATTCCTTTAGAAGATCCCATTCATTGTTGCTCGGATTCGATAGATCTTCAGCTACATTATATAGATATAATTCACCATTCAGAGTACCAACTGCAATATATTGTCCACTACTATTCCACTTAACACGATTGATTGCTGTCCCACCTTTAAAATTTATTGAGTACATTGGTTCCATATTATTTTCATTGATATTGTATAAATCCAAACAACCACTTCCATCGACTGCAACAAATAACGATGGGTGTACCGGTGACCAGGCTACATCCATAACACAATCATAGTTGTTTTTAAATGTGTACGAAGGATTTGGATTTTCTAGTGACCACAATTTAATGGTGCAATCCATAGATGAAGTAAGAAACAAGTTACCTAAGTCTGTTGATGCTTGATTATAGTGTGCAGATATGCCGGTAATAGTTGATTCATGTTTTTCAAAGCGATTATTAATACCAGACTCGTAACCATAACTAAAAGCTAAAACAGATATTTAGAGTTTTTTGTTTGTTTTTGAAGTAGTTATTTGTTTTATGTACCAGAATAAGCACATCCATCTTCTCCACCCAAAATTAAATTATTTCTACCATTAGCGGGAAAATCCATACATGTAACAGAAATTGGCTTTTTTATTTTTTCCGATATATCTAACTGTAATTGGATTATATCAGTAGGTCGTGCTAGCATATCCAAATTCCAGGAGCAAAGTTTACCATCTGAAGATATTGACATTATGTTATGAGAGCTATCGCAATCAATTTCACGCAAACAAAATACAGGTAGAGTATGAGCTTTGTAGTTTAGTTGCGTGCATTGTACTGGTATGGAGGTTTTTACGCGATTATCCCACATAACAATTTGTCCTGAATAGGTAGCGCCCAATATTAAATTGGGATTAAATTTTGTAAAGCACAAAGACAAAACTGAACTATGACAATGAAATACATGTTCTGGCGTTTGGTTTTTAAGGTTAATATTCCAAATGATAGCATCTCCACCGGTGTGATAAAATGATTCCTAAAATGTACGATTAAGAATATTTTAAATTGAGAAGTTACAAAATTAGTAAGTTAACACTAGCCTCATTTTTAAAATACGCTGCTACAATTTGATCGGGACAATGTGGTGACCAATCTATACATGTAATGCAACGGGATTTTGTTAGGTCTTTATCACTGAATACATGATTAAATCTAAGTAGCCCCTTTGAATTGTTATCATTTATATCCTTATCATCATCTACAACACCTGTATAATCAATGTAAATATTTTTATTGTTTTTTAAAATTCTTTCCATTTTGCGACTGATACGTTCTAAAGATTTTTGAAAATTTCGTGAAGACAACATTTCTTCACATTTTTCTTCTAAGATTTCTAAAAAAAAATAATCTGCAATAATTGAATAAAAAAATTAATATTAAAATTATATTACTTTTGCTTTTTTCTTTTAAAAAGTTAAAAGGATTTTTCTTATCGATTGGTGTTAATGCTGGTGGAATATCCATTACTCTTGGCAATCCAGGACTTAGAATTCCAGGAGGTAAATTTGATGAAAAGCTGCAGCGTAATCTCAAAGGTGCCACAACATCATCATGATATTCCATATCGCCAATTTCGTACTTATCATAATCTTAAATAAAAAAATTTTTTTAAAGCACCATTTTTTGGAATTTTATTAAAACTAGAACTTAGCGAATTAATAATTTAAATGTATATATTTAAGGGAATTAGAATTCAAAATTCGTTAGGTTCCATTTTAACTTATTAAAAAAAATACTTCTGTATATTGAACAAAATGTTTATTATAGTTTTTGCCATTAGTTACCCTTATAAAGTATAGATTTAGGATTCTTATTAGAGGCCTGCAACAAGTCCACTTACATATTTCAATTTTCGCACCCAATGAATCGAATGATTCGAAATTCTTTTTTCCTATTTTTCAATTCATTTAATGAATCGTTTTGTGTTTTTAGATATTTTGCTTATTATGTATATACATGTACAGTCATAGTCATATATATTTACACAAATTAAAAATGTAAACCACGAAAAAACATTATTTGTTTGATATTAATGTTATATAAATATAAAATTAATATATAATAATAGCACTGGATGTCAGGGTCATCGGCTAGGTTTGGTATAAATGCTGGTATAAATTTTGATTTTTAGTTTTGAGATGAAGTTAAAAATAGTATTTATATTGTGTTCTGTAGGATTTCTGAGCAGGCTTATACCGCTGTTTGATAGATATTTATCATGATAGTCTTTTAAATGATGACGTGTTGAAAGTATATGTATAACTCTATTAAATGATCCACAAAAGGCACAGGTGTTGGCAACATTTTCTTTTAGGAGATGAATGTGCGTAGTGATGGTGTGGCCCGTTCTCAGTCTTGAAAAGACTTTAATCTTGTTTTTGCATATAAGTGGGGGTGATGGTATTCTTTAAGCTTATTTCCTCTTTGTATTGTGAGTTTATTTATGATTGTGTTACGGAGGTCATTTTTTTCAGTTGTTGCATCTCTGGTAATGGGTGCAAAACAGCCATTTTTTGCAGCTAAATCCACAAAGTTGTTACCCAATATACCAACGTGACCGGGAACCCATACTATTTTTATTTTATTCTTAGAGTTTATAAGCAGATCCCGAATTTTGTTTACCGTTTGCCATTTGGTATTAGAAGGATTGTTGATGGCTGATGGAACGGAAAGGCTATCGGAAAAGATAAGGACATTTTTTTAGTTTTGATTGCTATCTATAATGCTTGGGTAATTCCGGCGGCCTCTGCTGTAAAAATGGAAGATATGTTAGAAAGTGACTTAGTTACGATTACTTTACCAGTTTTATCAACGACAGCGTATGCTACATTCTCATTATCTTTTGAGTCGTCAGTGTAGAGATGTTGCCGGTTAGGTCCCCCAAGAGTTGTTTTGAGTTCGTTATACAATTGTATATATCGCACTTAATCAACAACTCAATAACTCAAAATTTTTATGTTTTCACATTTTCGAAAAAATCAACACGTTCTATTCATATCTACCCGATGTAAAAATATCGTGCTAAATTGTCTACTTTTTTGGTTTTGAAACGGTTGCTTTTAAAATTATTTTTCATATGCCTTCAACGTTGAATTAAAAATTGTTTTGCTTCTACTGAAAATGTTTAAATTTTGAGTTAATACCCTCTTGTTGATTAAGTGCGATATGTAAATTCAATTACATGTGTTTTGCTTCTTGAAGGACGAGAGAGACATATTACATGAGTTGTTGTCGAATAACCATGTTGGGTGTTTAGGGTTGTATTTATAAAGCTGATCTCTGCGGAAAAGTAAGTTATTATTAACGATCTTATAAAGCGGATTGGACTCTAGGGTTTTTTGTTTGTTGAATTGTTAAAAGAAAGTACTTCAGTTTTTTTATAATTTTCTTAACTTCAACTACCTTTTGGCTTTTCAATACAGCAAAAATTTCTTCTTCGCAGATATCAATTGTATTTGTAGAGAAAAATTTCCCTTGCACATAGTTTAGAGTCTTGTAAAATGTAATTTCTAAGCAGCTTTTAAATTATGAGTTTTAATTAGAAGGTCACCAGATTTTCATTTCAATGACATCTGAGTTATCTTTTGATTTGGAAGACGTTGTAGGCTGATATAGGTTTCGGTGTTTCATCCTTCTTTAATGTTCTAGTAGAAATAATTATATAGCGTGGGATGTGATCATCACATTGTTTGAATTCAGGAATAGGGGCGAAGTCTTCTTTGCGAAATCGTTTGCCATTGTTAGAGAGGTCTTCGTTATATTCAAGTGTTCCGAACCATCCATCCCACACGGAATGGATACTTAAAATATAAAACAGTTTACTAGTTCAAGAAAATTCACTGTTTTAATTTTTGGAATGCAGAAATAAAATAAACGACGTTTATTGTTGTTTTCGATGTCAATTTATTAAAACAAAACTGAGCATCGTTATACTATATTTACACAGCAGAAGAGAGAACATACTTCTATACACGGCAATTGCCTAAGCAAAACTGTGCGAAAAACATTATTTTGCTACTATATGTGCAAATGCATGCAACTATAACTGAACATTAGAGTGCTCCAAGATTGTATGGTCGAAAAAAATGTCAAGGCACTGGGCGTCCCCGCTAGATTAGTTCTATGTATTGTAGATATACATACATACATTATGTAAAATATATATATGTACATATGGAGGATTTCATGTCAAGTTACCCAACTTTTGAAATCGATGTCTTCCGATTTGGATGAAATTTTCACCAAGGTTAGTCCTATTGGATAGTAGCTTAGACACACATTTTTAACAAGACCGGTCGAAAGGTTTCTGAGTTAAAGGGGGTGCCAAACAGGTGTTCTTTCTCATCCATGTAACTTATAATCTATTGGTGTTAGCAAAATTTGTCCCAAATAAATTAGATAGCTATTTCTTCAATCTTTCGAAAAAAATTATTTTTGTTTTTTTTTTTATAAATTTAAAACTTTCAAATTTTTACTATTTAATTAGGCTTAAGTTCATTAAATTTAATTTTCATTAAATTATTTTTATGAAGAAAGGAATTTTTACAACATGGAAGATTAATTAAAATTGTTATTGATAATTTTCATTCTTGACTGACCTGGGATTCGAAGCCAGGCTGGCTGGCGTGTGATTCGAACCCAGGCGGCTGGTTACCCTGACATGTTTCGACCTCAACCACTAGGTCTTCTCAAAGGGATTTGCCGTCTTACACTCGCAGCCATCGATGACTGCTGACGTCAGTAGTCAAACATCAATCCTTAAACCAAATTGTATTTTAACCTTTGGTAGATCGAAATTTGCTTATTGAATGATTATCCATTTTTAATTGATCTCACATGTTTTTCCTTTACTTCTGTTTTTTCCGTACTTTTGTCAAGAATTCTTCTTGAAGTCCAAAGTACATTTTTTGTTTATCATGTTTTTTTTGTCTTTCTTTTTTCTTGTTAACATTTTTCAGCACAACTTGAAGGACAAATGAACACATAGAGCTTGTGCCTTAGCTTTAACAATAATTAGTATTGTGGTTATTTTGTTGAACTATTCATGGTTTTTAATCCAAATTTTTACTATTTAATTAGGCTTAAGTTCATTAAATTTAATTTTCATTAAATTATTTTTATGAAGAAAGGAATTTTTACAACATGGAAGATTAATTAAAATTGTTATTGATAATTTTCATTCTTGACTGACCTTCAAGTTGTGCTGAAAAATGTCAACAAGAAAAAAGAAAGACAAAAAAAACATGATAAACAAAAAATGTACTTTGGACTTCAAGAAGAATTCTTGACAAAAGTACGGAAAAAACAGAAGTAAAGGAAAAACATGTGAGATCAATTAAAAATGGATAATCATTCAATAAGCAAATTTCGATCTACCAAAGGTTAAAATACAATTTGGTTTAAGGATTGATGTTTGACTACTGACGTCAGCAGTCATCGATGGCTGCGAGTGTAAGACGGCAAATCCCTTTGAGAAGACCTAGTGGTTGAGGTCGAAACATGTCAGGGTAACCAGCCGCCTGGGTTCGAATCACACGCCAGCCAGCCTGGCTTCGAATCCCAGGTCAGTCAAGAATGAAAATTATCAATAACAATTTTAATTAATCTTCCATGTTGTAAAAATTCCTTTCTTCATAAAAATAATTTAATGAAAATTAAATTTAATGAACTTAAGCCTAATTAAATAGTAAAAATTTGGATTAAAAACCATGAATAGTTCAACAAAATAACCACAATACTAATTATTGTTAAAGCTAAGGCACAAGCTCTATGTGTTCATTTGTCCTTCAAGTTGTGCTGAAAAATGTCAACAAGAAAAAAGAAAGACAAAAAAAACATGATAAACAAAAAATGTACTTTGGACTTCAAGAAGAATTCTTGACAAAAGTACGGAAAAAACAGAAGTAAAGGAAAAACATGTGAGATCAATTAAAAATGGATAATCATTCAATAAGCAAATTTCGATCTACCAAAGGTTAAAATACAATTTGGTTTAAGGATTGATGTTTGACTACTGACGTCAGCAGTCATCGATGGCTGCGAGTGTAAGACGGCAAATCCCTTTGAGAAGACCTAGTGGTTGAGGTCGAAACATGTCAGGGTAACCAGCCGCCTGGGTTCGAATCACACGCCAGCCAGCCTGGCTTCGAATCCCAGGTCAGTCAAGAATGAAAATTATCAATAACAATTTTAATTAATCTTCCATGTTGTAAAAATTCCTTTCTTCATAAAAATAATTTAATGAAAATTAAATTTAATGAACTTAAGCCTAATTAAATAGTAAAAATTTGGATTAAAAACCATGAATAGTTCAACAAAATAACCACAATACTAATTATTATTAATTTAAAACTTTTTTTTTTATTTTTTGTAAGAGGGATGAAGCGCTTTACAGAAAGGAAAAAAATGTAAATAAAAATGGAAAAATTAATAATCAATTACAGCAAATTTCGATCTACCAATGCAATTGGTTAAATATTGATGTTTGGCGCAAACGGTAGAGCGCAAAGAATTCTGATGATGAGAATGTGGTTATTCTCGAAACATGTAAAATCGACCCGAGTTCAATCCCGTGTTCAGCCAAGAATTATCAAAAAATTTTAAAAATAATTTTATGTTGTAAATTCGCTCCTTCTATAAAAATAATGATGAACTTAAGCCTAATCAAAAATCAAAAAACTTCTATTTGGAATTTCTTAAGGAAAGATAGCGAAATATTTATATGTTGGTGCCGGTTTTTGTGAAACTAGACAAACACATAGGTTAGGTTAGGTTAATGGAGATTAACTCTTAAATGCACTTGGGGCAAATTTACCCCAAACTTTTTAATCTTTAAAAAATCTGTCGATTTGAATCGTGCTACAACCCATTTGATGTATGTTGATGTCAATAATTTCAGAGACCACAAATATTATTTAAAACGAATTTTACAAACTAAATCATATATGAATACATGCATTCCACCACTATTGTGGTTGTTCCACATTTTGATTCATAATTATTTTCCTACTGATTTTGCTGGATTTCAATCCCAAACTGCTAACGAGAACTAGAAACAATTTTACACCAATAGGGTTCTTTTCTTTTGAGTCGTTCGAAAGTGAGCGTGATTTTAAAAGACGGACACGGTTAAATCGACTTAGAAATCGACTCAAGGACCTAGAATATCTCTTAGCTGAATATCTCTTAGGTCTTAGATGAATATTAAAAAAGATTCACATGGAATAAGACGCTTAGTATACCCTCATCACAACTAGTTGTATTGATAGACAAAGTCCTTGTACCTAATTTTGAAACTTTTGCTCTCCGTTCTCCAGATATACAGAAATCTTTAATGTCTTTGTACCACGAGGTGCCACGCCCCCCCCCCCCCCCTTATTTTTTTAGAGAAGTTGTGTATTAATAACCCACCTATGTGTTCCAAATTTGGAAGAAATTTCTCTAACCGTTCTTTAGAACTTGAATTTTGAACTTGGGCTCTTTCCGTTCTCCAGATATACAGAAATTCAAAATATCTTTGTATGCCTTTGTGTGCCTCGCCCACTTCTCCAATGCGGCCCATTTTTTTAAGAGATTTTATTCATAACGAAGATGCTTACAAGTTGTAATAAAGGTAGATGCAATATTCTGGAGGTATTCGAAATCTATTGGATGACTTTTTTCTTTTCATACACCGACGCTCCACCCTATTTTACAATTGTTAATTTGACCGAAATTTTTATTACATACTACTTGTTTTTTATTAACCTTCCCAATGGTATAGCGTACTAGCTTAGCTCTGTACATGTATATTCGCTAGCTCTTTAAGAACTACCGCTAGTCCCACCATAATCTACCTCACATGCTTTTGAGTGGCGTATTTAACATGGTGATGTCATTAGAGGTGACAATTTACCCATCTCTGCATAACGTCTACCTACCATAAAGCTGGAGGTCCACACCACGCGTTTTAGCCTCCACGCATTGCATGAGTTTTATACCTTACTTGCGTTCTACGTTTCAAGTTACATGCAACGCTTCTGATGCGGCATCACCACAAGTAAAAATAAAATTTTGTTTGTCAAAATCAGCTGATTTATTCGAACACTGTGACGCCTGCAAAAGTAGAAAGTAAACCTACTTTTCGCATTCAACGCCTCAATGCATCCTAGGCTATTGTGCATGAAACTTGTTACATACAACTACACAGATTCTACATACTTTTATGACAGCTGCGTAGACTGCGAGAAGGCGTGTAACGCGTGGTGTGTAACTCTAGCTTAAGGGTTAGCTACTTATTTCTACAAAGTGTACTAGCAAAAAGCAAGCAATGATCGTAAAATTTTATTGGTCTTTTATTTTTTTGTCTTGTCGTTAAAAAAAACCCATCTGCATTGCTTTATGCTATAGAATTAGCTAGCGAAACGTGGGTACATACTTATTTAAACTTATTGTCACTAGATATTGTTGTCTAGAGAAAGGTGTATGTATGTAGTTATGATTAGAATGCCACATCAGTAGTCCCCAATGCAAATTGAGTAAAAGTGCTAACTATTTCGCCAGTAATTGGCGATCGCTCTTTTTTATACCACTGGGTAATAATATACCTTAATACATATGCGTGAATGTATGTATGTATATAAATGCCACTATTAACTTACCATCATTTTGCTTATAAATTCTTGAAATATCAGTTTGAGTATGTTTGGAATAAGTTGCTGTTTCTATGGGTGGAATTTCCGTAATTTGCATTTTCGAAAATTTTAAAGTTGACGTCTTAGTGCGCGATCTAGGTATTTATACATATAAAATAAATTTTATTGAGACATATGTACATAAGGGTTAGAACTTTTGTGTTTCTTGCAAATATCAGTTCTCTCAAGGTAAGAACGTGCATTAGAAAATATTAAGATATGCATTTTTAGTTTTTCGCTATCGTTAAAAAAGGTCACGCACCAAACACCTTGAAGTTTTTAATCAAAACGTTTTTTTTACTGAAATTATATAACATTATGTAAAAATACTAAGATTTTCATATCATTTTGTCACATGATTTGCAGTTAAATGAAAATAAAGTTGGTATAGTCAAAATCAAATCTTTTAAATGCTCACGACAGTTTAAAGTAGCCGTATAAACAAAATGAAGTGATGCTTAAAATGGCTAAAATTAAGTGGAGCGATGACATGCAGCTTTTAAACGAACTTTGTCATGCATATAAATATTTCAAAATGAACGAAATGTTCCCATTTATACATTTTAAAGCACTACCAGCAATTATCAATACCAGGTGTAATTTAAGGGCAATATTTGCTATTTGTCTTATATTCTTTTGCAAATTACCAAAAAGTTTTAGAACCAATATGTGATACTATTTGTGACGCATGGTTTTAAATTTGGTTTTCAAACCACTGTTTCCAAGAAAATAATTTTGAAAGGTTAAATAAGGCATTAATAAAATTTACGAAAGCCCACGAGTGTTTCATCAGACATTGGGTACGAACACCATCTGCAATTTTAGATCAACAACGCAGTAATATACCTATGCGCATAACGTGGAACTAAATTAGTTCAAGACATATATCCACTTTGTGAAACTTTGTAAAAATCGCTTTTGGTGCGTGAAGTTTTTCTACGAAATTGAAGTGAAAAAATGTTTTTTTTATTTTCAAAACAATATTGGCCGTAAGATAGACCCTTGGGAGTATGCCGTCCAATAAAAGTTATTACCCTAATGTACATACATATGTATCGAAATTAATAAATTTTTATCTATACACAGAAAAAATTAAAAATGTTCTCTTAATCACCAAATTTAAACCAAATTCATAATATCAAACAAACAAGTTGATTTTACATCTATTACCAAAATTTTTATATTGATTACTAAAAATTTTAAAATTTCGAATATTTTTTTTCAATAAATGATATTTTTAATTTTACAGGCCTGTACTGAAAATCACGTGATTCAAATCACGTGCTTTTAAAATCACATGTGTGTTTTGCGGTGCTCTGAAAATGACACTGTTTTTGTGTTTTACGGTGTTCTTTTGGCAGTTAAAAAACATACCGAAAAAACACAAAAACGGAACACTGCAATGTCACAAGTGTGATTTTAAAAGCACATGTGATTTCTGAAATCACGTGATTTGAAATAAAGTGATTTTCAGAACAGGCCTTGTTAATTAAAAAAAATTATCAAAAATCTTTGCCATTTCAAACAATGTGTTAATTTATTTAATTAAATATGGACAATTCCCAACAACAATTCTACAAGTTTAAATTATTTTATTTTAAACGAAAAAGTCAATAATTATTTTTGGTATTTAATTTATATTTTAATTAAAAATTTATTTCAAAACAACTTAAATATTAATTATATCAAAATTATATTTTTAATTTTCTTTCAACTAAATAATAATTGATTCAATTATCACATTAATTAAATTTAAATACTTTTAAAACCTTTTTTTTTTTAATTGTTAAAAAAAAAACTTTTTTCTGTGTATATATGTAAATACTTATAATTTTGTTCAAAAAAATCACCTTGTATTTTTTTCACTACTTTGTAGATCCAATACTTCACTTTTTGTAGTTTTAGCATCTTCGTTAAATTTATTTATTTCCTGTTGTATTCTATCTATTTCTCTAAAGGAATATATGTAAATTTTAATTGTTATAAGATTTTTTACTTATACATAGGGATGCAAAACATAAACCCACGTATCATTTATTTTTTTAGCCTTCTCGCGTGATTCATTTTTTAAGCGAAGATCTTCCAAATTTTCTTGTGTCAACTTTTCACGTTTCAATTTTTCACACTGCAAAATTTGTCTTTCTTTACGCATTTGTTCCAATTTCGCTTTTCTTAATTTTATTTGATCCTCATATTTGTTGCCAGATTTCTTATCGACGGAATTATCCATGATAACAAATATTTTAAATAATTTTTAAAATGTTGAGCAGATTTTTAAAATATGTATGTATATTTCAATAAAACCTTTCTTCTTCGGTTTACAGTCACTTGTAAACTATACGAAGCATCTGTGCAAAGTATTTATAAAATCTTATAAAAACATTTGACTCATAAGGTGTTTTAAATTAGATTTAACTTGGTAAAAATAAATTAAATAAATATACATGAATGTATTTGTTTCGCAGCGCATTATTTAAAAAGAGTTGATCTTTATTTAATATAAAATGTTCTGGTAAATTATACAAGTATTCACAGATCTTCCTGGTTTTCGGGCTTTTAAGGGCTGCCAATTCCTGAAAAATATAACGTGAATTTAAAGAAGTCAGAGTTTTATATTCGGCTATGCCGAATCTTATATACCCTACCATTGTGCGGTATGAACAGAAAGTTGTATAAATAAAAATACAGGCATATATGTATGTATACATGAACATATGTATATATACATATGTACTAGTTTAACTTCTACTCCAGATATACAAAAATTTATTTTTTTGGTCAAGCACATTTCTCCAACCCCTCCAACTTTTTTCGAATGCCTTGTATTGCTTTCGAAACAATTTGTACTTAATTTTGTAACTTTTACTATTACTGATCTATTTTGTTTTTGTATGCGAGGTGGTACGCCCACTTCTCCAATAACACCCACTTTTTGACAGATTTTGTGTATTGACAACCCAGCTATGTGTTTCAAATTTGAACAATTTTTCTCCTACCATTTTCCAGGTTAAAAAATGTTCTTTGTGCCCCGCTCACTTCTCCAATCCCACCCACATTTTGTCGGATGTTGTAACTTGATGACCAAGATGTTTGTACCTAATTTAGAAACCTTGGCTCTTGCTGTTTTCAAGATATGCAGAAATCTTGTTTTTATATGTGAGGTGCCACTAATTAATGCGTCACAATGGACAATATTGGTCTCTGGGTGAGGGTGTGAAGTGTATTTCGAACCAGCCTTTCTAGCTAACCTAACCTATGTGAGGTGCCACGACCACTTCTCCAAATCCCGAACATTTTTTAGAGAGGTTGTGTACTGAGAACCCAGCTATGTGTACCACGTTTTTCTCTTAACGTTCTTTCGATATAAATAAATCAATTTTGTGCCACGCCCATTTTTCCACTTCCGCCCACATTTTTTCGAATGTTGACTATTGATAACAAAGATGCTTTTACCTAATTTGTAAACTTTGTATCTTGCCGTTCTTCAGATATACAGAAATCTTTGTCTTTTTATGGAAAGCTCCACGCCCACTTCTCCAATCCTACCCACTTCTTATCGGATTTTGTGTAGTGATAACCAAGATGCTGAAACCTAATTAAGAAACTTCTCCAGATATGCATTTTTTCAATATTTTTTAATTTGTTATCTATCAGTACATAAAATGCTAATAAGCCAATTAGAGAAAACATAAAAAAACAGTTGCAGTTGTACTTTTACAGTAAGTACAACTATAAAAATAGAAAACAAATTCTGTGGTTTATAAAATTACAAGCAACAAGTATAAAATAGTGAATATGATTTTTAATTACAAATAATTAATTTATGGCAAGTTTTTTTTAATATTTATGTACATAAGGGTTATGAGTAGAGTATCCACTCAATTAATCGTTGTTCAATTAATCGAAGAAATGTTTTGCCAATATTTGATCGAATAATTACAATAGCCAATTTAAAAGGCGGCATGAAATAACCCCCCACGAAATAAGTCTCCAAAACGGAAATGAAATAACTCCCCAAAAAAATATATGAGAGGCAACAACAACGTTTTTTAGGGATTTATTTCATTTTTTTTTAACTTATTTCATTTTTATATTGGGAAGTTATTTCTTATTAAATAAGTCCCCAAAAATCTGAAATGAAATAAGTCCCTTAAAATATTTTGGGGACTTATTTAATTTTTAAATTACACATTTTAAAAGTCATAATGATGGCAAATTATGTTTTGTTATATTCACTGCATACGTTTACCATACATAAAAAGGGACTAAGTTTAAAATACTCTAATTTCAGAATCCTAAAAAAAAATTGGGATTATTTTTAAGTCCCGAAATCGGAATCTCTAAGTCCCGAACTTTATAATTCGAATTCGAAAATCC
Organism: Pollenia amentaria; assembly: GCA_943735925.1. Taxonomy (NCBI): domain Eukaryota; kingdom Metazoa; phylum Arthropoda; class Insecta; order Diptera; family Polleniidae; genus Pollenia; species Pollenia amentaria. The sequence goes on from OX031008.1 coordinate 149,820,002, forward strand.
CATCCCATTTGTTATACCATAGAGGAAAAAGTCTTTGCGCCCGGCCGAAATCTTAACCATGCTATCTATCGCGCAAATTTTAAAACGTAAACTGAAAAATATGTATTATGTTGGGGTCTTATTCCATTTTTAAAATTGGGTTTTTATTTCACATGAAATTAGTCCCTACAAATTGAGCTATTATTTCATTTCTGTTTGGGACGTTATTTCATTCCGTTGGGGCTTTATTTCTTTTTTATAATTAGGGACTTATTTCATATGAAATAAGACCCCAAAAATTGGTGAATTATTTCATAATTTTTTTGGGTACTTATTTCGTAGGGGGTTATTTCATGCCGCCAATTTTAAAACGAATAAGTCGAACAATTTATGTTAATTAATCGATAAAAATTTTTAAATTCTGTATCTATTGTATTATATGCACTTCTCAACATATTTAAGTTCCTTTTTATATGTGGGTGTGTGTGAGTGAGACAAATTATGTAATCAACGATTAATTACTAATTCCACACGTAAGAATTTTTGTACTGAAAGAGGGCTTTTTCATATTAAGTTTGATGTGCATTGTAAAAAACACCATCAGCATTTATAAATGTGTAAACCATAACTGTCAGATTATGGGTTACCTTTTTTACACGACCTTCAATTTCTTTATTAACATTGTTAGATTCGTCTTAAAAAACCCAAGTTTTTTTTATTCCTACGCTAATCCCGCGAAGCTCTTCGCTTGTCTGCAGGAGACCAGAGTCTGTGGCGGGAATCGAACCCGAAACCCCGGTATTGATAGACTCTTAGACCTTAGGCTTAGATGGGTAGTTGAAAACAAAATAACGGATTGTTGGCGCAAAATAGTAATTTGTTAAAAAACAAATTACCCAAACCTATAGAGTAGAGCTTTAAACAGAAGGAAAACAATTTATCAGCCATGTTCGTTCGGTAAATCTAATACTTATGAGTGAATTTGAAATCGAACAAACTTTGAAAACGATCCCGTTTGAAAAGTTTATATAAAAGTTCCTTTTATATACTTCATACTTTGAGTTCTTATCTTAACCAGAACTGCTCTTAAAATCAGGAAAAATACGATGATATAAAAAATAATAACTGAGAATCTCTTTTAAATTAAATTTTACTTGATTTTCAGGAATAATAAATTATTGAATTAAAAATAATAAATTTGCTTAAATAGTCTGGACCTCTCATAAAAATGCCGCGACAAAAAAGTCTAAAATAAAATAAATAATTAAGAAATAATTTATTAAAATGTATCTAAATATGTTCTTCCTTCGACCTTTTAACTTTTATATAAATTATGTTGAATTCCCGTATTAAAATTAGCAGGCGGGCCATAATTACATATTATACACTGAAATAAAATTATTGGACCCCGACTGCTGCTAAGCCTTATGCATATATTAAACTTTGGCTTTCAGGTCATTTTATAGCCTGTTCAACCGAAGTGGTGTTTACTTTGTTTATAGCTTATTTTTATTTTATTTTATTTCCTTAATCTTGGGGGCTACTCACTATTGCGATGCGAGTATAATTTCGATGCAAAAGCTAAATGCCAACTTGGTACTCCCTATCACTTTGAAAATTAAGCAATACTAGTAATAAAAATCAAAGAAAGCACACATTTCCAGTAATGAAATGGCAAAATATGTAAAAAAAAATTTAAATTGGAAAGTTTAATAAAAGAAATAATGATGATTTGCGAAATGAAAAAAATAAAAAGATGCGTAAGACAAATTCGCAAACGCATTAAGGAGTACCAATCACTAGATATGCATCAATTTTCTTATGCATCGCAATAGAGAGTAGCCCCCCTTGTTTCGGTCTCTTTAGCGCCTTAAAAAGTGTATGTTTTGCAGCAAGGTTTTTGATTTTTTATTATTTTTTTTATTTAAAAGTTTTAGAACTGTATACGTGGTATAAATGAGCTGTTGTTTTATTGTTTAACTATATTTTTATTTTATTGTTTTTTTCGGCTTATTAATATAATAAAAGTTCAAATCAAATAGACATGTATGTTTTTCCCATTGGATAAAATTATTTAAATTATTCGAGTTATTCGAACATATTAAAACTCTTATTCCATTAATCGAGCAAAATTAAAATTTAAAAATCGACTAATTCATTACTCGAGCAAAATAAAAAGTCAAATAATAGGATACTCTAGTTATGAGTCATCACCACGTGATAGCAAATACTAAATAAGTGATCAAAATCGTGTTTGCTGGTCATTTTGGCAGAAAACCCTCCCGCACCAAATGCAATTTCTAAAATCCACATATTTCTTATTAATACATTAGCGGAGTTCTGAAAGAGCTAATTTAAAAAATCGTAGCTCTTCTGTTAAATCTAACAACAAAATACAAAACGTTGCCGTTAGATTTCTTAAAAGAGCTAAGATATACTTTAGCCGTTTAAAATTGTGACAATGTTATATTCAATAGTTTATTTTTATTTTTAATATACATAGAACAAATTTAAAGCAGCGAAAAAGAGAGATGGCGTTTGGTAATCTTTTTATGGACATTTTGGCTCTGGCTTGTACAATTTAACATTTGCAAAAAAATTTAACAAGTCATGCCGTACTGTACATATGTTTGTATAAGTGTTAAAGAAAATTAAAAAAAAACCAACTAATAAATTAAAAAATATATGGTCACCTAAAAAGCAAAAGGGCGTAACAACAAAAAATTTGAAATATAGTTTTTGATTGATTTTTGTTCTTTTTATTAAACTACATGTTCACAAACCTAGAACCCTGCGATCAAAAATGGCAACTTTATTAAAGAAATTCAAACGCCAAGTACACCTTGTTGTTATTGATTTTGTAAAGTTTTTGTTTCTCCTGTTAAAAAAAGTGTTGTTAAGCTTTTTTGCATTTTAGGGGACGGTGTGTACATATTTAAAAGAAAAATGGAAAAATAACAATAATAAAAAAATATGATAATATAAAATACATTTGATTAATTTCTAAATGGTCTTTTAGTTTCGTCAGTGCCGTCTAACAGAGCAATATCTAATGCATTTACATGATTACTAAGTCCTTTTAAGTATTTATCACTTATCCTTTATAAAGGAATTACATAATAGTTAATTTTACAGTTTTAATTTTGAAATCTGCATTTTAATACTTTTTTTTTTAAATTGGGTAAGCCTGTCACGATTTGATTACAGCGCCATCTTTTGTTTAACACATCTTTATTTCACCATATCAAAATTGTGTTCTAACCACATTCGCCACAGCAAGCTACACGAACACACGACTATAAATGCTGGCCACTGGCTGTATCTGTAGTGGCGTAGTCAGCTCCTGAATTATTTTGAAGACGACAGCTACAATTTAAAAAATATAAACAGCTGTATTTGTATTTATATTTCATTATTATATTGTCACTATACATATTCATCTTGCAGCTTTTATAAAATGGAACAATATGCATAATTGCAGACTACATAAACTTAATTTAAGCCTGTAAAAATATAAATACTTATATATAATACATTTTATAACGTAAAAATAATGAATTTATTAAAAGACTCTTAATTATCAATGCATTTCAAATATTTTAATGTTGTTATGTTTTTGGAACTCATTAAGAAAAAAATGCATATAAACTGATCTTAAAATAAAAATGCTTATTCTTTTTGCGTCAACGCACGTGGCTTAGGAATCAAAGGTCGTAATAGTTTTACTTTATCGGCATTGGTATCATTGGAAAGCATTTCGAAATATCTTTCACATGATGTATAAAAAATATCGATTTGTGATCCCGTTCAGAGCCAATTTCAAGAATTAATATATCTTGAGAGTTTTTTTAAAATGACATTTTTCTAAAAATTATGTCGATATGTAGTAATATTTATTCAAACATAATGGGGGGATTCACAAGGTGTGCTATCAAGTCATATCGTCATAATGTCCTAAATAATATTTTACAATTGTTTAAAAAAAAATATTGTTCTGTTTCAAACAACATAAAAAATAATTTTATTTTAAACAATTGTAAAATATTATTTAGGACATTATGACGATATGACTTGATAGCACACCTTGTGAATCCCCCCAATATGTTATAGAGAACACTTCAAGATTTCAAATAATATATTTTTAGACACTCCGTCATAAAAAATGTAAGAGTTATTAAGTTTTAAAGAATTATATTTTGAAAAATTACTTAATTCATTTATAAAGGCTAGCTTACACGGTAATACAATGAATTACGACACGTGTAGAATAAGAAAAATCTTCTCATGTAAAAGCAAAATGTATGGAGTAAGAGATAAAAAATTGGTCAATCGGGCGGTAAACGTGTATTTTATAAACCATTGTAGAAACGTATGTATTCTTGTCACATCAGACATGTATTTTAACAGAATATATTGAAGGTTGTAACATTTTTATACAATTACAAAAACAATCAAAATCAACTCAGAAAATGTTCATGTTATTTTTGTAAATATTGTAAAACTGTAACCATCTGCTTTTTAGTTATTTACTCAGCTGCTTAACGTCTTTACTTTGATTTTACTTATACCATCCATATAAACATGAAAAATACTTACAACAGACTTTTATTTTTTTTAACACGGAGAGAATTTCATAAGTCAAAGTTTACTTTGACAAAGAGTGTTGAATTCTCTTTTAAACTTTCTTTCGTGTTTAGACACACAAAGTTTAATTTGACAAACCTTTGTTTGCTTGTTGGTGCAGCCAACTTCAGATATAAACTACGAACGAAACACAGAACTAATTTGCGAGTACAGCAAAGTATGCACTCCCCGATATTCTCTTTTTCTATAAACTCAAGACTTTGCAAAGTCCACTTTGACTGTGGGTACGTTCATTAAATGCAGTTGTTGCGCATCAGTAAAGTTTAATGTTCGTAAAAGCATCACTTGTAAGAAACTTGGCATCACTCCCATAGGTCAAAAGTTATGCAGTGATGCCGCAGCTCTGCTGCAAATTTTTGCAATTATTGCATCAGTTAATTTTCTGATGCAAAAACTTGTATTTTATAGTTTTCAATAACAATGATATAACAATATGCCAAAGTTATATATAATATATTATTTTTAAATAATTATTGTAATTTAAAGCCAATTTTATATAGTATTCATTTTTGAAATCGGTTCTTAAAGGGTTAATGCATTAGTATGCTTTTAACACCATGTGAAACACATTTTGAAGTATTTTGCAATGATACCCATATTGTTAAGATTCAGATTATACCTAAAGAGATATTGATAAAGTGTTTTGAAACTTTTTCGAACTATAACTTCTGACTTAGGAGCGTTGGCGCGAAAAACATCTTCTTACGGATAGTAAAACGTAATATAAATATTAATTTGGTGTTTATATTCTTGTTTCAAGCCTGTTCATTCTATATAACAAAAAAAATTTTAACACTAATTTGTTATTTTTTATATTAGCAACACTTTTTCTGTTTTGTAGTTGACAAAAATAGAAATTAATGAAGACTACCGGTCATTTTACTCGTTAGATGTGCTCACCGATATATTAGTTATAGTTTCTATTACTTCATTAAGAGCAAAATGAAAAAACTGACCGAAACCTTGTGTACATGTGATTTTGCCTATCTCTCTAACTCATGATGTAACTCTCTTACTTGCAAGTGTTTAGTAAAAATTTTTTTTTGTAGTTTTGGCTATTCATTTCTTGTAGGGTAGTTTAATTGTGGCTAAAACGACAAACGTAACATGGACAACAACCTGCAGCTGTGTTGCCTTGTAATGGTCAAAATAATCATTCTCATATAAATGTTTGTATTTTTTTAAAAAAGAGCTAACACGGGCTCTTTTCAAACGTGATATTGGCACGTAGACACCAATTAAACTCTAAAATTTTTTATTAATCAAATTTAAATGTTGACGCTTATTTTTTATGTTGTTTCCAAGTAAGTCTACGTTCCATGCACAGTGGTTTCCCTTATATGGACAAATGGTCAAAAATCTATATCTCCAAAACTAAAAAAGGTTCTTCAAAGAGAACTTAAAGTTTTAGCGAAAAATATTAACTGTTGCCACAGTAGCCATTTGATCTTTGAAGGTTTAATTGACTTAAAGATTTGCTTAAAGAATATTTGAAATAAAGTATTTCAATATGAAAATTCGTTTATTTTAAACAATTATTGCTTTTTTTTATTCCATTTTAATTCATTCGAAATATACACTAAAAAAAACTAAATTAAAAAGTTATACAAAGTTATATAATGCAATATGAAGTATTAATAATATATGAGGTAATAAGGTATATTAATATATATCAAATATGAAGCAAATTTAAAACTCCTTGACGTTAACTATTTGTTTTCTTTGTTGGTAGGTTTCGGGCTCCAGAAATCGTGTATGTTGCAATCTAGACTGTTTTATATCCTAATTTTTCGCTTCAGCTGCTTCCTCCGATAATTCACCTATTGACACTAATGCATGCTTGATTACCTCAGCTCCATGGATCAGAATTTTGTGTAACGACGGAGGGAGGTAGTACCAGGAATATTCCTCAACAAGTTTTCTGACTGCCTCTACAGTATATTCCTCAAACTTTTCGGCATCATTTTCAAATCCAGAATTTATAGCTTGGAGAATCGTGGCAAATCTTTGCAAAATGTCCTTATTGATTCCTGTTATTTTTGATAAAAGATCGACACTGTGTTGCCATCGTTCGAATTTCCGCAACCACCAGCCTTTGGCCTTTCTATCAAAAGTCCCACTTCGGCCCGAAATCGTTGTTGAATAATTCTTAAAAACACTTGACTTTTCGTTCTTACTAGGTTTCCATTTTTTAGCTCTAATTTGTACGATAAGTGAATTATGTTATCAATAAATTTAGTGCAATAAATCTTAGAAAAAAAAACATGAATTTTTTTTGATTTTTGACCTATGGGAAAACCATTGTGCCATGCTCAAGCCAAGATATTTAACACAATAATTTTAGGTATCTGAATATTATTAATAATAAGATAGGGACAAAGTTGCTTGTGACGATTTTTCAATAACTTTTATTTTCCATTTTTTCAGCCACACAAATGAGCGCAAATCGATTGATTGGTACTCTTTAACGCGTTTGCGCATTTGTCTGTCGCATATTTTGTTTTCCTTTCGCAAATCTGGCATCACCGTTCTCTGTAATACAAAAGCGTATGTCAAAATCGTTCGTTAAGCTCAAATATCTTGCGCTAACAAAACATCAAACGCAAAGGAAACGAAACATGTAAGTAAGTACAAATAAATGTTTATATTTATATCTAAATTGTTTTTTTTTTAGGGAAAAGCCGAAAAAGTTACAGACTCTGCAGCGGCAGTTCGAAATCTTAGTTGATGTTATGGTACAACACAGCGATTTGGCCAAGGGAGAGTTGCAGTGCGGAAATGCCAAACAACGCACCAACAATTTGTGGACAAAACTGACTGACGACCTTAATTCTTATGGACCTCCTGTAAGGGATGTGGCTAGTTGGAAAAAAGTAATGTATTATGTCTTTTCTATATAAAATATGAAACTACCACAGTATTGTACATGCAGGTTTGGTCTGACCTAAAAACCCACACGAAGGTTAAGATGCGCAAGAATAAAATGAGCATTTCCAGCACGGATGGTGGTGTCTCACAATATTGCCCGCTTTTCTCTATGGAGGAACATATATTAAATCTTCTTCATATGGAAGAAGTTTTGTTATCTTCGCAAAATAAAAATAGCATTTTAAATGAACCAGCGCCTGCTGCCAAACGTAGCTGTTTCGATAAAAGTTTTCAGACGGACGTTCCACATGTTCATTTTCTTCCTCAAACCATAACGCCACCGAATCCATCACCATTTATTTTTTGTTATTAAATTTTTATAAAAAAACACATACCGCCAAGGCGAATTCATTCCAGGTAATCTCGGTAGTACAACAAGTACAACTCGTACAAAAACCACAAGCAATTTGTTTTTGTAAAATCATTGTACAATGTCAAAAACCGAAACAAATCAAAACAGAAACAAAGATAATAAACAAAATTTTGACATCCAACAATTATAAAGCTAAAGAAAAAAAGTTACCAGCAGGGCTTCTAGGATCACCTGTAATAAATTCGCCTTGCATACCGCACTAAAAATTTGTTTCAAATATTTTTACTTACATATTTTGACATTACATTTTGTCATTCTTCGCATTTGTTTATTTTGTGGTGCCAGTGTTGCTTCTTTTTCAACATATTTTGCGAAAGCGATACAGAGTACCAAATTGTACTCTTATCGCATTTAGCTTTCGCATCGCAATACAGAGTAATCCCCCTGTTGCCCAAAAAAGTACGCGAATGGAACATTTTTAAAAATTCGTAAAATATATGGAACAACTGATGGAAAATAAATGAAGTGTTGAAAAATGTTTACACTTTTGACTATTTAACTCTTTTTCTTATCGGTTCTCAATTAAATACATTTTATAACACACAATTTTAAGGAAAATGCAAAGAAATTCACCCTTATACTGGTTGGCGAATTTAAAATACGCCTGCGACTGCTTGGTAATAGGTTAAGCAGAACGCTAACTTATTTCCTTTAATCTATTACCAAACAGTCGCAGACGTATTTTAAATTAGCCAACTACGATAAGGGTGATTTTATGTAATCGTTTATATATGTTTTTTATACCCTTCACCGAAGGTAAAAGGGTATATATAACTTTGTCATTCCGTTTGTAATTTCTACAATATTGATCTAAGACCATATAAAGTGTATATATTTTGGCTTCTTATGAGAAGGGAAGTTCAAATCCGGTTGTTCGTCTGCCCGTCCGAATCACATATAGTCCGAAAAAAACACTTTTTTTTATAAAATTTAGAGTTTTGTTCTAAATAAATGCGCATTTTTTCCTGTGGTTAATAATTTTATATAAAAACCAAACAATTTATTTTTGGTAAAACCCTTAATATCTCAAAACAAGAAATTCCGACTTAAGCCATTATTATTTAATGCCACAGATATATTATATATGTAGATTATTCTTATCGCACCATGGTGAAGGGTATATAAGATTCGGCATAGCCGAATATAGCACTCTTATTTTAATTTTATTTTATTTTGTTAATTTGTGTCTGGATTATTTTATTCAAAAGAACATGCATAGTTTTTTGCTTACGATTACCTTAAAAAGAAGTACAGTTCTAAGTACCCAAATACTTCACACTTTTACAACTCTAAAAATGTTAACATAACAAAAAAGTTTGAAAAGTTGATATTAAGATACATAAATGCTTCACAAGCAAGTTTAAATAATTAATATATATTCACTATTTGTTTGGGTTTAATTTCACATTTTTTTATTAAACCATTTTTCCACAATTTGTATGCTTTTTGTCTATTTACTTTTGCTTGTTTACCTTTGAAAAATATACATATGTTTTTTCCTAAATTTTACTGCTAAAATTTCTGCAGTGAAAAATCAGTCAAGAACTGTTACTTTACGCTCTAAATTTGTGTTCTCATTTACTGTATTTTGTGTACGCGAACGCAATTTAGTTAAATGCAAAATAAAAACTTTTGTACTCTCGAACGCACGTAGTTATATTTTAAGTTGGTTTAAGACGACATGTATTTAGCAGTGTAACTGTCAAATTTCTGCAAAATACATACAGGTCTTGTAAAAGAAAAAAAATTGCTTCTGTAAATGTCAGATGGAATTTGTAATGTAAAATTTGTCAAACAACACTTTTAATTAATTAAATACATACAATTAAAAGTGAATAGAAATATAAATCAGTATATAACTTACTGTTGTAAACGGTCTTAGGTTATACCAGATGAAAACAAAAACGACCGTGTGGAAGCAAAAAATATAAACCTGTATTTGTGCAATTACATACGGATTTTACATCTGACAAGCCACTGCAAAATACATGTCGTCGCAAAGTAACTTTATGAATACGGAGGATGGAGTATATGTACATATCGCTCCTTTATTGCAATGTTTTCAAAAATTTGAAGTTACTTCTGCAAAAGTGCTTCTTTATATGTAAATAACATCAGTATTATATCTAGAACTGAATCGAAGTTATTGCAAAATATATTTTATTTAATCAATATATAAAAGCTAATTTTGAAAACTTTAATAGCATTTTGCCAAGTTTTTTTTTTTTAATACTTTTTTTTTTTTAAAACTACGTTGCAATAATTGTATTGTATTCATAAGTTTTTAAAATGTTGGTAAGTATCAAACTATAATGTAGGTACATATCGCACTTGATTATAAATACAGTAATAACTCAAAATTTTTATTTTTTACTTTTTTGGAAAAAATCGACACGTAATATTCATATCTACACGCTGTAAAAATATCGTTCTAATTTGTCTACTTTTTGGTAATGAAACGTTTGGTGTAAAAATTCATTTTTATATGCCTTTAATGTTAAATTGGAAATTGTTTTGGTTCTACTGAAAATGTTTAAATTTGAGTTAATTGCCTCTTTGTGACCAAGTGCGATATGTATCTACAATTATGTACTTAAGTAATCCTAAATTAAAAATTAGTTTAGACATAATAAATTAATAATAGCCTTTTTGAAAGATTTACCTTAAAATGACTTTTAAAATAATTAAAATCGTTCTTGTAGTTCAAAAAGTTACAGCATACAAAAGTATCTAAAAAAGTGTTCAAATCCGTAACAACAAATTTAATTGCAATATTGCCAATACCAGTCGGGCTAAAACTAACAAATTAGCCAAATATTACTTTAATCGCTTAAGTTATTTCAGAGATATATACGCTGGGGTATTCTGGAAATCGAAAACGCAAAACGCAAGAATTTAAAAGTCGTTTTTTTAATAAGATTTTTGTAGTAAAATAAATACAAATAGAGTGCACTACAAGTATTTCTCTGTTAAACAGAATTCTATAAGAAAATTGAAAAAAATTGGATTAATAGTGTATTTCAAAGAACTTCAAAATTCTAGCGTTATCGATTTCCAGAACACCCCTGACGGCCATGTTCTGACAATCGCACGATTTGAAATCACAAAACGCCAAATTTATTTTATAGTGTTCTGAAACTCGTGCTTTTTTGCTTCCGATCTATAATAGTTTCTTTTAGTTCCCTTAGCATACTTTGTGGTTTGATGTCGCCAAATTTCTTGCGTTTGCGACTTACATTTATTTACGATTTACTATTATGCAATTTCTAGTTAAAATCTGAAACGTTAAGCGATTTGCGTTTGTCAGAATATGCCTGATATATATGTTTAATGAAATCCGCATTTTAAATTTTGGAAATTGGGTAACCCTGTCACGATTGGGTTACAGCGCCATCTTTTGTTTATCACATTTTTGTTTTAACACATCAAAAATGGTGTGTAACAAGAGATGGCGCTGTTACAATACCACTGCAGTGTTGCCAACATTAAAAAAATTTGCTCATGCTAGTGATATGAAATCCGCATTTTAATTTTTGGAAATTGGGTAACCCTGTCACGATTGGGTTACAGCGCCATCTTTTGTTTATCACATTTTTATTTTAACACATCAAAAATGGTGTGTAACAAGAGATGGCGCTGTTACAATACCACTGCAGTGTTGCTAACATTAACGAAATTTGCTCATGTACTGCCAGATCAAAATTAGGAAAAACTATTTATCGTTCCCACTCAACCCAATTGTAAAAAAACTAGTCTCATTTGACAATTATTTACACCGAGTAAAAAATTTACCTTTTAAACAATTAATTTCCAATAAATTATTTGTATATTTATTATTACTTTGTTTCAATAAATATTTTATGTAGATCTGCTTAATATGTAATTTTAGTTTTTTAGTTTTTTCTTTTTTTTATTTTTCTTCATACAATATTATCGTTTTTTCATATTTAAATTAAATGACATTGAATTCTATTTTTTTAAAGAGAATTTTCCGCTTAACTTTCTTGGAGAATAACTGTCTTTTAACCATATTTAAGTTTAAGTTTATGTATGTATATATAATTTTTTTAATTTTTTTGTTTAATATTAAGAAAATATAATTAAATACGATAAGACTGTTATACAAAAATAATCTCTATAAATAAATGTAAAAAATTTTGAATACAAATTAAATTTTTTTTAACAATTTATTAATTAACAGTTTTGTTTAATGTAAAAGAAGAAAATTATCCATTTTTAATGAAATTAAATAATACTTAAAGGGAAAATAAAATGATGGATATTATAAAAAAAATTAAAAAAGGAATGCAATTTAAAACTGAAATTTTAAGAATTTAAGGACGAAATCAAAACTAGAGCCAAAATCAATACAATTGGAGAACAAATAAAAGGTTGTTTCAAAAAGCAAATTAAAAGAAGATAACTATATAAAATAATGCTTAATCATTGTAAAATTGCCATTTAAAACAACTTTATATAAAAGTCTTTTTTTTAAAGCTGTGTAAATATAATTCATCATGCTTTCTTAGTTTAAGTTTAGTTCTTTTCTTTTTTTTATCTTACTTAGTTAGACCTCATCGTTTTGATTAATTTTGAGCTCATTTAGAGTAGCATTAAATCTAGACCATTCATCCCTTGATGGTTGCGCTAAATGCTCTGCCACGTCGTAGACATACAAATGACCACCATCGTCACCAACTGTGACATGT